>CM060882.1:127637335-130037335 GCA_030762935.1 Hymenopus coronatus | reverse complement strand
GGTGCATATGATGCATGTTTGGTGTACAATTCAGGAAATTTAGGAAGAATTAGAGTGCTACAGGGACTTGGAATTGTGTCTGGTGTGTTCACAACAACAATTTTGAGGAGCATCGACGACACAAGAATTGGTAAATCAGCTTACATGATGGACAAACTTCAAAATCAAGCCCGTCAACTGAGACACCTCAAGAGGAAAGAAGTGGAGAAACAAGATGAAGATGAGGATTATGGATATGGGCAGCATTAGTCACCTCAGCAACAGTGAAAAACAAAGTAAATCTTTAACTCAAATTTTCTACAGTTTACATTTTTTCATCTTGAAGGTGCATTTACTTCAAAACTATTGGATGTACAGTTATCATATTTGGTAGTTTGATAGAGAAGGTCTGGCTGCATAATTCTGTGGAACAGAATTTTAATAAACATTTTAGTTAATCGTTGGTGATTTTTTTTCGAATGGATTTTCAAGAAATTTCTCAAACTAACAATATATGATTTTTTATTTCAACAACAATAATGCATATCAAAATTCTGTTCCAAAGAACTGTGTCTTATATCTTCAAAATAACTCATAAAAATTTTCAATGAAAAATCTCTGATACTTTTTAAGAAAATGCACCTTATTATTTTTTAGATAATAAAAAATATAATACAAACAAAAGTTATCAAAAAATTCTGAAAAAAATACAAAGTATGTAGACAAGCATTATCAGTTAACATACCAAATTCAGTTTTCTAACTTATAAAATATAGAAGTTATCAATACTTTTATATGGTGACGTCTGTGTGTGTGTTTGTGTGTGTCCGTGTGTCTGTGAACACGATAACTCAAAAACGAAAAGTGATATTTAAGTTTATTATCTTCCAGGGATACGACACAAGGATTTTGAGAAAAATTCCCCCACCCCAAACTACCCTTTATATGGAATTTTTTCGAAAATTTTGATTTTCTAAAAAATGGCTCTAGCGATTTTGATTAAAATATCGTATATTAAAGTTATGTATCTGACAAATATATGTATATTTTGAATTTTCTGGGAATAGCCCCTGAAGACTACTTTATTCTGGATGAATTTTTCATAACTACTAAACCGTAAGAGATGGACAAAAACTTAAACCACAGAAAATTTAGAGCACGTTAAAACACACAACTTATGTCATATACGTTTTTTTCGTGGAGTTGATCGTTTTTGAGATATTCCTTTTTCTTGGTTTCAGCTTTGAAAAACATACTTTTCTCATACAGGAATTTGTCAACTCCTGTGAATACAAACAAGGGAGCATCAGTCACATAGCAACCAGCAAGACTATTTCTGCTAATTTTTGTCGATTAGCATGAAATAAATAAAACATCAGCTTATTAACAATAATTTTTTACAGAGATATAGAGAAAGTCATGTGAATGGAACACATCAGATTTTTTTCATTCGCTATACATACAAAACAAATCCAAATATCTTAATATGTACTAATTTAATAGGTAAAATTCTGAAAAGTTTGTATCAAATTTCTGCAGCTCTGCGCTTTATTTTGTGGCTGCAAGCGTGACTTCTCTGCCCAACTTGGTGAAATTCTAAAGTTGGCGCTGTTATCTTGAAAGGAGTACGACGTGCACGAACGGCAATAATAACCCTTACAGCTGACTTCCTCAGACTTGTAATGGCGATATATCCGGGATCGTGATGCTGTGGCACCATTAACTTTGGTGGAACATGCAGTTTGATATATATTGCATCATAAACAGCAACATGGCTGTTAATGTAAACCGCACGTTTGATCTTCAGCAGCATATACACACTTACCTACAGATTCTTTTATTTACGATTCCTTAGTAAATTACTTACACACCTTGAAGGAAATAACTTAGCAATTTAATAAATAGCTTATAGCACACATTTTATTAAGACTTACATTTTACAACATCAATATGATGGCTTCATATTGGAGGGCTGGTATTTTAATAAAGGTTTTAAACACTGTTTCCCCCCACACACATTGGCTTCAACATTATCTAAGGAAAAATATATCTTGAGTATAGTAACATGTTTAAAACAACATGATGTGTTCCATTCACATAACTTTCTCTACTTCTGTGTAACAAATTATTGTTAATAAGCTTATTCTTCTATTTACTTCATGCTAATCGACAAAACATTAACAGAAATAGTCTCATTACTTGCTTCTTTATAAGTACAAGCGAAATATGGGAGTATCATAGGTTAAAGTGAAGTCAAAAGCTGGTAACTGGGTGACTGAAGCTCCTTAGTTTGTATAGACACGAGTTGGCAAATTCCTGTATGATAAAAGTACAAGTTTTTTCAACCTGAAACCAAAAACAAGGAATATCTCAAAAACGATCAACTCCTCGAAAGGAATGTATATAACATAAATTGAGTGTTTTAATGTGCTCTACATTTTTTGTGTGGTAAGTTTTTGTCCATTTCGTACGGTTTAGCAGTTATGCAAAATTTCGTAACATTTATCCAGAATAAAGTAGTCTTCAGAAGCTATTTCCAGAAAATTCAAGATATACATATTATTTGTCAGGTAAATATCTTTAATATACGACATTTTAATCAACATTGTTAGAGCCATTTTTGAGAAAATCAAAATTTTCGAAAAAAGTTCCATGTAAAGAGTAGTTGGGGGTGGGGGATTTTCTTGAAAATCTTCCTGTCGTATAAATACCAAGTTTGGTATTTAACGGTATTTTCGTTTTGGAGCTATGCACACACACAAACACGGACTTTTTTCCAAAATTGCTTCTTTGGATTCAGGGGGACCCAAAACATGTATTTCCGGTGAAATCTCAGTATCGAATTTTTGGGTGCATTACAATACCTTCTCTATACGCTATGTACATAGGACGGGTAGAAGAAGTGAAAATACCACACCGAAGCAGAATTCAAAGCACACACCTCTTGGACTACCACATTGTTACAGACCATATGTCAATACATCATTTGATTGTTGCTTCCTATGATATCTTCGAGGGGAAATAAAATGCTGCGAAAAAAAGACTGTATCAATAAATTTGGAGTAAATATTAACTTACTAGCTGCCCACTCCGGCTTCCCACAGGTGTTTTACCTAATGCAAAAGAGCCAAAATATTCCGTTTACCGTACGACCATGCAATGAAATAAAATTACAATTAAATAGTTTGACAATAATTCATTGTAATACCTTGAAATGTACAATATTTTTCGTTTTTCATTCCGGAGAAAAACCAAAACCGCCGATGGTTTGCCGACTCTCGAGAACATAACGTACAACTGCCCAGGACATAACTAAAGAGCAAGTAGATCTGGTTGGGCAATTGAAACATTTTTATTTGATGAAGGCTTTGTGCATTAAATTTAAGCCAAAATATTACTTGATCAAATGCATTAAAAGCACCATAATTGCAATGTGATGGTGACGAAGGAATTTTCATGTTCACCTTTAGCTAGCTCATGTACCATATAACCTCAAATAACCAATATCTGCAAAAGAAAGTTAATCTAAAACGTTTTACTATCTGGGTCCCGTCATTTTCACATTCCAAGAAGGATTATTGGTTATGTGCATAATTTATAACTTGTTCATTTTAAAGCATTTCAACTAAAATACCTATACTTTATATGTGAAGCAAGTACGTTTTTATTTCTATATTTAAACGATGTGACTAAGAGACCAATAGTTAATTCGTCAGAAAAATATTTGATTTTCACTGTTATCTTGCGTCATTGACTCCGTAGCCGGATGCATTCTCTCAACATTGAATGGGGAAGACTCTAGCGGCAAATAAATAAGTACGCACTCTAGGCATTCGTCGCCAGGAAAGCTTCTTTGCTTCTTTATTTTAAACGATAGGAGTAAGGAAAGGACAACTAATACATAAAAATGTATTTGAATTTCACTGTTGTGTTGCGTCACTGTCTCGATAAACTGGTGCGTTGCCTTTAACTTTGTATGGGGAGGAAAAATAGAGCAACAAATGACCGTGGTACCATTGCCACCTAGTGGCTATTAACCGATTGCATACACTTGGCACTGTATACTAATTCATATTTTGAGACTTTAAAAACTTGCCGTACAATTTTAAAAAAAAGAATCTTTTACACAAACCTTTACGTGGCAATAACGACAACAAAAAAGAACTGTTAAATTTGGTACAGTCGTTCGGAAGTGATGCGCGTACATACATTTTGGTGATTTATTTACATATAAATATATATTACATACACATTGTATGTGTTCCATGCACATGGATTTCTCTAGCTGTTACGAGTACAAACTTTTCTTACAAAGGATGATATGTTTATCTAGATCATGATAATCGAAATAAACATAGCACAGTTGTCTTATTTCTTGCTTCTTTTCAAGTAGAAGAAAATAACAGAAGTTAAAGATTAAAGTGATAGCCAAATGTTTTAAAAACCCGTCACATAGTAACAGCACTATGTGAAACCATTGGAATTTGGTTCTCTTTACTTGCTAGAAATAAACAAAAGAGAGGCAAACAAAGATGGCTTCCCGTTTGAGAAAGGTGAGCTTTAAACTGAAATAGCTGTAAACAAAAACCAGTAACTCGAAATGTCTCGAAAACGATTAATTCTATCAAAGAAATATTGTGCTTTAACGAGATCTACATTTTTATATATCTTTTAATGTTTACCAATTATACAAAGGCTGTACAGAAGTCATCTACAATGATAAGGCCCTCAGAGGCTATCCCCAGAAAATTCAAGATACCTATACATATTAGTGTGTCATGAAAATATATTAAACATATGGCATTTTAATTAAAATCGTTAAAGCCATTTTTGATCAATGCAAATGATCGAGAAATGTTCCACGTAAAGGATAGTTGGGGGTTGGTCGATTTTATTGAAAATCTTCATTTAGCATCCTTGGAAGATACCGAGTTTGGTGTTTAACCCACTTCTCGGTTTTTAGCTATGCTGTCTACAGACAGACACATACACACGCGCTTGGACATGTTTTTAAAAATGCTTTTTGGGGGGATTCAGGGACTCATGCGTCTCAAATAAGGTATTTCTGGCAACATCTTGTTATCTACTGCATTTTTGGGTGGAATAGAGGATTTTCCCTATCCACTATGTACATTGTATATACGTACGTGCTAGAGAAAGTAAAAAAAAGGCAACAACGCTGATGTAAGAGACTATTTTAATGGAGCTGCATTAAAAATTTAAATGTTTGTTTTAAGATATGATTAAGAAATCTATTTCTTAAGCAAATCATGAACCGAATACTACAACATTTTATTTGCAAAATACGTTACGCACAAAACCACCCCGAGAGGGAAATAAAGGACCAAAGGTGTTCTAGTACGATACACCCAGTTTATTTATTATTTGCAGTCCGATTTCAGATACGTTCGGTATCCAGCGCAGTTATAGTCGTGAGAACGAAAGATCTTTTTCACCTGGTAAGAATGGACGTTTCGGGGAAGTAAAAGTTCAATGCTGCTTTGGTGATATGTAGCAGGTGTTTGCAATATAAATTAACCATTAAAGAATAGGCAATTTTCGGTATCCAATGACATATAAGTTATAGTTCACATGTTATAGAAGTGGGCATGTAGGTATAAAATCCAAGTTTTGGACTGTAATACTTATTTATGATACAAATCGCAAACATGGTGTCTTATATTTTGAGTAGGAAGCCTACGAGACCGTAGACACGTGTGTCATACAATATTTTTTAGACTGTTCACAATATAATTATAAATATATTGTTCTACTTATTTTATAGAGTTCATGCTTAATGGTCTGCGATATTCAGTTGTTGCCTTGCTAGCATCAGTGCTGACAACATTATGACTTACTCCTACAGCTCTGCTGCTTGTATAATCTCGTCTGGTTTTGAAATGTTATAATTTTATAACACTGAGTGACAGAATTTTCTACCTTTAACACTACTAACATATGATAAAGGATCTACTTTTAGCTACATTTGTTCGAAAACAATTTTAAAGTCTTACTAAGAACTATTGCGCCTACGACAATTGCCTTCGTGAATGTAAGAGGTTGCTACATGGCACATTACAGATGTGTTATGATAAGTTAAATACACGCAAAGGTGTTTAGATGTGTACCGAATCAGGGGATAAAGCTCAACAGATATCGTGTGCGTAAGACAGCAGCAAGAACACCAAAGAGAATTCCCACCCCCGGCAAACCACTTAGGTGTTCAGTTTTCGATCTACTCCTGGTTACGCCTGCTATCTTAGGCAACACGCATTACATATGTCCTGGCAAGTTTACATTCTCCAACCTTCTCCTATACACTGAACAGCGTACCCGCAACAAACAGTGCTTTTAGGACGTAAAATATTATAAACACATTCATAAAAAAATTACCAATTTTGGAGATACTTTACGAGTTAGTGAAGCTCAGACGTTTCTGTTATATTTCATCTTTGCTTAGTATGCGGCATTATATTTTTTTAAAAACTGTTCAGTAGGGAAAATAATACCTTCATTGTATTTTTAGAACCATTTGCGGCTTTTTAAAATAATTTTCCTTAATTTTATAACCTTTAAGAGTTTTACCTTTGCTTTAACTTAAGTGTTTTAAGCTTTAAAGTATGTACTTTCTTTCAAGTTTACAAACATTTTGTTAGATTCCATACAAGCTCAAGTATTTCTTTGCGGTGACGGAGATTAAAAGGAAGATCAACTACTACAGGTTGCGCAATATTAAGCCGGCTTCTAAATCAAATGATGGGGTAATAACTAATGAGATAATAAAAAAGAACACTATAGGTCGCTTGAACCCTTTGTTTAAAGCAAGCATTTTGAGCATATAAGTACAAGGAAATCCCTTTGTTAATAATAATAATAATAGTAATAATAATAACTTAAATACAATAATTGCAAAGCTAAAAATATTTGCAATGATCTCAAAAAAAAAAAAAAAAAACCAAAACGTTTTGAGCATAGTGATAGTAATAATCTAAATGAAAAGGTTTCCTATTTTTCCAAAATGTTTATTATTACTATTATTAGTATCATCAATAGTAATGTTGTTATTATTACTATTATTATTATTTCATCAGTTTTGGAGCATAGAATTATGGAAAACAACTTAACTTAATATTAATAATACTAAGCCTTAGCATGTATTATCATAGTAACGCCTAGCCTTTAATTATTTTTTGACACAAGCAGGATGTAGGACAGGAGTTGGATAGGTATAGTCACACTAAAAACATAGACGAGATTTTTCAGTCTGACTCTACCTACCCAACTCCTGTCCTACACAGGCTTGCGTGAAAAACAATTAAATCAATACAAGTTGACCATAATATTTGGCTATACCATGAATCCTGGGACTTAAAGTTCATTGTAAGTCTCCATTGCGGTATGTGTCATCTCAAAATAATTTGAGATCACCTTGTGGTTACCGGGAAACATGCGAGTCAGTTGAGAAATTAATTTCTGCGTCAGCATGTTGCCATGGTAGCTCAGTAGTACAGCAACTGGCTAGAGAACGGGAGATCCGTGGTTCAAATCTCGGATATGGCACTGAATTTTTCAGTCTGACTATACCTATCCAATGCCTAGCCATTTATTCTTAGCGGTTCACATTTTTAGAAAAACCTTTCCCAGCCCACTGCTCTAAAATCTTCACTTACGCCGGATCTTAGTATAAGCCAAATTTTTATTTATTTATTTTTACCATGATGTGCAACAGACCTCGATTAGATGTCAGTTTACCACTGCTACAGTAATCACAAACGATATTGGAGGTGTATTTGATCTAACAGAGTCTGCAAGATATTCAGCATGTCTTACCAGAAGTTTATTGAAAGCATATAAACAGATTCTGTCCTAATTTGGTTGAAATTGTTAAAGTAGCTAAATTGTACATCAGTTTGCGACTGATATTGCAGAGTAGACATTTGGATCTGTACGACAAAGTGCGGTTAGTAGCGAGTTCACATTAATAGTGGCTTTGATCAGCATTAAATACGGAGGCCCCTTCTCTATCATTACTAGCGATGTGCTGCTAGACATTCTCTGCGCAAACTCTCTGTTTATTACGGTGATATCTTAAGCAAATTTGAAATTTTATGGGTGGTATATTGCAACATGGTTCCACGCGACCACATTTGGGACAACATGCTCGAGAAAAGAAGAAGAGGACGCTCGCTCTCTCCAGACGGACTTAAACGGGGAGCTGAAAAAGATGCAGCATCGTAACCAAGGAACGACAACTTTGTACTCGGTTTTATCCCTTTTTGGTGTTCTAAGAAGATGGGATCGTTTAAGGTGCTAATAACTCAGAATATCTAAATTTCTATTACAAAGAAGATTAAATGATTCCATTCACTTAATTTGATTCCACTATTAGAGTTTAGCTTACATACATGTCTATTATCTCTTTTGTTAAATACAATCACAATAATAACGTTATTTTGCTTGTGGCACCTCGTACCATTTAACCAGAAGTTTAGCTCTAATGGTAATGAGCCGTTAACAAAGTAATGGAAGGAATTTAGAATGGCCAAAATAAGTAATTTTCCCCCAAAACATTGATATTCAAAATGTTATCACTCATACAAGACGGCACTGACCTTGTGTTCCCCTCGATACACTCATCCGTGCGATGAACAACTGGAACTCACACAAAATGTCTGTGAATACGTCCTTATAAACCCTGCTGACACGCATAGTTCGATTCTTCACCACCACCCGCCAAAGCTGCTTAGAGAACTAATACCTGGATATACCACCAGGAGCGTATGACCGGTAGCCGTTGGAGACTTCGCAGGCTGCTTAATGTTGAAGCCAGGTGTCTCAGCTACCTGAAAATGTTATTGTCCTTATAGAGAGGTGTAAACGTAAAAACTATGGAAGGAGGTCGCAGCCATTAAGAAAAAAAAAAAAAAGAAAAAAAGAAACAAACAATTCAGCCACCATTATTATGTTAGGAACTAATTTTGGTTGAACTAAACTTTGATGAAAGGAGTTTAAGTGCAAGGACAAGTAACATTTCAATTTTCCCGCGGATTTTTTCAGATTGGGAGTTTTTACATGAATTAACCTATCTGGAGTAGAAAGTTTTTGCCTAAAGGGGTGTATGGCTATCTTAACTTATTTTATCTTAAAAGCAAGCTTTTAAAATTGCGTAATAAAACCTTCTCTGCGGTTGTTCCTGGCAATTCCTTAAAATTACAGTAATGGAGACTCAAGCTCAACATTGTTGGTTTTTCTGAACTTCGGAAAATGTTCTTGTTTATACAGGATGATTCAAAAATGCTTTTATAACGTTTGGGTATGGATTCCTTGCATCTAAACAAGAAAATATTCATAAAAAGCATATGCTCCAAAACCTTTCGTTTTCGTGTAATCAATTTATGAATGGACACTTACGTACAACAGCTTTCCGATTTAATAACTTCATTTATTTATACATCATTGTTAGAAGGCTTTGACCTAATTTACCCTGTGGTGCTGGCTTTGTGTCCTCATAGCTATTTGTTTACATTTGTCATTTGTCAATTATGTAATACATTCCTCTAAGATACCTTACAGATGATGTTTACATCTGTACTTCATTCAGAAGACTCTCCTAGACTTATTAGAAGATATAGTCCTTCAAATAAGAAGAAGCATGTGATTTATCGGGATGGGTCTCCAGCACATTTTAATCTCATTGTTCGAAATGCACTGGCTGGTATTAGGAACGACAGATGGATAGGCAGAGGGGGATCAGTTCCATGGTCTACACGTTCCGCCGAACTCAATCCTTTGGATTTTTATATTTGGGAGCATCTTAAACAGTTTGATTTATGCAGCAAACATCCCGGATGAAGAAATTCTTCACCTAATTTATATTATAATGTTTCTTGCTTTGATGTAAGATATCTGACCCCAAACTTTGTAAAAGTATTTTTGAATCATCCTGTAAATGTGTACTTGCAATTGTTGCTTTCATCTTAATCCAATTGATGTTACGATTTAACGTATCTTCTCGTGAGGAGTATTATTTGTTCAATCGCACTTCGTGCTTTACAACTCCGTATTGTATACAGTTCATTTAGAAACCTGGCAATTATAACCTTGCCATAAAAGTTTAGGAGGACTTGGATAATATGAAACTGAACATTCTCTGCACGTTTCTGTGTATCTGTATATCTAAATAGTTGTCTGTCGCGGATGTATTGTTGTCATACCAAAAACTCTGCTCTTTTATAACAATAGCTACACCACACACATAGGACAGAACAACGTACATTTCCTCCATATTTCTGCAGCCAACAATGGATGTTTCTTCAGGACTATCTTTTTTCGCTGTAAGCTGAAAGTGATGCATTCTCCATGTTCAGCGCTAACATCCGCCCCCGTATATCTTTGGTTTAGTTTACAGTAACCCTCCATGTGTCGCTGCTGTTTCCTTGTTCAGATAACCGAGATTGAGGTGTTCTTTTTGTTTAAACACTGGACACATTGCATTATTGTATATTAAAGCTGATCTGATCGATGTCACGTCATATACATACATAAAATACTACACTCAATAACATTTGGTGTTTTGCAATTTTACCGGAGCCCAAACTTACTTCCATGGAGGAGGTTAAGATGATGGGAAGACCACCTCAGCAGTCCGTGATAAAATGTTTCAACAGCTTATATATACGGAGTAATTTTATAATAATGTTATAGATTATAGTTTGTACACCAAGTGTTTTACAATATATTATAAAGTTTTGCAAGAGTAACGAGTGCCTCAGAAACTCCAAGTTACTTTATGAATTGTATATGGAGTATACAATAGAATATACTAGAGGCTTCATATTGCATGGACTGTATACACCAGAGATTCCATATTTATATAAAAGGACAAGATAGTCTGAACAACGGAAATTACACTTTAAATGAATTGAATTACTACTGCTCTTAAAGTATTCAATTGTAGGCATTATTCTATAAATCATAACAACTGTTTCAAGTGGTTTTTTGCATTAATAGTTTACTCAGCAGAAAAGTAATAAAACTTAGTCTTAAAACATGTGAATTCATGTACATTTTCTCTGATACTGCTTCCAATACATAACAATACGTTTGCATGCTTGTTCTTAGTATAATCAGTTATTTTATGAACCTCTCATATTTAGCTATGATACAATTTCAGTATAAATTAACAAAGAAATATATTCGCAAATTCAAAAAAGTAAAAATGTGGAAAATTTATCATCATTCTTAATACGATCGATATATATTATAACATCACGATTTTGGTTCGGAAAGATCAATTATGTGTTGTATATATGTAATACAAATTTCAGCTAACCAGCTCTCATACTTTCTGAGGAAAAGGTACATATGTATCCAGAAATGTTGTTTTGAGAAAACTGAATTTAAAGATATAAATGTTCCAAGAACGGGAATTTCATAACAGTTTTAAAGAAATCCAGACTGCAATTTAAACTATATTTAAATTGATTAATACCCTCTTAAACACACAGAAGTATACACTTTTAGAAACTATAAATAATAAACATTTTATTAGTGTCTTAAAAACAAACAATGTTATATTTTACTATTTCAGAGTACCTTGTCCCCATAATTTTGAAGCTGTTTTAACCTATGTCACTGATGAATAGTAGGCTGCAATTGTAGCGTAATGAAACCTTTATATATTGTTTAACGCCCGCTTTTACTACCATGGAACCTCAGGCGATGACACTTCTGGAATGGGATGACGGGGGAAACCGGAGAAAACCCACCCCTGCTTTGCCCACCACAAATCTGACATGCGGTTCTCTTGGTGAGAGGCGAGTTGTCTAACCACTCGGCCTCGGTATGGCCTGCAATGAAACTTGACAACCATGTCAACTGAAGTATGCTGAAAAGTTTTGCAAAATCTGGGAGATAGCATGCGGTCGTCTGATAACATTCGCCGGGTATTATGGGACTTTTATTGGGAATTTGAAGCTGCAACCTTTATTTTCATTTGAGAAACGCTACGTTAATATGCGATGTATCTATTCTGGGGTGTGATTACTTCTACTTTGCAGCAATCTCTCGTTTTGTTTTAGTTAGCTGTGTTTTTACCCTTGCAAATAACCTAAATGGGAAACATTACCAAGCTACGTAATACATTAAATACGCGAATATTACCTAAGCGACAAAATAAATAACTTCTTCCAAAATTACAACACTTACTATGAAACGCTCTTACATATATAGTTTTGTGCATCTAATAGGACACTCAGTATTTTCAAACTACCATAGACTCATAAAATGAGTAGAGTACATCTTGTGAACTACGAGTATGCTAATAAGTTTAAAACTCTGATAAATTACACGCACATGACCTTCTCTAGCTGCTCTACAAACTTATTACAAAAGATTATTCTTCTTTCTACACAATGCTAATCGAGATAAACATTAGTAGAATGATCTTATTACTTAGTTCCTTATAAATAGAAGGAAGCTAAGGGAATTCACTAGGCTAAAGTGATAGTGATCGCTTCTTTGCTTGGCCAGGAGTGGAACAAACAGACATAGCCTACTGAGAAAACTATAAGTACTTTACAAATAAGACCAATGACAAGGAATATCTCGGAAACGGTTACCTCCACAATATAAATGTAAAGGACATAAACTGTGTGTTTTGACGATATATACATTTTTGTGCAGTAAGTTTGTGTCTATCTTTTACGGTTTAGCAGTTAAGCGGCAAAATTCATCCAAAATAAAGAGGTCTTCAAAGGTTATTACCAGAAAATTCAAATATACATTTTATTTGGGATGTAGGGATCTTTAATATACGGAATTTTAATCAAAATCATTACAGCCATTTTTGAGAAAATAAAAATGTTCGAAATTTGTTCGATGATGTGGGAGGGGGGCATTTTCTTGAAAATCTTCGTGTTGCATCCTTTTGAATACTAAACCTAAATACCAAGTTTGATATTTAACGGACTTTTCGTTTAGGAACTATTCTGTCCACAGACACAAACACACACACATTCACACGAACCTTTTTCTAAAAATGCTTTTTTTCGGAATCAGGGGATGCCAAAACATATATCTCCTACATCAAAATTTTGGGTGGAATTCAATTTCATCACTATCCATTGTGTACATTGTACATGCGTGCTAGAGAAATTAAAAATAGCTAATATATTGATCCATTAAAGTTGCGTGCTTATCGAAACCTGTCCTCACAAACGTAAAGCTTGCTGCCTTATGCTTAGATAGAGGAAAATAAAAAATTCACACAAAGTATGTTATAAACCAGGAAAGCTGGAGAACCATTGCAGTGGCACATAAATATCCCTAGAGAGAACCTCCTTTCTCGGGAGGGAGAGGGAAAGCATCTGTAGGTTTTGCGTCTCATACTTTACCTGTTTGTTTGATTCACATATCACAAGCCAAGAGTAAATAGCCGTTAATGGGTGCTAGGAATGTGGATTCCGTATCCACTATACCGTGTTTCTTATAACTTTGGCTCGTAGACATGTATTCTTCCCCCTTCCCCTTCTTCCTCTAATTGGCAAATGTACACCTTTGAATGGCGATGAACTATCTGACCACAAGAAAAACGCAAGTGGAAGGAATATGCAGCATAAACATTTTCTGTTCTGGCGATAAAGCTCGCACCGAAAAAACATAAGCATGGTTGTCAGATAGTTCACGCGCTTGCAATGAGAACCTGGAAATATCTAATAATAGCTATCGCAGCATGTGCGAATCGTGCATTACATTTCGTAACAAACACAATCGATACGTGAGCCCCCTTTTATACCTCAGACCCCTCTAGCCTTCTTCTCGTGGTCCAACATTACAAGCTTTATGTAATGCAACGACAGGCGATAAAAGGCAGATAAACCCTCTATTATACAGGTGTAAAAGGAGGGACCCTCCTGCCTATTTGTTTATGAGAATATATGCACATTAGAGGAGTATTAACTCTGTATGCTAACATATTCAGTTTTAGGATTAAAAAACTGTAACTATGACAATTATCTTATAATATATTATGCTAAATAATCGTGTCAAACAATGATCTATTTTATATTCCACAACAATCTATTCCACGACAGCATCAACAAGGAATGACTAGTGAATCTTCCAGTTAAGTTATACGCGTCAAGTATGTAAGATTCATATCTTGCTTTCTGTTATCTGATGCCGGCATAACCTCCTTATATTTGCTGCCCAACCACACTTATTTACCTAAATTAAATTACAGCTCATAAAAATCTAACTTATGAAAAGCGATCAGTAATTGATTAAAATTAAAGAAAGGCAATAGTTAAGCTTTAAACTGAGTGGCCCCAAAACTGATATACAATTTCTTTTGCACTAATTCTGTCGTTTTACAAAGTACATATGGAGAGAGCTGCAACGTTTTAGAAATATAGCATGTTTGATTATTTTAAATGCTAAGAATGTTTCTAAATAAGCATGTGAAATTACAAGTCGTAATCCAGTTATAAAAAACATTCTCATTTTTTCAATTTTTGTGCTTCAAAGAGGTTAAAGTTAATTGCATATATATCTTTAAATATTCATTTCAATGACATTACAACATTTTTTTTATAAATGCATTTCTACGTCACATCACTAATTATTTTGTTTTTGTATTTTTCATAAATTTAAATAATGCATATTAATTATCCTTTTATAAACCTATAAAACTATATTTAGTTGACCTTACTGATTTAATCCAATGCATAATATGTTTAGGAACTTTCACTAGGATTTCTTTAATTGTAACATCATAATGATTAATTAATTTTCCCCCCAAAACACTAAAATAAATGTTTCTCACTAAATGGCAAGGGCAGAAGTATCCGGGTTCGTTATGTGATTTTGGATAAATCGTGGTATGTAATTAAATTAGTGTATATGATCAATTCTGAATATTGATTGACATTTTTATATCTATCAGGTTCAACGTATCAATCTATAGCTACCTTGAACGAATTACACTGCATTCATAGTGAACAAAGCTAAACGTGGGTTGCGAATAAATGGAAGGGAATGGCTAGAAGCAGATAGATGGAGTAGAGTGGGTTTAACAGCCCACAAACAGTTATTATCACCTTTCCGCTAGAGTGTGCATTTTGAATAGTCGAGTCATGAGAAAATTCAGAGTGCTCAGTTTGGAGAAATAAAATAAAAACCCTCTAATACGATAAATATTACATGGATTGAAGTATTTTATTGCCCTAACACTGTATATTAGATAAAGAAGTTTCACACCAGCCTCTTAAAATAAAAAAAAAATTATGTGTTCCATTCACATACCTTTCTCCACATCGCTGTAAGAAATTATTTTTAAAAACATATTCTTCTATCTACTTTATAATAATCGAGAAAAACGTTATAAGCAATGTTCTTAATTACTTGCTTCCTTGTAAGTAGAAGGGAAGTGAGGGAATACACGAGCCTAAAGGTGAGTGTAAAATCCCTTAAAAGCTGGTTGCCATGTGGTTAAAATCCGTTTCTATGCAGTGCCAGGAGTTTACATCTTTCCGTGTGAGAAAAGTATTTTAAATCTAAAACAAATAAAAATGAATACCTCAGAAATGGTCAATTCCACGAAAAAAAGTATATAACATAAATTATGTGTTTTAACGTGATTTACTTCTTTTGTGTAGTAAGTCCTTGTCTAACTCTTACGGTTTAGCAGTTTGCAAAATTCAGTAAAATTCATTCTTAATAAAGAGATCTTTAGAGGCTATTCCCAGAAAATTCAAAATATATATTTTATTTTCCAATTGTCAATCCAAATTGTTAGAACCTTTTTGAGTAAATCAAATTTTTCTAAATTGTTTCCATGTAAAGGACAGTTTGTGGTGGGGGAATTTTACTCAAAATCTTCGTGTTTCAGCCCTGAAAGATACTAAACTTAAATACCAAGTTTGGTATTTACCAACTTTTCTTTTCTGAGTTATCGTGTTCACAGACACACGGACACACAGGACCTGCTTCTGAACAAGCTTTTTTAGATACAGGGACCTCAAAACGTGTATTTCCGGTGAAATTTCTATATCGAAATTTTGTTAGAATGTAATATCTTCTCTAAACACTGTGTACATAATACGTGTAGAGAAAGTAAAAAAGGTCATTCACAGAAACAAGCTAAATTGTACTATGGCTTTCAATATTGAAAATGTAGCATTGCTTTATAAATTGTAAGATCCTCTCGGTGTGAAGGAAACGTCCGCGTACGCTAAATTCCGGTTTCAGAGGAATAGATAATGTAGCCTTCCAATTCCTCGAATGTGTCACTGTTTTATTTTTGGGATTTTCTTAAGAAGTTATATTAGGACAGCGTCCCGTGGATGTTCATAGTTTCACAGAAAACATTTAAGAAGGTTACAGTTATTATGCAATATTTGAGACGAAATAACCTCAAAATACGAATGTTGCTACGTATTTAATGATCATTCTGCTAGAGTAGAATTTGAAGAAAATTCCCTTTCTTATGTAATGCATTTATAAATTCCCAGAAAAATAGGAGGAGATATATATATATATATATATATATATATATATATATATATATATTGTCATATGAATGTCCAAAGTTGACTTCCGGATTTGATAATTCCAGAGTAAACCATTTATCCTAAATGTTATACATTTATTCTAAAAGTAAGATATTTATTCATTTAAAATTCTGAGAAAGGTTGCAGCTGCTGCTCTGTGCGTTGCATGAAGCGATCAGTGTCCTCATTAAATATTTTAAATATTGTGAATCTCTAGTTAATATTTAATTTTCCTATTCACAGATGAATAACGCAACTTTTTCTCTCTTCAAGCCACTGGTTACCATGTCGAACTTAGGATTATCCTTATTTCTCTGTCTAGAAAATAAATAATTTCTGCAAGCATTCAACGTCACGAAGAAAAGGAGGATTTGTATTGGTGTTTCGGGTATTTCGATAAGCTAGGACATCTTTTCTTCCGTCTCCGTCTCTATAGGTCAGCCAGCTCTGAAACCTCGGCTTACCTAAGGAGCGTTAAGTAGTCTGCATTATCTTAAACATCATTCAAACACATTGAATATTTCTCTCCTGACTACTTTTATGTAGAAATAATATGCTTTCTAGGCTGAAACATATTTTTATGTGTACATGTTTTGAGACATAAGTAGAATAAACCATATTGCTTACAACTTTTGTATGCAATATACATTTAAATCTCTCCCTTATACATTTTGAACAACAGAATTTTCCACTAACGTATTATTATTCACAAGAAATTTTTTGTAGTATGATGTAGCATTAATAATGTTCTCTAAATTACAGACACCGTGAAGAAATATATTTTGCTTATTTTGTGTTAAAATTGGCTGAACGTACTGAAGAATAAAGATATATCCACTAAAAATGTTAAATTATATAAACATTTTCAGCAGGTTCTCTACCTATAACAGCTTTCCATAAGCTTTTGTCCATCTCTTACGGTTTAGTAGCTATGCAAAATTTATCCAGAATAAAGTAGTCTTTAGAGGTTATTCCCAGAAAATTCAAGATATACATTGTATTTGTCAGGTCTTTACGATATAGTAATCAAAATCTTTAGAGCCATTTTTAGAAACTCAAAATTTTCGAAAAAATTCCATGCAAAGGGTAGTTGGGAGTGGGGGATTTTATTGAAAATCTTCGTGCCGCATCCTTGGAAGATACCAAACCTAAATACCAAATTTGGTTTTTAACGGAGTTTTCGTTTTTGAGCTATGCTACCCACAAATACACACACACAGACAAACGGACATTTTTCTAAAAGTGCTCTTTTTTTATACAGGAGGTCTCAAAACAATATATTTCCGGTGAAATCTCGGTATCGAATTTTTGGGTGCATTATAATGCCTTCTCTATTCACTAGCACGTATAGAAAAAGTAAAAATAGAGATAGAGGGAGAGAAAAGAGTCAAGTCTGGAATGCAAAAGTCCCTCATATCCGCGATACAATTGTGCAGCGGCAGCAACAAGTTGTCACAGGTTCCAAATCGTAATATCACTAACACATATGATCAATAATTACAATCAAATATATAACTTAAGCTTCTTCAACAACAAACAATAAATATTAACTAAAAATATTGACATAAACATGATACAATTTCGATTGTAAAACCTGCCACTTTCCATGTGTGTCCACTGTATATAACTGTGACAGAACGTAGGTTACTCCTCTAATGAGGGTTGCAGGTTTCCTTCTCTTAATGACCTTGAATCAACACATAGCAGCTGTTTATTTGACATACTTATTTTAAACATGATGTTCGGTAGATTTAATAATAAGTTTTGATCTATCGAACATTAATATGCTGCGCACGAAAGCATGTAGTACACATAAATAATAAAAATATTGTTAAGAAAACAAATGTTTCAACCATTTTTAAGATCCAATATCGGGCAACTTTGATGTTTTTCGGAGGTGGTAACTTTTTTTTTTTTTTCAGTGGCTTCACGATTTCATCATGATTGCGTATCTGTATCGTGTTGGGTTGGATATCAAGGAACGGTTTGCTGTGGCGATAAAATTAACGGCATTTCTGGGTGCAAACCATAGCCAGGGCTCTTGTAGCTTCTTGTCCACATTAGTGTAGGTATTTATTTTGCCTATGCCCCAAAGATTGAGGGCAGTTATACGGACTGAGGATTCTTACACCCAATATTATATTTATTTCTTGTGTTTTAGTTTTAGAAGATAACATTTTACTTACACTTATTTTTTTTTAGTTATTTAACACGACTGTTAGTGGACTTATGTCTGTGTGCATACATAGGTACATAACTTCAAATGCCAAAGTTATATTAATTCGGTATTAGTTCTACATATCCAGTCATAAAATTAACAATCATAAAAGGGCAAGATTTGAACCTAGGAACTTAGGAGTGGAAACAAATCCCTTTTAACCTCTCGGCCACCATAACGTTATTCCGTGATTTGTTTTCAGTACTCAGAATTAAAACATTCGCTGTCAGTCATAGACAACTGTGCAGTTTTTTCGTGTGCATTGTGAACACAGTTTTTACGAAAATACACGAAAATCTTCGATCGACACTTGGAATCTCATTATTTGTGTCCGTGAGTGTAAATCAACAAGACAACTGATTAGCAGGGTGGCTAAGGCAGTTACTTAGCCACGAATAAAACTGCCCGTCAGGCTTAACCTATCGGAATACAACAAGAAGTAGCTTGAAGAGTCCCAAATCGCCAGCTTCGCAAACTGTTACTTAACGTATAGACATGCTGCACAGAGGTCAGCTCATATCAAGGAATTCCTTTTCTTATGAAACCAAGCTAAACAGTCTGTATCTTTAATTATTTGTTTAATCTTCCAACATATTTCATAACAGCCCACAGACATAGGAGAATCAAAATCTTAAATGTATATATAATAAGACATCTACAAATTAACAAAAGGGGAAAATAAGCTGTGATATATAGACCTCTAATACTTTCTTTTAGAGGCAATCTGACGATAATGATATTGCGGATGGAAGTAAGGAACTGATATAGACAGCAAAGGCAATAATAGCTACCCGAATACTACCAGACGATTATAGATAAAGTTAACAAAAATCCCTTTTACAATGAGACAAGAAATTTATTTACTGCCTTTAGTTCGTAATACTAATAATATTTAACAACAAATCCTTTACAGAAAATTGCTAAGAGTTTATTATTACAATAACTACAAAATCATTAAGAATAGAAAAACAAGAACTCGTGAGTATGTTTTGCATTCAACAATCTTAATCCTGTTTGAGACAAGATGTATGTTGGTAATTAACTGTTCTTTGCCCCTTTACCTGAAAGCTATGCCAGGTTTACTGATAACGATCCAAGAGACTCTCGTTTGGGTTCTTGTAACGCGCTTGCCAACTACACCCTCCACTCTCCGAGAAGTAAGTACATGTACTTCCGCGCCGTCTGATCTCAAAATGAAGTAATTATTAATATTATATAAAACAATACCTTAACATGTTTTGTAGCTGCAACATCAAATTTCTTAACTAGTTCAGGTAAACGCTGTATCACTGTTGCATTCGTTCGTTTTTGTTTCGAAACAGACTGTATAACGATGTCGCTATTAACAATACCTTAACATGTTTTGTAGCTGCAACATCAAATTTCTTAACTAGTTCAGGTAAACACTGTATCACTTGCATTCGTTCGTTTTTGTTTCGAAACAGACTGTATAACGATGTCGCTATTAACATTAGGTTATGTATAACACGCTTTCACTAAATATAAATCCAAATTAAACAATATGAGCAGTGTTACTTACATGAAATGGCAAACAAAACAAAATTATTCACTCCATCACATATTTTTTGTTAGATTGTGGTAAAGAGCACAAAAGCGTGTAAAAGATATTAGTAAGCTTTATGATATTTTATACTTCAGTGACCTATATATTTATCTTGCAGTAAAGTTTTGCATATTTCTTATGATCAACCAGTTTTTAAAAATCATGCCAATGAAAGTGAATTATCAGAATATTCATAGAAAATTAAAGCTATATATTTTTCTAGTCTCGCAAATACTTGTGGTATTTTAATAAAAATATCTGGAGATCTTTAGAAGCCACAAAATTATGAAAAGTCTTCCTAGTAAACACGTAACGTTTAATGCCTTAACCTTGGGAAGAACTGAATTTAAATTTAAAATTTGGTACATCTCTTAAGTTTTCAAGCTATGCTGCTCTCTCTCTCTCTCTCTCTCTCTCTCTCTCTCTCTCTCTCTCTTCCCCTCTGTATCTCACTCCCTTTCACTCACACACAACATACACACATACATACAAATAGGGACGTTTAAAGCTTTCGAGGTTTCAGTAGACGTCCAAAGCTATACTTCTAATACAATTTTGACTCGAACTTTGGATGAAATGCTCTTCCTATCCTAATCACTGTATTTAGTTGCGTTTCCAGTGAATTAGCCGGGTCGGGTACAATCTCAGGTGACTGCATGTTGGATTTGCGGTGGACAAAGCGGCGCTGGGGCAGATATTCTCGAGTTCTTTGGTTTTCCCCGCCACCGCATTCCACCGGTACTCCATCTTCATTTCATGTATCATCAGTGTCATCGCCTGCGGAGGGACGTTGCCCTCCGTGGTGTAATGGTTACCATGGGGGATCAAACCCGACGGAGGACGATGCATTTTTTCGGGTATAAAGATCCTTAGCTTGGCTCCGTTCGGAAGGGAAGTAAAGCCGTTGGTCCCGTGTCGTAGATTTACGGCACGTAAAAGAACCTCAAGCCTGATAGAGAGGCCTCTGAGCAAAATTAAGCGGTCTTTCACGCCCAATTTAGAATGAGACCCTGAGAACCACAGTAGTTAAAGAGCATCCATAAATAACACTCCATTTACATTTTTATAGCCTGTGGTGCCATATGAAGTAAAAGCGGGTGTTAAATACTATAAGAATTTCCAGTGAAATATCCATATTGAATTTCGTACTGATGCAACACCTCCTCTACATAAAATACCTATTTCTTAGAAAAAGTGACATTTGGCCAAGAAAATATTTCATGATGGCGGCAACATCAATGTCAGAAAATAAAAGATTCTGAGTGCAAAATTTTTAAGTGCTTGGATTAATCCACTCATTTTGAGAGATACAGAATTGCTGTTTGATAATGATCAAATGTGTTCTCCATGGTAGCTGCGCTAGTATTACTTTAAGCCTTAAGCTTCTTAAAGCACTTGAGACAGTGCTAAGTGTCAAGCTGAGGTTAAACAACAATTTCAGGTGTTTATCCCTTCTGAGTGTGCTCCAGACTACGAAGGTACTTCTGTGTGCATCACAACCTAAGGGAAACAGTTCTTACCAAAGAACGGTTACGTGAAGTGGATATAAGATTTGTTTAGGAATATTATGGAATTTTAAGCCTATCCAAATTAAGGAAACATTCTTTTATTATTCTGTCATTCTTAGATTTACAAACATATTAGACGAAAGCTGTTTTCCTATATCCTTGATACTACTGATTTTAGGAAAACAATATCCAATGGTATTTAATTGACGCGATAATATTATTATTTGCCGATGATATGGCTATTTCAACAAATTAACTTTCGAAGCTATAATGAATCAGCTACAATTGTGTTAACTTAAACTATAATTGCTCTAAATAATAGTAGCATCTCGTACATACAAAAATCACATTATCGAAGCTGAAACATAAATTATACCAGAGCCAAGCAATAAAAGTTCATTGTCTATAGGAGGTACATCAAAACCTTAGGTGTTGGTCTATCCCTTTCCGCAAGTTGTGCGCCAGATGTGTTATATCCATTGACGTCACGCATTTATGGGATAAACTAATCTCCCCAACATCATCTTAGTGACGTATGCGACGAGATTCAGCTGGACTTGATGGGAAAAGTTCGCTCTTCGGGAGCCACAGTGGGAGATTGTCCTTCAGTTTAGCTGTAAATTTGCTGAGGAACAGCTCGTCTTTAACAGCACAGTGAGGTTTCGTTGGGTAGCCACCAAGGGTAGAAAAAAAGTAGGCTTTCTTTCGGCTTGGGGAACAGTTTGGGGTTGAATATGTTTTGGTGAGTCTAAACAATTATTATTTTGAAAATTCCACGTTGCTATTCGGGACAATTAGGCGTTTCTTTAATCGTAAGATTTAGTTTTCAAATTGTTAATATAACTCACAATTATAAAACCAAATCTAACCAAAATGCATCAACAGTAAAATCAGTTGTACATTTATTGCCTCCTTGTTCAAAGATTTCAAGTAAATAAATTGTGAAAATCAGCCAGTGTTTCTTTGCAGCTTCTTCGATTTTTTCTCCCTAGGCTTTTAAGGAAACTTGTAATTTTATTTTAATTTAATTTGTTTAATTTTTATTATTTTATTTTACTTATTTTTTACACTTCACTCTGGGTTTTTGTACCTTAGCTATTTTCCTGGGATAACAGCAGTACAGTCCAAAAACTACGAAATAGAAATTGGCCAGGTGAAATTCTTATAGAAGGAATGTCTCGCCTACCTGTAATTCTAAGATGACGTACTTAATCAAATTGGAACTATTTTAGTACTCTATGAGGTTCTGCAGTAAATGCAAACATCAAGAAAAGAGAATATTCCAAAATGAGATTTTAAGAATGTTATTTGATGCTAGCTATGCGAAGATTTTCATGCATTTAAGTTCTTTAGAAACATCCGCGTGACTTTGTCCGATTTTCGTTAATCAGCCCAAATCATTGCTCAAATAAATTCCAACACAGATACCTAGAGACCAAAGAGATTAAAACTTGAGACATGATGATTGTTTCATTGTCAAAGAAGATATCCTCTATATCAGCCTACTCAACTCTGATCAGCTAATTTTGAGTTTTGCTTACCAGTAACAGTGCTACGAGCCGAGCTAGAGGGGGAGTGTGATAATCAATGCGTCCTCAGTAGGTCACAGCTTCCATCCAATCTTGAGTTGGTATAGTTTTCATTGTTAAGTTACCAGGGAGGCTCGTTGACTATCTCTTGGGAAAATAGTTTTTATTACTTTAAATAACACACTCCAGCAGGTGCTAGATTCGAGGATTAAATGGAATATGCAGCGTTATTATGAATACAACGCTTTATTTAGTCATGACAGTAGGTTGCCCCAGTGCCAAGCTGTATTTCATGGTGCAGGTAGGCCTCACCTAGTCGGCCCGGGTTCGATCCCAAGTAACTGCATGTGAGATTTGTGATGACAAACCGGCGCAGGGGCGGATTTTCTCCAGGTTCTCCGGTTTCCCCCGTCATTGCATTTCACCGGTGCTCCATCTTCATTCCATGTGTCACTAGTGCCATCGCTTGCGGTGCCAAAAGTAGTAAAAGCGGGCGTTAAACACTATAAAAACTGGTGTAGGCTACCTGATGATGATGATGATGATGATGATGATGATGATGATTGGGGTTTACGAGGGCTCAACTACTAGGTTATCAGCTCCCTTAGAAAACTAAAATGGACACAAGACCATATTTTAAAATGGGTTAAAAATCAGCTACGGATAAAATGAAAACTAAAATTAGACATAAAAGTAACGGTTAAACTGTCTGTTGCTAAAACATTTTTAAAAGCCCATGAACAACGGGGGGTGATAAACCTAAAAAGGGATAAAAGTATGTAAAACTAAAAGCGGAGGAGGAGCATACAATAATAAAACGAACTAGATCCTGACCGTAAAAATAATTGCTGATAAACCTTCTCAACTGTACCGAGGTCATCGCCAAGAACCTATACACGAGGGAGGCCGGCAGCTGGAGAGTCGTGCGAGCAGCACACACTGCCAGCACATGTGCCACCGTCAGTGCTGCCCCGCAGAGAGGACAGACGGGGTCAGGATCTCTAGTAAAAGACAACCTAAAGAGAAGCGCGAATACACTGGGTTGCACCAAACTGGAACAGCCTGCACTAGAATGGCTCATTTTATCTTTTTCTTCAACGTTAGAAAACTAATACTACTTCGTTCAAATGAAATTATCAGAATATAAAATGTATAAAGCAATAATAAGGAGAGAAGTCAAAGAGAGAACGAGGAAATTGCTTCATAAATCCGAAACACATGTACCTAGTTAGACTTTTCACATTATTACCATTGACGTCACAATATGAAACTAAAATAAAGATTAAAAATGCATATTTAACAAACCCTGAACTCCTATGAATATAACCCAACGATTTTACATGCATTGTTTCTGTTCCTGCGATGAACGTGAAAACAGACATTTCATCCTTCTGAAGCTCTATATGTTTGAAAACAGTTTAATGACACACCAAACTATTCTTTATTGTAGTGTTTAAATAATTATTCGACACGATACAGTACAAATACGTAATTCCAGTGGAAATAGCCTTGAAGTGTGCTAATTAGGGTTATTAATTTCTTAAGAGTTATATACTTGTATTTTATTCCATTTTCAGCCACAGGGATGCAAATTCCCCACAGGAAAAAACACCCCATGGGGAGTTGCGTGTTAGCATTTTTGAGCGGATTGCCTTCACGAGACTAAAATTTACGATTGTTCCCAGGTCTACAGACGTAACGACATTAGAATCTTGGGAAGGAGGGCCACATAAAAGGTGGGAGACTTAAACTATGGCCATAAATAGCGCTAAAATAGGACGGAAAGGGTTATGAATTGTGGCCTAACTTGGCTGTTAAGTATATTTGCGTGCCATTTCTTGCAACGCTTATCTCTTGAGGCGTAAGACTGCAAGTGCCAAGAAACCTTTAATGTGCGGAATACATCATATAAAAGTTGCAGAAGTGAGGGCCATGTTTTATCTTCTGATATCCCTCTGCTAGGATATATGTCTGGATTTTGTTATTTATGATATGCTTACACGTTTTATAAGTCCTTAACTTTCGTCTCGTCTTCCGTTCGTATTACAGCGAATCGTAAAATATGCCATCTTCATGGCATAAAACCAAGCGACACCTCTTCTCTTTTTATTGAATTAAACAGAAATCTTATGCTTCGTATGGTTATGTTTTTAACACACACATATTCTTATCTCTTTTTCATTGCTATTCTAAATGTTTTTACAAAACTTTATTTCTAAATTTATTTCCTGTTATTCAAGTCATTAATATTCAACAAGAGTGGGCTACTTTTCCTGCTATGATAATAATCAGTTGGCTTTAGCTAATACTTGGGTCGGCTGATAAGTCCTGGGCATCCGAATGAAAACAACCCTTAAAATGTTTTTTTTTTTTTTTTGCTTTATTTCTAAACGTAATCTACAGAAAGCCTAATACATTTGACATATCAGTATTCAAATTTAATAAAACCATCTCTGAAGTGCGATTTATCAAGGTCCTCAAAATAGCTGTTTACTCGTTGCTGTGAAATCTTCGTCCTCAAAGAGATTTTTGAGGTTTGGGAACAGGTGGAAGTCACTGGGTGCTAGATCTGACGAATAGGGTGGATGTTCAAGCAATTCCAACTATAATTGGCACATCTTTCCCATTGCAGTGACTGGATAGTCGTGATGAAACAATTTTTTTTTTTTTTTTTTTTTTTTTTTTTCCAAATGAGGTCTTTTTCTTTTCATCTCATCACTCAAACGTTGCAGTAAGCTTGCATAGTAGTCACCAGTGATACTTTTACCATTTTCCAAGTAGTCAATAAAAAAATTCCCTGGCATCCCAGAAAACGCTCGCCAAATTCTTATTAGCTGACAAAATTGACTTTGGCATCTTTGGAGTTGGTCCACCTGGCACAATCCACTGTTTTGATTGTGTTTTACTTTCTGGAGTGTAGTGATGCATCCAAGTTTCATCCATGCTGATAAGCCGTCTCAAAAATTCACTAGGATTTTTACGGTAGAGCTCTACATTCTTAAAAGAAACAGTTTTTCTTTGCAACTTTTGATCAGGTGTCAACAAACACTGCACCCATCTTGCACAGACCTTGTGAAAGCCCAAAACATTGCTTAAAATATTACCTGCACGTTCTTTTGATATGTTTACAGCATCTGCTATCCCAAACAACTTTAACCTGACGTGTTCCAGTACTAAACGATGATTTTTTCAATAATCTCTGGAGCTATCACTTCTACAGGGCGTCCAGAGCGATGCTCATCACTAGTGCCCGTAAGTGCAACCCACCTTTTAATCATTGAATATGAAGGGGAGAATTTTTCAATGTAATGTCCATTTCCTCCTCGATTTCTTTAGAGTTAAGCCTTTCAAATGGAAGTACTTAATCACTGCTCGTTTTTCCAAACCCTTCATTTTGTTTAAAATGCTGTCGTTCGAAAACTAAACAAACTATTGGCCTGTAACTATGGATACAAGCTAGTCTAGAATTAACCTATACGATGCTACTGGCTAACTGGCCTAGTGGCCTGGGAGTTATTAGCATATTCTCGTATAATATCATGACAATTGGCAAGGGTTTTTGTCACACTGAGGCTCTAGACCCAGCTGGGATGTTTTAGTGAAAATAGATCGACAATAAAAATATCCGAGACCCGTTTTGTGTCCCATAGGACTAAATTTGACAGGAAAACAATATTTATATATAAGCATGATTCGTTTAAAATATTCGGTACGCATCTCGGTGTTTAAAATTAGACAGCACTTAAAAGATCTGAGGTGTTACATTCACATGACTTTCTCTAGCTATTCTGTAACAGATTATTCTTACAAAAGCTGATCCTTCTCTATATTCCATGCTAATCAAATGGTCGTTTTAACTGCTTCCTTATAAGTAGAAGGGAATGCACAGGGTTAAAACAATAGTCAAATGATTTAAAATCTGTTGATATGTGATTGAAAGTCGTTTATATGCATGGCCAGAAGTTGAAAAATTCCCGCTTGAGAACAATTTTAAGTATTTTAAAGCTGAATCTAATGATAAGGAATATCTAGGAAATGATAAACTCCACGAAATAAGTTTATAGGAAATAAATTTGTGTATTAACGACATCTATGTTTTATGTATGGTAAGTTTTTGTCTCTCCCTTACAGTTAACCAGTTATAAAAATATCATCCAGAATGAAGAGGTCTTCAGGAGCTATTCCCAGAAAATTCAAGATATACATTTTATTTCCCATGAAAATATTTGTAATATACTGTATATTAATACAAATCGTGAGAGCCATTTTTGAGAGAACTTCAAAATTTTTAAGGTTCTTTTTTCATGTAAAGGGTAGTCTGGGGGGAGGGAAATTTCCTCAAAATCATCGTGTCACATTCTGAGAAGATACGAAACTTACATACCAAATTTGGTATTTAACATAGTTTCATTTTTGAGTTATCGTGTACACAGACATACGAACAGACCTACAATTTTCCAAAAATGCTTTTTTGGTACTCTAAAACTTGCACTTCCGGTGAAGTTTCGGTATCGAATTTTTGGGTGGAATAAACACCTTCTCTATCTGTTTGTACATTGTACCTACTTGCTAGAGAAAGTAAAATATGCAACTTCTACCTCTTCAATTTTTTCTTGGATTCACCCATCGTTAGGAAAATAATGAGGCGTAGGTGAGGCAGGTTTTGCCTTCGCTACATGAATCTTGATTTAAAATATCTTTAATGCGGCCTTGCGTCAAAGTCAGGCATAGTACAAGTCAGCTGATCGTTGAGCAGAAAGCAAGCATAAAGTCAGCTGTCTTAGCTTACTTAACAGATTTTCCGCCGAAAAGGTACCCCATGGGGGCCAAAATTTGCGACAGGGGTATTTTTGATATATTTTATATTATATACGCCTAACAAGGAGATATCCAATAAGGCAGTTAACATATATGTAGATTAAGCGCTTGTATGAAAACTTTATAAATAAGTGAGTAGAAAAAGCATGGGCGCAGCGCATCATATGTTATATCATTTTATTTCTGAAAAGGTCAAACAAATGCTTAGGTTGTCTTAAGATAAATTCCGAAATTAATGTTGCAATACAATTCATTTCAGACCACATTGAAATTGAAAATTACCTTAAAAATCTGATGTGTAACATTCACATGACTTTCTTTACATCTCTGGAACAAATGTTAGTTAAAAAGCTTGTGCTTCTATTTACTTCATGCAAATCGAGAAACATTAGCAGAAATAATCCTATTATTTGCTTCCTTGTAAGTAGCAGCGAAATGACGGAGTACCATAGGTTAAAATGATAGCCAAAAGCTGGTTGCTATGTAACTGAAGTTCCTTTGTTTGTATGGACAAGAGTTAACAAATTCCTGTGTGAGAAAAGTATGCTTTTCAAAGCAGAAACGAAAAACTAAGAATATCTTAAAAATGATCAACTCCACGAAAAAAATGTGTATGACATAAATTGGTGTTTTACCGCAAGCTACATTTTCTGTGGAGTAAGTTTTTGTCTATCTCTTACGGTTTAGCAGATATGCACAATGCCGTGAAATTCATCCAGAATAAAGTAGTCTTGGAGGCTATTCCCAGAAAATTCAAGTTATACATTTTATTTTTCAGGTAAATATCTTTAATATACGATATTTTAATCAAAATCGTTACAGCCATTTTCAAGAAAATCAAAATTTTCGAATTTTTGTCATGTAAAGGGTAGTTTGGGTTGGGGGGATTTTCTTGAAAATCTTCGTGTCGCATCCTTGGAAGATACCAAACATAAATACCAAGTTTGGGCTTAAACGGTCCTTTCGTTTTTGCGCTATGCTCCCACAGACACACACACACATACACACATACACACAGACAGACACACACACAAACACGGACATTTTTCTAAAAATGCTTTTTTTTTATTCAGGCAGTCTCAAAACATGTATTTCCGGTGAAATCTCGGTATTGAATTTTTGGGTTTAATACAATACCTTCTCTATACGCTATGTACATAGTTCATATAGAGAAAGTAAAAAGGTATACGTTTTTTTTTTTAAATCTAAAATCAAGAACAAGGAATATCGAGAAAACAATCAACTCCACGAAAAAAAATGTATTTGACATAAATTAAATGCTTCAGCGAGCTCTAAATTTTCTGTTAATTTAGCTTTTGTCTGTCTATGGTTGACTAGTTATTTATAATTCCGCAACATGCATCCAAAATTAAGCTGTCTCAGAGGCTATTCCCATAAAATTGAAGATATTAATTTTATTTCCAGGTAAATATCTTTAATACAGGGTATTTTATTCAAATTACTTAGAACCATTTTAAGAAAATAAACAAATCTCGAAACGAATTAAATGTAAAGGGTAGTTTGGGATGAGGGATTTTTATCAAAATCTTCGTGTCGCACCCTTGGAAGATACCATACTTAAATACTAAGTTTGGTATTTAATGGTCTTTAGCTATGCTGTCCATAGAAACCACACGTACACGGACTTTTTTCTAAAAATGCTTTTTCTGGATTCAATGGGACCCAAAACATGTATTTCCGATGAAATATCGGCATCAAAGCTTTGGGTGCATTACAATACCGTTTCTATACACTATGTACATATACATTTACCTACCTCTTATCTAACTAAACTCTCTTTGTCTATCTGTCTGTCTGTCTATCTATCTATCTATACAATTACACATCGAACTTCGATTCACACTAATACTGACATCAAGAAACGTCCGTTAAGCTGCATTAAATTATGGGAAAATAGAGATATATAAGTAGTGGTGTAAGTGTTGTTTCAGCTAGACATTGTAAAACGTTTTAGAGTAATCGTTATTGCAGTTATAAAACGAAATAAAAAGTGGGTGGGGTAAAGAAACATATATTTTAAAATAGTGTGGCTCAGGTTGAGAGGGTGGTAAACCCGTAAATAGCTGATGAAGCTGGTAGGCAAATTTGCCCATTATGCTGGTATCAGGAAGCGTGGACGCATATTTTGGCAGATTGCGTGCAGATGGAGGATGTTAGGGAAAAAATATTGCCAGAAATATTTTTAGCTTCAAACAGAAGAAGGACAGCATTCTGGGATCTGATTCTAAACAGCTAAAACTGGCCAAGTCTAGGATAGTTAATGGAAGTACGTGCACTAAGAGATAAAATATTTATGTAAATATTGTATAGACTTATTTGGTGTTTGAGTAATGTATATGTGTGAATACGTGTGTAGTTGTGATTGAAAGTGTGTGTGTATGATATAAGAGCGTTCTTTTTTTATTGTTCTGTGTTTCTGTTGTTGCGCGCGAGCGTGTGTATGTGTGTGTTTGTGTCTGTGTGTGTATATTTTTCCAATTTTTTTAAGATATATACAATATATATGTAGGTAATATTTTAAATTCAACTGGTTTTAGACTATATTTACGGTCACCCGACCCATGCGACTATGTAACGGAAATATTGTATTATTGTAAACTTAATAACAAAACACTACTACTGGTACTAGGGTGTGGTAATCTTCTCCCGGTTGTTTGAGGTGGCAAAGTCTAAGCACCTGCAAGCACACCGCTAATACTTTCAGGAAGGGACAGTTGACCAAGTGATTATATCAAGCCGCCTCTTCTTAATCACATTTATGCCTCCAGCTAGCAATAATCACATTGTGGAGTGCCTTTGTGCGCAATTAACACTAATATCAGGATAATAGCACCGCATTTCCGCGTATCGGCCTACCAAAAGGGGCGATCCACGTCTCCAAAACAAGTGCATCTGGTCTGATGTCCCTATTTATTACTTTCTCTACATACTGTATAGAAATAGTTATTGTATTGCAAAAAATTCATATTCAAAACCAAGATTCACGGGATATATGTTATTTAAGACGCCCTGAATCCAAAAACTACCATGCTAACTTCATATATCAAGCCGAAGGACGATGGGTTTTTTCGGACGTAAAAATTCTTAGCTTGGTTTCCTTCGGAAGGGAAATAAAGCCGTTAATCTCCTGACGTAGATTTGCGGCACGTAATGGAACCTCAAGCCTGTTAGAGAGGCATCTGAGCAAAATTTAACGGCATTTCACGCTCAGTATAGAATGGGGCGCTGAAGACCACAGAAATTAAAGAGCATCCATAAATAAAACTCTATTTCCATTTCAGAATCCTAAAAAATTATTTTTAGAAAAATGTTAATGTCTGTGTGTGTGTGTGTGTACGGTATAGGCATCTGGATATCGTCGAGATATTCCAGCAAAGCCTAAAATGTGTTGAAGGAAGAATGTTAAATTCACTCCTAAAAATATTGTTAAAATTGAGCTTTTAATCAGTTAGGATTAAGGGATAATCCTATAAATAATTGCCTCCAGTGGACAGATCCGGCTATAATGGCCAACAATTTTTAAGAAAATCCCCCTCCCCAACTACCCTATACATTAAACAATTTTCGAGAATTTTTATTTTCTCAAAAATGGCTCAACAATGATGATTAGAATATATTATATTTGAGATATTTTTATGGCAAATAAAATGTAGCTATATCTTGAATTTTCTGAGAATAGGCTCTGAATATCTCTTTATTCTGGATGAATTTTGCTTAATATTACATAACTGGTAAAGCGTAAGAGATGGGCAAAAACTTACATTACAGAATATGTAGATCTCGATAAAACACACTATATTATATACATTTTTTGTTCGTGAAGTTGACCCTTTTTGAGATATTCTTTGTTATTGGTTCAGTTTTAAAAAATACTTTTCTGAACCGGGAATTTTCAGCTCCCAGCGTAAAAACAAAAGAACTCCAATGACATTAGCAACCAGCTTTCATAGGGCTTGACTGCGATTTAGCAAATGGTGCTCATTTTTTTATCTTATACCTACAATGAAGTAAGTAACAAGACCATTTTTACTAATATTTACTTTCTCTATACATGCGATGTACATAGTGTATTGAGAAGGTATTGTACTCCATCCAAAAATTCAATACCCAGTTTTCAGCGGAAATATATGATTTAGGGTATCCCGTGTCCACAAAAAAAAAAAAAGAATATTTTCAGAAACAGGTCCGTGTCTGTGTGTGTGTGTGTCCGTGCGCCGTTGAACACGATAAGTCAAAAACGAAAACTCCGTAAAATACCAAACTTGGTATTTAAGTTTAGTATATTCCAGGGATGCGACACGAAGATTTTGAGAAAAATCGCCCAACCCCCAAATACCCATGGAACTTTTTTCGAAAATTTTGATTTTCTCAAAAATGGCTCTAACGATTTTGATTAACATATCGTATATTAAAGCTATTTATATGACAAATAAAATGTATATCTTGAATTTTCTGGGAATTGCCTCTGGATGAATTTTACGGAATTTTGAATAACTGCTAAACTGTAAGAGATGGTCAAAAAACTGAAAAATGTAGAGCACGTTAAAACACATACTTTATGTTATATACATTTTCTTCGTGGAGTTCATCGTTTTTAAGACATTCCTTGTTTTTGGTTTCTGCTTTGAAAAACTTGTATTTTTCTCATACAGGAATTTGTCAACTGCTGTCCATTGAAACAAAAAAACTTTGTGACATAGTAACCAGCTTTTGACTATCACTTTAACCTATGGCACTCACTTATTTCCCATCTACTGATAAGGAAGCAAGTAATAAGACTATTTCTGCTATTTTCTTCTGATTAGCATGAAGTAAATAGAAGTATAAGCTTTTTAAATATAATTTGTTGCAGAGATGTACAGAAAGATATATGAATGTAACACATTCGATTTTTTTCTTTAAATGTAGGTTTATTTTTGTCAACTTGTACGTGTCTCTCACTCTGTATATGTAAGAAGAAATTTTATATACCAGGATTAACTTATTATAATTAATATACCTATCAGTTAGTGCTGGATACCAGTGATGCAGTTTATAGTGCAATATAGGAAACAACTGATCACTAGCTGCAAAATTGCTGGTTTTCCAATAACATTTTAGAGTAGTTTGTTTATTTTGTTTCAGTTATAGCTTATCTATTTTTCTTTCTCTATACGTACTATGTACATAGTGTATAGAGAAGGTATTGTATTGCACCCAAAATTCGATACCGAGATTTCAACCGAAATATATTTTTTGAGACCCCCTGAGTCCAAAAAAGTCATTTTTAGAAAAATCTCCGTGTGTATGTCTGTCTGTCTCTCTGTATGTCTATCTGTGTGTGTCTGTGGGTAGCATAGCTCAAAAATGAAATACGGTTAAATACCAAACTTGGTGTTAAGTTTGGTATCTTCCAAGGATGCAACACGAAAAGTTTCAAGAAAACCCACCCCTAGCTACCCTTTACATGGAAAACATTTCGAAAATTTTGATTTTCTTAGCCATTTATAATAACATCTCGTAAATTTAAGATATTTACTTGCCAAATAAAATGTATAACTTGAATTTTCTGGGAATAGCTCCTGAAGACAACATTATTCTGGATGAATTTTACGGAATTTTGCATAACTGTTAAACTGTAAGAGATGGACAAAAAATTAGCAGACAGAAAATGTAGAGCACATTAAAACACATAATGTATGTTATATATAGTTTTTTCGTGAACTTGATCGTTCTTAAAATATTCCTTATTTTTAGTTTCAGTTTTGAAAAAACATACTTTTCTCATACAGGAATTTCTCAACTCCTGTCTATACAAACAAAGGAAATGCATTCACGTAGCAACACCTTTGACTATCACTTTAATCTATGGTACTCTCTTATTTCGCTTCTACTTACAAGGAAGCAAGTAATAACACTATTTCTACTAATATTTTCTCAATTAGCATATAGTAAATAGAAGCCTAAGTTTCTTAACATTAGGTTGTTGCAAAAAGGTAGAGAATGTCATGTGAATGGAACGTATAAGATTTTTTTTTATGATAAAACTAACCTTAATGATTTTATTTTTAATTTTAGTTTTTAATTAAAAATATCTGAGAAAATTTAATAATAGATGAATTGTGTTTATTCTTGAAGATACATTTAAAGCTTGCCTCAGTATAGTTACTAAGATGCCCAAATTTACCTTTCACTCTCTATGTTCAAAGAAACCAATTTCTAAATGACTACTCATTTTATGGACTTTAATTTTCACACAAGACAATTTGGATACAAAGCTTACTTTCTCTACAATTTGCAATGCAAAGTACGTAGAGCAGATACTGCATACCGATAAAAATTAAATCTGCAGATTTTGCATATTTCACTGGAAATATGTTTTGAGGATCCCTGAATGAATGAGTAGAAATTTGTAGAAAAAGGCCCGTGTGTGTGTATTCATATCAAATGTTTCAATTGCCTTCAATTTCTCAACCGTTGAAAAGTTTAATGCCGTGACGCATGTTGCCATAGTAAGCTCAGTGGAATGAGCAACCGGCTAGAGACCGACAGATCCGTATTTCAAATCCCGGCTTTGACATTGAATTTCTGTCTGACTCTACCCATCGAACTCCTGTCCTACTCACGGCTTGTGTGAAAAAAACAATCAAATCAATTCTGTTAACTTTTATATCGATTTGCACGATTAGATGAAAGAGAAATTTTTTGTAAGAAAAATTTGATTGTAGAAGAGGTACAGAAAATCTTGTGCTTGTAATGCATCAAATTCTTACTTTCTGTGTACATAGTGTATAGAGAAGATATTGCACTCCATCCAAAAATTTGATGACTATATTTCAACGGAAATATACGTTTTAAGATCCCCTGTATCTAAAAAAAGTATTTTCAGAAAAAGGTCTGTATATGTGTATGTGTGTCTGTGAACATGATAACTCAAAAATGAAAAGTCGGTAAAATATCAAACTTCATATTGAAGTTTAATTCGAAAATTTTGAATTTCTCAAAAATGGCTCTAAAGATTATGATTAAAATACCGTATATTAAGGTATTTATATGGGAAATAAAATGTGTATTCTGAATATACTAGAAATAGCCTCCGAAGACTACTATATTCAGGATGCATTTTTCTGAAATTTGCATAACTGGTAAACCGTAAGAGATAGACAAATCTTACTAAACAGCAAATGTAGAGCTCGTTAAAACACACAATTTATGTTACACATTTTTTTTCGTGTAGTGAATCGATTTTGAGATATTCCTTGTTTTTGGTTTCAGTTTTAAAAAAAAACTGTCCATACAAACAAAGGATCTTCAATCATATAGTAACCAGCTTTTGATATCAATTTAGCCTAAGGTACTCCCTTATTTCTCCTTGACTTACAAGGAAGCAAGTAATAAGACCATTTCCATTAATTTTTTCTCGATTAGAATGAAGTAAAAAGAAGCATAAGCCTTATAACAATAAAGGTTATGCACCTGGGTAGTGTGGTGATAGCGTGTCTGCCTCACATTTAAAAGGTCGTGAGTTCGAATCTCGGTTAGATTGAGTTACCCGGATAAGCTTTATTCGGGGTTTTCCCTTATCCTGAGAAGACGAATATCAAGTAAGTTTAAGCTATGGACCCCGAAATCATTTCAGCAACATTTCACAAATTTCAACCAGGTTAAAGGACGTTAAACTACAAAAAAAAAAAAAAAAAAAATAATAATAACAATAATAATTTGTTGCAGAAATGTAGAGAAAGTCATATATGTACAATGTACATAGGGATAGAGAAGTATTGCATTCCACCCAAAAATTCGATACCGAAATTTCACCGGAAATAAGTTTTAGGACCCCCTGTATCCAAAAAAAGCATTTTCAGAAAAAGGTCCGTGTGTCTGTGAACACGATAATTCAGAAACGAAAAGTAGCTAAAATACCAAACTTGGTATTTAAGTTTGGTATCTTTTAGGGATGCGACACGAAGATTTTGAGAAAAATCCCCCCACCCCAAACTACCCTTTACATGGAACTTAAAAATGGCTCTAACGATTTTGATTAAAATATCATATATTAAAGATAAATACCTACCAAATAAAATGTATATCTTGAATTTTCTGGGAATAGCTTCTGAAGACCTGTTTATTCTGGATGAATTTTGCTTAATTTGGCATAACTAGTAAACCGTAAGAGATAGACAAAAACTTAGTATACAGAAAATGTAGGTCTTGTCAAAATACACAAGTTATGTCATATACATTTTTTTCGTGGAGCTTGGCGTTTTCGAGGTATTCATTATTATTAGTTTCAGTTGTGAAGTACTTATACTTTTCTCAGACGGGAGTGTCCGTTTTTTTTTTTTTTTTTTTTTTTTGTTCTACTCCTGGCCAAGAAAAGAATTAATTTGTAATGACAATCGCATAACGACAGCTTTTATAACACTTGACTATTGGTTTAGCCTAGTGTATTCCCTTATTTTTTCCCTACTTATACGGAACTAAATAATAAGAACATTGTGCTAATGAGTAACACGATTAGCAAGGTGCAGAAAGAAGAAGAATCTTATGTATGAATTTTGTAGAATAGCTAGAGAAAGTCATGTGAGTGTAACACATCAGATTTTTATAACCGCGCTGTGCAGCTGAAGCACATCACTGCATCACAGGCAAACATTAGCAACGGTACACATATGGATCCGATCAGTGTTTATTGCGCATGTGCAGGGAGAGTGAGCACTGCTCCCGCAGGAGTTTGGATTTATGGACAGGGCGGTCCTCAATGAGGTTATCCCTTGTCGGAACAAGAGCAGCAGCGCCTTGTCCGACCGAAATTAGCGCATGTTATGTCTAGCACATGAATACACATGCACGGTCGGGTCACGGGCTTTCTGTGGATATAATATCGGCTATCTCTGCAACAGACCAGGTGCTGGAGGGCCAGAATAATTCGATGGAACAAGGTGATGACGAGCTCCCAAGTATTGTTTCCGCATAATTGTATTGCCTGAGAGCAAACGCTTGGTTACCCCTACCATGCAGATGGAAATCGCTGCATGTTTTCCTTCTATAAATATTTGCATACCATTTCTCCTAACACGAATTGGTATCAGTCACTTGCAAGAAGCCCTACTTATTCACAATCAATGCAATTAAAATAAGTGTTTTGTTTTTACCAACATAGATTTATACTTTTAAGAGGACAAGTCTGAACATACGGAAAGTACACCTTAAGTGAATTGAATTACCACTGATCTTAAAATGTTTAAATGCTTTTTCCGGAAATTTATATGATGTATTCTATAAATCATAACAATTATTACAAGTAGTTGTTTGCATTAATAGCTTATATATCTGTGAATATAAAAGTATTTTATTCCGCAGATAAATAATAAAACTTTGTCTTAAAACATGTGAATTCATGTATCTTTTTGTCTGATACTACTTGCAATACATAATCACACTTATGCATAGTTGTTCCTAGTATAGTCAGCTATCTTCTGAACTTCAATTATTTAATTATGATACAATTTCAATAACAATTTAAATAAATATATATTTTCAAACACAAGAAAGTGAAAATTTGTAATGGTGTTGCTTACTCAATATGAGCAACATGCGACATAACACCACGATTTTAGTTAAGAAAGGTTGACTATGTGTTGTTTAAATGTGCTGAAAATTTCAGCTTTCCAGCTCCCATACTTTCTGAGAAAAAGGTACATAAGTATCCAAAAATGCTGATTTGAGAAAACTGGATTTAAAGATATAAATGTTCTAAAAATGAGCATTGCATAACAGCTCTAAATAAATGAAAACTAGCGTTTAAATTATATTTAAATTGATTAAAATCATCCTACCGCCCTAAAAGTATACATTTTCCGAAACTAGAAATAATAGAGCTTTTATTAGTGTCTAAAACAAAAAATGATATCTTTTTGCCATTTCAGAGCACGTTGTCCCCTTAAAAATCTGATGTGTTCCATTAACATGCCTTTTCACTTTATCTACACGTACTAGGTACAGTGTATATAAAAGATTTTGCACTCCACCCTAAAATTCGATACCAGAGTTCATCGGAAATAGATGTTTTAGGCTCCCCTGTATCCAAAAAAAGTATTTTCAGGAAAAATTCCTTGTGTGTGTGTGTGTGTGTGTCAGTGTATCCATGTGAACACGATAACTCAAAAATGAAAAGTCGTAAAATACCAAACTTGGTATTTAAGAGTAGTATCTTCCAGGAAGGCGACGTAAAACTTTTTGAGAAAAATCCCCGCACCCCAAACTATCGTTTACATGGAATTTTTTCGAAAATTTTGATTTTCTCAAAAATGGCTCTAACGATTTTGATTAAAATATCAATTATTAAAGATATTTACCTGACGAATAAAATGTATATCTTGAATTTTCTAGGAATAGCCTCTGAAGATTATTTTATTCTGAACGAATTTTGCATAACTACTAAACCATAAGAGATGTAGAAAAATTTACCACACAAAAAATATAGAGCACTTAACAACACAAAATTTATGTTATATGCATTCTTATCGTGGAGTTATCGTTTTTGAGACATTCCTTGTTTTTTGTTTCAGATTTGAAAAACTTATCCTTTTCTCACACAGTAGGTACTTTGTCAACTCCTGTCCAAACACACAAAGGAACTTCAATCACATAGCAACCAGCTTTTGACTATCACTTTAGTATATGGTACTCATTTATTTGGCTTCTACTTACAAGGAAGCAAGTAATAAGACTATTTGTGCTAATTTTTTCTCGATAAGCATGAAGCAAATAAAAGCATAGGCTTTTTAACAATAATTTGTTGCAGAGATGTAGAGAAAGTCACGTGAAATGAACACATAAGGTTTTTATTATTTTCATTCTTTTCAATTATATTAATCTTATTTAATACAATAAATTATTATGCATCATGATTATTGTCGTGAACATTTATTACTTATATTACATTGATTACCTTTAAATATATTAATTTTGAAAAGAAACTTTATAATTTGATTTCAAATTTACTTAAGTAGTTTAATAAAAAGTAATACAAAGTCTTATTGTTGAAAACCAGTTTCTTGTATCTACTTTATGATAATCGAGATAACTATTAGTATAAATTGTCTTAATTATTTTCCTACTTGTAAGTAGGAGGAAAATAAGGGAATACACTAACCTAAAACGATAGTCAAATCTTTTAAAAGCTGGTTGCCATGTGGATGAAATCCGTTTCTATGCAGGACCAGGAGTTTACAACTTTCCGTGTGAGAAAAGTGGTAAGTATTTTAATCTGAAACAAGTAACAAGGAATATTTTGGAAATGGCCAATTCCATGAAAAAAATCATATATGACAGAAATTGTGTTTTTTAACGTGATCTACGTTTTTTGTGTAGTAAGTTTTTGTCTAACTCTTACTTAACATAATTTCACTGCTGGTCATTCCAAGCGAATAGAACTTCTATTGTTTCACATAGCGATCTGCTTTCAAAAGGTTTGACTTTCGTTTTAGCCTAGTATGTTTGCCTTTCCTTATTAAACTTTTACTCATAAAGAAACAATAAGACCAATTCTACTAAAGTTTATTTGTATTAGCATCATGGGATATAAGAATAAGCTTTTATAAGATTACATTGTATGTGCAACAGCTAGAGAAAGTCATGTGAATGGAAGACATCATATTTGCCTATTTACTTTATTATAGGCTCTATCGTTAATCACAATTAATGCTAAATTAGTTTCTAAGCTACACTCCGGACGTTTTTCAATAAATAATTGACTAATGTATTATATCATTACATGAACGGCCCTTCCAAAACCCTGATTGTTTGTAATAGTTTGCAATTCTGATTAAGAATTTGCCCATTCATTTCTATCCTACACTTAGTAAAGTATTTCTCTGTAATATCTTATGTCAGTCCTATTATTAATTCATAATAAAAATTATAAATAACTTTAGATGCGTTACATTCTGCGCTACGGAAAAGTTACTTTAGGACATACAATAGTGTGCAAATTAATGTGTACAACATTTCTTTTTTATTTTTATGGTTTACAATAGCACTGTTTATCATAAAAATGAATGATTCTAACTAGTACAGCTGTTTGTAAAGCCGTTGTTACATTTTAACTTCAGTCACATGCAAACAGTTGTTACAAAAGGTTTGAATTAACTTTTTGTGATGCAGTGAACGTTTCAATAAAATTATATCCATGAATCAAATTGGTGTTCATCTAGGGTAGGTAACTATTCCAAAAAAGAGAAGTAAGATTATAACTCTCCGTGATTATACTTCTGTGACTCAGGGTGATATAACTATAGGGCGTGTTAACGAAATGCTTAAAACATATATAATGAATCCGGCAGCATTTCTCCTCACTGTAAAAGCAAATGTGATAGGAAGACAAAACAACTTTAATGAGAAAATCGAAAAAAAATCCAAGGCTAACTAGTTTGGACTTAAGAGCACAATTCTATGGCGTTTGGTCGGTACATGTAACTCCAAAACTGGCCTTTTCGTGTTAAGGCAGTAGTGATATAAAATAAACACTGCTCTATCATTTGATGAAGCCCTGATTTCTCATGAAATAGTCCTCTATCATTTGATGAAGCCCTGATTTCTCATGAAATAGTCCTCTATCATTTGATGAAGCCCTGATTTCTCATGAAGTAATCCTCTATCATTTGATGAAGCCCTGATTTCTCATGAAATAGTCCTCTGTCATTTGATGAAGCCCTGATTTCTCATGAAGTAATCCTCTATCATTTGTTGAAGCCCTGATTTCTCATGAAATAGTCCTCTATCATTTAATGAAGCCCTGATTTCTCATGAAATAGTCCTCTATCATTTAATGAAGCCCTGATTTCTCATGAAATAGTCCTCTATCATTTGATGAAGCCCTTATTTCTCATGAAGTAATCCTCTATCATTTGATGAAGCCCTGATTTCTCATGAAATAGTCCTCTATCATTTGATGAAGCCCTGATTTCTCATGAAATAGTCCTCTATCATTTGATGAAGCCCTGATTTCTCATGAAATAATCCTCTATCATTTGATGGAGCCCTGATTTCTCATGAAATAATTCTATCATTTGATGAAGCTCTGATATTTCCATGCTTTCACCAAAAGATAGAGGATTGTTTCTTTATATCACTACTGTCTCAGCACAAAAAGGCCAGTTTTGGAATGATCATGTTCTGACTAAACGCCACAGAATTAGTATACTCAGGCATTTATAAAAAAGATTCGACAGTTGGTCGTCATCGTCTTCTACAAACTGGTCGAAGAGTAATGCGGCTCCAAAAGAAATAACTTTGGACTGATGATATGAAGATAAACGGACTGAGATGAGCAAATAAATATGCACATTAGTCAGAAGATGTATTGAAAACTTATGGTGCAGGGACGTCGTTCTCGTTATGTTCGTAAATCAAAAAATGAGTGCTTATCTTCAAAGTTAGTTGATCAGAATGTTTAAATAGCGCCAGAATAAAAAATGTTTTGTGGTTGCTTTTCAATTTATGGCCAATTGTACCAATTGATAGAATGATGAATTCAGTTTAAAACATTGACATTTTGGAAAAAAGTTGTGCCAACTCTGAAATTTCTTTTCCCAAATAGTAATGGAATTTTAAACAGGACCTTGCACTTAGCCACAAACCCAAAATAACTATAGAATAAATTTCAAAAAACATAGAATAAATTGTTTGGACTGCTCAGGTAATTCACCAGATCTAAATCGTATTAAAAATTGTTGGGCAATTTTAAAAGAAAGACGCAGAAAATTGGACTTCACATCGAAGGAAAGTATGATTTCAAGTTTGTTAGAAGTTTTTTTCAGGGACAAGGAAGTAAAGGAAATGTCTGAAGAGCTAACTAGAGCTTTAGATATTACCGTATAAAATAACTGTTTAGTAAAAGCGGGCGTTAAACACTACTGAAAAAAGAAAAAAGAAAAATAACTTGTTAAAGCAAAATTAGGAAATTCTAAATACTGAAATTTGTTTTAAAGTGATATATAAGTGTTATATAAGACTACCTATGAGTAAGTTGTACTTATTTATGTGTTCACATTAATTTGCACACTTCAGAATGCAAACATATGATGTGTCCCAGTAATATGACATGCTGTGCCTAATCTTTAACGGAATATTCTACAAAAGCTTATTTTTCTATCTAATTCAATCTAATCAAGACAAATGTTACAGAAATGGTCTTCTTATTGCTTAGTTCCTTATAATAGAAATAAATCAGAGGGGATGCACTAGGCCAAAGAAATAGTAAAATATTTTAGAAACTGTTAACTATGCGATTGAAATATGGTGCTTCTTCATGGCCAGAGATAAAATAAATAAACAAGAGTGACAAGTTACCTTCCAAAATGTCTTCTGTATTTTAAAATTGAAATTGAAATTGAAATTGAATAAGGGATATCTCGGAAATGGTTAACTTAACAAAAAAGTATATAACATAATTTTGAGTTTTTGAGTTTTAACGAATACTGCATTTTTTGTAGTTTGTCTGCAAAAGGCATCCAGAATGAAGAAGTCTTAAGAACCTAAATAGAAAAACAAAAATAGAACTTTTTTCTAAAAATGCTGGTTTTAGATAAAGGGGACCAGCAAAATCTCGGTATCGAATTTTTGGATTTAAAGCAATAAAGTTTTTACCTTGTGCTATGTAGAGAATGTAAAAATGAAGAAAGCAACATTTTATAATAATTCCTGAGTATTTTATTGATTCGGCATTAATTCCATCCATCTCAGTAGTATTCCAATGTTTTTATTCGTTAAGCGCTGCTTTTCATCCCTTTGTGTCTATTTTATACACAGAATTATCAGCTTCTATATAAATGTTCTTTCCACCACCTTAATCATACCATTAGTTTCTGTAATGTTTTACTTATTGATTTTTTGTTGTTACATTAATGTTTGCTGTATCGATCGTCATCCGTTTTATTCGGATGTTTCATACGTCTGTATGCTATATGCATCTTGCGTGAATACCGTGTGCAACATAATGTATTCTCATTAAATCTCTTGTTATCTAATAGATAACGTCAGAAATGCATCTATATCTACCAGTTAACCCAGAAGTCGTTTACTGCAGTTTTGGTTTTTCATTATAACACACACACGAAAGAATGCAGTTGTCAGGGATCACTGGTGTTGCATGGCACGGTTGAAAGCGTGAATATTGTGCAGTACAGTTCCATCAAAGCATCAGTACAGTGCGAGTAAATAGGAATAAACTAAGCGATTCACAATAGGTTAAACTTGTTGTTTTCTTTATCATTAATCAATATTAATTTTCTACTTTGCATATGACTACGCGTGGCGGTATTTGCATTTTGATTTGATTATAACCCGTCCACTGTGAGAAGAGATTCAACCGCTGCATTCCGCTATTAACTGTACAGAGCATGCACTGGGAGTGATGACGTAAAACTGCTTATTTGTTTGTAAAAATATATATAATATTTAAATACATAGATGAAATATTAGATATATTAGTAAAATATAACATGTCCGGGATTGTAGGCCGTGGTCGAATATTAAAATTATTGAAATAATTAAAACTGGACGTTTCGTTCTCAGCTGTGGAGGACATCTTCAGCCCGCACATGTTATATTTTACCAATAATAACATCGGCCGTGAAAGCCTACGAGAATATTAGATATATTAGTTTGTATATAAAATATTAATAATTATTATATTAATTTGAATAAGATAAAGGGATGAATGATTATTCTAAAAGGAATGGCTGCAGATAAGAGCAAATAAAAAGAATAATAAAATAATAAATTTTTTAAAAAAAATATATATACATAATATTAATTAATGATAGAAAAATGCGTGTATTAATGGCATAGTGTAAAGACACATTTATGTGAGTGTGTAATGTTTAGTTTAAATTGGAGTTAATAGAAATAGATTGCCTATGTGATATTAAGAATTAGTGATGTGAAGAGAGTAATATTAAAAATACTTTGTATTTGGTAGTGTTTAAATTTAAAATTCGAAATATGTTTTTATTTTATTTTTAATTTTGGTTTAGCTTTTATTTAGTAGCTGTAGTTTTTATACTTAAAAAAATATGATGTCAATTTTAAAAATTAAACAAATTGGAAGAACTTGGGATACGGGCCTTTGCCTTAGAAGATAGATGCCAGGGTTTATTATTGTAAGTTTTATTTATTTTATCTTTTTGTGTTTCTACAAGCTTACACTCGTGGCAAACAAAATGATAAAAGAACACAAAAGAACACAAAAATGCTAAAAGAACACAAAAATGCTACAAAAAGAACATACTCTCATTCCAGATGATCCCCATGTTCGGCAACAGAGCGGCGAAGACGTTGAAGGCCACTCATTAATATTGTCACGTATGACATTGAGCAGATCCTAGTTGCATTATTTTATTATAAATAAAAATATTTAATAAGCCTGCCACACTCTTCTAAATTCTCATGGAAGCATATTTTAGCATATTATTAACTTATTTAAACTTTGTCAAGCTGTGTTCACCACTTCTCTTGGCAGTCCTAGTGGACCTTACCTTAACATCATTTCTAGGATAGAAGCCTTTAGAACAAAGTTGCATGGATGCGACAATATTTATAGTGGAATTTTCTTGACAGCTGTGTTGATTGACTTTTTAGCATCTCAATATTGTGGTGCCTCTTTTGATATACTATTGTTTCGAGCTTCTGTTACAGAGAATAACCCAATGGATTGAGGTCCGGACATCCGCTAGGCCAATCATCAGCAGCGATGAACCATGGGACTTGGTTGCCAACCACTGCTGCGTGGTTTTTGCTTTGTGCTTTTTGCTTTTCTTGTCCCCATATGTCTTTAACAAAGCCTGGAATCAAATCCGGCGTATTTTGCAAACACCTTGTGCATCTTTTATATGCAATAACATGTAAATCATCCTTATATATATTGTATATATGTGTGTGTCTGTGACATTGCTCGTGAGAGATGTTCATTTCACGAGACAATAGTTTTTGTTGACCCAAAGGATTTCGCCAAATCCTTGCATGAACAGCGTTCGCAACTTCTCTTGTGCGTACACATTAGAACGGCCAGATCTGATGCGTTCAACAGTTGCACCCGTTTGTTTAAACCGTGCTGCAGTCCAAAACATTTATCGTTCATTCATGCCAAGAGTTTCAACGTCGAAAAAATGATCTAACTCACTTTCCACAACGACATAACGCCAATACAGGGATATTATATTCTTTCTCTCTTCTATGTTACTGGCACTCTGCAAGCCAGTTACTCGTGGGGTAGTAAAGGTGACCTTATGGACGACAATATATACAGTGTTGTCACGTTTCTTCATTCATAATTTCCATATTACAGCGCGTTTAAATTTCACTGACAGAACTTATGGCAGTACTGTAAATGTGTGTGTGTGTATATATTCACTTATTTATTTATTTTACGTCCAACGTTAATAAATTTATAATATCTATATGGAAACTCATTAAAATAACAGGTTAACAGCTGAATTACAGTAACCCAGAACAAACCAATGTTTACGCAAAACTTGTAACATGGCCTTAATTGGCATAATGCAGCAGTACTGTAAGGGGAATTATAATGAGAGATCACTAATGTCAGCTGATAAAACAAATAAAGGTATTTAGGTTTGATTTATACAGATTAGCTTTATGTTGATTAATAATCCAACTTAAGTAGAGCTGCCTGACCACCAAAACTTTGACTTCTCCCTCGTTGGGCGACACTTTACCGTAAATATCAACATCTTCCATTGTTCCCACAATGTTTCTGTGGTCTCTATGCATATATACTATAAAATGTCTAATTATAACGATTGAAATAGAATCTAAATATGACAATATTAATTGACATGAACAATATAAGGCATTAAGAAAACGAATAAATATAACAATTTCACATAAACTTAGAACAATATATGAAATAATTAAACCTGGAGTCATTGAATACATACCAAAACACAAAGTCACGAGTTAATTCCAGGAACACAATGTATCGTTTTGTGAAGTGAAAATCGTTAGAAAAACGTGAATGTCAACTGCAATGGGCGAAGAACAAGTAAATATAAAGATGCTAATTTAATTGATTTCTCACAGAAACCGTGTGTAGGACAGGACTTGGATAAGTAGAGTAAGACTGAAAAATCCAATGTCATAGCCGGGATCTACGGATCTACGGGTCTCTAGCTGATTGCTCTATCACTGAGCTACCATGGCAATATATCGGCATAACATTAAATTCCGCAGGTGATTTGCATGTTTTCCGGTAAACCACAAGGTGGTCTCAAATTATTTTGAGATGACAACCCCGATGTGACTTACAATGTCAAAATTGACCATAATTGTTGCTACACTATGAATCCTGGGTCTTGAAGTACATTGTTAGTTGCCATTGGAGTTTTTCATCTCAAAATAGTCTGAGATTACCTTGTCGTTACCGGGAAACATGCGAGTCAGTATGAAGTTTAATGCTGTACTGACATGTTGCCATGGTAGCTCAGTGTTAGAACAGCTGGCTAGATACCGGGAGATCCGTGGTTCAAATCCCGGTAATGGCATTGAATTTTTCAGTCTGACACTACCTATTTAAATATAAAGATGGCATTTTAAGCAATAACAAGTAACTTTTTCAGGATTCAGTGCAGCAGTCAACCCACCTCCAAGACATACAAACTGAACATGCAACGTAGAATTCGCTACATGGGTGTCAGGTGACGAAACATGGAAGCATAATTACGGCTGCAAAGGCGCCACTTCGGGCACAAAATATGTTGATTCGGCACAGCGTATGTGGACAACTGTTGGTATGAATGCTAAGTTTCATAGAACTTTAGGATTCAAGCCTATCGGTTTGTCTGTCTGTCTATGTACATTACAGTTCTTTTTATTATGTTTGTAATTTTGCAAAAATACCTAGCTATACACTACTGGGAAGTCATAATGGACAGAGAGGGCGTACGCACCTAAGAAATTTAGTCAAATTTAGAAAATTGTTTGGTTTATAAATTGTTTCGCTTAATTTAGCCATACTTTTATTATACACCTTTGTTTTCTACTATCTGTGACCATATTTAAATACTCTAGCACAGACTAAGCCTTCGTTCCAATTTTGAATTGTTTTTCAAAGTATTTTTACATCGTTATAATTACACAAGATGCTCCAAGATTAGATATGTCATTGACGGCATGTGGTCTCATCCCTGAACCTTCTCTTCACCAAGCAGATGGTGTTAGATGGCTCTCCAGTCCAACTGTTCTACCATCCGTAGTCAAGTGGCAAAGTACAGCTAGCTTTTTAATCTCTCATCTTCGCACACCATATCTATCTGTTAGCTTTGCGACAAACAGATTGGGTTACGGGTGTCACCCAGCTGACTACTGACTCTATCTGAGAATAGACGGCAGTGAAATTGCAAGTAACATCTATTTTCAGTTTTTACTTTCTCTACACGTATTATGTATATAGTGTATACAGAAGGTATTGTACTCCACAAACAAATTCGATACCGAGATTTCACGGGAAAAAAGATGTTTTAGGGTACCCTGCTTTCAAAAAAAGCATTTTTAGACAAAGGTCTGTGTGTGTGTGTGTGTGTGTGTGTGTGTGTTTGTCGTGTGTCCGTATGTTCATGTTGTGCGTCTTTGAACATGATATCTCAAAAACGAAAAGTCTGTAAAATACCAAACTACATCTTCCGGGGTTGTGACATGGAAGATTTTGGGAAAAATCCCCCCACCCCAAACTATACTTTACTTGGAAAAAATTCGAAAATTTAGACTTTCTCAAAATTGGCTCAAACGATTTTGATTACAATACCATATATTGAAGATATTTATATCGCGAATAAAATGTATATCTTGAATTTTCTAGGAATGGCCTCTAAAGATCTTTTTATTCTGAATAAATAATAATTAGAACTAACAGTGTCTCACATACTTTAAGAATGTCTCCGTTAGTATCCCCAGAGGAAATGTATAATGAAACCATGTATAAAAATATTATGTTCTTAAAAGCTACTAATATCTACAGTTTAATCTAAAATTGTAATATACATTAACACAGCTTTTATTTGCTTTCATCCACAAAAATGTAAAAAACACATTATAGATCACTAAAATTAAAATGTCTTTACAATTTAATATTACCCTATATTAACTTTATAAGATGTCATTCTGTATACACTATTACCTGTTTGCCAACATAATGTTAACTAACACAATTTGTATTATATTCCAATGTATCTTTATAACCATCCTGAAATAATAAATGTTATCACAATGTATTCTATGTTTCAGTCTCGATAAGACACGAGTCAAAGCGACAAAAAATGAATATTAATAAAAAAAATAATAGATGACATTTTGGAAAATCGTCTAATAGTTTGTTTTGGGGAGTTTTCTTGAAAACCTTTGTGTTATAATTTTGGAGGATGCTAAAATTAAATATCAAGTTTGGTGTTCAACCGACTTTTCGTTTTTAGTTATGCTGGCCGTGAACACTCTCACCAACCTTTTCGTAATAATGCTCTCTGGATTTGGGCAACCTCAAAACTTGAATTTCCAATAAAATCTCTTTTTTTGGTAGAATAGAATTACCTCCTCCTGTAAGTAACTGAGAAAATAATTAATGAAACAGAAATTATATATTTTACTAATCAGTTTGGAAGTCATTTTGTAGAAGGTTTATGTCAGTCTAGTTTCTGGAACTACTTCTACAATCTTACATAAATTTCGCAAGTGCTGACTTTCAATGGTCTCATATTTGCGACATATTGCATCATCGATATGCGAGTATGATGACTCTTGAGATGTAGTTCACAATCAACCATATATTTTTAAGGTAACTAAAACTACTCGGCCCCCTGGCGCAGTTTGGAGCCGGAAGTTGTAAACTCATGTTTACCTGAGGGAATACCCCAAGAGACTTCACACGATACTTTACAGGCCATGTCCCTAAGTAACTTAACCAGGTTTTCTGGCTATTGCTAAATACAGAATACATAAAATAATTGTGTAATACACAAACGTCATTTTATGAGAACAATTGCTTCTTTCTTTAACATAAGTATTAAATAATCACACGTCCACAACAATTTTTACAGATTTTATCATAAATATATAATAATCGAAGAAATACAAAATTTTTGTGCAACCTATATGTTAAATTTATAACAATATATTTGCACTTTAACGTGAACGATGTCAACAACATTAAACACCGACATTCTTTAGTAATTTTTGAAAACATGTTTTCAGCTACAATGAAAAGGTAATTATGGTAATAGAAACAGAATTTAATAGAATAGTTATTCAAGTTTAATAGAAATTAAATTTGTCAGCAATTTCCAAGTAGTGTTTGAGAGAAGTTTCATTAATTTTTCATAAAAGCCAAATTTGTCCCTTTTAAAATAAAATAATAGTTATTGATCTTAGAGCTATAAGCTAATAGCATTTTATAACCCTTCTATGAAATATAACCTCACTACTGTCTACAAATGATATATCTTTAAATTAGTTTCATGAACTTTTATTTTTAATTCTTTTATTCACATTTTCTTTATATTTATTTGTCCTTCAAAACCCAAAGGCTATAAGACAAGTAAGAATTTTCACACATGCATAATAGTTCAAGATGCAACTAAAGGTTAAGTCAAATTTAGTTTTACAGTTACATTGTACTGAAACAAAACACTTTGAGACCGTTAATTAGCTTCCCTATCAAAATTCTTATTAGCTATTAATTATTTATCAATGTAAAGCTAAAAGAGTATAAATGAATGTATTTAACTGAGAAACATCAGCTGGAAAAGAAAGCTGACGCCAAGAGAGTCAAAGGGGATGAGAAGAGCTTTTGTTAGAAAGGTCTGTTTTGTTCAGTGACATACCATCGAGTTACAACGGGGGTGAACCGTAAAATTCGGAAGACTGTAATTCTTCATTGTACAAGGCATGTCACGTGAGGTTTGCAGTGCACCCTGGGATGACTCTTGGGAAATATTTACGTCAATCGTGCGATTTCTGTCCAATCAGAAAGAGGCCGCCGCCATGACGGTATTTTTTGTATATAAAGAGCCCAAGAAGGTGCATCGTGATCTGTCCATGAAAATGATCTGTCCGTTGTGAACTGTCTGTTACTAGCTGATCTATCTGTCGCTGTTACGCTGTCGGTCGTCGGGCGGAACTTAACTTCTTCATACAAAGCTGGACACTGTAACGCGTAACGAATTTAAAGTCAGTGACGCATACTAATGTATAAAGTATAACGCAGAATTGAGGAAGAAGAAGGGACTATAATTACGTGTGATCAGCCAAGTGTTAGAATTCGTAACAGGTGTACAAGTTAGCATTATTGTAAGGTAAATGTGCTTATCTCGCTTCTTCTAATAAGGAATAAACTCCAGGAAAGTATATACGTTTTAATTATTATAAGACCACTCCCTGAACTACCCCCATTAGCTGCACCACCCCGAGTGAGTCACCGTGCAGGCTGAGCAACCCCGAGGCAAATTCAACGGTGGTAGGTTCACCTTACCAGTTAAGTGGGTCTACTCATAGGTAGTGCAGTGAGTCTTGCATATAGCACCCAACGCAACACGATCTTAACACCGCAACTTTCGTTAGCATAAGGGAAAATTTTTACACATGTTATTTTACTAGTTTCCTGGCTTGCTTAACATTTTCAGATATTGTATCCCAATTTTAAACCTACATCATGGGTGATTTTTTTTTTTTTTTTATTTGGACAATTTTCTTCTAGTGTCAAACTTTTACTGCACATTCTGAAAACTATTATTAAAATATAAAAGTTCCTGATATGCATATTAATCATAGTATGTATCTGTTGAAAACAATTGATGTATAATATTTTGCGAGTCCGTAAGTTAGAGTTTTTGGGTTTTAATAAATTTGAATAAGCAATTTTTGAAATATTCTAAATAGTTAAAATTGTTAAATTAGAAAACAAATAAAGTGCAAGTTTTAGTGAATCTACTACCTAAATAATGTATGACACAACAATATCCCTAAACCTCTTTAAAGCAGTTTCTCCTAAGGGCTCTAGAATTAGGATGTATTAAAATTACTTACAAAGTTATAGACAATAGTTTTGGAGTAATATTGAAATATTTTAATGTTATTGATAACACAAAATCCTTTTCTAAAATTGAAATTAAATGCTGTGTTAGAAATATGAGGAACGGTATTTTTGAAAATATAAAATAAAGTAACGTTTTTGAGGCACATTTTACCAAAGCCAAATTTCGGAAACATTACAGTAAATTTAATAGTTGTCTGCTCCCTAATCTTTTCGGTTTCAAATGCATATCAAACCATATCACCATTCCATAGCGGATAAAATTACTAGCTGGGGTAACACGTGCTCTCATTTGTTTTTTGCATCCCGGTTAACCTCAGGATCTCAAATATAGACAGCTACATAACTCAAAGACGATTTAGAATATTTATACTCTCTATCCTAGAGAAAATATGATGAAGATTATTTATCGATATAATTGTTTTTCTTTCAAACAAGCCGTGTGTAGGACAGAAGTTGGATAGGTAGAGACAGACTTAAAAATTCAATGCCCCAGTCGGGATTTGAACCACGGATATCTCGGTCACCAGCCATCTGCAAAACTTGATCATCATCACAAAGTGGAGTAATTAAATGTATATCACTCCCTTTAAAATAAATAATATCTCCGACTAACTTTACTGATTATATCATCAATGCATATATAAAAAGGATTGTTGACAAGTTAATCCATGACTTAGGCTTTCATTAATAACCTCACTTTCAACATATAGTCGGTCTCGTAATAGCTTTGTATGACTCTAATTTGATTCTGTGAGATGCAATATACCCATTTCTACACAAGAAATAACCGGAAGCAATAAATAAATATTCAAATAAACAACTAAATAATAATCACGTTAATATCTACTCATTTTATTGTACAATTACAATAAAACGGTTATTACTCATCCTGTAGTTTAATATTAAATAATTATTACGGGATAGTCTGCGACATTTTCCACGCCCTATGCATAAAACTCTTTAGTGCCAACTAAAGCCGACCGCAACGCTGGGAGTTGTAAGTTAGTGCACTGTATTTGTTCCAGTTTAATCACATTTGCGATACATAAATGTATTAGTAAACACCACAGTTTGCTGTAGCGTGAATATGAGTTTATACTCACAGATGTAAGCCATACGTTTACAAGAGTGCAGATAGAAAAATAATTTAAACAATATTTGTTTTCTGTGACTCACTTTAAATATCAATAACTCTTGTTTCGATTGCATGCATTTATAAACCAAATTAAAATTAAATATAGTTTACTGTCAACTATATTGCAAAATAATACTTGAAATAAATTTGAAAACACGACTTTCTCAAGCTGCTCTACAAACTTCTTACAAAAATTGTTCTTCTTTCTACATCATGCTAATAAGCAGAATGGTTTTATTACTTAGTTCATAAGTAGAAGGGAGCTAAGGGAATTCACTATGCAAAAGTGATAGTCAAATGTTTTAAAAACTGTCGTTATGTTATTGCCATTACACTCTGTTTCTTTGCTTGGCCAGGAGTAAAACAAAAAAACAAACTCCTCCTGACTGAGAAAAGTATAAGTACTTTACAATTGAAACCAAGAACAAGGAATATCTAGGAAACGGTTACCTCCACAAAAAAAAAAAAAAAAAAAAATAAAGCACATAACTATGTGATTTGACATCTACATTTTTTATGCAGTATGTTTTTGTCCATCTCTTACAGTTTAGAGCTAAGCAAAATTTGACAGAGTTCATCCAGAATAAAGAGGTCTTTAGTGACTATTCGCAGAAAATTCAAGATATACTTTTTATTTGGGATATAAGTATATTTAATATATGCGATTTTAATCAAAATGGTTCGAGCCATTTTTGAAAAATCTAAATTTTTCGAAAAATGTTCCATATAAAGGGTAGCTTGGGGTCGGGGATTTTCTTGAAAATTTTCGTGTCGCATCCTTGGGAGAGACCAAACTTAAATACTAAGTTTAGTATTTAACGGTATTTTCGTTTTTGAGCTATGCTGTTCACACACACACACACACACACACACACACACACACACAGACAGACATACACACACGGACATTTTTTCTAAAAATGCTTGTTTTTGGATTCAGGGAGTTATTAAAACATGTAATTCCAGTGAAATCTCGGTATCGAATTTTTGGGTGGAAAACAATACCTCCTGTATATACTACATAAATAGTAAGTGCAGAAAAAGTAAAAATATAAATATTTTCAATGCATATGCTAGTTTAGCAAACTAGATGCCAAAACGGAATATTGTGTCCCTATTTCAGTATGTCCGTGTGTCTGTGAACAAGATGACTCAAAAACTTCGCAAAAATACCAAATATGGTATTTAATTTAGTATTTTCTAACGATGCGATACGAAGATTTCTACAAAACTACCCTTTACATGGAAAAAATGTTAACATTTTGACTTTTTCAAAAATAGATTTAACGATTTTGATGAACATTGCGTATATTAAAGATATTTACATTGTAAATAAAAAGTACATTTTGAATTTTCTGTGAATAGCCTCTGAAGACCTCTTTATTCTGGATGAATTTTGCATAACTGGTAAATCGTAAGAGATAGACAAAAGCTTACTACACATAGAATGTAGATCTCGTTGAAACATATAATTATATAATCTGTGTTATATTCATTGAGTTGATCATTTTTTACATATTTCTAGTTATTGGTTTCAGTTTTAAAGCAGTTAAAACTTTTGTCATACAGGAATTTGTAGGCAAACCCCTGGCCATGCATACAAACGAAATTCAACTCATTGCAACCAGCTTTTAAAAGATCTGACTATCGCTTTGTCTTAGTGTATTTTGTTATTCCTTACAAGGAAACAAGTAATAAGACAATTTTTACTCATGTTTATCTCGATTAGCATGAAGTAGAAAAAAAAATAGATTTTAACAATAATTTGTTAGGGAGAGATAGAGAAAATCATATAAATTGAATACATCAAATTTTTTGTTTCATGTTACATACAGCTTGCATACTTTCTGTCAACATTTTACTATAGATAATTATATTTGTTTTAGTTACACAAAAGTTAAAATTCTGTTAATTGAACTAAGTGATAATTAACTAAAAGCATTGATGTAAAGTTTCTCTTGCATTAATTCAGAATTTAGCCAACATATTCTTTGGTCAGAGTCTTTTGAGACACTGGAAGTGGGAGATATTGAGGTCACAAGGTCGGGAACCGATGCGCATGAGCAGTTTTGCTCTTGAACTATCGAATATAGGTCGCGCCTTGACGAAGTGGGTGTACCATCAGTAAGGCGGCCCGGATTTGATCCATGCGATAGCATGTTGGATTTGTGGTGGACAAAGCGGCACAGGGGCAGGTTACCCTCGCCATCACATTCCTCCGGTAATCCAGCTTCATTCCATGTATCAACAGTGCGATCGCTTGTGGTGCCAAAGCAATAAAAAGGGGAGTTAAGCACTATGAAAACTGCCCTATATTAACTAATGAATACTGTACAATTTTTACTTTCTCTACACGTACTATAAATCCAGTGTATAGAAAACCTATTGCACCCCACTCAAATATTCGATACCGAAATTTGATCGGAAATATGTGTTTTAGGTTTCCCTGTATCCAAAAAAAAAAAACATTTTCAGAAAAAGGTCTGTGTGTGTGCGCGAGAGTGTGTGTGAACACGATAACTCAAAAACGAAAAGTCGGTAAGATACCAAACCTGGTATCTAAGTTTAGTGTCTTCCAGGGATGCGACACGAAGACTTTGAGAAAAATCTCACCACCCCAGACTAACCATTACATGGAACTTTTTTCCTAAATTTTGAATTTCTCAAAGATGGCTCTAACGATTTTGATTAACATATCGTATATTAAAGTTATTTACCTGTCAAATAAAATGTATATCTTGAATTTTCTGGGAAGACTACTTTATTCTGGATCAATTCTACGGAATTTTGCATAACTGCTAAACCGTAAGACATGGACAAAAACTTACCACACAACAAATGCAGAGCACGTTAAAACACACAAAGTGTGTAATTTACATTTTTTTTTTCGTGGAGTTTATTAGATTATCCTTATCTTTGGTTTCAGCTATGAAAAACTTATACCTTTCTGTTACAGGAGTTTGTCAACTCCTGTCCATTCAAACAAAAGCACTTCAGTTACATAGCAAAAAGGTTTTGCCTATGACTTTAACCTATGATACTGCCTTATTTCGCTTCTACTTACAAGAAAGCAAGTAATAAGACAATTTCTACCAATGTTTATCTCGAGTTCACAAATTATAAGAATAGGCTTTTTAACAATAGTTTGATACAGAGATGTAGAAGAAGTTATGTGAATGGAACCATGAGCTTTTTTCACATTAGTTTCTGAGTTCGTGCCATGCTGAGAAGCTGAAAAACGTCAGCCACGAGAACAACAAAAGAAGAAAACCCAGGTAAAGTGGCAGTCACACATTTATAATAACAATGGAGGATTTAATTCATCCACATGTTGGATATATGCCTGGAACGCCGCATTTCTATTCCGGTTGAAAAACGCTGCCCTGTTTTCACAGACTAAATGAAAAACTGGCGTGACTACCGCTTCCACATATATACGTTAATTGGCAAACCTTTGCGTGTGACAAAATGGCGCATAAACGAAGTTAAAATAGAAAGGGGTAAAATGAATGCATCGAGTAATCGTACAGATTTATTATTATAATTGGTAGCGTACCTTATTGGCTACTGCAGAACAAGCCTCAAAATACCCCAGAAAATGATACAAAACACACCGAAGATTTTCTTTGGCGCTGAGTGTACATTCTAGGTAGAGAAGGTTCTCTATTGCACCCAAAAAATTCGAAATATATGTTTTGAGAGCTTCAGAAAAAGGTCAGCGTGTGTGTATCTGTGTATACGTGTCTATGGGACAGCACGAGTTCAATAACGAAATGTCCGTTAAACACCAAACTTGTCATTTAAGTTTAATATCTCGCAAGGAAACGACATACAGATTTTCAAATACCCCAATCCAAACTAATCTCTACATGGCAGAATTTTCAAAACTTTTGACTTTCTTAAAAATGTCTCTAATCATTTTGATTAAAATATCGTACATTACCGATTTTTACATGATAAATAAATGAATTATCCTGAAATTTCTGGGAATATCTCTGAAGTTCACTCAATTCTGAATGATTTTTGCACATCCGGTAACTGTAAGATAAGACAAAAGTGTAGCTCTCGTAAACCCACACAGTTTATGTCCCAAAACGTTTTTGTTGTGAAGCTAGCAGTTTCCGAGATATTCCTTGTAATTGGTTTCAATTTTAAAATACATTATCCTTTTCTAAGCACGAAGTTGTCCGTGTTTTTTTTTTTTTTTTTTATTTACTCCTGGTCATGCAAAGAATTGATTGTGAATTCAATTGATTGTGACAATTCAAGCATTGGACTATTATTTTAGAGTGTGCCTTTAGTTCCCTTCTACTTAAAATGTACTAAGTAATAAGCTAATTCTGCTATTGGTAATCTCAATTATCATGGAGTAGAAAGAAGAATAAAATGACGTAAGAAGTTCCTTTATAGAACAGGTAGAGAAAGTGATACGAATGGAACATATCAGATGCTTTTTATTATTAAGGTGGCCGGACATATGTTAAGCCATGTTTCAAACTCGAGCTGAAAGGTTGTTAATATATAAATGATATATTTCTCTTTTCGCCTGTATCTGTGATGCGAGTGTGCAAACATGCCCAGTGAAATGATGGTACAACTGGTTTCCAATTAACAAGGGTTGTGATTCATGTTCAGGGTGGAAACATTGTATTTAATGTATACACTTTAAAAAAAAATCTCTCCGATCCACAATATAGTAGGGCCACTATTGATTTTTCAACCCAGTAATTAACTGGGGAAGTTTGTGGCTTACGAGTAGAGGTATATTTCTCGCCTAATTTAGACGGTTCTCGGTTCCGGAAAGGTTTTTATCTTATTCCTGTTTGAGTCTTACTTACACTGCCTCAGCAGTAAGATAAACCTTTTCGGCAAGATATCCCCTTCCATTGGTTGCGAGGACAAGTATAATGGTTACGCCACAGCCACAGCCTCATTCGAACAATATCAACATTGTTTAAATCTCCCGTAAAAATTGCTTGCTGTTCATGTTCGTCTACTGTGTCAGTGGTTAACATCCAGGTATTATCCTGCAAGTACTCGAACAGTATATTGTGCTTGCAAATAGAGGTGAACATTCTAGTTGCTCAGTACAAAGAGTGGGGGGAAAGAGGCGGAGTCTTCAAGCAATAGCCAGGCAGGAAGATAGCAGAGGGAAGTCGGGGTGACACGTCATACAATAAACACTAGCATATTATTTATCAATAGACATCGGTTTGTGTGTACCAAAGATATCCAACAAATGTGTGCATTTATTGCTGTCAAAGCCTTTATAATATACTCTAAAACTAATTTCTCTAGCACCTACTACAATGTACATAGTAGATAGGGAAGATATTGTATTCGATCCAAAAATTGGGTAACGATATTTCACCGGAAATACATGTTTTCAGATTCCATGAATCCAAAAACGAAAACAAAACAAAAGCAAATTTTAGAAAATTACCCGTATGTGTAGCGCATTTTATAAACATGTCCATGTGTGCATGTGTGTATTGGGGGCAGGGCAGCTAAAAAATGAAAATTCCTTTAAACAAAAAACGTTCAGTACCTTCCGAGGATGCGACACGAAGACTTAAAAGAATTCAACTTACTTTTTGATTTTTTAAAAAAAACTGCACTAAATTCTTTGATTAAAACATTCTATGTTTAAGATATTTTCATGACAAACGAAACGTATATCTCGAATTTTCTGGGAATAGTCTCTGAAGACCTCTTCATTCTGGATGACTTTTACGCAATCGGTAAATCGTAAAATGGACAAAAAACTGTTACACAGAGAACTTGCTATACTCGTTAAAACACACAGTTTATGTCATATGTTATTTTTTGTAGCATTATAGTCCTTGTTTATGTATAATTTTAAACTTTTTATAAACTTTTTTAAAATAGGAAGTTATATTTTGTTTTACCTCTAGTGGTGCTATAATAACCGCATTTCAATTGTTTCATATAGCGATAACTTTTAAAAGATTTGATATGCGCTATAATCTAGCGTATTCCTTATTCCCCTTCTACTTACAAGGAATTAAGTCGTAACACTATTTCTGTTAATATCCATCTTCATTAGAATGGTGTAGATAAATTAATAATCTTTTGTAAGAATATTCAGAGTATTTCTTTGCAAAATGTTGAGAATAACTCGTATTCGCCTAACAAATTATGATCTAATTCAGGTTTAATTCTACGGAACGAAGTAAACGACAAAACGGTGGCTGTCGTTCATTTACTTAAATTTAATATCATAAACTCTTATTCTTTTGTTCCAGTTTCTTTTCCTTGTAATTTACTGGTAACATTGTTTAGTCTATTTTTATCTTCGTTACGCGTCACAAGGAGCGATGCTCACGTTATTATGGTGCAGGACAGACTGATGTTGGTTGCGAGGTTACAAATTTTCGGCCGACCTCAGTATCAGATCATTCCACTGCGCATTATGATGACAGTGAACACGTCTATTTGCAAGCACAATAAATATGATGGTTAGTGGTATGATCTCATTACTGCAGCCAATTTCTTCATGCGTTTACCTGCATGACTATCGCTTCCAGTCTCCGCCTCTTTGCCCCACTCCTTGTACTGCACAACTTGACTACAGGATAATAAGATCTTAATGTGTTATGATCATAGAAAAGAGTTAACGCTTTTTCTATCACATATGCACAATGCACATAGTAGCTAGAGAAGGTCGATGTCGAGATTTCACAGGAAATACATGTTTTGAGGACAATGATAATAAAAGCTTTTTTAGAAAAAAGGCTCGTGTGTGTTGATTTCTCTCTCTTTCTCTCTTTCTTTCTCTCTCTCTGTATTTGGACAGCATATCTCGAAAAAGGATGAAAAGTCAGTTAAATACCAAAATTCAGAAAAATCCGCTCTCCCCATCCAGAAAAATCCGCTCACCTTTACATGAAACATTTTAAGAAAAAAATTATTTTCTCAAAAATGGCTTTAACGATTGTGAGTAAATCATGATGTGTCTAAAATATTTGTATCACAAACAAAATGTATATCTTGAATTTTCTCCGAAGACCTCTTCAATCTGAATAACTTTTGTATAACTGTTAAACGGTAAGTGACAGGTAAAAACTTACTGCACAAAAATGCAGAACTCGTTAGAACACACAATTTAGGTAATACTCATTTTTGTTGGACTTAAACATTTCCGAGATATTATTTGTTGTTGGTTTCCATTTTAAACCATTTAACCTTTACTAAAATAGGACATTTTATTTCGTTTCATATTTCTTTTGTTTTACTCCTGGCCTTGGAAAGAGAACGGAATTTAATGACAAGCCTCTAAAAGATTTCAGTGTCTCTTTAGCCCAGAGCATTCTCTTATTCCCATATTATTTATAGGTAACTATGTAACAAGACCATTTCTGCTAATGTTATTTTTTACTTTCTCTACTTGTACTATATACATACGTATAGAGAACGTATTGTATTGCACCAGAAAATTCGATACCGAGATTTCGCCGGAAATATATATGTATTGAAACCCCCTAAATAATCGAAAAAAAACCTTATTAGAAAAAAGTCCGTGTGTGTCTGTCAGTCTGTCGTATGTGTGTGTGTCTGTCAGTCTGTTGTGTGTGTGTGTGTGTGTGTGTGTAGACAGCATAGCTCAAAAACAAAAATTCAGTTAAATACCAAACTTGGTGTTTAACTTCAGTATCTGCCAAGGATGCGACACGAGAATTTTCAACAAAATCGCCCCAACCCCAACTACTCTTTAATGGAATTTTTTTCGAAAATGTTGATATTCTCAAAAGTGGCGCTTACGATTTTGATTAAAATATCGTATATTAAAGGTACTTGAATTACAAATAAAATGTAATGCTTGAATTTTCTGTCAATAGCCTCTGAAGACATCTCCGAAGATTTGCGGAATTTTGCATAGCTGGTAAACAGTAAGAGATAGATAAATATTTACTACACAGAAATGTAGAGCTCGTGAAAACACACAATTTATTTTACACAAATATAGATTATTTTCGTGGAGTTGTCCATTTTTGATATATTCCTGCTTATTGATTTCAGTTTTAAAACATACTATTCTCCTATAGGAACTTGTCAACACTTGGTCACACAAAGAAACAGATATCATAACCACATTTTAAAACATGTAACTGAAGGTTTAGCCTATTGTATTCCCTTATTTCCCTTCCACTTATAAGGAACTAAGTAACAACACCGTTTCTGCTAATGTTTATCTCGAATAGCATGAATTAGATACAAGAATAGATATATTAATAATTTGTTACAGAGATGTAGAGTAAGTCATGTGAATGGAGTATGTAGATTTTTGGCATTAGTTGCCCTCCGCGTACCATGCTAACTTCATATAACCAAGGTCGCGGGTTCAAACCCGGCGGAGGACAATGGATTTTTTCGGCTGTAAAAATCCTTAGCATGGCTTCCTTCGGAAGGGAAGTAAAGTTATGGGTTCCGTGTCGTAGTTTACGGCAAGTAAAACAACCTCAAGCCTGAGGCCTCTGAGCAAAATTAAGCCGTATTTCACGCCCAATTTAGAATGGGACGCTGAGAACCTCAGAAGTTAAACAGCGTACATAAATAACACACCATTTCCATTTTCGAAAGGGAAGTAAAGCTGTTTGTCTCATGTCGTAAATTTATGGCACGAAAATGGCCTCAAACCTGATAGAGAGGACTCTGACAAAATTAAGCGGTCTTTCACACCCAATTTAGAATGGGGGAACGACAGTAGTTAAAAGCATCCATAAATAACACGGCATTTTTTTTTGACATTATGTTCATAAAAGAATAATTTTATAACTTTCTCTGTGGTCAAGTGGTCAGCGGGCTGACTTTTCACTCGGAGATCCCATGTTCGATTCCCGGCTGGGGCGGGGAATTTTTCTTTAACCAGGATTATTCCCTATGAACAATAGTGTCTGGAAGTCTGTATGCGAGAGTTAGGAAAATAAAACTATTTAACGCTAAGAACCTACAGAAAACGAGTGACCTTAGATGTTGAAGGAGGCTATATAAATGAAACAATGAAAAAATAATAATATTTTGTAACAGTAATTTGTTTGCGGAACAAATAGTGAAAATTGTTTGAATGAAATACATTAGCTTTTCTGCTTCCTCTTCTTCCTCTTATTATTACTACTATTAGCAGTAGCAGTAGCAGCAGCAGCAGCAGCAGCAGCAGCAGCAGTAGTAGTAGTAGTAGTAGTAGTATGATTATGATGATGATTTATTACTACAATTATTATTATTATTATTTTCTGTTTTAATGGAACATCGAGTTTATCTAATATGAAATCCTATGAGCACAGTACTTGTATTCAAAGGCTTTAATTTATTACTAGGAATAAAACCTTTTGTAGGAGTTACTTTATAAATTGCTAGGAATTTTACTGCCTGCTTTCGCTTCTTTATTTATATTCTCGAGCAAAGACAAAATAATGCGCTTTTCTATTATAAAACCACCCATTAACATTCTCGCTATATTAATAGCAGCACAGTCAGAATGAACAATGTATTTTAGGTGTTTAAAAGATTTGATGTACTCTAAATCCTATCCAAAATATGCTCTTTTCTTTTACATGATAACTTATTCCCCTATAATAATTCCCATAGAACACGGTTTTACATACCCTACCCTTTTATTCTGTTTTTCTCGTCAAATTTTAAAACGAACGCTCTCTACAGGTGGCAGGCTATAGTAATACCGTTGCGGCCTAGTTTTGAGCGAGGCATGTTAGCAAACACGTCACTTATCTTCTACACTGATACGGACATGACGAAGATGCATCGCTTGCTCGTGGTCGAAGTTTACATCGCGGTCGATATCTCGATGTCACCTCCATATATAAGTTATGACACAAATATAGAGGTGTAAACAGAGCTATACATATAGAAGATACTGCTAAAAAAGAAGACATCGAAGCTTGTCGATGATAGGTAGCTTGTCATTTTATACCTTCCCAACGGTACGTATAATCTGTGTGCGAGATATGGTCTGTTGGCTAATTTTTTACGCTAAAATTTATTTTGTTTGTTTCGGAAACAATAAATGAAAAACTAATTAAATAGTCAGACTGAAAAATGCAATGCCATAGCCGGGATTTGAACCACGAATCTCCCGGTCTCAACTGACCTGCATGTTTCCCGATAAACCACAAGGTGATCTCAAATTATTTTGAGATGACAAACCCCAATGGCAACTTACAATGTCATAATCGTCATGGTAGCTCAGTGGTAGAGCAACCGGCTTAAACTGGGAGATCCGTGTTTCAAATCCCGACTTGGCATTGCATTTTTCAGTCTGACTCTACCTATCCAACTCCTGTCCTACGCACGGCTTAAGTGAAAAAAAAATTATCACTAATTGCCTATTATAGTTACTAATACTATGAATCGTGGGTCTTAAAATATTTACGACATTGTAAGTTGCCATTCGGGTTTGTCATCTTAAAATATTTTTACACCACCTTGTGGTTTGACGGGAAACATGAAACTCATTTGAGAAATTTAATGATGTACCGGCAGATTGCCATGGTAGCTCAGTGGTAGAGCAACCGGCTAGAGACCGGGAGATCAGAGGTTCAAATCCCAGTTATGGCATTGAATTTTTCAGTCTGACTCTACCTATCCAACTCCTGTCCTTCGCACAGCTTGTGTGAAAAACAACTAAAAACTAATTTACTAAAAACTATGTTTAAGGCATAAACGGCAGAGTGAAATTCCATTTATAACCCACCTACAACTGTAATGCTCATAGCAGCCACCTTTTATCTTTGGAATACATATAGTACCGACTCAAAATGGTAATAACATACATATGGTTGTAAATTATTATTATGAAGATTATTACTATTATTTTAATTTAATACTTAAGAATACACTCTCTCATTCTCACACACATTCACACTCCCAATTATACTTCCAGACCTTGGGAGGATAGAAAATAATCTAGACTGGATGGGAATCGAACCTTGGACCCTTGCACAGCAAGAAGGTGTTCTATACATTGAACCTCAGTGTCCCCCTTAAACACAGAAACACCACACGCATAGAAGGTCATTTTCTGCATTATGCTTTCATTTCAGTGAACCTCAAAACCTGTATCGTCATTACTCGAATATTTTGCTGGAATACAATACATCCCCTAACATCTATGTAGTGGAAGAGAATTAATTGTGCACAACAAAGATGATCTTATTATTTGATTGGTAACTTCTCTAGTCGTGGTTGAGTGGTTAGACCGGTCGCCTCCCATGTAAGCGGCCCGGGTTAGATCCCAAGCACCCGCATGTGGGATTTGAGGTGGACAAAACGGCGTCTGGGCGGGTTTTCTCCGGGTGTTACGGTTTCCCCCGCTACTCATTCCACAAATTGCGCCATCATCACCTTTCCTATCATCAATTACATTTCATATCATCCATTTCCTTATGTTCATGCCTGACTACGGTCGACCCCTCGTAATAGGTTCTCCATTCTGTTTTTCCGAGCCGTTGGCTCCCCAACAGGCTTCTGAGCCCTAAGCATTGGGTTGTAAGTTCTAGGGGTCTGCGAGTCCTACAAACACGGGGAGGGCAAGCCGAGTACAAAACGAAAGGAAGCTTCTCTAGTGATTGATAGTTCTTTTTCTTCCTTTTCAGGGTATTTATGACTATGGGAAAAATGGACTACTCCAAATGCATTTTCTGAGATTATTTAATGGAAGGTGATTAGAACGAGTTGCCTGCTGTTTTAAGATGAGTAATCATTAATTTCTTCCTGAATCTAAGTACAAGGAACTATAACTGTGCCTAATAAATCAGCTAACCTTCAACAAATTTAAACTTGTGAGCAAATTTGTTTACATAATAATGTGAATAGTTAATTTGCCGAAACTCGCTAAACTAATGATTACGGAGAATCCCTCTACAATCACCGCTAAATAATCAACCATTCAACCTCATATTACATCAGAAGGCTATACAGATCTTGGCGTTCTATAACGGGGTGGATCGGCATGACTTTAAGGCCCACCATGAGCACAATAATGATGACTGGTGAGAAGGCGTTTGTCTAGGCGCGATTATGGATTGATGGATGGATAGAAAGCCCAACAAACTATAAACTTTTTTTAAAAAATTAAGATATGAATATGATGCATATAATTTATAGAGCAATGCCTAAAAGACTATAAGCTTTTGAAATCATTGTATGTGACCATGAGAATATAGAAAACAACTAAAAACGTAGCGTCAAATATCCAATCTACAACTTTCCTTCATTACAAAACTAAGTGTAAATGTAGCACCTGAATAAAGATAAAAGTGAACGAACAAAAACAAATCATTAAAATGAAACAGGACTCTCCCTATGATTTGTGTATCATTCGCTTATATCTAACAATTTCTACATTTCCATGTGAAACTGAAATCAATTTGTGTAATTCCATCTCTATATGATCCGAATTTCATAGCCATATTCACTACGAATTGAGATATCTTGACTAATTTTATTCATCCATTTAGTTATCTTGGATTTGTGTTGACGAACCAGGCTTTGAAGTTAAATAATTATGTTTGAGAATATATTGCTAACAATAGAAATCATAAAAATGATTCTATTATAATCTACCACAGAACAATAAACAAAAAAGCATTAACACATGACTACGTGTACAATGAGTATAGCAGAAGGGTTCGTTTACCGTTCAAAACAATTTGAATACGAAGGTTCTTCCATGCAGTATATTTCGACCCGATGCCACTGTTTAAGAGGATCGGATCCAAAATTCAATGCGGTTTGAATCCGTGTTTCCATGCAGAATTCAATACGGCAAGTGTTCTCAAATTGATTTCAATTCCCCATGGTAACGTGGTAAATGACTAAAGCGCATTGCATGGCACGAGTCGTATAACCAGCAATTTATAGTTGTTACAAAAATATAAAATAAATGGCGTGTTATTTATGGATGCTCTTTAACTGCTATGGATCTCAGCGTACCATTCTAAGTTCGGCATCAAAGACCGCTTAATTTTTCTCAGAGGCCTCTCAATCAGGCTTGAGGTTTTTCTACGACACGGGACCAGCGACTTTACATCCCTTCCGAAGGAGCCATGCTAAGGATTTTTACACCGAGAAAATCCATCGTCCTCCACCGACTTTGAACCCGCTGCCTTAGGTATATGGAGTTAGCATGGTAACTATTACACCATGGTGGGCGATTACAAAAATATAATATTTTTGGTATGTTATTATGGAGACGTAACTATTGCGAGAGTTTTGGAGATAACTAGAAAATTATCCAGCAATATTAAAATTGTGTTTTTGAATGTTTTTACATATTTAAGCACATTTGATTATTATATGCTATTGTTCTTATTGTATTCCTCACATGCTATGAGTCAAATCATAGATACTACGACAATTATGCTCTTTAGTTTAACTGCCACACCTAACCGTCGAGACCTTCAAATGTCCGTTTCACCATCCATTAAAAGAAAGATTTGAAAGCTGTCAAAGAGTTTATATTTGAAAATTAGCAGTGTAGGTATTTACTAAAATGTCTTATCAATGTCAATCCATAGTGATGGTGATGACGGTACTCCTACGACACTGTTACCGGCACCAATATCTCCGGCTGCCATCTATATGATACAAGGCTGAAGTTTTACCCCAAAGAATGAGTCTCATGACTTCTACACGGAAGCTTTTTTGTCAGGATAGCCTTCAAATTTACTGCGGGTAGTGAAAATAAACAAGACATCCAAAGTCTAGTTTCACAACCTTCATTCTATTCCGAAGAAGAATAAGCTCGTACGAATGTGTTTAAAGCAGACAGCGTATTCCGTTGTGCTGCACATTGTGGACTGACACAGAAATAAACTGGGTGGTAACTTGCCCCCTTCTCCATAATCGCTATTAGAGCTGGAATTTATCTCTACTTAGCAGTTGGCATCAACATAGCGGTTGTCCGATGGCCACCTTTACAATGGCAAGGAAATCTTCCACAAGCCCCAAACTTCTTCGTAGCTCGTTAAACTCTATTCGACGCCGTTAAGCTTTCCCACATCCGCGGTTTTGTTCTCGTTTGCGCCACTGTCCTAACTCTGGGTAGTGCTTTTGGCGTCTCTCTCCGGCAAGTGAACACTTTATTTATGGACTGGAAGGGAACATTGATAGCATCGCTATATGGGTACTGCCTCGACAACAAATATCTTTTCCACGCTAAAGGAGATACTTGCTTCACATCACTATCTGATACTGATTCCCTAGAACGTGTGGTGTTATGCAAAGCTTCCCATCAGCTATTCCCTTCTATTTTCTCCTTTTCCTTTCCTGTACTACAGTCTGTTCAGGAAGTCTGCACCAGGAACATTAACTTGCACGGCTCTTTGACAAATCTCATCACGTCTTAAAATATATTACATTGTTTGTTAACCATGCTCTTAGTATCAACGCCGGTGTGGCAGAAATTCGTCCCACAGAAGTTTTTACATTCCTGAAAATCTACTGACATGTGGCTGTCGCTTTAAGATACGCTTAAAGATCTGGTAGACTCGTGGCGAGCCTAGGTGTGGTTGCTGTGTACCTACCCTGGTAAGTGCTTAACCAAGGATGGTTAAGTTGATTTTTGGAGAAGTTTCGGGTGTTTTTGGTAGCGCCATTGATAGGCTCCTCGATTATTGATTGCGCTTGCTTGCTTAAAAACCATCGGTCTGGGCCAGATTTTACGTAGGGATTTGAAGGGTAGTACCTATATAGCTGAGCCATCCAGGCCAATTTGTGATGAGCTGCTTACCAAACATATTTGACTATTATGGTTAATAACTGGAGTAAAGAACCATCTTTGGCTATAAAACTAAAGCTTGGCGAAAAAAATCCTTTGTTTTACAAAAACGTAATATTAATTCTCTTAACATGCAGTGTTAGCAATTGGATAGAATCAAATAATCCATGAATTTGTTTTCGTTAGAATTGTTACAAAAATATGATGTTCACTTTCCTATTTCTATGCTTTTTCTTACATTTATAAACTTTTTATAGCCAAAAGGTTATATTAATTTAACATTGGTTGTTTCAGCGCTCCCTATGTGGTCAATGATATTCGAAGGAACCACGTTCCATCAGACAATAATTATTGGACCCAGTTCTCACCTATATTCATAAGCGGTGTGCCTTAGCTCCGATGATAGGATGACCAATGGACATTGCGATGGAACGAGCAGCGTTTACCAAGGGATCCTCAACATACTTTGAAGAGACCACGCGTAAACTGGACAGAATTGAAGGTCTGGATCTAAGACCAATATAAAATATATATTTCATTGTTTAGTAATTAATTTAATAAATAATATTAAACACACTCTATAGCGCATAATCTTTATCGTATCAGTGTTTTTAGCTTTAGCAAATAATACATTGTGAGGTACTATATGATGCCTTACAGATTACCTAAACGGAAGAAAAGTTGCTTTTAAGGTTACAATGTTAATTAAAACAATCCAATATTTTGCTATAATAACTAGGATGCCTGAAGGTTTCCTTGACCCCTTATATTCTACACGTACTATGTCCATAGTGTATAGAGAAGGTATTGTATTGCACCCAAATATTCCATACTGAGATGCCACCTGCAATACATATTTTGAGACCCCCTGAATAAAAAAATAATTTTTAGAAGAATGCCCATGTATGTATGTGTGTGTGTATCTGTGTGCGCGCACGCCTGTTGGTAGTACAGCTCAAAACCGAAAGATCGCTAAATTCCAAACTTGGTATTACAGATTGGCATCTTTCAAGGATGTGACACGAAAATATTTAAAAAAAATACTCCCACCCCAAATTACCCTTTAAATAGAATATTTTTTGAAAATTTTTATTTTCTTAAAAATGTCTAACGATTTTGATTAAAATAAATACCATATGTTTAAGATATTTTATGACAAACGAAATGTATATCTTGGATTTTCTGGGAATAAGCTTTGAAGACCTCTTCGTTCTGGATGAGTTTTGTATAACTAGCAAACCGTAAGAGAGATACAAAGGCTTACCGCAGAAAAAAATGTAGATTTCACTACAACACACAATTTATGCTATTCTTTTTTGTAGAGATAACTGTCATTGAGATATTCCGGATTGTTAGTGTCAATTTTGGCCTCTTAATTTTTTCTCAAACGGGAAAAGATTAGAATTTCAATTATTTCAAATAGCGACAGGCTTTTAAGGGACGAGATTATCGCTTAGCCTGTGCAGTTTTTGTTTCCTTTCTACTTACGAGAATGCTAGTAATAAGACTAATTCAGCTTATGTTTATCTTGATTAGCATGATGTAGATGGTAGATAAGCTTTTTTGGATAAAAGATTTGTTTGCCAAACAGCTAGAGTACATGTGCATGGACCACATTAGATTTTTGTCCCTTCTACTCACAAGGAACCAAGTAATAAGGACCATTTCTGCTAATGTTTATCTCAATAAGCATGAAGTAGACTGAAGAATAAGCTTTAAAAGAATAATTTTAACAACAACTTGTTACAGAGATTTAGAGAAAGCAATGTGAATGGAACAAACAAGTTTTTGTGTGTGCTTTTTTTTTTATTCAAGTGTCTATAAAAATGTATTTTGGGTGAATTTCCGGCATCGAATTAATGCGTAAAATCCTTCTCTACCTACTACTATTCACGGAATAGCGACAGCCAGTGGGAAGAAAATAGAGCTTGCCTGCCTGTCCGTCCCCGGTGTTGTTAAACAAAGAATGTTTCTTTCTTGGAGACCCACAGCCATTTTGGTGAATGGGTTATATAATATACTGAAAAACAGCTGAATTATTAAACAAAAAACAGTACGTGAACTTTCAGATCTACAAACAGAATAAATGAAGATTATAACATTTTAAGCTATAAATTGAAGTGCAATTCATCTGGGGGAAAATCCTATAAATTAAGGTAGACCATCTAAAGATAAATTTGAACGAATAATGTACATTTAAAGGCTTGAAACTTTCTCGGCACTGGTTATTAATGATTTCTTTTATCAGTCTGTCAACATACAAAAAAGCAAACAAACATAATTTTAACAAAGACGAATGTCTGCAAAAAAGTAATCCAAAACCGCTTGCCCCAACCTCTTCAACCCCCATTGGCAAGTGCAGACTAATGACAGCGCGCGAGGCGGTCCTTCAGCCTTCCCCTCCATGTATAAATATCACCGCCAGAGCAACTTCTTTCCAGTTCCCTGAGGATGGCGACAGAGTACGTCTTTGAAAGCTTGGAAATTAATCCAACACTTATTTGGCCTACCCGAGAAGAGGTCATTAATGTAAATTTAATAATTTTTATGCTACATCTAATTGGTTTTGTTTCAAAATTTGTACTGTCAACAATTTGTTTCATTATTATTCCTAATTTGATTAGAATTCCTAAATGTCTCAATGTTATTCATTTTCTCTGCTACCGAAATTGCGCGAACCTATTGACTGAAGACATATTCGCCAAAATAAAATGCGTGCCTAGTATGTACATTGTGCATACATGCTAGAGAAAGTAAGAGGTAACATTATGTTCTCTATCTCTTATAGTTTAGGTATTTTACTTTGCCTACAAATTATTCCTAAGAAAATCTATTTGTTCTGTTTTATGGTATACGAGATAAACATTTGTTCAATTTTTTTTACTCCATGGCACGACAGCTCACGGGGAACCTTGGCCTACCGCCCGGCCTCTGCGTCCCCCATCTCGGTCCACTACAGACGACATGGATGGGGTGCAGTATTGGAGGGTGAGACGTGGTCAGCGCCTCGAGTCCCCCCGGCCGGTTAATGCGGTCCTCATGACCTGGAGCCGCTACTTCTCCATCAAGTAGCTCCTCAATTGGCCCCCCAGGGACATTACGAGGCTGAGTGCACCCCGGGCCAGGTCTCCCAGCGGGGGAAAAATCCCCACGCCGGTACTGGGGATCGGAATTTGTTCAATTGGTTTCGTTAAATTAAAGTTATACAAATCAGAATATAAATTGGTATATTGGTTAGTGTTGTAATAAACATAAAATTGATAGATAAATTTCGAGACGTGCTTCAGCAATTCTTACTCAAATGGATGAATAAACTGTTCACATTCTGTAGTAGGTACCGTTGGAATATAGGACTCTGTAGCAATAGCCGAATCTTCAAAATTCAGTTTGCTGTATGCTACCTTTGAAATTACCCTCTTCATTTTCAATACGAGAAAAACAGAATATTGAATTAGCACTTAAAAGTTTTAGAGAGCACTGGAAAATTGAAATACAACGAAAATGTTAACTATTAAATTCTAACAGACATAGATAATTATAAATTATATACTCTTCGAGACCTACATTTTTGAATAATAAGTATTTTATTTTACATTTTATAGTTATTGAAAGTTATAAAAAAATTCAATTGTTTCATTCAAATGTTTTCTCTCGTAGCCCGCCAACAACTTCTCTTACAAAAAGATTTTTACTTGCTGTACACGTACTATTTACATAGTGTATAGAGAAGGTATTGCACTCCACCAAAAATTTCGATACCGAGATTTCACCGGAAATATATGTTTTAGGGTCCCCTGAATCCAAAAAGGGTATTTTCAGAAAAAGGTCCATGTTTGTGTGTGTGTGTGTGTGCGTCCGTGTGTCCGTGTGTCCGTGAACACGATAACTCAAAAACGAAAAGTCGATAAAATACCAAACTTGGTATTTAAGTTTAGTATCTTCCAGGGATGCGACACGAAGATTTTTAGAAAAATCCCCCCAACCCCAACTACCCTTTATATAGAACTTTTTTCGAAAATGTTTTTCTAAAAAAATGGCTCTAACGATTTAGTTTAAAATATCGTATATTAAAGATATTTACCTGACAAATAAAATGTAAATTTTGAATTTTCTGGGAATAGCCTCTGAAGACTACTTTATTCTGGGTCAATTTTACGGAATTTTGCATAACTGCTAAAGCGTAAGAGATGGACAAAAACTTACCACAGAGCAAATATGGAGCACCATAAAACACACAATTTATGTTATATACATTTTTTTCCATGGAGTTGATTGTTTTTGAGATATTCCTTATTTTTGGTTTCAGCTATAAAAACATGTACTTTTCTTATACAGGACTTTGTGAACTCGTGTCCATACAAACAAACGAACTTAAGTCGCAGAGCAACCAGCTTTTGACTATCCTTTAACCTATGGTACACCCTTATTTCGCTTCTACTAACAAGGAAGCAAGTAATAAGCTATTTCTTCTAATTTTTGCTCTATTAGATGAAGTAAATAGAATAATTTGTTGCAGAGATATAGAGAAAGTCATGTGAACGTAACACATCAGATTTTTTCTTTATCTACATCATGCTAGTCGAGATAAACATTAGTAGAATTGGTGTTATTACTGTCTTCTTTGTAGCAGAAGGGAATCAAGGGATTAAACTACGGTATAGAATAATCAATTCCTTTAAAAGCCGGTCGCTATGTGAAGCAATTGAGACTTCATTTTCTATGCTTGCAAGAAGTAAACAAAGGATAGACAAAAGAAAGATGACCTACGTATTTCAGACTCTACCCATCCAACTCCTCCTATACACTGCTTGTGTGAAAAAAACACTTACATATAAATTGTGTGTTCTAATTAGGTCTAAACTTTTTGTGTGGTAAACTTTGTCTATTGTTTACGATTAATCAGTTACGCAAATTTCAGCAAAATTAATTTAGAATAAACAGGCCTTCGGAAGCTCTGTTAGAAACTTCAAGATATACATTTTATTTGTGATGTAAATATTTTAATATAGGTACGGTAGTGTAAACTACATTTTCTAAAATGTTTAAAAAGGGTACATCATCCGCATCCTTCGAGGATACTAAAATTAAATTTAGTATTTTATATTCTTTTAGTTTTTGAGCCACAGGCCCACACATATACGCACACGATTTTTTTCTAAAAATGGTTTTTAGGACTCTGAAGATGAGACCGTTAGTTAGCCTCGTAGTAATAATAACAATCATTTTTAGTAATTCTCTAAATATATATGTAAAGAAAGTTAATATATAATAAGTTGTTAGCATAGGAACTAAGAAGCCAGTTGTTTACTTAAAAGTTACTCATAATCCTGACGCCAGACTGGATAGAGGGGAAGAGAAGTTGCTTCTTTTGTGAAAGTCACGTTCGAGTATAGTATAAGGGGAAACCACAGTTTAAAGCCCACAAGGGGACTTCTCCTTTATATTCGTGGTATCATTATGATTATTAAGATGCATTATGGGAGATTTGCAATGGTTTTTGGGTAACGACGGTGTCATTTTGGCGGACCTTCCAAACAATCAGAAAGAAGCCACCATGACACCGTTTTTTGTATATAAGAAGTAGGTTTTGCACATCGAGGTCGTTTGCTAAGAATTCACCGGTGAGAGAGGCAACGTCGTCGCATGTTAAGAATTCGCCCGTGTTTGAGGCAAGGTCGTTTGCTAAGAAGTTTGCGAAGTAATAAAACACTGTCCGCGAAGTAAGTTTACTATCATAAGAATCTCCGCTGCAAAGACCTCAAAACATACATTTTCAGCGAACTTTCGACATTAAATTTTAGGTACAATACCATACCTTGTCTATCTACCATGTACATTGTACATACATGCTAGAGAAAATAATAATTCAGAGCTATGTAGACTTCCCGTGTTATTCGCATACAATTTAAGGTTTCAGATTCAAAGCAGAGGAGCACAGTGCAGGAGATGGTGGAAAGTGCTGCTCCGTTGGCAATTAGAAGAAATAACTACAACGGGTAACGTCAATATATCTGGATGACAAAAGTGTTAAATAATCTCATTTGTTAAATTATTGAGTATTAGGTGAGGAAGGAAGTAACACCAAGGAAAGAATCTGATGTGTTTCATTCACATGGGTTTCTCTACATCTCTCAAATAAATTATAGTTAGAAAGTTTATTCCTCTATCTACGTCATACTAATCGAGATAAACATTAGCAGAAGTTGTCACTGTGTTATTGACGAGAGTTTAACTGATATTGTTTTAGTGATATTTTATTAATTAAGAACTATTGAATTTAATTTATTGGGATTTGATTCTTACATATTCTTGGAAAAATAGAAGTTTCGTTATAAGCCGATTAAGTAACAGGATGGAAGAGACTAGCCTCTTCCGATGATACTCCTAGTAGAGTTTTCGATAACATCAACTTCCGTTGAGCTACGTGCACATTTGCACTTTGACGTCACACCGGATAGTCTGATGTTGTTTGGCTAAGACTACCCACTATCAGGGCGCTGGTTCTCCATATTAGGAGAACGGCCACCATGTTGGAATGCCTTTCCGGAAGGCCGCTAGATCTATTTAAGGGACTGCAGATCCGACCACCAGGCCTTGTCCTTTGACCATCGAGTACCTCTGCTTCGTCTGTGCGTCTTGGGGCGTCGCTCCGGGCTCAAACGGCAACCACTTCATCTCTTACCTCGCATAGAAACACCATGGCATATTTCTTAAGGTAAGACTTTGTATTAGTAACTCTATAATCAGAATAATACTAGCCAGGATTAATGAAATATATTGCAGCCCCCACCTTTGTCAACCAAACTTTCGCAACCAACAAATTACTTAATCTTTCTTAATATATTACCTTAATTTTAGTCCCGTTGTTCTCATTGCTCTACCATCTGCCTCCCTTTTTCCACCCTCTAATAGTTATCCCCCTCGTCGCAGAACCTTGTTCGAAACAAAAGTGGTCTTATTACTTGCTTCATTGTAAGCAGAAGGGAAATAATGGAATATTAGGCCAAAGCCATGCTCAAATGTTTCAAATCCTACTTGTTTTGTGGTTGAAATCTATGCACTTCCAGGATTTCACAAATTCCCGTATGAGAAAAGTGTCAAGAATTTTAAAAAAGGAAAATCTCAAAAATGGTCAACTCCAAAAAAATGTACATGACATAAATTAATGTTTTAACGAGATCTATAGTTCTTTGCAGTAACTTTTCTTCTGTGTCTTACGTTTTAACAGTTATGCAGAATTCAGAAAAAATTTTAACACACTAAAGAGGTTTTCAAAAGCTATTCTAAGGAAATTAAAGATATTCATTTTATTTGCCATGTAAATATATTTAATATGTATTTTAATGAAAATTGTTACACAATTTTTGAGAAAATCAACATTTTTTAATTTTTTTCCAAGGGGAAATTTTCCTCAAAATATTCGTATCATATCCTTGAAAGATATTAAACTTAAATACAAAGTTTTCTATTCACAAACACAAACACACGGAAAAATACACATACACATACCTTTTCCTAAAATCTATTTTGGAAATCAGGGACCCTGAAACGTGTGTTCTCGGTTAATTCTAGGTATAGAATTTTTAGGTGGAGTGCAATACCTTCTGTATCTAAGTACCTACCATGTACAACGCAGGGAAAATAAAAATCGATGAGCTTCAATCAGATAATTATCTCTACAAACTATTGTTACAAAAGATTATTCCTCTATGTATAGTGCAGTAATTGAGTTTAGCAAAAGTGGATGTCTTGTATCAAGCGATTGTCATATATTTTAAAAATCCATCGCTATGTGAAACAATTGAACTTCGGCCCCCTTACACAGCCAGCAGCAAAAAAGAAAAAAAAAAAAAAAAAAAAAAAAAAAAAAAAAAAAAAAAAACCACAATAATGAAACGAAAGATGACCTCCCATTTCAGAAAAGTATGAGGTAGTTTAAATCGAAATGAATAACAACGCATGTCTAAGAAACGCTTAACTATAAAAAATGTGTATGATAAACTATGTACTGTAACGGGAAATACCGTTTTGTGCAGGTAAGTTTCTGTATTTTCTTTTACGGTTTACCACTTATAAAAAATTTATCCAGAATGAAGAGTTGGTTCAGAGGCTATTCTCAACGTATTCAAGATATAGATTTATTTTTATGTAAATATTTTTAATATAGAACCATTTAAACAGAGTCGTTAGAGCGATTTTAAGAAACCAAAATAAATAAAAAAAAACATATAAAGGATAGTTTGGGTTGGGGAATTTTCTTTAAAATCTTCGCGTCGTATCTCTGGAAGATACTAAACTTAACTGTAAGTCGTATATTGACTCAAATACTACCTTCCGCCGAGCCCACAGGACATTCGCGGAGGGATATGTGTCCGTCCGTATTGCATTACCAAGGTATGTGTCGTGAGAACGAGCCGTTGTGGTCAGGTCTCGCTTTAATCATGTAAACCTAAAAATATGCATTTCGTATGAAAGATGCACAATTGGGTTAAATACGAAACTACCCGGGGTTGGATCCGCATGCGGAATTTTTGGAAGACAAAGCGGGTTTTCTCGTGATTCTTCGGTTTCCCCCGCCATCGCACTCCATCGGTGCTCCATCTTCACTCCATGTATCATCAGTATCATTGCCTGCGGTGCCTTATGTAGCAAAAGTGGGCATTAAACACTACAAAAAGAATGCGAAACTACTTTCACCTATTATAAGTAGGGATAGAGCTGAATGTATTGATATATTTGAAAGTGGGTATTTGGAGGCACTATAGAAAATATTATCGAGAAAAGTAAGAGACGTGAGCGATACATAAAGAATGTTGAATTATTCATTAGGAGTATCTTCAATATCTGTTTTCCTCAACCAAATAGAGTTAAAAATTATATGTAAAAGTCTATTATTTTATGTTGAATAACTAGTAATTAATGCATGAAGTAGGTTTATGGACCAGAAGAGGTTAAGCCTATATAATGTAATCAACGTGCCCTTTAGAATATCAGATGCATTGAATAAATCCAAATAAACGTTTCGTATATACATATTTTAGATGAGTAATTTGAAATAGGGAGCTACTTTATCGGTTATTGAAGTCATCTGCTATTTATATTATTCTTACTAAAGTTAATTGTCTTAAAATTTTTATCTCCAGCATGGGATTACTGGCCACTGAACAGCACGCACCTTTATAACTTGATTTGGTACTTCCACTTTTTCTTAACCTCCTTTACTCCTCTGACTTATGGTTACCATTTCTGGTAATTGTTTTTAAAGCGTCTGGAAAGTGTAAAGAACTAACATTTCATATTTTCCGTTTTAATGAAAAAAAATAATGATATACTGGTCATTTACGGCACTAAATGGATTGTGAATCGCTTCTAACTAAGGACTATATCCATTTTTATAAACATGTTAGTGTCTTACATCAGTTTTCTGCTAAAAGGGCGTCATATTCAAAAAGTCCGAAGATTGCAACAAGATGCAGCTAATGGTTACCGGCTTTCCTGAAGTATAATAATGGTATTCATATGGTTGAACTTAAATTTCAACTGCGATTATTTCAGAACCAGATTTGTCCTATTCCAAAATGTAAATTCTTCAAAACTGTCCACACTTCTATGAGATAATATTAGTTCAGTGAATGTTATACTTGTAGCTTAGGGTAGTGTAGTGTTTCAGAGGGAATTCTGCAACCTCAGCCATTGATAGGCTTTTTGTACGAAAGAACCCAGGAGGAGAGGATGACCTGAGAGCAATTGTAGAGGGAGCTGAAACCAGACGGCGGAGGGAGCCAACCTGGAGAGTCCCCAACAGTTTCCAAGCAGCTCATCTCGACGCGGTGAGCGCTAAAAACCTCAGGTCTAAATAAACGGCCCTAAATATAACCGACGAACCCCAGCGCCATCCTGCCGGCGAGAGCTGAATTTCCAAAGTGCAATCACCTCCACGAGAATGCGCCATCACCGCAGTTCCCGTCAACATTTACAGCCCTGAAAGAAAAACCAGAAAATTCGGGAAGTAAAGAATCCTCCCGAGCATTTGCCTAGTGACCCGGGAAAATCCTTTAAAAAAAAAAATAGTTCAGAGAAGTCGTCTGGAATGAAATTGATCCCAAACCTCCCGAATGCGAGTCCCAGACGAAACACCTGAGGCACCTGGCTTGGTTGCAACGGGTTAAGTATGCACCTTTACCTTTTATCAAACTTGTAATTCGTTGCTAGTTACTGGATACGCCGCAACACCTTCTCCATGTTTCTGATTGTTGAAGGAGAAATAACCATGGAAATGCTAGGAAGAGGAACTGATCACTTGACTGAGAAAGGAAATAAATTAAAGCGGAAAATAACATTGATATAATAGCCTCAGTTATTATTAAACACATAATATATGTATACAACTTGATATGTAAATAACACTATAAGACGTTGAAATAAGCTCTAACTCATTAATTTGAAGGAATAATTTAAGTTTCATAAACGTCTTAAATTTACTCTGCGATCCTGACTGTCAGCATAAATGATCACAGCCTGTATATAATTATTATTTAGGAAATCACATAAGAAGGTTTAAACCAGATGCAGCATTTTAAATGTCAAACAGACCTAAACATCTGTACATTAACTAATATTTTATTTAAATTTTAAAGCATTAAAGGTTAATAATATTTTATTTATATGTTTCAGTTTGTGATAAGAATGATTACGTAAAATGACACAAATGCCTGCCCTCTCATAATAATAACATTTAGCCTAGACAACCTTAATATATCTTTTACTCTTGTGGGCAAGGGGGCTGGTATCCAGCCTTATCATGTGAGTGTGAATCTGTGACAACCTCACAGCACGAAATGAGTGGCTGAGACTATTTCCTGCTATAAGTGTAATACTTATTAAAGATCAAAAGTGTGTGTTTAAAGTATTATACGTATACTTTGTTTATTTTTGTCACCGAAAATAAAAATGTAAAACGCAATTACCGTTGGCAGATTAATTTGCAAATTCCCATAATTTCCATTCAGTGTATGGTTCATATGTGGTGTAAGTTGCAATTCTCTTCTTCAACTGGAGGTATTTGTTTGCTTTTATCTAGCAAACCTTATTAGAAGTTAATTTTTTCCAGGAAAACTAAAAGCAGGTAATTATGAAACGAAAGAGAGAGATACTTTTTCTGCCATGTACATACAATGTGCATCGTAGGTAGAGAAAGTATTGTGTTCCATTCAAAAACTCACTACCGATATTTCACTTGAAGTACATAAAAATACATATATGTACTGTGTTTTTCCGTTGGTTAAAGGAAAAAAAAGAACAATTATTATAGAAAAAGATCCACGTGTGTGTATTTTTGAACATTATAGCTCAAAAACGAAAATTCCATTAAATAACAAATTTCAAATTAAAGGTAGGCGCTTTCCAAATATGCGACACGAAGGTTTTCATGAAACCCCTTATCCTAAAATAACATTGGAGCATATTTCTTCAAGAAAATGAGTTCCTCAAAAATGATAACTATGTTTACTAAATGCCATATACTACAGATATTTATTTATTTTCTATGAATAATCTCTGAAATTCTCTTGCTGACTTTTACATAACTCGTAGGCTGTAAGAAATAGGAAAAAAAACTTACCATACAAAAAATATTGAAAAGAGAACCTAATTTTAATGGTAATCAATAGTGACAGCTTTTATAAAATTTGAGTTTCATTTAGTCTACTATATTTCCTTATTTCTCCTCTGCTTATAAGAAACTAATAATATCTACGCATATTTCTGGTAATGATCATCTCGATTAGTATGAAGTAGAGAGAAGAATAATTTTAAGAGTAGTTTGTTTGAAAAATAGTTAGAAAATGCTATATGACTGGAAAACATCAGATTTTTAAACACTGATTTGTATATTACAGTCATATATATTAAGTTTTGGAGTGGTTAGCTGCAGGGCATATAGAGCTCTTGTGTTTTCCTGCCCGGTATTGTACAGTGTGTTACTATTTTTGACAAACTGCTACAGTGCGTAATTTGGTGGTCCAAGATTATTTGCTGAAGTAGCATGTTATGAAAAAAGTTTATTTTGAACGGTGTGACTACGTTGATTGTGCAACATCTAATGGTGACTTGGTTGGTTTATGAAATCAGGTTCTGTGTTAAAATTTCTACAAACTAAATCGCAAACCAATCCTCAGCTTTTAAAAAGTTTTAGCTATTTCACTCCTAACGTTCGACAGTGAGAATTGGGTCTTAAATAGAGTAAAGAAAAGAAATATTGAATCCATGGAAATAATGTTTTTAAGACGAATACTGGGATATACTTTAAGGGATCATATACACATTACAGATATAAGAGACCAATTAAAATCAATTGTTTACAAGAAAAAAGTTAACATCTTGAAAGAACAATGGTACCGACATTTTGAAAGTATTGACCAGGATAGACTAACAAAACGAGTGTTTCTTTATACCCCATGAGGTAGAAGATCAATAGGAACACCAAGATTTCGATGGGAAGATAGTCTTTGTGACAGAACAGACTTTAAGACCCTAGCTTGAAGAAGAAGAAAAAGAAAACCAATTCTAAAACCCAAAAATGGAAATGGAGTGTTATTTATGGACGCTCTTTAACTGCTGTAGTTGTCAGAGTCCCGGCATGACTTCCCTTCCGAAGAAGGAAAGGAAAATATCGTCCTCCGTCGGTTTTGAACCTGCGACCTTAGGTATATGAAGCTAGCATGGTAACCACTACACCAAAATCCAACATTGGTAATTTCCTTAAAATGTGTATGTTTTTACTGAGTTGTTTTATGTGAATTATGTGACATTGTAATTAGTTAATTTATTAATTAATTAAAGAAAAAGGGAGTGAGAGTGAGAGAGAGAAAAAATTGTACATTTCTTTGTATACACTTTTAGATGAGAGCCAGAATAAACCGAATAACAAAAGTCTTGGTTTTTTGGTTTTGTATTCTACTTTATTTGTAAAACTGAACTTTCAGAAGCACTGTTACTAATTTTCTTTGTTTTATTTAATTTATATTTTAAACAGTAAGCTCTTTTCCTCCTTAAACGTCCAGTCTCAGGTTTAACTTGAATTAAACTCTTTGAACACGATCAAATTCGATGCTTTATTATGCCTTCCAAGAGAGATCTTTCTTGCCAAATTCCTTCTATGGTTTTGAAGTCTTAAAAACAATTAGGGATATTCTGTAAAGGTTCAAAGATATGACAATGAACTGATGGATTTGGCCAACAAAATACTAGATTTGCAGTACGTTACAAATTCTGCAGGATGACTCAAAGTGAAAGCTAAAAGATATGACGGGTTGGCCAAGGGATAATTGACTTATAGGAAAGCTGACTATGTTTATAAAGTGTGAGCTACCTGGAGTATCACAACAGAATGAGTAAATAATAAGAGATCTAATAACGAAGCGAAAAGTCACGTTGGGTGAATTAGATATTTCGTGATGCAAGAGTTATGTAATATAAGCTTGAACAACCGATATTACAGGCAAGATATCGTAAATGATGAGACAGCGTGATATGATAAGTAGCGTTGACATAAGCATGGATCTACCTATAAAAAACCCAAAAAGTAGGTCATAAGGGCTTTACAGCTGAACCATAGATGCGGAAAAATACATTCCTGATCAACGATGAGTAAAGGGGAAAATAACAATTTAAGTATGTGACTCTCAACTTGAGCAGGAAGTACAAAGTGAGTTCTACGAATTTAAGGTAGTCTTTTGGGTTTCTCCTCATCTCCTCAGCCATACACTCTATCCAATATCTATAAGTGGCAGTAAAAGCACAGTCTTTCCTAGAATTCTTGGATGTACTTATTTATAGTTCCCTCAATCCCTCGCGAATGCACATCCTTCTTTACCATAAACCCAAGGTACCCTGCTTCTCTCTCTTCAAGCGCGAGTACTTGTACTAACCCCTCTGACGATATGCAGTGGTAGGGGTAAATTCTAACCCCACATTGGCTAAGTTACAGTATAATAATCCATTAATATCATGTTATATAGCGTACTTCACCATCAAGCCACGTTATTACGTTTTCTACACGTACTATATACATAGTGTATAGAGAAGGTATTGTATTTCACCCAAATTTTTGATACAGAGATTTCACCGGAAATACAGATTTTGGCATTTTTGAAGAAAGGTCCGGCGTGTGTGTGTGTGAATGAACAAGAGAAAAGGGCTGGTAATTAAAACAGAATTTCATATTTCTCAAAGAGGATATTATATAGAGAGAATGTTTATATTAATGAGTAAAATGTTCGAGATATTCCTTGATATTATTTAAGTTTTAGAATACTTAAAACTTTTCTCATAGGGGAATTTTCAAACTCCTGCCCATGCAAAGAAACGAATTTGAATCTCACAGCAAACAGCTATTGAAAGATTTCACTAGCGTTTTATCCTAGGTGTAATTTATTATTTCTCTTCTACTTAAAATGATACAAGTAATTAGAACATTTCTGCCAATAATTAGATAATTATCGTATTAGCAAGTAGTAGAATAAGGTTTTTAACACTAATTTGTTACAGAAATGTAGAAAAAGTCATGTTAAAGCCCACTTTTCGTGTTCCCATAAGCACGGATACACTGATATACGGACGCACACAGAATGTTTTTTTAAAATGCTATTTTTTAATACAGGGGACCCTTAAATCTATATTTCCGGTGAAATCTGGATATTCGAATTTTTGGGTGGAGTGTAATACCTTCTATCCTATGTACCTACTATTCTCTACGTACAGAAAGTAAAAACGGCAGGAGGAGATAGATAAAATTAATACAGCGCCGCTCAATGTCAGGTAAATCAAATACTCCACTGTATTAAAACACCGATAATTCCAACTCCTCCCGTTAATGAGTTTACGTGCATTGAATTTTCATTCACAGTGCTTCCTTAAGCCGCAATACGGATTTAAAGAGAACAATTATCCGCTTTCATTCAACCTTGTGGTTTACATTACTGCCACAATAGTTAACTTCCATTTAAGTACCAAGTTCAGCGAAAATGCCCTGCTTTTACTTTCTCTACACATACTATACAGATGGTATTTATTGTATTGCACCAACAAATTTGATACCGAGGTTTCACCGGAAATATACCTACGTTTTAGGGCCCATATATGTCAAAAAAGTCATTTTCAAAAGAAACTCCACAGGCGTGTATTTGTGTGTGTGCGTGTGCGCGTGTGTGTATCCCTGTATCTGCGAACACGATAACTCAAAAATGAAAAGTCAGTAAAATACCAAACTTTATATTTAAGTTTAGTATTGTTCAGGGATGCGATACGAATATTTTGAGAAAAATTCCCACACGACAAACTTTCCTTTCTTTGAAAAAGAATTCGAAAATTTTCTCAAAAATGGCTCAAACGAATTTGATTAAAATACCGTAAATAAAATATTCTTATACGGCAAATGAAATGTATATTTTTTATTTTCTGGGAATGTTCTCTTTATTCTGAATGAATTGCGGGGAATTTTTCGCAACCTGTAAACCGTAAGAGATAGACAAAACCTTAATACACAAAAACTGTAGATCACGTTAAAAACACAAAATTTTTCATATAATTTTTTTCGTTGAATTGACCATTTATGATATATTCCTTGTTATTAAAGCCCTGAAACTTTTCTCACATGGAAAGTTGTAAGCTCCTGGATCTGCTTAGAAACGGATTTGATCCACAAGGAAACTGGCGTTTAAAAGATTTTGACTTTCACTTTAGCCTACTGTATTCCCTTATTTACCGTATATTTACAAGGAGCTCAGTATTAAGAGCGTTTCTGCTAATTTTTTGCATTAAAGATAGAAGAATAAGCTTATCAACAGTAATTTGTTACAGAGATGTAGAGAAAGTCATGTGAATGGAGCATATCAGATTTTTCATTTTAATTTTTGGTGTGCAACTGCACTATAGGAATCCCAGTGGGCAATACTTTGTTCAAAAAACCCAGAGGGTGTCTCTTTAACTTTCTAAAAGGTTTAGAAAAATTAAAAAACAGTGGCAGAGCGTCATCATATTTAGTTTTGAATGATATTTTTACTAAACAGTAATTACGAATATATATTTTAACATTCGTCTTAATTTTTACAGTTTTTACATTTTGAATTACAGTTTTTGAATCCTGCTCATAAATTACACATAAGTTACAGGCAATAAAATAGAAACTGGTAAAAAAGTAGTAATGAAGTAAACGTCTGATTATCCCAAGCAAATGTGGGTTTTCACAATTTTAAAAAAACTGATCTGTTCCATTTACATGAGTTTTTATACACCTCTGCAACAAATTATTGTTACAAAGCTTATGCTTCAATTTACTCCAAACTAATCGAGAAAAAAATAACAGAAATAGTATTATTGCTTGCTTCCTTGTTACAAAGCTTATGCTTCAATTTACTCCAAACTAATCGAGAAAAAAATAACAGAAATAGTATTATTGCTTGCTTCCTTGTAAGTGGAGGCAAAATAAGGGAGTACCATAGCTTAAAGTGGTAGTCCAAAGCTGGTTGTTATGTGACTGAGGTTCCTTTGTTTGTATGGACGGACTTGACAAATTTCTGTATGAGAAAATTAAGTTTTAAAAGCTGAAACCAAAAATGAGGAATATCTAAAAAACTATCAACTGTACGAAAAAAATGTATGTAACATTAATTGTGTGTTTTAACATGCTCTACATTTTTGTGTAGTAAGTTTTTTTATCTATCTCTTACAGTTTAGCAGCTATGCAAAATTCCGTAAATATCATTCAAAATAAAGTACGCTTCAGAGGCTATTCTCAAAAAAGTGAAGATATACATTTTATTTGTGAAGTAAATATCTTTAATATACGATAGTTTAATCAAAATCGTTAGAGCCACTTTTTCGAAAAACAACATTTTCCAACAAAAATCCATTTAAAGAGTAGTTGGGGGTAGGGGGATTTTCTTGAAAATCTTCGTGTCGCATTCTTGGATTATATTAAACTCAAATACCAAGTTTATTATTTTACCGACTTTTCGTTTTTGAGTTATCGTGTTCATAGACACATGGACACACACACACGGACCTTTCTCTGAAAATACTTTTTTTGGATACAGGGGACCCTAAAACATATATTTCCGGTGAAATCTCGGTATCGAATTTCTTGGTGGAGTGCAATACCTTCTCTATACACTATGTACATAGTATGTGTAGAGAAAGTAAACATTAGCAAACTCATGGTATCCCCAATTTTATTCAGGCCGAAAGAAACACTACTTTTGCTAGCCCTAGGCGGATACGCATTAAGCTTCACTGTGCTTAGAGAAGATAAGACCGTCCCACGGCAATATTCCCAGCTGAACCGACTGCGTTGAGTCCCTCGATGGCTTGCTAAGGTTGTGGAGGATGAATAGTTTCTCCACTTCCCACTAGGTCACAACAAAGTTGCATATTAGTCACTCTGGCAAGTAGTATGGTGATCTTGCTTCAGCCACAACTGTGACGTAAGTAGTTACCTATAGTGCGGTTTGAGCTGTAGAAGGGGGTAACCACTGACAGTCAAATCTCATACTACATCTCGACGCTACTTAGTTTGGCTTAATGAATATTCTTTTGTAATTAAAGGCCAACATGACTATGGGAGTTTCAAATTCGCTTTCACTGCAACATTTTATCGCAGAATATGCTGCAATATGCACATTTTGCCCAATCCTATTTTAATTTATTTTAACGTAGGTAATAAAAGTTCACATAAAACTCCTGCTCCTGCTAAGAGCCGCAGGTCATATCAGAAAACAATGCAGTATGAAAACTGGAAGTATCCAGCTATTTGCTGATCAACAGTAATTTCGAGCATCTAGAAGACCAGTATAAACAATTTCGCTTTAATACTAAAGCTTACGTGAAGAACCAAAAATATTTTAGCAAAATTAAAGGCTAAAGTATTAACAGACCTCTATATCTACAATGTCAAAATAAGAGTTGAAATCAAATGAGTGGTTTTCTAGGTTTTAGCTAAGAAAATATTCCATCAACAATTTCTGTTTATACATTTTGTATAGATTGTTTACCGCTAACCTTTGGATTTTTAAGCGTATTGTTGTCTAGAGAAGGAGCGCATACGAAATGCTTGTGCCAGTATTGGAAGAGACATACTTTTGCAGACACAGCAAACGTTTGTTCTCATAGTTGGAAAATGCTTTGAGATAGAAGGGCATAATTTTGAACATTTATTACACTAAGTTACGATGCTTATGAAATAATAATGTACAATGCCCATGCAGTAGTGATGCTGTGTGCATCTGCATTTCATCTGCATACGCCAGAAAAAGAATCCTCTACAGGAAATTAGTTTAAAGAAACGTTATTTGTTTTTTGTTGAGGAATAACGAAACAAAATAGACAGATGTAAGTTGCCATTTAAAAAAAGTACAGTAACCCTCAAATTAACATCCAAATCTTCTCCAATTGGAACACATGGCATTTACTTTCACGAATATCAAGTTATTTTTATTCAAGTAATTTCTTCCTACAACGCTAAGTTTTGGAGATTTTCTACATCTGAAGTTAGATGGTACTCCCTGTATATATATAAAGTCAATGGGAAGCTGTTATCTAATATATACGTATGCAAAAGATTTATTGTATTCCTTCCAACAATCGGATATCGAGATTTCATCAAGAGAATCAGAATCTAAATAAAGCATAAGAATTTAGAAAAAGGTTCCGTTTGTAATTAATTGAGTGAGAGAGTGAATGTGTGTGTGTGTGCGAGAGAGGCAGAGAGAGGGGGCGAGAGAGAAAGATAACGTGTGTATGTTCAATAGGTATAAACCAAAAACGAAGAAATGAATACATTTAAAACTTGATATGTAAGTTTAGTATCTCCTAACGATACAACACGAAGATTTTTAAGTAAATCCTCTCTACGTATACCTCTTTAGATGTACAATGTTTCGATACTTTTTCACCATAACGATTATAACACTTTTTATTAGATTTACAAATTTTATAGACATTTACATGAAAAATAGCATTTGCATATTAAATAGACCGTGAAGCCCACTTAATTTGGACGGCATTTTGTATAATCTTACATTACGTGTAAACCATTAGAGAGAAAGCAGAACTTGCTACACAAAGTTTTCACTGTACTTTAAAAACACTATTTGTTTGAAATATATATTTCTCCATCAGCCATTTCAAAGATGTGTTCGAACTCATCTATAATTGAACTTCATAAAACATTGAATCATCAATATGCTCAAGAATTTCCGTTGCTACATTTATCTTTATTCTATTAGAAATCGTTAACTTTTTATATTCATCACAAACAAATTGGTCTACTGAGTGAATATATATTAACAAGGTTGAAACATTTGACAACACATGCGGTTTCCGGTTCCTCTAGTCCTCATTTACTTAAAAGGAAACATTTATTGAAATGATTTCTCAACGATTTTTATCGATTAATATAAAGTTAAGAGAAGAATAAGAGTTCATAATAATGTTTGTAGCAACTATATAATAATAAATGTTAATAATAATAATAATAATAATAATAATAGAGAAAGTCATTTGAAGCAGTAGATAATTTTTTTCCACAGGTTCAATAAATGTTGGAAATGTAGAGGAAATATTTTTGAGTGATTACACATAAGTAGAACGCGAGAAGTTCTCATGTTTTCTTTCTGTATTTTCCGCTCTAGCATTTTCAACCACAAAGGAATCTTTAAGGCAATGTGCGACTAAAAGTTACATCGTTTATATCTTGACGGGTGTTATAAAAGGTAAACTTCGTCTGTACATTTTCTGAGCCATTACTTGCGAAGTAAGTTACCACTCTCTTGGTGGTAAACTTGGAATTTCTTGCACTAGATATTTTAGCTTAAACTTCCGCGAAAGTTTCTTAGGCTGAAATATATTTGTTAGTCGCCCTGTGGGGATAAAGAAGGAATGCGAGAATGAGACAAGAGTTAATAAAGTAGGACAGAGCTCAGAAGAAAGAAATACTGCCTAGCTATCGTCCAAATCATCTCTGATTCCAAATCCTCACCACGTTCTCAATATCCGCTGGAGTAGAAGCACAATGAAACAAGGCCTATTACTTGATGCTCCTCTCTTTGGCAAAGTCCCATCGTTTTGTTGAGAAGATTGCACCCCAGGGACTCTTCCCAACTGCTGCGACATCGAAAATTGCTTCAAAAGCCTGTAGTATTAAGAATTTCAAACTCGTTAAAGAACGTAGGTAGCAGCTGTTTCTTTAACAATAGATTTCTTCAAATTCCCATTTAGGTTGGAATGCAGACAAGAACGCACATGTGTCCATAGGACATTTTTGTAACCTGATGATCTTTTGAGATAGCTTGTTTTTCTAATTAATTTTAAGTTTAGACAAACGCTTGTGCTTGGGCTCTTTCTCAAGATAAACTCAACACTTGATGTTCAAAATTCAAACGACCTTTATCTATAAGATGCTTTATTCATTTGCTGCTTTATACGTGTTCACACTAAAATATACTTTCATATAATTCTCATTAACTGACAAAATGTTTCAATATCAACATACATACACAGGCAGATACAGGAGGCTGAAACAGCACTCTATTATTAAAAAGATGGATGTGTAAATGTTTAAATTGTATACACTTTGCACGACTTGATGAAAAACTATAGAAGTTTTAAAAAAAAAACAGGTTTTTCCTAAATGATGCGGCTGCTTGCCTGCAGCTGGAAGATTTCGTATACCTATGTAGGTAGATTATCGGCTGTCCATTTAGGAGTTAATATACTAATGATACGAGACAACATGAATATCTAGTTCCTTCGATTTAAAAGCCGTTTGAAAAGATGCTCCTCTATAGAAGAGAGTACCTGTTGAATACAGTAGTGAACACTCGAAGAATATTTGCAGATAAAATGTTTGAAAACACACGGAAACTATCCTCTAGTTCGTCGAACTGATAGTGATTTATTACATTAAGGTTATCTTTAACATACCCCAAAGATGATACTAACAATAATAATTAAAGTAATAATAATCTAAATTTAAATCTTGAGGGTGTAGGCCGCCAAATTCTTGTCATCAAATCAGGTTGAATGGGGCAGTGACTCTCTCGGACTCGCGCTAATAACCTTGTAGTTGAGTGCTCTTTAACTACACTCCACCCCTCTTGGACTTTGCATGGTAGGCCTTATCTCTTGAATGTTTATCTACCAAAGTTGGAACCATTATTTCCTTCTAAATACACGTTTAAGGTCCCTGTATTCAAAAATGCATTTTTAAACAAAGGTCTACGGGTGTGAATGTGTGTCTGTGAACAACATAACTCAAAAAGAAAATTCGGTTAGAAAACAAACTTGATAATTAGGTTTGGCATCTTCCAAGGATGACACAAGGCGAGTTTAAAGATAATTCTCTCGCTCCAAGTTATTTTTAGTGGAACATTTTTCGCAAACCTTGATTTACTCAAAAATGGCTGTAACGATTTTGATTAAAATATGGTATATTATAAATATTTACATGACAAATAAAATGTACGTCTAGAACCCTCTGGAAATAACCTCTGCAGACTTCTTAGTTTTCGATGAGTTTTGCATAACTGGTACACCATAAGAGATACACAATAAACTTACAACACAAAAACATGCAATTTATGATATATATATATATTTTTTTTTGTTATTACATTTCGGATATTTTCCTTGTTATTGGTGTCAATTTTAAAATAATTTTCCTTTTTCCTTAGTTTCATTGTTGTCCATAAAAAGAACTTAATTTCAATCACATTACGACCAGCTTTTAAAACATTTAATTAAATCTACAGCCTAATACATTCCCTTATTTCCCTCCTACTCAGGTAAAAGGAACTCAGCAATAAAATGATTTGTACTAACGCTTATCTTGATTAGACTTTCAGATTTTTTTAGAACTGCTGGCTAATATTCTATTTTGTCTGATATTGATTCAGTATAGTTTTACTTTCTCTACACGTACTATATACATAGTGTATAGAGAAGGTATTGCATTCCACCCGAAAATTTGATACCGAGATTTTACCGGAAATACAAGTTTTGGGTCCCCCTGAATCCAAAAAAAGCATTTTTAGAAAAAAGGTCCATGTGTGTGTGTGCGAGTGTGTATCTGTGTGCGTCTCTGGATAGCATAGCTCAAAAACGAAAAGGCCGTTGAATACTAAACCTGGATTTTAAGTTTGGTTTTTTCCAAGAATGCGACACGAAGCTTTTCAAGAAAAACCCCCACTCCCAACTACCCTTTACATGGAACTTTTTACGAACATTTTGATTTTCTTAAAAATGGCTCCACCGATTTTGATTAAAATACCGTATATTAAAGATATTTAATTGACAAACAATATGTATACCTTGAATTTATGGGAATAGCCTCTGAAGACTACGTTATTCTGGATATAATTTACAAAATTTTTACATAACTGCTGAACCGTAAAAGATGGACAAAAACCTACCACACAAAAAATGTAGGGGACATTAAAACACACAATTTATGTTATATAATTTTTTTTCGTGGAGTTGATTATTTGTATATATTACCTGTTATTGGTTTCAGCTTTGAAAAACTTGTACTTTTCTTATACAGGAATGTGTCAACTCGTGTCCATACAAACAAAGAAACTTTAGTCACATAGTAGCCAGCTTTTGAGTATCACTTTAACTTATGATAATCCCTTATTTTGCATCTACTTACAAGGAAGCTAGCTATTTCTGCTAATTTTTTTTCAATTAGAATGAAGTAAATAGAAGGATAAACGTTTTAACAATAATTTGCTCCAGAGATGTAGAGAAAGTCATGTGAATGGAACACAACAGATTTTTTTTTTTTTGTGAAATTAAAAATATTAACTGCGATAAGACACCCTATTGTTTTTATTGTAAACATTTAAAACTAGAATATTAATAGTTATGATCTTTAAACTTAAAGAATTTGGCGGTGTTAGTCTCACAGGAACACAACTTACGTTGTAGTATGTACAAATATATCTTCACTTAGTAAACACAATCAACATAGAGTTTCACATAACACTGCCTCACTGTATACCATGCCTCACGTCACACTAAACAGCAAATGACATTACCTTAGTGCAGGAGCTACTGCTAGTTAAGACATTCGATTCGACACTGTAATTGGTCCGATTCGGTGTCCGCTTGCCTCGCCATTCAAGATAAACTTGCCATATTGGAAACTACAAACACACATCAGGAAATTTCAAGTTTTATATATAGCATTATGTTTTATTACTTTCTCTACACGCACTATGCAAGAGTGTAGAGTTATTGCATCCCAACAAAAAATTCGATACAGACATTTCACCGGAAATATATATTTCAGTGTCTCCTTGATCCAAACAAAGCATTTTTAAAAAAAAGCTCCGCGCGCGCGCGTGTGTGTGTGTGTGTGCGTGTGTCCGTGTGTCTGTGAACATAACTCAAAAACGAAAAGTTGGTAAAGTATTAAACTTGCAACACCTCAAATTACCCTTTACATGGAGATTTTTTCGAAAATGTTGATGGCTGGAACGATTTTGATTAAATTATGGTATATTAAAGATATTTACCTGACAAATAAAAAATATATTTTGAATTTTCTAGGAATAGCCTCTGAAGACTAATTTATTCTAGGTGAATTTTACGGAATTTTGCATAACTGCTAAACCGCAAGAGATGGACAAAAACTGACCACACAAAACGTGTAGAGCAATTAAAACACAACATTTATGTTGTATAATTTTTTTTAATTCAGTTAATCGTTTTTAAGCTATTCCTTCTTTTTGGTTTCAGCTATGAAAAACTTAATTTTTCTTATACAGGAATTTGTCAGTTCCTGTGCATACAAATAAGGGAACTTCAGTCACATAGCATCCAGCTTTTGACTATCACTTTAACCTATGGTACTTCCTTATTTCTCTTCTACTTACAAGGAAGCAAGTAATAAGACTATTTCTGCTAATTGTTTGTCGATTAGCATGAAGTAAATTGAAACATAAGCTTTTTAACAATAATTTGTTGCAGAGATGTAGAGTAAGTCATGTGAATGGAACACACCGGACCTTTTTAATTTCCAGTGAAAGAGTCTATTTAAATATATAGTTAAATATGACATCAAGATAACTTATTCATGATTTATTACTTATTAAATGACGAATAAGTAATAGTATTACAAAAGAGAGAGGTGATATTAACCCGTTTCATTTAAATAATAAACACAATTATATTTCCTTTTTCTCTCTGAGAAATGTACTAGCCTCATGTACCGAGCCAAATATTTAAGAATTTCATCTAGGACTGAAATTTGGAAGGACTTGGGTTCGATTCCAGTTTCTGGCCTTTCTGAACGAACCATGTTTTTTCGGGGTTTTCGCAAGTCACTAGGCGAATGCTGGGGAGGTTTCTTTATTCCCTCGAACTTCCTGCCTTTTCAACCTGTCTCTTTAAGGGTTTTAAGTGTCGGCAAGGGTCCAGTGATGGCGCCCTTCCGTACTGGTGATCGAGTTTCGAAATACAGCACTTGGCGGTAGGGTGGATTGGGATTAAGGTTCCGCTAGGGTACCTAGCGCTCCCCGCGTCAAGTTGAACTGCTTGGACTATGTTAGGGACCTTCTTCGGTGGCTCTTTTCCCGTGGTAAGGTTTAGACAGCTCATCAATAATACTCTGTTATCCTTCCAGGTCTGAGGCACAATACGCTCATGGTAGCTGCAATGAGGAACTTCTTCCTGAATTCAGATACACAATCGCACACGCGCGCGCGCAAAATCCACCTTATATCAGTTGCGCAAATATAGATCTCTCTCTTAAATATCTATATGGCAATTTAGTCTCCCGCAAAGTGAAGGAGGAAAACGAAATGAAACAAATGATCACGGGCAAATATTCGAAAATGGTTTTACAAACACGTATTCATTTAAAAATAAAGTTAATTTCTGAGCCTGACTGATTAATTCCAAAGATTTGAATACGTGAAGAATAAGACTCCTTATAAGAATTATAATTATTTCCGCAAAACTAAATAAAATAATGTGTAGCACTTTCACACGACTAAAACGGGTAATAGTTTTGGATGGCAGTTGTGAATGCAAGAAGTGGACATCAAAAGGAAGATTATGCACTTCCGCGTGCACGCAACTCTCACAGACCTACCTCATACCTACCTACCTACCTACCTACCTACCTACCTACCTACCTACCTACCTACCTACCTACCTACCTACCGACTTACTATCTACCTACTCACACAACTACCTACTTACCTACCCACCCATCTTCCTATCTACCTACCTATACACCTACCTACTTAACCATCTACCCAACTACCCACATTCCTATTCACCTACTCACAATTAAGTACTCACTCACCTGCCTACCCACCTACCTACCCAATAACTACACATCCACATACACCCGTGCGAGTTTTTTGTAACATATCGTTTCATTAAATGTCACTCAGGAATAGTAGATCAACAAAATACGTGACCCTACAACAAACAAAAGAGGCCGCAGAGGAAAAACAACAGATTATATTTGAGAAGCCATTAAAAACTATCATAAGAAGAGAACTACGTATTATCCAACAAGCAGTGTCAACGAAAAAAATTATGAACATCATAATCAAGGATATGCTGAAGAGGGGGACAATTAAGTCACCAGAGCTAATGTGCATGTTATCAGGGATGGTAGGCTGAGAAGCTACTGCCACAAATTTAATAATATCCAGGATCAAACGATCAATGTGGAGGACAACCTGTTGACCCCTCACTACTGAAGTGTAATAGAATCAAAGGAAGCTCTAAAGGAGCTAAAGTAATATACATGAGGAAACTGGCTGATACAAAAGCAAGAATTCAAAACTGAGTATTAAAATCTGTGAATAGTGCAGATTTGAAATCCGATATAGATGGTTCCGCAGTAATATGTGAGGCTTACATTCGGAAGATCACAGTTTTATTCCTGTAGGGGTCAGCCTCTTTTATGTTGGGTATTTATGTGATTTTGCTAGGTCGATAGGCAAATGTTGGGATAGTATTTCTTTCACCACAAATGGCCTGTCAAAAACTTAATGTCCCAAACATTTTCTTATATATCCTCGATGTTCATCAAACTAGGTTCATCAAAGGGCAGCATTTGTAGGACCAGGCGATTGGTCCGTTGCAGTGCACGGTGTAGTTTGCGCAGTAATAATATTTCACGTGGCACTTGGATAGTCGCCTTGGACCCTTTCTGGACACCACTTGTCTCAGGACGCCCTGGTTGAAATGTCATTGCCAGGCTCACATCAGCTTCAGGATTAAGTAAAATGTTGGAATTGTTAGAGAGCCTGGCTTTGCTAGCGCGCATCGCCGTCAAGATATAGTCTTCCTACCTTTATCACTTCCTCCTAGGGGTCAAATAAATCACTGTGTGCAATGCTAGGCTCTTCGTCTGACTAATGCTAATAGATACTGATCGGTATGGCTCGAGCGGTGTTGTCCATGACTCACATTTGGGAGGTTGCAAGTCCAATCCTCATGGCGGCCTGCATGGCCAATGGATTGTTTTCTAAGCTATCCTCGGGATGCCAGGCGAATGATGGAAACTTCATTATATCCCCAGAATTTTCCGGTCCGGTCCCAACCCGGCGGCTTGGGATTGGTGGTAACCTGTACACTATAAAGGTTTATCCTGTTCTCGATCAGAATCCGCCTTCGAATGATGGTGTTCTTTCTGGGAGACCACCGGAGCCTCGGAGCTCGTGAGCATAGACCGGGCATAGTCGAAAGTGTTACAACTTGCATCCTATTCGGAATTGGTCGCCGTTTGGCTCTGCCCACCCCCCTCATCCTTTCTTCCGTTCTTGGGGTCTAGTAAGAGGCAAAGGACCACAAGAGCTACGTCCGGTGCTCTGACCTGGTGTCCTGGGGACCCGTGTATGCGTACTTCTAATCTTAAATGTTAATAGATCTAGGTATACTGAATAAAATAAATTATGTTTTAAAGGTAATTAATTGTAAAATTTTATTGGCTAGTAACTTCTCTAAACATATTGAAGAACATTACAGCTAACAAAATTAGAATGCTGAATATTGCACTTTTACAATCAAATATCAACTATTCCTACCCTCTGTCATTTAATAGCGAGGATACAAAATATTTATCTTTAGTATCATTCGGACATGACTTGTGTTTAATTAGCTACGTTGTATTCAAGCGAGCGGATAGGAGGGAGGCAGAAGTCCCGTGCATACTGAGCTTATGTTATGGGTATAGGTAGGCACTGAAGCATTCAGACCTGCAATAAACTTAAGTTTGTATGGAGAAATTATAAATTACATGAAAAATAATATATCTGTGTTGTAGAGACGAAATAATCAGTTTAATAAGAAATTTATATGCGTGGACAACTATTGCAATAGACTACAATACATATTTTCGGAATGTATCAACAATGTGCTGTTTCGACTTCGTTCCTTCAGAACGGGCTGTACATGCACTAATCGCTTGCTAGAGAGAATGACCAGCCGTGCTCGGGGAGGGGGAGGTCCCAGTGAAATCTTGTCTGTCCGTAACAAATTTCCTTTCAGAGTACAACCAAATTGCAATCGTGTCCAAAGCCTAGCCATCATCTCATCACGAATTTGGTGTTTCTCCTGTTCCAGCCTCACATTTCACTATTCCTCTTGTTCCAATCGTCTGCTACTCATTACATTGTTTAGGAAAACGATTGGATCTATTCATAGCAAATATTTTTATGAGTTTAACCTTTGCATAAATAGGTACATTATACATTCTTTTATAGGTACAAACGTAAAAACGATAGTCAAATGGTTAGGAACTCGGCGATAATCTCATATCTTAAAATGAGAATCCCGTAAGACAACTGAAAATCGACAAGTCTTTATGAGATTCACAGGGTATTGAATACTTTGAATTATTTATAACGCATTTCATAGTGCTAGAAAAACAAATTTGTTTGAAGTAAGTTGTTGGTTTTAAAGCGACCATTTTTTTTTCAGTACGTTTTCGTCTACATCTTAATATTTACCAGTTTTACAGCATTATATATTTTGAATTTTATAGCAATTATTCTATGCACTCCGTGTATGTTATTTGTCATGAATATACATTGGAACATGCTAGAAGATTGGTAATAAATGCTCAGACACACATAATAGACCAGAACTATTTCGTATATGAATGTGCCAAATATTGTGAATCAATTTTCTATTCCGCACCACCCATGTATGGGACAGAAGTTGGAGAGGTAAAGTCTACTGAAAGCTCAATGCCATAACCGGGATTTGAACCATGGTTTTCCTGTTTCCTTCCAGTTGCTCTGACCACTGAGCTACCATGGCAGCGTTTGGAAGGTTACTAAATTTTCCAACTGAGTCGCGTTTTTCCTCACAAGGAGATCTCAAATTATTTTGAAAATCATACCTCAATAGCCACTTAAAAATTAACTATGTACGCAAGTCTCGAAATTTAGGTAATTTTATGTGAATTAATTGTTTCTTTCACATCAACCGTGTGTAGCAGAGAAATTGCAGAGACTAAAAAATGCCATGGCATAGTCTAGATTTGATCTAAGGATCTCCTGCCTTCCGTCCAGTTCCTACGATCTCTGAACTACCACGACCACATGCCGGCACGCCACTAAATTCTCCAACCGACTCGCGTTTTTTCCCGGTAAATCACAAGATGATCTCAAAATACTTTGAGATGGCATGCCTGAATGAGACTTACAAATTCCGTAAGTACTTAAGTCCCGTGATAAATAGTTAACCAACTAATAGGTCATTTAATGTGAAAGTAATGTTTTCGGGCTCCCTACTGCAAAACACCCTTTTTAGAAAAACGTGGTGTGCGCGTGAGTAGCATTTCTCAAGAACTAAAGCCAGTTAAATACTAGACTTCATATATTCGAAAGATGTGGCACGAAGTTTTTCAGGAAAATCACCACGACCCAAACTACCCGCTAACAGAATACTTAAAAAATGTTAGTTTTCTTAAAAATGGCATTAACGACTTTGACGAAAATATCCTATACTATATCAAATAGTTATATGCCAAATGAAATATATATATTGAATTTTCTGGTTATAACCTCAGAATCTTGTTCATTATGGATGACTTTAGCATCGAGGAATTCCTGGTATACAAAAATGTAGATTTAATGTGAAATTTATATCATCTTGAGGTATTATGTATTATTGGTGTGATTATTATGAAAATAAAAATATAAACTAGAACTGGATACCCAAAAGAAATTATATTGTAACCCCTAAGGTAATTTAATATTTTAATTATTAATTATTTATGGGTCAAATGTATGTTAAATATATTTTGCGATTTTATAAATTCTATTAATGCTAGAATTTTAATTTTTAGCACAAACATTACTGTCAATAATAGAAGTATTCATAGCAAGTTTCACACTAATTTGTTTTCGTTCTGAATATATTAATGAATTTATTATGTTTAATTAGCTAAAATTAAATCTTACTTCTCCTACAGATATTGAGTAACAGGAAAACTCTTTTTTAAAATTACATTTCTTAACACTTTTGTAACAAATTGTCTAGTAGAAGTTTCCCAATAGAGGTAGTAATTTTTAAACATTATTTACATAAAAATTGTAAAAATGTAATACAGTGCATGACTATGCTATAAGTTTTAAAACTAATCTGTGACCAATATCAAAAGTCCAAACGGCATTGTATTACACACATTCTTTCCGCATTTGGGAACATTTTTCAAACATCTACTTCTATTTTTGTGGGAAAAGGTAACTTTTGAATAGTGTAAAGTAAAATAATGGTGCAAAAAATTCAGATGTGATACACTCGCATGACGTTCTCCAGCTGTTCTACAAACAGGCTTCTTACAAAAGATTATTCTTCATTATACATCAAGATAATCATTAACAGAATGTATTTAGAGTTAGTTCCTTATAAGTAGAAGGGAAGTAAAGAAATGCTAAAGCAACAGTGAATTCTTTTAAAAGCTGTTGTTATGAGATGGTCATTAGAATTGTCTCCTTTGCTTGGCCAGGAGTAGAACAAAAGAAAAACGCACACTTCCTGTTGCCTGAGAAAAGTATAACTATTTTAAGATTAAAACCAATAGCAAGGAAACGGCCATGTCAGCAGCAAAAATGCATATGACCTAAATTGTGTGGTTTAACGAGATCTACATTTTTTGTTTAGGAAGTTTTAATCCATCACTTAGGTTCAATCGTTATGCAAAATTCTGAAAAATCAACCAGAACAAGTTGAAACAATTTTCCATGTAGATGTTAGTTTGGGGAGGGAGATTATAAGATGGTAAAACTTGAATACCAAGTTCGGTATTTAACGGTCTTTTAGTTTTTGAGCCCCGCTGTACAAAGACACACACAGACCTTTTTATAGAAATGCTTTTTGTGGATTCAGGGGGTCTCAAAACATAAATTTCTGGTGAAATCTCCGTATTGAATTTTTGGGTGCACAGTACGCGTGGAAAAAATAATAAAAACGGATATTTTGAAAAAAAAATTGCTAAGGCAGAATTTTTGATTCCCTTTAATCATTTTAGAGGTATACCTAATTAATTATCGGCTTAAATTTTGTCATGTATAAAATTTTCTGAAATAGGTGTCGTCCTTCTTTCTTTAAATTTTAGGCATTCAACAGCTCTTAAAAGATTTGACTATCGCTTTACCTAATTATATTTCTTTATTTTCCTTTTTCTGGCATATCATGAAAAATTCAGATATGTTGCACTCACATGACTTTCTCTAGCTGCTCTACAAACTTCTTACAAAAGATTATTCTTCTTTCTACACAATGCTAATCGAGATAAACATTAGCAGAATGTATTTATTACTTATTTCCTTATAAGTAGAAGGGAACTAACGAAATGCATCGTACTAAAAACTGTCGTTATGCGATTGGCCAGGAGTAGAACAAAAGAAAAATGGACACTTCTTGTCTGAGAAAAGTGTAAGTAACATCGTACCTTATAATTGATACTAATAACAAAGAATACATCGAAAACGGCAAACCCCACGAAAAAATGTATATAACACAAATGGTGTATTTTAATAAACTCAACATTTTTGTGTAGTAAGTTTTTGAGTATCTCTTGCTGTTTACTAGTTATGCAAAATTTAGAAAAATTCATCCAAAATAAAGTGGTCTTCAGAAGCTATTCCCAGGGAATTCAATATATAGATTTTGTTTGTGATGAAAATGACTTTATTATGTGATATTTTAATCAAAATTGTTAAAGCTATTTTTAACAAGAACAACATTTTTTAAAATTTTTGCATGTAAATTTTCCATGATGACTTCATGTGATTGTAATTCCGGAAGCTAGTAAAACAGTTGTATTAAGTAAGGGAATTTGTAAGGCATTAAAAGGAATAATTCTTATAGGAGGTCATAGTGATCCAATATCAAAGGCAGGTGGCAAGTCTTCTGTGATAAAATGTTCAGAAAAATGAAACAAAGAAAAATACTTCAGTTTGCGGTAGGAAGGTTTTCTTCGTGTTGCACTTTTGGAATACACCAACATTTAATAGCAAGTTTGGTATTTAACAGCCTTTTCGTTTTTTAGCTATGCTGCCCACAGACATACAGAGAGATACATACACAGACCTTTTCTAATTTCTTTTTTTGGATTCAGAGGGTCCTAAAACATGCATTTTCAGTGAAATCTCTAAACTGTACTAGGATGGAACACAATACCTTTCCTATCCACTATGTGCATTGCATATACGGGGCTAGAGAAAGTAGAAAGTAGAATGAACCAGATATGTCATTAGTGAATCTTTTCATTTGAAGCTAATGATAAATCAAGCCGATACAACTTGAACAGTAGATTGTCCAGTGTTCCCTGACATAGCCACTTTCGTCAAATTCCCCCAAGAGCCACAGAATGGAACATTGCAATTATGTATTTCATGCTTTATGGTGTTTATAGCAGCTAGCAGATTCAGAGCGTCCATCTCGTGCACCCAGGAGTACATTTTATGCTCAGTGTCCGGTACATTAAGTCAGCTGAACACAAAGACATTCCCAGCAATAATTAGCGCAGTCTCTGTCGCGCTCTCTTCATCTACTCTATGTTTTAATAATTTGCATGCAATTTTGGTGAAGCGTAAAGGTTGAGAGCCGTGTTGCGCCCTCGAGAATACAGCATCACCGCAATAACCGGAATAGCTAACAAACCACTTTCACTGTTACAACATGCAAAATCTCCTTTGTCTCAAAGTGGATCTTGGGAACAAAGGTTCTCCTAAAAATAAACTTACAGTAAAACAAATGTTTCTATGAACCTCTGGCATATTCTAGGCACTGGCGTCTCGTGAGTGTATTTTTTGGGAGTTCACAACATTTTAGTAGCCTCCTCTGTAGTGTAGTGCCTGCATTAGGATCTCAGGAGTTCGTATCTCGGTTACAGCGAGTTATCCGGATAAGGTTTTTTCTGGGGGTTTCTCTTATCCTTAGAGGAAACATGTCGGATATCTCTAACCTCGAACCCTGGACTCATTTGAGCATCATTTTTCCATTCCACTTATTCTCCGTCCGATATGATCTACCAGGTTAAAAAGCTGTCAGAAAAAAATATGCAGCAGGGATCCAGATCAGTCGGTACAACAGTTCTTGAGATCTCTTTTACTCAGGGCTCGTACATGGTGCAGGGACTTACTTGGTGGAAAGAACATTTTATTTTCTTTAAAACATAGCTCGCATTTATTCAAAGCTTTTCAACACAGTTTCAAATTTGAATGATGGCCTTCGTTCTTTTAATACTCAAAATCGTTTGTAATTTAACAAAATTTCTCGATTCCCGTCAAGAATATTAACTTTACTATGTATCTTTCCCTTGAATGCAATGTGCTTTCTTTCTAGCTCGAACAAAGAAGTTCTGGATAATAACTGTCTCAAATTTCCCAGAAAAATTAACTATCTCACATAAAAATGCAATGCAATAGCATACAATTGCAATTTGATAACAAAACAAGCAAAGTTATGTTTTAATTTCACAGAAAACAGCCATAGTTATATTCAAAGCAAACTACCAATATTTTATCTAGATTTTGCGAACAAAAAGGTAATTTCTTGTTCGTTAACATTACTTTATAGACAAAAAGCAGCTTTTGACATCAACTGATGTTACTGGAGCATATTTAAATCTTAATATAAGACTTGGGGGAACTACACTCTACCTTCTGTACATTTATCACAAAATGTACCATCCAAAGTACCAATGGTTGGGTAGCGTCATTTGAATCGATTGTTGTAGCTTGGGATTAGAGCCCAAGATATACTTAGAGAAAAGTGGAACCTCAATAATTACCCCTCTTACTACTAAGTTGATAGAATTTTTACTTGGTTTTGCGAGTTTAAAATTAAGTTTTTTCTAACTTTTTAAACAGCTATATTGTTGCACTAAAATGTACAAAATATAATTTTAGCTATTCTCAGGTAATATAGATTAATCCATTTTGGCTGTGTAATTATATTAGTTGTGTGTATATTAATTTATTATCATGTATTTTATTAGGAAGAATAGATTTTTACCTAAAAGTCGAGCTCTAATTATTATTATGAACAAATTGATGCACTAACAGGCGCTCATAATACAACCAGCAGCAACAACGATACATGACTTATCTAACGAAATATATTAATATTTTTTTGATCATGTCAGTTTTTTTTGAAAAATTTTATTCATTGGAATAAATGAAAATTTCCGATGCAACCCATTCACATGATTTTCTCTATATCTCTGCAACACATTTTTGTTAAAAAGTTTATGCTTCTATTTACTTCATGCTAAGTGAGAAAAAATTGGCAGAAATAGTCTTATTACTTGCTTCCCTGTAAGTAGATCGAAATAAGGGAGTAATATAGGTTAAAGAGATAGCAAAAGATGATTGTTATGTGACTGAGGTTCCTTTGTTTTTATGGATAGCAATTGTTAAATTCATGTATGAAAAAATTATAAGTTTTAAAGCTGAAACCAAAAACAAGGAGTATCTAAAAAACGATCAAACCCACGAAAAAAATGTATATAACATAAATTGTGCGTTTTAATGTGCTCTACATTTTTTGTGTGGTAAGTTTTTGTCTATGACTTACGGTTTACCGGTTACACAAAATTCCGCAAAATTCATCCAGAATAAAGTAGTCTTCAGAGGCTATTTCCAGAAAATTCAAGATATACATATCATTTGTCAAGTATATATTTTTAATATATGATATTTTAAACAAAATCGTTAAAGCCAGTTTTTACAAATGCAAAATTTTAGTTGGGGTTCGGGGGATTTTCTTGAAAATCTTCGTGTCGTATCCTTGGAAGATATGGAACCTAAATTCCAAGTTTGGTATTTAACGGTCATTTCGTTTTTTCGTTTCGTTTTTGAGCTATGCTGCACACAGACACACATACATACACAAATACAGACAGACAGACACACATACGGACATTTTTCTAAAAATGTTTTTTTTTTGGATTCAAGAGGTCTCAAAACATGTATTTCCGGTGAAATCTCGCTATGGAACTTTTGGGTACAATGCAATACCTTCTCTATATACTATGTATATAGTACGTATAGAGAAAGTAAAAATGCAAAAATCAACATTTATTGAAAATATTAAAGCAAAAAAAAAAGGAAAAGAAAACAAATGTTGAATATATCAACCTCTACATAAAAACATAAAGGAATCATAAAAATTAATCGTAACATTCCATAAATTACTATCTTTCTTCCCTGTTATGTATGTAATTAGGATAGACCGGAGGGGGCACCGACTTAAGATTATTGTACCTTCGCCTCACGAGAGAGCACCCCCGGGAGAGAGAGAGAATGGGAGAGAAGGGCGGAAGGGAGGGACTTTTCGAATCTGGACCACAGACGAAACTGCCTGAGCCATCCTACTCGGTGTACCTAATTAAATACACCATGTTAGGGCAGAAAGGAAGTAATGGAAGATTAAATTACCTCTATAGTGCTTATGCTACAATATTTGGTTTCAGGCGCACACTCCGTCTCCCGGTCACGTACTGTATAGTCACATGACTCGTCAACCAGTCATACATGCGTGGACATCAAATAAAATTTCATATCGCATTATAATTATCTGAATAAACACAAAACATACATTATGACAGGTGCTGCATCAATGACATATTCTGAGGAAGTGTTCACGTTAATTTCTGCCCAGATATTTTGTTTTAGTTCTTCTAATGTGTGGAGATTAGTTTTGTATACTTCATTTTTCAACTAGCCCCATATATATAAATTATATACCGTAAGATCAGGGTCATAACCGCTTATTAATAATTCTACCCTCAAACATTTCTCCAAGAAACAATAATGATTAATTAGCTGTATGGGCGGGTTCAAAATTCTGCTGCAAATATCCAGACGGACATTCAATGTCCGTCAGCTGTACAAAACATGATGCCAGTATATTATTTATGTATCTTTCTGCATTTATGGTACACTCATACAAATAAGCTCTATTATTCTGTTTCCATTTATTGTGCACAAAAACCCCGATTTTGTGACCATGCAAGGGAATTTCTAGAACGAAATTGGATTTGTCTGTAGCATAATATCGGATTTATGACACATATCAATTGTTACATCATTAACATTCCTCAAAGTCAAGTTACAGAAATTCATCCGACTCTGCTGATCACGTGGTAGGACTTCCTGTATTAACAATGTATGGTATGAGTTTTAAAAGTTTTGTTTTCAAGGTATATCCAGCAATAGCTTTACTGTTGATTGATGAAAAACAAAACACTTCCATTGATTAGAAGGAAATGTAAGTTTTTTTAAAACAAAGCTCTTAAAATGATATTGAAAAGAATGACTTTTGAATTTAAAAAAAAAAGCTAATTCACATCCATAAAAACTCTTCATTAAAATAAAACTATTTAGGGGAGAATTTGTATAAAACATTTTACTTCTTCAGAAATTGCTTTCAAACATAATATTAAAGAAATTGTAACCTAACTTTCCAAACCCAGCTTTGCAGTATTTCGTAACTCTAGCATGCAGGAAATACAAGCGGGATGCCAATATTGCTAAAGTAAAACTTTCCGATCAAAATGATCTCCTCTCTAACACTAATACTTACAAATCTATTGAAGTTTTACCAAGCGAGTGTAACACTACTACGCAGGATTATTTTCAACAATATTTTTAAACCACTTACAGTTAGCGTACCTCTATGAAATTTATACCAAAATAAGGAGGAGGTTTGAAATATTAACATACAAATAATACATGAAAATGGAAAAAAAAATTATGAAAATCTCAATTCCACTTCCTTTAATAAGTAATGAAGCAGAGAAGAATTGAATATTTATAAATTAAAGAAAATATTATCAAACTTTCAAATTCAGAACATAGTTATAGATTATGGGCCATCCCAACAATAAAGAAAGAATTATTTTTACATTAGTTACTTTCTCTATACGTACTATGTACATAGTGTATAGAGAAGGTATTGTATTCCACACAAAAATTCGATAGCGAGATTTCACCGGAAATAAATGTTTTGGGTCCCCCTGAATCCAAATAAGCATTTCTGGAAAAATAGCTGTGCGTGAGTGTGTGTGTGCGTGTCTGTGCCTGTGGATATCATCGCTCAAAAACGAAAATAGCGTTAAACAAAGTTGGTATTTAAGTTTGGTGATACGACACGCAGATTTTCAAGAAACTCCCCACACCCCCAATTACCCTTTAAATGGAATAGTTTTTCGTAAATGTTGATTTTCTAAAAAATAGCTTTAACGATTTTGGTTAAAATATCGTATATTAAAGATATTTACCAGACAAATAAAATGTATACCTTGAATTTTTTGGGAATAGCCTCTGAAGACTATTTGATTCTGGATGAATTTTACGGATTTTTGCATTACTGCCAAACATTAAAAAATGGAGAAAAACTTACCGCAGAAAATGTAGCGCACGTTAAAACACACAATTTATGTTATATATATTTTTTTCGTGGAATTCTCATTTTTGAGATATTTCTTGTTTTTGGTTTCAGCTTTAAAAACTTTTCTCATACAGGAATTTTTCAACTCCTGTCCATACACACAAAGGAACTTCAGTCATACAGCAACCAGCTTTTGACTTTCACTTTATTCTATGGTACTCCATTATGTGGGTTCTACTTACAAGGAAGCAAGTAATAACAAGTAACATAAGCATAATATTTTTAACAATAATTTGTTGCAGAGATGCACAGAAAGTCATGTAAAAGGAACACCACATTATTTATGGTATAAATCAGACTATTCAGGCATTTCATATGTTTAAAATTAACTAATTGTTTCGATATGTTGCCTTTATAGCTTATTTTCAAATGTTACCTATGTTTGAAGCCCAAAATATGGTATTCACTACTAAACTGTAGCACTCTAGGGGTCTACTGTTTTCACTAAGCACGCAATACACCACAACTGGATGCTACTTTGTGTTCTGCTCCCATTAAATCCATGTTTTTATAATAAACATGGGCTGTGTTTTATCCATTAGCATAATTGAAAATACTGCGACATCGTTAGAGCTATCTTTGAAAAAAATCAAAGGATAGTTAGGGGTGGTGAGATTTTCTTAAAGATGTTCTTGTCCTTGGAAGATACTGAACTTAAATACCACTTTTCGTTATTTGAGCTATGCTGCCCATAGGCACACACAGAACACACAGGCACACACGTACCTTTTTCTAAAAACGTTATCTTCTGGATTCAGGTGGTCCCAAAACATGTATTTCTGGTGAAATCTCAAATTTTGGGTGCATTATAATACAGTCCCTATACAATATGTACATATCTAATCATGTAAAGAAAGTAAAAACATCTGATATGTTCCATTTGCATGTCCTCTAGGCATTATTACGAAGGATTTTTCTTTTATCTACATAATGCCAATCAAGATAAACATTAACAGCAATAGGATTATTACTTAGCTCTAAGCAGAATGGAAATAAGGGAACACATTAGCCTAAAGCAACGGTATAATATTTTAAAGGCTGTCGCTATGCGTGTCGTGGCTAGGGGAAAACAAATGAGATTTGCAAGGACTTTCCATTTGAGAAAAGTTTAAGTTTGGAATTGAAACCTATAACAAGGAATATCTCGGGAGCAGTTAACTGTACAAAAAATATATATGACATAAATTGCGAATTTTAAACGGATCTACATTTTTGGAAACTTATCGTGTTTACAGACATGGAAACGCGCGGACCTTTAACTTACCTATGTCTGAAGCCCAAAAGATAGTATCCAGCACTAAACTGCAGCACTCTAGAGACCTGCTCTTTTCACTAAGCACACAATAGCTGTTGGAACTGAAAAGCGCAAAACATCACTACAACTGGATGCTACTTTGTGTTCTGCTCCCATTAAATCCATGTTTTTATAATAAACATGGGCTGTGTTTTATCCATTAGCATAATTGAAAATACTGCGTCATTAAAGATGCGCTGTTCATTAGTGATATTGGACGAGTAAATATTAATTTGGAGAGCGCGACATAACAGCCAGTTAGACAGGTTCGTGTGGTGTAGGTGCCATTTTGAACGGGGCTGCAAAGTGCCACGCTTGGTGTAATCTCTCGGTACTGGAGTACAAACATGTGCAATTTAGCTATATCAATGTAAGCCTCATTTGAATCGATTGGAATAGGCTGTATGGTCAACAGTCGTTGTGGGTAATTTCGACCATAATTGCCACTAAAATGATTGCATCCCTTGAAATTTGAATCAAAAATTGATTGTCCTGACATGTATACAGCTTAGTGGAGCACATCAGGGATGAGTCAGCATTAAAAGTAAATTAGTGATTGTGAAAACCTTTAGGCTGCCGCCCGCCTTGTAATGACGACTCCGTGGCACAGCTCACTAAGAGCCTTGGGCTACCGCCCTGCCGCTGCGTCCCCCATCTCGGTCCATTACAGATAACATGGCCAGTTAATGCCCCTTTAAGACCTGGAGCCATTACTTCTCCATCAAGTAGCTCCTCAATTGGGCCTTCAGGGACCTCAAGAGGCTGAGTGCACCCCGATCCAGATCTCCCAGCGGAGGAAAAATCCCCACGCCGGTACTGGGAATCAAACCCAGGTCTCCCGCTTGGCAAGCAGCAACGCTACCATCGCGCTAAGGAGACCACCACCCGCCTTGTAAAATCCCCAATAGATGTATTTTCTTTAAAACGTTAAATCTGGCTATAAACTAGAAAATTGAAATATGTTTGATCTCAAATTACAGCAATTAATATGATAAACTGTAAAATATATCTCCAAAACACTTACTTTGTAATACAGGCAATTATTCATTCACCAATTAATTATGTATATATATATATATATAAACACACACACACACACATTTATATACGCATAATTTGTGCCATTCATTAGCCGCTCTGTGTTCAGTTAATTTTTTATTTCTCCACAGGTATTATGTAATAGTGTGTAGAGAATGTACTGCACTCCATACAAAAATTTGATACCGAGATTTCATCGGAAATATATGTTTTAGGGTTCCCTTTATACAAAAAAAAAAACAAAACATTTTCATAAAAAGATCCGTCGGTAAATTACAAACTTGGTATTTAAGTTTAGTATCTTCCAGGGATGTGACACGAAGATTTCCAGGAACCTACAAACTCTTAACATTTACTCCTTACTCTCAACTTTTTTCGAAAATTCTGATTTTCTGAAAAATGTCTAACGATTTTGATTAAAATATCGTATGTTACAGATATTTACCTGACAAATAAAATATATATATATATATATATATATATATATTGAATTTTGTGGGAAAAGCCTCTGATGACCATTTTATTCTGGATAGATTTTACGAAATTTTGCATAACTGCTAAATCGTTTGAGATGGTCAAAAACTTACCACAAAAATGTAGAACACGTTAAAACACGCGGAGTTGATCGTTTTTGCAATATTTCTTGTATTTTGCTTCAGCTTTAAAAAACTTATACTTTTCACATTCAGGAATTTGTCAATTCCTGTCCATACAAACAAAGGAACTTCAGTCACAGAGTAACTAGCTTTTGACTATCACTTTAACCTATAGTACATCCTTATTTCCCTTTTACCTACAGGGAAGCAAGTAATAAGATTATTTCTGCTAATATTTTCACGATTAGCATGAAGGGGATAGAAGGATAAGCTTTTTAACTATAATTTCTTGCAGAGATATAGAGAACATCATGTGAATGGAACGCATTTGATTTTTTTGTTTGTTTTCGCGTGAGACCCGTACCGAAGTTTGCTTCCTAGAAAGAGGGTAAGTTACGTTTGTTCGACTTTGACCCTTGTTTACTGTATCGTCTCTTTCTAACTCTCTTTCCTCTCTCTCTCTCTCCAATGCACGATAACTCAAGTCACAGTAGAGCTCGCGTGCGTTTTTCAGATAAATAGATAATCAAGATTAGGGCCTGCTCCGTATATTTTTGGTGTCTAACGCACCTTCAAACGGAAAGTAAATACAAATTATTAGTAGTCGTCACAAATGTATTAGCTACACATTTACGGCTGTCTTTACAAAGTGTGTTTTATATAAACACGCAAAAATTAATGAAACTACGTTTATAAAAGTAATCTTTCGTACGAACCTTGATAATGAAGATACAAAATTACAAGTCGTTGTAATATATAAACATAAATAAACATCCAAAATAAAAGAAAATACTTGTTCAGTATTGCATCCCAAAGAAAATAAATAGAGAGCGGTACTTCCAAATGGAAATTCACTACAAATGTATTATCATATGTATCAGCATGTTATCAATTAATAAAGCAGTCGTTGACTTGGTCTGGGTTAAACCAACCCACTATCCTTATATATCTACAAATTCACAACGTTTACTATATTTTGTAAACTAGGATTTACTCAGCTTTGAATGCATTGCTCTCTTGGAATGTAAATAAATCAAACCAGGCCTTCCATTCTAGTCAGCAAATATCGCTTTGAACATGCCCCAATTATACATTTTGATGGTTGCATGTGTAGTAAGGCTCATGTTGACCCATCTTGATTTCCAATCTCAAGTTCTATTAGAGCAGATACTTAAAGGTGGAAGATGAATAAGTGCAAATAAGTTGCTATTTGGTAGTGAACCTAAGTATAACACCTAAGTGTATTTCATGTTGTCCACTATAGGCACTTTCATAAATGAAGCAGAAATGTCAGGGTCTAATATGTTTTGTTATGTCTCTCTTGTGCTTGTATGGGTAGGTACATCACGTAAAGGCCAGCTTCTCTATTTAGTACAACAAGCACACCGCCAACCTGCATTCATGTGACTCAAGAGTGAGGGCACCAGGGAGAGATTCACTCGAAAACTTTCCTTTTCACAATGAATGGCTTTACGTATGCTGAATTAGCAGATATTCACCGTAGCTGGAGAACCTGCCGAGGCTGCTGGGGACTCCATCATCGGTGATTTGTAAATTGTTATCTTCCAAAACGACGATCGTGTAACTGCAATGTATTAAAGGATATATGACATAAATTCTCTTAATTCGCGATTTAAATGCTTTTTCTACTATTTATTTTGGAGCTTTAATTTTAATTTTTTACCTTTGAAAGAACAAAGAAGGTTATCCTATAGTATATAGAACGAAGTGTACATGTTTACATACTGGGGAGTTATGTATTTGTTTTATAACACCAAATTTAAATAAACCATAATTATGTCAAAGTATTCAATAATTTTAAGTTGAATCTAAATACATTGCGAGTGCTAATCAGATAATGATGATGAAAACAAAAACTATGGTTACGTAGGTTAGATTTTCAGCACCATCAACATTATTCCCTGATGTCACGCCACTATATTCGGGCAGGGCAAAGATCAGAGGAGGGTCAACCGTTTTATGCAAGCAATCACCAAACGTCGAAATAGGCAATAATAAATGCTTCTCATAAACATAAATTTACAAAACAGTGAAAGACTGGACCATCACAACGTATCAAACGCTGATACAAATATTTGCACTTATTAAAGGACAATATTAGCGTAATTCATGTTTATAATAAAGTGCCCAAATAATGGAATGGAATGGAGATTAATGGATGAGCTAAATTACTTTACACATATTTATTTATGTGTGTCAATATATAGTACAGAGTATGCCATTATTGAAAATCACAATCATGTTTATTTCTTAAATGTTATATCCAGTAGATGAGCTCCCTCTGGGCGCACATATTCCTTAAGCCTGATAAGAATGATAGATATGGCTTGACTTAACATTTCAACAGGAATCCTGTGATAGTTAAAAGTTGGTTGCAATGTGAATTTCCTTTGTTTGTATGGACAGGAGTTGAAAAATTCCTGTATGAGAAAAGTATGTTTTTCAAAGCTGAAACCAAAAACAAGGAATATCTAAAAAATTATCAACTCCACGAAAAAAAATATATAGAATAAATAGTGTGTTTTAACGTGCTCTACATTTCATGTGTTTTAAGTTTTCGTCCATCTCTTACAGTTTAGCAGTTATGCAAAATTCCGTAAGACTCATCCAGAATAAAGTAGTCTTGAGAGGCTATTCCCATAAAATTCAAGATATACATTTTATTTGCCAGGTAAATTTTTTAATATACGACTATTTTAATTAAAATCTTTAAAACCATTTTTAAGAAAATGAAATTTTTCGACATTTTTTCCATGTAAAGGGTAGTTTGCGGTGGGGGGATTTTTTTGAAAATCTTCGTTTGCATCCTTGGACGATACCAAACCTAAATACCAAGTTTGTTATTTAATGGTCTTTTCATTTTTGAGCTATGCTGCCCACAGACACACACACATATACACAGACAGACAGACAGACAGACACACAGGGACATTTTTCTTAAAATGCTTTTTTCGGATTCAGGGGGTCTCAAAACAGATATTTGGGGTGAAATCTTCGTATCGAATTTTTGGGTGCGATGCAATACTTTCTCGTTATACTATGTACAGAGTACGTATAGAGAAAGTAAAAATATCAGGAACGCCAATTGTTTTTGTGCAAGTTTTAATGGTACATTTAGCTAAAACATTCATTTTTCATTGAAAAACATGCAAGGGAGAAAGTGACCTCATGATTCTGTTATATTCTGAAATAAATCCCGAGGTTCACAAAGGAATATTTACGTGACTTGAAGTGCAGAAAATTAGTTCAGAACGGAGCAAACAATCTTGCAAGAGGAGTGAAAATAGATTAGTATTCTTCCAAAGACACGCGCAATATCACTGCATCCTACGTTCCCACAAAATATCATCCCGCTAGGAAACCCTTCCAGCTAGCCAAACTTGCGCTAAATTTCGCCTTGAAGCGTGCAAACCAGGACCATAATGACGATAACAATAGCCAATAGAAAGCCACAGCTCACCTTCGACGCCGGGCAACCCAAGGACATCTTAGCTGAGGAGAGCTCCTTATTTCAGACAATTACCTCACAATTCAATATTAAAACTGCTGAACATTTCTGTACATTTGGATCCACAGATAGTGAGCAGCCGAAATTTACTTTTACTTTCTCTATACGTACTATGTACATAGTGTGTAGAGAAGGTATTGCAGTCCACCAAAAATTACATACCGAGATTTCACCGGAAATATATGTTATAGGGTCCCCTGTATCAAAAAAAAATATTTTCAGAATAAGGTCCGGTTGTCCGTGTGTCTGTGAACACGATAGCTCAAAAACGAAAAGTCGGTAAAATACCAAAGTTGGTATTTAAGTTTAGTATCTTCCAGGGATGGGATGCGAAGATGGAACTTTTTTCGAAAATGTTAATTTTCTCCAAAATGGCTCTAACGATTTTCTTGATATTAAAGATATTTACCTGACAAACAAAATCTATATTTTGAATTTTCTGGAAATACCCTCTGAAGACTACTTTATTCTGAGTGAATATTACGGAATTTTGCATAACTGCTAAACCCTAAGAAATGGACAAAAACTTACTACACAAAACATGTAGAGCACATTAAAACACATAATTTACGTTAATTCAAAATCTTCTCGGGCTTCTAGCCAGGTGTTAACTTGGCTTGACACCAACGTTTCGAAGAAGTGCATCTTCCTCGTCTTCAGGGTGAAGAGGAAGATGCACTTCTTCGAAACGTTGGTGTCAAGCCAAGTTAACACCTGGCTAGAAGCCCGAGAAGATTTTGAATTAACACGTCGCCAGGAAAGCTATAGTTCTTATTTTACATAATTTATGTTGTATACATTTTTTCGTGGAGCTAAACGTTTTGGAGATATTCCTTGTTTTTGGTTTCAGCTTTGAAAAACTTAACTTTTCTCATACAGGAATTTGTCAACAGGTGTCCATACAAACAAAGGAATTTTATTCACATAGCAACCAGCTTTTGACTGTCACTTTAACTTATGGTACTCCCTTATTTTGCTTATACTTACAAGGAAGCAGGTAATAAGACTGTTTTTGCTAATTAGCATGAAGTAAATAGAAGCATAAGCAATAATTTGTTGCAGAGATATAGAGAAAGTCATGAGAATAGAACACATCAGATTTTTTTCATGTAGTAGTGTTCCTTACCTTGTTCTATTTTACGGTGGATCACTTTATAAATTAAAGCTGACAGTTTATTGGAACTGTTTTCAGAGTTTAATGCAAATGTTAATTGAAAGCTAATTGAAGTTGTTAATTCCGAGTTTATTGAAAGTGTAAATGAGAGGTTTTCAAGTAGTTATTCCAGATTTTATTTTATGTCTCTGGTTTTATTGAAGCTTTGCCATAGCAAAGTTTATGTTATGTAATGCCAACTCTCTACATGTCTGGTATTACTTAAGATGAAACAGGTTGCTGTCAGATGCAGGTTCATGCTGAATTCGCGTACGGCAGATTTCTCACGTCTCTGTGACTTGTTTCTCTGAGGTCATGAGGTTTTTGGCAGTTTAATGTAGGTATATAAATATATTATATATACATGTTATAAAACTTCTCTGTTCGTAATTTTCTAAAAATTTCGATCAATATTCACTTTTCTATTTCAGTGAATTCAGTGAATATCTACAATAATCAATGTTCATCTTTCTTTTTAAGTAACTATTTTATGGACAATCCTCTACTTTGTAACGGATTTTACCATTACCTGGAACCTAATAAAACGCTACTATATTAGAGCACCACCATAATTATGGAGAAATAAAGGTACTAGAAAAAAAATCGTCGTTGAAGACCCCACCTAGTTTAGAGCCCAAAAATCTTTTCCACCTCATATAGATTGTTGAAGAATAAAGCAGGGTTATTCGTTATCAACATTAATCATTATTTTTGTCATTTATTTCATTAAAGCGAGGGTTCTAAATAGTTAAAGACGACTTGGAGTACAATAGGGTCCAAAAGAGGGGCTAAAAAGTCTGGAATATGTGGATAATGTGTGTTTGCTGGTCTATAGATTCTCAGATATGAAAACTAAACTGTAGCTATTAGGTAAATTTGCAGCTACAGCTGGTCTAGAAATAAATAAAAAGATTCAGATGTGTTCCTTTCGCATCATTAGCTCTGCCTGTTCTGCAAACAATCTATTATTAAAAAGAATATTCTTTTATGTTCATAAACAGAAATTACATTATGTAGGACATTATCAGAAATTATAAGAAAGAAATTGTAAGCAGAAGCGAAATTAGGGTATACGCTTACTTGAGCCAATCTTTTAAAAACTATCAGTATGTGAAACAATTGAAACTCGGTTAACTTTCAATGGTTAGAGTAAAACAAAAGAGGTATAAAACGAAATATGACTTTCTTTTTGAGAAAAGTTTAATTAGTATAAAACTGAAACCAATAACCAAGAATATCTTGGAAATGCTAGCTGTACAAATATGTATATGACAATGTGTATTTTATAGAGAAATAATCTTGTGCAGTATGTTTTGTCTATCTACGAGGGCTGTAAAGAAAGTAGTGGCAACATGGTGCCCACATTCACAGGAGAGCGGGTATGAGCCAATAGGATATGGGAACGATCAGGTGACTAGTGTCGGTGTGTAGTGTGCTTTGGTCGGGCTGCCAGTTGAGAGTGTAGTGTTGCTGTGTAGCGTTGAAGTGAACATTGTCAAGTGCACCGCTCTAAAGCATGTTTGCCAAAGGCGATCAGCGTTCGTGGATTAAAATCGAAGTTGCCCGTGGCAAAAATGCATCAGCATGTTATCGAGGATTACGTGAAGCCTGTGGCGGGAATGCATTGCCGTACAGGACGGTTGCACGATGGGTCAAGGCGTTTCGTGCAGGTCGAACTGAGACTGCGGATTTGAACTGCACAGGTCGGCCGTCCATTCTGCAAGATCAGGTTGACAACGTGAGTGGTCTCGTTGCCATGGACCATCGATGGACTGTCCGGGAGTTATCCGTAGAGGTTGTTCTCAATCATCAAACTGTGTGGCATATCCTGACGAAATGTCTTCACCTGGGAAAAATTGCGTCCCGTTGGGTTCCACATCGACTCACTGAGGTACAGAAATGGCACCGGTATGCACTGGCTGGCATCAACCTGGACAGATACCGCAACTAACGAGACGCATTTCTGCAGTGTATTGTCGCCATTGATAAGACGTGGGCCTATGAGCCGGAATTGAAGCGTCAGTCGAATGAATGGCATCACCCAGGATCATCACGTCCACAGAAAGTTCGACAGGAACCCAGTCGGGTAAAGCTGATGCTGATGTGGCATGTGACTGCGAGGGGCTTATTCTTACGCATACTGTGCCTGAGGGACAAACCGTCAACAGTGACTACTATTGCCGATTTCTGGAGTGACATATTCGTCCGGCTATGCGGCGCAAACGTCTACGTTTATTACGAGACTATCAACCCATAGTGTTGCATGACAACGCACATTGACAGGTTTTGGAACATCCTTCTTCGTACTCACCAGACATGAGTCCTTATGACTTCGACCTGTTTCCGAAGTTGAAGGAACCCCTCCGAGGCCGCCGATTTCCTGACGAGGCAGCTATAGTCCGCGCAGTAGGGTGCTCCGTCGCAGTCATCAACAGAGATCACCTTGCCAACGGTCCCCAACGGCTACCCTACATTTGGCAAAAGGTCAGGGACTTTGCGAGTGACTACATTGAAGGAATGTAATGCGATTGTACTTGCAAGTTCAATAAATATTGTATTCTATCAATGTTGCCACTACTTTACTTACAGCCCTCGTATTTACAGTTTAGAAATTTCATTCAGAATGATTTTTTTTTTTGGTATCTATTACTGGTGAGTAAGGAGAATTTTACAGGAATTTTTATATCTACTAGATTATTGGGCTTTTTTATTAGATTTCAAGTGCACCATATTATACTACATAATGAGACAATAGTTCTTGCCGTCACTGCTTAATAATAGCAATTGTCTTAATTTCAAAGATTTATAGACAATCTACAATACTTCAATTATCTTGATAATATGTTTATATAGGCAACACACTGCATTATTTCGTATTAATATCTGAAATTGTAATACTAGTTGTGTTGTGCCAAAGCAAAGATTTGAAACTGCGCAGCAGAATATTACAAAAGGCAACTCCTTACGAATTTGCAGAATTTCTTTATTTTACTTGCATGCACCAGAGGTATAAGTGTGAAGTCGGTTAAAGTCCCAAATATTATGGAAAGAGGTTATTTTTCATTGTATTAATCTATCACATGGTGTCAGTTCAATAAAACCACATTATATAATGACGTCGAGTGTGACTTTTAGCGCAAAGTGTGAACCAATCATCATTTACTCTTTAAGTTGCCACAAACTTAGAATTCACTAAAAACTTTAAGTGCGCGATAAGTATATTTTATAAGTGCTAAAATGTAACAGTATACTACAGTGAACTAAATTATATTTCTACATTTGTTAATAATGCTTTTCTGAGCATAAAAGGTTTAATATTTTAATGTATAATAAGTGTTTGTCAAGGTGACTTTGCCGTAAATACTTGATGTTAAACAGCAGTATATAAACAGTAGAGTGTAAGAAGATCCTGTTTCTTTCTTTAATTTACCATGTAGTTGACATACTTTGACTTTTCCTGTTTTTACCCCGAGATCAATTGCCCTACTAAACCCAGAACCAGCTGCGCTGAGTCGGAGGAAATCTACATCTACAATAGGTATGTATATGCTAAACAGGTCCTGCATCAAGTATGGTGAACTCATTTAATGTCCTATATACTGTCTGTCATCGCTCTACAAACACGTCCAAGGTAAGCATATAGAGAGTATCTCACATACACACACACACACACACACACACACACACACACAAACGACGTCAAAGCTGGCGATAACAAAGTGGGCTAATCAATCTCGACACACGCAACCACGACTACAACAAAAATATATTTTTCTCATTCTGCACCAGATGTCACTTTAGCGTTTCAAAATTATTTGTCAATTACATTTTTTGATTGAAAATACTTGATTAGAGAAAACATTTTTGTTAAATTTGAGAGAAACAATATTTATAGAGAAGCACCTAAAACACAGATTATGAAACCCATATGAGAGATTTTCTTTATCGGTTATAATTGGAGAATATTAGTGGACTGCCAATACAGCACATTCGCTTCGTGTGCGAGGGGTGCAGGTTCAATTCCCGGCTGAGGGTAGAAGTTTGTCTCTATCCAGTATTATTCCCTGCTGTCCAGCGTCAGCAAATATAAACAAGAGCATGGGTTTATGGTTTAGCACTTATGGAAAATTTGGCTAGAATAAAGAGGACTTTAGAGGCTTTTCCCAAAAAATTCAAGATGTACATTTTAATTGCCATGTAAATATATTTAGCATACGGTATTTTAATCAAAATCATTGGGGTCATTTTTGAGAAAATCAAACATTTTCGCAATTTTTTCCATGTAAAGTGTATTTTCGGGTGGGGCCACTTTTCTCAAAATCTTCGTGTCGTATCCCTGGAAGATACTAAAGTTAAACATCAAGTTGGTATTTTACCGCTTTTCGTTTCTAACGCACACTTAGAACTTCTATCTAAAAATGATTTTTTTGGTTACAGTAACTCTAAAAGTGTATTTTCGGTGAAATTTTGGTATCGAATTTTTGGGTGGAATGCAATACATTCTCTATACACTAAGTACATAGAGGAAGTAATAAAACTTACCAGAAATTATCTCATTACTTAGTTTATTATAAGTAGGAGCGAAATAAGGGAATACGCTAGCCTAATGAGAGAGCCAAGTTTTTCAAAAGCTGTTGCTATGCGAAGCCATGAATAACAAAAGAGATGTGAGATTGATGAGAATTTCCTGTTTGAGAAAATGGAATAACTCTGAAATTGCGAACTGCTCAAAAATTCTATATCACAAAATGTTTTTGTGCAGTTTTCTGCATTAAGCGTCTACTATTTCTTGCGGTTTACCAGTTACACAAGAGTTATTCAAATTGAATAGGACTTAAAGGGCTATTGCCAAGAAATTTAAGACATCCATTCTACCTTTAATATTCGGCGCTTTAAACAAAATTGCTAGAGCCATTTTTATGAAATCGGGAATTACTAAAAAGGTACATGTAAAGTGTACTTTTGGTATGCTGGGATTTTCCTAAAACTGTTCGTCTTGCATCTTTGGAAGATATAGACTTAACTACCAACTTTTCGCTTTTGAATTGCACTGTTCGTTAAACTAAAAACGTTAAACCTTCCGCTTTTGAACCAACCACCTGTTCTAGTTAATTACAGGCCCTATTAAGTGGTTGCATTTTGTTCAGATACCACATTTATTAAGCATTTTAATGTACATTATTGTTGAAGTTTAATTTGTTTCATAAACAATACTGAAAGAGGTGCACAAAGAGACTAAATTTTCACAATAAACTGCGATGTCATTTATTCTGTTATGATTATTTCATTGTTTATTGAATATAATTGTGTTTTTATTTTTATTAAGTGCTTGTCGTTGTTTCAAAGGATACAAAAACGATGATACAACGTTTTTTTTTAATCAAACAAAATTACGAACGCTGTAAAAGCTTTACAGATTATTGAAACTGACAAAGTAAATTTATTTTCATTAATGTGCTTACGCATATAATGATGTTAATAGGATTACAAACAATATTATGGTTTGAAAGTGTATTTAACAGCACTAACAACAGGAGAATTGTATTTATAATTCAAATACCAAACACCTGCATATATAGGCATAAATAAAACGGTAACTAAACAAAGTATAATTAAGTATAAACCTTTAAAGCAATACAATGAGTCTCTGGAGGCAATTTGTTAAACATATCGATAGCTTTGAGTCACATAGTTTATTTTTGTTATTTTCCTAAATGAAAAGCAAATGCTTTGCATTTAATTATGTGAATAATTTCCAATGAAAAGGCCTACTTGGGCGGTTAAACCAACAGGAAATATCAGAACATCTAAATCAAGCATTTTGACGAGTTAACAACATTAGAATAGCAAATACAACATTCACAAAACTACCGGATATCGACTGGATATTGGCCGATATTTTCATTTATAAACACATTAAAATAAAATTGTCACCGTCATTCCTAAGAAGCATGCTGAAAGCTGGAAATACTGACCACAGTTCTTGCAGACACAGCGTCAAAGTTAAATTCTAAAGGTGAATTCATGTGAATGGAACACATCAGATTTTTCCAACTGTACAACAGATTAAGAACAGAGAACTAAAGTGTTCTCAAAAATATCAGGGGCAGCGAAACACCGTGCTTCGAGAGTGTTGTGTTCGTGTACCGTTATAATAATAAAAAAAATCTGATGTGTTCTATTCACATGACTTCTCTACATCTCTGCGATAAATTATTGTTAGAAAGCTTATGCTCCTATTCACTTCATGTTAATTGAGAAAAATTAGCAGTAATACGAGGTACGTCCAGAAAGTAAGTTCCGTTTTGTAACAAAATTAAGATGTGTACAGATACAGAATAATCATTTATTGCACAAAATTCTACAACTCTTAAACTACTTTTCCACATAACTGCCGAAATGTTGCAGGCATTTGTCATAGCGTCATACAAGAAAAACAAAATTAAAATTATATCCATGTGTGTGGGGGGGAGGGAGTGAAGCAGTATAACTCAAAAACGAAAAGCCCGTTAAATTCCAAACTTCATATTTAAGTTCAGTATCCTATAAGGAATTTATTCAGTATCTTATAAGGAAACGAATTGTTTCAAGAAAATCCCTCCACCTTTTACATGGAACCTTTTTCGAAAATTTTGATTTTCTCAAAATTTGGCGCTAACGATATTTATTTAAATGTCATATGTTTAAGACATATACATGACAAACGAAATGTATATCTTGAATTTTCTGGGAATAGCCTCTGAAGATCTCTTCAGTCTGGATGACTTTCGTATAACTACTAAATCGTAACAGATAGACAAAAACTTACTATACAAAAATGTAGATTACGTTATAGCACATAAATTTATATCAGATACATATTTTGTGGATTTAACCATTTCCGAGATATTTCTTGCCTTTGGTTTAAATTTCCTAAACTAATATTTTTATCAATGAGATGTCATTCTTTTTTCTTTTCTTGGTCATGTAAGAACGGAATTTCAATATAATATAGCGTCCGGCTCTTAAAAGATTTGTAGATACAGAGGAATAAGGAAATATACAGGTTAAAGCGATAGAGAAATCTTTTAAGAGCCGGACGCTGTACTATATTGAAATTCCGTTCTTGCATGACCAAGAAAGGAAAAAAGAATAACTGCTAATTTTATCTGTACATCATAAGGTAAAGAGGAGAATAATTTAAGAATATTTTGTTGCAGAATAGGTAGATGATTAATTAATTTGTATTATTTTTGGATGTTTTTAACTGCTGTGATTCCTAGAGTCGCATTCTAAATTGAAAAACTGCCTAATTTTACTCAGAGAGGTCTTAATCAGGCTTGAGGTACTTTTATGTGCCGTAAATTTACGACACAGGACCCACGGCTTTATTTCCTTTGAAAAGGAAGCCATACTAAGGATCTTTACGCACGAAAAAATTCTTTGCCCACCGTTTGGTTTGAAGCCGCGACCTTGGGAGCCAACCAGAGATTAACATGTTATACTCAGAGCATGGTTAACGATAGAGCAAAAATAAAATACCACGAACAAATCCATTGATCCCGTGACCTTGGGAACCAGAAGCAAGCATGTACCCCCAAAGGACGGAGAACGACAGAATAGGAAAGAAAGCTATGTAAATGCAATAGTTTACTAAGCTACGGTCCAGCAATACACTGAAAACCTTTGCGTTGATCTCTGTTAAATTTAACGCATAATCTAAAAGCTTGACAAATTATTCAGAAATTTAAATTATTATTTTCTTGCTATAATGTTTTTGCAATGAAACACTTGTCTGGATTCTTATTCAGCCCGTTTGAATTTTCTGCAATATTTCATAATTGATTTAAAAAGAGTAGGACAGGAACCTGCGGAGGAATGAAATGAGAGAATACACTGGGTAACTAGAACCAGGAGCAACGACACAGCACCGACAGGGTCGCTACTTTCCAAATTACTGAAACCTGACAGGTGGACAGGTAGATCGGGGCCTGCCGCCGCTCATAGGGTTCAACGCCCCAGCCAGAAGCGGCATCCTGGCAACCAACCTAGATCGGGGGAAAGAGGCAATTTCTGAGAGAATCCTGTACCCCTGCCACGCCGCACCGAACACCATCGCGGATACTTCCACCCCTAAAAGAAGCCAACAGATGAAGTATGAAGGAAATGACAATGGAAAAGATGTGGGGGACAGGAAATTCGGGGAATGATAGATGTCTACCCAGCATTCACCTTGCGACGCGGGGAAAAAACCAAACATCCATGGGCTTCGGAAGCGAACCCAGATCTGCCGAATGCGGACCACAGGCGAAACTGTCTGAGCTGAGCTGGGTTTTGGATTCCGAAGTGAACACGGAACACAACAAAGCAGCGGTATAGTGTAGCGAGGAGGAATTTGTAATGTAAACATGCACACTTTGAGGTATAATCTGTTCCAAAAGCAGTTCATTACATGCATTGATATTATATTATTATTTTTACAAATAAAATAGAAATCTTGATTTAAAAAAAAATCAGGGTAATAATGTGCAGAGCTTTGAAAAGAAAATTGTTAATATCAAACGCCTATACTTTCACATTTTCGAAATTTTTCAATCTTTGCTCTCTTTCATGTTCACTGGTTTATCTACTACTTGCTGGTCATCATCGCCGCACTCGATTAAGTGGCTAATTTTAGTCCCACTTCGGCCATTGATGTTTGTAAATGTGTATATCTATGCATCTGTATGTAAAAAAAAAAAGACAAAAATAGGAAATCAGCAGAAACGTAGGAATATAAAAATCTGATGTGTTCCATTCACATGACTTTCTCCACATCTTTGCAACAAATTATTGTTAAGAAGCTAATGCTACTATTTACTTCGTGCTAATTGAGAAACATTAGCAGAAATAGTCTTATTACTTGCGAAAGTAAGTAGAAGCGAAATAAAGGAATACGATAGTTTTAAGTGGTAGTCAAAAGCTAGTAGCTATGTGACTGAAGTTCCTTTGTTTGTAGGGAAAGAAATTGTAAATTTCTTTTATGGGAAAAGCGTAAGATTTCTGAAGATGAAACCAAAAACCAGGAATATCTCAAAGACGATCAATCCACGAAAAAAATAAAAATATATATAACATAAATTGTGTCATTTAACGTGCTCTACATTTTTTGTGTGGTAAGTTTTTGTTCACCTCTTACGGATTAGCAGTTGTTGTTCAATCATCAACTTCAAGTAATCGAATATTATAAGGATCTAATTCAATTTGGGAAATTATGTAGGCAACAAATTCAATGTATAAAAAATCTGAATATTCATAAGTTTAGTTCAGTATCATTGATATCCAATAGTTTTAATGCAACATTCCGTAAAATTTATCCAGAATAAAGTGGGCGTTAGAGTTTATTTCCAGAAAATTCAAGATTTACATTTTATTTGTCAGGTAAATATCTTTAGTACACGATATTTAAATCGTTAGAGCAATTTTTGAGAAAAACAAAATTTTAGAAAAAAGTTCCAAGTAAAGGGTAGTTTGGGGTGGGGGCATTTTTCTCAAAACCTTCGTGTCGCATCCCTGGAAGATACTAAACTTAAATACTAAGTTTGGTATTTTACTGACTTTTTGTTTTTGTCTTATCGTGTTTACAGCACACGGACACACTGACACACGGACCTTTTCTGAAAATTAAACATATATTTTCGGTGAAATATCGGTATCGAATTTTGGGTACAGTACAATACCTTCTCTATACACTATGCACACAGTACGTGTAGAGAAAGTAACATGAAGGAAAACAGGTTAAAAAAAAATACACCCACAATCTGCGGGAATTTACGCGCAATTTCTCTTACACGACCAATCTGATTGATTGATTTCATTCTGTGAAAAGTTCGGTTGTAGTATACGCAGTGGATCCGTAAAGATTTAGATTTATAATCGTTAACACTTTTTATATACCTATCGCGAACATGGCTCTTGTTATCATCCTAGAAATGCCACGAGCGACACTGTGATTTGAAATGTCTTACAGCCGCGATAAACGAGCCGAGGTTAAGTTAACCGAAATAATATAACTTTTATGTTTAATGAAGTACAAACCTAATGGTAAAAGGCATAGATGAGGAAACCAGTGAGAAATGGTGAAACGTGGTTCAGCATACAAGAAGTGTAATAGAAACTGCATACAAAAAGAAGGCATTTTATAGGAAGTAGTAGAACGTGTACCGCTGCAGATGGACAATAGGTAAATATGGCAACAGCGTACCGAAATAGCCACGTGTCAGCAGGAATGTCAGAGAGCAATTTCTCACCAATTATAAATAATGCAACACGTTTCGAAACAAGCTGTATAGATCAGGCCTGCACTATCAACGTCATGGTTATACTCTGATCTAATGATGACATTACTCATTGCTCCAAGTGAAGTAGTACATGAAGCTTCTGAATAATTTTTTAAACTTAATATGTTTGACTGATACATGTTTTGAGTTCAACTCCGATTAAAGAACAGATGACACATGCTGCTCCCGATGCTTGCAGTTTTCGTACCTCCAGCGTCTGGCTGCCATACTTCATTGTTGAAAGAAGCGCCACAGCACTTAACATTAGTTAGTAAACCGAGGTGTTACACGAATGGAGAAGGAAGAAAAGAACACTTCCATAGCGGAGCAATAACAATAGATGTAAAAGAAAAGGTGATAGAGGAGAAGAAAGGGAAAGGTTGAGACTGGAATATCCATATTTCAGGTGAAGCTCTTGGAATAATAATGAAAGTGGCAAGAGACAAAAGCCCTCATGGAGAAGAAAGTGCTCCAAGACCTTTGAAGATGCACAGCAACCCGCTTGCTGACAGCCCGATTAAAGAGAACAAGGAGAATAGAGAGAGGGAGGGAGGGGGCAAAGCAACGAGAAGAAGCAGGCGAAGAGTAAGAAATGCTTCTGAAACTAGGAACAGAAAACGATATTAAAGAGAAATGTCAGTTTTCTCTTTGTGTTTTATACTTTTATTTTGCTATATATAGAACACACAATATTCCGCACCGCAAGAAAATTGACATTAAAACTACATATAGCTTTGCGGATACAATTCCTCGTTCGGAGCAGTGAAATAAAATTACGAACAGTAGTGCATACTGGGAGTATTTTATTTTCTTAACAGAACAAGGCATAGATATCACTTACACACTATGAACAATATAGAATAATAGAAAACACCAGCCCTCGGAAGGAAGGGACGAAGTGATGGAACCATAGAAAATAACAGCCTGCTAGGACCCATTAAGACATGCGAAATGTCCCAAACAATTCCAGGCTCTAAGACCCAACTATTGCTGGAGTGTCTAGAAAGGACGATGAGTCCTCTAAAGTTCACAGGAGTAATGCTTCCTTTGAGCAAGCATCCATGCAATCTGTCCTTCACCACCATACACCACAAAATCAAGAAGCAGCCTGAAAGGTGAGAAGGAAACGGAACGAAAGGAAATAAAATTATCGTACATAAAAAAAAGAACGCGGGGTGGTGACATGGTAACACGAAGTTGTGGGTCTAATTACCAAGACCGAGCTCCTGAGCCATGGAAACTTTGAGGGGTTTCTAAGAGTTGCCGGTCGAATACTGGATAGGTTCACTACATCCCCCGAATTTACCCGTCCACCATTTCTTTTCTCATTTCCTTATCTGTTTCAGGTCTGAAGGAGCAGCAACAGTGTTCGCCGATTTGCGGTTGCACTTTGTAGGTTTATCCTGGTATCATCGTTGTATTGTTTGATCTGGACACCACATTCAGGTCTTTCGTGCTTGGAGAGAAAAATAAGCAACGAGAAGATCAGGAGGAGAATGGATATAAAAGGTGCAATTACCATGGCAGAGTATGTAAAATAGAACTGGGGAGGCCACGTCGCAAGGATGTGTAAAAACAGATGGACTATAGGAAAACATGTGGGAACCCAGAACAGGAAGAGAATATGAGCAGGCAGAATTTCAGATCGCCGCATTCCTTTAAGCTGGAGGTGTGCACGTGTCACAGAAGTGTAAAACCAATTCTTATGTAGAGACAAAGTAATGCGGGACAGCATTCTAAGGTTAAATGTAAAAATATTGTTAATGTGAACTAACAGATGAATTAATTAGGATAGACTCCTCTAGTGAGACTTTTTGAGCTACCCTGTCTGTCCAGCAGACAGCAGGCCTTAATCTTTAAGGGTGTAAACAGTTAAATAAAAAAAATGCATAAATAAATAAATAAATAAATAAATCGATTCTGAAATTCATAATGCGTTGAGCACTAGTAAATTATATTTATATGCCTATATCTGGTGATGATCTTTATAGAAACGTCGTATAATATAATACGAAAGAAACTAGTCCAACTTCTATCATTAGTACGAATGACTCAAGGTGAATATGTCGCCCTCCGTGATGTAATGGTTACCATGCTAACTTCATACACCCAAGGTCTGCCGGTCCCCATGGCCGCGCTCGCTAAAGCGTCTCGCTTTGGTGCTTCGTGGGCAAGGGATCGTGGGTTCGAGTCCCGCCTTGGGCATGGATGTTATATGTTTGTGCAATGTGTATATGTTTGTAAAAGAAACAGTAAAACCAGTAAACCAGTAATCAGTAAAACCTACGGGGGGAAATGTAAATAGGGACACAGTACCGGAGTCCTGATCAGACTCCGTTACTGTTTTATTAAACAAAAAAAAAAAAAAAGGTCATGGCTTCATGGCGGAGGTCGATGGATATTTTTTTTCGGAAGGGACGTAAAGCCGTTGGTCCCGTGTCGTAGATTTAAGGCATGTAAAAGAACCTCAAGCCTGATAGAGAGGCATCTAAGCTAAATTAATTGGTCTTTCACGCCCAGTATAGAATGGGACGCTGAGAACAACAGCAGTTAAAGAGCGTCCATAAATAAAACGCCATTTCAATTTCAAGGTGTATTTATTTCAAAAACATTTTGCAACGCAAGAAGTAACACTGAAATACTTCAGGGACTCGCATTCCAAATCCACGAGCTCAAATCCAATCTAAGTTGTTGTTATTTATTATTGTTATTTATTATTATTATTATTATTATTATTATAATCACGGCCGCGCCGTGGCCGAACGGCTAGACCACTAGCCTCTCACCTAGATGGTCTGGGTTTAATCCTAAGTGACCGCATGTGATTAGTCGTGAACAAAACGGCGCAGGAAAGGGTTTTCTCCGGGTTCTACGATTTCCCCCGCCATCGCATTCCACCGGTGCTCCATTTTCATTTCAAGTATCACCAGTGTCATCGCCTGCGGTGTCACGTGTAGTAAAAACGGGCGTTAAACACTGACAAAAATATAATTATGTCTTCATTCCTCATTCGCCGAGTAGATATGGTGCTAGATATTCGGTACCATTGCCCAATATCCAACTGCAGAGCAAATAAGAAATAAAAGCAAATATGAAGAAAAGTACACCACAGCTAAGGTCGTCCGTTAACTAATTTCTAAGTAGACTGTGCAACCTTGATTTGAAGCATCAAAATGAGTGCGCACACACAGAGAATAGCTTCCATAAAATTATGATAAAATCCGTATTCAGTAACGTTCGATACCAGAAAAGATGTTGCTGGATCTCTAGCATTCTGAATCAGATAAAGAAATAAACAAACCTCAAGTAAAATCAGACGTGTTCCATTCAAATGATTTTCTCTGCTTCTCCATAACAAATTATTGTTAAAAAGCATATTCTTCTACCTACTTTATGATGGTCGAGATAAACATTAGCATAAAGTGTATTAATTACTTGCTTCCTTGCAAGTAGAATGAAAATAAGCAAATACACTAGGCTCAAACGATGGTGAAATATTTTATAAGGTGGTTGCCATGCGGTAGAAATCCGTTTCTATGCACGGCCAGGAATTCACAACGTAAGTGAGAAAAGTTTAAGTATTTTAAATCTGAAACAAATAACAAGGAATATTCAGAAATGGCCAATATAACGTAAAAAACGTATATGACATAAATTGTGTTTTAACGTGATCTACATTTTTGTGTAGTCAGTTTTTGTCTATCTCTTACCGTTTGCCAGTTACACAAAATTCAGCAAAATTCATTTAGAATAAAGAGATCTTTGGAGGCTATTTCCAGAAAATTCAATATATGCATTCTATTTGCCATGTAAATATCTTTAATATACGGTATTTTATTTAAAATTGTCAGAGCCATTTTTGAGAAAATCAAAATTTTCGAATATTTTCCATGTAAAGGCTAGTTTGGGGTGGGAGATTTTTCACAAACCTTCGTCTTGCATTCCTGATGGATAGTAAACTTAAATACCAAGTTTGGTATTTTATCGGCTTTTAGTTTTTGAGTTGTGCTCAAACACACACGGATCTTTTTCTGAAAATACCTTTTTCGGATACAGGGGACCCTAAAACGTGCATTTCCGGTGAAGTCTCGGTATAAAATTTTGGGTAGTATGCAATTCCTTCTCATACTGAAATTTGTAAAGTTTTGGCCCTGTTTAGAAACGGACTTTATCCACATGACCACCGGCTTTTAAAAGATTTGACCGTTGTTTTATCTTAGTGTACTCCCTTATTTTCCTTCTACTTACAAGAAAGTAAGTAATTAAGACAGTTTCTGCTGATGATTATCCAGATTATCAAAAAGTAGATAGAGGAATATGCTTTTAAATAATAATTTGTTATAGTGACGTAGAAAATGTCATGTGAATGGAACACATCAGATATTTTGTTTACTTTTAGAGGAGCTCAACAAATTTATAGATGCCAAATAAAAATTATTTCTGTCAAAATCTTCATATCGAATTTTTACGTAGAATGTAATGCTTCCAATACTTATATCAGCAGTAGATAAAAAAAATATTAATATTACATTCATATGAACTTCTATATCCGTCAACAAGCTAACATTAAAAAAGCTGCTTTTTATATCCCCTTCATGTTAATCCAGGTAAATATATTTTGTTGAATTGCTTTCTTACATAAGGAGAATACAGTAGAATTAAGTGATAGTCAAATCGCTTAAGAGTTGGTTGAAATGTGATGACTTTGGACTTCCGTTCTCTTTAAATGATCATGTAAGAAATGGACATGCTTGTTTTCTTTTAACTAACACCAATAACAAAGATTATTCGAAAATGATTAGCTAAAGTATCTAAAGCACATACTAATTTAATTTAATCAGTATCCAATTTTTTAGAAAATCAATACATTTTAAAAACCAAAATTTTATAACATGTCATGCAAAGGATGGTTTGGAGCGGTAAGATGTTTCTTGAACATTTGCATAGTGTACACGCTTAGAATATGCTTAACTGAAGTAGAGGCCAAGCTTGGTATTTAATAGGAATATTTGTTTATAAGTTATATATTTCTAGACCACAAGGACGTTTTTCTATTCGTGTTTTTGGGGGTGTATGGATTAGGTAACCTCAAAATATATTTATTGTGAAATCTCGGCATCGAATGTTTGGTATAATAACTTCTTGAATGCTTATGGCTTCCCCTAGTTTCTATAATAGTAGAGAAACTACTAAACTTAATAACAAGGGCCGCATGCAAATGTTTTGTAAGGTTCAAGCACAAATGGCACAGTGATTAACCATGTTGTTAAAGTAGCTGTGAAGTATCCATGGCACATCATTTGCGCAAATATACATGAATCAAGCCTGTTAATGGCCCGGCCGGACTCAGCCATGAATCAATCACTTGTTTAATTAAGGTATCAGGATGACAAACAGTCCAGGTGAAGCTCGCAGGTAGCAAGAACATGATTCATTTCAGTGCTACATGTTACCAACTCAGGAAAAGCAAATGTCCTTACATTTGCATTCGTGGTGAATCATCGCTGAAAGCTCCTGGACACGGAATCCAGAAAACAAGTCAGTCTGTGGTTAATGGGGGGGGGGGTATTTGTACTCTCGCTGCAGATACATACAGCAGTAAATTGGAAGCCTGCATTTCCATTACGTTGCACATCGACTATTACAGGGTGGCAGGCGCATAAGTGTTCGTTTTCTAACATTATTGTCACAAATAAAACACAACTTTTGGTGTCTAATATGTTTTGAACGGTTCTGACTTATGTTCCTGCTAAGTTTACACCACATATAGTCTGTCGCTCTCCATGGTGTAATAGTTACCATGCTGACTTTATATTCCCAAGGTCGCGGCGTAAAAATCCTTAGCATGGCTTCCTTCGGAAGGGAAATAAAGCTGTGGGTCCCGTGTCGTACGTAGATTTACGGCACGTAAAATAACCTCAAGCCTGATGGAGAGGCCTCTGAGCAAAATTAAGCGGTATTTCACACCCAGTATAGAATGGGACCCTGAGAAGCACAACAGTTAAAGAGCATCCATAAATAAAAAAATAAATAAAATAAAATTAAACCACATATAGTCTGGCCGAAGGGGGTTAACTGTGTGACCTGTTTCGCACACAACTAAAAGTCTGAGACAACAAATAAAGCCATCCTAAAAGCACCCTCATGTTATTAATGAATATAATTTTGGAAAACAGTAAATATTGGATCATTACATTGTCCACAAATGCTGGTACAAATATTTGCACTTTGAACCTCCCACTCTGTATATGGAATTCAGTTTCCTTTACAAATCTTTACTTTCTTAATACAAATGTCTATATAATGTTGCATTACATCTAATTATCAATATTAGAATTTCAGTAAAACTACGTTTTGAACTGAAGTAAATCACAAGCCTGTGAAAGTCCAATTCATAGTAAAAGTCATTCATAGTGAAGAGGAATTCAAAGGATATTACCAGAAACTTTAATATATACATATTATTTCACATAAAATATGTTAAACATATCACTTTTTTAAAATAAAATATATCTACCTAATGTCATGTTTACTTTCTCTTATCGTAATATGTACATACTGTATAGAGAAGGTATTGTAATGCACCCAAAAAATTCGATACCGAGATTTCGCAGGAAATACGTGTTCTGAGACCCCCTAAATCCAAAAAAATCATTTTTAGAAAAATGTCCGTGTGTGTCTGTATGCCTTTGGGCAGCATAGTTCAAAAACGAAAAGTCCGATAAAAACCAAACTTGGTATTTAGGTTTGGTATCTTCCAAGGATGCGACACAATTACTCTTTACATGGAACTTTTTTCGAAAGGAGTTGACAAAACCTATATGAGAAAAGTGTAAGTTTTTCAAATCTGAAACTAATAACTAGGGGGCCGCGCCGTGGCCGCATAGTTAGACCACTCGCCTCTCCCAAGCATGTGAGACTTGTGGTGGACAAAAGCGGCGCAAGGGCGGATTTTCTCTGGAATCTCCGGTTTCCCCCGCCATTACATTCCACCGGGGCTCCATCTCCATGTATTATCAGTGTCATCGCCTGCGGTGCCAGAGCAGAAAAGAGGGCGTTAAACACTACCAAAAAAAAATACAACAAGGAATACCTAAAAACGATCAACTTCAAGAAAAAAATGTATATAACATAAATTGTGTTTTAACGTGCTCTACATTTTTTGTCAGGTAAGTTTTTTTCCATTTCTTACGGTTTAGCAGTTATGCAAAATTCCGTAAAATCCATCCAGAATAAAGTGCTGTTAAGAGGCTATTCTCAGAAAATTCAAGATATACATTTTATTTGTCAGGTAAATATCTGTAATATACAATGTTTTAATCAAAATCATTAGAGCCATTTTTGGTTAAATCAAAATTTTCGAAAACCTGTTCCATGTAAAGGGTAGTTAGTGGTGGGGGATTTTCTTGAAAATCTTCGTGTCGCATCCTTGGAACATACCAAACCTAAATATCAAGTTTGGTTTTTAATGGACTTTTCGTTTTTAAGGTATGCTGCCCACAGACACACACATACACACAGACAGATACACACCCACGGACATTTTTCTAAAAATGCGTTTCTTGGATTCAGGTAATCTCAAAACATGTATTTCCGGTGAAATCTCGGTATGGAATTTCTGGGTTCCTTACAATACCTTTTCTATACACTATGTACACAGTACATGTAGAGAAAGTACACAAGGAGTGAAAATAATCATTATTTTGAGTTGACTGTAATAAGTTCAAATAAAATAACGTTTGTTTCCATTTCATGTATTACTTATTAAAAGCTGAAATAAAATAATTGTTCCCTACTTCTATTGTTGCTGTGGATATTAATGCGTTAGTTGTAGACACGTTGGCCATATCATAATAATTCAGGAGGCAGTGAAGAAATTAGAAATAAAAAAATACATTAGGTAAAAAAATATGGACGAATGCGGTGCATACAATTTTAGACCTAATTTAAGTACTACAATCATAACCTACTAAAGTCTCCCTTTCTATTTATTATAAACTATTAATAGTTGAGACAAAACATAAGCCTGTATAATAAATGAATGTTAGTTGATTAATAATAAAAATATGTTAAGGATATGTAAATAAGTTGAGAAGATTTTGTTAGCTGTTAGTTATTAAGTGTTGAAGTTAAGAATTGACTGAAATGAATCTGTAAAAGAAGCAAGGTCAGTCAGAATCGCGCAGGAGGTGGGCACGTAGACGCCCGTCTTTTGTATTACAGTGAGGGTAAAATCGCAAACATCTTTGTTTAAATTAAGTCCCGTTACTGTAGGGTGAACTAAAGTTACGGAGGCTGATGAACTTGTGCAAAGTAACGGAAAATGGGCACCTGAGAAACAACACAAACAAATCTTGTGATGGGATAACCTGACGCAAAAAAGAGCGCGAAAAATCCACCAATCCCGCTAAAGTAATGGCATGAACGTCACATATCTTAGATTCATATAAAAAGAGAGGTAGAATCAGGGTCTCTACTGCTGGCTAAAGTCCGTGGCTGGCGACCGGAGAGGTCGCTGAGGTTGCGGCGGCGGCGGATCCCCAACAGGCAGTTGTTTCCCATCTTCCGCTCCACCATGCCTACACACCTAAAACTACGGCTGTACCGCGCAGTCATCCCGCCCCTGATGCTGTACGGCTGCGAGGTCTGGGGTTCGGTGGCTCGTTCCACCATCCGCAGGCTGCAGACCGTGCAGAACAGGGCATTGAGGATGATATATGGCACAGACCGTAGATTCCCGTCCCACATTCTCCATTCCCACTCCGGAATCCCTTACATAGTGGACGTTGTGCGAGAAAGAGCTCGCACAATATACACTAAACTTGCTCCCCACCCAAATCCCCAGGTGAACACTCTCGGTCTTTACGACCACACGCTGCCTAGGAGACGCGTAAGCTACCGCCTTCCCAAGGACGGCTTGGGATGGTAGTTTTCCGGCCGCCTCTCCCTTCTTTACAGTTCTACCCGCCAAGTTAAGCAGCATCGGGCCCGGTCCCGACTCGGACGGGTGACCGTCCAGTTGTACTCCGACCAGATCTGCAACACTGGCTTCCCCCACCCCGTACCTACATCCCTTCAGTTCTCCCCGCTAGCCGGCCGGCACTGCTTTCCTTGACAGCCCGCAAGCGGCTGGCCAAGGTAAGCAGCATCGGGTCTGGTCCCTCTCTGGGTGGGTGAACACTCAGGTAGGTAAGCCAGCCCGCGCCGGCTGCACAGAGGGAAACACCCTGCCCACATTACTTCGACACAGACATAAACGCTTGCACAAGACTACCTCTTTTATATCACACGGGTAAATCCGCGAGAAAAGCGGATAGGTACCGTGGTGATTTGCCCCCGCCCGAGTACACTCGGGCGACTACTTCCTGCTCCTGCCTCCTGGCTCCTGGTAGCAGGCTTTATTTTTAGACATCGACGGCGAAGCTATGTCCATACGGAACAGGGACGTGCGCAGAGTGTGAGGCTTAAATTTAAATTTTTGTAAGTTCCGAAATCATTAAATGCGGTGAATAGGTAATTAGCGAGCATCGCGCGATTTTGTATTGGTCGTGATTATCTCGAAATTACCACAGAAATAAGTTTAAAAAATCTGATGTGTACCATTCACAGGACTTTTTCTATATCCCTGCAACAAATTATTTTTAAAAAGCTTATACTTCTACTTACTTCATGCTAATCAGAAAAAATTAGCAGAAATAGTCTTACTACTTGTTTGTTTGTAAGTATAAGCGAAATAAGGGACTACATAGGTTAAAATGATAGTCAAAAGCTGGTTACTAAGTGACTGAAGTTCTTTTGTTTGTATGGACAGGAGTTGACAAATTCCTGTATGAGAAAGTTATACGTTTTTTAAAGTAGAAACCAAAAACATAGAATGTCTAAAAAACGATGAAGTCCACGTAAACAATGTATATAACATACATTGTATGTTTTAACGTACTCTACATTTTTCGTGTACTAAGTTTTTGTCCATCTCTTACAGTTTAGCAGTTATTCAAAATTCCGTAAAATTCATCCAGAATAAAGTACTCTTCAGAGCCTATTTCCAGAAAATTCGAAAGATACATTTTATTTGTTAGGTAAATAGCTTAAATATACAATGTTTTAACCACAATCGTTGGAGCCATTTTTGAAAAAATTAACATTTTCGAAAAAAGTTCCATGTAAAGGGTAGTTGGGAGTGGGGGATTCTTCTCAAAATCTTCGAGTCACATCCTTGGAAGATACGAAACTTAAATACCAAGTTTGGTATTTTACTGACTTTTCGTTTTTGAGTTATCGTGTTCACAGACACACGGACACCACACAAACACACACGGATCTTCTTCCGAAAATCCTTTTTTTAGTTAAAGGGGACCTTCAAATATATATGTTTCCGGTGAAATCTCGGTATGGAATTTTTGGGAGGAGCGCAATATCTTCTCTATACACTAAGTACATATTGGGTATAGAGAAAGAAAAAATACTTGGGTAAAGTTACAAAAGTGGCGCAAACTGCAGGGCGTTTTTAGGCCCTGAAGTAACAAAGGTCAGCCGTTAGAAAAATCAAACCAGCCAATTCTAGCTGCAACCAGCACTTTGTGATATGAAGTGTAATTTATTGGTTCGTCGGTAAAGCAAATAGAGAAAACTAAGTGCTGTGCTTCTCGTTCCCCCACTGATATCCACTATAACATTCTTACCATTCCACTCCACTGATCCCGCATTCCCAGAAACTATTCTAGCCTTCTGCAGGAAGCGAGATTCGAACCTGAGACCAGCCAAGGACAGTAAGAGCAACGCTGCATACAGGGGAACCAGCCACAAATCTGTTGTGCATTGTGGGTGCAGGCAGCTTAATAATATATTTCGCTAATCTGTTTATCAAACACGTCGCTTTGCTCTTAACTCCTTAACTCCATGGCACGACAGCTCACGGGGAAACTTGGCCTACCGCCCGCCCGCTGCGTCCCTCATCTCGGGCCACTACAGACGTCATGGATGGTCGCTTTGCTCTAGTCGTGAATTATCGACAAGATGAAAACACTCGAAGTATTACTTATTATAAAAAGTCACTTAACCGAACATGATAATAGTAGGTATTTTCTTTCTGACAGACATAGGTCTACAAATCACCTTCTAATTTCAATTAAAAATTATTAAAATGTTAAAAACGTTTCGCAAAGTCATTCACATTTAAGGGAACTTCACAGACATTCCCAAAAAGATAGGATATACATTTATTTGCCACACAGACATCTCAAATATATAGTATTTTAATATAAAACGCATACCATTTTGTACACATTAGTGTTAATAAATTTCGTTAATTTCGCTAGCTGCCACCGCTGGCGCTCATTGTGTATGTTCTTTGTTTCAATTTTCTGCCGCGGGGATCTCTCACAAGGTCATGTTTTGGCATTGTATTAAACCCGAGAGCGGGAGTAGGTTGGTCTTTTTTGCGTAATCGGATAGTGAGGTTGTCTTACTAATTAGATATTTTCCGACCGCGACTTTTGTTAGAGTTGTGCCCTGTAGGGTGGAAATGATTGCATTATAGGTGTACTAAGTGAGCCAAGAAACTCAGCCAGTTGCGTCTGTAATTAGTATTCTGGAGGTCCGGGTTTGCTCCCCGTCGACGCACACTATAGCCCTTCTTTTTCAGTGGTTTTCCTGGGATCGCTTAGGTGAACGCTGGGTGCTGTAGATATATTTACAGCGGCTCCTTTTCCTTCTTCGTCTTTAGGGTTGGCGGCTAGAATGACTCGGGTCTTTGCAGGCACGGTCCCTTGCTCCGAGAATAGCTCTTCCCCTTGGTTGCGCCGGTTTAGAGGCATACTTCCGACGGCTTCCCGGAGCCTATGTAGCCTCCGTGGCGCGCTAGAGTTGCTATATAGTAACACTGTTAGGGACTTCCGTGCGGCTCTGCGCTTGTATGTGCTGGTCTGTACTTTCCCTCCTGTCATGCCTTACCCCGGGGGACTGGTAGGCCGCAATAGATCAATACTTGGTTGCAGTTACGAGGAATTCCATGCCGCTAGCATATTCAAACCTCATAATTATACCGAGACGTTAATTTTCTGTATGCCAAATTCGGTCAACTTTAACTTCTTTATAATTATGTGTTTTAAGTATGGATCTGGGAAAATATAGATTTATTATGGTAAAGCAGGATTAGCTAGTGCCAATCTTGGCCATTTTGGACCATGTAATTTGTTGCAACCAAACAACCGTTAACTTTACGGATTAAGTATCTGTGGATCAAAGTTGTTGTTGCCACTTTTTTAGTTTATTATTATTAGTAGTAGTATTATAAGTATTATCATTAATAATATTATTCGTTTTGTAATCGACTTACCCTTCCCTTATTTGTAGAACTGACATCCCTAAAACTTATCTACGGGTCAGAAGTCTGTAAGGGAGCCTGCGTCTCGAAACCACAGAATGGAGAACCTGTTACGAGAGATCGCCTGTAGCCAGGCGTGAACATGAAGTGAATGATGTGAAATGATGATTGAAAAGGTGATAATGAAGCAATTGGTGGAATGAGTGGCGGCGGAAGCCGAAGGACCCGGAATCCCTCATGCGGGCGCTTGGAATCGATCGCGGGCCACCTAGACCCACGGCGTCGCCATTGTTATTGTTGTTATTATTATTATTATTATTATTATTATTATTTTATACGTGTTAATTTTTTTAGTTTGGGATATTCATTTTTGTTAAGTTTGTTTAAAATGTTATAGTCCGTCAGCTCCCTATGGCCCTGCTTGGATTCATGCCTCTAGACCATTACATTCCCGGTGAAATAATTTACGTACAATTCATTTCTGTACGCCCAGTTACTTTCCATTTTAATTACGATTATGTAATTTCTAACTCATCATGTTCACTCAGTATTGTAAATCAAATTACCCCCAAATTATAAGCAACTAGTCCAGGCTAACCGTATGGGTATTGTTATGCAGGTTTGTTCATTATTAAAATGTTATTCAGCTATAATAATAATAATAATAATAATAATAACAAAATTTTTTGTTTAATTCATTAGGGGAAATTTCTAGAACCTTAAACATTTACTGTCCACGTAGTTCAATATATTTGCGTTGCCTCATATACATACTGAGGTGTATGTGTAAGAAGTAGGTTTCAACTATACAAATGACGGGATGGGGGGGAGTGAAGGTGAGGGGAAGACCCAAGCGTAACGTTTGCCAATTTGGAGAAAAGAAAATATGACAAACATTTGAAACCTTCAAAGCTAAGGGTAGTTAGGTTGGAGGATTTTCTTAAAACTTTGTGTCGTACCACGTTTGCTATTTAAGTTATTTTTCTCATATTTTAGTTACGCTGGTCTCTCTCTCTCTCTCTCTCTCTCTCTCTCTCTCTCTCTCTCTCTCTCTCTCTCTCTCTCTCTCTCTCTCTCTCACACACACACTTGCCCTCCGTGGTGTAATGCTTACCATGCTAACTTCATATACTCAAGGTGGCGTTCTCACACCCGGCAGAGGACGATGGTTTTTTTCGGGCATAAAACTCCTTAGCATAGTTTCCTTCAGAAGGGAAGTAAAGCCGTTGGTATCGTGTCGTAGATTTACGCCACGTAAAAGAACCGCAAGCCTGATAAAGAGGCCTCTGAGCAAAATTAGGTGGGCTTTCACGCCCAGTATAGAATAGGCCGCTGAGAACCACAGCGGTTAAAGAGCGTCTAAAAATAAAATGTCATTTCACACACACACACACACACACACACATACACACAGAGCTCGTGCGCGTGCTCTAACAGCTTTTTACATTTTTACTTTCCCAACCCACAGTTTACACATAGTAGGTAGAGAAGGTATGGTATTCCACCAAATATTCAATGTCCATACTTAAACGTCAATATATTCTTTAAGGTCCATTGAATTAAAATAGAAGAAGGCCCATCGGCGTGCGTAAGTGTGCGTCTGTTTGTCGGTCTGTAAACAATGTAACTCGAAAAAGAAAAGTTCGTAAAGTACTAAAACAATTTTGCTTTCATGCCACCAAATTCGTATAAAATAATTTTTAGCCCTGCAAGCTGAACATAGAAATGTATATATCTTTTGTTGTGCATAGTAAAGAGGGCAGATTGCAAGTCTAACATGACGCCATCAAATACACAGTAATGTGTTCGTATAAATAATTCAAATTTTTACGTACTGTAAACATATTATTATACAATTACAGGATGGCATACCTATAGGAGTCATATGCATTTATATACATCACATAATGATAAAAGTGTGGGCGCAATACCAGTAGGGCATTGAAATGTACGTAATAGGAAGTTAACACAAAGAAAGAAACGTATGAGCACAGATTCACAAACAGGATATGTGCAAGATTTTTAAATCTACATCAGAGTTAATCAAAAGGTGCGGACCGTCCAGAAAGTGACAGACGATTTGGTATAATTAAATAACAACGAAAGTAATCAACAAAAAAGCTTTACTTAAAAGATACAGTACCTTACTCTATTTTTCAACGTAATCGTTATTACTCTCAAGGTATTTATTGCCACGCAAACGTAGCCTTTTGACGCAAACGTAACTTTTCACCGCTAAAGATCTAACCAAGATATCAATGCCACTTTTGAGGTCTTTATGGATGGGAAATATTTTCCATTCAATATGGTGTCCAAAGTGAAACACTGTACATCATTTTATTCTTATGAACATTTGCTTTCCACTCCTCCATAACGATTAATGAACTTCCACTTCGGTCTTTTTCGTACACTCTGGTTCATCTTTGATTAATCGTAAATTATGCACCATTTCCTCACTAAAGTCTCCTTTATTGCATTATCACCACACCATGCCTATAAAATTCGACTGGCCAAACATTTTTTGTATTAAAAAACGCGAATAAGTTCTTTGGCGATAGAAAGCATCGGCATTGAAAAACCGGCAACACGTGACAAATATCTTGATAGCAATGACGATTACGTTTTAAAATAGAGTAAGTTTTGTGATTATTTAGTTATGCCAAATCGTCTGTCACTTACTGGAATGACCCTCGTAAAATAGCTAAAAAAAAAAAAAAAAAAGAAAAAAGCTAAGGAATTTCGATTGTTTACTAGCAGCTATTAGTTTAACTGTGTGTTAGGTGTGAGAAATCTAAACGAACAATACGCAATAATGCAACCAACTGTGATTACTACAAGACATTCTTGTCAAGTAAAATTTGAAATATAATAATTGTAAGTAAAAAATACAGGGTTTCAAAACGACAACAAACGAAGATGTGGACCTTGTTGGTCATACCGTATGTGATGCGTGAATATAATTTTAGCTCTAAATTCGGCACAGACAAAAACTGCCTTAAAATCACCATGGATTAGGCAGTCGTACATAACCTAATGACACGTACCGGGCCCACTCCAAAAGAGTTGGCGGTTGGTAGCGAAGGTCCCAGTCGCGTGGTGTAGGCGTGGTTTGATAAGACACGCCGACACGGCACCGGTCGCCTTAGTAATAGAAAACGTTGCATGTGGGCGTTTTGTATAACACGTTCTGAGGTTGTTTACGTAGCGCATGACAACCGTTGTTCTTGTGCTGCCTAATCCCAAATGTGTGCGATTTTTAAACACACATAAAACTTTAAATAGAAAAGTTGCGACATCAAGCTTCTGACAAGTCAAAGTGTAAGTTAATTCGACTGCTATCTTCTTTTGGTGCTATTTTGAAACAGTCTGTATATTGTTTATTGAATTTTATCAATTTGAAAGGGAAATAAATAAACTCGTGCCACTACAGCGCGACACGTGCATTAATTCGTTAATACAAAGCATTCTTAGTTGGATCGATTGCTACTTCTTAAATTCTTCACTTCTGAAAATACTCATCGAAAAAGCCTGGCACGTTTCTAGTGACTCGCTAGAAAGAATTAGAGCAAAACTTTTATAATTAAATGACACGCAGTGGGAGCAACGGTTGGCCTCCAACTGACACTGAATAGTAGAACCTTAACGTAATAAGCAAGTTCGCCAACTTAGCGATCACTCTGAAGGACAAGTTAGCGTTAAAACTAAATTTGGTAAATCAGTGTTGGTAACGTAACAACCTTCCAATCCATGAAGCAGCTCAGTACCCAGGTTCGACTCTCGGGGAACGAGGGACCGTAACATCACAGGTAATCAACAACAATGTCCATTATTCTGTTACAATACTAAACACAAGATTTAAGTTCAGCATGTTTTAAGGATGCAACGTGAAGATTTTCAAGAAAACTCTCTACAAAAATAACCTTTAGATTGAAAGGGTTCTAAGGATTTTAATTAAAATAGCTTATATGTTTAGAAATTTTTGTCACAAGCTAATTGTATATTTTCTATTGCTTTGAAATTGCCTCTCAAGTCCTCTTCTTTTGGGTGTTTCATGCATAACTGGAATAGAAACTGTAAGATATACAAATGTAGAGCTCGTTTAAACATAATATTCATTTCATATATCATTTGTTGTAGAGTTACCCATTTCTGTTCTTACTGTCTTGAAGTTAGTTATTCCTTTTTGTTTTCCTTGTTAAAGCAAAGAGAAAGGCATCGAACCTATTATATACTGATAGATTTTTAAAGATTTGACTTTTGCTTAAGGTATTGTATTTCTTTACTAATGTTATATCTACAAGAAGATAAGCTATTAAAACATATATACCTGCATGTGTTTATCTCGTTTACTGTGAAGTATATTATTAGGAATCAGCTTTTTAAGAATAATTTACTGAAGAATGGAGTTTGAATGTAACACATATTCTTTCCATATTTTTGTTTAGGAAATTTCTCTACTTGAGATTTAATGAGACCTTGGTGTAGCATTTTTGGGTCAAATGTGGTACTTCATGTAACTACTATAAGTAAGTAGTAGAGAAAGTAAAAATTTTGGAAATCATAGCAATCGTTTTATATATACACAAATATATACAAAAATATATACACAAATATATACACAAATATATACATAAATATATATACATAAATATATATACATAAATATATATATAAATATATATATATAAATATATATATATAAATATATATATAAATATATATATAAAACTAATAAAAGCATTGAAGTACAGTATAAGATGTAAACTAATGTTATACTTTTCTTCTACCTATTAAAATTTAGAATGTTTCTACCATTAATTTTGATGCTAGCATATTTACTTTCGCTAGACGCACTATGTACATAGTAGGTGCGGAAGGTATTGTATTCGCCAAAAACTGTATACCCAGAACTTCACGGAAATACATGTTTTAAGGACCTCAGGGTACAAAAAAGCATACTCAGAATAAGATCCTGTGTACTCTGTCTGTGAATACATCAACTCAAAAACAAAAAATAGGTTAAATACCAACGTATTTAAGTTCAGTATACTCCAAGGATGCTATACCCTTTACATGAACAGTTTTCAAAAATGGCTCTCCATTTTTGTTAAAATACCATATGCTCAAGGTATTTTCATGACAAACGAAATATATATCTTGAATTTTCTAAGAATAGTTTCTGAATTCTTCTGGTTAAGACACACAATTTATACCATTATGGCTAGATTCTTAAAGATTTGATTGTCGCTTTAGCCCTAGTGTATTCCCCAATTCCTTATACTAAGGAACTAGGTAATAATACAATTTCTGATAATGTTTATCTTGATTAGCATTACGTAGATAAAATAAAAGTATTGTGTAAGAACAGCTTGTTTGCAGTTTTTACCATGGTACGAGAAGAACTATTTTAGTGTATGTCTTAGCGATCTAATGTGTGGAGAAATTCAATTTGAAGCAATCGTAATAGAGCAGTTCATGTTATCATTTTTCTACTGTTTGAATTTGCTTAAATACATATGGGAAATACACGAATAATCCTTCACATTGGGGATTTAAGCCGCAGAAGCGACACAAATATAAAAAATAAAAATAAAATCTGTTTAATAGGATTACATCCTGTGCTTCATATGGGTTGCATGACTGAAATTCAATAATTTTATAGAGTCAATGTGAAAAGATCAGAATTCATCCTGGGTTTATAGCCACTCTGGTTTTCCGTTTCATGCATATATTAACGCAGAGTAACTGACGGACATCATTATTTTCATTCGTTCTATTTTGGTGGAATTTCCGCTTGATGGTTCTTACTCAAACGCAAACCAACAAAAACTTGGAAAGGAAATTTACATTTTCTGTTGGGAAAAGTATCCAGAAACTAAAGCCTAGGTCCCGAATACTAAGTATTTATCATCTTTTAATGGTTGAATTATAAGAAAAGCAGATATGTACACTCACATGCTTAAAATGTGGGAGCTGTTTCTGCTGTAGTGACCAAACCTCGCCTATCCATATACATTTGTAACCACCTCTTTTTCCCCGAGCATGATTCTATTGACAGGGTACATTACCGAACCTAAAATATGACTGTACTGCTGAGGGTACAAATACAACTTAAACCTTGTATTTTCATGCTGCGCCGCAGTTATTTTAATATCAACAAGAACAATGATATTAATGATAATTATAATATTTATAATAATAATGATGATAACAATAATGCAATTTAAAAGATGAATAACACAATTAAAATTACTTTATTCATATAATAAAAGAAATATATATTATGAATAATAATGTAAATAAAATATAAAATTTAAACACATAAAGGTAAAAACATATTTATTATATACGTTATAAGATAAAATTTTTGGTAAAATGTAATATTATGACAAAATATAGACTATTCTTTTTAAACAATTAAACATGGGGTAGTTATGATAATTTTAAGAATTATGAAAACATTAAAATAGAATGGTTTACACCAATCGAATTTTTTATTACTTTTATATGTTAAATAATTGGTCGTATCCTTAGCGCGGTGGTAGCGCAGCTGCTCACCAAGCGGGAGACCTGGGTTCAATCCCCAGTACCGACGTGGGGATTTTTCCCCTCCTGGGAGACCTGGCCCGGGATGCACTCAGCCTCGTAAGGTCCCTGGGGGACCAATTGAGGAGCTACTTGATGGAGAAGTAGAGACTCCAGGTCATGAGGACCGCATGAACCGGCCGGAGGGGCTCGAGGCGCTGACCACGTCTCACCCTCCAATTCTGCAACCTATCCATGACGTCTGCTATGGACCGAGATGGGGAACGCAGCGGCCGGGCGGTAGGCCAAGGTTTCCCGTGAGCTGTCGTGCCATGGAATTATGTTATTATGTTAAATAATTGTCTGTGGACAGCATAGCTCCAAAACAAACAGACCGTTAAATGCGAAACTTGGTATTTAGGTTTAGTATCTTCCAAGGATGCGACTCGAAGCTTTTCAAAAATATACCCCCACCACAAACTACTTTTTACATGGAAAACGTTTCGAAAATTTTGATTTTATAAAAATGGCTCCAACGATTTTGATTAAAATCCCTTATATTAAAACTATTTATGCCCAAAATAAAATGTACATCTCGAATTTTTTTGGGAATAAAGACCTCTTTATTCTTGATAAATTTTGCTGAATTTTGCTTAACTGCTAAACCGTAAGAGATAGAAAAATACGTACTACACAAAAAAATGTACCTCATGACAAAACACACACTTTTTATCCTTTACGTTTTTGTTGCAGAGGTAACCGTTTTCGAGATATTCCTTGTTGTTGGTTTCAATTGTGAAGTACTTAAACTTTTCTCACACCGGAGGTGTCCGTTTTTCTTTTGTTATACTCCTGGCCAAGCAAAGAATTGATTTACAATGACAATCGCATAACGATAGCTTTTAAAACATTAACAATCACTTTAGCATAGTGCATTCCCTTACTCCCTTCTACTTATAAGGAACTAAGTAATAACATTCTGCTAACATTTATTTTAATTAGCATTGTGTACAAAGAAGAAAAATCTTTTGTAGGACTTTTGTAGATCAGCTAGAGATTGTCATGTGAGTGTATCACACCAGCTTTTTTTTGTTTTAAGTTTATTTTGGTTAGTAATGTTTAATTTTGTATAGAATAATTGTATAAAAGTGTAGATACAAATCTAAAATAAATACTATTTGTTATATTACCCCTAGTTTGTTGTCAATTCTTCAGGCTTTGATATACCTGGGTGTACTATTATTTTTGTCCTTTTGCAAAGGCATTTAATTGTATTAATAATGTGTATAGGGTCTCCATTTTTACTTTCTCTATACGTACTATGTATATAGTGTATAGAGAAGGTATTGTAATGCACCCAAAATTTCGATACTGAGATTTTACCGGAAATAAATGTTTGGGTCCCCCTGAATCCAGGAAAAGCATATTTAGAAAAAGGTCGGTGTGTGCGTATGTGTGTGTCTATGGATAGTACAGTTCAAAAACGAAAAGACCTATAAATACTAAACTTGGTATTTAAGTTTGGTATCTACCAAGGTTGCGACACGAAGATTTTCAAGAAAATACCCCAAACCCCACCTACCCTTTACATAGGACTTTTTTCGAAAATTTTGATTTTCTGAAAAATGGCTCTAAAGATTTTGATTAACATATCGTATGTTAAATATATTTACATGACAAATAAAATGTAAATCTTGAAATTTCTAGCAATAGCTTCATAAGACTACTTTATACTGGATGAGTTTTACGGAATTTCGCATAACTGCTAAAACGTAAAAGATTGACAAAAACTTACCCGACAGAAAATGTAGAGCATGTTAAAACACACAATTTATGTTAAATATTTTTTTTCGTGGAGTTCATCGTTTTTGAGATATTCCTTGCTTTTAGTTTCAGCTTTGAAAAACTTATACTTTTCTCATGTAGGAATTGGCAACCCCTCTCCATACAAACAATGGAACTTCAGCCAAATAGCAACCAGCTTTTGACTATCACTTTAATTTATGGTACGCCCTTATTTCGTTTCTATTTATAAGGAAGCAAGTAATAAGTAATGAAATAAATGAAGCATAAGATTGTTAACAATAATTTGTTGCAGAGATGTAGAGAAAGTCATGTGAATGGAATACATCAACTTTTTCTTCATGACTTCCCATAGTTGATTCCTGTTGACACTGTGAAATTCTTTTTCGATGACAACACAATTTAATTTTTTAAATTGATTTCATTTATTTATTTACTTATTTATTTATTTATTGCTTGTAAGCTTCACGTCCTTTTTTACTTTGCACGATGCGAATAAGATCCCGTCGAACTGAAATTTTTCTTGCAGAGCCCAGTACAGTTTCATATCTAATGCTTTGCTCTAGCTCCAGTTAAGGAATGTAAAAATTGCGCCTGGTATACAATTATACCTCTTTTATATACAGAAATGTTTAAATTATTTTATGGAATTAAAATAGAAAAGTCTATTTTTTGTGATCTTTCATGACATTTCAGTGATATACCCTTAAAGTTACTTCACGTTTGCTTTCTCAGGATGAGGGAAACCCCGAAAAAGACCTTATATGGGTAACGCACTAAGCGAGATTCGAACTTGCGTCCTGTTGAATGTGAAGCAGACACGTTACCCCCACAGTACAGATGCGGATACTACCACTATTATTATTATTATTATTATTATTATTATTACTATTATTATATGGGAAGTGATGATTGTATTAATATTACTATTAGTTGTTACGCACAATAGATTTATTGTTTGTTGCCATACACGTATAAATAGACTCGCTATAAATCTACATTAATTAAACAATTCACTTAAACTGTAAAAAGTTTTGTCATGTACAAATGAGCCTAGTGATCTTTTAAATTTACAAATATCATCTATTTTAATAATGTCATGTGAGAGAGCATTGACAATTTTACTTAAGAGGCACTTTGGTGATTTTGAGTATTTAGGTGTCTAATATTTTCCTATACGGATGTCATTCATACTTCTAGTAAAATTATTATGTACGTCACAGTTGAGAGTGAATAAGTATGAGCTGTTTTTGTAAATAGTGCAACATTATATATTAATACATCAAAGTAAAAATATAAAATTATTTATAAACATGATAAAACCATTAAAGCACCTCATCTGCATCGTAAGTTAGAATAAAACAGAATAGAAAAAATTAGGTGGTAAAGGTGTGTTAATATTGCAAAGAAACGTTACGGGTGGTTTGGTTAACTATGCTGTTTTGTTTTACTCAACGCGGTTGAGATACCCTTATTAAAACTGCGAGCCTAGTAATGAGGTAGCGCTGCGTGCCCAACCGAACGTCTTCCCCACACCCCAGTTCGTGACACCGAAACCTGTTTTACGTTAAACAAAGCAAAAGGGTCGGTGTTTAAGTTGCGAACAGTAGTTAATGCATAACTGGTGCTCTTGCTTTATAAATCATATGAATCTGTAATACCAATAATAATAATAATAAGAAGAAGAAGAATTATTCTTCGCTAAAATATTCTACAAAACGTTTATATTTATCTTCACGCTAATCGACGTAAACATTTGTAGTAGTATTATCATAAATTTCTTGTAGGTAAAGCGACAGCTAAGTCCTTTAAGAGGTTTTGTGATGGTTTTGAAGCTTCGTTCTCTTTGTTTCCTCTGGAGAAATAAAAGTTAACAACAACTTTTTTCAAGCTATAAAGAAAATCTTAACTTCCCAACAAATTTATGTGCATAAACTGTTTGATGTAATCTAACGAGATTCTCATTTTTGTGTAGTAAGTGTTTGACCATAATTTGCAGTTTATCAGTTATTCAAAACTCCCTAATGAAGTGCTAACATATCATTTAAGTATGCCGTATTTTGAATAATATCACTTTAAACATTTAACATTTTCCAAAGTTTGTTAATGTAAAAAAGGGTAGTTTAAAGTGAGGAAAATATCTATTGCAAATTTTCGTATACTTTTCTTTAAAGACGCTGAACTTATATAGCAAGTCTTATATTTAATATGTTGAGTTTTTGAGTTATGCTGCATATATACACACACATGGGTACCTGTGCGCAATTTTTCTTAAAATGCTGTTTTATTAAGGAAAGTCTAAAGAGACCATCCGGTGAAATCTTAGCACGTCAGAATTGTTAATGGCACATATATAATACTTCCTCTTACTTCCTAATCTGTTAGCGGTAGAGAAAGTAAAAAAGCATGAGAATGTGACAGATTAGACATTTTAGCTATTTGTCAGTCTAAAAAGTGCGCTTAAAGAAAATAAGGTCTCCTTAACTGAAATGGAAACATCTTTTTACCCTTTCGTCTATCATCACGGACTCTATACAAGCCTTGGGACTGCCTCTCAATGAGCGCGATCTTCTCATCGTCTTCGCTGATAATGATAAGCAACAGAGAAGTAGGAAGGTTGCTCGCTTATGCGCTAGGCTTCCAAGGAGCTTGTTTTTTATGAACCACCCCATTCAGTTTTGTAATCTTCTAACGCACGAAAAGGATGTTTGCACAGATGAAACATGGTGCAGTTGGTCTACCTGGTAGTTGTTTGGTATAGAATATTCTTTTCTTGGAATCGCCCCATTCAGTTCTGCAACTCTTTTAACGCACGAAAAGGATATATGCACAGACAAAATACGGTGAGGCTGTACCACCTGGTACTTGTTCGGTATAGTATATTGCTTTCTTGGAATCGCCCCATTCAGTTCTGCAACTCTTTTAATGCACGAAAAGGATGTATGCTCAGACGAAATACGGTGTAGCTGGACCACCTGGTAGTTGTTCGGTATAGTATATGGAAATGTGAAATCAAGCTGTCCACAGTCGGAAGTAAGGCTTGGAGAGCCTCAGTAGTGATGGCGTGCGAAGAACTTGTTTCCGGCGAATGGTTTTAGAGAACTGTCGCTGCGTGTACTCCAATAAGAATCGAGTTGGCTACGCGCGTTACTTCAGAACTTTTTTTTTAATTGTTATTTATGATCGATCAGCAGTACAGTGCTTTACAGATCAGTGTTAACATACATAACAATGATAATAACACTTAGAGGAGACTTACAGGCCACCCCATATCTACAGCATGTTATAAACGAACATCAGATATAAGACACAACACACAAGAGGTAAAAGAGCATATCAATCACTAGAGTTAGAATCAGAGGGATCACTCAGAAGTAGGTCTTGCGGTAGTCTTCGCTTCAAGTGTGTTGGTTGGCACGTACGAACGCCTATGTTATAGTGCACTGCTCCAGGAACATCCTTCAATGTGGAAAAGAAACGACGGGCGATTCTCCAAATAAAGTCGTGAAGAGGTGAGAGTCCCAGTTCGTGATGAAGCTGCTGATTATAAATAAACCAAGGAGCGTTGGTAGCGATGCGCATAAAGCGGTTCTGAATGAATGACTTGGAGACGACGTATGCGCATAAAGCGGTTCTGAATGACTTGGAGACGACGTAGATGGCTTGTGTGAGCGGCTCCCCACACCTGGCAGGCATAGGTGAGAAGCAGACGAATGAGAGACTTGTAGAGTAATCAGGAGGACTCCAATCCAAGAGTGGTGTGACGATGAAACAATGGCGAGAGTTTGGAAAGCCGTCCGGAGGCCAGGGAAATGAGGCGATCGATGTAAGCGCACCAAATCAGTCGAGTGTCCATAAGCACCCCCAGATACTTAACAGGAACAGGAGCAGGTAGCCAAGGCACATCGTTGTCACAAAGACGCAACGGAAGAAGAGGAGGATATCGGCGTAGAGTGAAAATCTTAGCCTCAGTCTTCTGAGGGTTCAAGGAGATGCGCCAACTGTTGAACCAGTGAGTAAGGCGATCCAAGGAGCGTTGAACCAACTTCAGAAGCAGCCGAAGCAGTGGAGATTTCAATGGTACTGACGTCAGTGTCCGGGAACGAGAGCTGTTCAGCGGTTTCGTAGTTGGTATCCATATTGTCAGCTGTAGCGAAGAGATGCCTGGCTGCGACGATAAGGCAGTTAGGTTCCGAACCGGAGTTGCCGGAAGAGGCGGTGTTGTCAGCAGTCGTGCTGTTGTCTTTAACCAAAACATTGTTGATTGTTGCGGCAGGTTTTGTCCGGCCAGGTGTTTACGTTAAGGTGAACTCTATACTCTATTTTATCGTTGAGACTTTGCTCTATGAGTTACCTTTGGTCCAGCTAAAATATCTGGACATCATTCCAGAACAATTTGAATGTTCTTGGTTTTTTTTAACAATTAATAGACTATATTATAAAACTTAATGCTGTTGCGGTGCTATTTATTTGGTTCCCCTACCCTAGACTACCTGTTTGAAATGTTTGATTTTCTGTAAAATGTTTTAACAATGCAACATATTTCGAGATGTTTTGTTTTTCCCAACATATCCCATATGTTTAAGAAATTTCCAGATTTATATAACGTGTATCTTTACTCTACCGTGAATTGCAATGCAATTGTACGTAAGTGGTAGAAAGCAAAAATATGCAGCTGCTTAAATAAAAACAAACATAAACTTTGAGAAAGAAATACTTTTTGCATCATTAATCACTCCAAAGATGTTAGTTTTTATTGGTCTGAATGTTAATATCTCATGTGCTAAGTCACCGTTTGTTATCTCATTCTTCCTTATATTTTACTCCTTGTGGTCAAGCGAAGATTGAAATTTAGAAGTCCATCATATAGTTACAGGCTAAAGTATTTACTGTCGCTTAGCGTCCTATATGTATGTATATCCCTGCCGCCAGTGAAACTTTCTTTAAACTATCTCTCTCTTATATATAAATAAATATAGATGGCAAATTGTAGCCCTAGAAGAGGTGAATTTAATCAAAAGGGAAACACAAATGCAGAACATGAACTCAGAACGACGGAAGTAAGGCCTTGCAATAAATACAGCTGCATCATGCATGACCCAAAAGATAACGCACTGAAAAGGTGGAATATGACCCATTTTCTCTACGTGTTCATGCATGCTATCACCATTGTTCTGCAAACAATGCTAGTGAATATTCAAGCAAATCCCTTTAATAATATGTTTTATGCAATCACAGGGAACTGAAAAGGCTAACACAAAAGCTGAATACTAGTTGAACCAGCTGTACTTATATCCAGTGATGCGTTATTCGTTCGGATTTCACTGGAATCTCTAACTGAGCGAATACACTTTGTTCCACTTGCAATCCTTGGTTACAAAAACACAAAATGCTAATTACTTTCAAATGGGGTACGGGAAATGTAAGAATTAGCTCATAGAGATTTGAATATCTATCTCTGCAGTGGAAAATGTTACAGTTTTATTTACTTAAGAACTACCCAGTATGGTATGGGAAAGAATAGTCTAACCCATCAAAAAAGGAGGAAAATTATTTAATATCTGGATTCTGTTTCTTTATGCATTATTAGTAACTTCCAAATATACGCTGCAATAATCTGCTAGGTTTTTACGAGACAACGGCGCATCAAATTTTTCTTAAATTGATGGAATCAGGGAAAAGTTGCACACTGAGATCTAAGTGCACAGAACATAGTTGACCAATTTTACTGCTTCTTCCTTCAGGAATTTTACTTATCCCAATACAATGTGTGAAAAGACCCTTGATAGTAGAGTAAAATTCAATTCGGATGTTTTCTCACCAAATTCAGAAAAGACAGATGTATTTGACAATCATAACCTTTAGAATTTCAATTGAAATTGTTCCAAGTTAGCCACTTGCAGATAAGAAACTGACAATAATTTACCGGAATCTCTTTATCTTTGCAGGTGTATCATAATTTGAGAAGAACCAATCACAACCTACCATTTCGATTCAGAGTTTTATTGGTACATCCAGGTGACGTCCTACGTCAGGAAGTCCCACTATTGAAATGATAACCATTTTCTTTGTGTTATGGCTGTCATGGAAGACTTAGTGGTAACAAAGGTACGTATGCATGTTCAAATCTACAAACACATGTAATGAAAAAGTACACAATTTCTGTGGCTAAAGGTCATTAGCGGGGTAGTTTTCAGCTTGGTCACGGGGTTGCTCGGAGGTCCTGTGTGTTTCTCGAAAATTAGAGGCATTCTACCCCGCCTGGAAACAGCAAACAGTCTTATACAAACTGTTGAACCAAAGGCATGTTTTTGCGAAAGTTGTCTAAATCTTTCAGATATATTAATGATTGACAATCTTAGTAGTAATGCTACAGCTGCAGTTTTATTTTAGAATAGCAAGTTGGTAACGCATAGGAAGTACAATCAACCTTCTCGGCACTTACATTAGGATGTGCACGCTATCTGATGGGACTATTAAAGCTATATATCTCTTTTACATGAGTAATTAAGTCAATGCAATTTAGTGTAAGTACATTAAATTAGTAGAATATAGTAATATTTAGCGCTTGATAAACGAGAGTTTATTTATGGAATATTAATTTTGTAATATGAAACATACTTTGGATAGTAACTTAAAACAATTAAATGACAGTTTAATTAAAACGAAACATTAACTAAGGAGCAAGCTAATACAGTAATGGATTTAACCCTGTTCTGCTCACGTGGCGTCTGGGGAACTTCACACGAGTTATTTTCGCATATTATAAGAAAACAAATACAGCCACTGACCAGTGCCTCCATCTACCTTTCAATTGTCCGTGTGACGCCTCGCGACCTTCATTGTTATAACGATGATTTCGTTTCTTTTGCATTTGGCCTCACTATTCGTGGAAATTCTTAGACAAATACGACACATTTATATACTTCTAAGCTTCAAATGGATTTGAAGAAAATATTTAATCCCAGTTATTTCAAAAGATATGCAAATTATTCTTGAATTAGTAGAAGAAAAAGTCATTTAGAGATTTACAATGATGAAGAAGACGCTGTAGAGTCAAGAAAATAAATAATGAATACGAAATCCATGAGCCGGCAGAAGATTATTTGCGGTTTCGGTGTTCGAGTGAAATTCTCCCTCAGAAACTGAAGATGGATAGCGCAAAACACTGAGAAAACACCAACATTTGCAAATGATGGTTTTTGTACAAAAAAGCAAAGGTATATTGATTTCAGTTGCTCCAAGAACTGACACACGGGATACAAGTGCCGAAATTGTAATAAGCTAATAAGTAAGTATATTTGCCTAGAGCTCGCGAAACAAATGTGTGGTGAATTGCGTAAACAGAATTATGTTCAACTTACAGCACGCATAGTAATAAGCTGTAAGTGCATTGTACTTTCAAGTGATTTGGCAACTTAATGGAATAATTGGGTTGCTTATATTGTGATTAGGCAACAATGGGTCCTAGTTTCCTTGCTATTGTGTTTTTTGTTTTCTGATACTCTTCAGAAGCACAAAACTTAACTCACCGTTACTTTTATATTTTTACTAAGGTTTCTGAAGTTGGCCCCTTATTTCTTTGTGTATTGTCCTTTCATTTATTGCAATTGTTGAGTCACACAATTATTATTGTAATTTGTATTTTATGGGATACCTTTTTTGTATGTACTTTCTACTCTTAGCTAAGCCTTACAGACCTGTGTCTTTAAATTTAATTATTTGATTTGTTGTAACAGAACGGTTACGTTAGAAATCCTAATTTTTTTCAAACGTAATGTGTATTTTGAGCTAATAATTGTTATTTTGTTGGGCTAGATATTTTCCCGAATCATTTTTGAATATATGTTAACTGCATACACACCACTAAATTAAATTGAAAGGTATTAATAGTATTGGCGTCTCTCAAACGCCACGTGAGCTGCCACACAATACGACAGAATGATTGGTTATTATTGACAGTATTCTATTAAACTCAGTTTATGCTTATAGTGAGGAAATTAGTGGATGCTACTTCTGTTTATTGGTGTCTTTCAGTCATTAGTAAAATTGTATTACAAATTTGTCCTACCTGGTAAGGAAGAACATCAATAATCCAGCAGTTATTTTGAGGGCAATCTCCATTCGGAGCACAATAGTCCGCGATTATCTCAGGTCCATTTATTTGCAGGCGTATTAGTCGCTGAACAGTTTAACACGTTTTTAATTTTTGTGGTAACTCACTCCAAAACTGAAATTATCTTTCTCTTAAATATGGTCTCACTTTTCTTGCATCTGAGAGAAGAATTACCGGATCTCTGATGTTATTCTAAGTGACGTTAAGGTATTGTAAACAGTTTTGAGTTTCCTGCTCAATTTTTTTCGGCGTTAAAAGCAGGTCGTTTAAGTATTTTAAAACTTTTCAGATGTTTATATGATGTAGGCAAACTTCTCACGAGACTTGGAATAGACTAAAGCCTTTATATTTCCTTTATAAATCATATATTCTGGAACGTGTTTTGGTAATTAAAGGATACCAATGTTTAGAATAACAAATATCTGGTCTGCTTGTAAAAGATGTTAACTTTCTAAAGCTTCAAATTTCTTACATAAATTATTTAAGGTTTGGTGACTATTGAAAACCATTTTATCTTTTAAAATAATGTCAAGCAAACTATCTTCTTCTACAGGATTTTGTCACTGAATTTGAGTATTTTCATTCTTTATAGATAAACATATTTTGATGTATTGATGGTAACCTTTCCAGTGATATTCTCAGCAAATCATAGATATATTGAAACATGTTTCATCTGTTAGATCTCTCTAATATCCAATTTTTTAATTTTTGATGTTGAAATTGCGTTAATTTTTCCAATAACTATTATCTTAAACGGATCAAACATAATCACGGTATCATCTGCGAAACTCGTTAAATTCTGGCAATCTGAAGCCAGCGAATAACCATATTTATCAGATAAAGCTTGTTCACTAAGTTAAATCCGTTCCTAAATTGTAAATAACGGGAGATATAGGTGAACCGTGTGGCACAACTCTTGTTATTTCACTTTGATGTTTTTCCTGCAGTTGGTTTCAAACACTGTAGTGTCATGTTTTTGCTACTTCATTATTAAGAAGAATAATTTTATGGGGATTCCTATGGAATCTTGTGTAAATTACCTATATTATCAAACGCTGTTCTAATATCCACAGTAATATTACATTTTCGTTCTTTAGTGGATTTTAGAGCTGCATTAAGGTTGATGTCAGTTCTTCGTTGGTAAGGACATAAGGTTATATAAGTGCATAGTCTAGTCAATAACCATTACGACCCCTGAGATAATTGTAGTTGGTCTCCACTTGGAGGCTGATGACTGATCTCTGGCTTTAAATATAATATGTTTGAAATATTGATAGTACTACTCCAGATTCAAGCATTCGTCAATCGATATATTTCTCATTGTGTTACTTATTTCTTCTTTGAATATTGCTGTTTTAAACGTATTGTTTATTTCGGTCAAACCATTTATTTATTTATTTATTTATTTGTTTGTTTATTTATTTATTTATTTATTGCAACAATAACAACTTCCCATATTTACGGGCTATCATCTAGAACAGAGTAAACCAAACACATTTTAAATGAACCATCCAAAAGAAAAAAGTAGTAATAAATTTGAAATTCTTGCATATAGACAATGTAATATCGACAGTTTTTATTAGTATGTCAATCGAAAAGTAAACTAATAGATGCAAAAGAGCTATAGATAATTTATAGCAGAGGAGTACAGACCGTGAAAATGCTAAAAATAATTATACTTGTGAAATCGAAGTTGAGGTTGAGAAATTCAACCTCCTATACTCTTATTTCTTTTATTTTTCCTTCTTTAGTCCAAACTTTTTACAGGTATTAAAAAATGCAATTGAATGGTGCTCTGAGTTCTAAACATCGTTCCAATTATCTCTATGATATTTAGATTTACTTTGCCTTAAAGTATATGCTTGTGGGTATGCAAATATCCCTTTTCTCTTTATCAACGTCTTCTGGTTATCCTTTGATCTTTTGAAATCTAAATTTGGGTCGATGATAAATCTTATTTTAGTGCGTTCTCGAATTGCACTCATGTCAATTCTTCTTAAGTTACCTTTATTTACAGAATTTTTGGGACATCCCTGGCGAACTTATCATTTGGTACAGAAATGTATTTTAAAGATAGTAATGCATTACAGTACTGTTAATTTTGCAGGTTATGTGATTTTCATACAGACATTACGAATTGCTTTTCGTGTTCGATTATAGAAGTAAAATAATGTTATTTGATAGTTATATTTTTATTTTATTTTCAATCTGTCTCTTTTGGTTCCGCCTTCAGGAATACTTGACGTTTTATATGAACGCTGTTTTATTGAAACTATTTGTTTTTCTTACCTCATTGAATTTTACCGAGGAAAGTTTTGGGCCTGGTTACATTTGAATAACATCTAATAGAAACGAAAGACACTCTTCAACTTTTGAAAGCTGTCGTTATCTAACTCAGGTGAAGATTATTCTTTCCATGTTTGTAGTTGTTTGCTATAATCGTCAAGTTTATTGTTTTTCTGGGGTGGAGAGTGATTAACATTAGACTCTCTTTTGTTCATTTTGACTGCAGCTTGTATGTCGATTTACGATGTTATGGTGAAGTTGACCTGGATAAGCTCTGTTTATATGGATGTTAAACTTTTTAGAAATGTTGACCGCAAGATGAACAAGAAGCCATGTATTTTCCCAAAATTCACGAATTAATTTGATTTTGCGATATCACATTCTACAAAGCACCATCACCATTAGTATTTTAATTACAATGAGATTAGTTAAATCGTCATTGTGATTGGTGCAGCATCGATAAAGTGTGAAATAGAGTTACTAAATTAAATGGATTGTTTTGAGAGGATAAAACTTGCGTACTACTGTTCATTATAGAATTTCTGTTACCTATACAGGAGAAATCCTGAGAGATATTCTTACTGGGAACGATGAAGATATTGATACCTATTTTACTAAGTTCTGTTCCACATAAGTTTCATTTAATAGTAGCTGGCTGATATTCCGAAGAAGTTGAAGGTGATTCAGTGGAGGTGGAATTCATGAAACATATTGATCAGCCAAATGATTAAAATAAAGTTTTAGTCTATATAACTAAATAGGTTATCTAGTGAGCTTAAACCTATGAAAATTTCTGGGTAAGTCATAGCCTCCTTGTTTAACCTAAAACAATATAGTTAGCAAAAATAATGAATTTCAATGCTCAATGTTTATCGTAATTCTAAATAAAATAAATCAATTCTTAAATCCCTACACATACTAACACTAGCAATAACATATCAAATAACACAATAACAAATGAATGATGTATAAAAGTAGAGTATATGAATCAAAAAACTGAATATAAATTTCAACCAATTTTCTTACATCACAGAATATACAAACTGTCAGTTTATTTATTGTTAAGTTTTATTTTTTATATTTCTTTGAAAATTGTAAAATTAAATAGTGTCCCAAATATGGTAAACAGGCTCAGAGATCGAATAACAGGTTACTATTGCAACGGTTGGTAAACTGTTACTTGTCATGAGTGAGTGAGGTTCGAAACAAGTAGAATTAGTTGCTTGGTAATACCAGGAAGAAGAACCTGATACCCGAACTAGTGTTATCAGTAGTAGAGCTAACTACGAATTATTACTGCTATGACGGTGCTTTTACTTCGTGTATTATTACCTCCGTAAGTAGAGTAATTATTGCATTTTTCCAAAAAAATTACATTGAGATATTTGAGATGTTATTGTAAATGCACGTTTTGAGGTTCAATAAATAAAAAGTACACAAAAGTTTGTGTGTATGTTTGTGAAAATAGCCTAACTCAAAAACGAAAAGTCGGCTAAATATCAAATTTACTGCTTCAAGTCCAACGTTTTCCAAGAGTGTGAAATGAACACCATCCTTTACACTTTTATATTTCTGTTTACCCCATAAAGATTTTTATGAAAATGTGTACATAATAACATATCTAAATAGCAAATAAAATCTATATGTTGCATACTTTTGGAACAATCTATGAAGACGTTTCTTCATTCTGACTGAGAAAGAGATTACATTTAATGCACAAAAAATGTAAACACAGAAAGTGTCGATCTTTTATAGCATTAACGTTTCCTAGATATTTGAACTTTTTTCAAATTATAACTCAGAAACTCTCTGCTGAAGGATTTGATTACAGTTCAAACGTCAAAATTTCCCTAATACGTGCAACAAAACCTACATGAAAGCCATTTCTGGAAATATAGATGGACTCTATATTTTCATTTTTATGACTTTCACTGCGTTTTGTGCAAGAAATTATTGTTAAAAATCTTATGCTTTTAACTATATTATTCTAATGGGGCTAAATATTAGCACAAATTGTTTTATTACATATTTTAATATAGGTTAAAGGGAAAAAATGGATATAAAGCTATATTCAAATGTCATTGCGCTATTTGAAGACAGAGTTTAAGTTCATATGACCGGGATGAAAAAAAAAAGAAAATAAAAAACAATGACGAGATTTATTTGAGAAAAACTAAACCAAAAACAATGCTCATCTCACAAATAGTCAACTTCACATAAGAAACATATTTTATATAATTTAGGTGTTTTAGCAAATTCTACATTTTTTGCAGTAAAACCTCCCTATTTATACGATTTTTCACATGCTGCACAGACATAAAAAACTAAGAGGGCTTCAGAAGCTATTCTCAGAACATTATAAATACATTTTATTTGTAATGAAAATACTTTCAGTATAAAACATATTATCATTTTTATAACACGAAAATTATAAAAAATTCTTACACAAAAGGTAGAAATTTTCATAATCCAATATCAAGCTTGGTATTTAACTAACTCTTTGGATTTTTATTGCACCCAACACGAATCCACACATAGACATTTTTTCAAATATGTTTTTTATTATTTAGGGCTCCCTCAAACATGTATTTCCGGTGATATGCCATTTTCGGGTGAAATGCAACACCTTCTCTACCTACTATGTACATTTAATGTAAGTGATAAAGAAATTAGTTTTTTTATTATTTATTCAGGCGTCTCAAACCGTATTTCTGTTAAAACCGGGTTACCCAATTTCTGGGTGGAATGCAACATTTAGCCTACCTACTATACAAATTTTACGTGGTAGAACATGTAAAAAATCTGATGTTTTCAATTCACATACTTTCTCTACATCGCTGTAACAAATTATTGCTAAAAAGTATGTTCTTCTATTTACTTTGTGATAATCGAGATGAACATTGGCAGAAATTGTCTTTATTAATTGCTTCCTTGTTAATGGAAGGAAAATAAGGGAATACACTACCTAGGTAGAAACGATAGTCAAATGATTTACAAGCTGGCTGCCTTTAGGCTGAGTATAGGCTATAGGCTATGCGTGGGCAGGAGTATACCACTTTCCGTGTTTTAAGTATTTTAAATCTGAAACAAAAAACAAGGGATATCACCGAAATAGTCAGTTCCAAGAAGAAAAGTATACAACTCAAGATATAACTTTTATTTTCCATAAAAATATCTTTAATATACGTCATTTTAATCAAAATTGTTAGATCCACCTTTAAGAAATACAAATGTTCCAAATTTTTTAAATGTAAAGGGTAGTTTGGTTTAGGGGGATTTTTCTGAAAATCTTCGTGTCATTTCCGTGGAAGATACTAAACATAAATACTAAGTTTGGTATTTTACCAACACTTCGATTTTGAGTCTTTTTTTTAGTTTTTATCTCCCACTTTTATTACTTATGGCACCGCAGGCGATTACACTGATGCTACATGGAATGAAGATGGACTACCAGTGGAATGAGACGGCGGGGGAAATCGGAGAACCCGCAGAAAGCCCGGCAATGCGCCGCTTTGTCCACCACAAATCTCACATTCGGTCGCTTGCAATCGAACCCGGACCTTCTAAATGAGATGCGAGTGGTTTAACCTTCGGCCATGGCGTGGTGTTGTTTTTGATCAGATACCTTTTTCTAAACACACTTTTTTGGATGCAGGGGACACTAAATCGTCTATTTCCGGTGAAATTTCGGTATCGAATTTTTGAGTGGAATGCAATAATTTCTCTATACACTATGAACATTCATAGTACGTGTAGAAAAAGTAAAAATATGATTTTGTATAACAGTCGGTAAAGAATGTCATATAAAACATCAAACTTTTTTCTAACTAAAAAACGGATATGTACCTAAGCTTCAAAATCCAACGTTTTATTTTGTATTCGTCACACATCATCTGTGCAGCAAAATCAAAAGTGAAGTGGTTTGGCTTTCTGATGGATTGCTTTTTATTGACTCCCACGTGGACTGAGCGTAATGCTGACGTGTTATGAAACATTGATTCCCAAAGCTCTCCAGCTATCAAGCAAAAAGGAAATTTCCAAAGAGTGCGCTGTTTCATCAAGACAAGTGCTCCATTTACATTACGGTACCTGCTCTTCAGTGATTCCCACTTGGGCAACATGATGAGAATCACAGGATTACCGTTTAAGAGAGATCGAGACAATATGTTAGGATTGGGTCAAAGTACAGTCATATCTGAGGTGTTAAAAACGACCAGCTTATATTTCTGGAGATAGTTATACAAAAATCTGATGTGCTCCATTCACATGAGTTTTTCTACATCTCTGCAACAAAGTATTGTTAAAAAATTTATGTCTCTATTTACATCATACTAATCGAGACAAAATTAGCAGAAATAGTCTTATTACCTGCTTCCTTGTAAGTAGAAGCGAAATAAAGAAGTACCATAAGTTAAAGTGGAGTGAGGCATTTTGTTGAACACGTGTCACATCCTTGGAAGATACCAAAATATATACCAAGTTTGGTATTTAACAGTCTTTTGGTCTTTGAGCTATGCTATCCATAGACACACACACAAACATACACACAGATACTTTTCTAAAAATATTTTTTTGGATTTAGGGCGTCTCAAAACATGTATTTCTAGTTAAATCTCTGTATCGAATTTTTGGTGCAATACAATACATTCTACATACACTATGTATATAGTACGTATAGAGAAAGTAAAAAACCTCACATTTTAATTAATCACTGATAAGAAAGTATATCCTAACGGCCATACCAGCTGAAAACACTGGCTCTTTCTAATCACTGGAGTTAGTGCAAAAAAAAAGAAAGAAAAAAAAAAAAACAGCAACAACATAGAATATAAACTGCATTCAAGTAATATGAGTAGTGTAAGTCACCGTCCTAGATAAGTACTAGTAAATAAATTAGAAATGAAGCGTAAAATAGAGCCTCGTCTAGGCGCAGAACTGCCTGTCTGAGTACCGTCGGTACTTAGAAATGCATCATCGTCGTGAAAACACGTGTCTTGAGAGGACATATTTGTAATCAGGGCATATTTATGATTTGTGAAAGTTTAAAATTCAGGCAATTGTGCACAGCAGGAAACATTTGATGTGTTCCATTCACATGACTTTCTCTAAATCTCTGCAACAAATTATTGCTAAAAAGCTTATGCTTCTATTCAGTTCATTCTAATCAAGAAAAAGTTAGCAGAAATAGTCTTATTACTTACTTAAATATAAGTAAAAGGGAAATAAGAGAGTACCATCAGCTAAAGTGATGGTCAAAAGCTGGTTGCTATGTGACTGATGTTCCTTTATTTGTATGGACAGGAGTTGACAAATTCCTATATGTGAAATGTAAAAGTTTTTCAAAGCTGAAACTAAAATCAGGAACACTTAAAAAACGATAAACTACACGAAAATGTATATAACATAATGTGTGTGTTTTAAAAAGATCTAGATTTTTGTGTGGTAAGTTTTTGTCCATCTCTTACGGTTTAGCAGTTATGCAAAATTCGGTAAAATTTATCCAGGATAAACTAGTATTCAAAGGTTATTCCCAGAAAATTCTAGACATACATTACATTTGATGGTTAAACATCTTTAGTATGCGATGTTTTAACATAAATCGTTTGAGCCATTTTTGAGAACATAAAACATTTCGAAAAAAAAGTTCTATATGTAGGGTAGTTGTGGGTGAGGCATTTTCTTGAAAATCTTCGTGTCGCATCCTTAGAAAATACCAAAATTAAATACCAAGTTTGGTATTTAACGGTATTTTCGTTATTGAGCTATGTTATCCACAGACACACACATACACACAGAGAGACACACAGACATTTTTCTTAACACATTTTAATTAATCACTGATAAGAAAGTATATCCCAACGGCAATACCAGCTAAAAACACTGGTTCTCTTCGATCACGGAAGGTAGTGCTAATAAATAGAATTTAAAATACATTTAAGCATAACAAGTAGTGCAAGTCACCATCCTAGACAAGTACTAGTAAATAAACTAGAAATGAAGCGTAAAATAGATCCTCGTCTAAGCGCAGAGCTGCTTGTATGACGGAGTAACGTCAGTACATCGTTGTGAAAACACGTACCTTGAGAAAAATGTAAATGGCGTGTTGTTTATGGACGCTCTTTAAACTGCTGTGGTTCTCAGCGTCCCATTCTAATTTGGGCGTGAAAGACGCTTAATTTGGCTCAAAGGTCTCTCTATCAGGCTTTAGGTTCTGTTACGCGCGTTCTATGACACAGGACCAACGATATTACTTCCCTTCCGAAGGAAGCCATGCTAAGGATTTTTACAGCCAAAAAAATCCATCGTCCTCCGTCAGTTTGAACCTGCGACCTTGGGTATATGAAGGCAGCATGGTAACCATTACATTGCGGAGGACGACGTAGTCTTGGGAGGACCTCTTTGTAATCAAAGGACATATTTATGGTATGTAAAGGTTTAATATTCGGGTAATTATGCCGAGTAGGAAGAAATGAGAGGTAATACTCGGGTAATTATGCCGAGCAGGAAGAAATGAGAGGTTTAATACTCGGGTAATTATGCCGAGTAGGAAGAAACGAGAGGTCTAATACTCGAGTAATTATACCGAGTAGGAAGAAATGAGAGGTTTAATACTCGGGTAATTATGCCGAGTAGGAAGAAATGAGAGGTTTAATATTCGGGTAATTATGCCGAGTAGGAAGAAACGAGAGGTCTAATACTCGAGTAATTATACCGAGTAGGAAGAAATGAGAGGTTTAATACTCGGGTAATTATGCCAAGCAGGAAGAAATGAAAGGTTTAATACTCGGGGAATTATACCGAGTAGGAAGAAATGAGAAGTTTAATACTCGGGTAATTATGCCGAGCAGGAAGAAATGAAAGGTTTAATACTCGGGGAATTATACCGAATAGGAAGAAATGAGAGGTTTAATACTCGGGTAGTTATGCTGAGCAGGAATAAATGAGAGGTTTAATACTCGGGTAACTATGCCGAGTAAGAAGAAATGAGAGGTTTAATACTCGGGTAATTATGCCGAGTGGGAAGAAATGTGAGGTTTAATACTCGGGTAAATATGCCGAGTAAGAAGAAATGAGAGGTTTAATACTCGGGTAATTATGCCGAGTAAGAAGAAATGAGAGGTTTAATATTCGGGTAATTATACCGAGTAAGAAGAAATGAGAGGTTTAATACTCGGGTAATTATGTCGAGCAGGAAGAAACGAGAGGTTTAATACTCCGGTAATTATGCCGAGTAAGAAGAAATGAGAGGTTTAATACTAGGGTAATTATACCGAGTAGGAAGAAATGAGAGGTTTAATACTCGGCTAATTATACCGAGCAGAAGAAATGAGTAGTCGGAGTATTAAGGAAACGGTTCAACAATGCAACCCAGTAGGTAATACATAAGTTGATGTATTAATATAACTTTATAACTCACTTGTAATCACGATATTAGTACAGTCACGCTAAGGGAAACAGAGGGGAAATATTTAATGTGATAAATAGATAAACGAGCTTATCTATGGAAAAAATCATGTTGTTTCATTTCTCTTCACACCCATCCAGAGAAACCAAGAGCCTCAACATGTGCTTAAGATTTTTTATTGGATCTAACCGGTCTTCCGCTCGCAACTCCTGGACCCAATTACCAACCCAACCGTTACAAAACCGCATCAATCGTATGGTTAACCGGCCACCCCAATTTACCGGCAAGGTAAATGTCTACCTGTTTTAAACCGACTGCGCGCGGCTTTCAGTTTTACATTTCTACTTTCTCTGCACGTAATACGTACATAGTGTATAGAGCAGGTATTGCACTCGACCCAAAAATTCGATACCGAGAGTTCACCAGAAATAAATGTTTTATGGTCCCCTGAATCCAAAAAAAAAGCATATTCAGAAAGGTGTCCGTGTGTCTTTGAACACGATTACTCAAAAACTTAAAATAACAAACTTGTTATTTAGGTTCAGTATCTTTCAGGGATGCGGCACGAAGATTTTGAGAAAAATCTCGCCACCCCAACTACCCTTTACATAGAACTTTTTTCGAAAATTTTGATGTTTCCAAAAATGGCTCTAACGATTTTGATTAAAATATCGTTTAAAGATATTTAATAAAATATAAAAATAAAACGCATATCTTGACTTTTTTGGAATAGCCTCTGAACACTACTTTATTCTGGATGCATTTTACGGAATTTTGCATAACTGCTAAACCATAAGAGACGGACAAAAACTTACAATACAAAAAATATAGAGCACATTAAAAGTCAAAATTATGTTGCATTCATTTTTTTCGTGGAGTTGATCGTTTTTAAGATATTTCCTGTTTCCGGTTTTAGCTATGAAAAAATGTACTTTTCCCATACAGGAATTTGTCAACTCCTGTCCATACAAACAAAGGAACTTCAGTCATACAGCAACCAGCTTTTGATTCTCACTTTGAACTATGATTCTCCCTTATTTCGCTTCTGCTTACAAGGAAGCAAGTAATAAGACTATTAGTGCTATTATTTTCTCGATTAGCATGAAGTAAATAGAGGCATAAACTTTTTAACAATAATTTGTTGCACATATGTAGAAAAGGTCTTGTCAATGGAACACGTCAGATTTTTTTTTCTCATTTTTTGAAAATTCAGACTCTACATGAATGCTGGCATGTTTGACAATATTGGATACGGCTAAAACTGCTGGGCCATAATATGCATGCCGAAGAGCATATATCAAAAAGTTAAAAAAAGCATATGCATGCCTGTTCTGAATAGAGCATTTGTTAAGAAGTTAAAACATTAGCTCAAATTATGTGCCTTTCTTGTAATAATAATAATAATAATAATAATAATAATAAAAATGATTTTAGGAAGTGCAATAGTAATCATTTCTGATCTATATTTTAACATTAATTCCTCTAAGTATTGACCGCGCTTTTCGCAGGCATTTTCTCAATAAATAGCTTCCATTCTTGAAGAGCTTAAATTTTCGTAAAACTGTGTTTCATGGCCATTTTAATTTTACTAAGCAAGGACAAATTATAATGGTTTCATTGTGATTAAATCTAAAAATTCTATGTAACTTTCAGTAGTACTTCACTTGAGATTTTATAATTAACCAAAAAAAAAATCTGAAATGTGTATTGTTTAATATAATGAAATAAATCTGTTTCAAAGTTAAAGTGCAAGGCGTTTTACTTAAAATATCTCGTATATATCATAGTATTATAAGATTTGTTCTTTATACTTCGATGCTCTGGAAACGGTTTCTCCATACGTTTTCTGTATCTAACAATAATTCTGTCTCTGTCTCTTTCTCTTCATTTTAAGTGCATATCCAATTGAACAACACATGGTAGTACAGGTTTGTTTCCAGTTTTTACAATTCCATATGTAATCTGCTGGCCTACTTAATATGAGACTATTGAGCTTGTAGAAGGCATTTGAACTTAGTTTCGATGCAATATAGGTTACCGCGAGGTCTGCGCACTCAACGTTGCGTCTTCGACCCGCGTTCTTAGGAAAAATAAACACTACAGCTTGAGTGTACCACACATATTTCAAAACATTAACTGACCTTAAAACATACTACTCTTAATAACTAAAAGTATTAGTCCTCAAATGAAGCAAACATTGTCATAAATTGGTCACTACACTGTTTTCGAATACAAATATCAGCAACTATAGTCCTAAAAACCTGTATGCGGCTGTGCCAGACGCAGGAGTAATTTTGCATGCCTGTAAATCTACTGACTGGGCTGTGCATTTTAATGACCCTTAAAAACCTTCGGTCTTGGCCGGGTTTGACCTGTGAGCTTGGAAGCTGAAGGTCATTGCCTAACCAACGGAACCACTCAGACCGATCAATAAATAAATAATAATAATAATAATAATAATAATAATAATAATAATAATAATAATAATAATAATAATAATAATAATAATAATCTGTAAGAAAGTGATGCCGAACTTGCTAAACAACATCTCTAAAACTTTGAAAAGCACTGTTATATACCCTGTAATATTCTTATTTTGTTCTTCCTGCTTTATCTATCCAAGTACTCACCTCAGGTGCCTTGCAGAGTTGGGTAAATGTAGCAAAAGCTACCCTTTGTTCTCCCCTGAGTGAAACCGTTAGGTGTTGCTGTCACACGTCCAATACGAGCAGCAAGACAAACAATGGGCTGCATTCAAATGTCAATTGCCAGGGGGGAGAGTTCCGCAAGAGACGGCGTTGTACACCGAGCTTCGAAACAAAACTGAAGTAAAAATGAGCGAAAGAATCTTCAGTTGTTTTTCCATCACCAACAGCAGCCAAAGCTTTGTTTGTTGAAAACGTTAATTGAAATTCGCTATTATCATACCGGAGGCTTGGAACGTCGTCGTGACGTCGCAATATCTATTCCCAATTGCTAACCGGCCCCGCCTATGTAAAGAATGATGAAATGTTTGTTGTGCTACATTTAGATGAAAGCTGTATATGAAACACTGGAAACAGCCTTTGAGATCCCAGGCTATACATACACTTTGAAATGTATGTAGCAACAACGCCTCTAACACCCAAATTCCTGTTAGCTATTCTCTCCTAAAACGTGCTCTAGAATTTAAAGTAACTCTTTACACCCAAAGATACAAAATAATATTTACAGAAGAGATAATGTTTCAGTACATTAACATTAAAATAAAACACCTCGAAGAATAAGTAATAAATATTAATGCAACGTTAATTCACGCTAAATGTTTAAGGAACAAAGGAAAAAAATCTGTCAGAAGTGCGCACACATACACACACAAAATAAAAATAAGTTAATTTCCTAACATCGTTATGTTGTGTATTTGCTTAAAATTATTTCCAACTTAAAAATAAACTCATAACTATAGGTTTAACAATTTAATGGCACTTCCCAAGAAATTAAAATGTCCGAATTTACACCACTAAAGTACTATTAACCTTATAATAGGGACTAGTATTAAGCCTGACCGTAAATCAAAACAGAAGCTGAATAAATCATGTAGAATTTTATGTGAAATTGTGTTGTTAAATAACAATTAAGAACTATGTAACACTTACGTAAACTCAAATCATATGACTTTCTCTATATCTCTGCAACAAATTATTATTAAAAAGCATATACTTCTATTTACTTTATGCTAACCAGAAAAAATTAGCAGAAATAGTTTTATTACTTGCTTCCTTGTAAGTAGAAGCGAAATAAGAAACTACCATAGGTTAAAATGATAGTCAAAAGCTGGTTGTTATGTCAATGAAGTTCCTTTATTTATATGAATAGGAGTTGACAAGCTCCTGTATGAAAAAAGTATAAGTTTTTTATAGCAAAAACCAAAAATAAAGAATGTCTCAAAAACGAAGAACTCCACGAAAAAAATGTATATAAAAATTGTCTGTTTTAACGTGCTCTACATATTTTGTGAAGTAATTTTTGCCCATCTATTACTTTAGCAGTTATTCAAAATTCAGTAAAATTCGTCCAGAATAAACTACTCTTCAGAGGCTATTCCCAGAAAATTCAAGATATATATTTTATTTGTCAGGTAAATATCTTTAATATACAACATTTTAATCAAAATTTTAGAGCCATTTTTGAGAGATCAAAATTTTCGAAAAAAGTTCCATGTAAAGGGTAGTTGGGGGTGGGGGGATTTTTCTCAAAATCTTCATGTCACATCCCTGAAAGATACTAAACTTAAATACCAAGTTTGGTATTTTACCGACTTTTCGTTTTTGAGTTATCGTGTTCATAGACACACGGACACACACGGACCTTTTTGTGAAAATGCTTTTTTTGGATATTGGGGATTCTAAAGCATATATTTCCGGTGAATTCTCGGTATCGAATTTTTTGGTGGAGTGCAATACCTTCTCTATACACTATGTACATAGTGCATATAGAGAAAGTAAAAATAACTCCAAATAAACGCACGCGTGAAAACCAAGAACTATTTCATTCAAACTCCACAGTGAAGTCGTGCAAGATAATGCCTGAGCCGCAAAGTAATAGCTGTAAATAATACCATCTACATCCTTATCTTTAACTATTTAGGAATACCTCCATTATTGATGACAATGTAACAAACAGAGTATCGGGAAATGCAACCGAAAAGTATTATAATGGTGTATATATGTCACAGTTGACCTTTAGGGAATTCCAATAGCTTGCATGTTCAATGATACGTCTTGAAAAGCACTGAAATGATAACGGTGTAACGTTCAAGTTTACCCGGGTAGGAATTGAATACTCAAACCCGGCATCGACACCAAGTGAAGCATTAAAGATTTTACGTTAGAGGAATAGAGAAACGCAGATTTAATGAATTGGCGTAGTTAGACGTATCGGGAGTTACACTTATTCTAAAAGTAGAAACAGAACCAGATGTGGTGAAAGCTAATGTAGTGATTGAAATCAGACGCTATGAGAGAGGTAGCTCTATGTGCTAACTAAACTGTATTTGCATTATCTTACAAAGAGGTGGTTGTGATGTGCTTTTTACATGTTATGATAATAATTTAGATTGCGGTTACCTAACCTACTGACACGGGAAACGCGACATTGGTTCCGAGGCATCGCGGTAGGTCTGGAAGCATTTCACTATGATATCTAATGTTGTGGATTCAGGTAGCAGTTTTTTTTTTAGTGTTCAACGCCCTCTTTTACTACTTGTAGAACTGTAGGGGATGACACTGATGATACATGGAATAAAGATGAAGCACTGGTGGAATGCGATGGCATGGGAAACTGAAGAACCCGCTCCCACGCCCCTTTGTCCACCAACAATCACACATGCGGTCCTTGGGATCTAACCCGAACCACTGTACGGAGAAAACTGGCCTCATCTCGGGGTTATACTTTTCGAGGGCCATGTCTTGGGGATAGGCTGGAGTTATTTGTTATTTATGCTTATGAGTAATTTATGTTTTCCCCTTTTCAATAGCTGGATTATACCAAACCTTCACCATCTTATAAAAATGAATCATAATCATTAAATATTATACATGAACATTGATTCCGCTCACAGAATAAATTTGGAAACCTGGCATGAAGCGACCCCTATAAAAAGCGACATTCAAAATTCAATTAAAGCGTAACAAGAAACACATTTTTACATGACTTACCGGGACGTAGCTTTGACCGACTGAACTGAGCTCATTTGCTCGACCAAAATCAGACTCAGCTGTTCGAGCTAAGCACCTTCGGGGGCGAATGGACGACCTACCTAGCGGCAATTTTCACCCCGTTTCTGCCCTCTCGCGGAGAAAATAGTATTGTATGGAGAGTTATTTATGGACGCTCTTTAACTACTGTGGTTGTCAGCGTCCCTTTCTATACAGGGCGTAAAAGACCAATTAATTTAGCTCAGAGGCCTCTCTATCATGCTTGAGGTTCTTGTAAGTGCCGTAAATCTACGACATGGTACCAACGGCTTTACTTCCCTTCCGAAGGAAGCCATGCTAAGGATTTTTAGGCCCGAAAAAATCAATCGACCTCCACCGGGTTTGAATAGCCAAAAACAAAGGTTGAAAGGAAATGGCACACATGTGATTGGCGGAGAAATTCGTAAACAATTACGGCAGTTAGAACTAAGGGTACTAATTCGGCGTTGCTACCGTTGATAGCATTGAGAGGTCTTCCTCAGTGTCGGGTATTGTATAGAGTGTTAAGAAAATTATTAGTTGTTTACATACCAACATTTCGTTCAGTCCAAACGCCTCTCTTCCTAGGCAACTTGTCTGACACCATTGTCATACGGCGCTGCGGAAGAACTAGGAATATTGAATTCTAGGCTCTACGGATAAACATGTGACGTACCACAGCACACTTTCTTTCTTTCTTTTCGTTTTTAGTTTAACGTCCGTTAGCCGGATAAGTCGTATCGGACAATGAATGAAATCGCTGAAATGATCCGCAAATAAGCCCGGAAACCATGGAGTTTTAAGTTACTCGGAATTTGTCGTCACAAGATGAGGGAAAACTCAGGAAAAACGTTATCGAGATAACTCGAGACCTCATGAATGTGAGGCAGACACTGTAATCTCACTACAATGATGGGCAGCACACTTCGAAACAAGCATTAAAATCTTTAATGACAGAATCTGCCAAATCAGTAATGTTATTTAATTGCATTTATATGGTTTTACTGTTTAAAAACAATGTGTTAAAGAAGTTTTATTTTTATATAGCATAATTTTTATTTCAGATAAGCACATTTTAGGAGAATGGTTGAAGATATACTACAGCATCTAGCAAAAAGTTGGGTGTGACACCGTTTCATATAATTTCACTTACTACAAACCAGGACTTCTCAAACCGTACAATCTCACGTTTTGAACCACGATGCAGAGGTACTATGCACCATGCACCGGTCCGACTCAACTTGGCTCGGTTCGGACATTTCACACTAAGGAAGAACCAGCAGTGAGGATGAAGAAGAGAGAGACAGTTGGAGCGAGAACGTCAATAAGCAAAGAGAGAGACGTCACTAGTGTGTGTGGAAGCATTGCGTCCTGGTTTAGATAGGGAAATGATCTTTTGCACCTTATGTCGTGCAATGCACTGGCAGATGCTTCCTTAGAGCCCTGCTATAAATTAAAATAATGGTGCATGACACTTTTTTCGGTATTCCTTAAATTAATGTCTCATATATTATTTGATGCATTATTTTTATTTGAAAATGAAACAATGAAGGATTTTGTTTTATACGTTTTCATTTAAGATGTTAATTATACATTTCTTGTTAATCCGTTTTCATATTTCAGTTTAGCTCAGGAGCATGCATTTTTTTCATCATTTTAATCTTTCACCTGATAATTTCAATTAATATTCAATCTACTATTTATTTACTTTTTATTTTACTTTAGGCTGATAGCAAAATATCAATGCAATATCTAACATAGAATAGATAGAGCCTAAATAAGATAATATGACATCATTTAGTTAAATAACTTTTTAAATTAGCCCTTATTGGCAAATTTCATGTTTTACTTAATATTTTAAACTAAACATGACAGAAAAAGCTATTTTTGGGTGGTACAACTGGAAATTGTTTATTTGTTATGAAATCATCAACGCATAATATAAAAACTAACTAATATGTCCCAATAATAAATACCACCAATATTTGTTTTCCTTGCCGCTTAATTAAGGTAGAGGAAAAATTGCACTAACAATGGAATTCCGCGGTAAGCTTCACCGGAAACACACACGTGAATATTTGAATTAAAATTCTGTCGGTATAAAAATAATATTTTAGAAAAATTATGTCCACTTATGTATGATCGCCATGCTAATAAAAGAAAATTATATAAAATGAACAATTAATGCAAGAGTATTTTAGAGAATGGCGAAAGAAAATTATATGCAACGAGTTTCATTATTATTATTATTATTATTATTATTATTATATACATTAAAATAAAATACTAATCTTCTATCTTTCTCTAGTTTGCTACAATTTATTTAAAATTCTTTATTTTCACAACTCTAGTAGAGTATTCGTCCTAATAAAATTACACTTACCATGAGAGTTTAGATTTAGCTGCGAAATGATTATGGATAGAGTGTATGTGGCTGTTACCAGTACAGTTACATGGTATAGTAATCAAAGATGATGGAAATTCAGAAGCGATTAGGAGGGAATGATACGTATTGAGGATATGCTTCAACGCATGTCGACAAAATTGTCATTGGTGTCTTTTTTTTTTTTTTTTTCCTTTTGTTGCGTATTTTTTCTTTCTCTCCCTTCCCCCACTCTATCTCTCTGTTGCTTTGAGTCATTGCTGAAGTGCACTGGAAGATATTCTGATTATGTCTGCAGGGTGTGAGTATTTGTGAGCCTTGAGGATATCTGTAATAAATAAGTGGTACAATGTCCGTGCATTAATAAAATCCGGGTTGTTATAAAATATTATGCTAAGCATTTGTTATCATGGAGATATGTTGAATGTTTTTTTTTTTTTTGTTTTATAAATAAGCCATTGTGGCCGAATATGTGAAATTATTACAGTTATGTGTAGAAAGCCTCTGTTATAGAAAATTTGTATAAATAATGGTAAAAGACCAGATTTGAATCCTCCGAGAGTTACAACCAAAACGAAGACAGGTACACGGTATTGACAGTTCTCCAGAAACGCAACCTGTCAGGTATGACCGTAGCTCAGCAATTTGTTAATTTGCATAGACGCCCGATTTCAGCCAAAACATTTAGAAGCAGTTTGAAAGCAAGTGAACTGATGTCCGGTAGACCTTCAGCTGGTTCCAGGCTGCTCAGAATGCACCGAGTTGAACGATTGAAGTTTGTTTTACTGTACGACAATGCACGTGGAACAAGAAGTGGAAACCCATGTTTTACCATGGCCAGCAAGGAGGTGCGCTTACAATTCTACTGAACCTGTATGGAACATACGGAATGGCGTATTAAGACAAATCTTCAGCGACCAGAAACCTTACAGAAGTTGAGGTGAGCATTTCTTGAAAAATCTGATGTGTTCCATCCAGATGACTTTTTCTACATCGCTGTAACAGATTTTTGTAATAATGCATATTCTATCTAATTTATGATAATCGTAATAAACATTATCAGAAATTGTCTTAATTATTGCTTCCTTGTAAGTAGAAGGAAAATAAGGGAATACACAAAGCTATAAGGAATGTCAAATCTCTTAAAAGTCAAGTGCAATGTGGTTGAAATCTGTTTCTAAGCAGGTCCAAGATTTACAGCTTTCCGCGTGAGCAAAGTTTAAGTTTTTTAAGTCCGTAAACAATAACAAGGAATATCTCAGAAATGGTAAATTCCACGAAAAACATGTATATGCCATAAATGGTGTGTTTTAACGTGATCTACAGTTTTTGTGTATTAAATATCTATTTGTTACAGGTTACCGGCTACGCAAAATTCAGAAAATTAATTCAGAATAAATTGGACTTTAGAGGCTATTTCCAAAAAATTCAATACATACATTTCATTTGCCATATAAATATTGTTAATATACGGCGTTTTAATCAAAATCGTTAGAGCCATTTTTAAGAAAGTCAAAAGAAGTCATTTTTAAGAAAGTCTAAACTTAAATAGTAAGTTTGGTATTTTACCGACTTTTCGTTTTTGAGTTATTGTATCCAAAAGCATAGATACACATTCACATGGACCTTTTTCCAAAAATGCTTTTTTTTTATTCAGATGGTCCTAAGGTATGTGAAATCTCGGTATTTTTGGTGTAATGCAATACCTTCTCTATACACTATGTACATAGTGCGTGTAGAGAAAGTAAAAATGGGAACATATTCCTCAAGAAGCCATTGCTAATCTGATTGAAACCAAGACGTATGAATGCCAGAGGAGGTAACGCTCCTTTTTAAAGTGCGTGTTTGAAGTTTAAAGCTCCTAAAAACGCCCTCACAAATGAAATAAAGCTTCTAAGATTTCTCACCGCCGCTTCTATTTATTCTAATTTAATGTAATTTAAGATGCTTAATAAAACAATCGCTTATTTAAATATATATTCTTTCATTTTAAAACAATGCCTTAATATGTCAACAATGAAGTATCCGTTTTGTTGTCTCTGAGTGTGTGATTAATAATGTTAACCCCTATGCCATCGTACAGAATAATTAGACTCCTTCGCATGTTAGCTGTAGTTAAATAAAACTCTGATGTGTACCATTCACATGACTTTCTCTATATCTCGGCAACAAATTATTATTAAAAAGCTTATACTTTTATTTACTTCATTCTTATCAGAGAAAAATAGCAGAAATAGTCTTATTACTTGTTTCCTTGTAAGTAGAAGCGAAATAAAGGAGTACCATAGGTTAAAGTGAAAATCAAAAGCTGGTTGTTATGTCACCAAAGTTCCTTTGTTTGTATGGACAGGAGTTGACAAATTCCTGTGTGAGAAAAGTGTAAGTTTTTCATAGCAGAAACCAAAAACAAGGAATGTCTCAAAAAGGACCAACTCCACGAAAAAAATGTATATAACATAAATCGTGTGTTTTAACGTGCTCTACATTTTTGTGTAGTAAGTTTTTGTGCATCTCTTATGATTTAGCAGTTATTCAAAATTCCGTAAAATTCTTTCAGAATAAACTACTCTTCAGAGGCTATTCCCAGAAAATTTAAGATATACATTTTATTTGTCAGGTAAATGTCTTTGATATATGATATTTTAATCAAAATCGTTAGAGCCATTTTTGAGAAAATCAAAATTTTCGTAAAAAGTTCCATGTAAAGGGTAGATTGGGGTGGGGGGATTTTTCTCAAAACCTTCGTGTCGCATCCCTGGAAGATACTAAACTTAAATACCAAGTTTGGTATTTTACCGACTTTTCGTTTTTGAGTTATCTGTTTACAGACACACGGACACACACACACACACACACACACACACGGACCTTTTTCTCAAAATACTTTTTTTTGGATACAGTGGACCCTAAAACATATATTTCCGGTGAAATCTCGGTATTGAATTTTTTGGTGCAGTGCAATACCTTCTCTATACACTATGTACATAGTGCCTATAGAGAAAGTAAAAGTGATATATGTTACTTTTCCATGACTTACTCTAGCTATTCTGCTACAAACTATTCTTAGAGTAGCTTATTCATTCATCTAGGTATCCGTTTCATATCGAAATAAACATTAACAAAAATGGTGTTATCACATGCTTACTTGTAGATAGAAGATGAACTAGCTTTTAAGCTCTTTTGATTTTGCTGAAGCGGAACCTGAATTGCCTTTGAGATTTAACATTGAATATGGTAGATTGTCATATGATTTGGTAGTGCACAAGCAATTTTTATTAAAAGGAGATTTATAATTTAATTGTTTCATGTTCTATTTCTTGTGACTTAAAATAATATATATAAATATTCTTACTTACTATCAATTAAGAAACAAGCAAATTGATTGAAATCAATTTCGACCTACTATGTGATGCTTCGGAAATTCCTTTCTCCTTACATGACAAAAGAGGGCAAAAAAGGCAAATGAAGACTTCCCATTTAGAAAGGTGTAAAGCAATAGAAAGTGTAATTAAATAGCTATGAAATGGTTGACCCAAAAAATAAAATAAAAGCAAACCTAAAAAAATATTGTATTTGACAAAATGTCTGCTTTTAGAAGATCTACATATTTTGCAATAAGGTTTGGAATGCCCTTTTACGATAGTTTGTCTATCTCTGGAGAGAAATTCAGAGGTTATTTCTTGAAAATTCAACATATGCATTTCAACTGTCGTAAAAATATTTTAAACGTAGAGTATTTTATGACAAATGAAATGTGTATGTCAAGTTTCCAAGTGAAGGGTAGCTTGGGGTGGGTGGGTTATTTTGAAAATTTTCTAAGGCATCTTTTGAAGATTCTGAACTTTAATTGCTATCGACACATATATATATATATATATATATATATATATATATATATATATATATATATGCGCGGCCGTGAAGCTATTTAGAAAATCTATGCCTGCTTTTTAATTCAAGGGGTTTCTAAAACCTACAGTTGCAGTGAAACCTCAGCATATAATTTTTGGGTGGAGTTAAATACTTTTTGCTACACGTAGTAGAAGAAATAAAGGAGAATATTACAGTAATCAATGACTGTAATAATTAACTTATTTATTTTCCTGTGGCCCCATTTCCTGCTGTTTATACAGCGATGTTAAATAATTTGCTCCCCTGAATGATTATCGGATACAGAAGAGCTGGCAAGCGTTTTCCGACTTACGGAAATAGCATGGACAAGCATGTCCGTTATCCGACCGGAATGCTGAGGAGAATTATTAGGAAATGTTTATCGATTTATTTTTATTTTGTGCCACACTGAATGTATCCAACCACTATTAGCATCGTTCTTGATAAAACTTGTGTGTAGAGGATTAGTTAATTCTGTTTAAAATATTTGAGAGAGGACATTTTCTCCAGTCTTATTAGTTGGAGACAAAGTTCTTAAAATTCTTATAGTTATAGTTTAAATCCTCAAATATTTTCACAACTGCTCTGCCGTAAAATGGGCAATCCCTACATTTTTCACGTTTCTATCTGAAATTAACTACGCGGAATGTTATTTATACCGTAGGCACTAAAATATTGAACCTGCCTTTACAACGTATGTAGTATTAAATACAAGTGTCCAGCTTTTCAAATGTGTAAATATCTTTAGAGCATATTTCACACCTTTCCAACAAGATTTGTGGATGTTGATGTGTTTTCTCTCTATACGAAATATTCGTTCTCTCGCATGTTTACGACTGCACTTTGCATCAATGGCAGTAAGCGCTTCTATCATTGGATTAAATATGCGTGTGCCTAAAATCTTCAAAATACTGTTTCATTGGTTGCTATTGGGTGCTTATTGAATTACATTAGCATGGTGATCATTGGTTTATAATACTGTAGCTCACTTATAGTTTTCATGGATGGATGAGAAGGTGGGTGGGTGGGTGGATGGATGGATGGATGGATGGATGGATGGATGGATGGATGGATGGATGGATGGATGGATGGATGGATGGATGGATGAGGAGGTGGGTAGATGGATGGATGGATGAGTAGGTGGGTGGGTGGGAGGATGGATGGATGAGTAGGTGGGTGGGTGGATGGTTGGGTGAGTAGGTGGGTGGATGGATGGTTGGGTGAGTAGGTGGGTGGATGGATGGATGTTTAGGTGGGTGGATGGATGGATGAGTAGGTGGGTGGATGGATGGTTGGATGGATGAGTAGGTGGGTGGATGGATGGGTGGATGGATGGATGGATGGATGGATGCTTTTTATTTGCCAGGACAATAAAAGTTGTATAGCAACGTCGACAAAATGCACTAAAATTACAATATGCTACATCAAAACATAAAAATATTCTGCTGTTGTAAAATTCTTTAAGGTTATAAAAAGTAATAATTAACAATACTGATTTTATAGTTCTCTTAAAAACTAAAACGATGGATCATTTACATTATCTTTCAAAATGTTAAACAAACTTATGGACTAAATTTCAAAACTATTTCGAATCTTAAAAAGTTTGTTTTTATGCACATAAGTGTTAGAGCAGTTTCTAGTTATGTAGGTAGGGAGTCTTACTTAAGGCTTAAACATTTAGGCAAATTGCTGAGGTGTGACATTGTGTTAGTAGTTTTGGCAGCATAACTCCTCAAAAATGCGAAAAGTATAAAGATACCTTAAAAGGTGATAGTGTACCTAGTTTCTTGCTCTCTATGTCCATCGCTATGCAAGCGCACGACTGATCAGCAAGAAACGTAATGTATTTCACCAGGAGCAAGAGAGTAGTTCTACCACGGCGGTAACAGTGTTATTTAAATAGTGTAATAGTGCTTGAAGCCGACATGAGCCCAAGTAAGTCAGGAGTTAACGTCCTGTTCTCAAAAACTGGGTCTGACCGAACATGTTCACTTTCTCAACACGTACTATGTGCGCAGTATGAAGAGAAGGTATTGCATTGCACCCAGAAATTCGATACTGAAAATGGACGTTTTAAAGTCACCTGTATCAAAGAAAACATTTTAAAGAAAAGGTCCTGTGTGTGTGTGTGTGTGTGTGTGTGTGTGCGCGCGCGCGCGCGCGCGCCTGTGAACACGATAACTCAAAAACGAAGAGTCCGTAAAATACCAAACTTGGTATATAAGTTTAGGATCTTCCTAGGATGCGACACAGAGATTTTAAAGAAAATCCCCCCATCCCAAACTATCTTTTACAGGGAAAGAGTTTGGAAGATTTTGATTTTTCAAAAATGGCTGACAATTTTGATTAAAATATCGTATATAAATGTATATCTTGAATCTTCTGGAAATAGCCTCTGAAAAGCCCTTTATGCTGGATGATTTTTCTGTATTTTGTAGAACTAGTAAACTGTAAGAGATAGACAAAGATTACACAAAATATAAAGATTTCGTTTAAACACAATTTATATCATTCATTTTTTTAATTCGCAGAGCTACCACTTGTTGGTTTCAGTTTTAAAATATTTAAAACATTCCCCATATGAGAATTTCTTAGACTTTGTCCACATTAAAATAAGTTTTTTTAAAATATTTACTATCGTTTTAGTCTAGTGTATTACATTATTTCCCTTCTACTTACAAGAAAGCATTTTGGTTAATGTTTATGTAGTTTAATATGAAGTAGAGAGAAGAATCAGCTTTTTAACAATAATCTGCTACAGAGATGTAGAGAAAGTCACGTGAATGGAACACTTCAGATTTTTAAACTTGGTAATATTAAACTTACTTGTAAGCATATGCCTGTTTTATTCTTAGCCTCCAAGCCCCTTTAATTAAGATTATCTCCTTTCCCAGTTCGCCTTTCCTTGGAAGTCACCATCTCCACACCTCTCGCAAGCCAAAAACTGAATTACCAGCCTAAAGCTCATATTGATGCTGGTCTAAAAACAATTTTTTAAGTATATATTGTTGCAAGTCAACTGAAAAGTTTAATTCTGAAAATTGGAACAACCTGTAAACAACCTCGTATATCTAGGATTACCGGCTGAGGTAAGTAAACCTCGATTCCTGGGTATCCTACAATAGCATGCCTACTTTTGTCCGAGTGCGTATGTACTTAGAAGGTGCATTATTTGCATGATATTTATAAAAAATTAAACGTTCTGCTGAGCTTCTCCAATGCTTGGCTACAGCTTTCACAAATATGTGATCACGTTACACCTGACACCGTGGGGCGGTAATGTGGTTACAGGTTCGTGTTCCGGGCGAAGGTTTTGGCTATTAGGAATGGTGGGGATATGAGGGTGCCCTAGCTCAGGATTTTTACTAGCATGATAACTCTTTTCAGGGTGTGAAACGACACAAGTGCTTTATTCAGTCAATTCGGCCTTTATCCGCCGTCGAACACACACGCATTCCTCTTAATTTTCTGCTGTGAAACTACACTTTACGCGACCGCGACTAATTGTTACTTATTAATTTTGATGCAGTGATATTGTCCGTACAACAATAGATATTACAATAACTATATCCCTCACAACTAAAGGTAGCCTATTTGGCTCCACCACGAACCCTAAATATCACACCTTTGCTCTGCCGATGCTCTACGCCAAGTGCCTCAAAAAGTGTTGCCTGGCCAGCGAGAGCATTGTTTTCTCTTTTCCCGTTATGTTCCCTTCGGGCAGAATACTCTCAACCCCTTCGGGTCAATGGTCTACCCCCACCGGTACTATGCTACCAGCTCTTGACAACTCGGCTACTTAGACGTGTTCGAAATCCTTCTTCCCTCCCCATTTTCAAAGCACATTTATATTTCCCTTCTGAATAACTCTTAGCTCCGTGGTATAACATGTACACTCGATGGATGTTTTGTGAACACATCCCCAGGAGGATTGTTAAATGGATGCGTAGGCTTCCACGACCTGCGTCTTGATGTGTCTTCTTAGCTTCCGGAGAAGGCCGCGTTATCTTGCATGGGAATGCCGATGTTTCGCTCATCTTGCCGTGAGCACAAGAGCCCAGAAGAAGCTCACGGCAAGATGAGCGAAACGTAGGCATTCCCATGCAAGATAACGCGGCCTTCTCCGGAAGCTAAGAAGACACATCCCCAGGAGGAATTTATGAAGAAGATATATAGACGTAAGGCATGCTGACGTGGTCGACATGGCTTGCAGAGTTTCGCAACACGAACAGACTTGACCACCCTGTACAGTAGGAGATTACTCGAGGGCTACTCAGAGACTTCCCTGAAACAGGACCGGAAAACACGATCCCAGCACTGGAGAGGCCGAGAAAATGTTCCACAGTGCAGAAAATTCGCGGTAGATACGCCAAGTGAGAATTCACTTTTCCAACGTAGGAAATCCATGAAACACCTATGCTCAGGATGGGTGCTCACTGGGAATCAAACATTGGACCTCGAGAATTCGAACCTCACAGTTATTGCAGCGTCTCTCACTCGGTATGTAGTATTTCAAACATATATACGATGAAATAAATCACAAAAGCATGCATCAAAATATGAACACCAGTGCTATAAACTTCTAAAGGCTTCAGTCACTGTATTTTTTAACACTGACGAAAATAACATATGAAAGCAGCATTGATTGGTCGGTCTAGAACCAATGAAAATCGGTCCAATTATTGCTGAAGTGAGCAGTCACTATAGAGATCTAATATATTGCATTCACATGACTGCCTCTTTTGGTTCTAAGAACTATTATTACAAAATCTTCTACCATTTACTCGTTAATAGATAAAGCTTAAAATTAAATAAATATAAACTTTGTTTAAAATTAAAACATTTCCGATTAGGTATAAGAATACAGTGTTATTAACATTTTTAGAAAACGTGATGGTTGGTGATTTCTTTCCAATTCCATTCTTTTTGCATGGCCAGGAGAAAAACAAATGGTGAATTGCCACTATATAAAAATTAAGTTGTTTCAAAAAACAGTAAAAAAATATGATAAATATGCTCAACGCCACGACATATTTAATTATAATAATTTGAGCACTTTAATGACATATACATTCTGTGCCGTATGATTTTGTATCTAATACCTTTTCAGTTGTTGAAAAGTGATTTAGAATAAAGATGTCTATATAGATTGTTCCCAGAACATTCAAGATATACATTTTATTTACTATGCAAATATCCATGAGTCAGTTCTGCAAAATGAAAAAAAATGTCGTTTGTAATTTCAGCGAAAGTGAACAAGAATGCACTTCCATGGAAAGGCATAGTTTGGGTTGGTGGATTTTGTTTTTTAAATGGTCATGTAAATTTCTTGGAAGATATGGATATTAAATTCCATTTTGCTAATTAAATACGTTTTTAATGACTTCTGTTGCTCTCAGGTGCACGCTCGTTGGTACACGCACACGCCTTATTTTCTAAAAATTGTTTTTCTTCTGGTACAAGAATTATCGAAACGCAATGTTGCGTTAAAATTTCAGTAATTTTGAATGGGATGCAATACTTTTTGGACTTAAGATTGAAATGTTCGTTTATATCATGGTTCTTCCAAACTTTGCTATATTTTAGGTAAGTTTAATTCTTAACACACATGAATTGTTGGCAGTTTATTTAAACTTTGTTTAGTCTAACTTTTTTAATATTTATTCTAAAGTCGTGCTAGTAATATTCAAAAACATTTTAATTAAAAAAGTATTAACTACATAAATATACTAGTTTTTCTTGCTCAAGTGTCCAGAAAAAGTATAATTTTAAATATCCCGGACCGGCATACATGTATGTGTATGTGTTTTGTATATATACATATACATCACCTATACACGCATATATAAGTAGTAGAATTAGCAGTGGTGGTGGTAGTAAGTGCATAAAGTTACATCAATTGCGTAACACAGTGGTACGGTTCGTGAGGCCATAAATACTCTCTAAAATACTTCAATTGAAAATATTTTCCACCCCTATTTTACATGTAGTCACAACACTGAAAACACATACACACACCGTACGCTATAACAACAAACCAACAAAAGAAAGAACACTGATATCACACATTTACGCACTCACACACTAGGCCCACGGATTCACACTAATAGATACTCATATACCACATATTCCTATACAATATTTATACAAACAGCTCATATTTTAGCACACGTACACACTTTAACTATGAGACAAGGCTTTGCCAGTTCACACTGTTCAGAAACAAGTCCCAGCATGCTGTCCTCCGTCTGTTTTCATTAAAAATACCTTCGATAATAATTGTTTTCTAATATCCTCAAATTGTACGCAATCTTCCAAATATGCATCTAGTCTTACTGATCCTCACATAACGGGAAAATACTCCTACCAACTTTTCAACTATACCTTAGAAACGTTCAACCCAACCATTCTAGTTCACTTCTGGTCCACGCCATTCCCGTCCTCCGACTTATACCAATTCTAAGATACATGTTTCTTTGCGTATATAATGAAGACATATATTATAATATATATTACATAAACGGCTATGTTTACTAATAATTTTAGTATAGAACTGCATTTGTTAGAAAGTCACCAATTTGTTAAGTAAGATGTTTTACAAATAATTAGCAGCTTCAGCCAGCATTAAGACTTTTAATACAAAGATGAATCATCAGCTGATTGAGGAACGAGTTTGACATTTTAATGAATTGTTTAACAATGTGTAGTTCAATAAGGACGAGTAAATTTGTACTAAAGTATGACTAATAACAAAAGTAATAAATCAATCAATGACGTATCCTCTCTCGGGTCCCTCCCTCTAACCATACATTTACTCACCTGTAGTTGAGAAAGCAATAGAAAAGGAAAAATACATTTAGATGTTCTCACAGCATATTTTGACGCACCACTGTGGTCCAAACATTTCAGGAGTTTGATATTTGGAAAGATGAATACAAATAAATAGCATCAGAAATGTATCGAAAATAACGAAAATCTTTGGAAAATTTTCAGTTTTCCCCGTCTTTCGATATTTTAAAATATCTGGGAAATTTCATGGCTTGCAAGTCGAAAGTTAGCGAGAATTTTTAGCCGATATAACGGGCCAGCTATTCAGTGCATTTTCCGAGAGGTTGCGACATTAATCATACGAAGAAGAAGCCTTGTCATGCCTCTTTTATTATGTTGCTAGGAGGCAGAGAATGTAGCAAGGAGATTTGAAACTAGATCATATAAGTGATGTCGAATCAGAACTTAACTCTTTCCAGCCCAATTTCTCTTTAATTGAAATTGCTTTCTGAAAACAGACGCCATAGAATACATATTTTCCCTTAAAAGTTGGTCTTATCGGATCTCTTATTGATAGTTCAATTTTCTAAGCTTCTAAATGATCAAGATTTAAATGTCAAAAGATAACCTAGATTGTAATCCTCCCTGTAATGCTATAGTGATAAAGGAAGGGTTGGGCCCAGATAAAATAAATGCTGATTGGCATATCTAAAAGTTGACTGGACCTTTGTAATATTGCAAGGTAATAAAGTTCTGTATTTGTTAGAAAAAGGAGGTATCTTTGAAGAGAGTTTATTTTCGCCTTCACTTGTTCTAACCCATGTTAACATAAATAAATCTAAATAAAGCACCGACATATATAAAATGACGGTACAGAATTATTAAATGTTAACCTTTACCAACCTCGATAAATGCAGATAATGATGACATAATTGAGCTGGAAAGGGTTAATGGAAGTGATAGAGAAAGCTGGACAGTCACAAAGTATACTGTAGAAAAATGTGTATGTTGTGAACAGATGTCTGGATAACTAAATTTAGGATTGAAGGGCATGCGGAAGGAGGGGAGCATCGCTTTGTTGCTGAGCAACATACTTAACGTAAGGACCATTATAGCTTGCTGGGAAATGATCCAAGTCAAGGCAAATAATGGACGATTAAATCAATGGTTTCAAGTTAATAATTTAAAGTCTTATTTAATTATTTTTTTACCAAGCACTTACCGTTGATGTATATAAGCTGTTAGTTTGGAGTAGCTATATGAAATATAATAAACTTTTGGAAGTTGAACCTTTGGAAGCGCAACTGAGAAATAACCATTTTTCAACACAAAACAGCGAGTACCTGCAAAAGAAACCAGTCGTTATACCGTCCATCCTGATTCATGGTGATATAGGGATAATGCAGCTAGGGCTCAAGGGTGTTGTTGCATTTACATTCAGTGTTTCACTGATATAGCAGTGAATAATCTTATTGCTGTGATTTCTCAGTGTTATAAAACATGAAATTACATAAATGTTATCCTAGCTCAGCAGCCATAACGACCAGTTAAAAGCACTTGGCCCTTCATTTGGTGCGAATATTCTGGCTTGGATCAATATTTGGACCTTCTCTGTGTCCGTAATAAGCACTGAAGCGTGTGGTGCAGACAAAACTCAATTGCCGGCAAACGCGATTAAGCTGTATAGCCATACTAAAATAGATCATTTGGAAGCGATGAAAGCCATTGAAACCCAATAATAATTGACTAAAACGTTACAGATTAAATTACCTGATCCCAAACCGCTATATATGACTAGCTAGCCTACATTACGATTCAAAATTTATTTAAAACCATATCTATACAATTTTTTCTCGGATACTAAAAATAGTGGCAATATTTTAGGCCCAGAACATTGAATTTAATTCACTTTATGATCAGCTATGATCGTTATTTGTTCCAATTTTTATATAAGAGCCTCACAGAATTAAAGTTTAAACAAGGTAAATTACCAGAGATTCAATGTGTTTCCAGAATCGCAATATTTTGTTGAAATATGTAGATGTTACAGCACACGTGGTGAACAAGAGCAAATAAACTTTCATCTTACTTTCGGTAGCACATGTACTATATACATAGAAGGTACAACATTCCATCCAAAAGTTTGATACCGGAAATGCATGCTTTCATGACCCCTGAATCGAAAACAAGCATTTTTAGAAAAAGGTGTATGTTCACGGATAGCTTTGGCCAAAGACGAAAAGTCGGGTAGTTGCTAAACTTGGTATTTAATTTTAGTACATATCTTCCAAGGATGCGACACATCATTTTTAGGAAAGTTCCACCATCCTAAACTACACTTTTATACGCAGACGATTTAGTATTGTGCCCTACGACAGTAAACGGATTGCAACGAGGACTGGACAAACTTAAGAATTATTGCGATGAATGGCTACTTACAGTTAATGTGAATAAGACTAAGGCAATGACTTTCAAAAAGGGTTGTGTTTATAGCAGGGAGGAGACTTGGACTTATGCAGGACAGATACTGGACAATGTTAAATCTTTTGTGTACTTAGGACTCACATTTACAATGAACGGAAAATGGACAAAACACATTGACATTACGAAATACAAGGCAAGGGTGAAAGCGAAAGCTCTCCGGATACGCTGCAGAATTCCGAATATCTCCATAACCTTAATGGAAACTGTATACGGAGCGACAGTTAGATCCACGATGACATACGGAGGAGAAATATGGGGGTGGGAACAAACAGGGAATCTGGATCAAGTGAGGACCCAATTTTTGAAAGGAATTCTGGGTGTAGGGAGGGGTACGGCAAACTGCGGAATAATGAGGGAATCCGGGGCACATAGTGAAACAATAGAGTGCAAAATCAGAGCAGCTAAATATTGGCTGAGAATCGTTCACGGAAACTAATCTCTAATTAGGGCAGTCTGCTACCGTGAACAGCTGCGAGTGGAAGGTAATTCGACGTGGGCATCAAAATTAAAGAAAGGGTTGGAAACCATTGGGATGGGAGACATTTGGATGGCGGGGCAGGAAAACAGGCGAAGTATTTGGAGAAAAATTAAGAACCGCCCCTGTGATATTGACAGACAGCAAATAATTGCGCAATGCACAGAGAAGGTGTCACTAGAAGTACAGTCTGGGCTGAAATCGGAGTGGGGTATGGAGCAATACATCAAAACAGGTACCAAACTCATTAGAGAGGAGCTCGCGTGGATTAGACTAGGAGCATGGAGGAGCACGAAAATTTCTGACGAGAATGGTACGAGAATCTGTCCCATTTGCGAGGAGGAAGAGTCGTGGACTCATATCTTGGCAAGATGTAGGGGTACGGAGGAATGGCGGGAAAAATATTTGCCGCGATTTTTCACCACTGCGAATGTAGGGCTAGAAGCATGTTGGACGCTACTGGCAGGCACGGAAAACATGGACGGGCTAGGTAAATTTATACTTAAGGCAAGACAGCTGAGATCTGAGGAGGCTGCCAATAGAGAACGGGGGGGGGGGAATAAGATCAACTAAACAAAAGTGACTACATTGTTCTACATACATATATATTATGTCATACTTAGGTCACTGTTGTGCTATGGTTTTATATATGTTGTATATATTATGTGTATATATGTCTTTTAAGTGTAATTATCTATTATAAGAGGGTGCATTTATGAAGGTGTACTCTGTACTGTAAATTTAAATTGCTATATTTGAATATCTTTGTATTTTTATTTTCGGGTTCACTCTTAATTCTTTATTGTTGTTTAATAATGATTTGTACTGTGAATTTCCTTTCGTGTTTACTCTTTTAATTCTTTGTTGTTGTTGTTGTTTTAATATTGCTTGTAATGTGTATTACAAAAGCACGTATGGTCTGTGGACCCGTGCGATTGTTGAAATTCTATGTATGATATTGCTATGTCAATAAATACACTTATTCATTCATTCATTCACACTTTACATGAACATTGTTTATCGCCCTTTTCTCTGCTTGTTAAACTTGAGGATATTTAGCAAATTAAATAATGTTTTCATGGAATCGCGAGAAACAACTGAATATCGAATGGAGTTTGAAATAATGAGAAGTATTGGACAAATGGAACAATTAAATATTATGGATAAGATGCAAATGGCTTATCCTACAAAAAACAACTTACAGTAAATGTGCGTTTTAAAAATAAATATTTTTGGGAATAGTATATTCTTTATCACTTAACGTATAACAGTTATAAAATGTTATATAAAATTACTTCCGATCGAAATGAGGACTTTGTAGAAAATTGGAGATAATAATTGAGCAATCAAATTTGATAACGCGTTTTATCATTTTCCTTTTGGGTTATCGTGTCACAAACACACACAAGGACTTTTTCCTAAAAATGCTTATATATCCGATTTGGGTGCAATTCAATACTTTCTCTGTATACTACATACATAGTACATGACGAGAAAGTAAACGTGCATAAATATAAAAGTCGCATAAAAGAAGAAAAGTGTGTTTACATTTTGTGACTCTCCCTACCTGCACGTGTTTCCGTTTAGCGAGAATGTCGCACCCCTGAGGAACCCCAGCGTGCGTGGCGCGTGGACTGAAAACAGGCAGCTGCAAATGAAACAGAGAGCACAAATGGTGAAAAGCAAATAAACGTACATGTCCATCCTTGCTAATGACATAGGAAAAGCAGACATACTGGTATCAAAGACCATCTGTGGCTCTTATGATCACAAATTAATGAGATCGGCCATAATTACCTTGCTCGTATGTCATACATATGTTTACACTTATGCCTACCTACAATATTACCACCAGCAGAGAATAATAATATTAAGCACAGACTGTGTATGGTGACGATGATAATGAAGTGCAAGTTAGATAATATTAGAGATAAATAAATAAATTAGATATATATTATATATTGTATGTAGCTGACTACAGTAATATTATATAAAAAAAAAAAAACTGTGTAAAACGTGGGTTCATTAAGCACCCGCGTGAGCCTTGAAGAGGCCATGTTCTAAAACACAAAATATTTCTAATTAAGTCCCCCTTTTCAGCTGTAAATTTTCTGGCAATGTTCCTGCCATTTTTAACCACTACAAAAATAGGAACGTCCATTTGGGCAGTGTGGTTGTAGCGTGTCTGCCCCACATTCGCAAGTTCGAATCTCGCTTAGGGTGAGTCACCCAGATAAGGGTTTTTTTTTGGGGTCTTCATCATTTGAGCATCATTTCACTAATTTTATCCATCGTCCGATAAGAACAACCAGGTTAAAGAACGCTAAGCTACAAAAAGAGGAATTAAAATACTCTGTAAAATACGTCTCTGTCTCGATGATGACCTAACTCAGATGTACCAAAAGGTGACATCAGTTTCAAAACATAAGAAAAATACTCATAAGAAAAATACTGGAATTTTCTACTAAAACATTAATGCAAATCTACTTCTTCCATGTTCAACATTAGATATCGGGCATTTAATTCGAAGAATTGAAGGTAAGCTTTCTTAAGAATAAACCTTCTTCCAGTCTTAATAATAAACCCAGTACCATATTGCATGCAGGTTATATAATTGCAAAACTAACAGCTCAATGTGCTATCGAGCCCAACATTGATAAGCTAAGCGCAAATCAGAATAAGAAATCCAAACATCAATTAATAGGTACTTATGAAACATATATTTCACAATGGAATTTAATGAATAGTGTGCTTATAAAATGTGTATAACAAATATTTTATTAGTCTACCGCTGAATCCTCTCAGAACTCTTCCTTACACCCATATCTATTACGTCATCAATGTAGGGCTACTAGGCAGGGAAAAAGTGACCAGTTTCTTCTCAATCATGACACTAACCTAAACATTTGATCCAAATTTTGTTCCGTCGACGCATTTCATCATGTTTGGAGCAGGTTGGACGAATTTAGGTGTGCAACAGCAATTCGTATGTGGTTTATTCAGTTTGTCGTTGGAAACTCCGGATGGATGTGCTGGTGCGTTATGGTAAAACCTCACTTTCTTCTTCGCTAAACGGGGTAGTGTCGGCTTCAAATTGGGTCAATAACTCAACTTAGTAAACGATTTCTTATCGGCAGCTTTGTTTTTCTCGAGTATACATTTTAAACCTAAGAATCCCAGCGACATCAGCTTCTGTGCAATACCATAACTCTACTTCAAATATACCAATAAAGCTTACTAAGCTCTTAAAAGGCATATGCTATTGTGCTAGCAAAAGTGAATACTGCTTGGATACTAAGGTTCCGCAAGGTATTTAAAGCAGATTTTAGATCTATTAATGCATCATCTTGAGCTCTTATGTACTATTGTCCTCTCTCCTCTTCCGCACACGTACTATACCTGGGCGTCACCGGTTAGTGACTGTGTGTGCGAGTGTGTGCGTTTGTGCGTGCCTGTGGGAAACATAGCTCAAAAACGAAAAGTAGGTTAAGTACCAAACTTGGTATTTAACTTCCGTATCTTTAAAGGTGCGACACTAAGTTTTCAGGAAAATCCCCCATCTTCAACTACCTTTTACAGCAGGCCTGGCATAAAAAGCCATGAACTCACCCTCCCTCTCGACCCCACTACTCTCTTTTAACAGTCACGTATAACCAAAGAAACACAACCGGTATTAGCTCCGTGGCAGCCTTATCAGTCAGTGCAGTGGTGACTTACATGTGCAATATATGAGTGAACGGCAAATGTTAAATCGTGTCTGGGAGAACAAATATTTTGTTGTTCAGGAACAACCCTACTTTTACACATGTAACCTCTCCGCTTCTCTGCCAGGTGGAAGGAAAACAGAAGCTGTAATTGATAGAGCATTTCACACTGCGGATGCTTATCTTACGGCCCTCTATTACGTGGAAATTTTTTTGAAAATGTTGATTCTCTCAAAAATAACTAACGATTTCGATTAAAATGTTATACACATAACATATATGCGTGAAAAAGAAAATGCATATTTTGAATTTTCAGGAAATAACCTCTGAAAACCACTTCATTCTGGATTAATTTTGTATACTTTTTTTCAAAATTTTAGACAAAACTTACCACACAAAATATTTAGATCTCATTAGAAAACACAATTTATGATATATACACTTTTTATAGAATTCACCGTTTTCAGGATATTCCGAGCAATTTTCAGTTTTAAGGTAATGTTTATCTCGATTATTATGACAATCTTTTATAAGGAAAGTTTTTATAGAATAGCTAGAATATGTGGGTGAAACACATAAGATTTTTTGCACGTAGAAGGGCAGGAACAATTGGTGAAATGTTACACATTTTCTACTCTCAAAAAAGGAAAGTTGTGGGAGAAGACCATGAAGAAGGTAGGAAGAGAGTGGGGGGAAAGCTCAATCTCTGAGATTGCAATAGCGTGAACACATTTGCGGTTTCTGCTGGTAGAATGTACAATTGCATCTTACTGTGGTCCATTTTTACTTTCTCTAAACGTACTATGTACATAGTGTATAGAGAAGGTACTGCAATCCACCCAAAAATTCGATACCGAGATTTCACCGGAAATATATGTTTTACGGTCCGCTGTGTCAAAAACACACATTTTCAGAAAGAGGTGTGTGTGTGTGTGTGTCCGTGTGTCTGTGTACACGATAACTCAAAAGCGAAAAGTCGGTAAAATACAAAACTTTGTATTTAAGTTTAGTATCTTCCAGGGATGCGACAAGAAGATTTTGAGAAGAATCCCGCCACCCCAAATTACCCTTTACATGGAACTTTTTTTCGAAACGTTTGCTTTTCTCAAAAATGGCTCTAACGATTTTGATGATGGTATCGCATATTAAAGATATTTACCTGACATATAACATTTATAGCTTGAGTTTTCTGGGAATAGCCTCTGAAGACTCCTTTATTCTGGATGAATTTTACGGAATTTTGCCTAACTGCTCAACCGTAAGAAATAGACAAAAACTTACTACGCAAAAAAATGTATAACAGGTTAAAACACACAATTTATGTTATATACATGTTTTTCATGTAGTTGATCGTTTATGAGATCTTCCTTATCTTCAGCTTTGAAAACTTACTTTTCCCATACAGGAATTTGTCAACTCATGTTCATACAAAGGAACATAGTAACCAGCTTTTGACTATCTCTTTAACCTATTTCGCTTCTACTTACAAGGAAGCAAGTAATAAGACAAATCCTGCTAATTTTTTCTCGATTAGAATGAAGTAAATAGAAGCAAATGCTTTTTAACAATAATTTGTTGCAGAAATGTAGAGAAAATCATATGAATGGAACACATCAAATGTTTATGTAATACTATTTTAATATTACTTAAAATAAACAAAAGTTATTTAAATATCCACAGAGAAAACTTGATGAAGTCCATAATGCATATGAAGAGAACTGCTGCTTATGATGAAAATATATTGTAGAACATATTTCACAAGGAAAGAAAAAAAAAAAAACGCGATTTCTTTTATATTTTTCTTCCATTACAATTCTGAGCTGTTAGTAAAACAATGCCAGTAGTTGGTACCAGTCTAGGCGTCCATTAAAATTTGAAAAAAATAAAAGTTCCGGATTGACTTGAACCCCTCTCGTATATCAAGGGGAGAGTTTAGAAGACCAACAAGTAGCATGCTTATATTGTAACATGTAGAAAGAAGCGAAAATGTTAGCTTCTCATACATTTCTCACACTTTTTTTTTGTACCTTAACATCCTTTAACCTGGTTGGTCAAATCGGACGATGAACGAAATTGGTGAAATGCTGCTCAAATGATCTCGGGGTCCATGGAGCTCAAAGTTACTCGGCATTTGCTGCCAGCATTTTGACATGGTAGCTCAGTGGTAGAGCAACTGGCTGAAGACAAGAAGATCCATGCTTCAGGTCCCGGCTATGGCATTGAATTTTTCAGTTTGTCTCTACCTATCCAACTCCTGTCCTACACACGGTTTCTGTGAGAAAACAATTAAACAAAGATCAATTTGCTTTCAGAATTTAACTGCAAATTCTATTGTAAAGCAAAAGAGACCTTGACTTATTTTTACACTTCAGTGTAAAATCTAGCTGACCGGCCAACTTCTCTACACTCTAAAGCTAAGTTTTCAAACTTTTTCAGTTTAATAAATGGTACCTCTCTCCCTCTCTCTGGTGTAAGGGATGTTCTATAAACCCTTTATTCTCGTGCATAACCGTCAAAATGAATAAGTTAGTGATTTATTTAAAATTTATAAAACTTTCTTTTTCATCATCTATAATTATTATCTTCACTCTATGGTTTAATTTTTTATCAGTAGGCCTGTAATTGAAGATTTTTATTTGCTCTATTTCGTACATAGTACATAGAGAAAGTACTACATCCTTTCCAAAATTTAGATAAGGGCGTTTCATTATAAATAGGAGCTTTACGGTATGCTGGATTTAAAAAATATATATATATAATATATACACACAAAAAGGTGCGAATGTGTTTGTGTCTGTCCATGTGTACGACTATGAACAGCATAAGTAAAACAAGAATTATCGATTAAATACCAAACTTAATTTAAGTTCAGCGACACGAAGATTTCCAAGAAAATCCCACATACAAAACCAACCTTTACGTAGGAAATTTACGAAAACATTCTCTAACCGTTATGATTAAAATAACATATTAAAGTTATTTACTCTAGAAAGCAAATGTATATCTTGATTTCCTCGGAGTATCCTGTTAGTCACCGCGCCGTAGCCGAGTGTTTAGGCGACTCGGCTCTCCCAGGCGACGTTTAGTGGGATTCGTGGTGGACAAAGCGACAAAGGGGCGGGTTTTCTGTGTGTTCAGCGGTTTCCCGATGCTATAACATTCCACCAGTGCACAATCTTGATTCCATGCTATCATCAGTGTCCTCACCTGCGGTGCCATAGTAGTAAAAGCGGGCGTCAAATATTGTCAAAAATAGCCTGCGAGTCCCGCTTATTCTGAATGACTAACATAACTGATTTACCATGTGAGACAGAGAGAGGGAGAGGGAGGGAGAGGAGGACAGAAACTTACTACATATAATATTTATCTGGATAAGCGTGAAGTATATGGAAGAATAAGCTGTTGTAAGAATATCTTATTGTAGCATAGATAGAAAAGGCAATGCGAATGAGGGACATTAGATTATTTTGAATTTTATATAACCCGCCAAATTGATGTAGTCATTTAGACCTGTCCATGAGCGAGATGTCTGCCTAGTAACTTACAAGGCTTGTATTCGGGGAGTGCAAATGCCGAGGATGAGATCTTTGACCATAGTTTTGTTTGATTTTCGACGATTGACTACGTGAATACTGGTATCGTTTCTATTCTAAAATGAATTACATTTCCCTCACTGCCTATTATTTTGTTCCTCCTTCACATTTCAGAAGCTTAAGGCTATGCAGTATATGTAGGGCGTTGTCGGTCAGATGACCCAGATATCTGTTCAATGAAAACCAGTTCTCGCTTTTACAGTTGCATCCTTCACTTAGGCATAATCGAGTTCTCTCCACGTCCGCCAGAGGGAAGCCTTCTCTTAGCAACCCGCCGTATATGACTTGTTGATCAAGCTCGGAATCGCTAGAAACCTCTATCCGTATCTGTCGGTCGATCTATCATCTCATTCACTCCTTCTGATGTAGACAAGCTCAAAAGATCTGCATTGGGTCAGGGAGAGAGAGTGTCTAAGTTTCCTGGTCATACGGTTATTTATTGTATTGTGGCTGCGGCGTGACCCAAAGGTTAGACCGCTCACCTTTCACCAAGGTGAGAAGTGGGGGACAAAACGATGTCAGCGTGAATATTTACCGGGTTCTCCGGTTTCTCCAGCTCCTTCCACATCTTCTTCCTCACTCTCATAGGAAGCACTATACTGATCACCCATCCTTCCAACTCTCTCGGATTCTGGCTGCCCCTGAAAAGACTCTGATACCAGGTATAAGTCTCGGATAAATAGCGAAAGATGTATTGCATTTTATAATGCTATATTGTATTATGTTTTCATTTATTTCAGTTACTGTTTCAGATACATATTTGCATTTGCTTGTAAAGATTTATTCTAGTATACCGTCTAGTTCTACCCTCTTTCAACGTTTTGCGAATTGCCCAAATATTGTTCGATTTTTTTTTATTTTATATCCATTTTACAAACCAAACACATAACATGAGTTATAAAAAGAAATAGCATTAACAGCAAAGATTTCTTAGTTGAGAATCGTATTTATGCTTCTTCACTTATTTAGATACTAGTTGTACTACTTAGGAGTTTTAAATAATTTCAGAGTAAATGAAAATCTTAACTTTAATTTTAATCTGTTTTCCTCTTCCGATTATTTTATTTCGTTTGGTTTATTGTAATGTACTATATATATATATATATATATATATATATATATATATATATATATATATATATTATACATAATTTTTTATGACTCTTTTATTTCCTAAAAATGCTAATATAAGGCGATCTGCAAGTATATAAGTATATTACCAGCTTATCGGATTGACCCCCTTATACCATTATAAAATTTCCTGTGTGTGTTTGTGTGTGTTTGTCATTATGTAATTGCATCTGCGGCAGCTGCCATATGGTAAACCCTGTAATTTTTGTTCAGACGGTATGGGTGTGTGGTCGCGAAAATAGACGCCTGTAAAATTTATAAATAGAATTTTTTTCAGAAGATAAGGGTGTGTGGTCGCGAAAATAGACGCCTGTAAAATCTATGGATAGAATTTTCTGAACACGAATATAGTAGCTGTTTTGAACGAATTACCGATGGTTTTGTGACGGATAATTCAACGGTTCCTGAGAAATGTAACTGCCTTGTACAGTATTTGCGAAATTTCGTGTATAAGAACGTTGCAGGTTGGATAAAATGTTCTTCTATATTAAGAGTAACCACTGTAAGTTGCTATGACTTGCTAAAATCTAATCAGTGAATACGCACAGGATTACTGCCAAAAAAGATGAAGAGCCTATCGCCATGCTTATGCGCTACCGGCTACGATAACACTTTGTTGTAAATTGTGTAGTCTGTGAGGAGAAGCAGAAAACAGAAATAAGCCGCACTGTACTAAATCATAGAAATATAAGCTCTTTTATTAAGTCCCGCCTACAACATATCTACCTCACCAAAGGTCTTATGTTTTAAAACTTCTCCTTTATCTGTGATACGACCTTTCACTTTTTGCTTTAATGATTCCTAAGAATTCTGTTTTATTTCAACATCTCCTAAGTGCGTTTTCAAGCGTTCCCTAGTTTTCAGAATGTACTGAATTCTCATGAATTAAACCTTGAGCTAAAGGTTAACTGGCTTAGGCTTAACTATTTTCCTCAGATGTAACTTGTTTGTAAATGTCTCTACTTACCAAGATAATTTACTATAACACGTGCATATTATGAGTTTTAATACATAGAAATTATTTATTGGAATTTATCCTTTATTTATTGTACCATTTTTTACGAAATAATTATTCATAAGTAAGATAATTGGTATGACATTTCATGGACCTAATCTAATTATAAAACATTATTAGCAAAATAAAATTCACATGTTCCTTGATTTTTGAATTCCTTAAATATGTCACTTAAATAAACGCATATAAAAATAAAATATACTTTATAATATAGCTATATACAACAGATATGCATTTTATTATAGGTAACAACATTTGACATTTGTGCACAATTAACAAAATGTATGATTCTGTGAAATTACTTTGATGAATTCTTCAATATTAGGACTTTAGCAGTATAGCATCCACCAATATATTAAAATACTGGGTTTAATTTAGGTTACCGTATGAATCATTGTTATTTTCCTAACAAGTTTTTCGCCTTGTTCCTTGAAACGTCCAAGTTTGTAAATCTGGCGCCAACAAAATTTATTGCATTTTTATTCACTTCATGTACGCAATGATTTAAATCCGTTTAGAATTGCAGGACGGTAGCCAAGTAAACGCTTGATTTGTTTGTATGGCTATTTATCTACACAGAAGGCGTTCAGAATACCCAAAGATTTTCCTTTCGCTAGATGAAATTTTGCGGAGTGGAAAACAAGAAAAGAAACCATAAAGAAGGAGCAAAGAGCAAAAAATTTGACGTGTTTCACTCATTCACATGACTTACTCTACATCTGTGCAACAAATTATTGTTAAAAAGTTTATTCTACTTCATTTTAATCGAGATAAACATTAGCAGAAATGGTTTTAATACCTATCTCCTTATAAATAGAAGGTAAATAAGGGATACACTAGGCTAAAGCGATAGTATAGTATTTTAAAACCTGGTTGCCAGGTCGTTGAAATCCGTTTGTTTTTATTGAAAAAATTTGATGTGTTCCATTCACATGACTTCCTCTACATCTCTGCAACAAATTAGTTTTAAAAAGCTCATGCTTCTATTTACTTCATGCTAATCGAGAAAAAAATTTGCAGAAATAGTCTTATTACTTGCCTCCTTGTAAATAGGAGAGAAATAAGGGAGTAGCATAGGTTAAAGCGATAGACAAAAGCTGGTTGCTATGTGACTGAAGTTCCTTTGTTTGTAAGGACAGGAATTGGCAAATTCCTGTATGTGCAAAGTTAAGTTTTTCGAAACTAAAAACAACGATCTACTCCACGAAAAAAAATGTAAAAAACAGAAATTGTGTGTTCTAATGTGATCTACATTTTTTTGTGAGGTAACTTTTTGTCTATTTCTTACGGTTTAGTAGTTATGTAAAATTCCGCAATATTCACTTCGAATAAAATAGTCTTCAGTGGCTATTCCCAGAAAAGTCAAAATATATTGTCAGGTAAATATCTTTAATATATGATATTTTAATCAAAATCGTTAGAGCCATGTTTCAGAGAATCAACATTTTGGAAAAAAGTTCCATGTAAAGTGTAGTTTGGCGTGGGAGAATATTTCTCAAAAGTTCGTGTCGCATCATTGGAAGATACTAAACTTAAATACCAAGTTTGGTATTTTACTGACTTTTCGTTTTAGAGTTATCGTGCTCACGAACACACACACACACACACACACACACACACACGACCCTTTTCCTGCAAATACTTTTTGTGGATACAGGAGACCCTAAAACATATATTTTTGGTAAAATTTCGGTATCAATTTTTTGGTGGAGTGCAGTACCATCTCTACCTGTATAACATGTACAATGTTGTCGCGTCGATCATTCTTAAGATATTTAGTTTATGATTAAATTTAATATGTTATTCATCATTTTATGAACCTTGGAAATTAGGTTGGAATTCTTAATACATTAAAAGTAGAGAAACGGTATTAGAATGCGTGCGTGACCGGACATTTTGGTTTCCTGTTTGTCAAGATCGTCTCTTTGGACTTCACCTGACGTCAGCTTCCTTTTAGAAGCTTATAGAACAACTGTTGCATAAGCCAACAAAGAATGGGTCACGTGTTTCTAGGATGATGGCTAACGCCCAAGATGTCTAGGAGCGGCATTCGGACCATATTTGGGAATTTCCGCTGTCATTAGTGTCACCCCTATAGGGACTATAGAATCTATATATATATATATATATATATATATACAGGTAGGCCATGCCCGTCGCGCTCGTCTTGGGTCGTAACTTGTATTGTGAATAACGAAGCTTGCCGGCTGCCGCCCCAGACTCTACCATTCCTCGACAGGGACTATGCCAGACGTCTTGCCATGACCTAAGTGACATCCCTTCTACCTAGGTAGGTGTATGAGTTAACACTAAGCTGGCAATCACAGCCTCATCAAGGATAGGAACCCTTTCTTTTGTGAACCAAACACTCGCCTTTTGAACTTTTGTTTAATCTTGTTAAATATGTTAATTATCTAAAAGCCAAGCTTGAGTTCTCTATCATTTGATCCCCAGCTATTCCTCCCTGTGTCCAACCCTAGTTGTGACAATGTAAAGTATATAAAAAGAAGCGGTTTAAAATGGCTGATATAAGGAGTTCATTTAGAGCCAAAATGAATTCGAGGTCTAAATAAGCGATATTCAGCTCTTTTTTTTTTTTTTCAATTTACTAAGTTTTATAAATGCTAAAGTTTTCATTTAAATTTTCTATTTCGATGAAGAACTAATATTTTAATGCAGATTACTTCTCAGACTTAATAGAGCTTATACTGCTTCTATTAATACTTCAGTGTATGTATGTCTGAAATTTCATAAAAAAAACACAAAAAATGTACTTTTTATTTTTAGTTCATAAAATAAATTAAACTTTCCCTAATACAAAAAAGGTGAAGTCTGCATTTTTAAATATAAGTGCAATTTTTAAATATAAGTCACTGGAGCTACAGCAAAGCATTACAGGTGAAACTGGACTCAGCAAGAAAACTTCAGTTCGACAAGATCTAGTACACATCAAAGTAAGAAGCTAAGCAGCAATGCAAAACGAAAAGGACAGAAAAGGCAACAGAGGAGAGGAAAAGGAAATCTGAGGGTCTAATCTGCCTACCTGGGGGACTTTAGTGTCAGTCATGCATTCCAATCTTGTCTTGTTATCTTGCTACTGAATTTCCATACTTTTCTTCCTGTAAAATACTTCTTGCGAAGCAATATTTCTGTTATACAAATACTTTTTTCTGTACATGTTCAAGTAGCTAAAATGTATAACAACCGCCTTAGTTTAACTATCAGACGTATTTAAGAATATGTTTTTAATTTCTAAACACAAGAATTATGTTTTTATGATAACAAAAGAACATTCAAAACTTTAAAAAATGTTGGAACCTAAATTTAAGGAGGCACACGGAAATCTAGAGCAATTATAACAAGTTTGTTTCTTTTGTGAACCTAGGGTTAAAATATTAGACCAAAATTTTAATGTTTTTGTCGTAAGAGACGTTTTTAGTGACCTGACGGAAACTTAAACAAATTTGACGATAACTTCCAAACCATTCGAGCAAAATTGATAAAATTTGCGCTGCAGCTTAAGTGCATTATAATGTTACATCTGTGAAATACATTTTAAAACATCTGGCATTATTAGTTTAGAATTTCAAACTTTCCTCATATATGCCCTTACACATACAGGTGTTTCGAAACGGTACCAAACGAAGATGTGGATCTTGTTGGTCATACCGTATGTGATACTTAAATATAATTTTCAGCTCTAAATTCGGCACATGCAAAAACTGTCATAAAATCACCATGGATTAGGCAGTCGAGCATAACCAGATGGCACGTGCCTGGTACACTTCAAGAGAGATGCCGGTCGGTAACGAAAGTCTAAGTTACGTGGTGTAGGCGTGGTTTGATAGACTCGCCGGCGCGGGACAGGTCACCTTAGTAACGGAAAACGTAGCATGTGGGTGTGGCATATGCCAACCCTATGCTTCGCTGCCTGATCCCAAATGTGTGTGATTTTTAAACGCACATAAAACTTTAAATAGGAGCTTTTGAATGCAGCGACATCAAGTTTCGGACAAGTCAAAATGTAAGCTAATCGACTGCTATTTTCGTTTGGTGTTATTTTGAAACGGCCTGTATATAAATGAAAAAGTCGTTCTGGGATAGTTTCATAAAGCAGTGTATCTGCAGAGATAGGTAAAGACTCATAAAAGGATTACCGCAAATTAAGAGAGACCGCGTAGCAACAGCTTTTAATTAAGAAATTATTAGCAAGATCATAAGAATAAAAGAAACAACAGGGAAATGAAGATTTATTAGTACCCACTTTTGTAAACTAACTTACAGTGTACTTCTATTCTGTCGAGATAATTAATTTAAATTAGCTAAATTCCTAAACTGCAGCTAAAAATATCAGAAAAGTTCCGCTTGCATTTTTATTTTCATTCATTTTATTTTCTCTAGCACGATGTGCATTGTTCATAGTAGATACGGAAAAAATTGCATACCGCTCAAAAATTCCATACCGAAACTTCATCTGAGAGATATGCTTTGAGGACTACTGAATCCTAAAGCAGTTTTACAAAATAATCAGTGTGTGCCTGAGGACAGCATAACTTAAAATTGTCGTTTCAATCCCTATTTTAGTATTTGAGTTTAGCATGCTTTAAGGATGTAACAGAAGGATTTTCAGAAAAATCACCTACCCCAAACTACCCTCTACATGATTTTTTTTTTTTAGTTTTCAATTTTCTAAGAACATAGCCAACGATTTTGATTAAAATGTCATTTATTAGGCATGTTTACAAAATAATTAAAATGTATATTCTGAATATTTTTGGAATAGCTCCTAAATCCCTCTTCACTCTGGATGAATTTTGCATATTTGGTAAACCGTAAAAGATTTAGATCACGTTAAAACTAAAAAAAATTGTCATATACTTTTTTGAAAGCTAACCATTTAAGAGATATTTCTTGCTATTGCTTTTAGTTGAAAGTATTTAAAGTTTTCTTAAACAATTCTTTTATATCTCTTTTGTTTTATTCCTGATCTTGGAAAGGGAATTGAATTTCAATGAAAACGCATTGCAACAAATTTTAAAATATTTATCTCTCGCTTTAACCTAGTGTATTCCGTTATTCCTCTTCTACTTATAAGAAACTAAGTAATAAGGTTATTTCTCCTAATGTTTATCCTGACTAGTAAAATGTAGATGAAGGAATAATACCATAATATATATATATATATATATATATATCTCAAAATATAGTAAATAAATATATGTAAAAATAGTAGTCTATAAAAGATAAATAAACTCTTACAAATATATACGACTTTTTTCTCATTTTCCAGTAGTTGTACAGGTTACTAGCCTAACAGTCACTTTTCCATTTTATTAAAAAATTACATCTATTAAAACTAAAATGAAATAGCAACAGAATATCATAAGGACTAATTAGTTTAAACTTTTATTTTAGCATATATTAAATCAGAGACTCTATTTGGGAGGAGAGCGGGATAGTTCCTGGAGGCAAAGATAGCTTGCTTTGGACCAGAAAAGCAATAATGAATAAAAAACAACAATAATAATGTAACAATGAGTAACCCATTGCCCAGAAATCTATAGGTGAATCGGGTCAAAAGAAAACAAGCACAGAAATTAAAATACCTAAACGAGTGAAAAGAACCCAATATCTCTAAGTAAGAGCCATGCATATCAAGAACTAATAATGTGGATATGGTATTACATTAGAAAAAATCTGATGTATTCCATTCACATGACTTTTCTATATCTCTGCAACGAATTATTGTTAAAAAAAACTTATGTTTCTGTTTATTTCATGCAAATCGAGAAAAATATGTAGCAGTTGATGACTGTGCCTCAAGGATTTTCAAAAGGTTGGATTACCCTCTTCCAAATTCACAAATGATCGGAGTTATCCTCGGAGTGTTTCAAGAGTAGCGGCTGAATAAATTATGTCGTCTATACAAAGAACGTCAGTGATGACAGACCGACAGGAAAATGGTTCTTTCACTGCACATGAACAATTTGGCACTTGAGCATCAGTAAGCTTTCATGAAGGTGTTCGTACATTACTATCCGGTCAGATAACTTGAGAGCAGAAATAATCTGAGATTATTCCAACATCATGAGGCATTTGCATTTCATGACAAGGTCAGAATCTTATAGATTTGCACAATCAAACTAATAAGTATTCGCTTCTAGTTTCAAATATTATAAATCCAAAATGCAGTTTAGTTCATTCATTTGTGTATATTTCAAATTATCCATCCAGTATCCGCTAAGTTTACATTTATACACATTTTCATTGGATTCTGGAGCCCCTGCTTAGCTATGCACCATCAAGTAGGTACGTAATTCAAAGTAAAACCTTATAGATGTGTTCTACAACAGTTGGTGTCAACACTTCTAGAGCTGTGTCCAGAAGTAAAATACTTGAATTTGTACTCATCAGAATAAACATCTCATTTATTCCATTCACTGGACTTTATCTACATCTCGGTAACACCAACCCGCGCCTTGGCCGAGTGGTTACAGCACTTGCATCTCACTTAGACAGATCGAAGTGAACACATGTGGGATTTGATTTGGACAACTTCAGAGGCTATGCCCAGGAAAAGAAAAAAATCAAGATATACACTTTATATGTCATATAAGAATAGTAGGCGGCGCCGTGGTTGAGTGGTTATACCGCTTGCCTCCCATCTAGGCGGCCCGGGTTCCATCCCAAGCACCCGCATATGGGATTTGTGGTGGACGACGCGGCGTGTGGGCGGTTTACTCCGCCGTTGCATTCCACTGGTGCTCCATATTCGTTCCATGTATCGTCAGCGTCATCGCCTGCGATGCATAAAGTATACGCGGACGTTAAACACTATCAAAACACTTTCTGTAACACATTATTGTAAAGCTTATTCCTCTATCTATCTATCTCATATTAATCCAGATAAACAGCAGGAACAGCCTTATAACTTGATTCCTTTAAGTTTAAGGTAAACAAGGGAATACATCAGGCTAAAGCCATATCAATTCTTTTAAAATCTGGTTGTCATGTGGTTGAAGTCATTTCTTTGCTGGAATTGATAAATTTTCGCATGAGAAGATTTTAAGTAGGCATATTAAAACTAATCCAGCAACAAGGAATATCTCAAAAATGATCAACTCTACGAACAAAATAAATGTATATGACATAAAATCCACATTTTTGTGGTAAATTGTTATATATCTCTAACGGTTTCAGCAAAATTCATCCAAAATAAAGAGCTCCTTAGCGGCCATTCCCAGAAAGTTTTAAGAGATACGTTTTGATTGTCAATTATCTTTGGTATACGGTATTTTAATCAAAATCTTAGAGACATTTTTGAAAAAATCAAAATTTTAGACAATTTTTTCATGAAAAGAATACTTGGGGGGGGGGGGGGTTCTTGACAATTTTCGTGTCGTATCCTTGGAAGGTATTAAACTTAATACCAAATTTCGTAATTTACCGAATTCTCGTTTTGGAGTTATCGTGTCCACAGTTATACGGACACGCGTGCGAGCATCACGTACACACATACAAGGACCTTTTTCTAAAAATGCTTTTCTTTAGATACATGGGACTGGAAAACGTATAGTTACGATGAAATCTCGGTATCGAATGGGTGGAACACACTACATACACTATCTAGAGAAGGTAATAGTTATAACAAAATATGTTCAAGTTTGCAGAAGCTCTAGGTGACAGTAATACATACTCTGTTTTCTGAAGTACAGGAAACAATGCATTTAAAAATTGTAAAGAATAACAATTAGTGTTTATCTTTTTAAGCACGACAATGTGTGCACCATTAATTTCACAAGTCTCTCTTTAGTAGCAAGGAAATAAAACACAAGGTATTAGATGAATGCAAGGGCATAGACACACACAAGCTGTCATGCGGGTGCACATATGTTCCTTCTCTCTATTTATCTTGTGTCCCTCATGGAACCATTACTCATCCAGAAACTGGGCTGATCTGCTTGTCGCACCACAGCTTATATACGAAAGGTCAGACATCCAGCTGGGAATGAAGAGCTACAAGAGAAGGTATCTCTCAAGTTCACTACAGTAAGTTTCTGGTCAAATATTTACAAGCACCGAGAAGTCACCAAAGTCTCTCTATCTTAGGCTTAAGTCGTCCTTGAATAGTGAGTAATTTGGTGCGATTTTTACTTTGTCTCCTTAGTAAATAGCACATAGGTTGTGGCGGTAACTTAGGGGTACCGGGTTCGTATCCCGCGTGCAGGTTTAGAATATTTAGGGATGTGGATGTCCTAGCTCAGGATTTTGTTAACATGGAATCTTTCTCAGGTGTGGTAAGGCACCAGTAGTTTTCTTCCAGTTCCAGATTATTATTGAACTCATTTATTCATTTTGTTCAGGCTTTTCTGCAATGGAACACCGTCGCATTCATACTGCATTTTATACTCTTAAGTCACGCTTTACACAACCGCGCTTATCTTTATTTATTACTGACTTCGTCCGTATTAGATCAACACTATTTCCGTAACAACCTAAGGTAGCACGTTCGGCTCCACCAGGATCCAAATATCACATCTTACCTCCACGAAGTTCCATGCCAAGTGCAAAAGGTGTCGCTCAACCAGCAAGAGAATTGCTTTTCTTGCTTTATTATGTCCACCCTCAGGCACTGTAACCTCATCCCTTCAGTTCAATGTCCCTCCCTTAACGATACTATCCTACCCGGGTCGCTCGTCAGCTCGTGACAACTGTTTGTCCTTGCTTTCTTCCCAAGTCATTTTCAATGTACATTTGTCCCCTCTTAGTATAATTTATTTAATATCTGATATAGTTTATATATTCCTTTCAGATTACGTTTAACCCCGTGATACGACATCTACTGTCACAAGAGAAGGTCAATACATCCAACAATGCGATACCGAGATTTCACTGGAAACAAAGGCTTTAGGGTCCCCTATAAAAAAAGTTTTATTTTCTCTATACGTACTATGGTACATAGCACATAGAGAAGGTTAGACATCCGAGATTTTGCCGGGAATAGTTGTTTTTGAACCCACTGAATCCAAAAGGAAAACGCATTTTTAGAAAAAGGTCAATGCGTGTGTGTGTCTGTGGGCAACGTAGCTCAAACATATAAAGTCTGTTAAACGCCAAACTTGGTATTTAAGTTCAGCATCTTCTAAGGATGCTACCCTTTACTTAGGAAACAAATTGAAATTTTGTTTTCTAAAATGGTTACATGAATTCTATTAAAATATCTTATATATAAGATATTAACGTGACAAATAAAATGTATATCTTGAATTTCATGAGAATAGCCTCCGAAGACTACTATTCTGGATAAATTTTATAGAATTTTGCATATCTGGTAAACCGTAAGAGATAGACAAAAACGTATTACACAAAAATCTAGATGTTATTAAAACACACAATTTATGTCATACAGTTTTTCGCGCAGTTGACCGTTTTCGAGATATTTCTTGTTATTGTTTCAGTACAAAATACTTTAATTTTTCTCGTATGGGAACTCTTGGTCACAGAAAGAAACGGATTTCAATTCCATAGCAACTACATATTTAAACATGTTGCTGTCGGTTTAATCTAAGGTATTCACTTATATCCCTTCTCTTTGTAATAAACTAAGTAATAAGACCGTTTCTGCTAATGTTTATTTTGATTAGCGTGAAGTGGAAGAATAAGCTTATTTATCATTATTTGCGAGAGAGATGTAGAGAAAATCATGTGAATGGAACACGTCATATTTTAGGAAAAGGTCCGTGTGTATCCTTGTATTTGTGAATACGATCATTCAAAAATGAAAAGTTCGCTAAATACCAAAATGTGACACGGAGAACTTAAGAACTTCTCCCGACCCCAAACTATGATGGATGGATGGATGGATGGATGGATGGATGGATGGATGGATGGATGGACGGACGGATGGATGGGTGGATGGATGGGTGGATGGGTGGATGGGTGGATGGGTGGGTGTGTTGATGGATGGATGGATGGGTGGGTGGGTGGGTGGATGAAGGGATGGATGGGTGGGTAGGTGGGTGGGTGGTTGGGTGTGTGGATGAAGGGAGAGATGGATGGAGGGAGGGATGGAGGGATGGATGGATGGAGGGATGGATGGATGGATGGATGAATGAATGAATGGAGGGAGGGTTGGATGGATGGATGGATGGATGGATGGATGGATGGATGGATGGATGGATGGATGGATGGATGGATGGATGGATGGATGGATGGATGGATGGATGGATGGATGGATGGTGTCACTGTTTAGGGCATGACCTGGTTACAGCGCTGTCACATGAAATATTCCCTCCAATTTTCCTTATATTTCCTAGTATACTTTTCCATCTAAAAGTAGAAAGCACATCATTAAACGAAACTTTACTTTGTTCATTTTAGCTTAATCCAAAGTATCCTATGAAGCTGTACCAAATTTGTTTTGGGGATGTGTAACAAGTGAAATACACGTTGCTGACACTAGCTTGTTATAGCAACTCCATCTATTTATAAACACGGGAGGTACTTATTGAACCGCCGCCGTAATTTCCAGTACAATATTTAACCCGTTTATAAACCATTTCTATATAGTAATAAACAAAATATTGTATGTAACTGTAAGAAACTGTTATTTGGCCTCATAACGCCTGTTATCCTAGATACTGGTTATAATTTCTATACAGTAATAAACAAAATATTTATAGAAAACAAAATCAGGATTGTAGACCGTGCTTCACTGGGCCTCTCCCCTTGTTCCCCAGACGTTTTGCCTGCGTCTTGCGACGGATACAACTTCAATAACGAAAATGTTTGCCTAATAGGTATTTAATTCGAGATTGCAATTTACTGATAATAGTCGTACATAATTGCCAAAGCTCTTCGGATACAGTATTTAAAGGTTTTTATTTTAAATTTTTTTAATGCACTCCTGATATTCACTCCCAAGTATGTGACTTAAAGGTTCTAAGATGATCTCCATATCCTAAACTACTCTTTATATGAAAAAATAGTTATGTTTAACTTTCTCAAAAATAATCAATGACTTTGATTAATACACCATATTTTGTAGACGTTTTCATGTCTGATAACAAGCATATCTTTAATGTTATGTGAATAGCCAGTGAACCTCTCTCTATCTGAATCTAGCTTATTTAATCGGTAGCAACAAGAGATACACAAACAGCTCCATAAAACTGTATGATCTCCATCAGTTATACAATTTCTGTTGAATGAAGTTTTCTTGTGGAATTGGCTACATCCATTATACTCGATTTTACTTTCTGTATATGTGCTATGTACATAGTGTATCGAGAAAGCATTGTAACGCACCCAAAAATTCGATACCGAGATTTCACCGGAAATATATGATTTAGGTCCCCCTGAATCCAAAAAAGTAAAATAGTTTTAGAAAAATGACCGTGTTTGTGTGTCTGTGGGCAGCATAACTCAAAAACGAAAGGACCGTTAAATACCAAACTTTGTATTTAAGTTTGATATCTTCCAAGAATGCGACACGAAGATTTTCAAGAAAATCTCTCCACTCTAAGCTACCCTTTACATGGAACTTTTTTTTGAACATTTTGATTATCTCAAAAATGTCTCTAACGATTTTGATTAGAATGTCGTATATTAAAGATATGTATCTGACAAATAAAATATATATCCTGAATGTTCTGGGAATATCCTCTGAAGACTACTTTATTCTTAAGGAATTTTAAGGAATTTTGCATAACTGCTAAACTGTAATAAATGGTTAAAAATTTAGCACACAAAGAATTAGGGCACGTTAAAACACGTTATAACGATTTTTCTTGGAGTGGATAGTTTTTGAGATATTCCTTGTTGCTGGTTTCAGCTTTGAAAAACTTGTACTTTTCTCATACAGGAATTTGTCAACTCCAGTCACATAAGAACCAGCTTTTGACTATCACTTTAACCTATGGTACTCCCTTATTTCGCACCCACTTACAAGACTTTCTGCTAATTTTTTCTCGATTAGTATGTACTAAATAGAAGCATGGGCTTTTTAACAATAATGTGTTGCAGAGGTATAGAGAAAGTCATGTGAATGGAACACATCAGATTTTTTTTTATCTTAGCGTCCTTTAACCTGGTTGGTCATATTGGACGATGAATGAAATTGATGAAATGATGTTCCAATGATCTCGGGATCCATGGAGCTTAAAGTTACTCGACATTCGTCTTCTCCGGATAAGGGAAAACCCGAAGAAAATCTAAGCAAGATTCGAACTCGCGAACTTTTAAATGTGAGGCAGACACGGCCTTCAGGCGGGCTACTCGTTTCGATTTATATTTTCAAACGTTTTATACTTTTTATAGTTCCAAGCCGGAATTTGATCCACTCTTGCAACACTGGAATTTTAAATACATCACACAGTGACTCTCTATAAAAATTATTGTTGAAAAGCGTATTCTTCCCAATACTTGATGCTAATCAAAATTAACATTAGCAGAAACGGCCTTATTACTTAGTTACTTATAAGTGGAATGGAATTAAGGGAATGCATTAGACTAAACTGACAGTCAAATATCTCAAATGTGGTTGCTATGGGACTGAATTATTTGCGTGGCCAGGAGTTGACAAGTTCCCGTATAAGATTAAATTATAGGTTTTTTAAAACTGAAAAAAATAACGGAATATCTCGAAACAGCAAACTTCACGAAAAAATGTATGATACAAATGGTGCGTTGTAATTAGATCTACATTTTTCGTGCAGTACGTTTTTGTCTATCTCTTACAGTTTACCAGTTAATCCAAATTCAGAAAAATTCATCCACAACAAAGAGGCCTTCCGAGCCTATTTCCAAAAAATTTAAGATATGCATTTTATTTATGTAAATATCTAAAATATAAGCCATTTTTGAAGAAAATAACATTTTCGAAAATGTTTCCATGTAAAGGGTAGTTGGGGGTGGGGGGATTTCTTAGAAGATCTACTTATCGTATTCTTGGAAGACACTGATTTTAAATACCAAGTTTGGAATTTAACGGACTTTTCGTTTTTAACTATGCTGCCCACAGACACACACATACATACACACACACTGACAGACATTTTTCTAAAAATGCTCTTTTTTGGATTCAGGGGATCTCGAAACATATTTCCGGTGAAATCTCGCTATCGAATTTTTGGATGCAATACAATATCTACTCTATACACTTTGTACATAGTACGTGTAAAGAGAGAGGAACAAGTTTGCCTGACACACCCAACAACCCAGCAGCAACTGAAGGATGGTCTCAAGCAAGAAATTGCTAATATATCAAAACACCTGCAAAATTCTGTGAATGGTATACGTTGAACGGTAGAACGGAAGACATAATCCCAATGTTTTATAAAATCATATATTTTGCCCAGTATGAGACTTCATTTATTTTCTCCTATCTCAAATATTATATTTTTAACGGTTAATAAGACTCTTTACCCGCTAACATGTCAAATTCTCTCAGCACCTTCCTTTATTATTGTTATTTAGAGAATGTTGGTAATTGGTTGACTCTTGACTCTTGTCCATTATTAATGTTACATTATTCAGTAGATTAGCATTAAGTAACTTTAAGGCTAAATAAAGTGTTGGAATGAAGTGGCATGAAGCACAATAACTTGGTTATATGTCATAAGAGAAAATAATAAGAGAAAAGTTTTACCAGAATCTTCGAGAAATAATTTTAGCTGTACTAGACATTTCTTGTGATAAAAAGGAAACAAAGAAAGTCGAAACATCAGCGAGTTCAAAATATTAGCAACATATATTTACAAAACGGTAAATATTGATACCGATATTTTGGGTAGAGTGGAATACTCTACCACAGAAAATAAATACGTGCCATAGAAAATAAATGGTAGAGAGCGTGAAAATGAAACAAAGCAGTGGATTTAGTTATTTGTAGTTCAGCAAAATCTTCATCAAGATAATAAAAAACTAACTAACTAAGATCTGTGATAGGTTTGGATGGGCGCATTAGAGCAGCAGAGTACTCCCAACTCTCATGGGTCTGAATGAAAATGCAACACTGCTCAGAAAAGGCGGTAAGCTATCGTCCCGGCTGCTTCAAATGGTGGAATAAACGCTATGACCTCCACCCAATTAAGTTATGGCTATCATGCTCCCCATACAGCCAGCTCCGAGAGCCTTTACTGCGCACGCACGAATACGCTTACTCATCCGAGTAGAGCTGGAGCAACCTGGGCTAAGATTTCCTATTTAACCACTAACAAGAGAACCCAGATACACATTTAAGTTTACTTTTTATGAATAAATGGAGGCACCGATTAAATAAACCCACAGTCACTTTTTCCAGGTTATCAAGAAAATAAGCCGAGTATACATTGTATCATCCTTTCATCAAAACAAAGAAACATCATTTGAACTGTTCGTTTTACGAGCAGTAACGCTGTCTGCACACCACAAAAGTTAGATTTTCCACACTTCCATGCACGTTATATGTTTCATATACATATACGATAAAAATCGAATTTCTGCTGCGAGGCACTGAGGTAATTGACGATTAATTGCACGACACTAAAACATATGCTCGTCCTTAAAAATGCACCTGTTGCCCTAATGGTATTATTGTACATTAAGCCATGATTACATTTGCTCTCCAGGGACGTACCTACTTTTCATAGTAAATAATCCCATAATTGCAAGCAAATCATAATAACCTTAATGTTGGAAACGCTATGGGATATAACATATACTTCATAATTTAAAACCATATACCTCTTTATTAAAGCAATAATCTATACGGATAAAACTTATTTTACCCCCTATTTTAAATATTGGTTGTATAAACCACTCATGTTTAAGCGTGCAATGTGGAATAGAACTCAAACATGGTAGTAGTTTCGTTCACATTTAAGTTTTCCAACTGCTTTAATTTTTATCAACATTCCAGAAATAATAGTAATAATACTAATAAATAATTAGTAATAATACAAATTAAAAATAATAAAACATAATAAATAATGCATAAATAATAATAATAATACAGGATTAAATGTTATCGGTTCGCTCCGGTTCCAACAGTGGCCAACAGACATTCTTTTGCATGAGATTGTGTGTTTATTCTGTGGATTTCAGTACTGAATTCAATGGTGCAGTTTTCCTATAACACCCTCAGGTTAAAAAAATAAATCTGTTTTCTGAATTAACACTGGCTTTAAATGATTAAATGTATGCTATAATGATTCACATAGTAAACAAGACCTAATAATAATAATATTTATTTTTTAATATTTTAGTTAGTAGGGACCGTGGTGTGATAATGTTCTCTTGGACAACTTACTTTCTGTTTTTGGGTCTCCTAAGAGTAAATAAATTGTAACATTTTCTAATGTGTCAATTATTTATAACTCAACTACCAATATCTTATCCTATTAGTCTTATGTTTACTAGTTTGATCCACAGCTGAATCAAAAAGTGCAGTATGAAAAGTACTAGTGGTTCATCTGTGGCGATTTCAAAATCATTGGAATAATGTTAGGTTTGCTCAGCGGTTGTACGAATTTTTGTGCGAATGGGATAGCCATGCCAAATCTGAACATTAAAATATGGCTTCCCAGGAAGCATATGACCTACCTGGAGAGAAGAATATTTCAGCTGAACCATTAGTTTTTCCACCACTTCATATTACATTAGACTCGATGAAGAATTTTGTGAAGGAGTTAGACAAATCCGGAGCAGATTTCAAATACCTAGAAGAAAAGTTTTCCAAGAATCAGCTCTTCAATGTTGAAGAAGGTATTTTTGCTGGACCCCAAATTCGAAAATTAATGAAAGTGGAGCTTGAAATATGGATATAATTCAAGACCCTTAGTGAACAATTCTAGGCGATGCCTTTTAAAATGCACTTCCTGCATTCCCATTTGAATTTTTACCTACAAACCTAGGACAAGTATTTTCTGAAATAGAGAAGGCTATCAAGGAGGCTGGAAACCCAATATGTTTGCAGATTAGTGCTGGAATCTCATTAGAAAAACCACAAGAAATTACAGCAGAAGCAACAAATGGCAGAAATTGAACTAACAACAGCAGAGGATGTACTTGAAAATGAGCTGCCAATGTTTTCAGGTATGTTAATTGGTTACAATTACAAAATGATATAATTTTACTATGTAGGATTCTTCCACATATTACGGTAACGCTACATATTATTTACACATTCTTAGAAGTGTACCTACACGATTTACCAAAAAAAAACTGAGGGCGCTAGAAAAAATCTAAGGCCATATTTGAGCTCAGCACGTCAAAATACATAATGAATGATATGTTTTGTACAAAAAATATTAATGTGAGTTTTGTTGTCCAGTGAATTATTATAGATTCTGTATCCATCTCATCCGTGGACGTCCTTGGTTTGTCTTTCCGCTTCTTGGCCCATAATTTAATCTGTTCCTAGTGATCCTATTTGTATCCATTCTCAAGACACGCTCTGACTATTGTCTCCTATACCTTTTTTTTTTATCTGCAACACTAAATATTTGTAATTCTTTGCGAATATCTTTAACTTTGTGTTCTATCCTGCCATAAATCATAGATATTTTATTTCTGCAGCTGCTATTCCTTCAATTGTTTGTTTGCTTATAGTACATATTTCTGAGTCAGGTTCAGTCAATACTTTATAATATTTTTATATGTTTATTGCCTTACTTTATTTCTCCATGTTCTTTTCAGGGTGGCATATAGATATCTGTAATTATTATTTAAGTTTACTCCTTTTACTCCCTAAACAAACATTTAAATAATTAGAATATTTTACCTGTTATAATTTATTTTTATTTAACACTATTTTTCCTCTTTGTGTTTCTTTAGGGCACAGGGCCATAAACTTTTGAGTTTTTTTGAGAAATTCATAAGTTATAGTTTTGTGCTGTCATGCTTAATTTTAAAACGGCTGTTTGCAGATCATTGTCAGAAGGAGCCATTATAGCCTGGTCGAAAGGAGCAAAAGGAGAGGAAATGAACTACAGGCTCAGAGAGAAGGATCGGGAAAAATTAGGAAGTATTATCGATATTTAAGGGTATCCTGTATTATTACTGTCTGTCACAATTTGGCGAAAATATTATAATAAGAGCTTAATATTTATTTTTGTATATACCTAACTTCCATAGAAAATAATGTTCTCGAATATTGGTCTCCTACACAATGAAATATTATGTATGTCATAACATGCAAATATGTCCTGGAAAACATTTATAAAATATGGAAGAGTAGAACAAATCAAGGTACTTAACAGATAAATTACAATATGACATGAACTATAATTCTGCGTTAATTTTTAATGAACAAGAACCTCGTCTTTTTGCTTCAAATTGATAATAGAAAAACTTAAATTTTAATGAATGCAAGCAGAAACTTGGCTTTTGCTGATGTCAGGTCAGGTACCTCATTTTATCAAACAGTCTGATAAAACAGGATAGTAAATTCTAAATCAGAACTATAGTCAATGATATTCAATCAAGCAACGTTATCCTAATTCTATTCACAAAAATCACATGTTTATGGTTTAAAACATCGTCTATATCAGCATACTGTTCATGAGCCCATACACTACTTTAAAACACTTTATCCGCCCTTCCTCGGACTTCGAATTTGAAAAAAAAGTTTGCTACAGTAAAGACAAGCTCTGTTACTATGTTCTTCGTCTTTTGACGAAGACTCACAGCTTCCTTAGTTTCTTCTTTTGCGTCTTGCAATTTCTATTTGTATTATCAGCAGTAGAATTCCGACTAGGTTCAGAGTCCATCGGAAGTTTCCGTTTGGCAGTCTTTCCATTTTGTGAAGATGCTATCAGTTCCGTCTCGCAAGGAGTACTTGTTATAGTAGCAGTCTATTCTTTTCTTATCCCGTCTGGTCCTTCTCTTCTTTTCGCTTTTGGCCCTCGTCTTTTGGAGAAATTTGGAATGCTGAAGCGGAAGGTGTAAGATCATTGGATTGTATAGAACGTGATGTCGAGAAATCGGAAGGTATTCCCATCGGTGGCTCTGAAGATGGTTTCTGGGAATGGACATCTTATTTCGGTGGTTCTGAAGTGAATTCCAGAGAATGGACATCGTCTTTCTTAAGTGACGTCTCTGTTGTTTCAGAAGGCTGGAACATCCAATCAGAGAAAACATCTGGATCCAACGCTAGAATTCCGGAATCCGTTTGCTGCAGTCTCAATGGAAGCAGATTTCTTGAACGCTGTTCCTGCAGCCTGTTGGATTGTGATCACGTGCCTAGGGTGATATTAAATCCACTTTCTTGCCTCTTGAGAGTAGTGATTACTCAACAGTACCATGAAAGCTACATACGATGAGTGCAATATGATGGAAGTCACAAAGATGTACATGCTTGTTTGCGCCAGTTCAATGCTATTGGAATGCGTTGCGTCCATCCGAAAGCACAAACACTGGTTTCTCCTTAGTCGGTTTTGAAAATTCAAAAAAAAGTTGAAACCACATTATGAAAAGATTCTTTTGCATCCATCCACTGGGATACTATTCTGCAGAGTGGAAGCATTTAAATGACCCATTATACCATCTAAAAATGCTGCAACGATATTTTTCATGTCTACTTGAGATCAGAACTGTCAATATGAATTCCTTTTATAGGAAGCCATAATAGCGCCTAAAGACATAAGAAGCCTAATGAAGTCAACAATAATAATAACAACAATAATACAGATAACAGAAAGAATTTATGCTTAGATTAGGCATGTATGGTAGTAAATCATTCACAAAGTTCAAACCGAAACTTTAAGTCGATTGTTCTACCCTGTTCTATCCAACTCGGTAGTACCCTGTTTTACCAGATTGAACCATTTTATGAAGACAATGACCTCATCACAAAAGTACTGCCATGTTTATTTTGAAACATACTTCATTGTGTACAGCAAACAATGCTTAAATTATAGTATACTTACTTTTAACTCATCATGCAGTCTTTCAGACATAATCACAGACGTCACACCAACGATTTTACACAGCACACTAAAAACAAATGGTTAAAAATAGAGAATGAAAACATGTTCGAGGCTGCTTGCTACTACAGCTCGAATTCAATAAGAAACTGACAAATAAGTTAGTGTATTGAATTGGCACACACCAACCGAGAAAATCTCGGTACCCCATTTTATCAGACCATCCTGTTTTATCCAACTCACCGCTATGTAACCTTTATTTTTATTATACATAAAATGATGTATTAGTTACCAAAATAATAAATTCAAGATTATTTTATAACAAGAGAGTGCTCTTTAGACCTATTCAGCAACTTTAAAGCACGAATACTTATTAAATTTCCTACCAAAATTAAGTAAAACTGTATAAAACTGCATAATGGAGAAACATTTACGTTATAAATGGGATTACGACAATCCTAAGTTTCAAAATTTCATCCGGTATTGCACATATCTTCCCAAGTACATTTAAGCATTTAAATTGCCAAAAAGGTAAAACTGAAATCACTCCTGATTCCACAATACGTGAAGATTTTTCATGGAAATTAAAAGAGGAAGTTTCTTTCAATGCGTTTTTGAGGGAGATGAAAATAAACAAGAACCTCTCGCCTACAAAATTTGCTTAAGTTTACATTTCTCAAATAGTTTTAAGAGACATGTTTTATTAAACGGGCAGGGGATTGAAACTTTGCCAAAATTTCAGATTTTTTAACGTAAGATAAACAGAGCTGAGGGTAAAGTTAATAAAATAATACATTGGATAAATAAAATTTGTGGTTAATGACATGCTAAAATATTAGCTCTACATTTGCAAGAATTTTGAATCGATAACTGCAAGAAAGCCCTAAAACCTCACATAAGGAATTTGTTTGTCTTTTATTTTTTAAACTATATTAACAAAGTTTTATACTGAGACAAATGTGTTTGGAATATATAGATAAAATAAACTTCTTCTAAACAGATATGAAGCAAAATCCACACTTGATATTGATCACCTCTAAAAGATGAGAATGTATTTATTCTCTTATTATGTTTGCTTCATTTTTCCAATTTCGCTCTACATTATTTGCCTAAAAAATAGCTTTCTTACCCAAAATAATGCCTCGAAACTTTCAGATACATTTTTAAAATATTATCTTTCTATCATTTTTCGCGCCCGGCCGCTGCGACCCCATCTCTCTCCATTACAGACGTCATGGATGGGGTGCAGCATTGGGGGGGGGGTGAGACGTGGTCAGCGCTTGGATGTCTCCGACCAGTTAATGCGATCTTCAAAACCTGGAGCCGCTACTTCTCTATCAAGTAGCTCAATTGGCCCCCCCCCCAGGAACATCACGAGGCTGAGTGCACCCCGGCTCAGGTCTCCCAGCAGGGGAAAAATCCCCACCGCGCTAAGGAGACGACCGACCATTATAAATAGTTTTAATTAAATAACTATTTACCAAAAATATCTTATAAGCTCATAGTCACATCCAGAAAGTTCAGGTGATTCTTTGCCATTAAAAAGGAAATCTAATATAAAAGGATTTATATTGCATAGACTTAGAGAAAAGGGCATAAAAGTTATGAAATATATCGCATAATATGTATGATATTAAATATTTTAATATCCTGGAAATATCCAGTAGTAAGTGTTAAAAATATAATATCAGATAAACTGCACATTAAAAAAAAACTTATGTGCATTATTCACATGACCTTATCTACCTATCCCGCATGAAATTAATTTTACAAAAAGTATTATACTACTACTTCATTCTAATCAAGATAAACTTGAGCACAAATAGTTAGTTCCTTACCTATGGGTAGATGGGTAAATAAGGGAACACACCAGGCTAAAGGGACATTCATCTCTTAAAGGTTGGTTCCTATACCTTTTATCAGAAGTGAAACAAAAGAAAAAGCAATGACAAATTACAAAAATTTAAATATCTTAAAATTGAAACCAATAGCTACAATAACTATTTCGGGAATGGTTAACTCAAAAAAATTATATCATATAAATTGGTTGTGTTTACGAAATCTACATTTATATGTTGTAAGTTTTAGCCTCTATCTTATGGTTTACCCATTATGCAAAATTCATTTCGAATGAAAAGGCGTTTAGAGACTATTCCCAAGAAATTCAGAATTGTTTTATTTGTCATGTTAATATCTTTAATATATGTTTTAGGTATTAATCAAAACTGTGTGAGCAACTTTCGAGAAAATAGATAATTTCAAATACTCTTCCGCGTAGTTTAAGATAAGGGATTTTCCTGAAAATTTTCGTGTCGCATCCTTGGAAAATAAATGATTCAGGCACCAAGTTTTATATTTTACGAACTCTTCATATTTCAGTTATGTTGTTAGCAAACACACGTACGCAATCACAGAACTTTTGATAAAAATGTATTTTCTTGGATACAGGAGACGCTAAAACATGTCATTTCATCCAGTAAAATCTCAGTACGGAAGTTTTGATTGAAATACTATACCTTCCCCAGTTATGTACTAATCACTAACTAGTGACATATTTAACTTTCGACTCTGGCAATATAACAATGTCAGAACCGTAGTACGCTTCAACACAATGAAAGGTTTCTTTTAAAGAACTTTTATTTTTAATCTATTGATGACTAATGTGTAGGTAATCAGTTAACTGTGAACTTCACTTTCAAAATAGTAAAAAAAAAAGAGGAAATTTAAGTACTTTGGGCTAATTTGGAAATATTAACTTACAAATGGTAATATATAATATATTGAATAACAAAATAAAGAATTGTAAAATATTTGAAATATGTTGCACAATTGAAAATAGCTTACATATGTATTATAAAGTCCTATTTTTGTATTTTAGTTTTCAGTATTAATATTCGCATATTTTAATACTGCTCTTTCTTTATTCCACCTAACTCATTTACCAAGATTTTTGGTATTACAATTAACGATCATTATTCTTTAACTTCCTTTCTTTATAATTTAGAATTCTATTACTTCAGCAATCGCTCGCACAGAAAAAAAAACTTGCAAAATTTACATTTACAGTACGAGAAAAGTAGATTTTCCACTCTGGCATTGGTTTAATATCCTGCACTCCAACCCTTTTAGTCACTCGGTGAACTAACTCATTCTTGTAAAGTTGAGTTGGTCGGGGAGAGATTCCTAATTAATGCAGTGTTTTGCCGCTAGACGCACCGCATCGATGGGTAACCAATCGGTCTCGTCTTCTAAGCATGTTCTTCTTCAAAGATATTAGGAAGAAAGAAGAGATACTTTGCCCAAGTTGATGTATCCAGAGTTGATGTGTGGGGTCAACGTTACAATGAAGGAAGTATAAAGCTCTACCGAAGTTACATCTGTCTATTTGCAATTATATAAGCAATAGATAACGAAGATAAAATAAAGATAAGATTTTATTTAACTTACTAGTACATTAAAAAAAGGACAATTTAATAAAAACCGTTAGCCTTAATTGAACCCAAAATAACGACCTTTGTTTCCTAAAATTTCTTTACTGGTAAAAAAAAAAAATAGGGAAAAGACTTGCTGATGCCCTTCAAATATACGGGACTTCCATATCTAGTTTGGTATTAAATGAATTTCCATTTTTGACTTATATCCTCACACGCATACACATTTTCTAAAAAGTCTCATATAATAACCGAGGTCTAGATTCTTGGGTAGCGTGTAGTATAATCAGCAGGAGCTGAAGAATAAAACGAAGAGAGATCCAGCATTATGTAACTTGTAATCTTCCGCAGCTTTTATATGGAAATAAAACTGCAGGAGAGATATGAATATAATAAAATTTTCAGAGATAAAATTCATGCGGGCGGAGAAAAGCTACTTGGGAGAGGTTTCAGCATTTTAAAAATAAAGATCAAGCTGTATGACTTGAAGGCAGCAATGCAATAGCATTTTCACGAGGGAAATCTTCTAACATTGTAAGATATTTCCAAATACTTGTAATACCAAGAATAAAGGTAAGAAGTTCTCCTAAAATTGATAATTGTAGCTGAAACTTAACAAACGATTAAAATATACTTGTTGATTTAATTGCTTTTTCTTTCACACAAGTTAATAGTTTCGGAGATATTTCTTGTCGCTGATTTAAATTTTCCAATAAAGAGGATGGAGTTTCATGGCTATTACCATCTCTTAAAGTACTTGATTATTGCTTTGCGTTCTTCTATTGTACCTAAAGGTAGTACTTTGTAAGACTATTTCGCGTTTATTTGGCTTAGCATTATTTAAATAAAATAATAAGTCTTTGTAAGAGCGGTTTATTTCAGAACAAGAGGAGGAAGTAATGTGAAGGTAACACTTGAGATGTTTACTTTTTCCACTCGTACCATGTACATATGGTATATAGGAAGTATTGTATTCCACCCAAAAATTCGATTACGAGATTTCATCGTAAACACATGTTTACGACCCCCCCTGAATCCAAAAAAAAAAAAGCATTTTCAGATAAAGGTCCGTGTGTGTGCGTCTGCGGATAGCATAGCTCAAAAACCAATTGACCATAATTGATTTAAGTTTGGTATCTTCCAAGGATGCAACACGAAGATTTTCAAGAAAATCCTCCACCCCAAACTACGCTTTACATGGAAAAAATGTGATTTTCTGAAATATAGCTAACAATTTTGATTAAAATCTCTCATATTTAAGATATTTCATTGACAAATTAAATATATATGTTGACTTTTCTGGGAATAGACTCTAAAGGCCTCTTTATTCTTGATGATTCTTATTGAATTTTGCATAACTGATAAACCGTAAGAGATAAATAAAAACTTACTACACCAAAAACGTAATCACATGCAGCGTCTATTGTGTATTTTGTTTTGCGTTGTACATTACCATCTACAGAAAAAGAAACGTTATACATAGTTAATGAGCCAACATTTTGTTTGTGGGGAAAACATGGAGAGGTGACGCATCGTGCTTTCATATTTGAAACTTATTACCAGAATAATGATATTGTGGTTATTATACATATTCAGGAGTTACTTTAATATGGGACTCCATGCTAAAATGCCGGTGGATCCACCATTACCAGATGGAACAATTTTAATTCCTATAAATTTGTCTGTAATCGTAAATTAGGAGCTAGTAGAGAACTGTGCAGACACCGAATGTGTTCGAAAATGTTTATGTGGAGCCTGTTGTGGAGTCCACAGAAATACTCCAGCGACACTTTGCATACTTCAGACTGTGTAATTAGAAGAACACTCAACGTGACACAAGTTTTCATTTCTAAAACCTCCAAATTCTCCATAAAATTCAATCCTAAGGATTTTGCTGTACGACGTTTAGCATATGTTGGCCCCTGGTGTTTTTAATCCTTCCCGTTTTGTTGTTTGGTTTTCCCAGCTTTTAGGGGCATTACTATTAGCACTGTGTTAGCATAAAATCGGCCACCCCAACAAACATTTTGAGTGGCAAAGGAGGAGAATGAGACCGAGTGTCAGAACAACGTCTTAACTCGTTTTTGAAAGGTACTAGCTAATGGAGTGATATTTAAACATTAAACTATACATAACAATAGAAATTGCTAATACAGAAAAGGAACACAAGAGAGCTGTTTGTGCAAGGCAACATTTTTTAAATATCCTATGAATGCTATATATATAGCATTAATCAAACAGCTTTCATGAGTTCCTTATCTGTATACGCAAGTTTAATTACTGTAATTTATGGTTTAATGTTTAAATATCATTTTATATGCTAGTTCCTTTCTAAGAGAAGTTAACACGTTGTTTTGACTTTTGGTTTTATTCTCCTCCATTCTCCCTCCAACAGTTTATTGCTCCTAAAGGCTGGGCAAACCAAAGAACAAAACGAGAAAGGTTAAAACCATACTGCATATATATATATATATATATATATATATATATATACAGGGAGAGGGAGAGAGAGAGAGAGAGATAGAGAGAGAGAGAGTGACCGAGAGAAGAAGTATCAAACAGCTGTTTTATCTTCCTATATAATAATATCTCTTGAATAATTGGTTGGAGAGATAAGAGGCACAGTGCTCTTGCCCAATGTAAATTCCAGAAGTCCTACCGAGATATTTCTGGACGTTTTTGCCCCGCCTCTTGCAAAAGCTCTCAAAGCTCTTGTGACTATACAGACTCTTGCAAAACAATATAGAAACAAGATTGGAGGATATTGCTCGGATTCTTGTGTTACTAAATATAGCTTTTACCGGGAATAAAGGTACATCAATTAAAGCTTTTTGGTCAGCGTGGATTACGTCCCCGATTCCAAGCAATCGGAAGTAACACAGGTAGGTTTAGAAGCACCAAACCGGGTGCTTTAGCAGTGTTTGCGTAAACTAATATGTTGCACAGTGGTTAGCTAACATTTAGGGATTCCTTGTCCTATTAAATCTCGCTAAAGAACATACATTTAATTATTTGGTATTCTTTAAGTAAACAATTTAATAATAACAGGCAATAAATGAAAGAAATGAGTGGGAAAATAAAATGCAATACATTCGCCACTAATATTATATTTTAATGTTAGTGATCTAAGGTTTGGGGCAAGGAGCTGATAAACAAAACAGAAGTAAGCATTCTGTCAGAGTACTACCAAATGACTGTAGATAGTTAAACTAAAATAAAATCCTTATGAAGTGAGATAAAAATATTACTTTACTGCGTTTAAATCATAAGAGTAACTGAACGATTTCAACATACAATAACTAGTTCTTGACGATACAGAAATATATTGAATTCACTATTACGATTAGAAAAGAATTGAAATAATTGCCAAATGTTGTGATTAGGACAGAATATGAATATTTCGCATTCAAGAGTAACCTGGAAACTGTCCGATTAATAAATAATCTTTTGAAAAGGTAACTGCTCTTTGCTTCTTTTACCTGAGAGATAAGACAAATTTGCTGATAATGAAGATTAAGAAACCCATTTGTTTTTATGACACGTGCTTGCCAATAACACTCCAAGATAATGTGGGCATCACACACTAATGCCTTGCGCGCTACCTAAACTCAGAATGCTATACTTTTCAATGTTACATAAAACATACTGCGACATCAAACTATGAACTAGTTCTAAGTACAATCTATAAAATGGTTATATTTGTGGACGGTCTTTTCAAAACAAGCTGTATTCAGCGAGGTGTTTGCGAGAGTTAGTGTATATTGGTTATTGTGAGGATAGCGAGTGCTCCTCATCATATTAGAGAAGTGAAGTCCTCTGTTCAATAGTTAGTAAGCGACTGGAAGAGGGAAGAGAAGTCCTGTATTCAACACTGCAGAAATTGAATGCCTCTTACATCACACCGATATGTGCAAAGAAAGAAAAAAGTGTAGTAGCATTGAATACTGAACTAAGTTTCACAAATTCGAAACACTGCTAGATTACACTTATTAAAGCAAAGCTTTCCTTTTCCTGCATTTCTTATATTCTCAGAATTAAGTATATATTTCATCTGAAGTATTTTAATTTTTGACTATCTGGAACAATATGCCAATGGACTAGTTTACATTGCGTGGGAGTGGGCATAGGTTTATATTCTTGTACTGAAGTAATTAGGATGTTAGAGTGCGCTAAATAAACTTTAAAATTGCGTTAGAGCACGATTGATCTGAGGGAAAAAGACAAACGAAAGGAGGACTCCGGTAAAGTCAGTAAATAAGAATAGGATTAACCCAGAGAATCAAGTGTGTTATAAATCATTTAAAACCTTCCATTTGCTTATACAAGATTAAATATGTTCAAAAAGACTCCTGGCTTCAGTCCCAATAAGAAGATGCAGCTTGTCCTAAAGGTATTCTAAGATGTCAAGCCATCGCTTGCTTAATCACAGGACACTCAGCATCAAAAGACATTCATTAACCATTCTCACAGAGCTGAATCATTGTTCGAACTCACACACACACACACACACACACACATATATATCACTTGAAACCCTAGAATTGTTACAATATTTGAGATAGGATAAACACAAAAGAAGTCACATATTGGGCAACAATTGGATTTGGTTTTCTTTTGTTTGTTTTTATTCTGTTCACATACTATGGGTACAGTTTTGTTGAATAAAACATGAATGATTTATACTGTTATAAGTATTTGTAAGTTACAAAGCATAGCTCTATCACAAATTATAAATTACAGCTGATTCAAAGCTAGTAATGGTGGAGTTAATACGCATAATTACAGAATTTTGTTAGCAAGTGACCCTCAACTTTTAATTCAAGGTCTTGTGACGGGCAACCACTGCCAGTGAAGCCTCAAGCAGGAAACTGAAAGTATTCCGAAGAAACTTCGCTCCGAATACCTCCACAGAACCGCAAAAAAAAAAAAGCGATATCTGAGGGAGCGTGAAGGTTACCAGAGAACATATAAAAGTAGAGTGAGTTATATATACCTGGAAGAATATATCTAAGTTTTATTTTGAAGAGAAAACCTAAATTAAAAAAATGGCCAAATAGAGTTTATTTTTTATAATTCGAGCGTTTAATTGTAAAAATACAAGGATGCCATTACAGTATAACAACTCTTGAGAAGAAGAAAAAACACCACCTACAACGTTTTAAAAAAAAGATTTCTTGAGCCCCTGCTCAAACATACAACAATTCGAGAAGCAGAATGCAACAATGATAAATATTCCCAAAATTCATATAGATGTGGAAGTACCAGCCGGCTTACATTGAGCAATGTACGTTAGCAAAGATAAAATAAACAAAACTGTAGGAAATAAGAAAAACTAAACTTGCGTAAATACCAACCGACCTTACAGAAACGAATTTAACAAGCCGAAATAAAAAAAAAAAAATAAATAAAAAAAAAAAAAAAAAAAAAAACCTAAAAGGTATATCTAAACCATTATGTGCACAGAGCAACGTATAACAAGATTCAGCTGAGATATTCACGACTTGGCTAGTATTGTTGGCGAAGGCGATAATTATATGAAATAAAAAACTGTGATCAAATTATGCCTCAAGAGAATCTATTATGGCTTGCCACAAGTAATTCTAGCATAAGCTACGAACAGGACTTGAAATTTAATCTTTAATCTTTATGAGAAAGATACCAACACTAAAAGTTCGGGGGACCGAGTTAAAGAAAATTCAATAATTGCGCTCAGCTTTATGGAAAAGTTCCCCCCCCCCTACTAAGACAAGCTCGAAAATATTTAAATCAAAAATAACCCACTATGCCAAAAGTTCCACTACTAGACACAAAGTCGTATAGCATCATTTGCGACAGCGAAATATCTGCCAAATTCACCAACAAAGATCCGTTTCCACATATACACGACAGTTCCCTCAAGCAGCACCTAGCAATTAGAATCGCTTAACAATGACAGATATGCCGAAACGTTGCTATATGGTCTCCCCCTTGAGAATTTTCAAAGGTCATGAATATGCGCAGTTGAAACCGCTTGTTAATATGATCAGAAAATCAGTATAGCTCGTACGAAGCTACATTTTCACACGATATTCTGTTTCTAAAACATTATATATACCAAGTGAGTCAGCTGTCAGTTGTTCTCAAGTTTTATGCAATCCATATTGTGTTCTCCAAAATGAAAAAATCGACACCATTACTGGGTTAAACCCACATATTTAATTGATGTTAAACAATCGATGAAGTTAGTATTAACATAAATGTTATCGCATCGGCTTTTAGCACACTGGTAACGTTTGCACCATTGCAAACGTTCACTAAGACCAGCAAATACCGCATGCCAAACGAATGCTGATCTCTAAAGTTACTTAGGTAGCTCGGTTGGAACGAGCGCAAGACTCCGAAGTGATCTGTTTGCTTGAACGTGGTTCGAATCTCCAGTATGTACTAATTGTTTATACCGTGTAATATTCACTAATTAAAACTATTGATCTGAAAACGGTTATTAATTTCATTTTAATTGTTTCATTTATGTTTTATGGTACCTAGGAGCACATTTGAACACAGAAAAAAGGGAAATTGCGTAATCAGAGTGTAACATGGAACTTAAGCACAAGTTTGCAAACATAGAAATATTATGTTATTAGAAATATCGTATCATATTGGTATATTTTGTGGCGTTGGAATGACCCTTTTTCTATTCTTGGAACACGACTCCTCTATCGAAGTAAGTGCTCGAACTGGTGACCTTCTTGGGTAATGCACATCTGGGCATGTTGAATGGAGCTTCTGATTCGGCGTAGCATGGTGGGTAGAACAGATCTACAGACCACTGTAATACGCATCACAGCGACCAGATTTTAAAGGATTTGGTTATCCCTGTAGACTTGCATATTCCCCTTCGTCCCTTCTATTTTGGAACTAAATAATAAACCCATAATATCTTCCAACGTTTATCTAGATTAGCATGAGAACATCAAACTTTTGTAGCAAAAAATTATTGCAGAATATGCAAAGAAATCAATTGAATAGAACACAGGTTTTATTTTTAGATTCAGGATTCTCTTAAAACATGTGTTTGCAGTTACATCTTGGTATCAAATTTTGGGTAGATTGTAATACCTTCTCTGTCTACTAAGTACGTGCTAAAATACAAAAATTCTTAATTGTAATAAAACAAAGTGATTAAGATAATACATCTTTGAAACGTTCAAAATCCTAGTATGCAAGTTATATTGTTAAAACCAAAATGCAAGTTAATAACACAATAAAATGTTTCTGTAAGATTTCAAAATTCTGGCTTTTGTAGTTATTTAATACCATTAATGTTTATTGTGCAGGCTTTTTGTTTAGTTAAAATACAGAATGCATTTGAAATAATTAAAATTCAGGTTTTCCAGTAAATTAGATTAGAAACAGGCCTATCACATCAAGTGTTTTTCTTAGCCCCTAATTACTGCAGAAAAATAGTCTTTCATATGTTCCTCAACCTTCTTGATCTTTTAAAAGCTAATAATTTACTTCTCAAAATTAGAACATCGTCCTAAAAATGTTCATGGCTATTATCATTACACTTTCCTAAAAGATACAAAAGGAAGCGCGATATTCAATTTTAAGAACTGAAAACTATTTTTTGGACATGTTATTCTATACTATTTCCATCCAATCAAAAGATACAATTGAAAATCTACAGGACTTTCAAGAATGATTTCTATTGAACATTTCGAACAATTAATAATTGATATCCAGGAAACTTTTGCGTTACGCAAAGGGCATTTAAAATAAAGTGTATTTTTTTAAAATACATAATTTTTTTCTGTAGATATTCTCAAAAAGTTCTAAAAATAGTATATTTGTATTTATATACGGTATTGTAATAAAATCGTTACAGCAATGTGTTTTAGTAAACCCACAATTTTGTGCAATTTTTCATGTAAAGAGTAGTCTGAAAAGGGATTTCTTTCCTCTTGAAAATTTTCTGTCTTATCAAATCAGAACTTTAATATCAAAGTTTCCTTTTGCAAAGTATTTATTTTATTTTATTTTTTTTTTATTATTTTATTTGGCAGGTGATGCAGACCTCAAAGTATGTATTTCCGGTGAAATATTGAAGTCGAATGTTTGGATGGATAGCAATTTCGTCTCTTCTCCCTCAACTGCTAAATACATGCGTGGAAATGAAATGTGTTAATTTTGGCGTTTCTTCTATCATTAAACTAATTTGGTCTATGAATTACTGTCACAAATGTACTTCTAAGCTCAGTGTTATCTACGGGTCATCGTATAGATTCTCTTTAGTTAACTCATTTGGTAAGAAACTTACATTTCCGTGACTGTAGTTTATAGAGAATAACATCTGATGTGTTCCATTCACATGACCTTCTCTATATCACTGCAGCAACTTATTCTATTTACTTCATCTAAAGGAGCAAAAATTAGCAGAAATAGTCTTATTACTTGCTTCCTTGTTAGTAGAAGCGAAATAAGGGGGTACCATAGGTTAAAGTGATAGTCAAAAGCTGGTTCCTCTGCGACTGAAGTTCCTTTGTTTGTATGGACACGAGTTCACAAAGTCCTGTATGAGAAAAGTATAAGTTTTTATAGCTGTAACCAAAAACAAGATATATCTAAAAAACAGTCAACTCCACGAAAAAAATGTATATAACATAAATTGTGGATTTTAATGTGTTCTATGTTTGTTGTGTGAAAAGCTTTTGAGCATCTCTTACGGTTTAGCAGTTATGCAAAATTCCGTAAAATTGACCCAGAATAAAATAGTCTTCATAGGCTATTCCCAGAAAATTCAAAATATACATTTTGTATGTCAGGTAAATATCTTGAATATACGAAATTTTAATGAAAATTGTTAAAGTCATTTTTGAGAATATCAAAATTTTCGAAAACAGTTCCATGTAAAGGCTAGTTTGGAGTGGGGGGAGTTTTCTCAAAATCTTCGTGTCGCATCCCTGGAAGATACTAAACTAAATTCCAAGTTTGGTGTTTTAGCGACTTTTCGTTTTTGAGTTATTGTATTCATAGATACACGGACATTTTTCCGAAAATACTTTTTTTAGATAAAGGAGACTCTAAAACATATATTTCCGGTGAAATCTCGATATCAAATTTTTGGGTGGAGTGCAATACCTTCTCTATACACTATGTATATATTGTGTTTTAGAGAACTACAGTTTTTACTTTCTCTATACGAACTGTACATAGTGTATAGAGAAGGTATTGTATTACAGCCAAAAATTCGATACCGAGATTTCACCTGAAATATGTGTTTTTGGTCCCCCTGAATCCAAAAAAAAAAGCGTTTTTGGAAAAAAAGGAACCAAATACCGTTGCATATCAAGCTTGGTATTTAATTTTGGTATCTTCCAAGGATGCGAAACAAAGATTTTCAAGAAAATCCCCCACCCCCAACTACCCTTATAATGGAACTTTTCTAAAAATTTTGATTTTCTCAAAAATGGCTCTGAATACTTTGATTACAATCTCTTATATTTAAGAATTCACATGACAAATAAAATGTATATCTTGAATTTTCTGGGAATAGCCTCTGAACACTACTTTAACATGATGCATTTTACGGAATTTTGCATAATTGTTAAACCGTAAGAGATGGACAAAATCTTAATATTCAAAAATTGTAGAACACGTTAAAGCTCAAAGTCTGTGTCATATACAATTTTCTCGTGGATTTGATCGCATTTGAGATATTCTTAATTTTTGATTTCAGCTTTGAAAAACTTGCACTTTTCTCATACAGGAATTTATCAACTCCTGTCCTTACAAACAAAGGAACTTCAGTCTCATAGCAACCAGCTTTAACATATGGTACTCCCTTATTTTGCATCTACTCACAAGGGAACAAGTAATAACACCATTTCTGATATTTTTTCTTGATAATTTTTTTCCGGATTAGCATGAAGTAAATTGAAGCATATCTTTTTAACAATAATTTGTTGCAGAGATATAGAGAAAGCCATGTGAATGGAACACATCAGACTTTATTGTAGTAAGTCTTGCTCTTTAATTCCCCATTTAAATACATATAATATTTGGCATTTAAATGAGTATGGATAGAGCAATGTTTTACAAAATTTCATAAATTTTTCCAGTAAAGTGTAGTTTGGGGTAGTCTTTGTGTAGTATCCTTGAAAGATACTGAATTTAATTGACTACACAAAACGTACACAAACATCAACATTACCATATTCTAAAAATCTTTCTTGGGTCTTCAAAGCATGTATTTCCGATGAAATCTCGTATCAATTTTTGCATGCATGTAAATTGTGCTAGAAAAAGTTAAAAAAAAAATCTGATGTGTTCCATTCACATGATTTCCTCTACGTCGCTGCAACCAATTATTGTTAATAGGTTATTCTTCCATTTCTTTCATGCCAATCGAAAAAATAAATAGAAAAGGCATTTTTACCTGCTTCCTTGTAAGGAAAATAAAGGAATATAGTACAACAAAGGGATAGTCAATTCTTTTAAAAGCTGGTTGCAATGTAATGGAAGTGCTTTTGTTTGTATGGCCAGGAGATGACAAAGTCCCATATGAGAAAAGTTAAAGTACTTTAAAGCTGAAACCATTAACAAACAAACAAACAAAAATCTCGAAAACGATTCACTCCACGAAGAATATTTAAAACATAAATTGTATGTTTTAACGAACCCTACAAATTTTGTATACTAAGTCCTTCTTTATCTCTTACAGTTTACTAACTATGCAAAGTTGTTCAAAATTCATTTAGAATAGGGTAGTCTTCAGAGGCTATTCCTAAAGAACTCAAGATATACATTTTCGTTTGTTATGTGAATATGTTTAATATACAATGTTTAAATCAAAATCGTTAGAACAATTTTTGATAAAATAAAAATTCTCGAAAATTCTTCCATGTAAAGGATAGTTGGGAGAGGGGGGGGGATTTCTTGAGAATCATCGTGTTGCATCTTTGGAAGATACCAAATTTAATACGAAGTATGGTAGTTGACGGTATTTTCGCTTTTGAACTATGCTTTACACACACACACACACACACACACAGACACGGACCTTTCTCTAATTTTTTTTTATTCAATCTTGGTATCGAATTTTTGGGTGCAATACAATACATTTTCCATACATTATCTACATAGTACATGTAGAGAAAGTAAAACTCTGATGTGTTCCCTTCACATGATTTTCTCTACATCTCTGTAACAAATTATTGTTAATAAGCTTATTCTTCTATCTACTTTATGCTAATCAAGATAAACTTTAGCAAAAACGGTTTTATTACTCAGTTCCTTATAGGTAAATGGGAAAACAGGGGGATACACTAGGCTAAATCGGCAGTCAAATGCTTTAAAATGTGGTTGCTATGGTATAGAAATCCGATACTTTGTGTGGTCAGGAGTTGACAATTTCCCGTATGAAAAAAGCATTAAGTATTTTAAAACTGAAATCAATAGCAAGGAATATCTGAAAAAACGGTCAGCTACAGGAAAATAATGATTATATAGGTAACATAAATTGTGAGTTCTACATTTTTGCGTAGTAAGATTTTGTCAATCTCTTACGGTTTAGTAGTTACACAAAATTCCGCAAAATTCATTTACAATAGAGATACCATGAGAGGCTATTCTCAGAAAATTCAATATATACATTTCATTTGTAGTGTAAATATATTTAATATACGGTGTTTCAATAAAAACGTTAGAGCCATTTTTTGAGACAGTCAAAGTTAACGAAATTTTTTCCATTTAAAAGGTATTTCAGGGTGGGGGAAATTTTCTCAAAGCCTTCGTGTCGCATCCTCTGAAGATACTAAATGCATATACCAAGTTTGGTATTTAATCAACTGTTTGTTTTTCATTTATGCTGCCAAAAAGGTACAAGAACATCAACAGACTCATACTACTGAATTCTAAAAAGCCATATTTGCATTTAAGGGTCCTCAAAGCATATATTTCCGATGAAATCTCATATCGAAGTTTTACCTACTACGTAATTAGCACATAGTGCTAGAAGAAGTGAAAAGAATGCTTCCTTTAATATGAAAAGTGTTAGAGAAAACAAATTAAGTATAAAATGTGAAACTGTGTATTTAAGCTTTACTTTTAATCGTTGGAACTGTTGAACCGTTTAGAATGTAATCCGCGTGCAATACGCGAAGCGATCATTCGTTGTGACGTTGTGGGGAAGTGTTATGGAACCATATTAGCAAAAACAGAGGTAGCACTAAGAGCAGCACTTTGTGAGTTTCGCAGTAATAACCCAAAGCACCTGTCACAGTCGGTTTTCATTTCAGGCACGGAAACCCTGCAGCTGGGCGTGTCGCTCTAAATGGTTATGTTTCCGCACATCACAACGCGGTTAGTGCAAGATAAATCACAGTTTCAAGCGTTCTCTTTCATTTTCAATAGAGTACAGTTTCTTTGATCTGTTTCGGCCCGTTTCAGCCACAGAAAGCAGTGAAAAATTTCACACCACTGATGCGAGTGTTTCTTCAAAGGGAACACATAATGCGCTGAATTTCACATATCTATCGAAATCTGGGCACTAAAGTGGATTACAAATGGACAAACCAGAAAGCTTTCGCCGCGTAAAGCCTACAGAGCAGTAATCCGAGTTGAGTAGTTAAACTTTTCAATACACAAACATTATTTTAAAATTAATAATTCTTCTTCTCGGTTACTCTCCTCGTAGGTATGCGAGACTCCGCAAAGAGTCATAGAACAGATATAAAGAGATCAAAAATAGAGGGAGACATATGTGGCATTATACCTACAAGTTTTAACGTAACAAGTGGGCATAGCGATTGTAAATCAAATGGTTAATTTCATGTTCCCTCATCACCTAAGCTAGGTCTAGATATGCGCCATTAGATACAAACACGCGAAATAAGCTAAGTAAAGTAGGCATGTAGCTAAGGTTATCTCCTATGAACCTCACAGCCCATTATATAGGAGACTCAGTCGGTCGTGAACTATCGATGTTACCCTTTTAAGGAGAAGCTCAACGGAACGTATAACCGCCTAAATGATTGTATGGAAATCGATTTCCTGAAAGACGACAACCTACACACAACACTTCTCGGAATGCTGAACGACATAACAGGAGCATTTGACAGGACAGGTCCTATTAGACAGGCACCAGTTACCTCTGAGTACAATGAAAGATATACTTTTAGTCGCTATCTTAACAATTTCCACATTAGCACGCGGGCACTGGCACAAGACACAAACATCAGTAGGGTATCAGTTATGCGAATACTGCATAACAATACATTTCACCATTAACGCTTGCAGCTACACTAGGAACTCCGTGGTCGTGATCTTGAAGATCGAGTAAATTTCTGCCAATGATGCCGTGATGCAGTGTTGTTATCCTAAGTTCTGCGGTTTCACAACAATGACACTGTGAATCGCCACAACATGCTCTACTGGCAGATTTTCAAGACCACTGGGGAATTACTGTATAGTGTGGCATATTGAGTGATCGTCGGGCCACATTTTTTCGAAGGTCACCTTACGGAGCACGCTTACCTTCACTTCCTCTAAAACGATCACCCTCCATTGCTGGAGCATACACCATTAAATTAAAGATTAATAATGTGGTTTCAGTATGATGGTGCTCCACCGCAACAGTTCAGTTTCGTCATAAATTATCTTCATGGCATACATCCTCAAATATGGATAGGTAGGCGAGGACCTGTTTCGTGGCCTGCCAGATCTCCTGAGCTTTCGCCACTTGATTACTTCCTATGGAGTAATTTAAAACAGTGAACAGTCAATGGCCGCATAACCTTATTAATCATCTTCAGCAACTAATCAGAGAGGCCTGCAGGTCCGTCACACCCTAGACTCAACTACCTACCAGATTGTCATCGCTACATCGAGCACAGCTCTGTATTATCATTTCGAACAGCTGCTGCGCTAAACGAAGAGATTTCACCACTAAGGTTCATGTTGGAAACGCTTTATATAGTGGATATTGATAAGTTTATTAATTTATGGGGATTAAATCTATATTTCTTTTCAACTGAAAGTATTGCTGAATAACTATGTATTTGGCACAGTTTGTGATTGACATCCTAGGTATGTTGTGCATTTTTAGTTTTAGAGAGACCCTGAAAATGGGTGTGGTTCTGTACTATTATCTAAAATAGCTATGTTAGTTTCAAACCATTGTGATAATATCACCATATTTAGAATAAACTGAACGAATGTGCCTCAGAATGTTGCTTTTCACTTGTATTTCCTGTAACTGGACTGATAAAATTAGAATAAAGATAAGTAAAGAGAGCAACAATAAAAAAACAAATAAGCAAGTTAAATAATGTTCCAATATCCCAACTAGCTTTGTATCAAACAAGGAAGAAAGAAAGAGTACCATCGGTTATAGTGATAGCCAAATGTTGGTTGCTATGTCACTGAAGTTTCTTTGTTTGAATGGACAGGAGTTGACAAATTCCTGTATGAGAAAAAATATGCATTTTAAAGGTTGAAACAAAAAACAAGGAATATCTAAAAAATAACCAACTCCTGGGAAAAAAATTTACATAACATAAATTGTGTTTTAACGTGCTGTACATTTTTGCTGTGATAAGTTTTGCTCATCTCTTACGGTTTAGCAGTTATGCAAATTTCCGTAAAATTCATCCAGAATAAAATAGTCTTTAGAGACTATTCCCAAAAAATTCAAGATCTGCATTTTATTTGTCAACTAAATATCTTTACTATACGATATTTTCATCAAAATGGTTAGACATTTATCAGAAAATCAACAATTTAGAAAAAGGTTATATGTAGGTAGTTTGGGGTGGTGGGAGTTTTCTCAAAAGCTTCGTGTCGCATTCCTAGAAGATATTAAAGTTAAGTACCAAGTGTGGTATTTTACCGACTTTTCGTTTTTGAGTTATGTTCACGGACACACGGACACACCCACACGGACTTTTTTCTGAAAATACTTTTTTTTGTTTTGTTTACAGGGGACCCTAAAACATTTATTTCCGGTGAAATCAGTATCGAATTTTTTAGTGGAGTGGAATACCTTCTCTATAGAATATGGACATAGTGCCTGTAGAGAAAGTAAAAAATATAGATTTCGTTAAAACACACAATTGGTCTCATATACAGTTGTTTGTGGATCTAACCATTTCCGGGATATTCCGTATTATTATTTTTAATTTGAAAGTGCTTTCACTCCGTGATTTTTTTTTTCCTGACTATTCCAGAGAACCAAAAGTAAATAACCTCACATAGTGATAGCTTTCAAAAGAGACTATCGCTTTAGCCTAGGGTATTCATTTATTTCTCTACTATTATTAGGAACTAAGTTTTATTTTGATCAGCAAGGAGTTGAGAGAAGAGTAAGCTTTTTTAAGAATAATCTACTGCATTCTACCTGGAAAAAGCTATTGAACAGAACACATCAAGTTGTTACTTTCTCTACATAGTACATAGAAGAGGTATTGCACTCATCCCAAACATTTTATACCGAGAATTCAGAGGAAATACGCATTTCAGGGTCCCCAAAGCATTGTTAGAAGAAGTACGTGTGTATGTGTGGATGATTTAAAAACGAAAATACGGTAAAATACTAATTTGGTATTTAAGTTTAGTATCTTTCAGGGATGCGACATAAAAGTTTTAAGGAATATCCCCAGACTACAGGAAAAATTTGCGACAATTTTGATTTTCTCAAAAAAGTATAATGATTTTCACTAAAATGACTTATATAAAATAAAATGTATACTTTGAATTCAGAGAAAACCCTCTGAAGACCTCCGCCTTCTGGATGAACTTTCCTGATTTTACATAACTGGTAAACGTAGCAGATAGAGAAAAACATACTATACAAAATTGTCCAACTCGCCATAACGCACAATTTACGTCAGTTGAATTTCTTCAACATTTTGGAGATATTCCTTGTTATTGGTTTCAGTACCGGAATTTTTGAACTCCTGGCCATGCAAAGAAATGAATTTCAAACACATAGCAATTGGCATTTAAGAGATTTGACTATCGCTTAGGTGTAATGTATTCCCTTATTTCCATTCTAGTTACAAAGAAGCAACATAATAAAATTACTATGAGGGGATAGTCCTTTCTATTATTTCAGATGTACTTATGTATGTGTCATACTTTTGAACATTTAATAAGACCATTGCTGGTAACGTTTATCTCGATAAGCATGAAATACATAAACAAATAAACGTTTCAATAATGTTGATTGCTCCGTGGTTGAGTGGTCAGCGAACTAAGTTCTCAGCCGGGGGTTCCGGGTCCGACTCCCGGCTTGGGCGAAGATTTTTTCTTTAACCAGAATTATTTCCTATCCCCCACAGAGCCTGGAAATATGAATGTGCTTTTGTTTAGTATAAAATGGATTAACCTAATGTTGTTAACCTGCAGTACTACCAGTTTCACAAGTCAAAGCCCCAAATATGATATTGAAGTTAAAGGAGGCTATACAAATGAAACAATTAAAAAAAAATCTTAGAGTGTATAGAGAAGGATTAGCATTCCACCTAAAAATTCGACACCGAGATTTTACCGGAAATACATGTTTTAGGTCCCGCTGAAACAAAAAAAAAGAAGCATTTTTATAAAAGGTTCGTGCGTGTGTATGCGTGCGTCTGTGTGTGTAAAAAAATGTAAATGGTGTGTTATTTATGGATGCTCTTTAACTACTGTGGTTCGCAGTGTCCCATTCTAAACTGGCTGTGAAAGACCTCTTAAGTTTGTTCAGAGGCCTCTCTATCCAGCTTGAGGTTCTTTTACGTGCCGTAAATCTACGACACGGGACCAACGGCTTCGGAAAAAATCCATCGTCCTCCACCGGGTTTTAACCCGCGACCTTGTGTATATGAAATAAGCATGGTAACCATTATATCATGGAGGGTGACGCGGGTGTGTGTGTGTGTGTGTGTGGACACAATAGCTCAAAAACGAAAAGACCCTTAAATACCAAACATGATATCTTTCAAGGATGCGACCTGAAGAATTTCAAGATATCCCCCCACACCAAACTACCATTTACATGGAAAAAATTTAGAACATTTCGATTTTCTCAAAAATGGCTGTAACGATTTTGATTAAAATCTGTTATATTTAAGAGAATTACATGCCAAATAAAATGAATATCTTGAATTTCCTGGGAACAACATGTGAAGGCCTCTTTATTCTGGATGATTTTTTATTGAATTTTGCGTAACTGGTAAATTGTAAGAGAGAGAGAGAAGAACCTACTACACAAGAAATATAGATCACGATAAAACACACAATTTATATCATATATATTTTTTTCGAAGAGTTGATCGTCTTTAGATCTTGCTTGTTATTGGTTTCAGCATTAAAAAACTTAGGAAATTTCCATAGAAACAAAGAAATTTCAGTCACATAGCAACCTATTGTACTCCTTTATTCCACTTCTGCTTACAAGGAGGCAAGTAATAAGGTTATTTCTGCTAATATTTCTCGATTAGCAGGAAGTAAATGATAGCATTAGCTTTTTAACAATAGCTTCTTGCAGAGAGGTAGAGAAAGTTTTGTGAATGGAACATATCAGATTTTGCTATTTGATTGAAGTTTATGTTGCTAAGACACTCACATATACACATTTACAAACAGAGAAACACGAATGCCCAAAGCGGGACTCAAACTGACGGTCCCATGCGCCACGAAACACCATATCGAGCCACTTTAGTGAGCGTTGCCATGGGGACCGGTAGAGAAAGTCATGTGAATGAAACATCAGATTTTTTTTTTGACACTTTCTGCCTGTAATGCTGTTCACATTGGCATCACATGTGCAGTTTGGCTTGTGGAACATTTGCATCCAGTATGTGGCACAAAGGTTTTCCTAAAATACTTTCCGTCTCTACCGAAGCGACAGTCGCCGTTCCTAAACCTAAACGAAGGGAAAAGTAATGGGGCTTAAATAAATCGAGTAGCATCTGTTTTGGAGGACGGCCGGCTTAGTTGGGAGAATCCAAATGAAATGACGAAGTAGGTCGGCTTTTCATTAGATGAATAGGGCTGCTGACTCTCTGGGGACGATGTGCACTATAAACCCATCTCACCTGCATTCCCAACAAGGGCAAAGGCCAACTCAACCCCATTCGATCCACGCCATTCGATAGTCGATTGCTTACTTGACTTCCCTCTCCCGTGCTGCAAGCGGAAAGAGGAAAGACAAAGGTTCGGAGAAAGGAGAGAGTTTACGTAGGTGGGCATATATCAAACAAGTGACGTCAGCTCAACTTGTGTGAGGCAGCTCACTGCAGAGTTTTCTGCCAATAGAGGACTTAGCACAATCCCGTTAAGATAACATCTATAGAAGTTTTCTTTTAATTTAGATAATACCAGAGCAGCAAAATAATTATTTATTGGGAAAACAATTACGCAGATTTAAATATTTTCCACAGAAAGCAGTAAATGTTATGCAATTTACGGAAACCCTGTAGTTAAATTTTAAAATTCCTTAATTTTTATCCATTTGTTTTCAAATTTTAGAAGGAAAAATATAAATAGAGTCCCGATCTATAGATTTCTTAAGGAAAAGAACGATTATCCTGCGTGGTCTAGAGGTAACGTTTTAGCCTTTAGTTCCCGAGGTCTCGGATACAAACCCAGTAGAGGGAGATGGATTTGTTCAGGTTAAACTTCCAAAGCATTACTTTTTTCGGAAGGGAAGTAAAGCATATGGTCCTGTTACGTAGATTAAAGTGTACGTAAAAGAACCCCAAGACTAATATAGAGGTATCGAAGCAAAACTAACTGGTCTTTCACGTACAATGTACTCCAATATAAAATGGGACGCAGCAGTTGAAAGCTTCCATCAAAAAAGCTCTATTTAAGGGAGAGAATCAATGTTGTCATTTAAACGTAGTGATGCCACAAGTGTACTGGGAAGCACTAAGGTATCTCTGGATACGAATGAAGTTCCATCTGTCCGCCACGTATAGAAGTAGAGTTACAGCTGCCTAGCACTAAGGTATCCGTGGACACGTGTCGAAGTTCCCCCTGTCCGCCACATAGTGAAGTAGAAGTACAGTTGCCTAACACTAAGGTATCCATGCACACGTGTCGAGGTTTACTCTGTCCTCCACGTATTGAAGTGGAGGTACAGCTGCCTAGCACTAAGGTATCTGTGGAAACGTGTCGAAGTTCCCCCTGTCCATCACGTATTGAATTAGAGGTACAACTGCCTAGTACTAAGGTATCCGTGGATACGTATCGAAGTTCCCCCTGTCCGCCACGTATTGAAGTAGAGGTACAGTTGCCCAGCACTAAGGTATCCATGGACACGGGTCAAGGTTCCCTCTATCCGCCGTGTATTGAAGTAGAAGTACAGCTGCCTAGCACTAAAGTATCCATGGACATGTGTCGAACTTCCCCCTGTCCGCCACGCATTGAAGTAGAGGTACAGTTGTCTGGCACTAAGGTATCCACGGACACGTGTCGAGGTTCCCTCTGTCACCACGTATTGAAATACAGGTACAGTTGCCTAGCACTAAGGTATCCATGGACACGTGTCGAGGTTCCCTCTGTCAGCCACGTAAAGAATTAGAGGTACAGTTGCCTAGCACTAAGGTATCTGTGGACCCATGTCGAGGTTCCCTCTGTCAGCCACGTATAGAAGTAGAGGTACAGTCGCCTAGCACTAAGGTATCCATGGACACGGGTGGAGGTTCCCTCTGTCCGCCACGTATTGAAATACAGGTACAATTGCCTAGCACTAAGGATCCGTGGACCCGTGTCGAAGTTCCCTCTGTCAGCCACGAATAGAAGTAGAGGAACAGTTGCCTAGCACTAAGGTATCCGTAGACACGTGTCGAAGTTCCCTCTGTCAGCCACGTATAAAAGTAGAGGAACAATTGCCTAGCACTAAGGTATCCGTGGACGTGTGTCGAAGTTTCCTCTGTCAGCCACGTATTGAAGTAGAGGTACAGTAGCCTATCACTAGGGGATCCGTGGACACGTGTCGAAGTTCCCCTCACATATTGAAGTAGAGGTACAGTTGTCGAGCACTAAGGTATCCGTGAACATGTGTCGAAGATCCCTCTGTCAGCCACGTATAGAAGCATAAAAATCCAATGGGTATTAAAACTTTTCATCTAATGCAAGAATCCGAATAAATCCTCTAATCAACTTGGAATTTCCGAGATTTCGTATCTCTCGTATAGTGCTATAAATTTGTATTATACTTAGGCAGAGACTGCACTAATTTTAGCCACATATTGTTGCAAGTCTATAACATTTTTAAAACCAGTAGGTGCAATCATAATTATGATCTGGAACTAAATTGGGTTTTTGTCTAAAACATTTATGTCGCAGATTGAACTGCAATTTTAGTAGAAAAAATACATCGCAAACAATAATACTGGTGTCTCTCCAATGGGATCTGTATTCGATGAGAAAAAATTATAAACTTTAAAGTTGTAACAGTTGGCCTTAAAACTGTCTTTCGCACGACGATCAGCTGTTTGGCGCTTTGTCAGACACTAATAATGAACTTTACTCCACACTGAGGCTAAAGTAGCTGCGCGCAGGACCACACTATCGACAACTTCACTTGAAAGAAAAAATCATTAGCTGTTAGTGATTTATTTTTCCCCAGTGATGAGTGCCTCCAAGAAAGAAAACTGAAGGAGTAATAGTTGCACACTATTGTAAGTTCTGCCATATAATATTTTTAAAACACATGGATGCCTAGAATAAATTAGGCATTACTGAAGCATTTTCATTTGTAATTTGTTTTTCTTGTCAAATTTAGTCTTATGGGAGAGACAGCCGATTCAGTGGTATTTTTATTTTTTAAATACTTTCACTAAAAACTTTCAGTTCGTTTTATAAGATCAACATACTGCATTCCTTGTATAATCCGAAGTTCGAGACCCAGCATGTAATGCATTTTCAAGTCCAATTTCGCTTTCATATATGTTGAACTGAATGAGATAGTAAGGTTTGGCCTGGTTAATATATGTGGCACCAAAGATGCTGTTGAAATTATGTTTAATTAAGTCTCACAAGCTATAATTACATTTCTAGTTATTGAGGAATATTTTGAAAATCTGATGTGATGGAAGAAAATTGAAATCATTTTCGAATTTAGCACAAATAATTGTTTAGAATCAATCACCTATCTGATTTAAAACAAAAAGAAAGTTTTGAAATGCATAATTGCGCAATATAGCGGCATCGTTTGGAGATGAATTTATATACTGTTGTTTGTTTTTGTTTTTAATGACAGAAATGCTCAGCGAAAATAAATAAAAATAAAATCTTAGTTGCATCTGGTTGTGAAAGTTAGGAAAGCGGATGGGAATTTTTTTTTTAAATGGATGGGAATGAAAAATGACAGCGTTATTTTCGTAACATACCTAGTGGCGTATATAACGGATGATAAGATGGTACTAAAACATTAGATTAGATTAATGCAATAGACAGGTAATTTTATCTGTGCGTAAACTCTTCTGTTTTATTGTTCCCCTCTAGTGTGGGCATTGGGTGTTTTAAAATTAACACTAGGTAGCATTTATTTATGCAGAATTGTACCTCTGACATATGTATATATCCAGTCTAAACAATCGCATAACCAACGCTGAATAATAATTGTAACAAAATGGCGCTCTCACTATTGTGAGATAAAATATAACATAGAAAATGAATATATTAAGGATGATTCAATGTAATTTTTAATCCTTTTCAAGTTAAAGGTAATTAAATCAGTTTTAAATTCTAGACAGTTCACTTGCCACAGGTGTTCTGTTATTTTGAATTACTGCTGTTTGATCTGGCTAATCTACCAAAGTTAAAATATTTAAAATTAATCTTTATATTACGTATTTTAAATTTATTTAGTGTTCACAGACTTTTAGTTAATTACAAGGCTCATCTGCAGCGGCTGTTACATAATGTCGTAAGAATCAAAACTTGCTAATTCAGTAATGTGATTTAAATTTATTCCATTGCCTAGATCTTTCTAAGCCTTTTGTAGCGCAATATATCACCAATACCATAGAAAGGGCTGCTACTTTTGTTTCTCTTAGTTTTGATGTTTCTCATCTGTTGTCAATTTGTCGTTTCTCTAGTAAGCTGTTCTCTTCAGGTATGCCTGGTGAGGAGGTTGTGAACAACAAGGTTAAATTCACTGAAAATCTTTAATGCCGGCTAAAACGAGGGCAGGTGACACCTGACGTATAGATTTCGGTTATTGTTGTTTCTAACAAATGCCCATAGTAGAAACTACCACCTTATAACAGTCAGGTAGCTCAAGCGTTTCGTTTGGGACTGGTATTCCGAGGGTCATGGGTTCGATTCCTGTAGACCACCTATACGACTTGTGTTTTTTCGGAGTTTTCTCGGACACTTAGGCGCATGCTGAGGTGGTTTCTGGTTGCCCTGAACTTTCCATCCCTTCATTTTATATCCATTTCGTTCCAAATGGTCTCTTCCGTGGTTGTAAGTATCGGCGAAGACGGTCTTCAGTGTTGATGAATGCACTTTGGAAATACTCGAAATTAGGTTGGCGTTATAGACCTATGTGAGAGAGTTGGGTGTTCAGTGACACCAAGAGCGCGTGTCTCCTAGCCCTCCCCAAGTAGTGATGAACTGCTTCAACTGTTAGGGACCCCCATTGTGGTTCCATCCTCGCAGTCCGTTTTGGCCACCCGTCGATAATACTCTCATATCGTCCTAACCCTCCCCCTGTGGTCTGATGCACAATAACCGCATAGAGGCTGCAGTGTGCAAACCCTTTTGAAACGTACCAAACAACCTTATGAAGCTTAAATTTGTCGTTTGACGGTGTTAAGTTTGGCATTTGTTTGCAGCTATCAATAGTGACCGCAAATTTGTAAACAATGATTAAAGAAGTCATCGCTATGTAATAAATTCATTTGGAAATTTTTCAGTCGACTTGGGTTATCACTTCATGTCTACCGTGAAGAAATACGCAAAACAGTGGATTGGAAGGAGACGATCAGCTCCAAAGAAGGCGAAGGTAGTTCCACCTGGAAGGAAGATCATGACGTCAGTTTTTGGGATGCACGTGGGATTATCATCAATTCAAGAAAGAAAACTAATCAACGGTGAGCATTATTGTAGTGCTATGTGATGAAATAAGCAAATACTGGTTGCATTAAGCGAAAAATTTGTTCATCAAAAAAATACACCAGCATTTTCGTCATGACAAAAATCAACGATTGATTCCTTATTCACCATATTTGGTCCCCACTGATTATTTTATATTTCCAAACCTGAAGAAAAGGCTTGGTGATAAAAGACTTTTCAACATTAGGAGACGGAATCTGTAGTTGATGGCTGTTTAAAGGAGTTTGACGGTTTTCTCTATAAAAAGGATATCGAAGCTATTGAATATCGCTGGGTAAAATGTAACAAGCTGAAAGAAGACACTGTAGAAATATTAAGATTTTTCTTTCCAAAATGTATGTGTTTTCTCTGTAAGTCAAGAGAAACTAACATTTCCGATTTATATTTGCTAACTTGGTGCCATAATAACTTTATATTTTAGGAAATATTTTCCCGTAACTCGCTAGACCGCATATTCGCAAATACTCTAGTGATTACCGAATGTGGGGGATGAAATTGGTACTTAAACGCCACCTTCTAACAACAAAAGGCGAAGAAGTAGAATGTGCAGTGGTTTTCAAAATACAAGCTCTTTTAATAACCTAATTCTCGACTAAATCACAAATCTCCACTCGTATTAATGGAAATTACAGAATGGATACATCTTACTTCGTTAATATACTAGGTACACAAACGTAAATGTTTAAAAAGAAATTCTTATTGATTTGCCGTATTTCAGCAGTGGAAATCCAGGGTTCGTTTCTTGAATATGACGCTCTTTGACATGCGCAAATAGGAATGCTCATTATATTTCAGAAATCTTTAATATATAAATTTGACTTTGACTAATTACTGTTCAACAAACTACTCTTCCGAAAGTTTGTTCTTCTATTTCTTTCACGTCAGTAAAATAAATGTGTATACATTACCTTTTTACTCAAATATTTTGAGAACAGGTAGTTTTGTAATGAATATGAAAGTGTGCTCTCTTTGAACACTCATAGCTATTTTGCAGTTGAAAAAGTACTAAGGATTAAAGCATTTGAGTGTTCAAACCCAAAATAAAGAAGATATCGATTATAGCCAGAAAGTCATTAATTAAGGATTTTTATGATTAAACAAATGTGCACCTTTTGTGTTGTAAGTTTTTGCCTATAACATACGATTTATCAGTTATGCAAATGTTATTCCAAATATATAGGGCTTCGGATGGTATATCTGGGATATTAACGAACATAATGGAAATTATCAATGCCAATCGTGGTATTTGTATTAAAATTAATAATCATTTATTAATTAATAATCTTCGTCTCCAAGGAAATGCTTCTGTTTTAACATGATTTTATAATTTAAGGTCTTATAACACTTTAAAACCGGAATTTTATATGTTGGTTGCAGTGTGTTGACATCCACCCCATCTTCCCATCGTCTGCTAGTCCTCTGTAACAGGCAATGCGTGATAAACTCGCTGTCTAGTATTGACGTCATGTGCAGATAAATTACTGGCGTCAAAGGCTGAATAGATCTGAATATCCTATATAAACTTAGTATGTAACTGAAAAAATATTTAGACATACAAAAAGTGTCTGTTATAAGAGAAGTGTAACGCTGCTTAAAGCAAACAATAATCGGTGTTAGTGCTTTTCGAAGTAGCACATATTTCCGAGATATTCACGGTTTGTTGTAGTTTAGTCTTTCAAGTGCATATATTAAGTTTGCCATATCATGAAAACATATTAGTCAGGAAAGATTAATTTTGGAATAGTCTTCCTGTAGACTATTGTGCATTGCAGTCATTTTGATAAATTTCTGATTAGCAACAAACAGGCAGATACAAGTATGAGGGTTTGTGTGTCGAATTTGCCGAATAGAAAAAAGGTAATGTTGAGCAGAAAATACAGTGTCATTAAAACACTTAGGATTGTCTTTATAATGAAAAACGATTGTCATATAGTAAAAGCAACACTTAAGTTGAACTTTCTGGATTCGTCGGTTGAAAGTGACACAGAATCCAGCAATTTGAACCGTGCATCTCAAATGGAAAAACAGAGGTATTGTCTTAGAGAAGCAGCAGTTTCGTGCCTCTTCCCTTTAATTACTTCGCACAACTTTCCAATCAACTTGGTAGTTATCTATTTTGTCCTCACTATGGTGCAGGAAGTAAATAAGAACTCCGTCTGCATCACAAAACACAAAGCCCTGGATGCAGAATTCTCGAAACGGAGAAGATCCGGGATCGACATGACAGGTATTGTGCAATAGTTATTAGGTCGCCTGGCTCCTTTCAAGTCCAGTATGGTGTAAAGTTTTCGGTGTCTGCATTCCGATGAAATTCTGTCTTCCCCATATATAATCTAGCCTTTTATACTAGAAAGTTTACATTCATAGTTATCTTTTACTTTCTTTACACGTACTATGTACATAGTATACCTATAGAGCTGGTATTAAATGCACCCAAAATTTCGATACCGAGATATAATCGGAAATACATGTTTTGAGAACCCATGTATGCCAAAAAAAGAATTAGATACATTTCCGTGTGTGTGTGTGTGTGTGGGTCGCCCTCCGTGGTGTAATGGTTACCATGCTATCTTCATATACCCAAGGTCGCGGATTCAAACCAGGATGGATTTTTTCGGATGTAAAAATCCTTAGCATGGTTTCCTTCGGAAGGGAAGTAAAGCCGTTGGTCCCGTGTCGTAGATTTACGGCACGAAAAAGAACCTCAAGCCAAAAAGAGGCTTTTGAGCAATTTATAATGGGACTCTGAGAACCACTGTAGCTAAAGAGTGTCCATAGATAATTTGCATTTTTTTTGTGTGTGGGGGGCAGCATGACTAAAAAACAAAAAAACGTTAAATACCAAGCTTTTTTTTTTTTTTAATAAATACAGTTTAATAAATACTTTTTATTTACCTAATTAGTTTACTTTGATTACTGTATTTCTGTTTTATATTTTACACACACATACACAAACATATAACACCCATGCACAAGGCGGGACTCGAACCCATGATCCCCTGCGCTGCGAAACACCAAAGCGAGACGCTTTGGCGAGCGTCGCCATGGGGACCGGCTACTTGGTATTTAAGTTTGGTATGTTCCAAGGATGCGTCACGAAGATGTTCAAGAAAATCCCCCCATCTTCAATTACCCTTTACATGGAACATTTGTCGAACATTTTTATTCTCTCAAAATGGCTCTATAGATTTCAATTAAAATCTCTTATTTATATTGCAAATAAAATGTATAACTTGAACGTTCTGGGTATAGCCTATGAAGACCACTTTATCGTAAATGACTCTTTCTGGATTTTTGCATAGCTGGCAAACTTTAAGAGACAGACAGACGCTTATTACCCAAAAATATAGAGCTACTTAAAGCACACAATTTATGTCCTATACATTTTCTTCGTGGAGTTGGCCGTTTTCGAGATATCCTTTTTATTAGTTTTAGTTTTAAAATACTTAAGCTTATCTCATGCGGGATCTTGTTAACTCCTCCCACGCAAAGAATTTCAATCCCATAGGAACCACGTTTTAAAACATGCGACTGTCGGTTTAGCCTAGTGTATTTCCCTTCTACTCATAAGGAACTAAGTAATAAGACCTTTTCTGCTAGTGTTTAGCTCGATTAGCATGAAGTGGATAGAAGAATAAGCTTATTAACAATATTTTGTTACAGAGAGAGAAAGTTGTTTTAGAGAAAGTCATGTGAATGGAAATCATCAGAGTTTTACTTTCTCTATACGTACTATGTACATAGTGTATAGAGAAGGTATTGCACTCCACCAAAAAATTCGATACCGAGATTTCACAGGAAATATATGTTTTATGGTCCCCTGTGTCCAAAAAAAGTATTTTCAGAAAAAGGCCCGTGTGTGTGTGTCCGTGTGCCTGTGAACAAGATAATTCAAAAATGAAAAGTCGGTGGAATACCAAACTTGGTGTTTAAGTTTAGTATTTTCCAGGGATGCTACACGAAGATTTTGAGAAAAATCCCCCCACCCCAAACTGCCCTTTACATGGAGCTTTTTTTCGAACATTTTGATTTTCTAAAAAATGGCTAACGATTTTGATTAAAATATCGTATATTAAAGATATTTACCTGAGAAATAAAATGTATATTTTGGATTTTCTGGGAATAGCCTCTGAAGACTACTTTATTCAGTGTCAATTTTACGGAATTTTGCATAACTGCTAAACCGTAAGAGATGCACAAAAACTTACCACACAACAAATGTAGAGCAACTTAAAACACACACTTTATGTTACATACATTTTTTTTCGTGTAGCTGATTGTTTTTGAGATATTCCTTGTTTTTGGTTTCAGCTATAAAAAATTAATACTTTTCTCATACAGGACTTCGTGGCCTCGTGTCCATACAAACGAAGGAACTTCAGTTACATAGCAACAGCTTTTAACTATAAGACTAACATATGGTACTCCCTTAATTCGCTTCTACTAACAAGGAAGCAAGTAATAAGACTATTTCTGCCAATTTTTTTTATACATAGTGTACAGTGTGTAGAGAAGGTATTGCATTTCACCCCAAAAATTCGACATCGAAATTTCACCGGAAATACACGTTTTAGGGTCCCCTGTATTAAAAAAATAGTTTTAGGAAAAGGTCCGTGTGTGTGCGTGTGTGTGTCTGTGAACACGATAACTTAAAATCGAACAGTGGGTAAAATAACAAACTTGGAATTTAAGTTTATTTTCTTCCAGGGATGCGTGCGACACTAAGATTTTGAGAAAAATCCCCCATCTCAAAATAGCCAGTCAGTAATTAAGAAAATTTCTGCCAATGTTTATCTCGATTATCATAAATAGATAAACGAATACGCTGTTTAATAATAATTTGTTACTGAGATGTGGAGAAAGTCATGAGATTAGAAAGCATCAGATTTTTAATCAGTTTTAAAATTTACCTCATTATTATATTTAAAGATTTTCTGTTTATATTACAAATCCACATAGAGCAATGGCTCTACAGAGAAATATAAATTGTTTAGAGTACCTATTGTATTCACTAGTTTTATTTCTTTGTTTATGTTGAGGTTTTTATTTTTACTTTCTCCACTTAATGCACAGTATATAGGAAGAGAAGGTATTGCACTCCATCCAAAATTTGGATACCAAGATTTCACCGTAAATACACGTGTGAGTGTTTCTGTGTGTGTGTATCCGTGAGTCTGTGATTGCGGGTGTAAAACTTCTGAAATCGTGACCCTGACAGGCAACCTAGCAGCCGAGGCTAGCTTACTTGGAATTTTCTATATCATGCCTTTGCGACTGCTTACTCACAGTCAGAGAGAGCAAATAATTGTAAGGTCTGTATCGAAATTGTTCCGCATGTGCTTGTAATTTCAAAGAGGGCAATAAATGGTGTTAATGCTATTTTTATGACGTTAGTAACCATGACTCCTACGTTTTCAAAGTTGTATGGCAAGGTATTAGTATTGCAAGTCAGAGCTGAGAAATAATTGCAAACAACCTCGACTTCAAGAAACAAGAAGTAGAGATGAAGGAAGAAAATATACGTCCACCCGAGTTCTTCAAAAGCCTGATTCTCGGAAATCTACAGACACTATTGTATTGTTAATACTCGGAACATCGCAACTGATGTTAGCTGTTTACGGATCACCATCTGTTACGTCACAAAACAGAATACCACATTCAAAAGTTCGCGAGTTCGAATCTCGCTTAGGGTGACTTACTCTGATAAGGTTTATTTTACGGTTTTCCCTTTTTGTGAGAAGACGAATGTCCAGTATCTTTAAGCTCCATGGACCCCGAGATCATTTCAACAATGTTATCCATCGTCCAATATGATCAATCAGCATAAAAAAGCACAAAAAATAAATACATAAATAAAAATAAGAAGAATAAAAGAATGAACCAGAATGTATGTGAAAACCTGACCAAATTTTGTAATGGAGGAAATTGATTCATAAACTTATGCTCATTAGCACACTTCTTTATTCAATATTTTCATGCAGTGAGTGAAGATGAAGGACTGCCAGGTGTAGAAGAATTGAAGTTAGACGATTAACATTGTTTATACGTAAGGCCATTTGTAAATCCAAATATGTGTGTGTGTGTGTGTGTGTGTGTATATACACACACATACCTACACACACACGAGGTGGTTTCTTAAGTTCTCGTAATCACCACGAGAGATCACCCGTGAGTTGCTCACGTGATATTCATTGAACTGTTGTCTGTAAACTCGTGTCACGGGAATGTCCTTGTAAGACAGTTGTAGTGGTGACGCGGCTCTATTGTTGTTCCCAAGCGGTGATTTGCAAAGATGGGAAAAAAACGAGATTCGAGTAGTGATTAAATATTTCATAAAGAAAGGTATGAAGACAAAGGACATTCATGCCGATTTTCGGAGTACACTGAGAGAGACTCTTCCTTCATAGTCAAATGTTGCCAAGTGGACAAACGAATTTAAATGTGATCGGGAGAGCTTAGATGATGATCCGCACAGAGGTCAATCAAGATGTCATTTGAACAGGTATATCGCATTTTGACTGAAGAATTAGATGTGAAGAAATTATCTGCAAGATGGATGCCACGACTGTTGACGATGGATCAAAAACGCATGAGAATGGAAGTATCGGATCAATGCTTGGCACATTTAAGGAGCAACAAACACAACTTTGTGTGTCTGTTTGTAACCACAGATGAACCCTGCGCCCATTAATATACCCCAGAGTTAAAAAAGTCAAAACAGTGGAAGTATGCTGAATCTCCGCCACCAAAAAAGAAAAGGCAATTTTTTCGGGCATTAATTTCTGGGATGTGAAGGGGATTCTGTTTGTACATTATCTTCTCAGTGGGCAAACAATTACTGAAGAGTACAAAGCTAACATTTTGAATCAATTGCAACAAAATATACGCAAAAAAGACCAGGTTTAGCAAGGAAGAAGGTCATCTTCCATCAAGACAATGCATGCCCGCTCACATGTATCGTCGCTAGGTCAAAATAATACGAATTGTTGCACAACAAAACCTTTTTATTCATTCCTATTTTATGTTAATTTGTCTTCATTAATTTTCGTCATTATTATTTAAGAAACGTTATTCCTAATATTTTTCAATGTTGCGTTCATTTATCAACTTATTTACTAATCAGTTTTATTTTTACTTGCCTGTCTGCAATATTTTGGTAATATTCCACGATTTCTATAGTCTACCACGTTTAGATATCATAGATGTTCCTATTTTCTTTTAGGTTTGCATTTTTGTGCTTTTACACAAGCCACTTCTTTGTTTTTCTCTTTGTTTTCTAATTTTAGTAGTTGTTCTGTGTTAAGGTGTCTATATACTCAGTTTTGTTTACAAATTAAGAGATTCTGAGTTTGAAAAATGTAACTACCGGCATTAAACACTGAATTTATGAAATATAACTAAAAGTTAAAATAATCTGTGGTTTATATAATGTCATCGACCGCTATAGACATTTTGTAACAAAAAAAATCTGATTTGTTCGATTCACATGACTTTCTCCACATCTCTGCAACAAATTATTGTTAAAAACCTTATGCTTCTATTTATTTCATTTTAATTGAGAAAAAAAACCAGAAATAGTCTTATTACTTGCTACCTTGTAAGTAGAAGGGAAATAAGGGAGTCCTATAGGTAAATATAGCAGAAATAGTCTTATTACTTGCTATCTTGTAAGTAGAAAGGAAATAAGGGAGTACTATAGGTTAAAGTGATAATCAAAAGCTGGTTGCTATGTCACTGAAGTTCCTTTATTTGTATGGACAGGAGTTGATAAATTCCTGTATGAGAAAGGTACGAGTTTTTCATAGCTGAAACCAAAAACAATGAATATGTCAAAAACAATCAACTTCAAGAAAAAACTGTATATGACATCAATTGTGTGTTTTAATGTGCTCTACACTTTTTGTGTGTTAAGCTTTTGCCCATCTCTTACGGTTTAGGCAGTTATGCAAAATTCTGTAAAACGCATTCAGAATAAAGTGGTATTCAGGGGCTATTCCCAGAAAATTCAAGATATAAATTTTATTTGTCAGGTAAATATCTTTAATATTTTACATATTTAGAGCCATTTTTATAAAAACAACATTTTCGAAAAAAGTGCCATGTAAAGGGTAGTTGGGGTAGGGGAATTTTCTTGAAAATCTTCGTGTCGCATCCTTGGAAGTTACCAAACTTAAATACCCAGTTTAGTATTAAATGATCATTTCGTTTTTGAGCTATGCTGTCCAGAGGCACACAGACATACACGGACCTCTTTGTAAAAATGCTTTTTTGGATTCAGGGGGAAACAGAACATGCATTTCCGTTGAAATTTCGGTATCGAATTTTTGGGTGCAATACGATACCTTCTCTATACACTATGTACATAGTATATGTAGAGAAGTTAAAAAGAAATACGTACGAAAAGGAGTAATAAAAACATAAATGGTAGTGGAACTGTGACTTTATCGCTAACGCATGTAAGATATTCATAATATGGAAAAGTAGGTCGGGGTAGTGGCATGTGAAACGATGTGGTTTATAGGAAGAGTTTGGTTTCTTAGATCTTCTTTTGTATCTTGCTGTGTTGCCATAAAACGAAAGAATCCAATAGAGAGGGAATCTTGGCTGCATACCAGCGGCAGCAGTGTATAAAGCAATTTTCCTAGACAACAGAACAAGGAGGCAAGGACAAAAGTAAGCGTTACCTCTTCTGTCTCCGACAAAAATCGATACAAATGCGGCATTAAAACTCAGCCTCGTTTTAAAGTAGCATTTCTTCAATATCTCTTAAAAAGGTCTCCTTGGTCCTACAATAGTTCTTGGTTCGTTAAGTACCCCCTTTGTTACATAGAACAATCAGCACTTAAGTCTCCCTGCATTAAAATTATTACAATCGGAGCATAAAAGCAATTGATAAATGAACATCATTGAAATACTTACAATCCGTAGAAAAATATCTTACAAGAAGGTCGCTGTAGATGAAGCGTCACATATTCTTGATTTTGTGTCATAGCAAATAGCTTTGGCCCGTTCGTGCAGTGGATAAATACGTGAAAGCTTGGATTTATTTCTCTTCCTTTTACTGTGTTTCATGTGTCAGTTAATAATGCCGGGAACATAAGCAACCCAATACGCAAGCCATCAACTCCTACGATTTGTTCTACCTATGAAGAATTTTTCATATTTATAGAAGTGGTGGAATAAGTATATAGCTTTTGGTAAAGTTCGCATTCAGAAAACTCAATTTATGTACAAGCGAGTACAGAGTTGTCAAGGTGAAGGCTTCTTTCGAATTGTGTTCCATCCAAATTAATTACCAAGATGTACCTTCAAGTTCATTTTAAAATGTGATAATTTTTCGTTACAAATTATCATACTGTAAGTGATAAAATGCGATTATGATGTTATTAATCAAGTTAAGGAGCTTTTCTTTGATTATTTTAATGCTAAAATAACTGTCACTTTTTGCATGTATTTATTTTGCGACTACTAATTACCAACGAACCTATGAAAATATGTGTGTCTTCAAATGCGAAATATAAATAATAATACATACCTGCGGTGCCACAAGTAGTAAAAGTGGGCGTTAAACACTACCAAAAATAATAATAGAGCAATTGTTCTACCGGTCATGAATTATAATAGGTGTATTAAACTAAGAAAGGAGGGCAATATACAGGGTTACTACAAAAGAAATAGACAACTTCAAGTGTCTGTAAAACAAAAACTATTAGAGATAGCAACCTAATTATTTTGAAGGTATGTTGAGAAACTCTCAAAGTTTCCTTTGTTACTGTTGGTAACGCTTTAGTGTTTTGTTTGTTGTTGCAGAAGCGAAATGGCGGAAAATCCTGTGGAAAAGGCATATTGCGTGTTGGAGTTAGCTAAAACGCAATCAGCAACTGTTGTCCAACGACAACTTACTTTCTGTCAACTTCACGTTAATCAAAATAAAGCTCTGTAAACATTACTTTATTACCCTTCGTAGCAGGTATAAGGTAAATATGCAAAGTAGAATCGATAGTAATATGTAATTTATTTGACTCTATGCTTATATTCAATGCATGTTTAATAAAGAAACAATATGATAGATGATCGATATAAAAGCGCATTAAATATACAAGCGTGTGTTTCCTCAGTCATACAGAATATGGATGCGCACTGGAATTTGCCATGGATTTTAAATAAGTCTAGATTTTGTGCATTATAAAAATCATATCCCTCTGTTCATTTGGTCATCACTAACTTAAGTTTCGTTAAGCCAGTTTTGTTTTATTATTAAATTCTTTATACAATTAATATACACAAATTCAAAAAGTTTTACTTTCTCTACACGTACTATGCATTATTTATACATTTTCTTTCCTTTTCCCGTAGTATATAAACATTTACACATGTATATCCCTTGACAAGTTCTATGTTCAGTGGCTTCCTAGCCTAAACGAGCCTACAGAATGCTTTCTAATCTATGTACATAGTGTATAGAGAAAATATTGTAATGCACCCAAAATACATGTTTAAGGTCCCCCTAAATCCAACAAAAACATTTTTGGAAAAAAGGTTCGTGTGTATGTGTGTGTGTGTGTGTTTGTGTCTATGGGCAACATAGCTCATAAACGAAGGATGCGACACAAAGATTTTCTAGAAAATCCAACCCCCAAAACTACCCACTAAGTGGAACAATTTCCGAAAATTTTGATTTTTTTTAAAATGGCAGTAACGATTTTGATTAAAACATCGTATATTAATGATATTTACCTGACAAACAAAATCTATATCTTGAATCTTCAGGGAGTAGCCTCTGAAGACTACTTTATTCTCGATGAACTATACGGAATTTTGAATAACTGTCAAAGCGTAAGAGATAGACAAAAGCTTACTTAAATGAAAATGTAGATCTTTTTGAAACACATAAATTATGTTATATAATTTTTTTCTTGGAGTAGATAGTTTTTGAGATATTTTTTTTTTTTTGGTTTCAGCTTTGACAAGCATACTTTTCTCATACGGGAATTTGTCTTCTCCTGTCCATAGACACAAAAGAACTTCAGTCACATAGCAACCAGCTTTTGACTAATACTTAGTCTATACTATTCCCATATTTCCCTTCTACTTGCATGGAAGCAAGTAATAAGATTAGTTTTGCTAATTTTTTTTCGTTTAGCATGAAGTAAAATGAAGCATAAGCTTTTTAACAATAATTTGTGGCAGATATATAGTGAAAGTCATGTGAATGGAACACATCAGATTTTATAATATGTATTTTTGAATTAACTACATATTAACTTGAATGTCTTTAATATGTAAAACTTATTGCCGAAAATATTTTCAGTTAAAATGCTGTTATTATTAAAGTGATTTTAGTATGAATGAAGAGTCAATTTTTATGTTAGAAAATCATTTGTACTTCCATTTTGTGGCAATTCATAGGGACTGCTGTTACAATTAACAGATCTAAACTTACAAGTCCAATTATGTGTATGTATAAGAAATGAAACAAATAATGTATATCGAAAATGAGTGGTAAAAATATTTTCATATGCATATATTTATATCACCTTCATATGTCTGTATTTATTATTTTTATATTTTGCATATTGGTGTCATTTGTGTGTAGCAGCTTGCAATAGAAGGAAGCAGAATTTTCAATAAATTAGTTTATCAATTATAATAATCAATTTGGATTAAGGACTTATCCAGAAATAGCGGAAATCAATTTACAAATCCAACTACATAGAAAATACAGCTCCTATAGAAAGAACATAATGGAAGTAAGCTCAATATCATAAAGAATAATGGCAATAGCTAAAATTGTTTCTGTTTACCCTCCAAAATATTAACTTGTTAACTTTAGGTAATAATAAGCAAATATACTTACTAACATAGATGTGACAACATGTAGGCAATATTATTAGGAAGTTGAAATTACTTTAAATAGAATATTTTAAATTTCGAACAAACCGAAGTTTCGTTTCATAATCAGCTTGTCCTCTCCATAATTTTAGAACTGATACTCCCCCTAGGTCTTACAAGTCAATGTATAGGAGTCGGAAGTCTGTCGGGGAGCCTACGGCACGAAACCACAGAATGGAAAACCTGTTACGAGAGGTCGGCCAGTAGCCAGGCATGAAGATGAGGAAGTGGATGAAATTGCTGCTTGGAAAGGTGATGGCGCAATTAGTGAAATTAGTGGTGGGGAAAACCGGAGAACTCGGAGAAAACCCGCTTCGTCCACCACGAATCCCACATGCTTGGGATGGATCCCGGGCCGAACTGGGAAGAGAGTGGTATAACCAAAGTAGTGTATCATAATTACATATTTTTTGGATCTCACTGAATGACAATGATTCTTGTAGACATTGTATTCTCTTTTCTCCTTCATGAATCGATTAAATTGCATTTCTTTTCTTACTGCCTTAAGAAAGTTTGATTACCTTAAAACGAAGATATGCAAACCAGCTGAGTAAAATGCCTAAGGTATTCGAACCGCACACATTTACATATAAATCTACATCATTCTCGTTTCCATCACGTATTCATCCCGAGGCACAAGAATGTGTCTCACATCGCGCCATTTCCTCCGTATTACATATTTCAGCCTCTTTTGATTTTTATCGGGGCACTTTTTTAATGTAAGGAAGGTAAGTTTAGAGTGGAATGGGAACCTGAGGAAACAATGTAATATAAAAAGAGAGGGGAGGAAGAAAAACAGAAGAAAGCGACAGTGGCAGGCATGGAAAAATTATTGGCATGATTTCCATAAAGGGAGTGTAAAATGTCTCTGAGAACGTTGCGGGTAGGGCAGAGGTAAAGGCAATGGAATAAAATGAACTGTACGATTCTTTAGAAAAACCCAGTCAGGATGGCATATAGTAGAATCAACTAGTGCAGAGTCTGCTAAAATATTACTTTTATAGTTAAACGTTGGGATACAGAGTACAGAATATATTGCTGAAACTGACTGAAACATTCAGCTACTTACCTATTCTAAGTAAAGTATTGTATTCCACCCAAGGAGTGGATATCGATATTTCACCGTAAACATATTGTAATATTTCCTAAGTAAAAACCAATGGAGTTTTCATAATAAGCCCGTGATTTTTTTTTTTTTGGTACGGTTTGACGTCCGCTTTAACAACTTATGGCTCCGCAGGTGATGAACCTGGTGATACATGAATGAAGATGGAGCATCGGTGGAACGCGATGGCGGGGGAAACCGGAAAACCTGGAGAAAATCCCGCTTTTTTTTGGTAGTGTTTAACGCCCGCTTTAACTACTTATGGCACCATAGGCGGTGACCCTGATGATACATGAATGAAGATGGAGCACCGGTGGAATGAGATGGCAGGGGAAACCGGAAAACCCGGAGAAAACCCACCCCTACCCAGCTTTGTCCACCACAAACCTCACAGGTGGTCCCTTGGGATCGAACCCGCAGCGTCTAGGGGAGGCGAGTGGTCTAACCACTCGGACACGCTGCGGCCCAAAAAGTCCCTGTGAGAGTGTGTATGTAAACAAATAAAGTTTATAGAACCAGAGGGCTCCATGCACACAATTTTCTCTACCTGATCCACAAACAATCTATTCGTACAAAATAGTATTATTTTATCTAAATCATAATATTTTGTGCAAATAGTTTATTTGTAAACCAGGTAGAGAAAGTTGTGTGAATGGAGCACATCAATGGAGATAAACATTATCAGAATAGGTCTTATTACATGCTTCCTTATAAGCAGAAGGGGAAAAAGTGGGTACATTAGACTAAAGCTATAGCAAATCTTTTAAAATCTGGTCGCTATGCGAAATAATTGAAATTCGGTGCTCTTTCTTTAATCAGGGGTAAAACGAGATATGAAACGCAGGATTACTTTCCAATTAAGAAAAATTTGAGTTTAAAATTGAAACCAACAACAAAAAATACCTAAAAAAGGGTTAACTGGACAGGATATTAAATAGCATTAATTTTGCCACTCATTCAATCTAAGGTGACCGCACGTGGGGTTTATGGTGGACAAAGTGGCGCAGAGGCGTGTTATCTTCGGGTTCTCGGTTTCCCCCGTCTTTCATTCCACGGTGTTCCACTTTTGTTCCATGTATCATCAATCAATGTCATCACCTGCGGTGCCGTATATAGTAAAAGCAGACGTTAAACCTATACAAATTTACAACATTATTTACAGAATTCAGCTCTTTTACCTTGAGATTTTCTAATCGTGATATATGTGTTTATATAAACATATATGTGTACAACCGATCTTGCTGCACAAAAATTGTAGATTAATTGATCTATGTTGTTTATGCCGAATATTTTATGAGGTTATGCATTTACGATATATTTATTATTTATGTTTTCATTTTCAATTGTTTTTAGGCTCTTTCAATTGTTAAAGCCACTATATTTTTAACTTTCTCTATAAGTAGTATGTATGTAGTGTATAGAGAAGGTATTGTATTGCACTCAAAAATTTGATACCAAGATTTCAAAGGAAATACATGATTTGAGACCCCTTCAATCCAAAAAAAAAAGTATTTTTAGAAAAATGTCCGTGTATGTGTGTCTGTGTATGTGTCTATGTGTATGTGTATGCAGCACAGTTCAAAAACAAAAACACCGTTAAATACCAAATTTGGTATTTAAGTTTGATATCTTCCAAGGATGCGATACGAAGATTTTCAAGAAAATCCCCTTACACCCAACAACCCTTTATATGGAATCTTTTCGAAAATTTTGATTTTTTCAAAAATAGCTGCAACGATTTTGATTAAAATATCGTTTATTAAAAATATTTACCTGAAAAATTAAATCTATATCTTGAATTTTTTAGGAATGGACTACTTTATTCGGGATAAATTTTACGGAATCTTTTATAATTGCTAAACTGTAAGAGATAGACAAACAAATGTAGAGTATACTAAAACTCACAATTTATGTTATACCTATACTTTTTTTAGAGATTTGATCGTTTTTTTAGATATTCCTGTTATTGGTTTCAGCTTTAAAAAACTTATGCCTTTCTCACACAGGAATTTGTTAGCTCCTGTCCATACAAACAAAGGAATATCAATTACATAGCAACCAGCTTTTGACTATTACTTTAACCTATGGTACTGCCTTATTTCGCTTCTACTTACAAGGAAGCATTTAATAAGGCTATTTCTGCTAACTTTTTTCTCGATTTGCATGAAGTAAATAGAAGCATAAGCTTTCTAACACTAATTTGTTACAGAGATGAAGAGAATGTCATGTGAATGGAAGGCATCAGATGGCTTTTCTCGTGCTTATGAATAGAGATCGGAATTTCTAAATCATCACATAGTGATCCACTTTTTTTAACATCCTCATAATATCTTTAGCGTACTGCATTCTTATACCTAAAAGCAAATATATAAATGCGTAATAAAATTTTATTTGTATTAATAAGACGTAGATACAAGAATACGATGCTGCAAGAGTAGTTTATAGAAGGGTGTATAGCAAATATTTTTAATGCAATAATTAGGGTTTTATCTTATTCTCTTTATAAGATTTATTAAAGCAACTAAACAACTAAACCAGAGAGCTGTATTACTCAAGATATCGGCTGTAGAACCGGCAGTTGATTAAAAAATAATAAGACTCTAAACTGAAAGTATAGATATTTTAGCTGATTAAAGATTCTTCACATTAACATTTAATTTTTCCAAGCTGAGCATGCTAGAAACTATTAAAATTTATATGATAGATGATAAAAAATCTGATACGTTACGCTTACGTGTCTTTCTCTAGCTGCCCTACTAACAAACTTCTTACAAAAGATTATTCTATTTTCTAGACATGCTAATCGAGATAACATTAACACAATGCTCTTATTACTTAGTTCCTAAGGGAACCAAATGAATGCGCTATTCTAAAGTAATAGTCAAATGTTTTAAAAGCTGTCATTATGTGATTGTCGTTGCAAATCGCTTCTTTGCTTGGCCAAGAGTAGAACAAAAGAAAATTGGACACATCCTGTATGAGAAAAGTATTGGTACTTTAACATTGAAACTAATAGCTAGGAATATCTCGGAAACGCGTTACCTTCACACATAAAGGACATAAACTGTGTGCTTTGACAAGATTTGCATTTTTTGTGAAGTAAACTTTTGTCTATCTCTTATTGTTTACTAGTTACGCGAAATTCAGAAAAACTCATTCAGATTAAAGAGTACTTTAATTCTATTTCCAGAAAATTCAAGATATACATTTTATTTTTAATATAAATATCTTTAATATACGGTATTTTAATCAAAATCATTCTTGGGAAAATCTACATTTTCAAAATGATTTATATGTAAAGAGTTGTTTGGGGTGGTGAGCTTTTTCTAAAACCTTTTTGTCGCAACCCTGGAAGACACTAAACTTAAATAACAAGTTTAGTATTTTACCGATTATTCGTTTTTGGGTTATCGGTTTCAAAGACACAAACATACACAAACGCGCAGCGCCTTTTCCTGCAAATTTGGCATCTTTCAAGGAAATATTACCACCCCAACTACCCTTTACATGCAAGCTTTTTCGAAAGTTTTGATTTTCTCAGAAATTGCACTAATGATTTTAATTAAAATATCATATATTAAAGATATTTACCTGACAAATAAAATGTATATCTTGAATTTTCTGGGATAAGCCTCTAAAGACTACTTGATTCTGGATGAATTTTACGGAATTCTTCATAACTGGTAAACCGTAAGAGAGATACAAAAGGTTACTTAACGAAAAATGTAAATCTCGTTAAAATACACAATTTATGGTATATACTTTTTTCGCGGAGTGTATTTTTTTTCCCCAGTTTTACAAAACTTATACATTCTCATACGAGAATTTGTCAACTCTTGTCCGCACAGAGGAACTTCAGACACATAGCAACCAGTTTCTGATTAATACTTTAGCCTATGCTTTTCCCTTATTTCCTTTTACCAGCATGGAGAAAAGTAATAAGACTATTTATGCTATTTTTTTCTTGATTAGCATGAAGTAAATAGAAGCATAAGCTTTTTAACAATAATTTTTTGCAGAGATGTGGAGAAAGTCATGTGAATGGAACACATCAGGTGTTTTTATTTGCATTTATTTACTGCGTTTACGTCACTCTTTTAGCATTCGTCACTCAACAGATTGACATTTAAGTCACGCCCGACAGTTTCGATTTCTCTTATATATTCCTCTAACCGGGCTTCGAAAGTTCCAGTCTTAGAATTTTGGAAATTGAATTTCGTTTATGCAAACTCTGTAACTGATGTGGTCCTATTCTACATTGGTCGGGAAAGACTGCTTAATTTTGCTCAGAGGCTTGAGGTTCTTTTACGTGCCGTAAATCTATGACATGGGACCAACGGCTTCGAGCCCGAGAACTTGGGTTTATAAAAGTTAACATGGTAACCATTATACCACGGAGGGTGATCATTTAGAAATAGATTACTCTTGTAGTGGAATTTTCTGGATTTAGAAACAAAGAATATCCGAGAAGTTTTACAGGAAAACACGCAATGTAATGTTAAAGAGGGGCAGGCAGGAAGGGGGTGGGGGTAGCCTTCGATAAAATATGAGCTAGTGAGGGATATTACAGTGGTAATACTTCCATAAAACATTCTTACAAGAGAGTGTGGCTTTCAAGAGAAGCAAAGTTAAATAGCAAATATAGGTACTGCAAAAACCCAAAACAACAGGACGAGAAAGTGATTAAACATTTAGTATTTAGCAAGTACCTTCTATATCTATGTGTTTACCTACACAATTTCTTTTTGCTTTGTGTACACGTACTCTGCGCATGGTGTATAGAGAAACTATTGTATTCAACTCTAAAATTCGCTACCGAGATTTCAACGGAAATACATGTTTTGAGGCATTTATCCAAATATGTTTTTTTACAAAAATGTGAGTGTGTGTGTTTGTCTGTGGACAGCCTAGCTCAGAAACGAAAATTGGGTATTTGTGCTTAGTATCCCCCAAGGATGTGACGCGAAGATTTTTCAAGAAATTCCCTCCTACCCTTTATATTTAAAACTGTTCGAAAATGTTCATTTTCTCAAAAATGGCTCTAACGATATTGATTAAAATACTGTATAAAAGATATTTATATGACAAATAAAATGTATATCTTAAATTTCCTGAAAATAATATTTGAAGACTTCATTATCCCGGATGAATTTGGCTGAATTTTTCTTAAACGTAAACCGTAACAGATAGACAAAAATTTACCATACAAAAAATGTAGCACACGTTAAAGAACATTATTTATTTCTTATACGTTATTTTTGTAGAAGTGGCCATTAATGAGATATTTCTTGATGTAGGTTTCAGTTTTAAAACAGTGTTCTCATATGGAAATGTTCCAACTTGCTACAGACAAAAGCATTTAAATAACATAGTAACCAGCTTTTAAAATATCTGACTAACGCCTATTCCTTCATTTCCATTTTGCTTACAAGAAAGCAAGCAATAAGATCATTTCTGCTAATTTTACCTCGATTAAAATGAAGTTAATAGAAGAATAAGTTTTTAACAATAATTTGTAACAGAGATGTAGAGAAAGTTGTGTGAATGGATCAAATCAGATTTTCTTCTATAGGTTTATCGTCCTTTGACGTTGTAGGTCGGTCGATTATTGAATACGCGAAATTATGCTTAAATGAACGTGGCCCATAGAGCTTAACATTATCTGTAATTCCTTTTCTCAATATAAGGGAAAACCCCGGAAAAAGTCTTACCCTAAGTCAGATTTGAACTCAGTACCTCTTGAATATTAGGCTAACAAATCTCACACTACAAAATAGAGCACCTTGTTTAAATCAGTCAATTTATCTCTATTTGTTCTCTTTCTTTTTATTTTCTTTACTTTCTGCACGCACTATGTACGTACATACTGTATAGAGAAGGTATTGTATTCCACGCAGAAATTCGATACCGAGATTTCACCGGAAATATGCGTTTCCAGGTCCGCTGTATCCAAAAAAAGTATTTTCAGAGAAAGGTCCTTGTGTGTGTGTGTGTGTGTGTGTGTGTGTGTGTGTGTGTGTGTGTGTGTGTGTGTGTCTGACTGAACATAACTCAAAAACGAAAAGTCGTAAAATACCAAACTTAGCATTTAAGTATAGTATTTCCAGGGATGCGACACGAAGATTTTGAGACAAATCCCTCCCTTTTTTTTTTACATGAAAAAAATTCCAAAATCATTATTTTCTCAAAACTGACATTTGTTTCAAATAAAATGTATATTTTGAATTTCTTGGAACAGGTCCTATAGACCTCTTTATTCTGAGTAAATTTTGCTGATTTTTTTTGTAATTGATAAACTGTAAGACAAATACTTACTACTCAAAAATATAGATCACGTTAAAAGACAATTTATGTCATAAACGAAAGATATTCCTTATCATTTGTTTCAGATTTAAAATACTTAAACTTTTATCGCACGGAAAGTTGTAAACTCCTGGCCCTGCATAGAAACCGATTTTAATCACATGGCAACCAGCTTTTAAAAGATTTTACTATTACTTTAGCGAAGTGTATTCACTTATTTCCCTTCTCCTTACAAGGAAGAAAGTAATTAAGAAAACTTTTGCTTATGTTTATCTCCATTATCATAAAGTAGATAGAGGATATGTTTTTAACAATAGTTTATTACAGCGATGAAGAGAATGTCATGTGAATGGAACACATTAGATTTTTCTCATTTGACTCTTTTCGTTACCTTTAACTTTATCTGAAGTATACAGGCACGGTCAACGACCTATGCAGTAGTACCTTGAATTGACATCAATAAAGATATCTATCTTTCCCTTCACATGAAGATCTCGAATACTTCCGGGGCAAACTAGATTTGTCATCGTTGCCCCTGATGCCCTTTGGGGCTTTTATTCAACTCCCTGCTATCCAGGTAAAACTGGTCGTCCAAAGACTTAATTTCCCCTTCCTAACCATACATCGGAAGACACTCAGAGGAAATTTAACCATTAGGCCACCCTCCTAAGCAGGAATATTCTGGCGATTTCTACTATACATTTTCATTTAACAGAATGAAAGGTTTCTTCCAAACAACTTGAACCCCTAATGGCTAAACTATCTGAAACCAGCTTTACTTATAACAATAATAATGAAATACTAAAATCTAATGTGCTCTTTTACGTGACTTTTCTAATTCTGTGTAACAAATTATTGTTGTTAATAAGCTTATTCTTCTATCTATTTAATGCTAAAGCACTAGCAGAAACGGTATTACTACTTACTTCATACCTACAAGGGAAATGAGGGAATGCAATAGTCTAAACCAACGGTCAAATGTTTTAAAGTGTGGTTGCTATAGGATTAAAATCGGTTTCTTTGCATGGCCAGGTATTGACAAGTTCCCGTATGAGAAAAGTATAGGTATTTTAAAGCTGAAACCAATAACAAAGAATATCTCAAACACGATTAACTCCGCAAAAAAAGTATATAACATAAATTGTGTGCGTTAACGAGCTCTACATTTTCTATTTGGCAAGCTTTTGTCTATCTCTTACGGTTTACCAATTATGCAAAATTGCGTAAAATTTATCTAGAATAAAGATGTCTTCAGAAACCATTCCCAGAAAGTTCAAGCTATACATTTTATTTGTCATTAATATCTTTAATATACGACGTTGTAATCAAAATTATTAGAGCCATTTTTTATGAAAATGAAAATTTTCAAAAGTTTTTCCATGTAAACAATGTTGTTGTAAATGTTCTTGTTGAATGCTCATTTGAAATCATTGGCGGCAACAGTTTTGAAGCCAGTATTGCAAAACTTGTGCACAGATACGATAAATATCTCAATATTTTCGGTGATTATGTTGAAAAGCAACCACAAGTGTACAAAACTTTTAGCAATAAAATAATTGTTTTTTATTAACTCGTCTTTTATTTATAGCCTATCGGAGGTTGAAAAAATCGGCCTTTGTATTTCAACTTCGATAACTATTTTGTTGCATACGCATTTAGAAACCATCAAAATACTATTAATAATATTATTATTGCTACAAATATACATATATTAACATATACGTTATTGTATAAACTAATGGTGTTGTTAGTGTAATAATTTCGGAGATATTAGTCACTTTCAGTTTTTAATTTCTCTACCAAATATTATGTACGTACTGTTCCACCCAAAAATTCGATTTAACTGAATATACATGTTTTGAGGGTGCTTGAATAAAACACTTAAAAAAGATCCGTAAAGGTGGAGCAAAAACAAAAAATGCCTTTAAATATCAAATTTGATATTTAATAATAAGACATGCACAGATGTTTAGGAATATTTCCCTACGTTTAAACAACACGTCACAATGAAGAGTTTTCAAAATGTTCGATTTTCTCAAAAGTTGCTACCGATTTCTATTAAAATACCGTATGTTAAATATATTTACATGAATAATAAAAAAATATATATCCTGAATTATATAGGAGTAGCTTCTACAATACTTTTCATTCTGAATTACTTTTGAGCAACTAGCATACGTTAAAGAGACCAGATAAAAACATACTAAAAAATTGTGTATCTCGTTAAAATCCATAGTGTATGTAATAAACATGTTTTTGTTTCTGTTTTTTTTTTTTTTGTTTGTCTTTTTGTCTAGCCATTACCGAGAACCCCTGTTAAAGGTTTTAAAATTTAAAGTACTTAAACTTCTGTCTGGAGAGAAGGGAATTTTAATTACATTACATATCAACCGGTTTTTAAACGATTTTACTCTCGTTTTAGTTTAGGTATTTCTTTGTTTCCATTGTGATTATAAGGAACTAAGTAAAAAGACATTTATGCTAATGTTTATCTTGATTAGCACCAGGTAGAGAACAATAGTTTAAGTAGTTAAACGTTGAAACCCATAACAAGAAATAACTCGAAAACCGTGAACTCTATAAAAATTACATGACAAATTGCTTGTTTTAACGAGGGCTATATGTTTGTGTAGCAAGTTTTTCTCTGTTACGGTTTACCAATTATAAAAAATGTTTCCAGATTAAGAATATCTTCAGAGGCTATTCCCAGACAATTCCAATTATACATTTTGTTTGTAATTAAAATATCTTAAACATATAGTAATTTAATCAAAATTGTTAATCCAATTTTGAGAAAATCAATGTTTTCTAAATATACTCCGTGAAAAGTGTAGATGACGGTGAGGGAAACTTTCTGAAATCTTCGTGTCGCATTCTTAGAAGATACTGAACTTAACTACCAAGTTTGTAGTTTAACCAATTTTCGTTTTTCAGTTGTTTTGTTCATACATACATACCTACCTACCTTCATTATCATACATACAGAGACCTTTTCCTAAAAATTATTTTTTGATTCAGCGACCTCAAAACATGTATTTTCCGTAAAATCTCGGTATCAATTTTTCGATGGAATACGTACCTTTTCTACTTACTAGATATGTACATTGTGCATACGTGTTAGAGAAAGTAAAAGTGTAAACCATATGCCATTCATATACACACATGTACAAAAATGGTTAATATAAGCCCACAGTTTGTAATGTATGCGATTTTAATTGATTACACCTTGTAATGTTTTAAGTATGAGTGTAACAGCTACTTACTAGCTCAACTAACTTGTTTACCTTTCTCGCATATAGATTTTACATGAGAGGCCTGTCGAGGAGCATAATGAATGTTTAATCAGAGAGGAATCGTACCGTAAAGAGAGTAAAGAAATGACCTATAGGAAAGGAGGCGATGGATAAAGTGATGGAATGAATGGAGCAGGAGCACCCAGAGAAAACCCGACCATACGCTGCTTTACTCACCACAAATCGTAAGTGTAGTCCTCCCCATCCATCCATCCCTCCCTTTCTCACTTCCTCCCTTCCTCTCTCCCTTACTCCTCCATCCCTCCATCCATCCATATCGAACGCGTGCCATCTTAGTAAGAGGCGTGTGGTCTAACTTCTTGGTCACGGCTCCGCTAATGTAACCATGAAGGAAATTAATCAACAAAATTAATTAATTAATACATTTATTTAAATAATAGTGTACATGAGTGAAAGTAAATAATCAAAAAACGAAACTGTAATAAATCAGGGACCAAGACAGGAGTATCCTCTATCACCCTCTCTTCCTAATATATACATAGAGTAAGCTATCAGGAAATAGCAATTGACTGCAAATTATTTTTAAAATAGAAATCTCGTTGATTCACTTAAATGTATTTACTGACAACCGGCTGTAATGGCTGCCTCTGAGAATGGTTTGCAAAGGGTTTCAAGACTACAACCTAGAAATTTTCTCAATAGAAATAAAAGTTGTGGCCGTGTACAAGACAGAAATGACAAGAGAAAAAACATTAAAATGAAAGAATGAAAGAACAGCAGGTAAAATACTTTAATTATCTAGGTGTTTTTTTGAAAATAGTAGGGAAAACACAAACAATAAATTACAAATAGATCAAGATTTATGTGGCCCAATGAAAAAAAATACTGAGAAAGAAAGTAAGGAAAGGAACACATTTAAAAGTGCTAACTTATTATCTGTACCTGAATTACTGTATGACACAGAAGTATAAGCAAGAATAGAGGAAATTTAATGACATATTTAAGACTTGTGCTAGGATATATTTAATTGATAAAAACGTACTCAAGATATTCACAACAAACATGTAGTTACAGATAAAATAGAAGAATATGGGGTAAAATTGTATGAACATGTCTGTAGAATGGATACCAATAGTATGCTTTGGAAAAGTTTGACTTATTGGTCGAGAAGTGGGAACAGAGGCTATGTGTGTCCACGGAAGAGGGGGATACAGCAGTCGTACTAATTGGAGCTGGAACAAACCAATAAGGTTACCTAAAACAAGAGAAGAAGAAGAAGAAGTGTTACCATGCATACACCAATCTCTATCAGTTGCTGGGGTGCACAAGCTATATATTCGAGCCTTTATAATACTGAATAATAAGCAAGATTAACAGAAATAAAATGTGTACACGAAAAACAAAATGGCCCGCACCGTGGCCGAGTGGTTAGACCACTCGCCTCTCACCTAGAATGCCCGGGTTTAATCCCAAGCAAACGCATATGAGATTTATGGTGGACAAAGCGGCACAGGGGCGGATTTTCTCTGGGTTCAATGGTTTCCCACGCTATCACATTCCTCCGATGCTCCATCTTCATTTCACATATCAAAAGTGTCATCTCCTGCGGTGCCAAAAGTAGTAAAAGCGGGCGTTAAAAAAAAAAGACAAACATATTCAAATGCACATCTTATACATGGGCAATACACAGAACTACGATTCCTATGCATTATTGCAATAAAATGAACCGAAACGAGAAAATAGACAAAAATTGTCATAGCTTACCCAATTATCGCTTTATAATTCTTTTACTTGAACAATGTTTGAAGGCTAAACTGAACAGGCGATATTTGCTTGGGAGTGATTATTTACAGCCTTGCTCAGGGACTGCCACAACACAAAAACGGTTGTTTACAATCTGAGAACAGCTATCTGGAGCGCGTGCTTATCCACTCATCTTGAGCACTGAAAATTGTACTGGACACTGTAGATATGATGTGCACGTAGAGATTCATGTGTGTGCATTCCAGTTTTCCTTCAACCAACGGTAGCGATGCTAATCCAAATGCGCCACCATGCGTTTCATTAGAACGCTTTCTCCTATGCCGCGTTAGACAAACCTTTAATTGCTCTATACCTAGCTCTAACGCATTTTGCACTCAAACATTCAAGTATGAGAGTTTTATAATCACTACTGTTTCATTTTGCTATTAAAGTTATCAATAAATTATACTTTCCATTTTTCACACACACAATTGATAGCACAAATCTTTTGGTGAGTGCCAGGGCAGAGGGGAATTTTAGGCAATGAAAGAGCAGATGCTTTCGCAAAAAAAGGCTCTACAGAATCAGTTTTTGGTATACCTATAAGTTTTTTTCGAAAAACCATTGATGAGTGGATTAAACATTACAACCAACAAAATGGGTGCAAACAGAAGAATGCAAGTACAGAAAGAAAATGCTGAGTAAAGAATATTTCTTTGTAATTGAAGACGTACTTAAACTCAACAGAACCCAAATAATCCTGATAACGAAATATTGTAGGTTAAGGAACCATCTATAAACAAAGAATAATGGGTGTCAAGATTGTTAAATGTAGAGGAAGAAACATTCTCTCATGTAATCTTCAAATGTGAAGCTCTGGCTATGAAAAGTTAGAGCTTACTGGATTTAATAAATATAGAAGATGATATTCCAAAGGTAAAGTTAGTTAACATACGGCTATTTATATTTAAAATTATAAAGAAAGGAGATAATACAATAAAACTATAGGTTTCAGTGTACAGGTAAAAAAACCCGATTCCTACAAGGTCAAGTATTGTACGAATTCAAACACGGTCAAACACTACCCATGTAGTATAAAAACTATACCACTGTTAAATACAGAACTCTCAATTAACAGAGCAACCAGAAATTAACAATTTTCTTAGTTTATAGATTAAAAGCCAAAAATGAGTTGTTTACTTGAATTTCTAATACAATTGCAGTAAAATGTGTTTTCATTTGCGAACATTTTAATTGAAGTTAGAAATTTGACGGTACTTAACTTTATTTTTATCCTCACTGCGCATATAAATGCATTTTAGTTTCAGCATAAACCTAATTGAAAGATTTCAGCCATAGATTTTTAATGGTGCACGTAACTTCATAGCCCATTTTTAAAATTTTTGGAAACAAAATAATGAAAACCTATTAACAAATGGTTCTTTGCTATTGGTTTTACTAAGTCGAACGCTGTTGTGCTTTTATACGAGGTTGGGGCAAAAGTCATGGCAACTATTTATTTTCTTGAAGATGCCAGTCAGGTTGGAAAATGTGACATGTACAGTTGAAAGGACAAGGTGTTAACTGCATATGTGGACAATGAATAACACTGAATATTGCAACACACTAACGTATTATGGTAGTATACAGGGCAATATGACATTCACGGTGCAAAAAAAGTAACACGTTACACACACAGTTGAAATTACAAACCTGGGCCTAAAGACCCTCAAATTAGTCCCCTGCTACTGTCACCACACGTTTCCAACGATGTGAGAGACGCTGAATAGCATCTGCCGTTGCTCATCACTGGTTGACACACGACCTTGCTGAAACGTTCCTACCCACCGTGCTAGTGTACGCTTTGGTAGGGCATTATTCCCAAGGGCTTCCACTAATTCACTGTGACATTTCATCACATTTTTCCCTCGGAGAACGCTGTTTTAATGTAAGCGCGCAGCTTCACATGCGTTACTTCCATCTGGCACGACACTCACCAACTGACTGATTTCACAGCCCTCACTGCACTACTACCAGCTATAACAGAGCCATCTATTGTTCTGTATACACACACTGCCTGCAGAACTTCCACACGACGCATATATATTTGTGATCCGTTCACATGTCTACAAGTAAAAAAGTAGTTTCCATGACTTTTGCCCCAACCCTCGTATTTAATATGTTATTGCATGTTTAGTTTAATGTTTAATTGGATATTTTATGTTGCTCTGAAAAATATTTAATAAGATTTAAATATGAGCAAAATAAATACGGATAAAAAATCTGTGAATGGGCTATGGAAAGAAAATATTTGTCTTTACTTTGCTTCAGTCTTCTTCCAAAACTCATCCTTGCTGTTGACAATTAGCATTGACTTAATTTACATCTGCCTTAATTTCTGTTTTGTGCTCAATACAAGAAATTTAATTTATGTGTACTCTATCAGCTTGTGGAACGCCCTTTACTTTCTATAGAAAGAGAAGAGGATTCCATTTTTAGATTAAGAATATTGAATTGCAGTCGCCATATCTTCTCTTGTTAGTTTTTGTTTCCTTTCATTTTTATGATGTAGGTTGTCTACGTTGTGGTTGTATAACAGGTTCACTCCCCTCGTGAGTGAGACTACTTATAGCATAAACGTTATATAACGCTGCAGGAAAAGAGAAATATTTCAGGAAAGAATTATATAATAGAGTATACATAACACGTTTGCTTTTGTAACACATACGATAAACATTAAACTGGCAGCTTTGTATACGTTTTAAAGTTTTATGAGCTCAATCACAAATTTGTTTATTCCTACTTTACTCCAACATGCAGCCCCGTAAAGTGTTACTTAATAAATGTATTCATTTTCACACACCACAGATATTATTCAAATATATTTTATATACTAAAAGCAAGTATTAACTATTGGCAAAACCCAAAGCGTTATTATTACCTTACATACATATCTTATGATAATGTTACTTTGAGTCAAATTATGAAATATATAAAACTTGCAGTCACGTCAAAATACTAGAGCTAGAATCATAATCTACTTATACATATTTTAAATCTATAGCGCAGCTTCATGTTACGATATTTGCGTCCTATTTTAGAATCGAGAAAAAAACAAATGTTTAAGCAATCCAAAGAGAAACGTATAAACACATTCCCCTATGTAAAAGTAAAAATGTTCGATGACCAGTATTATATAGTATACAATAGATGACTATTATTTCGAAATGATTTTACTCTGGGTGCTTTCAGCTTAATTTCAACACAAAATTATCGCATTCGCATAAAATAAAATACTGCACAGTTATAAGTGTATTAAAATAAATTACTATGGCAGTTAAACTCCATATTTTTACAGCACTGATTTTATTCCAGAACGTAGTGTTTCGATTTTGCATGAAGTCAAAAGAACTGAGCTTTTTCTTATTATCTGTAAAAGTTTTTGAAATTAATTTTTGGGAGGTGAGAGGCTCACAACGAAGCATTTGTTCAACTGATAATCAGTCTTAAGTAAATATCCATATTATGCTTTACTGTGTCTGTTTGTTTTTGTGTTCTGATTTGAATTAACATTAGCAATCTTACTCTACTCTTAACACATTTTAAAAATAATGCTTAATATAAGCCCCAAGTGTAAGCGAATAATACTTTTCTTAAATTAAACGTTTCCAAGTTTTCTGGTGTAATATTGCTTTCTTTCGCTCTATTATCCCTTCCAATTTTTAATTGCTTCATTTGTAGATGCTTCCCTAACTTCTATGGTAATATCAATTTTTTGAATTAGTAACAACTCGTTGACCATAGGTTCTTTTAACGTTGTTTTTCTGGTATTTAATCTGAAAAACCTTCATATTCACCCCCTTTCCCAATCATTATTCTAGGCTGGTAGGAAATCATTATAATTAAAGGAAACTGCCCTGCTCATTCGGGAATTGAACGCTGATCCTCAAGGTTGAGAAACCAGTACGTTAATCATTTGACCATGAAAGAAAATCTCCATTAACTTTACTGAGAAAAAATAGTTGATTCTTATTTCTTGTTCACTTTGTTCAAACTTGGCTACACTAATGAGTTTTACTAATCAGGGGTCTCATCGATATGAAACATTACAAATTTCGTGAAAATTTTACAGACCTAAGCACTGTCAAAACTAAGGAAGATACAATATATCACGCCAATATGCCCTATATCATTCGTAGTAACAGAAGTAATGAAATGGAAGGATATTATCCCTGATGCTTCGGCAACTTCTCTGGCACCACGGTTCAATGGGTGAGTACCAGTTTCGGGCGACATCAAAGATTCAAGTAGAAGAAACGAACACGGGCAAGAAGTATGATGGTGGTTATCATCGGAGGCAGCAACGGGAGTGGCGGCGTAGTATTTGTATTATGTAGAAGATAATCAGCAAAGTTTGAGTTTTCTGATTTCCATATTTTATTTTCTAGAACTTTTTTCATAATAAGTAAGCGTGTTTGAGTATTTGATATTGGATAAATAATATTCAAACGTCCATATTAAAAGTAATGAAACGATCCCTTTAAACGAAATAAGAAAAAATAAGAGAAAAATAAGGAAAGAAAATTAAAGGAAGAAGGAAAAAGAACGAAACAAAGAAAAGAAGGAAGAAAGAATCGCAAACTTTAATAAAGTTTGATATATGACACACTCATATTTCTGAAACAGGGAAATCCTTAAAAAAATTAGCACTAGATAATTTCATTGGTCCGTTTCGTTTATATTTTAGATTACATTGTTATACGAAATTATAAAACATTAATTTAAATAAATAAGATTTCGAATGATACTCGTTAGAGATTAACAAGCTATTACATATTTCTTTCATAACATATTAAAAGAAGAAGAAGATGCTGATATAATTACTGAGGGCGAAGTACCTGAAACAACAGGAAGAATACGATTGTGGAAATCTGCTAGTATAGGTTTACGAAATAGCGTCTGAGCTTATAGAATTGGGAGAACCCAAATGTGATAAGATATTGATAACATATTTAGGAGAGTATGGGTAACTAAAACATGACAGAAGAATGGAAAAAAGAAAATAGTGATACCAATATACAGAAAAGAGGCAATAATGTTGTAATAACTGTAGACCACTTGGTAATTTCTGTTGTATATAGATTATATACATAAATATTACAAAAGAAATTGAGTAATAGTACAGAAGGTGAGCTGGAAGAAAGACAGGCAGGCCTTAGATCTAACAGACAGACCCAGGATTATATTTTGATACCTCGGTAAATGATTACCAAATTAGTGAATAAAGACAAACAAATATTTCGCATCGTGATACCTAAAGAGAGCTTTAGACTCTGTACCTAAAAATAGTTATGGTATGCCTCGATAAAGATGCCGAGTTAGCTAATTATAAAAGTTTAACTACATATAATGGACCGAAGCAGTTAGAATAGGAGAAACGTCTGCGGAATATAATATGGAAGCGTGAATAAAACAGGGGATAGCCTTATATATGTTCTTATCAATTTAATAAAAATATCCTAGAAAAGAAAGCAACAAGTATGAAAATAATGATCGGTATTAATCTCTACTCCTACAAATGGAATGAAAAATAAAGCATTGCGAGGCAATCAAATAAGTAAAGTTCAATTCAGTTTGTTAAAATATTTAGGACAGTCTATAAATCAAACCAAGGGAACAATATAAGGAATGAGAGGATTAGAGAAGAAGTAAGTCAAAGAGATGGAAGAGTTGATTTGGACATGAGCAGTTTAAGTGCTGGGGACACACATGCAAGGTGGCAGAGAATAGTAAAGTTAAACAGGTATAGAAGTGAATATACAAGAGCAGAAGGAAGGTCCCGGATAATGCTAGAAGATAGAATGGAAAGAAGTGCAAGGCAAAGGAATAAAACGATAGGAGAAATGAGGAGCGTAATAACAGAAAGAATGGAGAAGATGGTTTGAGGGCACAATTCCTACACTGAAAGACAAAACAGAATGAGTAGGAAAAAGAAAATATAAAATATTAAATGCATGGCGCTTTAATCAGTATATTTAGAGACTTTTTAAAAAGAAACATTATTCTCAAAATGTCTATGTAAACAGAAATTAAGTGCGGGATGTTTCTTCCTTACTTGATCCTAAACTTAAACACGAAATGTGGTATTTATCCAACATTTTATTTTGTTTTTTATTTTATTGTTATTTGATGTCTGTACAAATTCTTGTTTACTTAAGAGATTGAAAATCATTTATTTTATGTTGAAAGTCTGATTTAGAATTATTGCTGGAGGAAATATAACAGTAATTTTGTGGTAAATGGTTGGTGAAGGTAACCAACCTTACTATTAAAAAAATGATGTGTTCCATCCACATGACTTTCTCTACATCTCAGGAGCAAGTTATTCTTAAAAAGCTTTTTCTTCAATTTACTTCATGCTAATTGAGAAGAACTAGCAGACATAGTCTTATTACTTACTTCCTTGTAAGTAAGTAGAAGCGAAATAAAGGAGTACCATAGTTGAAGTGACAGTCATTTGTTAATTGGAAAATGCAGATATAGATAATCGTAGACGAGGAATAATTTTTTTGTGAGTTGTATTTAGGAAATGGGTTTGTTTCCTAATAAGTGACGCGCTTCAGCATATATTCTGACTTTCGTCAATGCAAATAATTAATACTAAAAAATTACAAATTTTGTTAACGATTTCAGAATTTGTGAAACGAGTCCTAATTGAGCAACTAAACTGATATTAGGAAGAATATACTGGAAAAATAAAATGTGTCTATTAATGTACGTTTTCAGAATTATTATTTTACGTCAATATCCCATTGGGAACAGTTTCTTTCAGATGCATATTTCTACTTAACAGAATAGGTTTTAAAAGTATTATCTTGTGAAACATTCTTTTTTCATTTATATACCTACGTTAATATTGACGTCATATCAGAGGTTTGCCTATTTTCTGTTTTTTAACCTATGGGTTGTCTAAGTTTGCACAAACACAAACCACACACATTCACAATATCCTTGACTTCGGTTAAATACCTCTAAACCAACTGGAATTAAATAGACTTGCATCAATATATGATGCAAAAACTATTTTTGACCTGCACCAATATAAACTTTAGGCTTCATTCTCCTTTTCACAGGCAAAGGAAGCTTGGTATTTAAATTTATATATTCCAAGAATGCGACATGAGGATTTTCAGAAAATTTTGCGGACATCAAATTATCCTTTAAATGATCTTTTGTTTGTTTGAAATTTTCGATTTTCTAAAAACGGCTCTAACGATTCTGAAAAAAAAATCCGTATATTAAATATGTTTAATTTGCAAACAAAATGTATGTCCTGAATTTCTTGAATTATCCCTGAAGTATCCTTCATTCTGAATGACATTTGCATAACTGGTAAACAATAAAAGATAGACAAAAACTTTCTGAATAAATATGTAAATGTCGTTAAAATACACAATTTCTAAAATAGTTCCTATTACTGGTTTCAATTTAGAAATACCTGACGTTTCTCAAACGGAAAGTGATTACACGTTTCATATCCCTTTTGTTTCGCTTTAGTTCATGGAAAGAACAGAATTTTAATGAAAATCGCATAGCGACGCCTAGTGTATTATCTCATTTCCCTTTTACCTAAGAAACTAAGTAATAAGGCCATTTCGGGTATGTTTATTTTGATTATCCTGATTTAGATAAAAGAATAGTCTTTTGCGGAAATACGGATGGGGAGTATGTGAATGGAATCATCAGTTCTTTTTATATTCATTTGTCTTGAAATGAAGTTAAAATATATGAACACTTCATATTCGATTTTGAACGTACTAGAGGGGCTTCGAAGAGATTTGTCGGGCAAATCTTATTCGGCGTAAATCTTATATATCTGAGAGACACGTAGCGTGCATAATTTGATCTCCTCCATGCTTCATGTATTTCCCCTTTTGGCTCATCTCCTTCGTTTCCTATTGCCGTCTTCAAGTTCAGGTTTATTTTCCCTCAAGCTTCGTTATCTACCGTTTCTTTCCTTTAATGAGATTAAATAAGTTAATTGTCTCAGCACTGCTTTGGATGCATTTCATCTCTGCTCAAATGAAGGATTTATACCCTTCATAGTATGAAGCACATAAGCAAGCTAATGCTAACAAAAGACTCTCGACACCGTTCCAAACACACAAGTGATAGAATTGTTACCCATGCATTTGATAATTAATCACTAATAATCAGTCTAATACTTTGTAACTTTGAGGTAGGTAATATTATTCGAGTAGCAGTAGGGAAGTATTTAGATATACATATAGCCATATAGTCCACATAATTGGAAAAAAGTGATCAAAGAGTTTTATTACTATCTCTACTTAGTACATATCATAATTGGATTAATTGTTTTTTCAGACAAGCCGTGTGTAGGACAGGGGTTGGATAGGTAGAGTCAGACCTATTCCATATCATAATTACTGAATATAAAATTACATAATATTCTGATTTACCTGAAGGTATATTAGGGTTAAGTTTTAGTAAAAATTAATTTATATTTTAAGTACATTGTAACCATTGACTAGATGCAGTTTATGCTGAGGAAAGATAAGCTAAATTAAATATATATTTCAAAAATAATACTGTAACGTTGAATAGGTAGTCATACTGAAAAACTCAATGCCATAGCCGGGATTTGGAACACGGATCTCCCGGCTTCCAGCAGGTGGCTCTGAACACTAAGCTACCATGGCAACATGCCGGCAAGGCATTACATTTCTCCTACTCAACTCCTGTGCTACACACGGCATGTGTGAAAAAACAATTAAATTAACCGATTCTTAAAGTGCTTACGACATTAGGGTATGGCATCTCAAAATAATTTGAGATCACCTTGTGGTTTACCAAGAAACATGCGAGTCAGTTGAGACATTTACTGCTTTCCGGCAGGTTGCCATGGCAGCTCAGTGGTTAGAGCAGCCGGCTGGAAACCGGGAGATCCGTGGTTAAAGTCTCAAAGATTTGAATATCGCTTTAGCCTATTGCACTGCGTTATTTTCCTTATAAACTTTACTATTAAATTTAATATCTTTAGTATTTATAAGTTTTGTAATATCAATCTCTTCATTATAACCAATGATTTTTAATTTCTTTAAGAAATTTAATTCTGGGAAAAATCTTCTTTTTGAGAGGAAGAGCGTATGCTTTATTTTACAAGGAAGCAAGAAATAAGACCATTTTGTTAATGTTTATCTAATTTGGCAATAAGTAGATAAAAGAATAAGCTATTGAACAATAATTTGTTATAGAGATGTAGAGAGTGTCATGTGAATGAAGCACTCAGATGTTTATTGTGTGTGTCGGTTATTGTAGTTTTCTTGGTTTGTACCAGTTCTTTTCCAGCATGGTTTTATGGCTGTACACACAAACAGGTGTGTGTATGTGTGTTGTGTGTATGTGTGTGTTGTATGTATGTGTGTATGTGTGTGTTTATGTGTGTATGTGTGTATGTGTATGTGTGTATGTGTGTGTTGTATGTATGTGTGTATGTGTATGTTTATGTGTGTATGTGTGTATGTGTGTTGTGTGTATGTGTGTTGTGTGTTGTGTGTATGTGTGTTGTGTGTATGTGTGTTGTGTGTATGTGTGTTGTGTGTGTTGTGTGTATGTTTATGTGTGTATGTGTGTTGTGTGTATGTGTGTGTTGTATGTGTGGATGTGTGCGTATGTGTGTGTTGTATGTGTGGATGTGTGCGTATGTGTGTATGTGTGCATGTGTGTATGTGTATGTGTGCGTATGTGTGTATGTGTGCATGTGTGTATGTGTATGTGTATGTGTGTATGTGTATGTGTGTATGTGGGTATGGGTGTATGTGTGTATGTGTATGTATGTGTGTATGTGTATGTGTATGTGTGTATGTATGTATGTGTGTATGTGTATGTGTGTGTATTTATGTATGTGTGCATGTGTATGTGTATGTGTGTATGTGTATGTGTGTATGTGTATGTGTATGTGTATATGTGTATGTGTGTATGTGTGTATGTGTGTATGTGTAACTGTGTATGTGTGCGTTGTGTGTATGTGTAACTGTGTATGTGTGCGTTGTGTGTATGTGTGTACGTGTATGTTTATGTGTGTATGTATGTGTGTATGCATGTGTATGTGTATGTGGGTGTTGTGTGTGTGTATGTGGTGTGTGTGTATGTGTGTGTATGTATATGTATGTGTGTATGTGTATGTGTATGTTTGCGTGTGTATGTGTGTATGTATGTGTGTGTTGTGTGTATGTATGTGTGTATGTATGTGTGTGTTGTGCGTGTGTGTATGTATGTGTGTATGTGTGTATGTATGTGTGTATGTGTATGTATATGTATGTATATGTATGTGTGTGTTGTGTGTATGTGTATGTTTGCGTGTGTATGTGTGTGTGTGTTGTGTGTATGTGTGTGTATCCATAAAAATGAAAGCAACCCGAAACCAGAAATATCGCTTAAAATAATTTTGTAACATATAATATCACGTAAGAGATTAAACGTTATGGAATTCAGCAAAAATACATTTTCGCTTTAAAACTGTAATGAATGATAATTCAAATGATGCTACAAAATATAAAATTATATGAAGAATGATCTTGATAAACTTCAGATCATGCATGGTTAGTTGCAATTAACAGTAAAAAATAAGACTATAAAAAAATGAAAATCCTATAAGCTCAACTAGTCTCAACACAAGTGAATCATGGACAATTAACGAAGAAAGAGCAACATAATACATACCCTGCAGAGATGAGCGCTTTGAGAAATTAAAGTGTAAAATATCAGATCAAACAAGAAAGAACATTTTTTTCCATTAACAAACGCGAACAAGATTGATATTATTAATACCCACTGATACAAATTTTAAAGTAGTGGAAAATAAACGATCGCCGGTATTGAGGAAAAGGGGCATGTGTCTAAAAATACTGTAATTTTTCAGACAATTCTCACAAATATATATTTCATGTCTCAGTAACGTTCCTGCCAGCAAGGTTTATTTTAACTAAATGTGCATTAATTAAAAATGTCCACAACCAAGGTAGAGCCTTTCTTGGCTTCATTCAGAGTATATATTGCGTGTGTAAAACTCAATTTTTTTATTTTTTTTATTTTTTTCCCAGTCACCACTCAGTTAAGAAAATAAGCAGTAAAACGCAGTCAGAAAGAAGACAATAGTTATGGCCACCTATAAATAAAATGAAGTAAAAAGGGAGGATAATGAGGAAAAGAATCTGAAACATAGATTACAACAATAGTAGTAGCATTAATAATAATATTGGAAATAATAATAATAAATCATATCTTGTTGCGAAAGAACCTTAGTAAACTAACAGTGGAGTTACTCGTGGACGTTATTCATTTTTTGGGAGATGGCTATCTGAAGCCTGGCATAGAAATCGAAATGGACGGAAATGTTATTAAATGTAATGATTTTTCAACTTTTAGTATTGAAATAAAACCTTGTACTTAATAATTAAGCCATACGTCAGTCATCTGATATAGAAAATTCAAGTGCTAAAACGTGTCAACCATTCGTGGCTCTATAAATAATTGAAGGCATAGCTAACTATCGGCGGGAAATGATTCAATATTTCTTTAAAATTAGTATATATACGTAATAGAAATAACGGCTAAATTAAATCTTCAAAATTATTTATATTATATTTAATTTATAATAAATGCGAAATTAAGTCAGGAAGTAAAAACAGTGGAACGTAATGAAAATAAAATACCAACAGAGAAAGTTGTAAATATTTTAGCAGGTCGCAGAGCTCGCATTACAAAGAGAAGGGGAGAAGATTATAAAGATGTGTTTGCAAATCCACCTTTATGTTCAATAGGTTTCTTGACGTCTATAAAATCATAGGTGTGTACCCCTTACAAGTACATCATGCTATTTTAAAATTATCTAAATCTTGCTGTTCCAGTGAGCAGTGGAGTACTCGGGTGCAGGACCGAAGCCTTCCGTACCCAGGTAAGCTTAGCAGGTAACAACCAATGTAGTTAACCCGCAGGTGGGGTGGAATGGGTATGCCTGTTTATATTCCTTTCAGTGTACGGCAAATAAGCTTGAAGTTGACATGTTTTCCGAGAGACTGAAATTATGGCGAGTAGGACAGTAAGGAAAAGTCAACTTCGGAACGGTTACACTGTCGGGTTCCAGGAATGTTTAAAAAGTGGGGTACTGCGATAGACTTGCAATGTTAAAAGTTGCCAAAGCTGTGGTTGATGACTGTTTTGCTGAAGACTTCATGGCAGTGACGCCTGTCTTGGAAAAACTACACATGTTTTGCGACTATTTAGTGGAAACTTACATCCATGAAAATTCACTCTTTCCTCCTTCCATGTTGGCAGAACTAAGTTGCCATAGACAGAGAACTACCAACGTTTGCGAAAGTTTCCACAACAAATACAACAATCAGTTTTATTTCTGTAGCCCAGATCAGTATAGATTTCTTGAAGTACTGAAGCAAAGTCAGCTGGATACTAAAATTGCAATTAATTCAACAACAAATAAAAAAGTAAAGGTCTTATCCACACTTGCAAATCATGATGCAGCAAATAGAAAATTTTAAAGGTGGAAAAATTTCAAGAATGGAATACGTGAAGTCGATTTCTTACAGAACCAAATCTGGAAATACATGGAAATAAGATCTAAAAGGAAAAATACCGCTTATTTGAAGACGAAAATTATATATTACTGTATGATATATGTTTAGAATGTCAAAATACCTAAGGATTTAAATGCGGATCCATTGGGAGTAAATTATAGAAAATAAAGAAACAATGACGAAGCTGATAAATATGGAATCTTTTGGGGTGCGAAACAATTCGCCTCCTCGTGGTGCACCCTGGGTAAAGCTAAACGAACTAGAACAACAACCACATATTCAAATTTAATTTTCTTTTGGCACTAGATCCGTGGTTCTTTGTTATTAATCATAAATGAAAAAAATTTAACATCTTCCACTAGAAGTAAGTAATGCTTCATCAAATATTATAAACACCAAGCTGCAACTGTTACCTGTTTCGACAGGGAGACTACCTGCTTTGGGGAGGTTTAGGGTCTATGTAAGGGTCCGGGAGACTTCGGGGCTATTTTTAGTGACCGCGGGAGGCTTCGGTACCGCACCCGAGTACTCATGATCTGCAGCAAGCAATGCAGTTTGGCACTGTGCCAAGCTGCCAGGGAAATGAAGATCTTATAATGTTGCTGTGCATTCCATTTTCTCGTCGAACTCAGTACATTTAGATACATAAGACACTGAGTAAGTCGTGCTTTCGTAAGCAAGATTGTTCTACCCACGAAATAGTTAACGGACCTCCCCGGCTTGATACTAACATTATGAGATGCGACACAACCTCAAGACTGCAAGAAGCGGAAGAACTTGTGACGTGTCTGTCAGCTCCATCTAATTCGAACTATCAGTACTGTTGCTGCGGAAGCACGAGTATTTGTACTCAGTTCAGCGAGTTGCAACATGCTGATATTAGATAAATCCTTTTCGCATTACTTATAATAAAAACCTGATGTGCTCCGTTCACATGCCTTTCTCTACATCTCTCCAACAAATTATTTTTAAAAAGCTTATGCTTCTATTTATTTCATGCTAATCGAGAAAAAATAGCAGAAATAGTCTTATTACTTGTTTCCTTATAAGCAGAAGCGAAATCAGGGAGGACCACAGGCTTAAATGATAGTCAAAAGCTGGTTGCTACGTGACTGAACTTCTTTTTTCTATGGACAGGAGTAGACAAATTCCAGTATGAAAAAAGTATAACTCTTTTAAAGGTGAAATCAAAAACAGGGAGTAACTAAAAAACGATCAACTCCACGAAAAAAGTTTATATAACATAAATTGTGTGTTTTAACGTGCTCTGTATGGTTTATGGTAAGTTTTTGTCCGTTTCTCACGGTTTGGTAGTTAGGTAAAATTCCGTTACATTTACCAAATAAAGTAGTCTTCCGAAGCTACTTCCAAAAAATGCAATATATACATTTAATTTGTTAGGTAAATATCTTTTATTTGTGATATTTTAATCAAAGTCGTTAAAGCCATTTTTTAGAGAATCAAAATTGTCGAAGAAATAAGAACTGAAGCTTTCCTGGCGACGTATTAATTCAAAATCTTCTCGGGCTTTCTCAACATTGTGTTAACTCTCAGTGTTGGGGTCAATACATCTACGTACCTGACTAGAATTCTGAGAGAGTTAATACGTCGTAGAAAGCTTCAGCTCTTTACTTTAATATATTTGTTTTAATTTTTTGCAATTCTTGATAAAATTTTACAATTGCTTTACCTTAAAGAATACATTTGAATTACAAACTAACCAGCTATATTTTACCAATTTTGCTTGTCACTGGAGTTCGATTTATTGATGCTGCAAAACGTTTAAACGAACGAACAGTAGCCAAAGTAATACATAGTAATAGGTTGGATCAATGCCTGATAGCGCAGATACTGTTTCAAACAGTTTAACCATGATATTCGCAAATTCCCGTGTTTGTTCTCTCGCGTTCCCTTTGTGAATGCGTTGGTGCTGCTTTAATGTGGCGTGCTTTTATTTTGTTTGTTCCTGATATACTTTCTTCATGGTTAAAGATAGCTAACATTGCAGCAATTAACCCATTCCTTTGTATATACCTCAGACCGTTATTTGCAGTTCGATATCCAGTCATTGCGCTGTGCACACAGTTTTACTTACAATACCAGAATGTTTGCTCAAACTGAAGTAGATATTATGTTACTAAAGAATACCATAATTATTAAGCAGTGCTTCTACGCTATTAAGTTAGGAATTCTAGCTTTCTAAACATTGTACGAGAGAGACCAGAGACCAAATAGTTAAAAGTTTTGTTTAAAGTAGCAGAAAGCTTGGGTTCGAGTTAGTGAGTTAATTGGAAGATTCTGCCTTTTTCCTCTAAGTCTCCCACTTCTCTGCCACGCCTCTCTGCCCACCTAATGCCTCTCAAATTCATCAACTTCTGTATCTATTTCTATATCTCATTTTGAACAAGGCCCTGTCATGTAATGTTATATAAAATACAATGCTATTCTGACATACACCTTCTTATTTGCCTTCGTAGTGTGGAGTAAAAAACCCCCAGGATCTACACACCAGTTCAAAGATTCAGACACCTGTTGAATAGATGGAATCAAAACCAGAGAAACTGGTTGAATGGCCGATCACTCGATTTCTATTTTATGAGAGTAAAGAAAAAGAGTTGAAATGACCGTAAAATGAATGGAAGTCAAATGATTATGGAGCAATTGATGAAATGAATGAATGGCATGGGAAACGAAAGAACCCGGAGAAAATCTGACCAGACGCCACTTTTTCCACCATAAATCCAACAACCGGTCCCCTGGGATCGAAACTGGGCCGCCTTGAGTTGTCTAACCACTCAGTCATGGCGCCGCTTCTGATATGTAGCTCTTAATCTAAATATACTATTTTTACATAAATAGTATTCATAAATTAAGTGCTTTTTTATATTATTCACAAATAATTTTACTACAAAACTCCAAATTAATTATTATGGTGTTTTATAGTGGTAGCTGCTTCCGGCATGCAGCAACAATATTGTGTATTGCATGTACGTAAACAAAACAATTATTTGGATAGGTAGAGTCATATTGAGTGGTGAGAGCAACTAGTTGGAGACCGCGAGATCTGTGGTTCAAATCCCGGCTATGACTTTAAATTTTTCAGTCTGACTCCACTTATGCAACTCCTGTCCTATGGAAACAAAACTTAATTAACAAACATAATTGTTTGTATAATCTAAATCAGGTTTGCTTACTAACGAACCAATGCGGGAAAAATAAGAAAAGCTTAAGATCTTTATATACATGTGAGGCAATTGGGATATCTTAAAGATATAGCAACCATATCTATACACCTATTGAGTAGTGAGTAACGTACCTGGTGGTCACTGATGATGCATGAAATAAATGTTAAATGAAAAGGACATTTGGGAAGGAATCGATCCAGGACAAATTTAGGTTACAATGAAGTTACAGATGAAGTCTGAGGAAAATTCAGCCATGGAGAACAGTCCTGCCGTGATTTGAACCGTAGACCTCCATGGCCCGGACACTAGTGGAATAGCTAATGCTACAGTAATATTGTTTATTTTAAGTATACAGAGCATTTTACTAAACTCTAGGAATAGTACACAAGAGAGCAAGGCACCGACGTTTGTGTTGGTTGTTATAACTATGCTCCACAAGAAGGCACCCCGTGAGGCGAGAGGATACACCAGGGGGCCAAAATCAGGGGCCACGGCATGGCAATTACACGGTTTCTGTGGTTTGCAGATAGGAGCACCCCGACAGCCGAACAGGCAACCAGGGAATCCGCACCCACACAGGGGTCTACAATTCTCCCCAGGACGGTCTTCATTTATTACCAGCTAAAGTAGAGGGAGGGTGAGATTCACAATGAGCAGCTTTTTCCTGCCAAGCTGTACCGAGACACCATCACCAGCACTTCTAACCCTGAAATGTACAACAACGGTACGCAGGACAAATGAAACGACTATGAACTTCGTGGTTTTTGGGCAGGAAATTGTGATTTGGCAACATCCTTAAATTCTACATCGGGTGGTTTCTAACATAATAACTTCTAAATCCAGAGGACTTAGGTTCCATTCAGGGTTGGATAATTTAAATTTCTCGTTAAGTAGGATTATTGCTCATACTCCTTACTGTTTGGAAGTATAAATGAGTGTGAATTTACTGTAATAACCAAAATTGCTTCCAGCCCGAAAATTATCATCACTATAGGTGAATGACCATTTTGCTGATGAGCAAATATTCTACAGAAAAACAGTCGCCGATATAACCTGATTTGTTAAAGGTGGCATATAGCAGAACATGTAACAAAAACTGTTCATCATCATGAAACACTTACACAAAATGAGACTAACAAGCTACCCGCAGTACACACCACACACACACACACATACAAAAACACACACACACACACACACACACACACACCTCAATTGTATCAGTTACGTAAATAAGTTTAACTTACCTCATGGCAATCCAAGTGGTAAAAGCCATTTTAGAAATAATGTGATGAGTTCCATTCATATGACTTTCTCTACATGTCTACAACAAATTATTGTTAAAAATTTTATGCCAACTCCATGCTAATCGAGAATAAATTAGCAGAAATAGTCTTATTACTTTCTTGCTTGTAAGTAGGAGCGAAATAAGGGAGTGCCATAGGCTAAGGTGATAGTCAAAAGCTGGTTGCTATGTGACTGAAGTCCTTTGGTTGTATAGACAGTAGTTGACAAATTCCTGTTTGAATTTTTTAAAGTTGAACACAAACACAGGAATATATAAAAAACTATCAACTACATGAAAAAATTTATAAATGTGTGTTTTAAAGTGCTCTACATTTTTGTCCATCTCTTACGGTTTATCAGTTATGCGAAATTCCGTAAAATTCATCTAGAATAAAGTAGTCTTCAGAGGCACTTCCTAGAAAAAAATTCAAGATATACATTTTTATAATGTCAGATCTTTAATGTACGATATTTTAATCAAAATCGTTAGAGTCATTTAAGAGAAAATACATTTTTTGAAAAAGTTCGATGTAAAGGGTAGTTGGGCTGACGTGACTTTTCTCAAAACCTTCGAGCCGCATCCTTAAATTTGGATACCAAGTTTGGTATTTTCCGACTGTCCGTTTTTGAGTTATCGTCTTCACGGACGTTTTTCCGGAAATGCTTTTTTTTTTTAGACAGGAGTCATATATTTCCAGTGAAATCTCGTTATCGAAATTTTGGGTGGAATGCAATACCTTCTCTATACTCTATGTAGGGAAAGTAAAAAGGAATACTGAAGTAAGCTTCTGTATCTATGTATTTTGGTGGGGAAATTTTCCAAAGGTATGTTATGATTATACCTTGCGTGATTCCACCATGCAATTTGGTTTTTAACGCTTTACTTCCTCTCGTCCTTCTCCTCACTCTTTCTTTCTTTCAAACATGTACCGCAATTCAGTAGTTTTAAAGCGTGTATATCCGATGAAACCTGAGTAATTTATTTTTCGGTGGCATGCATTACTTCCTACAACTATCATACGAATAGGTAACGGACAGAAAGTAATAATCAAAACTATACTAATGCAGATTAGGTAAATTATTCGCTCATTGTGAGGGAGGACATAAGTATACGTAAGGTAAAATTTAAAAAATCAAAATTGGTGAAACCCTAATTATTTCTTTCTCTAGCCCGCATGTACATTGTTATAGTAGATAGAGAAGGTTATTTATTCTACCCAAAAATTTGATGTCGAGATTTCACCGGAAATATATGTTTTGGGGTCCCCTGAGTTCGAAAAAAAGCATTTATAGAAAAAGGTAATTGTGTGTATGCCTGTGTGTCTATATAGATGTGTGTGTCTGGACAGCATAGCTCGGAAACTAAATGATGTTAAATACCAAACTTGGGATTTAGTTAGGTATAGTATCTTCAGATACGACAGACCGCGCCGTGGCCGAATGGTTACACCATTCACCTCTCACCAACACAGCCCGAGTTCGATTGTAAGCGACCGCACCTGAGATTTGTGAAGGACAAAGCGGTGCAAGGGCGGATTTTCTGCGGCTTCTCCGGTTTCCCCCGCCATCGCATTCCACCGTTGCTCCATCTTCATTTCATGAATCACCAGTGTCATCACCTGCGGTGCCATGGTAGTAAAAGCGGGCGTTAAACACTATCAAACAAACAAAACAAAAAAGAATAAAGGAGTCGCTACTAAGATTTTCAAGAAAATCTCCCCCCCCACAAACTACCTTTACATGGAAATATTTTCTAAATTTTTGATTTTATCAAAAATGGCTAACGATTTTGATTAAAATCCCGTATATTAAAGATATTTACATCTCAAATAAACTTTTTATCTGGAATTTTCTGGGAATAGCCTCTGAAGACCTCTTTGTTCTATATGAATTTAATCGAATTTTGCTTAGCTGCTAAATCGGAGATAGACAAAAACTTATTACACAAAAAATGCAGATTTCGTCAAAACATACAATTTATGTCTTTTACGTTTTTGTTGAGAAGGTAACCGTTTCCGAGATATTCCTTGCTATTAGTTTGAATTGTAAAATACTTATACTTTCTCAGAAGGGAAGTGTGCCTTTTTTTTTTGTTCTACTCCTGGCCAAGCAATAGCAATCACATAACGACAGCTTTTGAAACCTTTGACCATCACTTTAGCATGGCGCATTCCTTTATTTCCCTTCTACTTATAAGGAACTGCTAATGTTTATCTCGATTAGCATGGTATAGAAAGAAGAATAATCCTTTGTAAGTAGTTTGTTTGTAGAGCAGCGAGAGAAAGTCATGTGAAAGTGAAACCACAGGAAAAAATAACCCTTATATCGTTTTTGGTGCCGAGTTTGGACTTTGTTTATCTAATACTAGCTGGCTTAGCAACATTTTCAGTTTACCTCCACACTAAGTATACCATAGTAAAGGAGGAGCGTTTTTCCTCCGAAAATACTGCAAGTTCTGGCAATCTGGATAGAGTATAGAGAACTATGTACAAGAATTGTTTCAGGTATTAACTTCAGGATAATCGATCTTTGTAGGATATGGTTTTATCATATGATTAAAATATAATAATAGTTATTCACATAACTTTCTCAACATCTCTGAAACAAATTATTCTTGAGAAGCTTATTCTCCTATCTACTTCATGCTAATTGAGATGAACATTATCAGAAACTGTCTTATTATTTAGTACCTTATAAGTAGAAGGGAAATAAGGGACTACAATATGCCAGAAGTTGACACATTCCTGTGTGAGAAAAGTTTTAAATATTTTGAAACTGAATATCTCGGAAATGGTAAATTCCAAGAGAAATGTGTGCGACCTAAATTGTGAGTTTTAGCGACATCTACATTTGTGTGTAGTAAGTTTTTCCTATCTTTTACGGCTTACCAGCTATGCAAAATTTAGTAATTTATATTTAGCCTTTAGTGACTAATCCTGGAAAATAATAAATATATACAAATATCTTTGAATTTGTTTCATATAAAGGGCAATTGCCATTGATACAAACCAGTTTTTTGTTTTTTATTTTTTATTGTTTTATTTGTATAGCTTCCATTAAACTCAATGGTCATATCGAGGGCTTTGGCTTGTAAAACTGTAGGTTAACAACATCAGGTTAATAAACTTGATATTACTAAACACTCGCACATTTATTCTCACATTCATACTTCCAGACTATGGGGATAGGGAATAATTCTGGTTAAAAAAAATCCCCGCACCAGCCGGGAATTGAATCCTGGACTTCCGGGTGGGAAGTCAGCTCGCTGACCACTCAACCACGTAGGCAGTCTTAATGCTTGTTATTGTTTTATATAATTACATTCATTTTTTACTTTATCGTTTGCAGCCCACTGTTGAGCAGGACGATTTCAAAATAAACAATAGGTAACTAGAGAAGTATTCAAAGCTAAACGCTGCTTTAATATTATTTTCTCAGGAGTATTGTTTTCCAGGTGTAATTATGAAAAGTAAAACAAAGTATTGTGGTTTGACTGTGTATTCCTCAGTTCTCCTTCTGGAGAGAATTTCAACAGCAGATAGAGCTCATGTATATTCACAAAGGACCACCTGTTAGAGACGGCGTATTGTTAAGTTCCCTTTCTTCATCTTTCATTTATCTCTACTCCATATTCTCAAGTTATTGCTGTCGTTTTTGTTCTCTTATGCTCATTAGAGGTAGCCGTGATTCACAGCTTCTGCTTTACGCAACAATGTATAAAGCCCATTGTTAGCAGTTTTCGCGTTACTGGAATTGGCATAAAACGCTGCTTTTCAAAGAAGAATTGCAGAATTCTGTTTCCAGGAAAAAGAGGATATAAACATTACCACATAGCATGTATGTACAAAGCTTGAGGGGAGCGCAGTTTCAGATATGGACGGTACGTGTAAAAAGCTTCGTATGGCTTAATTCCTGGGGATTAAACACTAAATTCACGAATATATTTTTTAAGTTTTTCACCATTTCTTCTTCTCGTATAAGCCTTTATACGTGATTTATGGCCACCTAAGCTGAAAAGGGCTTTACTTTGTTTATTCTAGGGGCCAGTTATATAACGACCGGCTCTTTAATAATTTGACTACCTCTTCAGCTACTATCTCTGTTTGCCTACAAAACAAATGACTTTTCCTTCCATTCTTCAACCAACTAAAGTATTAAGATATAGACAATAGTAAGCTGGCGGACTGTGCTGTGTGGGTGATATTTGGGCTGCTGACAAAACGCTTAAAGCAGCTGTTCATCGCAGAGTGCGAAGTTATTTTTATAGTAAAGTGGTTCTATTATACGCTATCTCCCTAATATATACCCATTGAGTCAAATCAATACCTAAATACGCGATAGCTAATAATAAATTGGTTATTATTGTAGCTCCTCAAAAAGATATTTGTCCTCAAAGCAATACATAACCTACAAATGCTGTTGCTATAACTAAAAATCTGATGTGTACCATTCACATGACTTTCTCCATATCCCTGCAACAAAGTATTCTTAAAAAGCTTATACTTCTATTTACTTTATATTAATCAGAAAAAATTAGCAGAAATAGTCGTATTACTCGCTTCCTTGTAAGTAGAAGCGAAATAAGGGACAAACATAAATTAAAGTGATGGTCCAAACCTGGTTGCTATGTCAATGAAGTTGCTTTGTGTATATGGATAGGAGTTGACAAGTTCCTGTATGAGAAAAGTATAAGTTTTTCATAGCAGAAAGCAAAAATAAGGAATGTCTCAAAAACGACCAACTCCACGAAAAAAATGTATATAGCATAAATTGTGTGTTTTAATGTGCTCTAAATTTTTTGTGAAGTAAGTTATTGTCCATCTCTTACGGTTTAGCAGTTATTCAGAATTCAGTAAAATCCATTCAGAATAAACAACTCTTCAGAGGCTATTACCAGAAAATTCAAGATATACATTTTATTTGCCAAGTAAATATCTTTCATGTACGATATTTTAATCAAAATAGTTAGAGCCATTTTTGAGAAAATCAAAATTTTCGAAAAATGTTCCATGCAAAGGGTAGTTGGGGGGGGATTTTTCTCAAAATCTTCGTGTCGCATCCTTGGAAGATACTAAACTTAAATACCAAGTTTAGTATTTTAGCGACTTTTCATTTTTGAGTTATCGTGTTCACAGACACACGGACACACACGACCTTTCTGTGAAAATAGTTTTTACTTTCTCCTTAACGCACTATGTACATAGTGTATAGAGAAAGTATTGCACTCCACCAAAAATTCGATACCGAGATTTCACCGGAAATGTATGTTTTAGGGTCCCCAATATCCAAAAAAAAAGCATTTTCACAAAAAGGTTCATGTGTGTGTGTGTGTGTGTGTATGTGTGTGTGTCCGTGTGTCTGTGTACACGATAACTCAAAAACGAAGAGTCGGTAAAACTCCAAACTTAGCATTTAAGTTTAGTAACTTCCAGGGATGCGACACGAAGATTTTGAGAAAAATCCCCCCACCCCCAACTACCCTTTACATGGAACTTTTTTCGAAAAATTTGACTTTCTCAAAAATGGCTCTAACGATTTTGATTAAAATTTCGGATATTAAACATATTTAACTGACAAATGAAATGTATATCTTGAATTTTCTGGAAATAGCCTCTGAAGAGTAGTTTATTCTGGGTGAATTTTACTAAATTTTGAATGAATGCTAAACCCTAAGAGATGGACAAAAACTTACTACACAGAAAATGTAGAGCACATTAACACACACAATTTATGTTATATATATTTTTTTTCGTGGAGTTCGTCGTTTTTGTGACATCACTTATTTTTTGGTTTCTGCTATGAAAAAAGTATACTTTTCTCATACAGGAACTTGTCAACTCCTATCCATATAAACAAAGGAATTTCATTGACATAGCAAGCAGCTTTTAGCTATCACTTTAACCTACATTTGTCCCTTATTTCGCTTCTACTTACAAGGAAGCGAGTAATAAGACTATTTCTGCTAATTTTTTCTGATTAGCATAAAGTAAACAGAAGTAGAAGCTTTTTAAGAATTATTTGTTGCAGGGATTTGGAGAAAGTCATGTGAATGGTACACATCAGATCTTTTTGGATATTGGGGACCCTAAAACATATATTTCCGGTGAAATCTCGGTATCGAATTTTTGGGTGGAGTGCAATACTTTCTCTATACACTATGTACATAGTGCGTATGGAGAAAGTAAAAATAGAATTAACTCACGACGATTACAATACTATCCAATTAACTAATTTATATGTTTAATTATGGTAATTTACCTTCGGTAGAAGTAACTAAGTAATAAGACACTTTCTGGTAATGGTTTTCTCGATTAGCATGATGTATATACAAGAATTAATCATTTATAAGAGTAGTTTGTTAGCATAAGATGTAGAGAAAACCATTTAAATGGAAAATAGCAGTTTTTTGTTTAAGTTCTTCTATTTTATCATTGATTGTAACAATAAGCAATTCTTGAGTAATGAGTTCATTAGGAATCATGTCCAGATTGCTGGTTGCAGGAATGTTATATCAGATGAACATGCCTCAAATCATTTCTCTCCATTTCCAAGGTTTCGCTGACCTACAGTAGAACAGATACGGCCATCACCTTGTAGAATTTCATTTTTGTGTCTTCCATGCACCTTTTAATGTTCTGCAAAATGCTACCTTGTAAAATTAATGTGTAGAGGAGGAATACGAATAAACAATAGTAAGGAAAGATATCATGCTTTTTTTTTGTTTGTTGTTTGTTTTAATTGTTTTTAAATACAGTTCCGAAGCCTTGTCAGGACTCCCGTGCTGTATTCCTTTTTTATTTTGTCTACATGTACATAGTGTATAGAGAAAATATTGTAATCCACCAAAAATTCAGTTACGAGATTTCACAGGAAATGCATATTTTGGGTCCCCCTGAAACTAAAAAAAAGGAAAAAGGTCCGTATGTGTGCGTGTGTGTGTGTGGACAGTATAGCCCAAAAACGAAAAATTCGTTGAATACCAAACTTGGTATTTAAGTTTGTTATCTTCTAAGGATTCGACACAAAGATTTTCAAGAAAATTCCCCATTCCCAACTACCCTTTACACGGAATTTTTTTTTTGAAAATTTTGATTATCTCAAAAATAGCTAACGATTTTGATTAAAATAATGTACCTATATTAAAGCTATTTACCTAATAAATAAAATTTATATCCTGCATTTTCTAGCAATAGCCTCTAAAACTATGCTTATTCTGGATGAATTTTGCATAACTGCTAAACCGTAAGAGATGGACAAAAACTTCCCACACAAAACAATCTAGAGTGCGTTAAAACACAATTTATGTTATATATATTTTTGTGGAGTTGATCTTTTTTTTAGATACTCTGTTTTTGATTTCACCTTTAAAAAACTTAACTTTTTCACACAAAAATTTCTCAACTCCTGTCCATACAAACAAAGGAGCTTCAGTCACATAGCAACCAGATTTTGTCTATCACTTTAACCTACTGTGCTCCCTTATTTCGGTTCTACTTACAAGGAAGCAGTAATAAAACTATTTCTGCTATTTTTTTTTTCGATTAGCATGAAATAAAGAGAAGCATAGCTTTTTAACAATTTGTAGCAGAGATGTAGAGAAAGTCATATGAATGGAACTCTCAGATTTTTTTTCTCATATTTTTCCCCTTTTGCTTTCTCTAGGCCCGTATGTACAATCAACATAGTGAATAGTGAAGGTATTGTATTCCACCCAAAAATTCGATACCGAGATTTCACCGGAAATATATGTTTTAAGACCCCAAATCCCAAAACAAAACAAAAAAACAAAAGAAAACGTTTTCAGAAAAAGATCTCTGTAGTGTGCGTGTGGGGGTGTGTGTGTGTCTGTCAAGAGCATAGGTAAAAAATCAAGAGGCGATTAAATACCAAATCTTCCAAGTATACGACATGAAGACTTTCAAGAAAATTCCTCCACCTCTAATTACCCTTTACGTGGAAAATTTTTCGAAAATTTTGTTTTTCTGAAAAATGGCTGTACCGATTTTGATTAATTTGAATTTTCTGGGAATAGCTTCTGAAGTTCTGTTTATTCTAGATGAATTTTGCTAAATTTTGCATAACTAATAAACCGTAAGAGATGGACATACGCTGACTACATAAAAAATATGGACCTCGTTACAATACACAATTTATGTTATATACGTTTTTTTCGCGGAGTTTACTGTTTTCGAGATACTTCTTGTTATTAGTTTCAGTTGTGATGTACTGGAAATGTATGTTTCTCTTTTGTTCTACTCTGGCCAAGCAAAGAAGCAATTTGCAATGACTATCACATAACGACAGCTTTTAAAACATTTGACTATAACTTTAGAATAGCGCATTCCTTTAGTTGCCTTCTACTTATAAGCAACTACGTAAAAATAACAAGCTAGTACTGTTTATCTCAATTAGTATTGTGTAGAAAGAGAATAATCTCTTGTAAGAATTTTGTAGTGTAACACTTCAGATTTTTTTTTCCATTTTCGCAACATTACTTTTTTCTATTTGATAACGGGTTTGCTTTTAGGTTCTAATACACACACGCATATACACATTTACAAACATACAAACACCCATACCCAAGGCAGGACACGATCCCCTGAGCCACGAAGCACCAAAGCGAGTCACTTTAGCGAGCAGCTGTTTGTTACTAGCGATGCTCAGCTGTCGTATTGGACTGTACTTTTATGCATCAGCGCGGCACGCACGGAGGATTGGCTCTATGCGAATGTTGAAATTCCAATCTTTGTACCCGAATAGCACTGCCGAACAAGGAAAGCTCATTTTAAAAGAATGATAAAGCTAGTGGCATGCTTGAGGATATTAGATAACTTTTCCAAAATACCAGCTATGATAGGAAAGGATGCCGCGTACGCTCGTAGACTTGCGGGAAAATGTTTCATTACGTTGTGCTCTGCACGTTCCCCGGTTTTTGTATGCTCCTCTTGGTGCGATCGATTAAATCCCTCCTCATTTCCTATTCTTTATCCCGAGAGAGAAAAGCTGTGACCCTTGGCAGTTTTTCATAGAGTGTAGCCTATTTTATCTCTTTTATATGTGTGGCTAAGCTTCCTTTTTTTCAAAGCTACTATGGTCGAGGAATTACAATAAAAGCACAGTTTAACGCACAGATGTAACTGAAGGTTGAAAAGTTTAAAAATATTGCTAGTATAAAGTCATAGCGTCACACAAAACTGAGAAAGAGTTCCACTTTATTTGAAGCGTAAGGATAAAGACCACATAAACTTCAAAATGCACATCTCTTTATGCCCACCAATTAATATTAAATAGAAGGGGCAGGAGGGCACACGAAATTTAACCAATCCAAATATTTTATTCTTCTTTGTCTACCGTCCAAGGACCTCTATTGTATAAGCATTGTGTCGCCGTAAAGTAGACCAACCCCGCTACACGAAGTGGGAGAGAGAAAGAAGAGGACTTGTAAAGTTAAAGGCACATAATTGAGGGGTCTCCAAATCTGGTGCAGACCATGAAGCCCTTTGTGCTTCGAACGGAGTCCTTGGCAGCCAGGGACAACGAGAATGGGGTCCGTAATGTTTCTATACAAGACACATCCGTTCAAGGCCGCCTACAAGACCCGAACCCTCGGAGGGCCCTTATACGGAGCCTGCTAAAGTGAGTAGCCGGAAGAAGAATGACACCGGGTTCACAAAAGTTTAAAACAAAGCACTCCGGATAAGAAACCAGCTCCTAGCCTGTGACGTTATATATAGTAATCATTATATACCTGCAGAAGACCGAGCGGGGTACCATCACAGCGACGCGCATCTGGGAGGACCCGATTTCGATCCTCGGTAGTCGCCCATTGCGTGAGTTTTTCGTGATTTCCTTGGGATCTGAAGTCGTTGGGATGGTTTCTCATCTACTATAATATATTTTCCGTCATTTTCTGTCATTTTGTTTCCTTCTTATATGTCAGGTTTTCCTCTAGGTTTATAACGTAAGACTTCCCCGTGGACACTAGAGGGCTGCTAGGTCGAGCAGTGTGTTATCGGATTTGAAAATGCTACTGACTTCCATGCGTCTCTTCAGTTACCTGCCTTTCCCTTCTATGATTGTTTCGCATCATCCCTTTCTCCTGGGGGGTTGTTAATCACCATAGATCTGTGTAGTTCGCAATGAGTGAGATTTTCCCCTTCAAGGCTCCTCTTTACACTTTTACTCTGTACAAAAAGGCAAATATTAAATTAACTCTCCATTCAGCTTATCGGCACAGGGTCAGGCTTTTTAATATTTTTTTTGTTTTTTGTTTTTTTGTAGCTTAACGTCCTTTAATCCGGTTGGTCATATCGGACGATGAATGAAACTGGTGAAATGATGCTCAAATGATTTCGGGCTCCATAGAGCTTAAAGTTACTCGACATTCATCTCAGGATAAGGGAAACCCCCGAAAAGAACCTTATCCGGGTATCTCAGTCTAGGCGAGATTCGAAATCACGACCTTTAGAATGTGAAGCAGATACGCTACCACTACACTACCCAGGCGGGCTTGAATGTTATCTCTTGACGTGTGTAAGACACATTTAACGTCCATTAACTTTGCTCATATCGAACGATGAATGAAATTGGTGAAATTGTGCTCAAATGATCTCGGGGTCCTTGGAGCTTAAAGTTATCCGACAATCGACCTCTCAGGATAAGGGAAAAACACCTTATCCGGGTAACTCACCGTAAGCGAGATTCGAACTCACGACCTGTTGAATGGGAGGCAGACACGCTACCACCACACTATCCAGGCGAGCTTGACTGTTGTCTCTGTGTTGACATCTAATTAGGAAAACGTAATATCAAAGCGAGAGAAAACATTCTTCGATTTCTGTTTGAGCCGAACTCTTGTTTTTTCAGTACTTTGTGATTAATAAAGTCCATTAAAAGTAGAGGTAAAATATACAACTGCATTGCATACCAGATGGGTAATAAGTAGTATATATTTCCTCTCACTGGTTTGAGAGTTAGAATCAATTGCAGGAAGAGACAATAAGTAATTCGAGCATCAGTATATATTACGGAGGCCTTTCCCGTCTACATTTCCACGCGGAGGAGCAGATGAAAGGGAAACTCGACGGACGATTGGATCCGAACGACGATAAGCACTAACAAGTAACGATATCAACACAATAACAATCTTGGTGATGGTTAGTCATGTTTTAACAACTTGCGAGTAAAAGTTCGGGAATATAAGAAATACTTCCATGAAGAATACTCCAACAGTCTCGCGAAGTGTGAGGGAGAAATCATTTAGGAAATTCCACTGTTCTGTTGTAGCACACCAACCACTGATGGTTACTCCTATTACTTTTAAACAGATGAGACGAAGGTTTGGGACCGGAAATTTTGGACAGTAAATTGGTGGAAAGAGAAGAGCCACCTACCGACCCGGAGCAACCACGAAAAAACCTACGGTCAGGGTGAATGGCCCGACGGGAATCGAATTTGGGCTTCCTGAATGCAAACCTCATACATTACCGCGCAGCAATCCCTTCTGTGCAATTGGTTTGGCATGTATTTGTTTCGTTGGCTGGTTATCGTTTAGATCTTATACAGCTGTGAATCTAACTTCAGATTTATCTCTGTGGCCAGAATCAATGAGTATTTAATGTTCTAAGTTCTCTTTGTGATTGTTGAAGGCTAATATTGCCGTTTAGGCTATGACATCTTTCTCTCAGGGTAGTGTGGGTGGTTGCGAGAATGGAAAACATAAGTTAAATTTACTGAAAATATTTGATGGAGACCAATAAATGATATATTCGGTGCAAGTTGCGATTGTTTTAAAAGGAATAATATATGTTTCTGAATCTAAGCACTAGATTGTTACTGCGTCAAATTAAATATACTAACTTTCTAAGTAGATAACATTTATTTCATTAATGTGACTCGCTAAACTGCTACACGGCGAATACCTTTTCAATCACCGCGAAATTGGTGATGTAATTAAGCACCAGAAACTGCCGATAACACTTGGTAACTTGTGCTGCATGTAATGCGAAGAAACCCAAGACGAAGTAGAATTCCCAATAGAATTGACTACATTTTTCTAAATCTAGCCTCCTTTATTACACTGAGATCGAGCTACATGACAACACCAAACCAAAGTTCCTGTGTTATCCGGCACCACCATCTCACCTAGAGACAAAATATTTCTCAGTACTTTGTTTCCTCTACAATACCCAGAATTAATCTGCAAGCCTTTTCATACGCGTCGTTAAGGATTTCTGAACTTCTTAATTCTAAACAAATACAATAGTCTAAGAAATTCTTATGATCTGAAATCGCCGGAAGAAATATTATTACCCTCACTACTCTGACGTTTTATCTAATTGCTCAACCCTATAACTTGCCTCACTACTGATTCCATATTAACACAATTGTAGCGTGAGGCTTAACATTCGTGAAATTATTTATTGTGATTAGTTCTCAATATCCTATTGTTTCTTTTTAAATTAATTACTATTTTATTATATTAATACCGGTAGAGTATATATTACTTTCTCCTCATGCACTATGTACATAGTGTATAGAGTGTTGTATTGAAACCAAAAATTCAATTTCACCGGAAATACTGTTTTAGGGCCTCCTGAATAAAAAAAAAAAAACAGTTCTAGAAAGAGGTTCGTGTGTGCGCGCGCGTGTGTGTGTCTGTGGGCAGCACAGATCAAAAACGAAAAGTCCGTTAAATACCAAAATCTTCCAAAGATGGGACATGAATATTTCAACAAAAATCCTCCCACCCTCAACCTACCCTTTATATGGAAAAAGTTTCGATCATTTTGATTTTCACAAAAATGGATCTAACGATTTTGATTAAAATATCGTATATTAAAGATATTTACGTGACAAATAAAATGTATATCTTGACTTTTCTGGGAATAACCGTTGAAGACATCTTTATTCTGAATGAATTTTGCGAAATTTTACATAAGCGGTAAACCGTAGGAGATAGACAAAAACTTGCTGCACAAAAAATGTAGAGCTCGTTAAAACACACAATTTATGATATATGCAGTGTTTTTTCTTGGAGTTGACCATTTTCAATATATTGCTTGCTATTCATTTCAGTTCTACAATAATAATTTTCTCATACGGGAACTTGTCAACACTTGACCACGCAAAGAATCGGATCTCTATCCCATAGCAACCACATTTTAAAGCATTTGACCGTCAGTTTAGCCTAGTGTATTCCCTTATTTCCCTTCTACCTCTTTAGAGCTATACGTTATATGCTAATCTTAAAATGTAGTGCCCTTTTCTTGTAATTGTGAGAAAAAAATTAAAATAGACAGGTTGTAATGTGATAAGTCATATATAAAAATATTAATAACGGATATCTGAGAACGGCTTTTGTCAAAAAAAGTTATTGGGAATAAACTGTGTGTTTTAAAGAAATCCATTATTTACGAAGTACGTTTCATCTATCGCTTTAACTTATGAGTTCAAGTTCCATCATGCCATGTCTGTGTATATTGGTGTCTTGACCAGGGAATTTCTAGTTGTTTTATTTTTTCTTCAAAGAAATACAGTTCCGGAGCTTTGTGGGGACTCCGGTGCTGTATTCTCTTTACTTTTGCTCTTTTTTCCCCACATTTCCTTTGTTTTTACTTTCTCTATACGTACTATGTACATAGTGTATAGAGAAGGTATTGCACTCCACCCAAAAATTCGATACCGAGATTTCACCGGAAATATATGTTTTAGGGTCCCCGTATCCAAAAAAAAAAGCATTTTCAGAAAAAGGTCCGTGTGTGTCCGTGTGTCAGTGTGTCTGTGAATACGATAACTCAAAAACGAAAAGTCGGTCAAATACCAGACTTGGTATTTAAATTTAGTATCTTCCAGGGATGCGATATGAAGATTTTGAGAAAAATCCCCCCACCCCAAACTGAATGAAACTTTTTTCGAAAATTTTGATTGTCTTAAAAATGTCTAAAATTTTTGATTAAAATATTGTATATTAAAGATGTTTACGTGACAAAATGTATAGCTCTTTTCTGGGAATATCCTCTGAAGACTGCTTTATTCTGGATCAATTTTACAGAAATACTGCTAAACCGTAAGAGATGGACAAAACCTTACCACACAAAAATATAGAACACGTTAAAACACACAATTTGTTATATACATTGTTTTCGTGGAGTTGATCGTTTTTTCGGTATTCCTTGTATTTGGTTTCAGCTTTAAAAAAACAGAATTTTCTCATACAGGAATCTGTCAACTTCTGTCTATACTAACAAATGAACTTCACTCGCATAGCAACCAGATTTTAACTATCATTTTAATCTATGGTACTGCCTTATTTCACTTCAACTGACAAGGAAGCAAGTAAAAAGACAATGTCTGCTAATTTTTTCTCGTTTAGCATGAAGTAAATAGAAGCAAAAGCTTTACTACAATAATTTGTTGCAGAGAAAGTCATGTGAATGGAATACATCAGACTTTTATGAGAGGAGCGAAGGTTTGGTATAAGTGTTATAGAATCCAGTTATTGATCAGAAAATATAAATTCAGATCTCAGGGTTATACTCTTTGTGAACCATGTCTTGGAGATACGCTTGAGTTATTGGTTTCAGAATTTATAATTATTGTTAAATTGTTGCTTTTTTCTTAGTTGATCCAGTTTGTTGAAGTATAAATAGTTTAAATATGTTATTTTGTATTCTGAAAACTTCACTTTTCTTTACAACAATTCTTTTCAGCTAAGTGGTCCGCGTAAAGATTCCCCTGTATGTAGATTAGTCCGCAATACATACTTTCGTATTCATTCTAGTACTTAAGTTTCTTCATTCTCAGAGCAAATAAACTGTCACTAAATTATTAAGCTGTAGCGCTCTGGTACATGTTGTAATTTGTTATGCCTGATTAATTATGTAATGGAATAGTGTCAGTAGTTCTGTTAATTAAACTTATGTGAACTGCTTTCAGTTTCTCTACTCATACGATGGGTAGAGGAGATTGTGCATTCCATTTAAACAATGGTTTTATCGGAAGTTTGTTTTAAGGAGCACTGAATGAAAACAAGCATCTTAGAAAAAGGCCCTTGTGTGTTGTGTGTGTGTGTGTGTGTACAATATAAATCAAAAACGACAAACGCGTAAATGCCACTTGATATTTATTTTACTATCCTCCGACATCAATATCTTCAAGAAAAATCTTCCCTCTCCATTTATTCTTTAAATGAAACTGTTTTATTTTCTCCAAATTGGCTCTAATGATTTTGATTAAATATGTTTACACGATTAAAATTATATATTTAATTCTTTGGGAACAAACTGTGAGGTCCAGATCACTCAGAATGAATTTTATATAATATTTTATAACTGTTATACATTAAGCCCAAACATATTTAGCATGGCTTCCTTCGGAAGGACCCGGTTTACAGTTTATTTGCACACAAAGTAACCTCATACCTTGAAAAGAAAAGGGCAACATTTTTCACGTTTTGCGTCCGCAAGTCGTAACTTCGTCCTATAGTGCCGTAAATAGTCGATGCTTTGATCTCTCGTCACCATAAACACATATTGGAGAATTTGCCGGTCCCCGTGGCCGCGCTCGCTAAAGTGCCTCGCTTTAGTGCTTCGTGGCGCAAGGGATCGGACGTTCGAGTCGTGACTGAGTGGGTATCTGTGAATATGTGTCTGTGTGTGTGCGTGTGTGTTAGAAGTAAAGAGCAAGCGGTAATAAAATACAAAAACAAAGGAATGTGGGGAAAACAGATCAGAAATCTGATGTGATCCATTCACATGACTTTCTCTACATCTCTGCAACAGATTATTGTTAAACAGCTTATGCTTCTATTTACTTCATGCTAATCGAGAAAAAATTAGCAGACATTGTTTTTTTACTTGCTTCCCTGTCAGTAGAAGTGAAATAAGGTGTACCGTAGGTTAAAGTGAAGTCAAAAGCTGGTTGCTATGGACAGGAGTTGACAAATTCCTGCATGAGAAGAGTATACGTTTTTAAAGCTAAAACCAAAAACAAGGAATAGCTCAAAAACCAACACCTCCACGAAAAAAAATTATATAACATAAATCGTATATTTTAAAGTCTTCTACAGCTTTTGTAACTTAGGTTTTTATCCATCTCTTACCGTTTAGCATTTATGCCAAATTCCGTAAAATTCATCCAGAATAAAAAAGTCTTCAGAGGCTATTCCCAGAAAATTCAAGATATACATTTTATTGGTCACGTAAATATCTTTAATATAGGTACGAGATTTTAATTAAAATCGTTAGAGCCATTTTTGAGAAAATCAAAATTTTCTAAAAAGGTTATATGTAAAGTGTAAATGGGGGTGGGGGATTTTCTTGAATATCTTCGTGTCGCACCTTGCAAGATACCAAACTTAAATGCCAAGTTTGGTATTTAGTGGACTTTTCATTTTTGAGTTATGATGTCCACAGACACACACATACACACACACACATATGGAGCTTTCTTCAAAGTTTTTTTTTTTGATTCAGGGGGACTCGTAACATGTATTTCCGGTGAAATCTTGGTATGGAATTTTTGGAAGGAGTAAAATACCTTCTCTATACACTATGAACATAGTACGTGTAGAGAAAGTAAAAATGATACATAATCATTAAGTATTGTACTTCAACATTGATTCCGCTCACAAGTTAAATTTAAAAACCTGGCATGAAGCGACCACGTTAAACAGCGTATACCCGTAACAACAGTCAGAAAGAACCAATTAAGATGTAACACGAAACACTTTCTTACATGACTTACTTACCTGGACTTAGCCCTGACCGACTGAAATGAGCCCACTTGCTCGACCAAACCAGAATAATCTCAGCCGTTCACGCTAAGCACTTCCGAAAGCGAAAGAGACGACCGTTACGCACCTAGCGGCAACTTCCGTCCCATTTCTGCCCTCTGGCGGAGAAAATAATAATATAGCCGGAAATGACGCAACAAAATCACCACGGAAATAGTTGAACGGAAATGGCACACACTTAAAGACACTGGGAGTGAAATTTCCAATTTTTTTTATTTCTGAAAATGTTCTGCAAACTTTACTGGCTATGTTATGTAAAATATTATTCAAACTGGCAAATGCTTTGTAAGATATAAATTATAGCATACATTTTATTATGTAAATGTAGTTTACCATTTTTTGATTTCCAGTTTGGAGCCACCAAAAAAACTTTAAATGGTGACATTTTAATAAATTTGTTTACTGCACTATTATATTTTCTTTATAAATATAAATAATAATCCCTGAATTTAATCATTCTTCATAAAAATATATTATTTGAAAAGTTACTAATACTATTTAATTGTTTATAAAATTTGAATAGATTCTTCTCGACACTCTGTATTTAGTTGTATTTACTGAGGTGCGTAGAACTTTGACTACAATTATGTGTAATATTGTACCCAACAGAAGATTAGCGTGTGCTAATTTTCGATAGTGCAGTCGAATTTAAAATATAGTACTGCTAATTTGATCGTAATCCACCGAGGTCAAAGTTGGTTTTGAAAGTAACATATATAAATTAAGTCCTCAGGTTCATTGAAAATCATCCAAAATGTAAACTACAGTTCAGTTTTTCCTTTTATGTGCATATTGAACACATTAGTTATCTTATTTTACTGTCAGGATTTTTCTAAATGAATATTGGACGTTCTTTAATATATATATACCTTTTTACGCAAGTAAACTACAGAAAAGAATATAACATATCATGTTTATATTTTTCAAGTAATATTTTAAATATATCCATATAAGATACACTCAATTGGAATAATTTGTTATAATTATTATAATGTGGATAACTTTAGCAAGTATACCCATATTACACACTTTGTTACAGATACAAAAAGAATAGACAAAAGAAAGATAAGCAAAGAACTGGACTATATGCTGACCTTAAATTTCATGCTCTTTTCATGCAAACGCAAAAAACAACGGAAAACCGAAATTTGTTTAAAAACGTCTTACTAAAACGGTAATTTAGTGGTTATTAACAATAATATGATTTTCAGATGCATCACTTAGCAGAGAGATATACCACAGGATTCCCAAATGAACAAACGCTATCGCGGCCTAAGGCTTGAAACCGTCCGCCTAATTAAATCACAAGTGATTAGCATAGTGAAGCAGGAGAGTTTAATGAAAGCAAGAGGGAGAGGGAGGGAGAGAGAGAGGAAAGTTTTCCACTGTTTTGTCTACAACAAGAGGCGTGAGGGCAGTGTTCCCAGCCAGATTTGCATGAGGACCGACCCAAATGATGTAAAGGACAGACTGACCTGGACATGGTTCATTTGACCCACCCCGATCAATATGATCCAGTATGGGCACATTCCTCGCTTTGAGAGAGAGAGAGAGAGAGAGAGAGAGAGAGAGAGAGAGAGTGGCTGCCAACCCGTCCACTTGATCGAGAGTTGGATCCATACCGATATCCTAACTACCCGAGGTGTCTGCGGAATTCACTACCTTTCCTGCATTACCCTTTAATTTCTCAAAAGATACTCAAAAGAGAAAATATTCCGATATCATCCTTTAACATTTTAATAGCCAAATTAACAAACAAGTAATTCTGATTTTCATCGAGAATAAATAATACTATTCGACAATTTAAAATATTTTCAATGTCATTAAAAATTAATCTTTTCAGCCTTTTTACTTTCTCTACACGTACTTATAATGTACATAGTGTATTGCATTCCACTCAAAAATTGACACGATATTCCAGCGGAAATAGTAGTTTTAGGGTCGCCTGCATCCAAAAATTGCATTTTTAGAAAAAGAGCCATGTATGTGTGTGTCAGTGTGTCCGTGTGTATGTGACCACGATAAGTCAAAGACAAAATGTCGGTAAAATACCAAACTTGGTATATAAGTTTAGTATTTTCCAAGGATGCAACACGAAGATTTTCAAGTAAATCCCCCTACTACAAATTACCTTTACAAGGAAAACATTTTTAAATTTTTGATTTTTTCAAAAATGGCTCTAACGATTTTGATTAAAACTCCGTGTACTAAAACTATTTACATCCCAAATAAAATATATATATAAATTTTCCGTAAATAGCCTCTGAAGACCTCTTTATTCTGGATGAATTTTGTCGAATTTTGCTTACCTGCTAAACCGTAAGAGATAGAGAAATTTATACTTCACCAAAAATGTAGATCTCGTCAAAACAAACAAGGTATCCAAGATGTTTCTTGTTATTGGATTCAATTGTAAAGCACTTATGTTTTTCTCAGAAATGAAGTGCCGTTTTTCTGTTGCTCTACTCATGGCCAAACAAAGAAGCGATTTGCAATGACAAATGTATAACGATAGCTTTTAAAACATCTATCACCTTAGTCTAGTGTGATCCCTTATTTACTTTCTACTGATAAGTAATAAGAATAAGTAATAAGAATATTTTGCCAATATTAATATTGATTAGCGTAGTGTAGAAAGAAAAAAATATTTTGTAAGAAGTTTGTAGAGCAACTAGAGGAAGTCATGTGAGTGTAACACATCAGATTTTTTGCATAGCATTTTAAACCTGAACATTTTATAGCACAGCTTTCGTCAAATGCCAACATTTTCTTGGTTATGCTTATTTAAAATAACAGAAAACTAAATTCAGAACAATTTTCGCTGAATTTACTCGCCTTTTCAACATTTAAATGTTCCCGCTTCGACGAGATCTTCACATACTAGAGGAAAACCTGAATTGTTCCATTCACATGATTTTCTATATATCTCTGCAACAAATTATTGTTAGAAAGCTTATGCTTCTATTTACTTCAAGCTAACAAGATAAGATGAGGAGAAATAGTTTTATTACTTGCTTCCTTGTAAGTAGAAGCGAAATAAGGGAGTACCATAGGTTAAAGTGATAGTCAAAAGTTGCTATGTGACTGAAGTTGCTTTGTTTGTATGGACAGGAGTTGAAAAATTCCTGTATGAGAAGTATAAGTCTTTTAAGGCTGAAACAAAAAACAAAGAATATCTAAAAAACGATCAACTATACGAAAAAAATGTATATAACATAAATTGTGGGTTGTATGGTAAGTGTTTATCTCTTACGGTTCACCAGATACACAAAATTCCGTAAAACTCATCCAGAATAAAATAGTATTCAGAGGTTTTTCTCAGAAAATTCAAGATATGCATATTATTTTTCAAGTATATATGTTTAATATATGATAATTTTATCAAAATCGTTAGAGCCATTTTTTAGGAAATCAAAACTTTCGAAAATTTTTCCACGTGAAGGGTAGTTGGGGGGGGGGGATTTTCTTGAAAATCTGCGTGTCGCATCCTTGGAATATACTGAACATAAATACCAAGTTGTGTATATAACGTCCTTTCGTTTTTGAGCTATGCTGCCCACAGACACACAGACAGAGAGACACACACACGGTCATTTTTCTAAAAAATGCTTTTTTTGGATTTATGTGGTCTCAAAACATGTATTTCCGGTGAAATATCGGATCTAATTTTTGGGTACAATGCAATACTTTCTCTATACACTATGTACATAGTACGTATAGAGAAAGTAAAAATATATAATCCCCCGAATTCAAAGTGCGTTTTTAAAATACCGTACATAAATTAAGCCCTCAAATTCATTTAGAATCACCAAACGTGTAAATTGTTTTTTAGTTTGTCCTTTCATGTGGAAATTTAACACAGCAATTATTTTATTTTGCAGTTACGATTTTTAAAAATGAATACTGCATCCCCTTTAATTTATTAATGAAAATAAAAACAGTAAGCTACGAGAGGGAAATACAACATATCATGTTTACATTCTTCAAAAAAGAATTTAAATACATTCATATAAGATACACTGAATTGGAATAATTTGTTATAATTATTTTAATGTGGCAGATATATCTATATTACTCATTTATATTACACATTTTGTTACAGATACAATGAGAATAATGATAACAAAATGTTTAAGTACTGGACACTATATGCCCTCCTTAACGTTTTATGTTCTTTCTAGAAACAACTGAAAATCAAAATTGGTTTAAAAACATGACAAATAATTGAACAAGTTGAACGCTTGGAACGTCGCGTACCTCAGTCGATAGATTTGATTTCCACTGGGGACAGAATTTTTCTTTAGCCCAAATTAATCTATCTTCCTCAGAGTTTGGAAGTGCAAATGTGAGCGCGAATGTGTGTGACCTAATGATTAAAATAAAATAGAAACATCATTTCTGGTAGACAATATGTTCCAGAAACAAATGCTGTCGATAGGACCACGTAGCTAAATGGAATAATACAAAAGAAACTCAAAAAATCTGATATTTTCATTCACATGCCTTTCCCTACATCTCTGCAACAAACTATTGTTAAAAAGCTTATGCTTCTATTTACTTCATTCTAATCAGAAAAAATTAGCAAAATTGTCTTCTTGCTTGCTTCCTTGTAAGTAGAACCGAAATAAGAGGGTACCATAGGTTAAAGTGATAGTCAAAATCTGGTTGCTATGTCACTGAAGTTCCTTTGTATGTAGTTGACAAATTCCTGTATGAGAAAAGTATACATTTTTCAAAGCAGAAACCAAAAACAAGGAATGTCTCAAAAACGATGAACTGCACGAAAAGAATGCTATGTAACATAAATTGGTTATTTAACGTGCTCTACATGTTTCGTGTAGTAAGTTTTTATTCATCTCTTACGGTTTAGTAGTTATTCAAAATTCCGTAAAATTCATCCACAATAAACTACTCTTTAGACGCTATTCCCAGAAAATTCAAGATATACTTTTTATTCGTCAAGTAATATCTTTAATATTCGAAATTTTAATCAAAATCGTTAGAATCATTTTTGAGAAAATCAAAATTTTCGAAAAAAGGTTCCATGTAAAGGGTAGTTGGGGGCGGGGGGATTTTTCTCAAAATATTCGTGTCACATCCCTGGAAGATACTAAACTTAAATACCAAGTTTGGTATTTTGCCTACATTTTATTTTTGTGTTATCGTGTTCACGGACACATATACACACACATACATGGATCTTTCTCCGAAAATGCTTTTTTTTTTTAGATAAAGGGGACCCTAAAACTTATATTTCCGGTGAAATCTCGGTATCGAAATTTTGGGTGGAGTGCAATAAATTCTCTGTACACTATATACATATTGCGTATAGAAAAAGTAAAAATGAATGGCGGACACCTCGACAATGAGGATTTTCTCTAACACACAAAATACACGTGAACTTCACAGCGGAAAAATTAGACACATACGTAAACAACTATGTACGGAGTGCCAAAATGTAATGCAGTAAGAGTCTGCATACTATCAATTTGCCTTCCGCTATCCAACTATAACACTATGAATAAGCTCAGGCAGGTTATGCAGTCAAATGCAGTTCAGTTAGAAATGTCACTCATGTTTTAAGAACTGAAAATACATCTGACATTATACTACCAAATCTCCTTTTGTGTCTGAAATCTTACAAGTAATTAGGCTTAAATGTGGAATTTTTCAATTTTTTTATTCCACTAGTAAAAAGCTAATACATTTAGCTTTATGTTCCCAAAATTTCAAAAACTAATTTGATTTGTTTGTGGTCCAAATAAATTAAAAAGTTAATACTTGTCATTCTACGCCCACTTTTTCTGCTTGCTTGATTATCAGCTTTGATCCCTTGTTTCTCTACATTTCTAACAGGCAAACATAGTCATACATATTTGGAAGGTATGTTTCTTGGTTTCTGACCAAGAAGAAGAATCTGACTACAGTTATGATGGATTTTTGGCAGTGTAAGTATGTAGATCACTCGCTAAATAAAACAATCAAACAACATTTTCTTTTCTCATTTTCTCAGATTTATAATTTTTCAAACTTGTGTACCTTTTTCTTCAAAACTATTTTAGATATTGCAATGACATTTTGTACACCCATATGTCAATCCACAATAAGTATTTTGAAACATCTAGTTTTCTTTTGATTTAGATTCTATAGATATTGTGCTATGAAATACATAATAATTTGAAATAAAAAAAAAAAAACACACATACCTTGATAAATACTTTAAAAGTCATTGAAGGGAGATAGAGAAAAAACTTTTGCACTGAAATACAGAATAATTTCAACACTTTATGTATAATTGCTTTCAAGCAACTTCACCATAGGAATATTAAGAAAAGGTACGTAAGTGTTTTGATGTTTTGAAAATACCAATGTAGTGTAATTTATTTATTTATTGACAAAATTACTTATAAAATAGCACAGTCATAGAAGATATCAAGACAATTCATTTTCATTGTTTTAAAACAAAAACTATAGCCATGGTAGAAGTTTTGTTGTGTCGAGGTATTTCTGCCCTTAAATACTGGAAAGTAAAAATAAGCTAGAAGAACCTAGTTTGAAAGTATATAAGATCAACCAATAATACAGTACCAACGCTTTATTCCAAGGCCGCGGAACTGGAAAATACGTGCTGCACAGTCTACTATACACTGCGGGTGTTTCAGTTGCCTAATTTCTGCTTTACTTACGAGTCTTAGTAACTTATATGTAATAAGTATTAACTTTGTCATAAATGTTGATGAAAGTGGTGTCATCTACTCGAAGACATTCTCGACATTTTCGGATGAAATCAGTATTCACACGCATATGTTCTTTTTGCGTAAAGCTTATAATTTCTGCACTATAATCACACAGTAGGATTTCAGTTTTAAAATATTAGTATAGCTGTAAGGTCAAAGATTTGTGAAACACTTGCTGTAAGCGTTCGAATGTTTCACCAATTTCGTCTAGCTTTCCCTCCGTTAGAACACAGCGCTTTCGCTTTTGGTTTAGCAATTAGCGATCCTGATGTTCTAAATGTATTGACCAAATATCTCACATTATCTCAATAACTTTAAAAGCTGAAATGGCTGCTGAAATTGTATATATTTCTGTCTACATTATTCACTTTTTACATATATCGTAATAAAATTACGCTGTTCAAGCGTGAATTTGTTGGCAGGAATTTCCATACACTAATAAGAGAATAACATACCTAAGGAAATCACACACAACACACGTTGTCAAAACATTTCACACCACGGTCATAGTGACGAGTGAGACAGCTTCTGCCACGTCCTGCGCAATGACAAAATACCGAAATCACTGTCGTCTCAGCCGATACGCATATAAGGCGCTTGCGGCCTTGGTGTAAAATGAAAATATGTTAGAAGTTCTGTCGGAACACTCATAGAAGACGGGGGAAAAATTGAAAACTCTTCTACAGCAAAGGTTATTTAAGAATATTTAACATGCTGAAGAATATAACATTATCAGAAACAACATACTTTATATATGCACAGTTAATCTCCTATGACGTTGAATAAAGCTTTTCGCAGTTCAAAAACTGAGTGATGGACGCCGACGATTGACGTTCGCTAATTTATGAATGTCTGTAGCAGTGTAGTGTAACTCGGCTTGTGATGGCTTCAAAGCTATGGATAAATCATAAAGGCAACTTGCTTCTACTTTAACAAAGCTATAACATATACCTATATTGTCAACTAAACGGGGTGCTTCATTTTTTACTTTCTCTATACTCACTATGTACATAGTGTATAGAGAATGTATTGCACTCCACCAAAAAATTCGATACAGAGATTTTACCGGAAATATATGTTTTAGGCTCCCCTGTATAAAAAAAAGTATTTTCAGAAAAAGGTCCGTGTGTGTGTCCGTGTGTCCGTGAACACGATAACTCAAAAACGAAAAGTCGGTAAAATACCAAACTTGATATTTAAGTTAAGTATCTTCCAGGGATGCGACACGAAGGTTTTGAGAAAAATCCCCCACCCCAAAATACCCTTTACATGGAACTTTTTTCGAACATTTTGATTTTCTAAAAAATAGCTCTAACGATTTTGATTAAAATATCGTATATTAAAGTTATTTACCTGACAATTAAAATTTATATTTTGAATTTTCTTGGAATAGCCTTTGAAGACTACTTTATTCTGGATGAATTTTTCATAACTACTAAACCGCAAGAGATGGACAAAAACTTAACCCACAAAAAAGGTAGAGCACGCTAAAACACACAAGTGACGTTACAAACCTTTTTTTCGTGAAGTTGATACTTTTTGAGATATTCCTTTTTCTTGGTTTCAGCTTTGAAAAACTTATACCTTTCTCATACAGGAATTTGTCAACTCCTGTCAATACAAACAAAGGAACATCAGTCACATAGCAACCAGCTTTTGGCTTTTACTTTAACCTATGGTACTCCCTTATTTCGCTTCTACTTACAATAAAGCAAGAAATAAGACTATTTCTGCTAATTTTTGTCGATTAGCACGAAATAAATAAAACACAAGCTTATTAGCAATAATAATTTATAGAGATATAGAGAAAGTCATGTGAATGGAACACATCAGATTTTTTCATTTTATGACTGTGCGCTTCGCCTGGTTAGTTTGTAGTCTACACAGTCAAGTGGGCATGCAGCTATATAAGGTACAAATACTCGCAACCTGACAACAAACCGCAAAAAACCCTCATTTTTATTGATGTTATAAAAAGGTTATTTGAATTAAAGTGTGTGATTTAAAGAGTGTCACGTTTTTGTTTCTCTGTCAGATATTTCAATATAATTTTCTATACTACAAATCAGTTTATTCCTTACTTTTCATTGATTTTATTTCCTACTTTTATTTTATACTTAATGAACTTCTAAAGTTAAAACCTTGATAAAAAGCTCTTTACTTTCAATGTTTTAATAATTTAATTTCCAAAAAAGCTTTCTAAAAAATCCCTACCTGTGAAAATATTAAAAACAATTTTGATGATAACTGTCTTTTATCTGATTAAACCATTAAGCTAGGTATATTACATAATTCAAGTAATACATTGCACGCATGTATCCTTCAGAGTGCCCACTGAATACCTCTCCTGTGAGAAACACACAATTTGTTTACCAGGAGGTGTGAAGTGGTACCAGAAACTTTGTGCTTGTAATGGTACAGTTCCAGTTTTGTGAGGATTAAACCTGACCGGCGAAAGTGTCCCTCTCGGAGCATGACGCTGCCCGCATACCACCGCAGCAAATACTATAGAGCAAGAATACGGCGGAGTTGGGCCAGTTTGCAGAGCTTCTATCGTTGGGGAATGGATACGTTGAATAACTCTGTTACTGCAAGAGTGAGATGCGCAGCCTTTGCTAAGAGTGGGATGGTAGCCGAGGCAGACTTGTAGGTAGAAGCGTGGTGCAATATTCAAACCTGACACGAGAAACCAAGACGGAGCAACGTGAGCCTTGCAGTATATACAACCTTCAAAACGAATGAGTGGAGCGTGTAATCTAAAATACTCAGAAAACGGTCAAATACGTTCGATGGGATGATCTTAGCGATATTTGCTGACCAGCATAAATGATCCTTGTTTACAAAGTATAACAGTCGTGATTTGTTAAAATATAAGAATGATGGATTGATTTAACCCATAACAAGTTAAGTAATTTTTTCTAATTCATAGCATTTTTAAAATAGTAATTAATTCATTGTCATATGGAAGTCTATACTCTATTTCTCTTTAATATAATTCAGGTTATATGATTTTATGAATTTTCAATTTGTTATTGATTTAAGAATGTTGAAATTTAATTCTTGTTTTTCTAATCATCACTGTGATTAACACCATTTGAAAGTCTTTAGATATTGGATGAAAGGAGAATCATTATTTAATTGAATCACTTAGATCTGTATAATTGGTACACATTCTGTATGTTTTATTTATTTCTATGATATTTTTCTACAGAGATGGTTTAAATTTTTTAAAACCGCAGACCAGCTGCAGAATAAGCACACTCCCTTTCAAACCAGAATTAGGTCAAAACGTTATAGGCTTCACCATTACTTGTCGTGTTTGTTTGGATTAAGGGTCTTGGGGACACCAATATCACTATGCTTTCACTTCAGGGATCTTGTTTTGTTTGTGTCCGAAACGCAGTTTCCATGCTGACCTACCTTAAACGAATAATGTTGCCTATTTCTCCAAGCAACTAAAACTTATTCGGCATACGATTTAGTATTTCAAAGCTCTGAAAATACTTTTTATGGATACAAGGGACTCTAAAACATATATTTCCGGTGAAATCTCGGTATAGGATTTTTTTGGTGGAGTGCAATACCTTCTTTACACACTATGTACATAGCACGTATAGAGAAAGTAAAAAAGAGATGAATCATGTAGGGTGAAGTTTAGAACACCATATCTGTCACATAGTCCACCCCATAATAGAAAGTGGTCCGGCTTTCCCCGTCATCTTCATTCCATGTATCATCGGTGTCATCGCCTGCGGTGCCATAGTAGTAAAAGCGAGAGTTAAACACTATAAAAAATCTTATGTATTCTATTCACATGATTTTCTCTACATCTCTGCAACAAATGATTGTTAAAAAGCTTATGCTTCCATTTACTTCATTGTAATCGAAAATTGGCAGAAATAGTGTTATTACTTGCTTCCTTGTAATTAGAAGCGAAATAAGGGAGTACCATAGATTTAAGTGATGGTCAAAAGTTAGTGGCTATATGACTGAAATTCCATTGTTTGTATGGAGAGGAGTTGACTAATTCCTGTAGGTATGAGAAAAGTATAAGTTTTTAGGCTGAAAAAACTAAAAACAAGGAATATTTCAAAAGCGAGCAACTCCACGAAAAATATGTATGTAACATAAAGTGTGTGTTTTAATGTGCTCTACATTTTCTGTGTGGTGAACTTTTGTCTATCTATTACGGTTTAGCAGTTATACAAAATTCGGTAAAATTCATTCAGAATAAAGTAATCTTCAGAGACTATTCCCAGAAAGTTCAAAATATGCATATTATTTGTTAGGTAAAAATCTTTAATATACAATATTTTAATCAAAATTATTAGAGCCATTTTTGAGAAAATCAGAACTTTCGAAAAAAGTTCCATGTAAAGGGTAGCTGGGGATTTAGGGATTTTCTTGAAAACCTTCGTTTCACATCCTTACACAGGCTGTAATATTTTCACAGAATATGTGGATAGCTTAAACAAGTAATTTCAGATAGGAGACTTATGGCCTGCTTATTGAAATTTCGAAGTAACGGCTATAAGTTTCCGAAGTGTAAGTATGCCACGTAACTCGGCACTTCGTCTGGAATGAAAAAAAAAATAATAATAAAAAACACTTACTCTATGAGAGGAATCGAACTCATGACACTTGGGATAGCTGCCTCCCTCGTTACGCACTATGCCAGCAGAGCTGTTGAAAAAGCGCCTCCAGAGTAGGATACATAACTGAAGAACGTAGTTAATGAATGATCAGTGTTGCACTGTCAAGTGATTAGTTCGAGATTTTACAGATTTTGCTTTAAATTTGAAAAACGCTGGTAAGGAGCTGCTAAAAATCGACATTTCTATACTCGAGCAGCAGTTTTAAAGACATTCTAAGCCATTTTTACTTTCTCTATACACTCTACCTTGTACATAGTGTATAAAGAAGGTATTGCACTCCACCAAAAAATTCGATACCGAGATTTCACCGGAAATATATGTTTTATAGTCCCCTGTATCCAAATAAAATATTTTCAGAAAAAGGTCCATGTTTATGTCCGTGTCCGTGTGTCTGTGAACACACTAACCCAAAAACAAATAGTGGGTAAAACAACAAACTTGGTATTTAAGTGTAGTATCTTCCAGGGATGCAACACGAAGATTTTGAGAAAAATCCCCCACTCCAAACTACCATTTACATGGAACTTTTTTTGAAAATATTGATTTTCTACAAAATTGCCCTAATGATTTTGATTAAAATATCGTATATTAAAGATATTTACTCGACAAATCAAATGTATATTTTGAATCTTCTGGGAATAGCCTGACTTTATTCCGGGTCAATTAAACGGATTTTTTTATATCTGCTAAACCGTAAGAGATGGACAAAAACTTATCGTACAACAAACGTAGAGCACTTTATAACACACAATTTATGTTTTATACAATTTTTGTGGAGTCGATTGTTTTTGAGATATTCCTTGTATTGGTATCAGCTATAAAAGCTTATACGTTTCTCTTACCGGATTTTGAGAACTCCTGTCCATACAAACAAAGGAACTTCAGTCACAAAGCAACCAGCTTTTGGCTTTCCCTTTAACCTATGGTACTCCCTTATTTCGCTTCTACTTACAAGGAAGTAAGAAATAAGACTCTTTCTGCTAATTTTTTCTCGATTAGCAGGAAGTAAATAGAAGCATAAGCTTTTTAAAAATAATGTATTGCAGTTATATAGAGAAAGTCATGTGAATGGAACACATCAGATTTTTCAATCTACTTTCCTTTATCACTGACTCATCAGCACCTGATTCCCACGTGTTTAATACTATGTAGTTGCGTTATGTTTATCCGGGGACCATGCATCGCCGATCTCAAATTATTGATATCAGTCACGTGCAGAGTCTCGCAAATTATTTTGGTGTAGCTCAGTAACACACGTATATCTTTTCGTTCTTGAGCTATGCTGTCCACAGACACACATACACACATACACGGACCTTTTTCCATTGAATTCAGGGGGGCCCAAAACATATATTTCCGGTGAAATCTCCCTTTCGAACTTTGGGTGCATTACAATACCTTACAATGTACATAATGATTGTAGAGAAAGTAAAAAACATACTTTTAATTGACATCGTATACTTGCGTCAAGATATTTCTTTACTAAACGCATTTTGTAATGCAACCGGTGACCTTCAAAACCCACGACTATATATCTCAGCTCATAATTTGAATCCATGCATTCACTCGTAACCGTAGCATCCGTCATATAAAAGTTATCCCATATTGCTGATCTATTTTGCTCCAGCTCGAACATTACTTCATAGTAGGTCTGTAGAGAGCAGTAGCAGTTGAGTGCGAAATTTCTCTAAAATTATTCTTCCTTGGCCAGTACATATACAAATCGCGAGGGTGTTAACTTAGAAAAATCTGATGTGTACCATTCACATGTCTTTCTCCACATCTCTGCAACAAGTTATTCTTAAAAAGCTTATACTTCTATTTATTTCATGCTAATCAGAAAAAATTAGCAGAAATAGTCTTATTACTTGCTTCCTTGTAAGTAGAAGCTAAATAAGGGAGTACCATAGTTAAAGTGATAGTCAAAAGTTGGTTGTCATGTCACTGAAGTGACTTTGTTTGTATGGACAGCAGTTGACAAATTCCTGTTTGAGAAAAGTATGTTTTTCATAGCAGAAACCAAAATCAAGGAACGTCTCAAAAACGATGAACTCCAAATATATATATAACATAAATTGTGTGTTTTAACGTGCTCTATATTTTCGTGTAGTAAGTTTTTGTCCATCTTTTACGATTTAGCAGTAATTCGAAATTGCGTAAATTTCATCCAGAATAAGCTACTCTTCAGAGGATATTCCCAGAAAATTCAAGATAAACATTTTATTTGTCAGGTAAAGATCTTTAATAAACGATATTTTAATCAAAATCGTTAGAGCCATTTTTGAGAAAATCTGATTTTTTAAAAAACGTTCCACGTAAAGGTTAGTTGGGTGTGGGGGGATTTTCCTGAAAATCTTCGTGTCACATCCCTGGAAGATACTAAACTTAAATACCAAGTTTGGTATGTTACTGACTTTTCGTTTTTGAGTTATTGTGTTCTCAGACACACGGACACATACGGACCTTTGTCTGAAAATGCTTATTTTGGATATAGGGGACTCCAAAACATATATTTCGGGTGAAATCTCGGTATCGAATTTTTAGGTGTAGTGCAATACCTTCTCTATACTCTATTTACAGAGTGAGTATAGAGAAAGTACAAATGCATTACCTATATTTTTAAAGACATCTAATGGGAAGTACTTATTGTCATTCTTCTGTTAAGCTCAATTGCAGTAATTTTGCTCATATTCAGATATTTTTATTCAGTGGCGTAGAAAATTACAGCTATCTTCAATCAGAAGTGTGGTTATTTATTGCATTGTCAATACAATGCAGATGAAGACACTTATAGCAGAATGAAGAGGACTTCAGGGATTATTCCTACAAAATTAAAATACAGCTTGTTTTTATTCAAATATCTTAACCATATTGTGTTGTAATAAAAATTGTAGCAAACTTTCTTGAGAAGTTCAAAAACATTGTTTTGCCCCGCAAAGGGTTGCTTCAGCTTCATGTTACATCTTTAGAAGATACGGAATTTAAGGAAAATTATACTATTAAATTATTTGGTATTAATATTTTGTTTTTAAGTTATGCCCTCATGGATGCAAAAGATAGATATCTTCTCCTCACACACCTATTTTTTTCTTATTTACTCGGGAAGCTCTAAAAATGTATTCTTACTAAAACTTCAGTATATCTGGCCAATAAACACATAGAATATGAAAGCAAATATGTACACATATTCATACTGGCCTCTTAAGGCGAAGCATCTGTGAAATTTGGAAAATCTACAGCATTTAAGAAATCTTATTGAAATGAATACAGTAATTATACACTATAATACGAATATTTGTGCCACATATCAATTTTAGCTCACATGGTCATTTAAATAAAACTTTTTACTGTCCAAATTCATTGTTCTAATGAAAATTAACTACGTGATGCATTTTTAAAAATTTTTAGATACAAAAATCCAGGTTTGCATAAAATAAGTTTAAAAATAAATGTCATGTTATATTTTTATATATTATCTCTAATTAGTGTAGAAAAATTATTGTTTTTTACACTCCCCAACACTCTTCATTTCTCAAAATGTAATTATTTATTTAGCAAAATTGGAGCATTGTTTCCAAAAATTAACATGACTATTTTCTTTAATGTGATTTTCAAAAGTAGTACTAACATTTTTAAACAAATTAGTTGGGCGTGACTATTAAAAAGCACGCACTAACCATTTACAGCTCCAGCTAATTAGTAGCTAAAATACGTCAATTGTGAAAAGGGATATATTTTCTTAAATTTTAGATTTCACATGTGTCTATTATGAAACAAATTACATTTTTAATTTTTCAGTATTTTTGATGAAATTTCATATATGTATCCACCTTAACTATTGCTAAACCATAGCTTGTTCCTCAGGATGAAACAGTTGCACTAAAATGTCCACGTACTGTTTATTTTGGCCTTTAGGGAAGTCAAAAGCTATTACATACTGTTATGAATACCAGAGAGAATTTACCATTCTGAACTGAATAGCAATTCTAAGCGAATTAGAATGTGGACATTGTCCTTTTGTCATCAGCCGGAAACTTGTCCGAATATGCAAAGATACCTCTCCTACAAGTAAGGGAAAACGGAGGGACAGAGCTACACAATTCGCCCCGACGTTCAGCGGCGGTGTAACTTCACTAATTCTAAAGATCCGTCTTTTGACCATAGGCACTGCTTTGAAGTATCCCATTTTACTACTTTCTCTATACGCACTGTGTACATAGTGTATAGAGAAGGTATTGCACTCCACCAAAAATTTGATACCGGAAATATATGTTTTAGGGTCCCCTGTACCCAAAAAACATATTTAATGAAAAATGTGTGTGTGTGTGTGTGTGTGTGTGTGTGTCCGTTGGACTGTGAACACGATAACTCAAAAACGAAAATTCGGTAAAATACCAAACTTTGTATTTAAGTTAAGCATCTTCCAAGGATGCGACACGAAGATTTTAAGAAAAATCCCCCCAACCCAAACTACCCTTTACATGGAACTTTTTTCGAAAATTTTGATTTTCTAAAAATTGGCTATAACAGTTTTGATTAAAATATCGTATATTAAAGATATTTACCTGACAAATAAAATGTATATTTTGAATTTTCTGGGAATAGCCTCTGAAGACTAATTTATTTTGGGTCAATTTTACGGAATTTTGCATAACTGCTAAACCGTAAGGGATGGACAAAAACTTACCTTACAACAAATGTAGAGCACTTTAAAACACCAATTTATGTTATATGCATATTTTTCGTGGAGTTGATTGTTTTTGAGATATTCCTTGTTTTGGGTTTCAGCTAAAAAAACACATACTTTTCTCATACAGGACTTTGTGAACTCGTGTCCATACAAATAAAGGAACATCAGTCACATAGCAACCAGCTTTTGAGTATCACTTTAACCTATGGTACTCCCTTATTTCGCTTCTACTTAAAAGGAAGCAAGAAATAAGACTATTTCTGCTAATTTTTTCTCGATTAGCAGAAAGTAAATAGAAGCATAAGCTATTTAAAAATAATTTATTGCAGAGATATAGAGAAAGTCATGTGAATGGAACACATCGTATTTTATTAACAAATGTTGTAAGTTTGTGTTCATCGTACACACATTGATTACTTTCTCTACCATGGTATCTACAAGGACTGGTTTTTCTTTCAACCTCCGATAGACTATAAATAAAAGACAAGTTCATAGAAAACAATTATTTTATTACTAAACGTTTTGTATACTTATGGTTACTTTTCAACATAATCACGGAAAATATTGAGACATTTATCGCACCTGTACACACATTTTGCAATACCCACTTCAAAAAATTGTTGACGCCAATGATTTAAAATGAGCATTGGCGTTGTTTTGAAGAACTTCGTACTTTACAACGTTTAGGGAGAGCCATTCAAAACAGACGAAGAGGAATACTCACTTCAGGAATTGCGTTGATCCATGACAACCTCGTCCGCACACTGCTGGCCCAACCCATCGGCTCCTTGAACAATTTCAATGGGACATTTTCGATCATCCGCCGTACAGTCCAGCGACTTTCACATTTTCCCTGAACTGAAGACGTGGCCAGGAGGGCAGCACTTTCAAACCAACGAAGATCTTCAAATCAACGTCAATGCTCATTTGAAATCATTGGTGCTAACATTTTTTGAAGCGGGTATTGCAAAGCTTGTGCACAGGCATGATAAATGTCTCAAACTTTTCAATGATTATGTTGAAATGTAACCATCAGTGTACAAAACTTTTAGTAATAAAATAATTGTTTTTTATTAGCTTGACTTTTATTTATAGCCTAATGGACGTTGAAAAAAACGGCCCTCGTATATGGCTAATACCCCAAAAATTTGGTGTCAATATTACTACAGAAATAAATATTGTAATAAAACTCTCTTTATTGACTCAAATCTAATTACAAAGTATTTCAGTTTAATTTGCTGATGCACAGCAAATCTGCATTTGGATAGATAGTCAACCTGAAAAATGCAATGCTATAGCCGGGATTTGAATCATGGACCTCCGGGTCTCTAGCCAGTTGCTTTACCATTGATTTACCATGATGATATGCCGACGTGGCATTAAACTTCTCAACTGACTCGCATGTTTCGCCGTAAACCACCTGTGATCCCAAATTATTTTGAGATGACAACACTAACGGCGGCTTACAATGTGGTAGGTACTTTAAGTCCCAGGATTCATGGTATAGCCAATTATTATGGTCAATTAATTTTGATTTAATTGTTTTTTTTTCACAAAAGCCGACGTGTGTATGACAGGAGTTGGATAGGTTGAATCAGACTGAACATTTGAATGTCATAGCTGGGATTTGAAATTCTACAGACTCGAACATACCACACACGAACCTTTCTCTAAAAATGTTTTTTTCTGGATACAGGGGACCCTAAAGCGTGTATTTTAGGTAAAATCTCGGGATCGAATTTTTTTATACTTTCCACACTTTGTACATAGTATGTGCATATAAAGTAAAAATAAAAAACTGAAAAAGGCACTCTTATTTCCTCTATTACATATGTAAGTAATACAATAATTGGATCCCCCCCCCAAAAATTATAGAGGTTTCACGAGAAATATATGTTTTGGGTCTCCTGAACCCAAAACATTCTGATGTGTACCATGTACATGACTTTCTCTACCTCTTCTGCAACGAACTATCTTAGAAAGTGTTATCTTTCCATCGAATTCATGCTAATCGAGATAGACATTAACAGAAATGGTATTATTACTGATTTTCTTGTAGGTAATGGAAAATAATGCTAAAGCGACTGTAAAATCTTTTGGAAGATGGTTAATTATATCTTTGCATGGTCAGCAGTGTAAAATAAAGAATAACGAATACCACTTCACCACTTAGGCAATTTAAATCAATAAAAAGGAATCTTGGGAGTAGTTAACTAAAAATAAAAAAATGTATACGTCATAAATTGCTTGATTCAACGAAAGGTAATCTTTTGTGTATTAAGATTATGTCTGTGCTACAATTTACCAGATATGTAAAACTCATCCATAATGAACAGGAATTTACAAGTTATATCCAGAAATTTCCACATACTATGCGTATATTAGTTTTTATTTAATCAAAATCTACAGTATAATTATTGAGAGAATCTAAATTATCAAAAGACGTTAGTTTGGATAGCGTGGGAGTTGCTTAAAATGTTCGTGTTGCATGTTTGGAGGATAGGGAACTTAAACATCAAGTTTGGTATGTAACAGACTTTTCGTGTTCGGGTTATGTTCTTCAGACAGACACCGTTTTATGACATTGCTAGTATTTTATTTGGGAGATTTAGAATGGCGCAACCTCGGTATTGAATTCTTGGATTAAATACAAGTCTTCTCCTACTAACTTTACACAGTAGAGAAAGCAAAAGAATATGTTCTTTCTTCTTGCAATACAGCGCTTTTTGCCGAAACACAGAAGAGGACGTAAAAACCGTATTAAAAATCTTCAATGACTGCATTCATGGTGGAGTTGTCAGCTAGCTTTCTCACCCGGAGGTCCCGGGTTCGATTCGTATGTATTTGAGAATGAATAAAATTATTTAACGTAAAAGAACCTACAGACAACGAGTTGTTTTGAGTGCAAAGCCGCCGATATGACCTTAGATGCTAAAGGGGACTATTAAAAAGAAAAAATAATCTTCAATATGTTTAAGTGGTAGTGCATATGAATGCAATCAGAAATATCAATTAGAGCCTCGTCAAGTACAGCTAGTTCGTAGTGGTAAAAGCTATTTTACAGCTGTCCAGGAAAATGAACCCCGATAATCCTGTAAATGCGGTAAATTTTTATGTAGAGGAAAAACAGAAAAACTGTTGTCACAGGCACTAACTGTTAGTGGCGTAGTAGATGCGATGCTGGTTTTAACACTCGTTAAATGAAATGGACAAAAACTGAGGTATGTAAATCTGCTGTTATCGAATGACATAGCCCATTAACGAATACAGCATTATTTTTATTCACAGTCTGTTAAGGAAGCAAGTACATCTTTATTACGTCGTTCTTCATTTCCCCTATTATTATTTTCTCTAGCATGAATGATCATAGAAAGTAAAAATGATACCTATTCCACCACAAAATCGGATATAAATCTTTGACCGGAAATGCATATTTAGAGGTCGTTTTTAGGAAAAGGTCTTCTGTGTGTGTGTACAACATAGCTGAAAAAAGACCCTTAAATACCAAATAAAGGGTCAAACTACCCTTTACTTGGAAATTTTGTTTTTCTCAAAAATGTTTCTAACGATTTTGATTAATAATTTAATAATTAGTAAAGATATTCGCATAACATATATATACATATATATAGAATATTCTGGGAATAGACTCTAAAGGTCTCTTTATTCTGGAGGATTTTTGCATAACTAGTACATAATAAAAGATAGACAAATAGTATAAAACGTATAACACGTTGAAGCACACAGTTTATGTCATTTACTTTTATTTTGTACAATTTATCGCTTCTGAGATACTTGTTATGGTTTCAATTTTAAATTACTTAAACGCTTCTTAAATTAAGCTCATCTTTCGTTTTTGTCTCTCTTTTGATTTACTCCTGGCCGTGCAAAACGAACCGCATTTACATTTTTTCACATAGTGAACGGCAATTTAAAAGATTTGACTATCGCTGTAGCCTATTATTACCGCATTTCTCTTCTACTTAGAAGAAACTAATACCACCATTTCTGCTAATGTTCATGTCGATTAATACCATGTAGATATAAAGAATAATCTTTTGTAATAATAGTTTGAGTTGAAAGTTATATGAATGGAATGCATCAGATTTTTTGTAGAGTTAACGATTTCTAAGATATTTCTCGTTATTGCTTCGAATTTGTTTTCACAGGACTTCATTTTGCACAATAAGATGATGTTAATATCTTATGTTCTACTAGTTGCATAAAAACATACAGTATTTATTCCGAAAAAAGATAGCTTGACATTTCAGTAATACCAAATATATAAATTACATAAGTGATTCAAATATCTTAAATAAATGGTAGTTCAGCAAAAATTACCAATCCAGTTTTTGTAAAAATATAAAAAATATTACAATTATCCATGTAAATGATAATCTATGGATAGGGAGATTTTAAAACATTCGTGCTTCATTCTTCAATGAATGGCACACGAGTACCGAAGAGAGTACTCTCGAGTATTTATCCAGTATTTAGTTTGAATTATTCGTCACACTTGTTCAATATTTTTATTCGGTGGACCTCAATACGCTTATATCAGTTAAAACAACTAATTCGAAATTTTCTCTGGGATAGGATTACCCTTTATTCTACCATGGGGAAGAAGTTCATGATCATAAAATTTAAACACTTATATCATATTGGGGGCTATATTCACTCCTCTTCTATATAATGGTCCGTTATGCTCATAGAAACATCACCTACCCCTTTATTTTACAAACACTATCTGAAATCGTGTAAATACGGTGTTTCATGCGTTACAAACAATATTTGTATCGTTATGTGCTAGTGTGCAGTCATCCTTTACTTTAAAACTATCATTTTGAACCCGTTCAATATGGTTCTTTTTCTTTTACTCCTTGGATATTATTGGAATGAGCTTATTTGATCTGTAACACTATTTATAGGAAATATGCAATTGAACATATGGACAAAAAAGGAATAGTGTTGGTGATATAAGAAACTTAGGAAACTTAAGCTCTAAAATTGTGATTAAAATGCCGTGTATCAAATATATTTACATCGTAAATAAAATGTATATTCTGAATTCTCTGGGAATAAGCCTCTGAACACCTCTTTATTACGGAAGAGATTTACAGTACTTTGCATAATGGTTAAACCGTAGGAGATAGACAAAAGTTTACTGCAAAAAATGTAGATCTCGCTAAAGCACACAATTTATATCATATACTTTTTTCTTGTTGAGTTAACCGTTTTCGAGATATTTTTTGTTATTGGCTTCAATTTTAAGAGTTGTTTACAGCTTTAGGGCAAAGCATGCCCTAATTTCCTGCTGCTTATAAGAAAGCAAGTAATAGAACCAATGTTTCTGAACATAATAAAACTATTTATTTGTATATAATATTCGTTAATGTACACTTATTTGTTAAATATCCGTCATAACCAAAATACCAACCGTTCCGGCATGTGCACGTATTTGTCTATAACAAAAACACCAGTTTTACCACTAAATAAAACCTTTGAAATTGTCATCAAAACTACAAGATCGAATAAAACTAAGTGCGATTAATTGATCTTTTAAAGGTTTTATTTGCGGTCAAGTTTGTTTTTGTTATTATAGACAAATTCGTGCGCATCCTGGGACAGTTAAGATGTTGCGTGTGTGACGGATATTTAGCAAATAATTATATATGAATGAGTATTATATATAATAAACGGTTTTATAATGTTCAGAAATATATTTCTCTACCACAATAGAAAATTAGAAACCTAAATTACATACAGACTAACATTAACGGATCAAACCTAACCTCGCGCTAAATTTGAAAATCATTCGCCTATAGAAACAGATTAAAAAATTTGATGTGTACCATTCACATGACTTTCTCTATATCCCTGCAATAAATTATTCTTAAAAAGCTTACACTGCTATTTACTTTATGCTAATCAGAAAAAATTAGCAGAAATAGTCTTATTGCTCGCTTCCTTGTAAGTAGAAGCGAAATAAGGGACAACCATAGGTCTAAGCGATAGTCAAAAGCTGGTTGCTATGTCAATGAGGTTCCTTTGTTTATATGGATAGGAGTTGACAAGTTTCTGTATGAGAAAAGTATACGTTTTTCATAGCAGAAACCAAAAATAAGGAATGTCTCAAAAACGACGAACTCCACGAAAAAAATGTATATAACATAAATTGTGTGTTTGTAATTATTTACAAGTTGGGCCGCTAACTCTCTCCGCTGCAACTTATGCCAGTTTTGCACTCTAACGGGACCGGTGTGGTTAGAGAGGGATTATGGGTGGGGAGATGGTTTAAAAAACTAATGTTGTATCCATTAGGACTTGTTGGAAATATCGATAATGAGGTACTACTACGATATAAAATTAGAAACATAAATTTATATACACACACTAACCTAAACGGATTGGAACCTAACCTCGCGCTAAATTTGAAATCCACAGGCTTTGAAATTGTCATCATAAATACAAAGTCAATCAATCGCACTTAGTTTCTTTCGATTTTAGAGTGGTCGAAGTTCTGCATAATAAAATTCACTGAACAGCTGTGTCTGCGTGAAACATACTTGTCATTCATCAGCACAGCGTCTAGCGACATATGCCGGCGTTGCATTCCACAACACTGTTCGCCTGCCGCCGACAATGAAACTCAGGTTTTAGGCACTTTAGTGTGTAGTATTATTATATATTTACATAGCAAAAGTACTACAAGACTTCTTTATTTATATTCTACTCCTTCTAGGCAGCATACTTCATAAATATTCACAAAAAAGGATCGCGCACGTAATAAATCAGCGTTTAACTTAATTACGTAGCTTTTACGATAACATAAAATTGGTGAAAACGTAACAAGTATAAACCAAACTTACAGTCAAACCACAATTTGTTTAATTTCTAGAGGGGCCCAAGTTCTCTATAATTACCAAAAATGTATAAAACTCAGAGAAACATACACCTCCACCAACTACTTAGTCACGCTAACCGGTGAATTATTCCTATGGGTTCTCACGACACAGTAATCCTGTCAAGAGCGACATATGACGTTCTTGCATACCAATAGTGACAGAGTCTTCCGCTAGTAATGAAACCAAGCTTTTCATTATAAATACAATTTTTGTGCAAGCATTTCGGCATATACACATTATAAACCATTTATTATCCATTTAATACTAGTTTATGTATAATTATTTGGTAAATATCGTCGTATGTACACGAATTTGTCTATAATAAAATAAACGAAACTTGACTGCCAAATAAAGCCTTTGAAATTGTCATCAGAAATACAAAATAAATCAGTTGCACTTAGTCTCATTCGATTTTTCGAGCGGCCCAAGTTTATGCCATACCCTAACAAAAGCAGTAGGATTTCTGTACTCACCACTACCAAAATAAATGCTGAAATTTGTTGCTGCTGAAGACATAGTTCAAGTTCTTCCCTCATTAAACACATCCATTTTTCTTATACACTTCAATACACTAAATTTAAAGTTGCGTTAATTATTAGCGTAGTACAATTTAACACATTTTGATCACATCTGTTAAAGGTTACGAGCCATAAGGTTTCCCGAACAGTAGCGGAGTTTGTAAAATGCCACATTTCGGACACTTGAGATTAAAAACACACATCTGAACATATTCTTGGAACTAATATTCTTTAGAGAAATATATGTCACCAAAACTACGCTTTGTTCAATAGGAAACGTTTAACACGATAAGAGCTTCATTGCACCTCGAACCGAAACAAGCCAACCTGCTTCAAGCGATGGAAATGCAACCCCTCTCCGATTGCAAGGTCATGTCACCAATCACGTGGTTGTGGCATTGCCAACGTAAACCTTTTCTACATTAGCTTTTGACGAGTTCAAACTAAAAGACCTTGTAGGAATAAAATTCCTGCGTGTTTCAACAGATTTTTCCGAAAAAGGAACTGTTTATTATGCTAACTTTATTTCTACAGCCAAAATTAATTATGAAAGATGTATCTACTTATATTACGAAAAAAAATCTACTTAATGAATTTTCATATTGATTCGTCATTATACACTTATATCCCTCTGGAGTTATTTACTCAGTACCCAGTGACCATTTCTTTCAAAAGCTAACTGTTTAAAAATTATTTTATATGTATTACTTTAATTTTAGTTATTCTATAAACCATTGTGAAAATCATTAATTCGATTTAGTAAGATTTTTGCTTGCTAATTATTAAATTTTATTTATAATTTTTCTTTTAAGAAGCTGCAATGACTTTCAAATGTTATTAGTCATTTCTGTTTTAACAACTAACAATGTTTTATTTTACACTTTATAGAGAAGGACTGCATGCCACAAAAAATCGATACCGAGTTTTCACTAGAAATATGCGTTTACTGAATAAAGTAAAAACAATTTTGCTTTCTATACTACGTACTAATAGAGGGCAAATATATTGCATTACACCCAAAAATTATATACCGATTTTTCACTAGACACACACTGTTGATATCTTCTGAATATAAATGATACGTTTTCAGAGAGACAGAAAAGAAAAGGTTCGTGTGTGCCTCTGTGAACAACGTAACTCAAAAATGAAATTCCGTTAAATTAACAATTTGATATTTCATGGGACAAGAAAGTTTTTAAGAAAATCGACTAACCTTTACATGAACCATTCTTGATCATTTTGATTTTCTCAAAAATGACTAATGACTAATAGTTAAGATGTTGAATAATTTGTTTAAAGTTTATTATGTATTCAAAACTTGTTGAAATGGTATTGTTATCTTCTCTGTGTGTTTGCAATTAAAGAAAATGAACACTAAATAAACTGCAAATACTATGCCCAGACTTCGTACTCTTTTCGCCTCACGTATTGGTTGTAGCCGTTAACATTTGAAGACTAAGGATTGCCAGTCAGTAATGACCTCATATATTACCAAATATGTTGGGCAACGCACCAAAATAGAATGAGCACTCAATATAATTAATTAATGTTTTTGGGCACGATCCTTTGGCATTCTTCCCACGTGGTCTTCCCAACTTCCCAACTATGTCGATACTGCTTGATTCTATCCATATATATAAAGCTGTCCAAATAATTTCGGATATACTCCTTTTTTTTTTTTGGTCCAGAAGAGTTAGTTTGCAGCATCCTCCAGCCTCCAGCAGTCTCTTGTTAAGTGAGAAGATTTCTGACTCATAAAAGAAAATCGAAACAGCCATGGGGCAGCAAAACTGAAAGTAAACATATGACAAGTAATATTTCGAATAGAAATAATTAGATTAAAACAGTTTTAATTTGCTTAAAATATAAAATGAGCTATTCAGCTTTCTTTTAGAACAAAGTTGTCTCTGTGTTGCGTTTCCCGTTTTTACACATACTATAAAAACGAAGGTTACATCACAAACTATTTACACAAGAATCAATACATCTAGAGATGTACATTTATCTCAAATATAATACTTTAATTAGACATTTAAATAGTTTCTTTAAAAAAATGATTAGTTTAGTTCGTGTGTGTTTCTTAACCAACTGTTTTTATCTACTTTCTTCATTAATCTTTTAAGAGCCGGTTACTATGTTATATTTTTTAAATCCAGCTCTCTTATGCATGGCCAGGGCTAGAAACTAAAATATATATAGCCGAGTGTCGACTTCATAATTGAGAAGGAATAGTTACAAATTGAACCGATAACATGGAATATTTTGCAAATGGTAAACTCTAAAAAATATAATTGATATACATTGTGTGCTTTAAGAAAATGTATATTTTTGTATAGTAAGATTTTGCCTATATCTTTAGGTATGCAAAAGTCGTCCAGAATGAATAAGACCCCAGCAGCTAGAAGATATAAATTAAATTTTTCATAAACATTTCTTAAACATTTTTTTGAGAACAATATCAACGTTTTTGAAATATTATCCACGTGAAAGTTAGTTTGGTCTGGGGGATTTTCTTTAAAATCTCCGATTCGCATCCTCCAAAAAGAGGCAGTAAGCATAGACACGGATTTTTTTTCCTAAAAACACTTTTCAGGTAATTCAATTTGGAGATTTTCTAATTTCGGCATCGTTTGTTTAGAATACAAAACTTGTCTATCTATGGCGAGTGGAAGTCAGAGTAAAAAAAAATTGAGAATTTAATATATGGAAACCAAGTGGTTTTTTTTTAACGAAAGTAAATTAATACCAAATTGAGAAATCGAATATGTGGGAAAGAAAAAAGAAAATAAGGAATATAATTAGTCTGTTACTGTTCTGTGAATATCAGAATATTGAATTTAATATGTATTTTAAGTATAATTTCATTTATGATCAGAATTAATTATTTAAAAAAATAAGCAATGATATTTACATTGCTACGCGCTAAAGCATCGTGAGGGAGGGAGTTGTTTCTTTTAGCATACCGCATCCCAGGTGATGTGGATACCCATATTTAATATTCATTAAGACCAAAGAGCTTATGTAATGAATATTATGTGTACAAAAGTAATTCATTTATAGATAAAAGGAAGTCTGTACTATATACTTCCTTAAAGTATGTTTAATAAGGAGAAAAATATATAGGCTCAAAGCTTATTCTACAAGAGCTCAGCTTTGTCATTCCTCATTTGTCTTAATGTGATCATCAATGCTCGGCGCAAGGGTAGCGGGAACGCGTGCTGTTATCACGCTAGTGGAATGTAATCATAATTTATCAGTGCCATCATACAGTGTTAATAATTATACTTAGTGATATTGAAGAATATATAATCACCCCATACCAGTGAAACCAGTGTTTATAAGTTTACCTGTAATTTATTCTCTCACTCGCGGCCTCAACCTTATATATATTTAACTACTAATGGCACCGCAGGCGGTGACACTGATGATATATAAATGATGATGGAGCACCGGTGGAATGCGATGGCGGGGGAAACCGGAGTACCCGGAGAAAAGCCGCCCCAGCGCCGCTTTGACCACCATAAATCTGCGGTCACTTGGGATTGAACCCCGGCCATCTAGGTGAGAGGCTAGTGATCTAACCACTCGGCCACGACGCGGCCATCTGGCGATAGTAACGATACAAATAACAGTGATTTATTCTAAAAAAGAATCTCAAATAGTTCGCCGATGAAACAGAGGCAAATCACAGTTTAATCAAGTAAGCAAGGAATTTTACGAACCCAAAACAGCACGTGGAAGCTACCCGTGCTATACATTGTGACGCCACATTGCAAAACGAACTATCAAGTGAGATTGTTGTACTAAAATGTATGTTACAAATATCAATAACTGTTAGTTTAGGTAGCAGTGTTCATCGGTGATATTATTTAGGATATCTAAGGTAAGCCTGTTTTCTGCCAGGAACAAAGTCTTCCATTCTGTGAGTATCTTTTTGTTTCCATCGAAATTCTCTTTTTAATGGCTTTCTCCCATCTGGCTCCACTCCATATGGGGCTGTAGTCCTTTCTCTCCATTAAGAAAATGAGATAGCGGACCGTTGTCTTCCTGGGCGCCTTCATTACTGATTAAAATGGTGTTAAGCCCTTCCTTGTAGGCCTAATTCTCCTTATTCCTACCCAAGGCGGCGTTTGATGGAGCCAATCACTCCTTCCCCACAAAGTTATCTTCGTCGTTATGAATTTGCAGGTGATAACCCGAGGCGGCAGTTATCGGTAAATCTTGTAGCCTGCTAACACTTCACCAACTTCATTATCTCTCTTCAACGCTTGCAGAAGGCAGAACAGTAAATCGGATTTCAACCTTCGATAGTCTCGAAATTTTGCTGTGACGTTTTAATACTTGCTACGCGGTGTTTTCACAAACACCAACAATTATAGTATTACACGTAATTCTGGAATAATATACAGCGTGCAGTACTCTCAAGGTTAACAACCAAATATCTTGTGTCCTTAACTGTATCGTATTTATTAAAAGTTTCAAAAATAAAGTAATAAATATAGTTATACACAATAAGAACAAATATATTTTTTTTGCTCTTCAGGATCGCGGTTAAAGATGTTTTGAGAGCATTTTACTAACTACATAAACAGACAGACAGATGGATAGTTGCATGCACGTATGCTAGGAAGGAAGGATGGTTAGTTGGACGGATGGATATATGGATATAGACTATGTCCAGGTTTATAGCGTCACTTCACTAGTTATCACTCTGCCTTTTTTTTTTTTTTTTTTAAACAGTAACGGAGTCTGATCAGGACTCCGGTACTGTATCCCTATTTACATTTCCCCCCGTAGGTTTTACTGATTACTGGTTTACTGTTTCTTTTACAAACATATACACATTGCACAAACATATAACACCCATGCCCAAGGCGGGACTCGAACCCACGATCCCCTGCCCACGAAGCACCAAAGCGAGACGCTTTAGCGAGCGTGGCCATGGGGACCGGCTGCCTTCATAATGGGACGTAGTTGTAACTCACCGATCACTTCACTTTGGTTTTTACTTTTACTATGAGCTACTAGTTCAATTTCCCAGTCACTTCACTTTTTGCAATGTCGTCGCGTGAAAGTACACTTACTTACTTACACTCACCCGAGAGTCGAACTCAAGACTTCTGAGATCCCTTGTGAAAGTAACTCTCACTACATGTCACAGTAATCTTCACGAAATCGCTCGGAGAATATAAATTTTCTTCGCACTCGAACTGCACTTGTCAATTTACTGATCGACTCACTCACTCACTCACTCACCGACCGTCCTATTCACTTACCGACTAACTTACTACTCACTCACTGAGTCTGAGCACGTGAGAACACTCGCTTATATAGCAATTTATATCTCCGTAGAATCTTACGGAAACGAATGTTCTACAATGATTCTGGAAGCGGCGGGAAGAAACCCCCAGAGGATTCTATATATATTTGTCAATAGTGCGTAGCTCACACTGGGTCGAGAGCGCTGCTTATCTGTGTTTATCTGTTACCTGCCTGGACTGGAGGTGTCAACATCACATAACTGTATCACAAATTAATTTAGTTTCCATACCAAACGTTCCATATAAGAGAATTTAAACATTAAGCAATCAGAAAGCCCGAATTTCAATTTCGCGAGTGCCCTGACCTGATATATATTTGATATTATCAACCAGACCCGATTAAATTACTAAAATCAACTACCTGTTCTTCTTGGCTTTCCTCTTTGAATTATTTCGGCTTGATGGGATGAAAAATCTTATTCAAGTAGCAAGACGGGAATGGCGTGAAAGAGCACTTATTTTGCTTGGGAACCGGTTTGTTAGGGTTGATTCTTTTATATGCCATAAATCTACGACACGGGAACGAACGGCTTTGCTTCCCTTCCGAAAAAAAAAAAAAATACATGCTAAGGATATTACGTCCGAAGATATCAGTAACCCTCTACCGGGTTTGAAACCTTAACCTTGGGAACCATAGTGTAGGATGTTTGTTATCCATGGACCGTGAAGGACATTGAAAGAAAAAGAGGTGTATATATGTATAATAAAATTGTATAATTTAAACATTCTATCCAATTTTTGACTAGTTCTGCATCCAGAGAATGCTGTTGTTGATCATATATTGTTAACTATCTAGTAATTACATATTGCTTTAGAATCAATAATTTAAAAGAATACATGACACAGAAAAACACTTGTTTAAAGATATAATTATTTAGCGTTATCATATGAGTAAAACTGTTTAAAGGAAATGGTAAAATGCTACAATGTGGAACATTTCGAATTAGTGAAAGTGTGGAGGAAAAGCATGGTACTTAAAGCTACAACTTAAAATGAAGAATACCCTTAACGCAATCCAAGCATAATAAAAATGTTGCTGAATTAAATATTGTACACTGACAAGTAAGAAAAATCTGATCTCTTCCATTCACATGACTTTCTCTATATCTCTGCAACAAATTATTGTTAAAAAGCTTATGCTTCTATTTACTTCATGCTAATCGAGAAAAAATGAATAGAAATAGTCTTATTACTTGCTTACTTATAAGCAGAAGCGAAATAAGCTGGTTGCTATGTGACTGAAGTTCCTTTGTTTGCATGGACAGCAGTTAAGAAATGCCCGTATGAGAAAAGTATGTTTTTCAAAGCTGAAATCAAAACAAGGATTATCTCAAAAATGATCAACTCCACGAAAAAATATATATGACATAAATCATGTGCTCTATGTACATTTTTTGTGTGGTAAGTTTTTGTCCATCGCTTACGGCTTAGCAGTTATGCAAAAATCCGTAAAATTCATCCAGAATAAAGCAGTATTCAGAGGCTATTCCTAGAAAATTCAACATATACATTTTATTTGTCATGTAAACATCCCTAATGTATGATATCTTTATCAAAATTGTTAGATGCATTTTTCAGAAAATCAAAATTTTCGAAAAAGTTCCATGTTAAGGGTAGCTGGGGGTGGGGAGATTTTCTTAAAAATCTTCGTGTCGCGTTCTTGGAAAACACCAAACTTAAATACCAAGTTTGGTATTTAACGTGTTTTCGTTTTCAAGCTATGCTGTCCACAGACAGACAGACACACACACACACACATGGACCTTTTTCCAGAAATGATTTTTTCTGGATTCAGGGGGACAAAAACCTGTATTTCTGGTGAACTTTCTGTACCGAATTTTTGGGTGGAGTGCATTACCTTCTCTATACACTATGTTTATAGTACGTGTAGAGAAAGTAAAAAAGGAAAGATGATCTTTTTTTTTTATTCTGTGAAAACCATGCAGTATGCTAAAAGGTCCTCAGCCCACAGCATTTAAATCTAGTTTGAACGGTAACTAAACATAAAACAAAGCTAAAATGGTGAAAAAGGGTAAAGTTAATTAGTTTAAAAAAAATAGGTTTGCTTGGAGACAGAAGTTTTCGTTTTTCTCAAAACTGGGTTGCTTGAATTGAGGCCCTTTCAGCATGTGATGATTCAAATATAGGATAGTTAAACTCTAAATTTATATTTACTTGCCATGCTGTGCTGGGAATTAATAGGCTACATCATAGTACATAACATCTGCTTGCTTCTCTCAGAGGAAGGGAGCGAAGAAAATCTCTTTCTTGCTTACTGATTCAGCACAGCAGGTATAAATAAATGAAGTAGGAAAAACGCTATTGTCTGTTTGCGAACATATGAAGACGTTCTCACTTATAACAGTTATGGATGCCGAATTATTTGGCGACTTATTTTCTATAATATAATTATAAAAATCTGATGTGTTCCATTAGCATCTACATCTCTACAATAAATTATTGTTAAAAAAGCTTATTCTTCTCTTTATTTCATGCTAATCGAAAAAAAGGGCAACAAATCCTCTTATTAATTGCTTCCATGCAAGTATAAGGGAAATAAGAGGTACCATAGGTTAAAGTGGTGGTCAAAAGCTGGTTGCTATGTGATTGAAGTTCCTTTGTTCGTATGGACAGGAGCTGATAAATTCCCATTTGAGAAAAGTATAAGTATTTTATAGCTGAAACAAATTACAAGGAATATCTCAAGAGACCTACATTTTCTATTAAGTTTTTGTCTGTCTCTTACGGTGTACCAGTTATGCAAAATTCCGCAAAATTCGACCAGAATTAAGATTTCTTAAAGGCTATTCCCAGAAAACTCAAGATAGACATTTTATTTGTCATGTAGGTAAATATCGCTCTATATGTCATTTTAATCAAAATCGTTAGAACCATTTTTGAGAAAATCAAAATTTTCGAACATTTTTCTTGTAAAAGGTAGTTGGTGTGGGGGGATTTTCTTAAAAATCTTCGTGTTGCATCCTTGGAAAACACTGAACCTAAATACTAAGTTTGATATTTAACGTCTTTTATTTTGGACTATGCTGTCCAAAGACACACACAGACACACACAGACACTGACTGACAGACAGACAGACCGATAGACACACAGATGGTCATTTTTCTAAAAATGTTTTTTTATTATTATTATTCAGAAGGCCTCAAGTCATATATTTCCGTTGACATCTCGTCATCTACACACTAAGTACATAGTACGCACAGAAAAAGTAAAAATTACATAAAATGTTGTATAAAACTTGTGACATAATCATAAAGATTGAGACTAACCACCTGTTGCATAAGGTAACACATATTACTCTGCTAGTTAAACCATTTTGCACTACAATTCAATTAATATGTTTTAATTTCTCTCGAGATTATTTATAATATCAATGGTGAAACGATTTATGCTTCCTTGGAGTATATCTTTCAGTTAACACACTTACAAAGGCTTTACCTTGTACGTAAGCTTTGAGTTGTAATCTCTATTCGGAGATTCTTAAGTGTTAGCTACCCTTAATTTTATATTGATTTGAACTTAATGTTTAAAGTTGAGGACCAATTTTATGAACACCTTTGCACACAAAATCTCTACCCCTACGTGAGATGGCGTATGTAGTGGATGAAACAAGTTCTGATGATATGTCTACATATCATAGAAATAGCTATAACAATTCCATTATGATGGTGCAATTGTGTGTTTTTCTGAAACATTGTAATGAATATAGTACACAACAAATATTTGTTGATGAAACGCTTTTGACTCCCCTTTATATTCCACAATATTTCATGCTTGGAGTAATTCTCCTCTCTTTTGAAGCAAGCACCTTCTTTGTTTGCCGGTGGCGGCAGCACTATTGTGAGGACTGGGATCGCCTGCTTCATGTAAAGACGCCTTCTTTTGTTCGGCAAGTCCCATTCTCTGGTTCAGTGGGAGACAGAGACTGTACAAAATATTTTAGCGCAACAAACACAATGCAGAAAATGTGAACCACTGAAGTACAACATTAAATGTGCTCTGGCTGCTACTAGTTAATTACTTTCTCTAGCCCGCACGAACAATGTACATAGTGTATAGAGAAGGTACTGTAATTCACCCACAAATTCGCTACCGAGATTTCATCGGACCTCCTGATTCCATAAAAAACATTTCTAGAAAAAGGTCCGTGTGTGCGTGTGTGTGTGCTGTGGACAGCAGAGCTCAAAAAACGAAAAGTCCGTTAAATGCCAAACTTGGTATTTAAGTTTAGTATCTTCCAAGGATGCGGCACGAAGATTTTCAAGAAAATTCCCCCATCCCCAACTATGTTTTACATGGAAATTTTTTTGAAAATGTTGATTTTATCAAAAATCGCTGTAACCATTTTGATTAAAATATCGTATATTAGAGATGCTTACATGACAAATAAAATGTATTTTTTTAATTTTCTGGAAACAGCCTCCGAAGGCATCTTTATTCTGGATGAATTTTGCAAAGGAGACAGACAAAAACTTACCACACAAAAAATTTAGAGCTTGTTAAAAACATTCAACTTATATTATAAGCATTTTTTTTTCTTGAGTTCCCGTTTTTAAGATGTTCCTTTTTGATTTTTTTCATATGGAAAATATTCAGCATCTGACCACGCAAAGAATTGAATTTATACCATAGCAACCACATTTTAAAGCATTTGACTATTGGTTCAGCCTAGTGTATCCCCTTATTTCCCTTCTACCTATAAGGAACCAAGTAATAAAACCGTTTCTACTAATGTTTAGTATGAAGTAGATAGACGAATAAGCTTATTAACAATAATTTGTTACAGACAGGCAGAGAAAGTATTGTAAATGGTGCACATCAAATTGTTGTTCACTTTGTATTACAAATATTTGACTAATTCTACATATTAACATCTCGGTTTAAATAAAAGTGATTTACATTTATACCAATCTAATACCTGTTTGTAATCGGAGAGAATATTTAGTGGTGATGCCATAAATAGAGCACATAGGCTGTATGGAAGCTGCAATGGAGTTTTTTTCATTTAATTCTGATTACATCTGGTGCTTTGACTTCAGAAAGTGTTTCTTAAAGTTAGTTTTACACTATCAAACATACATACACACACATTCATCCCCAGAATCATATTTCCAGACTCTGTGGGGGGAAAAGAAATGGTTCACATTAAACAAAATCTCATCCCAGCCCGGAATCGTACTCGTCACATACGGATGAATTAACCAGGACGCTCACCACTTGACCGCAGACAGTGTGAGGAAATATTTTTGCTTTGACGACGCTTTCTTATTTTACCTCTCCTACGACATGGGGAAGAGTTGAATTTTCTCCATGATGTTGTACGTTTGTGCCTGGGCTGTATAAAATCCTCTAACTACTGGAATATTTATTAAAATTCATGGAATATAATCATGTACTCCTATTATCATTTATATCTTATATTGGTCTTTCCTCGTTTTTACTTGTTAATATTTAACTACGTTAAGTATCGGAAGGTTTATTTCTACTTTCTCCAAACGCTCGATGTGCCTAGTGTATAGAGAAGGTGTTGTATTCCACCAATTTTATACCGAAATTTCACACGAAATATACGTTTTAGGGTCTTTCGTATCCAAAAAAGTATTTTCAGAAAAGTTTGTGTCCGTGTGTCAGTGAACACAAAAACGAAAATTGGAGAAACTTGGAATTTAACTTTAGTATCTTCCAGGGATGCGACAAGGATTTTGAGAAAACTCCCCTTACCCCAAATCTCCCTTTACATGGTATAAATTTCTAAAATTTTGATTTTCTCAAAATGGCGTTATCGATTTTGATTAATATACCGTATAAAAATAAAATGTAAGTCTTGAATTTTTCTGGGCATATTATCTGAAGTCCTCTTTATTCTGAATGAAATTTTCGGAATTTTGCAAAAGTGGTAAACTGTTAGATATAGACAAAACCTTATTAATAGAAATTCTAGAGCTTGTTAAAATACACAATTTTTATTTCGTGGAGTTGATGGTTTTTGACACATTTCCTGTTATTGGTGTCAGCTTTAAAATTCTTATACTTTTCTAATACAGGAATTTGTCAACTCGTCCATACAAACAAAGGAACTTCAGTCACATAGCAATCAGCTTTTAAATATCACTTTAACCTATGGTACTCCCTTATTTTCCTTCTATTTACATGGAAGCAAGTAATAAAGCTATTTCTGTTAATGTTTTCTCCATTAGCATGAAGTAAATAGAAGCATAAGGCTTTAGCCATAATTTGTTGTAGAGCTGTAGAGAAAGTCATGTGAATGGAACACATTAGATTTTTTTAAGGTCAACAACCAGAAATTAACTCGGTCGCCAGTTCCTTATCAAGGTTACTTACTGTTGGTGACCCTGCTACTGGAGTCAATAAACATTGCAGCCACGCCGTGGTCGAGTGGGTAGACCACTCGCCCCTCACCTAGAGCGTCCGGGTTCGATTCCAAGCGACCGCATGTGAGATTTGTGGTGGGGGCGGGTTTTCTCCTGCTTCTCCTCTATTACCCGCCATCGCATTTCACCGGCGCTCCTTCTTCATTCCATGCATTATCAGTGTTGTCGCCTGCGGTGCCAGAAATAGTAAAAGCAGGTGTGAAACACTACGCCCCCAAATAAACAGTGCTAAATATGGAAAAGTATGTAAACACCAATGGTTCTATTTAATTTAATGTGTTAAAAAGAAAGATGTAGAATTTATAATACCGCACACAAGTAGTCTTTAACTCAGGTGATTAAAATGTCTTTCGATTTATTTTTACGCAATATTGAATGTGCAAACCGCTGATAAATTTCAGAACTGTTGAAAAACATGGATATTTCACACTTCAGTTCTTCAACTATGTCAGCAAGTGTTTAGTATGTGCCTTTATGACATCGCCACTGGCATGGGGAGCAGTAGCAGTAGCAGAAGTAGCAGCAGCAGCAGTAGTAGCAGAAGTAGCAGCAGCAGCAGTAGTAGGACTTTTATTGCCAAATATGTTTAGTATATCCTGAAAATATACAATGTATGCTCCCTTTGCACGTATATACTTTTTCTACCCTTGGATCCATAGTACTCGTAATATGTTTGTAAAACAGTAAATAAAATTTAATTACTGAATAATAACATTACAGAATAATAAAAAAGCCTAATGTGTTCCATTCAAATACTTCCTCTTGAACTCTATGACCGAATCTGCTCGAATTAACATTTGTAAAGGCGTCCCTTGTGTTGCTATTCGTACACCAAAGTTAAAATGTTATAATGTCGTAATGAATTATTGAGAATAAGCATAGAAAAATTATGGTTAAGAAGCTTATTCTACAATCTACTTCATGCTAATCAAGATAAGCAATAGAATAATGGTCTTATTGGTTGCTTGTAAGTAGAAGGGAAATTAGGAAACACACTAGCCAAAGCGATTAGTCAAATCTTTTAAAAGCTGATTGGTATGTGATTGAAATTCATTTCTTTGCATGACCAGGAATTTACAAGTTTCTGTACTAGAAAAGAATAAGTAATTTTATACTAAAACTTACAGCAAAAATATCTCAGCATTGGTTAACTGGAATGAAATTAAATAATTGTTTAATGAAATAAATAATTGTATGTTTTAACCAGAGCTACATTTTTGTGCAGTAGTCTTTGTTTAACACCAAGTCGATCTACCCTCCCCGTATTTTAGGGCTTACAAGTGAATGCTTAGGAGGCAGAATCCTGTCCGGGAGCCAACGGCACGAAACCACAGAATGGAGAAGCTAGAACGAGTGGTTGGCCCGTAGCCAGTCATGAGCGTGAGGAAGTAGATAATAAGAAATGTAAGCAAAATGAACGATAAGAAAGGTGATGATGGAACAACCAGAGGACCCGGAGAAAACCCGCCCAGACATTGCTACGTCCACACAAATCCCACGTGCGGGCGCTTGTAATCGAACTCGGGCCGCCGCCCGCACCTCTCCCTAGACGACCCAGGTTCCATTCCAAGCGTCCGCATGCGAGGTTTGTTGTGGACAAAGCGGCGCAGGGGCGGTTTTAACCGAGTTCTCCGGTTTCCCCCTCCATCGTATTTCACTGATGCCCATATTCATTTCATGTAGGTATCTCCATTGCCATCGTCTGCGGTGCTATGGGTTTTAAAAGCGGGCGTTAAACACTATAAAAAAACTCGGGCCGCCTAGGTGAAAGGCGAGCAGTCTAACCGCCCGGCCACGGCGCCACCCCAGATAATATGCTTAAATATGAAATTTAGTATTTTACAGAATTTTGTTTATGGGCTATACTCACACATACATACACACGCGCGCGCACTCGCAACAATGTTTTTTTATTATTCATTACAAGAGACTCTTAAATGCGCATAGGTGGTGAAATCTTAGTATGAATATTTTGGGTGGAGTGCAATACCTTTACTATCTATATACTAAGCAGAGAAAGTATAATACAGGATGAGGAATAATAAAATGAAGTTGAAATACAATCTTAGCATTACACATAATAAATACAATGAGCTGATGCTTAAAGATAATTTCACCTTCGGTCTTATCAAGTAATTTAATACAAAGCACGTCTTGAAGACCAAGAGACAGAGCGCCGCGACCTATCCATCCTAATTTAAAATTTTTATTCCATGCTAACTTTTAAAAATATACCTATGAATGATGGCGTAATCAAAAAGTGTTTTATGTATAACAATTAATCTAGGCATGGTGGATCACAGCCATATATCACCAGGTATCTCCTTATGGTTCGCTTGTGATACCATACTTACCAAGAGCTTTTCGATTCTACCATAGCGTGCACATCACTGTTTTAGCTTAAGGTGTCATTTCTGAAAAGCAAATCTATAATAAGTTGAATTATGCATTTGTGAATTTAAATCTGGTGAGTTCCATTCACATAACTTTCTCTAGCTGTTCCACATACAAACCATTCTTACAAAAGATTATGCTTTTGTCAACATCATGCTAAACTACATAAATATTAGCAGAAATAGTCGTATTATTTGGTTCCGTAGGAGGAACTTAAGCGGCTCATTAGGCTAAAGCGATAGTCAAATCTTTTAAAAGTTGCCCTATGGGAAACAATTGAATTTCGGTTCCCTTTGCTTGGCCTGCAGTAAAACTAGAGAGATGAAAAGAAAGGTGGCTTCCCGTTTGTGAAAATATACGTAGTTTAAAATCTCAGAACATCTCAACTCTACATAAAAAACGTTTGTGACATAAATTGTTTCTTTTAATACGATCTACATGTTTTGCATGACAAGTTTTTATCTATGGCTTACGTTTACCAGTTCTACAAAATTCAGCAAAATCCATCCAGAATAAAGAGGTATTCCAGAGGTTATTATCAGAAAGATTAAATATACGTTTTATCATGTGCATATCTTTAATATACGGTAATTTAATCAAAAGTGTTAGAGCGAATTTTGAGAAAATTGTTCAATATTCAGCGTATTATGGAGTGGGGAGATTTTCCTGAAATCTTCTTGTCGCTTCCTTGAAACAAACTAAAGATAAATACCAATTTTGGTATATAACGATATTTTCGTTTTTGAACCCTGCTGTCCACAAACTCATCCGCATACACACACGGACTTTTTTTTTTTTTTTTTACATCTGATATGTTTCTTTCTCTACATCTTTGTAACAAATTATTGTTAATAAGTTTATTCTTCAAGATAATCTTAGGTAAATAAACATTAGGGGAAACTGTCTTAATAGTTAGTTCCTTATAAGTAAAAGGGAAATAAGGTAATACGCCAGACTAAATCTACAGTCAAATGTTTTAAAATGTGGCTGCTATGGGATGAAAATCCATTTCTTTGAGTGGACAGGAGTTGCCAAGTTCCCGTATGATAAAAGTAAAAGTATTTTAAAACTGAAACCAATAATGACAGACACACTGATACAGACACACTGACATTTTCCTAAAAATGTTTTTTTTTTTTTTTTTTTTTTTATTCAATGGGTCAAAAAAAAAATTCCAGTGAAATCTCGGTATCGAATTTTTGGATGCAATATGATACCTTCTCTACACACTAAATACATAGTTCGTGTACAGAAAGTATAAACACTTTTGGACTCTGCGGATCTCAAAGCATATATTTGCAGTGAAATCTTGACTTTGTCTATTTACTATGTACAGTGTATGTACACACGTACCGTATACAAGTAAAATGGATAGTTATAATAATAAATATGTATATGTGATATGAAAAAATTGTTAGATAAATAATAATAATAATAATAATAATAAAAGAAATAAAACTATAATAATGTAATTAAACTAATAGCTGTAATAATAACATAAATAATAATAATAATAATAACAGCAACAATAATATAATTTGATTTACTGCATTACATTCTTGTAATAAAATTTGAAAAATAAATTAAATCTATATATATGCTAGTTTTAAGTGGTATTAGTTGTAGTATGTTTTATGAATGTAATAGCGGTATTAGATATATGTGTATTTGAAGATAAATTTTGATGTTAAAATATTTGTGTCTTTGGTGCGTATTTTTGCTTTATGTCGTGTATTTAGTTTTATTTTATTATATTTGTTAATAATTTATATGTTTATTCTATTAGTGATTTTTTTAAACTATATCATGAACGTGTAATTCAAATTTTACAAATAGTTTTATTTTATTTATTTTTATTACGTATGTAACTTTATTATCTTTGTATTTATGTTATATATTTTATTTATCAATTTATAAATAACCTGTAAACAATAAATGTATGATGTATGAACGCAAATAAATATTAACAATTTGGCACATTAGCTCTTGGTTTATAAATTATGCACCAGTGTTATTATACAGAATTTTATTTTATTTACATTTATTTTTGTGCAGTATATATTTGTTATACAAAAACAATAGAGAAAAGTATGCAACAATTACTGAAAACCTAAAAAGAATGGTCATTAAAGACCAAAACTGTCTTTATAAAATCAATAAAAATCCCTGCTAGTGCAAGTATTAAACGAACATGACGGTTATTTCATGCTACATATAACATGGAAACTATTATACAGCACAATTTCCAAATATCATTTATGGCATATTGGATAAGGGTCACTCTGCATGTCGTCTTCTCCGCCTGCAAGAGCTGACAGCAATAATTGCGACATAGTATTGGTATTACGAGAGTAGAATCGGTCAGAAAGTCGTATTAGTCGGTGCAGGTTCAAATAGCATAGTCTTTATATGTAAATTGGTTGAGTAAGGCGAGATTCACCTAAAATTTTGTAACCTAAAGAAATGGCGAGGTAATTGCCGTCTTATCTGTACGAGAGCCATGGTCAATCAAAATGATTATAGGTAAGGATGAAGACTAAGTTGAATGCAAAATGAGAATAAGCCAGGAAGCCGTTAAAGTCAGGTATTTGTATTTTGAAATTCTGAAATGCTCCACTTAGCAATAATACGTTGAGAAGATTTAGCATTTGTGTAAGAACTATAGTAATTCAATTAAAGATAAGTTTTGAGATATCTAAATCGTTTTTAAAACATATATTTAAACGTAAAGATAGTATAATTTTAAAGTGATTCAATTGGAACGGATTTCTTTTTATTGTTTCATTTATATAGCCCCCTTAACATCTAAATTCATATCGGGGGCTTTACATTAGAAACAACTTGTCAGTAGGTTTACCTTTTTTTCTATTTTTTTAACTATACTGAAACACACAAACATTCATACTCACATATATACTTCTAGAATATGGCAGATAGGGAATCGTTCCGGTTAAAGAAAAATTTCCCCCCCAGCCGGGAATCAAACCAGGGACCTCCGGGTGAGAAGAGAGCTCGCTGATAACTCGACCACGGAGGCAGCCTGAACGGATTTATTCATGCCAAAAACGGTACTAAGCCCGCATTTTTATTGTGGTGGTACCTCATTCAAGAAGTCCCGTGTTCGAATCTCGATTAGAGTGTTTTATCCGTATAAGTTTTTGCTGAGGGTGTCCCTCATTCTGAGAAGACGAATGTCAGGTAGCTTTAAGCTCCATGGACCCTGAAATCATTTGAGCACCATATCACCAATTTCTTCATCGTCCGATATGACTTGCCACATTAAAGGAGATAAACAAAAAAATAGCTGATGTGTTCCATTCACATGACTTTCTCTACTTCTGTGTAACAAATTATTGTTAATAAGCTTATTCTTATATTTACTTCATGTTAATTGAGAAAAAGTTAGATTAAATAGTCTTATTACTTACTTCCTTGTAAGTAGAAGCGAAATATGGGAGTATCATAAGTTAAAGTGAAGTCAAAAGTTGGTTGCTATGTGACTGAAGTGCCTTTGTTTGTATGGACACGAGTTGACAAATTCCTGTATGAGAAAAGTACTGGTTTTTCAAAGCTGAAACCAAAAACAAGGAATGTGTTTTAATGTGCTCTACATTTTTTGTGAGGTAAGCTTTTGTCCATTTCTTACGGTTTGGCAGTTATGCAACATTTATCCAGAATAAAGTAGTCTTCAGAGGCTATTCCCAGAAAATTCAAGATATACATATTATTTGTCAGGTAAATATCTTTAATATGCGATATTTTAATAAAAATCGTTAGAGCCATTTTTGTGAAAATCAAAATTTTCGAAAAAAGTTCCATGTAAAGGGTAGTTTGGGGTGGGGGGATTTTCTTGAAAATCTTCGTGTCGCATCCTTGGAAGATACCAAACCTAAATATCAAGTTTGGTATTTAACGGTCTTTTCGTTTTTGAGCTATGCTGTCCATAGACACACACATACACACAAGCAAACACACGGACCTTTTTTCCAAAACGTTTTTTTTTTTTTTTTTGATTCAGGGCGATCCAAAACAAGTATTTCCGGTGAAATCTGGCTATCAAATTTTTGGGTGCAATATAATACCTTCTCTATACACTATGTACATAGTACGCATAGAGAAAGTAATAAAACAAAAACAAAAACCAAGAAGAAGAAATAAACGGCGTTTAGACCGGAAGGGTCCTTAATATGAAAACGTTCCCTCACTAGCCTCGTATAGGCTAGATTCTGAGAGTTCTCAATTTAATTTCATTGGCTTTCATTGCCGTAACTCTACCACTAAGCTAACTTGCCATAAACGCTTATTACACTTTCTACCATTATTCTTGTATCCCTGTTAGCCTTCAAAATACTCTCACATACTGTGATATATCGTACCCTCATAAGGTAATAAGGTGCACCGCTTATATAAGCATCATACTGTTGTTAGAGAGAGACGAGAGAGACAGGGGGGAAAGAGTGCGATCTGCTTACAATACTACCGAAATCAGTGGTCATTTCTCAGTATTGAACAGTGTCACTTACTTTGGAGTCATAATACTCATTTTATAATAACAGTGTATAAGAAATGTTTGCTTTCTCTACACGTACTATGTACGTAGTGTATAGAGAAGGTATTATACTGCACCCAAAAATTCGATACCCAGATTTCACCGGAAGTACTTGTTTTGGATACCCCTGAATCCAAAAAGAAGAATTTTTGGAAAAAGGTCCGTGAGTGTGTGTGTCTGTGGACAGCATAGATTAAAAACTAAAAATATGTTAAATACCTACTTCCAAGAATACAACACGAAGATTTTCAAGAAAATATCCCTTCCCTCAACTACACTTTACATGGAAAACATTTCAAAATTTTTTATTTTCTCAAAAATGGCTGTAAAGATTTTGATTAAAATGTCGTAAATTAAAGATATTTACATGACAAATAAGTATATTCTTAACTTTCTGGTAATAACCTCTGAAGACATTTGTATTCTAGATGAATTTTGTGGAATTTTGCATAGATGGTGAACCGTAAGAGATAGACTTAAACTTACACAATAGAAAATGTAGAGCTGGTAAAAACACGCAGTTTATATCATAAATATTTTTTCGTGGGGTTGATCGTTTTTGAGATATTTCTTGTGATTGGTTTCAGCTATAAAATACTTATATTTTTCTCATACGGGGGTATTCATCAATTCCTGTCCATACAAATAAAGGAACCTCAATCCTTATTTCCCTTCTACTTACATGGAAGCAAGTAATAAGACGATTTCTCCTATTTTTTTCTGAATTAGCATGAAATAAATAATAAAGTAACCTTTTTATTAATAATTTGTTGTAGAGATGTAGAGAAAATCATGTGAAGAAGTTTATATTTTAATTTTTCCAGGATTTAGAATACTTTCCCATGTGATCTCTCGGTATATTAGTGCTATTTATATATGTAATTAGTTTAGCCTAAAATGAAATATATTTTTATTCCAAAAACATTTTACTAACCATTATATCAGATTTTTAATAGTAAGGCTATCAAGATTATAAATTATGAAATTACACAACATAATAATAATTATTATTGTCAGGGGTTGTGTAACACCATATTGTATTGAACAGTTCTCTGAAATAGTTATAACAACACTGTCAAGATTTCTTTTTTCTGTAGGCTAGAATAAATGAAACCACCTTTTTAAATTGAAAATAATGTATAAATTCATTTTCTTTAAATCTGACATGTTGCATGCACTGCACAATACATTTGCCTATATGTTTGAAACCGTTTTCTAACGTTTTTACTTGCGGATACTTCAAAATGGATACTTAATATCACGTCTGGACATTATTTACTCTTTGAATAGAACATAATTTGCTGTACGAGGTGGACTACGCTTATATAGACAACATTACAGGAGTATGACAAACAAACTGAAGGAAAACAAGTATTTTCAAGTGCGATGTGTGGTAGAACAAATAAATATAAAAGCTAAGAGGGAGTTGTCCAGCCAAGAGAGTGGAGAAACAATGCAATATAGTACCTCAGTTATATCAACTTCATCCACAATTCGGTTGACGCTACGGACTACAGTACAATCGGAATTGTACCGATTAAATGCTAGTTACGAAATACAAAACTGCCTCTGTCATGTCCAGTTCTCCCCTCCTGCTTGGTTTTATCACTTAACGGTTCTTTTGATATCCCATTATCTTTCATCCGGAGTATGAAAAAAACCTAAATGTAGAGGTTAGCTTTTCAGTATCTCACATTTGGCATCAAATTACTATGAGACGGACTTATTTAGAGACTGGTGTCGACCGTCATTGAAAAGCTGATACAATGTTTCCGAACTCCTCCCCTTTTACCTTTCACCTAGCGCCGAGATTTAATCATAGGCTACTGTGTTAATATTGAACTTGAATTAAAACCAGTAGCCAATAACAAATTGGTTCACCCAGAACTTGTATGCAATAAGATAACAAGAAGCTTCTTCCAACATAAAATAAAGGAAAACACTGCAGAAAACCAAAAGCATTGGCACGTTTCGGTGCACTCAAAGCTATAGCTCTGTTCCTGCCCTAATTGTTTTGCATGTTTTCATTTAGATATGATATAAGTAAGTATATAGCATTGGTTCATTTGCAGGATAAACAATATCTAAGAAACATTTGGCGTTCAACTTCTCTCATCTATAACCACAATAAGTGCCAAAAAAGAGCAAAAATTAAAGTTTTGGAATTTCAAATATTGAAGACGATTTATCGAAACTGATCGGACACTAAGCATCAAGAGAGTCGAGCTATTATAGATCTTGCAGATTCATCTCCAAAGTGAATAATTCCATGACTATACTGAAGATGTATAATGACAAAAATTCGTTTTACTTACTCTACACGTACTATGTACTAATGTATAGAGAAGGTATTGTATTCCTCCCTTGAGATTTCACCAGAAATATTGTTTTTGCGTCCCGTGTATCCAAATAAAGAATTTATAGAAACAAGTCAATGTTGTGTTTATGTGAACACGATAACAAAAAGACGATAAGATAGCAAATGTGATATTTAAGTTAGTATCTTCCAAGATGCAAATATTATATCGGAAATCCCAACCACAAATTACAATTCATAAGGAAAACAATTTCGAAAATTTCGATAGCTGTAACGATTTTGATTATAATGCCGTATATTAATGGTATGATGGATATGATAAATAAAACGAGAATAGCCAATGAAGGTGTGGTTATTCTGGATACATTTTTCTGAATTTTGCATAAATGATAAACCGTAAGAGATAGGCAAGAACTTACTGCATAAAAAATGTAGATCTCGTTATCTCGATTAGCATGAGGTAGATAAAAGGATAAGTTTTTAACAATAATTTGTTACGGAGACTAGAGAAAGTCAGGTGAATGGAACATATAATATTTTCCTTTAATTGTTTCTTTAACTTACAATGATTATATCGGCGGTCTTTTACCTTTGGAACATATTATGTTGGCAGCACTGTTGCTATTTCCTGTACAGTTGTGTTTGTTTTTTTTTTTTTACTTTTCCTACACGTACTACGTACATAGTGTAAAGAGAAAGTATTGTATTGCAACAAAAAATTCGATACCTAGATTTCACCAGATATAGACGTTTTAGGATCCCCTGAATCCAAAAAAAAGTATTTCTAGGAAAAGGTCCGTGTGTGTGTGTGAACGTGTGTGCGGGTTTCCGTGTGTCCGTGTGTCTGTGAACACGATAACTGAAAAACGAGAACTCGGCAAAACACCAAACTTATATTATAAGAAAAATCACCATCCCCAAACCACCCTTTACATGGAAAAACGTAGAAAATTTTGATTTTCTCAAAAATAGCTCTTACGATTTTGATTAAATTACCGTAAATTAGAGATGTTTATATTGCAAATATATGTATATCTTGAATTTTCTGGGAATTTCCTGTAAAGACCCCTTTATTCTGAATGAATTTTGCTGAATTTTGTGTAACTCGTGAACCGTAGACAAAAGCATAAAAATGTATTTCACGTTTAGACACACAATTTATGTCATATACATTTTTTTTTCGCAGAATTGACATTTTCTGAGATAGTCCTTGTTATTTGTTTCTGATTTAAAATACTTAAGCTTTTCTCACATGAAAAGTTGTAAGCTCCTGGATTTCATCCACATGGCAACCAGCTTTTAAAACATTTGGTTATCATTTTAGCCTAGTATATTCCCTTATTTCCGTTCTGCTTTAAGGAAGCAAGTCAATAAGACAATTTCTGCTAATTCTTATCTCGATTATCATAAAGTAGATAGAAGAATATGATTTTTAAAAATAATTTATTACAGCGACGTAGAGAAAGTCTTGTGAATGGAACACTTCAGCTTTTTTACTTTTTACTTCTTTGGATATAACACAGTAGATCTTACACAAATTCACACCTTCTTTCATAATTCCCGAGTTTGAGGAGAATTACTGGCTACAGAAAAATTGCCATTCTCAGTCGGAAACGGACACGGTATCCCTAGTACAGCAGATAACAACTGAGGTACGGTAGCAGCCTTTCGAGCATTCTGTATTTCCGAGCTACTGGTACCTTGTTGTATAAGAATATTCGAATGTGCAACTCCAGAATATGAAAAACTTGAGATATATTCTGTGACCGTTAATTGGCCCCGTAGTAATAATAACTATCAGTCTATTAATTATCTATATATCTATATATATATATATATATATATATATATATATATATAAATGTAACAAGAGTTAATATTTAATAAGTTGTATGCATAGGGACCAAAAAGCAAGTTGTTTACTAGAAAGTTACTCAGAATCATGGCGCCAGACTGGATAGAGGGGTGAGAAGTTCCTTCTTTTGTTAAAGTCACGTACAAGTTTAGCATACGGAGAAACCACAGATAAAAGCACACAAGGGGACTTTTTCATTATATTCGTGGTATCATGTGATTATTATGATGCATTCTGGGAGATTTGCAATGATTTTTGGGTAATTATGGTGTCATTTTGGCGGAACTTCTAATCAATCAGAAAGAAACCACCATGACACCGTTTTTCGTATATAAGACGTAAGATTCAGCACATCGAGGTCGTTGCTAAGAAATCACCCGTGGGAGAGGCCACATCGTCGTTATTAAGAATTACGCGTAAGAGAGTCTACGTTGACCGTTTGTTAAGAATTCGCCTGAGAGAGGCCACGTCGGACTGTTTGCTAATAATTCGCATGTGAAGTAAAGTAACGTCGCTCGTGATTACGTGAAAGTGAATTGTGCCATGTACTCAATGAAAGCAGTATAACTTAGAGTACTTTTGAGTTAGTGTTAGAGAGCATCAATCAGCTGTATAAAAGTGTATAGCCAGGTGCTTGTCTCAAATATCCTTCATAATAAATAACAGTATAAGGTTTGCAAGGTTTTTCTTAATACCTACAAGAACACACCTACAACTCTACCCACTAGCTAAATCCACCCCTGGGAGAGTCACGATTCATGCAAGACTGCGCAACGCCGTGGTAGCCCATCCCGGAGGAACTTCAGTACCAGGTACGTGAGAGTAGAGGAGTTGTTTGGAAGTGACAGTTATCCTGCACCTAAGCACACAACGTACACCACCAACATACGAATCGAAAATACCCCTGCATATTACTGACCAACGTGGGGCAACTAATAACCCAGCCTGCAACATCAAAAACACCACAACATGGGACTAACATACACAACGAAACCAAAGCTGCAATTCTTAACGTTCTATGAAAGACAAAACCTAGAGAAAGTGGAAACTGCAGTCTCTCATGCAAGTATACGGTGACATAGAAGAAGCGAAGGTGGGAAAAGAAATAAGATCTAAAATCTTCTGAACAAATAACTTAATGGAAAATACTAGCTCGGCAGATATTACAAGAGGAACTTCTTTGTTGAACTGGAGACAATAAATATGAGAATAAGAGTTACAACAATAAAAAGGTGGGTGAGACGATAAAACGAGAGTGTCTTAATGGTGCGCTCGCTCCCCATTCATTTGGAAGAGCTGAACCGTGCTGGTGTTCTGTAGAGCAGATTTGCTAGATGTTCCAGCATCGCTTGGCTTCTGTAATCCTCAGCACTTTCTCTGCGAAGGAAAAGGAAGAATTATTACAGGAATATCCTAACAAGAGATTTCTGTCACAAACTGTTTGAAATCTCCATAAGAGAAAGTAGCAAATGACAAGAAATGCCCTTAGGCATGTGGAATCCAACAAAAAACACTGGGCTGCTAAGTTTTTCTGTTTCTAAAGTACACATTAGCCAACTTCTGTTTCGCAAGCTTATCAGTTCTCAGTCTATCGAATGGAAGCTTCTGTCGTCCCCTCTATTTTCTGTTATTCCCTCGCCTCCTCTCACTTTTATATTTTTCCTTCCTCCCTTCCGTTCCAACATCCTGTCTCCGTGGAAAGGTAGAGACATACTGAAACATTCAAAGTCATAGACGGAATTTTAATCGCCTTCCGTGATGTAATGGTTATCATGCTAACTTCACATACCCACAGTCGGAGGTTCAAACCCGGCGGAGGACGATGACATTTTTTGGGCGTAAAACTCCATGACTTCTTTAGGAAGGGAAGTAAAGCCGTTGGTTCCGTGTCGCAGATTTACGGTAAAAGAACCTCAAGCCTGATAAAGAGGTCTCTGAGCAAAATTAAGCGGTCTTTCACACCCAGTAGAGAATGGGATGTTGAGATCCACAGCAGTTAAAGGGTGTCCATAAATAAAACTCCATTTCATTTCCGAAATTTTAACCTTGGATCTCCTGGTCTTCCTCCAGTTTCTCTAATCACTGAGCTACTATGGCAACATGCCGATACAGCATTAAATTCCTTAACTGACTCCTTTTTTTGTTTTGTTTTTTATTTATTTTGTTTGTTTTTGATAGTGTTTAACGCCCACTTTTACTAAAAATGACACCGCAGACGATGACATTGAAAATACATGGAATGAAAATGGAGTACCGGTGTATGCAATGGTGGGGGAAACTGGAGAACCTGGAGAAAACCCGCCCTTGCCCCTCTTTGTACACCTCATCTGACTCGAGTTTTTTCCGGCGACTTACATATCGTGAGTGTTTTAAGTTCCGTACGTCATACGTTTTAACTATTAGGTCAATAATAAATAATCGGATCCATTTAAATAGTTGTTTAGATTGGAGGGATAGTATATAGTGAAATTCGTCCATTGATCTGTAAGGATGCTGTAATAGATGAGAGTTTTGCTATTCATTCGTCTATTCAGTTTTGTTTATTTTTCTTGAGGCATGTGTACATTCACTAACGCACAAATAAATAATTTCGACCAGTTTTATACTTGCATTATTTAATTAATTTTACTTTTTATCTATTTTTGTTTTCTTCGTACACTAATATATAAGGTAAGAGAGGAAAATGAATAATGATTTATTCAATGTTAGGATTAATAGTATTTGCAGTTCTAAGAACAAAAACCTGTGTTCCATTCACATGACTTTCTCTGCATCTCTTTAACAAATTATTATTAGAAAACTTAAGCTACTACCTACTTCATTCTAATTGAAGTAAATATTAACACAAATTCTTTCTTGTAAGCAGAAATGAAATCAGCAAATACGCTAGGCAAAACTACATTAAAAGTTAGTTGCCATGTGGATGAAATTCGTTTCTATGCTTTGACTGAAGTTCACAAATTCCTGTATGGGAAAAGTTTTAAGTATTCTGAAACTGAAACAAATAAAAAGCAATATCTCAAAAATAGTCAGCTCTACGAAAAAATGCATATGAAGTAAATTCCGTGCTTTAAAGAGATCTACCTTTTTGTGTAGCAAGTTTTTGTCTAACTCTTACGGTCACCAGTTACGCAAAATCCAGCAAAATTCATCAAAAAAGCCTTCAGAGCCTATTCCGGCCGCGCCGTGGTCGAGTGGTTAGACCACTCACCTCTCACCTAGATGGCCCGGATTCGATCCCAAGCAACCGCATGTGAGATTTGTGCTGGACAAAGTGGCAGGTTTTCTCAGGACGCTCCGGTTCCCCCCGCCATTGCATTCCACTGGTGCTCCATCTTCATTCCATGTTTCATCAGTGTCACCGCGGGCGTTTAACACTACCTAAAATAAATCGAATGTGTTTCATTCACATGACTTTCTCTACGTCTCTGCAACAAATTACTGTTAAAAAGCTTTTGCTTCTATTTACTTCATGTTTATCGATAAAAAATTAGCAGAAATAATCTTATTAATCGTTACTTGTAAATAGAAGCAAAATAAGGGAGTACCACAGATTACAGTGATAGTCAAAAGCTGGTTGCTCTGTGACTGAAGTTCCTTTCTTTGTACGGACAGAAGTTGACAAATCCCTGTATGAGAAAAGTATAAGGTTTTTAAAGGTGAAACCAAAAACAAGGAATATCTAAAAAGCGATCGACTCCACGAAAAAGTGTATATAACATAACTTGTGTGTTTTAACGTGCTATACATTATTTGTTAGTAAGTTTTTGTCCATCTCTTACGGTTTAGCAGTTATGTAAAATTTCGTAAAATTCACTCAGAATAAAGTAATCTTCAGAAGTTATTCCCAGAAAATTCAAGATATACATTTTATTTGTCAGGTAAACACATTTAATATATGATATTTTAATCAAAATCGTTAGAGCTATTTTTGAGAAAATCTAAACTTTCGAGAAAAAAGTTCCATGTAAAGGGTAGTTTGGAGTGGAGGGATTTTTCTCAAAACCTTCGTGTCGCATCTCTGGAGGATCCTAAACTTAAATATTAAGTTTGATATTTTACCGACCTTTCGCTTCTGAGTTATTGTGTTCACAGACACACATACACATACGGACCTTTTTCTGAATTTTTTTTTTGGGGGGGGGGATTCAGGGGACCCAAAACAGGTATTTCCGGTGAAATTTTGGGTGCATTACAATACCTTCTCTATACACTATGCACATAGTGCGTATAGAGAAAGTAAAAGGAGGCTCTTCCCAGAAAATTCAAGGAAAACGTTTTATTTATAGTGTAAATGTCCTTAATTTACGGTATTTTAATCAAAACCATTAGAGCCATTTTTGAGAAAATAAATATGTTCTGAATTTCAATATTTTCCGAAGTTTTAAATAGGCCATATCTACGATCAAGACTCTCTTTCAAGGCTATTTCACTGACCCAATTTTAGCCTAAGATAATATTGCAGCCTTGAAAGGTCTTTGCTGAGCAGTTGTTAATGTCAAGCATGAATGATTGATGTCTGGTATATCTCTTAGACATCCATAATGTAACAACGCATACAATTAAAACAAGTCGGTGTCTATTCCAAGCACTTTCAAAACTAGTTACCTGTAACATACTATTTAACGGAGGAATAGTATCCATGAGCATAAAGGTAGAATGAAAAATTCCGAAGAGTTACATTCACAAAATTTTCTCCACATATTTGTAACAAACTATTCTCATAGAAGCTTATTCTTCTTTGTAATTCATGCTAATAGGTGTACAATTATATTTCTTTGAGGTAAAATGGAAATAAGGGAATACACTAAACTAAAGAAACTCAAATCCTTAAGCGCTGATTGATGTCATGGTATGAAATTCCGTTCTCTTGAATGACCGAAATGAAAAAATGTGAATAACGATTTCCAATTCGAGTAAAATATACGTATTGGAACACTGAAGCCAATAAAAAGTATGTTTTGGAAATTCTTAACCCAAAAATAATGAAAAATATGTAGATATCTAATACATTTTGTGTTTTAACGGGTCTACATATTTTGTGTAGCAAGATTCTGTTTATCTCTTAGGGTTTATTACTATCCATAAATTATTGAGAAGGCTATTCCAAAAATACTCTAAATATGCATTTAATTTTTGATGAAAATATCTTAAACATATGATATTTTAATCAAACGTTACAGCCATTTATGAGATATTCAAAATTCGTAACAATGAATCCATAGAAAGAACAGTAAGGGGTCGGGGATGTTCTTGAAAATCTTCGTGTTACATCTTCCGAACTTCAATACCACACACACACACATCCGTCTTTTTATAAAGATGCCATTTTTAATTCAGGGATCCTCAAAACATATATTTTCATGAAACCTTGGAATTTCTTAACAGAATACAATAGTTCTCCTGTTTACAATAGGAGGCAGAGAAACTAAAACAGAGGTGACAAAAATTTAGGATAAACCATCGATTCACTCAATTTTAGCTACTAATTCGATTTTTCATGAATCCCGTTAATAACATGTTACGACTTATGTTAACATTTCACTCTATTTAGATTCACCTTTGTATACTGAAATTTTGAAACTCTTGCAGCACAAAAATCTTCTTCTGCTTGAATATGCAGGAATCATTTATTTCTGAATTCTCCTCAGGATTAATATTCTTGATCACTAAACGTTATTACAATAAATTAATTAGCTTAAAAGGTTGACATGTTCCATGAACATGACGTTCTCTACATATCTGTGAGAAAATATTGTTAAAAGTTTAAGCATATTTTAACTTCACACTAATCGAGAAAAAATATCAAAAATAGTATTATCACTTGCTTCCATACGAGTAGAAGAAAATAAGGGAGTAACATAGCCTAAAGTAGTATTCAAAAGCTGGTTGCTATGTGACTGAAGTTCTTTTGTTTCTATGGACAGGGGTTGAGAAGTTTCCGTATGAGAAAATCATACTATTTTAAAGCTGAAATCAGTAATAAGGAATTCTCAAAAACGATCCACTCCACTTTAATGAGCTCTACGTTTTCTATTAAGTAAGTTTTTGTCAATCTCCTACGGTTTGGCAGTTATACAAAATTCCGTAAAATGCATCGAGAATGAAGTAGTCTTCAGAGGCTATTCCCAGAAAATTCAAGATATACATTGTATTTGTCAGGTAAATATCTTTAATATACGATATTTAAATACATATCCTTACAGTGATTTTTGAGAAAAGCAAAATTTTTGAAATGTTTCCTGTGTAAGGTTGGGGGTGGGGGATTTCTTTAAAATCTTCGTGTCGCATTCTTGGAAGATACTGAACTTAAATACCAAGTCTGGTATTTAACGGTCTTTTCCTTTTTGAGTTATGCTGTTCACAGACACACAAATACATACGCACACATGGTCCTTTTTCAAAAAATGCTTTTTATGGATTCAGAGGACCCAAAATATTTATTTCCGGTGAAATCTTGGTATGGAAGTTTTGGGTGTATTACAATACCTTCTCTATGCATAATGTATGTAGTACGTGTAGAGAAAGTAAATATTAGTTTTAAAGAATTGCTTATCAGAGAAGTAAACTGCATTGAATACATATGCTTGTATAAACCTTTTACAAAGCTTTCAGTGTTGCCGAGATTTTCTAAAAATCCGTAAGCAATAGATATGAATATATTTTCACTAACTGTTATTTAACCACTGCAAAGAATTTCACTCTTATCTTCTTCTCCGAAACGGAGTGAGATGACTCCGTGGTAACATACGAGGTTCGCATTCTGGAGGTCCTGGATTCCATACGCGTTGGGCTGATTATGGTTTTCACGGGTAGCTAGGCAAATGCTGAGGTGGTTCCCCTTCTACTTCAAATTTCCTGTCGATCATTTCCCGTTGCATTTAATTCTCCTCATTTAGAACTTGCGCCATTAAAAAGTTCTCCCTGCTGTTGGCAGTATTGTTGGGACTCTCTTCCCGGAGCTATATGGGCTGTTACGGGACTCAAATTGAGGGTTCTTAGACATAGCTAGCCGGCATAAGGATTAGACCATGTTAGAATCGTTCTTGCTAGCGCATATCGCCATCCGTATATGTTCGCCCTTTGCTCTTCACTCCTTCCTCCCAGGGTTACCTTGGCCTACATTGGTTTCAATCCTGGCGGATGGTGACGGATATTTTAGGTCTTAAAGTCCTCAGCAAGGCTTCCTTCGAAGCGAAATAAAATTGTTGGTCTCGTGTAACCTTTATTTGCACGTAAAGAAACCCAAAAGATATCTGGTAAAAATTCCACCACTTAGGTACACAAAAGCATAATATCATTCTATGATGACCTATGCTTGACCAACTATTTAAGAAAACATCTACAGGTGTCCTAAAATACATCGATACAACACGATGGAACTTCGAATGAATGAATGTTGGATGGATGGATGGATGGATGAATGAATGAATGAGTTACTGGAGGCCCTCTGTCTGTTTCCTCATAACACCTGTTCTTGGAAGAAATAATATATATTTAACAAAATCCGAATATCTACGCAGTGGAAGGTAGTTTCATTCTTTTCATTCTCAAATTGAGCTCTTAAACTCTATGCGAGAGATGTGTTCGAGTGAAGAACTCACAAATGTGCAGTCTACATTTGAATCGAAGCTGGTCCTGCATTGCAGAAAGCAATAAAGGTTTTACGAGTACTATTGTAAAATATATTCCCCTCGTGAGAAGGAAGATCGAAAATAAATATATATTTTTTTACTTTCTCTACACGCATTATGTACATTGTGTAAAGAGAAGGTATTGTATTGCACACAAAAATTCGATACCAAGACTTCACCGGAAATACATGTTTTGAGACCCCCTGAATAGTTTTTTTAGAAATATATCCCTGTGTGTGTCTGTCTCTCTGTCTGTCAGTCTGTCTATCTGTGTGTGTGTGTGTGGGCAGCATAACTCAAAAAGGAAAATATTTTCTTAAAAATGGCTCTTATGATTTTGATTAAAATCTCTTATATTTAAGATATTTACTTGCCAAATAAATTGTATATCTTGAATTTTCTGGGACTATCCTCAAAATACTTCTTTATTCTGAATGAGTTTTACTGAATTTTGCAATACCGTAAGAGATAGACAAAAACTTACAGCACAGAAAATGTAAATCACGATAAGACACACAATTTATGTTATATACCTTTTTTCATGGAGGTGATCGTTTTTTAGATATTCATTGTTTTTGGTTTTAGCTTTGAAGAACTTATAATTTTCTCATACAGGGATTTGTCAACTTCTGTCCATACGAACAAAAAAAACTTCAGTCACATAGCAACCAGCTTTTGATTACCATTTTAACCTATGGTACTCCCTTATTTCGCTTCTACTTACAAGGAAGCAAGTAATAAGACTATTACTGCTATTTTTTCTCGATTAGCATGAAGTAAATAGAAGAATAAGCGCTCTAGCAATAACTTTTTGCAAATATGTGGAGAAAGTCATGTGAATGGGACACATCAGATTTTTATGCCTTCTTTTCATCATTATAAATGTGTATAAAATTTTACGATACGTAGATTATGCGTGTAAATGGGTACAATATGAAATATACGTCACTAAAATACTGAATCACCGACAAGTTCCAAAATATGAAATGCACATTTAAGTAACAATACTTTGATCAAAATTATTCATCGTCAATATAAATCATTATTTAACACAAACTGAACGTTTGGAGCTTAGACCGTGCCCATATTAATCGCTAAAACGCCACAAAAGGAATTTGTAAGTACGTCTGTTAAAAGGTTGCATCGTATTTGAACATTTTCTTTAACGTAAAAGATCTCTCCATAACATACAGGTGTAGGAGCATATTTATATTATTTATGGTTTCCTTAGTCTACTTTTATCTTTAGCACCTTATTAAATTACCAAAAAATCCAGTACTTTGTAGTGTATTTCATTTAGCAGGAAAGACGTTTACATATATTTTTTGGAACTTCAGCCAAACTCCCTTAGACCAAGGTCTTCAATATTTTACTATTAAAAGACAGCTTTTAAATTACAGAAAAGTTCGCGGGTCATTTTAATGCGGTTTTAATCACTACCGGCACATTATTTGAACATATTTTTCAATATAAATGAATATAAAAATTACATCAATTTAAGTATATTTATATAGACAGCTTCTTAGAAAATAAAGTTAGTACACCACGTTACAGTTAGAAAATCAGAATAAAATTACAAATAAATGATGAAGGAAATATTCACATTTGCCCGATGTTTACAAAAATGTTTTTTGGAGATACAGCTGCCTCTTTTGGCTTTTCATCAACCTAATGCGTAATTGATAATATGCCACGTGGCCATAATTAGTATGTTCCATTAACTATTACACTTATATTTTAAAAATCTGATGTGTTCCAGTCACATGACTTTCTCTACATATTTACAACAAATTATTGTTAAAAAGCTTATGCTTTTATTTACTTCATTCTATTGTGAAAAAATAGCAGAAATAGTCTTATTACTTGCTTCTTTGTAAGTAGAAGCAGAATAAGGGAGTACCATAGATTAAAGTGATAGTCAAAAGCTGGTTGCTATATCACTGAAGCTCCTTTGTTTATATGGACAGGAGTTGACAAATTCCTGTGTGAGAAAATTATAAGTTTTTCAAAGGTGAAACAAAAAAGAAGGAATATCTTAAAAACGATAAATTCCACAAAAAATGTATCAAACATAAATTGTGTGTTTAATGTGCTCTGCATTTTCTGTATACTAAGTTTTTGTCCATCTGTTATGGTTTAGCATTTATGCAGTATTCCGTAAAATTCATCCAAAATAAAGTAATCTTCAGGGGCTATTCCCGAAAATTCAAAATATACATTTTATTTGTCAGGTAAATATCTTTAATATACGATACTTTGATCAAAGTTGTTAGAGCCAATTTTGAGAAAATCAAAATTTTTGAAAAATGTTTTATGTACAGGGCAGTTTGGGGTGGGAGAAGTTTTTACAAAATCTTCCTGTCGCATCCTTGGAAGATACTAAACTTAAATACCAAGTTTGATATTTTACCGACTTTTCGTTTTTGGGCTATCGTATTCACAGACACACGGACCTTTTCAGAAAATACTTTTTTTTTGGATACAGGAGACCCTAAAAACGTATATTTCTAGTGAAATCTCGGTATCGAATTTTTGGGTGGAGTGCAATACCTTCTCTATACACTATGTACATAGTACGTGTAGAGAAAGTAAAATAGGGACGTCAGCTTAAAGAACAGAACTTCGCTAAACTTTTAGCCTAAGAAATATTGCTAAATTCTATAGAAAATATTAGATAGGTATATGATTATGCCAGGTTTCATTAATTAAGAATTAAATTGCTGTATTGACTATTTAATAGATGATGAATTCATATACTTCAAACATGTTGCTTATAACATATTTTCATTATAATTACTACTACCTTAAAGTTTACAGCTGCACTAAATTACGAACACGTTTGTCTGAAATAATAGGATATATTGTAAACTATTGGCAGTACACTAGCCAATGTATAACACCGATTGCCAGAGAGTAATTTTTCCATCCATGGTACAGAATACTAACCTAAGACCAAGAGTTTTATTTTATATATAATAAATAATAATTAGGGGAAATATTGCGTTTTTACTGAAAAATTGGCTACCGATATTGTACCGTAAATATATGTTTTGAGACCCCATGAGTTCCCACAAATGCATTTTTAGAAAAGGTCCGTGTAGGTCTGTGAACAGCATTATTCAAAAATGAGAGATCGGTTAAATATCAAACTTAGTATATAAGTTGGGCATTCTTCAAATATGCAACGTGAAGTTCTAAACAAAATCTTCCCACTCCAAACTGTCCTTTATGCGAATAACTTTTTGAAATCCTTTATTTTCTCAAAAATGGCTCTAAAGATCGATTTGTTTAGCATATTTTTATTTCAGATGAAATACATATCTTAAATTTTCTGGGAATAGCCATTTTAGATCATTTTTGCATAAGTGCTAACCATTAGAGTTAGACAAATTGTAGAGTTAACCATTTCCGAGGAATTCCTTGTTATTGTTTTAAATTTTCCAATACATATACCTTCCTCAAATTAGAGGTCGTGATTTTTTGTTTCGTTGCTTATTTTTCTTTTCTTTTTTAATCCGCCATACAAAAAGAACCTAACTTCATTGTCATATCATTACGAGCAGCTTTTAAAAATGTAGTTAATCTCTTAGTGTTTTATTGGAACTTCCTCCATAAAGAGGCTGTCAAAGTACATTTTCTATAGTGTTTAACGCCACTTTTACCACATATGGCGTCGCAGATGATAAGACTGATCATGTATGGAATGAAGATGGAGCACCGGTGTGATGGCGAGGGAAACCGGAGAACCCGGAGTGAAATCCATTCCTGTGTCCACCACAAATCTCACATGCGATCGCTGGGGATCGAAACCCTAGATGAGAAGCGGGTAGCCTACAAACAACATAGATTACATACAGGCAATATTCTTGAACATTAAAATTTATAATTACTAATAAAATATATAATAGCATATATTACAATATGTAAGGTATACAATATGTAAAATCCTTCGATATTTTGTTAGTCCTAAAGGCAGTTTCGAAGATTGGCTATGGAAACTCATATTACTGAAATTGCAATATATATTAGCCTAATGTACGTATCAGATTTTTGTTTATTTTTATTTCAATTTACTTGTATATTTTGTGTGTACATAGGAACTGTAAAGAAGATACATATAGAAGATAGTCGGACCTTTTTTTAGAAAACTCGAATGCTGTAACCCAAAGCTATTGCCAGGAAAATCTTCTATTCAATCAGCCGTAGAATGTCACATTGAAAAAAATGGACGCTCTATAGCTGCTATGAATCTCAGTGTCCAATTCTATACTGGGCGCGAAAATCTGCTTAATTTTGCTTAGAGGTCCCTTTTCCAGACTTGAGGTTCTTTTACGTCCCGTAAATCTACGTCACGGGACCAATGGCTTTACTTCCCTTCCGAAGAAAGCCATGCTTGGAATGTTTACATTGACCGAGGTCCTAGGCGTCAATGGTTAATTTAAGATTCATTGTGACACTGTATTTTTTGGAATAGATAGTTGTATGATGAGATGTAGCTCAGCATTACATATAGGTCATTTCAATAAGCTGATTAAGTCGTGCTTGACCCCTGGAAGAAGGGATATTTTTGATAGCATTTAATGCCCGCTTTTACTACTATGACTTCACGCGATGACACATGGAATGAAGATTTAGCAACAGTGGGGGAAACCCGAGAACCAGAAAAAGCCCACCCCTGCGCCGCTTTGTGTATCACAAATTTCACATGCGTTGTCCTGGGATCGAACCCGAGCCGCATTAGTGAGAGGTGAATGGCCTAACCGCTCGATAGTGGCGCAGCATGGAAGGGCTGAAGGAGACAGCTGAAGATGACCTGTTGGGGACTATCAAGCACACTATCAAGTCCCCTAATGATTCTAGAATGAGAATGTTGAGGCAAAGATCTAGACGGAGACGTAACTCCCTTTTTCTGTAGGGAAAGATATCATCCGAGTGGTAGCTCACTTTGTGAGGCTTTCCATTAGAAAACACTACATTGAACTGCTCTGGTAGCCCCATCATCACCCAGATGTACCCAATCTCTATGGGTTTCCGGAATTACTGCTCTGCCGAGTCCAATCCAATCCTAACGACTCCGTTTGGGTAACGTGAAAATTATGATGGGTGCTCTGGATACGCAGCGCCCAAACCACAGCAGCTGAAGAGATCGGAACCTTTTCTCTACAGTACATTTTAAAATACAATTAAGGGACACTGGGAGTGACATTTCAAATTTGTACTTTTGTGTATAATTTTTTTTTAAAATTTTATTCTGATTTCATTAGTATGAATACACAATTTCATAGGTGCCACCCTCCTCAAAATTTGAGAAACTTGGTTGGCAGTTCCTGAATTAGGACTTTGAACCACGTACAACCTTTCATATAATACGTGTAGAGAAAGTAAAACTTTGATATATCTCATGACTTTCTCCATTCTTACAAAGCCATATATTAATTTACTTCAGACTAATCGAGATAAACATTACAAGAAATGATTGTATTACTTAGTTCTCGTTAATTAAGAGGGAAAGGACATACATTAGGCTAAAACAATAGCTAAAGCTTTCAAAATCCCATCGCATTGAAATTCCCCTATCTTTTCATGACCAAGATGAGAAAATGAACATAAACTTCCCATTTGAGAAATTCTCACTGGTAATATTGGAAACAAATAATAATAAATGTCTAGAAAATGGTTAGCTGTACAAAATGTAGGTATACGAAATAAATTATCTGATTTATCGACACATACATTTACTGTTTAGAAAATGCACATGTGCTACAGTTTACCAAATATTCAAAAGATATTCAGTCAGAAGACTTTCAGATCATTCCTAAAATATTCCAGATATACATTTATTTGTTATGTAAATAACTTCAGTATATGGTAGTAGTAAATCTTTGGATCCATTTTTCGATCCATTTTTGAACAAATTAAAACTTTCGTAAAAGTTTTCATATAAAAAGTAGTTTGGGTTCTAAAAGTTTAATCTTCATTTTTCATTCTTGGAAGATACTAAAGTTAAATGCCAAGCTATATATTTGTAACAATTTTCTTTTTGAGATATGCCTCCCATTTAGACACACACACATGGCCCTTTTTGAAATTGTTTTCTTTGGTTTCAGATGTCCCCAAAACATGTATTTTCGGTGAAATCTCGAAATGGAATTTCTGAGTGGAATACGATACCTTGTCTATCTAATACGTACGTAAGTTACACGTGAATAGAGAAAGTAAAAATAGAAGATGGTTTTCTAAACATAATTATAATGATACAATATTTCGTTAGCAAGTCATTAAAATGCCTCTATATTTACATATTCTTGTATGTGTAAAAATTAAGCTCCTTAATTCTGTTTTTAGCTCCAGTTTTAAAATAATTTGCATTTACAGTTTGATATTTAAAGATAGTTTATATACAATTTCACTCCAAGATCGAGATGAGAGTTAAGAGATTTCTGTAACCGAAATTTAGGAGGTACCATGTTATTTCAATACCTTGTGTAATGGTTATGTGTATCAGAAAAAAGTAAATCGTTTGTCTTTTGGAGATGAATACAATTCAAGCATGCAAATACATACAAAGATGCCACAGTTAAAACTCCATATTCTTTAAAAAAAATAGGTGCACAATTTTGGCGTGAATTACAATCTTTTGACGAAAAAATTGCTTCTGGAACCGGAAGATAGGTATCACGAAGAACGGTGGAATGTTTCCCTAGGTAGCTTTCAGACAACTTAGCAACAGTTTCTATTCTTTGCCATCAAGGGCTATAATGGAGGCTCACTTCGATTCACTAACTCTTGAATAGAAGCCATAAGGACACGTGCACGTCCCTCAGGATACTCATTGCATGAATATGGTTATCAAGGAATACAAACTTGCTCTTGAAATTCATATACGTATGAACAGGGAGGCTTAACTAAGCCATTCAAGGAGAAGGAAGTGGAGTCTTACAACAAAGCAATTCTGACTACAGAGGGGTCCCGGAGGGGCAGTAAGGGTACCACTGGATCTTCTCTCATCTGTGAAACTCTAAGGCAACAAAGAGAAAGCTCCAAGACAGAACATCGTATTCTGCAAGGAGTAATAAGTGTTGTTGAATGTCTTGATTACACATGTAGCGCTCTGCGAATGAAATGAAAGTAAGAAGAATACCATTCAAAGTGGGAATGGAAGTGATGCACCGTGCTGGAAGTGGATGCGCAGCCTCTCTGATTACTGGTCGTCGCAAATCGTTGATTTGGTTGACAGCAGTCAACCACTCAACTGTAGAGTTGAATGAGGCAATCATCTAAGCCGAACAGTTGAAAATTTGAGTTACGTATTTACACTTCTTCAAGGACATATACATATTTTAGTATTTAATTATTTCTTATATTATGTTTCTTTAATTTATCTCTAATTTTGATGACTAAAAAGCGAGTAATAATCTCTTAAACCAGAGTATAGTAACATGACAATTACTTCTAATGAAAGACTTTAGTTAAAAAAACATTAATAGTTCAAATAAAATGAATTCAAAAATGAAAGTTAATTCTTTTGTGTTGGATTAGTTATGGACGGGGACCCCAAAACTCTGAGGTAGAGTACCAGATGTAGGCCTTTGTGAATCTCTAGCACTTAGGCCAGAAAGGACGGGATGAGGGAATATACCCGAAGGGCGACCAGATCCGGATGACAATGGGCACAAGCATAGATGGAGTTCTTATCAGTTAAGGTTGGAACGCTGCAAACGCCGCACCAAGCTGATGGCTCACAAGCCATCAAGCTTCACAGCGAGCCCCCAGAAGCGCTCCGACTGAGAGTTCCCGACGACGACGCTAGGATAACTTACACAATGCACAATCACCATCCAGTCGCAACCCCCCGAACGCCGTCACGTTGTCTTTCACACCTGAAAGAGATGATTCGGAAATGATGAAAACAGGGACCGGTGGGCAGGAAAATTCGGCGGATGTAACATTCCCACCGAATATTCTTCTGGTGACCGGCAGAAATCCCGAAAAAGACATGTCAGCTAGGTCGGTCGCGGGGATCGAACCCACGACTCCCCGAATGCGCTCCACCACCGAAGCCGCTTGGGCTATCCCGTACAGTTCATTTATGCAGACATTTCCCGGTAAACCTTTTTAAGTGTGAATGTTAGCAATTTAATTCTGCTGCATTATTAGCATGAAAGTATGTTATACCAATAAGAAAGTATGGAAGATTATGGACTCAAACTAATTGCTGATGATGAAAATGGAATGATAGATCATATTTCTTATACATATTATTCACACAGAAATAAAGTACAAAGAATTCTCTGTAATGAGAAATCATTACAGAGATGTATAAAGTTTACAATGAAGAAGCTAATATGAAGGTGGACCAACAGACAGACCTGAAAAGAAATATGCATTAACTCAATTAATTCAATCCTCTCTATAAACATCAAGTTAGAATATCAGAAGATGAAAACTTTAAACAGTTTTATATTAAAGAAAAATCTATTATCGTGTGAATGGGCTTAATTTATTAAATTATTTGTTAAAATAATTTACGTTTAAGGCTTACAATATATACTTTCACATTATAAATCACGTGTGTTAATTGAAACTTCTTCCGCAATTAAACTAAATAGAAAACTCAAAATAGCTCGGTCCCAGTTGTTCCTATCATAAACCACTCTTTCATTCACTGCCTATTCAATCTTTGATCGAATATTGTTTGTTTGTTTGTTTTTGCTTTTTTTTTTTAAATCGTTGTCATAAGCGTATCATTTACCCTAAATTCAGGGAACGCAAAGCATTACAAACTTCCTGCTTATCTTTAAGATGATCTGTAGCATACAATAGTTGGTATATACAGAACTCTTCAAAAATAAGCAGGAATTTTCAGCACATATGAAATAAACTCAAAAGAAAACTGTTCTCCATATCTGTTATCTTATTATCGGTTAGTTGTATATAATTAACGAGAATACCATTTGTTGCATGGAGTCAGTTGTCCGTCTCATACCACAAATAAATAAATAAATTGACATCTAATTTTCAAACATTTTATGTCACTTGTGAATTTGCTAATGATCGGGCAGTGTGACTATTGCATTTGACAATGTATTCACAGTAAACTGCAATATTAGAAAAGTGCTTAAGTCGATATTTTATTGCAAACATATGTTTTGAAAGTCCCTTAATCCAAAGAACAGTAAAAAGGCCATGTGTGTGCGTGTGTGTTGGCTCTAACGATTTATTTAAAATATGTTTAAGACATTTTCATGAAAAAATGAAATGTATATCTTTAATTTTTCGGGATTAATCTCTGAATTCCTTTTCCTTCTGGATGTCAGTTGCATAACAGGTAAACCGCCAGATATAGACATCATCTTAATTCACAAAATGCGTAGGTCTCGCTAAGCACTTTATATATCCTGTATGTTAAAAAACGGTTTACAGTCAAAATACTGACACTGATTATCTACCATTTTGAAGCATTTACTTATCCAAAGACATAAGTAAATGCTTCAAAATGGTAGATAATTAGTGTCAGTATTTTCACTTTATTTGGTATCTGATTAGTAGACCTCGGTCCGGAGTCACGAAATTGTCGGATTGAGGTTCGGTGCACACAGAGTATAATTATGACGTGATGGAGTAGGCGTAATCTCTATAACCCGGCTCTAAACGTGATGTACTATCTAACATTGCTCACTGCCTGGTCTCGCTCACTTCCTGCTAACATATAAACCAATAAACACTGAAAGAGAGCGCAGATTAAAAAATGTAAAAAATACGAAAGGGTAGGCCTTCGACGCTGACCAAGCTTGTGGATGATTCAAACATTTTGAGTCACAGGAGGAGAGCCTTTCCTTTCGATACAGTAAACAAGTCTGCAATGAATTCGGAGTGAGTTTGGTTGATTTTTGTTTATTTTCTTTTCAAGCTGTGACATTATTATCCTGAATATTTTAGATCAAGCTTTATACTTTTATTCGTAAAACCACAAGATATTTTCATTTGCTAATCGTATTATGAAATAATTGCTATTTTGTGTTATTTTATAAATTAGAACAATGCATATAATATCAATACATGTAATGAGATACTTTTGAAGCAGATTATACCTTAATGTGTGCATGTTTAATCTATAAACGCAACCCGACTATCCTCTTTTTATACCGCTCTGATTTAACTGTGCGCCTTTCGAAACCCAAAACAGAGCCCTACTGATTAGTGTTTTAAACAGCACCGGGATTTTTTTATGTTTGCTAAATTTAAAATCAATTGAAAAAGCATTACGATACTTTTGTGAAGGATAAGCATGAAGAGTTTGGCCTATTTATTGTCAGTATATTTACTTAATAGTACACTTGTAGTTTAAACTTATAACCACGAAGCTACATTTACCTAATTATCCCTGTCCGTCAGACTCCTCTGAAAAATTAAAACCCCTCAGTAAACCTTCAATAACAGACTTTCCGGCAGTAGAACCTTCCTATCTATGTCTGAACAATATCCAAACCTATTATTTTCTGAACTTCACAGACATATCGTCACCATTTAAGTGATCTCTTTAATAGCTATAGTAAAAAGTGATGATTCTCTTTTCCTGAACTTCAGCAATGTCTGGCAGCATTGGACCATTTCGATCTACTATAACAGATGATCTTGACTTTGAATTTCCTTTCTTTCTAGTGATGACGATTAACAGCTGAATAAAATAAAAAATATTGAAGAGAGGTAGCGAATAAAAAGTTCGCTGCCACGTAGTGTTGAAGAGAGTTATATTAATTTTGTGGAGGCAAATTAATTTGAAAAAAAAAAAAAACTGTTCACTGATTAGTAAGAATTTCAAACCTAAATTATACAAATAAATGCATGGTAACTATAAAGGTATGTACAATGCATATCTTCTGATATTTATAGTTTCATTGTTTTGCGTCTTTTGCAATAATGTCGTGCAATGATCGAACTTGGGGGCAATGTGATCCTTGGATTAATTGCTTTTTTCGCACAAGCCGTGTGTAGGACAGGAGTTGGATAGGTAGAGTCAGACTGAAAAATGCAACGCCATAACCAGGATTTGAACCACGGATCTCCCGATCTCTTGCCAATTGCTCTGCCACTGAACTACCATGGCAACATGCCGGCATACCATTGGAAGCTCATCCTACTTGTGATTTAATACATTTATTACGATCAGGATTTTGCCCAATTTTGACTTTTTATTCTCTCTACACGTACTATGTACAGAGAGTATAGAGGAGATATTGCATTCTACCGACAAATTCGATACCGAAATTTCACCGGAATACATGTTTTGTGACCTCCTGAATCCAAAAACAACATTTTTAGAAAAAGGTCTGTGTGTGCGAGTGTGTCTGTGGGCAGTATAGCTCAAAAACGAAATGGCCTTTAAAAACCAAACTAGGTATTTAAGTTTGGTATCTTCCAAGAATGCGAGGCGAAGATTTTCAAGAAAATTACCATACCCCTAACTACCCATAAAGGTGAAAAAAAAAATTAAAAATTTTGATTTTCTCAAAAATTACTCTAATGATTCAGACTAAAATCTCTCATATTTAACATATTTACATGACAAATAACATTTATATCTCCAATTTTCTGAGATTAGCCCCTGAAGACCCCTTTATTCTGGAGGATCTTTTTTTTTTAATTTTGCAGAACTGGTAAACCGTAACAGATAGACAAAAACTTACCACACAAAAAATGTAGAGTTCGTTAAAACACACAATTTATATTACACACATTTTTTGTGAAGTTGATCGTTTTTGAGATATTCCTTGTTATTAACTTCAGCTTTAAAGTATTTCTCCATTTCTCATACGTGATATTTTTAGCTCCTGTGCACACAAACAAAGGTACTACAACCACCAAGCAACTAACTTTTTAAAATATTTGATTACCGATCTAGACTATGATACTCCTTTATTTCCCTTACACTTACAAGGAAGCAGGTAATAAAACCCTTTCTGCTACTTTTTTCTTGACAAGTATTACGTAAATAGAAGAACAATTTCTTTAACAATAATTTATTGCAGAAAGGTAGAGAAAGTCGTGAATTTAACACATCAATTTGTTTTCTTTTGGCCTAATTAATAGGCATATATACATTTTATGTCATTCGGAATCAATATCCACATTTTGAGGTTGTCTAAATTTTGCTATTTGGGTCCTACATACCGTTTTCGGCCTTATTTGTATTTTTCTGGCTCTTTTTGTCTCTTAAACATCTTCCCATATTTTAGTAAATACACATTCTCGCATAAATGATTGAGTGGTGACTCAAACTCTTTCTGTTTGATGGCAGAGCTAAGACGAGTGGTTTAGTCTGCGCGTCCATAATACAGCAGCATACAGTGCAAATTTCAAAACGTGAAGGAACCCAGATTGAAAATAGATACAGAAAATTGCAATGGTTCTCTCAGGCAATTCTGCTGCTGGGTTGCCTTCGGGCAAATACTGCCCTCTCACAACATGTGAAGTGGAGAGAACTTTCTCTGAATATAAATTCATATGGTGAAAATAGACATCAGTTTATATTAGAACATTTACAGAAGTGTGTTTTTATCATGCAATATGAAAACCAAAGAACTATAACATATCATAATTTCAGGGCCAAAGAAATGAATATGCACATTTAGTTTTGAATATTGTTTTTTAATTTATGAATATGAGCTAACTTATGCTAATTGGTTTTCAAATAAGCTGTATTCATTATTTTTAGCGCTAATTCGTCCATAAGCTACACCTAGGTGAAAGCTTAGGGTAGAAAGCCTGGCTCTGTGTGTGAACGGATACAATAGCCGGGCAAACAAAGGCCTTTGTATGTTTCCCTGCAAGACTTCTCAGACCTTCTTTTTCCCCTAGGCGCAAAACATTTTTCTTCCAGAGTAATTTCTTTCTAAGTGGAGAAAACGCAATTTCCTCGTAATTTTAAAAACAGGAACTTTCGGAGGCCGGCTACAAACTACATAAGGGGCCGACAAGTGTAGGTGAAATGAAATGAACTAGAGTGAAGTCAATTTAGTGAGTAACGTATACCAATACCGTGACGTGAACTCAGTGACTCACATTTTTGTATATCGATGATGTAACGTGTTGTATTGATAAATGAAGTGAAGTTGACAGCAGCTGGTGTTTTCATTTGTTACTAAAGGTTTCTTATATGCCTGAATTTATAGCGTCCCTATTTTTGTCTAGTTTGAACATTTTTTGCCTACTTTACCTATTTACAATACGTCTTGTCTGTTTTACTCACGTTTTCCGCGTACAATTCCTCCACCTAGTTGTAACGTGCTCATGATCATACGTCATGCTCGTAACCAAATCATCTTGAGTTTATATCAACTAAACCAATATATCCAAATATTTGATGAATAATGAACAAAGTATTTAAAGATATTCTCGTGCCTCATTTAAGGCTATTCTCATTGCACCTATCCCGATATTGAGGCATCCCTCATTCTTGTAACCAAGTGCGTTCAGCAGGCCCGCCGAGGCCAAATGCTTGGACCATTTGCATGTCACTTAGGCGTTCCGTTTAGATCCCAGTGTGAGATTTGTGGTGTGCAAAGTGACGCAGGGGCGGCTTTTCTCCGGATTCTAAGGTTTCCCCCGCCGTCACATTCCAATAGTGCTTTTCATTCCATGTATGATCAGTGTCATAGCCTGCGGTGCTATAAGTATTCAAAGCAAGGGTTAAACAATATCGAAAAAAAAAAGATTCACTTAGCGCAACATAGTTTATTTCAGCGTGTTACCATTATATAAGAGCCTCCAGCCACACGTAGACTACAGGAGAGGCTAGGAGATACGCAAAATCACCAGGTAACGTAATATGAATACTTAACTGAAGAGACAATTGAGGTAATCAGCGCAATACGCCTCATATTGCAGGAAAATACCTGATAGTAAACATCATTTTCTTATGGCAGATGAATATTAAAACGTTGTATAGAAGATATTACATAATAGATCTATTGAAACGAATATCAGGTACTCTAAGTAATTGTATTTTATCTTTCTGCCCAAAATTTACAGAGTATTTTGCAATATCACACGTTTTAATGCTTCGTGTGTAAACACGTGACAGCAGGGGTTGTCTCTCTTCCTTGTATAATGGTTTTGTGGCAATTTATAATGTTCGGATCAGAAATCAATCCACCACGCAAGTTATCGACCACGACTGTTATGCTTACTTAGGAGGAATTTCGCTTGTTTATAGAAAGTGTTGGAATGAAGTTTGGTTTGCAGCAAAGTTCTGCACACAGAAAATTAATTTTAAGCCTTATTATGAAACTGAGCACAACAGTACCAAGGAGAACAACATTTGGATTGGTATAGTCAGGCTGAAAAATTCAATGCCATAGCCGGGATTTGAACCACGAATATCGCGATCTCTAACCGGTTCTACCATGGCAGCATGCCGGCATAGCATTGAATCTTTCAACTGACTCGCATGTTCTCGGGTAAACCACAAGGTGCTCTCAAATTATTTTGAGATGACAACCCCAATGGCACAATGTTGAAAGCACTTAAGTCCCAGGATTCATAGTATATCCAATGTTATGCCGGCATGTTGCCGTGGTAGCTCAGTGGCAGAGCAACCGACTAGAGATGAGGAGATCCGTGTTTCAAATCCCGGTTATGGCATTGAATTTTTCAGTCTGACTCTACCTTTCCAACTCCTGTACTACACACGTCGTGTGTGAAAAAACAATTAATCCAGAACATTAATTGGGAATTGTGTTCGATTTAGACTACTACCACTGTTGCCTTCTGTAGTTCCTTCATTCATTTCTTCCTACTAGAGCTATTAGCCAAAATAAATCTATGTAGCGCGCTTTAAAAAGGTTGAATATTCTTCATAGCCAGTCACCATGTAAGTTATCAAAGTAATACGAGTGCTTTCAACCTTGAAGATAATTCACGACAGGAATGAAAAGACGGGAGTGAATTGTCCTAAGAGATGAAAACTCGAGTTGAATTTGATAAGAGAATTAATAGTTTATTATATACAAAAATAAAGCTTTTAGCAGGTTATGATAGTAATACTTCCTTTGGTTTTCAAAGGATAGATGACGCTTTCGACTATTTTTATTTACCGAATGTTTTCTTTCTTTCTTTCTTCACTGTTTCCCGAATTATTATATGACCGACCGTGCCTACACACAATGTTCGAATATCTTGATTGCCCAATCCTTTAAAATGGTATTAATTTCTTCTTTGGAGTGTCACATAAAAGCTTGCGACCCCATTCTTAGCAAAACTGCATGAACTGTTTCCATATGCTAGCGCAGTTTTTACCCATATTAACGGGTCTGTCTTCATCAATGATTTGTTGTCTTTCTTGTGTAGGCTGACAAAATCGTTTCAAACTTTCCGCCATCACTCAATGTCACAGCTGACTGGACTGCCACCTTGTTACCAATAACCAAGACAGGAGAATAAACAAACGAATGTTAGGGGCGACAAAATTTCAAAGAAATCAGCATCAGCTGCCATAAGATATTTGGACAATATTGATCCAATCAGATGAGCGCGATTGTTTGTCATATCTCGGCCATTGTATTGTATAGTTGAACTAAGTTGACAGATCAATTTTATAATCTATCTGTTCGTTACTAAAATCTCTGAAAGTAAAGTTTGTATTAATATACTCATTACTCACTTGAAACAAAACTTGTTGCTTCGATGTTGCGGATGAAACTGCGGTGTTATTGTTTTGCAACACATTTGGGACGCCGTATGCGGTGAACTCATTCATAGGACGTCATATGCGGTGAAGTCAGACATTGGGTGTTCTGGGCGGTGGCGTTATCCCCACACTCAAAACACCAGATGCTGAGTTCCCGGCCTCGAGCCCAAATTTATGACGTTGGCAAGACTCACTCCACTACCTATGAGAAGACCCACTTACCTGGTAAGGTGAATCTACTACCATTGAATTTGCCTCGATGTTCCTCAGCGTCCACGATGATTGACTCTCTCGGGGTGGTGCAGCTAATGGGGGTAGTTCTGGGAGTGATCTTATAATAATTAAAACTTACGTAACTTTCCTGGAGTTTATTTCGTACTAGGAGAGATGAGCACTTTTGCTTAATAATTATACTTACTTGTGAACTTTAACACTTGGCTGATCACACATAATTATATTTCCTTCTTCTTCCTTAATTCTGCGTGATACAATATACTTTAAGACACGTCACTGACTTTAAAGATACTTAGAGCGCTGGAGACTAATAAGCTTTCGTTACAAGTTGCCGTGTTTAACTTTGTGTGAAGAAGTTACGTTCAGCCCGACAACCGACAGCATGACAGCGATCAGATATCAACAGACGCCGACCGCAGCAGAGAGCAACACAGACATAGATGTCCAGTCCAGTCCAGTGTGGTTGGCAGGCTGAGGGCAGCCCGAGGTGTGTTAGACGTGTCCCTGTTCTCAGAGAGAACTTAACCACGTTCTGACGGGATTGTGGGTTTTGTAGGATGGCGGGTGTGTTTTGGGGTTGTGGAGTGACAGGAGGAGGCGAATATTGCTCCTCGACGGTTGCCTTGATGGTGCAACGGCCCTTGTGCACCGCTGGTGTGTTTTTATCAACATGTTTCTTGAGATTAAATTTTGAATCCAAGCAACTCTTGAAGGATAATAAGGAGCTTAGCCGTAGCAGCTGTTGGTGGTGCTCCTTCGTTACCGGGGATGCCCGCAAGCCATGCGGGGAAGCCGGTATCGCCTGAAGTGGCGGTTTGTGGGATCGTAATCCCCAAGAGACCTAACGAGGGCGCTCCGATGGAATGGTAACCCTTCGTTGAATTTTGTTGCCCGACGCCTAATCTCGTCCTCCAGGTATGGTAGACCAGAGGCTTCGTGCAGGAGTCTCGTTGGAAAGCCTCGAGGCACAGAATAGATAGCCCGGAGACACCTATTCTGTACCCGCTGAAGCAACAGCAGACTGGAGTCTGCCGCCATGCCCCAGATCTCACAGGCGTAGATTAATAAGGGGATAATGAGAGCCCTCAAAAGGCGCAACTTAAGGGGAACCGTCATCGAGGACCTCAGCATCGGGTACAGTGAGGCTGCAGCCACATTGCCCCGACACCACAGCCCCCGGACGTGCTCCCTAAAAGTGACGCCCCTGTCAAGCTTCACCCCCAAGTAGGTGATGGTGTTGGTCCATTGTATCCTTCGTCTGAGGTACGTGAATGTGGGGAAGTTTGTGGGAAAGCGGCGCTTGGTGAAGAGAATAGCGTGGCTTTTCTCCGGATTTATGGACAATCGCCAACGCTCGCACCACTCTTGGATGAGGCAGAGGTGTCTCTGGATAGGGTTGAAGGCTCTGTGTGGGTGTTTGTTTGTACAGTATAACAGCACGTCATCAGCATACTGAGCTATGTTGACTTGCTGCACTGTTGGTAGGTCGGCCATGTAGACGCTAAAGAGCGTAGGGGAAAGTACAGAGCCTTCGGGGACTCCACCTCTTACTGGCCTAGGTGTTGATTTGTGTCCCGCAACTGAAACTACAAAAAATCTGTGTTTAAGATATGAGTGTAGTAGGTGTATGAGGTGTGTCGGGAGCTCCAGTCGGATGAGTTTGAGGAGCAGACCCGCGTGCCAGGTCGTAGAGAAGGCTTTCTCCACGTCCAGCGACACCGCCGCAGTGTAGGCTCTGTCCTGGAAGCCCAGGGCAGCGGCCTCCACCACTCTCAGTAGTTGCTGGGGTGTAGAATGCCCAGGACGAAAACCAAATTGGTGATCTGGGATGGCATGAATGTCGCCCAAGAGAGGGGACAAGCGGGCTAGTATTAGCCTCTCGAAAACCTTCGAGAGAACTGATAGGAGACTGATGGATCGGTAATTGGATGGGTGTAACGGGTCTTTCCCCGGCTTCAAGATGCATATCACCCGGGCCTCCCTCCACTCGCGTGGAAAGTGGCACAAGGTGAGGCACATGTTGAAAACCTTGGTTAGAAAGAGTACCGCCTTGATGGGAATGCATCGGAGCATGGTGGGGGTTAGTCCGTCAGGACCCGCTGCCTTTTTGGGGTTGAGGCGCCGGAGTGCACCCTGGAGTTCACTGGGTCGGATGACGGGAAGTCGGTCCGCCTCGTCGGGGGGGGGGGGGGCGCCGAAGGTATCGACGCACCTCCCGCCGAGCACGGTCCGAGAAGTCTTCGTCCTGGGGGTCTTCTCGTGGCCTCATAGACCTTTCGAGGTAGTCAGCGAACACATCGGCTTTGGTTCGGGGTTCATAAGCCAGGCCTTGGGTGCCTTGGATTGGGGAGGTGATTTGACCTCCGCGGTGCCGGAGAGCTTTGGCAATCCTCCACACGTCGCCATCCTCGAGCCTCAAGCGGGTCATAGTCTCCTCCCACGCTCGCACCCTGTGCTCGCGTAGTCGGGTCCGGACCTCTCGGCGTAAACCCTCAGGAGTGCTCGGTTATGTGGCGTGCGGTGACGCTGGTATAGTCTGCGGGCAGCCCAGGAACGGCGTACAAGCAGATGGAGTTCTAGGGGTAGGACATCTGGGTGTAGAGGAGCTGGGGTGTGAACAGTTAGGTTATGGGCAGTTCGCTCCACGATGGAGGTAAAGGATTGGAGCGCAACCTCTAGGGATGGGATGTCTGTGATCCTAGGGTTCGGCGGGATGGAGTCGTTGAGGCAAACCCTGACGCATTCCCAGTCAACGTCGCGGTTTTGAACCGAGACGTCGTGACTGGCAACCCGTGTGTTAACCTCAGCTAACACGGGATTATGATCGGAATGAAGTGCGTTGATCGATGTGAGAGATGTATGAAATGGGAATTGTTTGATGATCGCGAAGTCAATAACGGATGCCCGTCCTTGACCTCGTGGATGGTGTGTGGGTTGCCAGGGGCCCTCTACTCTGAGTTGAGGGTCCGCATCTATCATGCGTATGATATCATTGCCTCGGGCGTCCGCCCGGGGGCCGCAATGCCAACGCGGATGTTTGGCATTGAAGTCCCCGGCCAGGATGACATTAGGATGAAGGGCTAGGATGGAAAGGTAATCGATTAGTACGAACTGCCTATGGGGTGGATGGTATACAGAGACCAGTAAAACTTCCGTACCGCCTAGGTCAACACAGACAGCCGTGGCTTCCATGGTTTGAAGAGGTGGGAGCTGGATGGGTTTGTGGACTACCCTGTTTCTCACGAAGATCGCTGTGCCACCTCCTCGGCGGCCCACACGATCCACTCTGAGGCAGTTGTAGCCCGGATGTCGGAATGAGGTATCTGGACGGAGATGTGTTTCGCTGACTAGCACAAGGTCTAGTGCAAATGAGCCGGCAAAATGCTGGAGCTCACTCCCCTGACCGCTCAGGCCACACGCGTTCCAGAACGCGAATCGGAAAGAGGTACGAGACCTATTTCGACTCGCCATTCTGGGCGGTCTGGACGATCACGGTCAGGAGGGCAAGTCCCTCCATGGCGACAGCCATCTTTGCGGCTGGGTCTGTGGCATATAGGAATCTGACCAGCAGATCACAGATGCTCCGGCCGTAGTTCAGCAGAAGCTGCTGTATCCACGCCATCACATCCGACATCTGCAGGACAGGAGGAGTGGTGGGGGTTATGTTTCTGGGTGAGGGTGTAGGAGGAGTGCTTTGGGGCGCTGGCACGCCGCCAGCCGCCTCCTGCCCCTGCTGTTGCTCGGGTACGGGAGTACCGTTCCCTTGCGCAGCCCTGGGGGAGAAGTTAGGCTGCCTGTCCGGCCAGTGCACCTTAGCTTGGGTGGGGGGCTTTTGTTTGGGTTTGGCTGGAGCTTCTTTGTTGCGTGGGGGTTGGTTGGTGTTGTTACCATCCCGTGGCTTCGCAGGGCCACGCTCAGCCCTTTGCGCCGTAGTGGTGTTGGTGGCTATCCTTTGTTGCGCCGGCTGTCTTGCAGGAGGGGCAGGTGCAGTTGTTGGCGCCTCTGTGCGCTGGTTGGCTACAGGTGCTGTTCTTGTGACCTGCTGTAGTTCTGGCGGCGGTCTCCTGGCCGCTATGACAGCGATCCTCTTAGGACAGCCACCATAACAAGCAATATGTTCGCCACCACAGTTTGCGCAAATCGGCTTCGCGGTGGGAGATATCTCGCAGACCTCTTTAGGGTGGGCGCCTCCGCACCTTAAGCAGCGCAGGTTACGGAAGCAAAAGTGACTGGAGTGGTTAAACACCAGGCACCGGTGACATTGAGGGGGCCCACCAGAGCCCTTGGAAGGTTCAATTTTGACCCTGAGGTAACAGATGGCGGTGACGCCATCTATCTTGGCCTCAGGGTCATTGGCCCGCTCCACTACTACGAGGAAGAGGGGGAGGGGAGATTTGGGGCCTTGCCCATCTGGAGCGGACCTGGTGAGCTGCTTCACCAGTCTTGGGGTGATGCCCTGGCGGATGAGGTCTGTCGAGATATCCTCCACCGAGGTGTCGACTGGTAGGCCACGAATGACCCTGCGGAGGTCTCGGGACTTATCCAGTCCAAGACATAGATGTGCCCTCTTGGGCTCTTTATATACTAAAAATACCGTCAGGGCGGTCTTTTTCTGATTGAACAGAAAGGCCGCGCGATTGACGTAAATATTACCCAAAAGTCAGTTTTCTCTTCCCAGGATTCACTGCAACCCTCACAGTGAAGTAAAGAAACCTTTCTAACAAATGCTCTTCTCACCCCCTTCTACTCTCTTTGCATCAGCTTTCTATTTCTGTTCCAAGCTTAATTTACTCTGTTTAATACATACATTTGTACTTCTTTGGCTTTACATTGATATATACTTAATAAACAATAATAGTTTCGATAGGAAATCTAATTAACGGTCTTGAAACATTCTCATTTTGTGATGTGCAAGCGAAGATTATTAACTATCTACAGGAAACACAGGAATGAGTGCTTTAAAATGTGATTTCTTAGCTCTTGAAACTGTTTTTCAATATCTCACAATTTCGTTTACATCGTGTAGTGTTATAGTTTATCTTCCTCATAAAAGACGCCGCTATGTCGGGCTGTATTAGTATGTAAATCTCATATTTGCATTAGCTAGCTTCTTCTGTCAAGGAAACATAATTTAAACCGCCTGCAACTTTTAATCCATACGTGAAAACAGAAAATCTGTACAGTAACATTCTGCAACTCTACTGTACGTATTCACCTTAAAATATCAGAGTAACTATAAGCTAATTGGCTTCCGTAACTCTATTATAATGTTTGAAATTTCCAGATAATCTGTTTAATCATGACAATCATTTCTCTAGGTGAAATGTATGTACTATAGTTTCCGCCCAAAAATTTGATGTCGACATTTCACCGGAATTATAAGTTTTAAAGTCTCCTGAGTCGGAAAAAAGCACTTTTAGGAAACGGTCCGGACAGCACAGCTCAAAAATGAAATGTCTATTAAATACCAAACTTGGTTAAGTATTTTCCAAGCATACGACCCGAAGACTTTCAAGAGAGTCCCTACACCACAAACTAAACTTTACATGGAAAAAATGTTCGATTTTTTTTTCAGAAAAATGTCTATAACGATTTTGATTAAAATAACGTATGTTAGAGACACAATAAATTATATTTTAAATTTTCTGGAAATAGTCTCTTTATTCTTGATGAATCTTGCAGAATTTTGCATAACGGTTAAACCGTAAGCTATAGACTAAAACTTGTTGCACAAAAAATATAGATATCATTAAAACACATAATTTATGTCATATACCTTTTTATTGTAGAGTTCACCGTCTTTGAAACATACCTTTTTATTTGTTTCAATTTTAAACTGCGTAACCATGTAAAGTGAATCGAACCTCAATTGTTTCACATAGCTACCAGCTTTAGCCTAATGGTCTGCCTTATTTCTGTTCTACTTAGAAGGAAGCAAGCAATGACAGCAAAAAGCTAATGGACCGCCTGGGTAGTGTGGTGGGAGCGCGTCTGTCTCATGTTCAACAGGTTGTGAGTTCGAATCTCGCTTAGGGTGAGTTACCTGGATAACTTTTTTTTTATCGGGGTTTTCCCTTATCCTGAGAAGACGTAAGTCGAGTAACTTTAAGCTCCATGGACTCATTTGAGCTCATTTCATCAATTGCATTCATCGTCCGATATGACCAACCAGGTTAAAGGACGTTAAGCTTAAAAAAAAAAAAAAAAAAAAAAAAAAAAAAATCTGGATTAGTATGACGTAGATAAACGCATAATCTTTTGTAAGAATAGTTTATAGAACATGGAACGGCAGGAGAAAGTTATGCGAATGGAGCACATTAGCTTTTTCAAACTTGCAAATCTTCATACAATTGCTATTCATTGTGCAAGAAACTAAAGTTAGTACCCTATCAATACGTAGTTTTTTTTTACGTAGATCCAAGGTTTTATGTTACAAATAGCCGCAGATTTTAACAAATATCTCCGAAGTCTTCAATAATAATAATAATAATAATACTTTAATAGTATTTAGACTTCGTCAATCCATTTTTTATTTATTTATCCCTTGATATACTTGATTAGGATTAGTTTACAATAAAAAACATATTGCATTGATCATGGTTTCATAACCTTATTCTCCTCATTCTTCTATATTTTTAGGAGTATTACCTCAGCAAGAATGCAAGTCTTATTGTTGTCGAAAGGCTCCAACATCAGTTTGCCTTCTCTTGGGCTTGTAGTTTAATAATACTTCAGGAATCCTCTTCGATGGCATTCTTTGAATGTGTTTGTACCAGCTATCTTTCATCTAAATTGGAGAGATTCACATCTCATATCTTCGTTTCTTCTTCTGAAGAACAACGTCTGCTACAACGCAAAAACTTCATGTCAGCAGTTTCAACTTTTCTTCTCTGTTCCATTTATTTCTCTCATCCATATGCTCTCAAATCCATATGTTAATAAACACATTCCTCTTCCAAAAAACAAAAAAAAAGTAAAAACAAAAAACAAAAAACAAAAAATAAAAATAAAAAACTAGAAAAATAAAAAAAATAAAAAAAAAAAAGTTACATTTAGATTATAAGAACAGCCTAGTAATAGTAAATCAAAGTTAAAACTACTAATTAAATGCATGTATACTTTAAGCAATATGCCAACTTTTTGCAGATGACAATTAAAATAAATAAATAAAAAAATCTAATGCGTTCCATGCACATAACCTTCTTACAGCGCTGTAATAATGTATAAGTAATAGGAAAATAAGGGAATACACTAAGTTAAAACCATTGTCAAATCTTTTAAACGCTTGTTGCTATGTGGTTGAAATCTCTTTTATGCAGGGCCAGTAGTTCACGGCTTTCCGTGTGAGAAAAGTGTTAAGTATTTTCAATCTGAAGTAAATAACAAGGAACATCTCAGAAACGGTAAATTCCACGAAAAATACATGTCATTAATTGTGTGTTTTATTGTGATATACATTTTTGGTGTGGCAAGTTTCTGCCTAACTCTTACGGTTTACCTGTTAAGCAAACTTCAGCAAATTTCATTCAGACTAAAGAGATCTTTAGAGGCTATTCCCTGAAAAATCAAGATATACACTTTATTTGCCATATATCTTCAATATACGGTATTTTATTCAAAACCGTTGGAGCCATTTTTGAGTAAATTAAAAATTTCGAAATTTTTGCCATGTAAAAGGCAGCTTGGAGTGGGGAATTTTTATCAAAATCTTCATTTCGCATCCCTGGAAGATACTTAACTTAAATACCAAGGTTGGTATTTGATCGACTTTTCGTTTTTGGGCTCTCGTGTTCACAGACACATGGACACACACAGACTTTTTTTTTTTCAAATTGTTCTACAGGGGACCGTAAAACTTGTATTTCCGGTAAAATCTCGGTATCGAACTTTCGAGTGCCGTCTCAAAGTCTCGAGCTATCGTACCTCAAAGGAAAAGCTTTTAAAGTGTGACTTAACTCCCCAAGTTTACGCCTACATATAATTAGTGTGATATAGCAAATATCAAGTATAAATTACCGCTAATTCAGGTTAAATAAAAATCTGATTTGTTCCATTCACATAATTTTCTCTACATCTCTGCAACACATTTTGGTTAAAAAGGTTATGCTTCTATTTACTTCATACTAATCGAGAAACATTAGCAGAAATAATCTTATTATTTGCTTCCTTGTAAGTAGGAGCGAAATGAGGGAGTACCATATCTTAAAAAGATAGCCAAAAGCTGGTTGTTATGTAACTGGAGTTCCTTTATTTGTATGGACAAGAGTTAAAAAACTCCTGTATGAGAAAAGTATGTTTTTCAAAGCAGAAAAGAAAAACCAAGAATATCTTAAAAATGATCAACTCCACGAAAAAAATGTATATGACATAAATTGTGTGTTTTATCGAGAGCAACATTTTCTGTACAGTAAATTTTTGTCCATCTTTTATGGTTTAGCAGCTATGCACAATTTCGTATAAGTCATCCAGAATAAAGTAGTCTTCAGAGGCTATTCCCAGAACATTCAAGATATACATTTTATTTGTCTGGTAAATATCTTTAAAATACGACATTTTAATCAAAATCGTTAGAGCCAGTTTTAAGAAAATCAAAACTTTCGAAATTTAGGTGAGTTTGGGGTGGGGGATTTTCTTGAAAATCTTCGTGTTGCATACTTGGAATATACCAAACTTAAATACCAGGGAGTCTCAAAACATGTATTTCCGGTTAAAACTCGGTATCGAATTTTTGGGTACAATACAATACCTTCTCTATACAGTATGTACATAGTTCGTGTAGACAAAGTAAAAAATGTATGATACGTCGCTGCTTTATAATACTTAGCTTGCGCAGATGGTAATCTTTTGCCTGTTATGGCACAGTGTACTATCCTTTGTAAGTCATAATATTGATAGTAAAATAAATTAATCCCCACAGTTCTATACTTGTTTATTTGTAGTATAGTACTATTACAGTATTATCATTCTACTAATATAGTTCCTATGCTGATTTTTCTAGATTTCTAGAGGTTTTATCTTAAGGAGCTAAAACTTAAGTTGCAATCCATATTATATTATCTTATTAATTTATGGGCTTTTAGCCGTCAACAAACAGAATGAAGCCTAAGTTCATCAACTTCCCACATTTCACAGCATTTAAAATGAGATAGACAGCTGAAAAATAGTAGCAGCTACTTTATGCTTGGTGTCTTTGAAGGCCAATCAGAGGCCTCATTTACTAAGACTGGCTGTGAGTTATGCACCATACCAGATGACCCAATTGCTTCGTATTTTCATTGTGCAGATATTCCATCATAGAAGAGTTGCAGAAGTCAACGGAACTATTTTAAATTAAAACCGGTAACTGGATAACTGGCCCAGCGAACCTCGTTTCACCTTCTTGTTTGTCACGAAGACGTTGAAGTGAATCGCTAGTTCCCCGCTTTTGGTTTTAATTGAAATAGCACCGTTGAGTTTTGCAAATGTTTAAACGCAGAAAGGATATCTGCACACGCCAAATACAGGGCAGTTGGACCACTTGGCATTTTGTTAGCAGTGGTTGGCAATACAACCTATGTTCCGTCAGTTTATGTTTTATTTTATCTGCTGTGATAAAATCATTGTTGATTATATGGAGCAAAATATAATTTTAAAATCTATGTTATATATCAGAATACATTTCTAAAACAATTCTTAAGTTCGCTAAGCAACCGTTTGAACCAAGGTTATTTCTCCTTAACTGTATTTTTTGATATTATCGTTCCAAATTTTTAGTTGTAGCTCAAAATGTAACAGTTATGCAATTAATTATTATCACATTCATTATAAACTTGATCCTTTCAGGCTGATTTATCATTAATTCATTATTAACTGATTAATTTTATTAATTAATTATCATTTACAGAATAACTGCAATTTTAGAGCATATAATTAGTATATCTCTGATATTGTCAGATATTAATGTGCATTACTCAGTGATGTATAAATGATGTTAAAAAGAGTATTATGGTCAAAGTTACATACAAATTAAGGGACCTTTCTTGTCCTAACACATTTTAACTACATTAATATACACGAATTCAATTAGTCCAGTAGAATCCTAACTTCGGTTGCTACAACGCTACAGTTTTTAAACTTTAGAAGAAAACATTTAAAAATTTTCCTCACATAATTATTTTCGACATTCCAACATTTTAATACGTTTAAATCTATATATATTAAGAACCAATATAGCATATCGTGTTCTTAAAAAGAAGAATAAATATAGTGAATTACATTCAAATTATTATAACCATTCGTTCTTCAACAAACTTTTCTATAAAAAGCGATTTCTTCTAATATTTTCACGTTAATCCAGAGAACACTTGCATAAATACTTTTATTGCAAACACAATGGGATATGGGAATATACAACATTGAATTCATTATCAAATATTTTAAAAATTGGTCACTAAGTGTTGGAGTTTACTCTTTGCCTGATCAGAAGTAAGAAAAGCTAATAACAACATCCCATTTGAGAAATCTATAGGTATATTATAAATATGAAACTAAAAACTACGGATAACTTGGAAACGAAAATGCATATTTCATATAAATTGTGAGTTATAAGTAGATTTTTTTTTTTTTTTTTGAGTAGTAGGTTTGTGTACATTCCTACGGTTTCCCACTTATGAAAAACTCATTCAGAACGAAGAGGGCTTCAGAGGCTCTTCACAGAATATTTAAAATATGCTTTTCAGATGTAATATAAATTGATATATAAACATATATATGGTATTTTAATAACAATTGTTGGACTTATGTTTGAGAAAATGGAAAATGTCTTTAAAGCTTCCGTTTAAGAGGTATTTTGGTAGAAGTATCCTGCATATCTTGGCGTCACATACTTAAAATATGTGAACTTAAGTACTAATTGTGGTATTTAACCGAGTTTTTTTTTTTTTTTTTTTTTAGTTATTTTGTCTACATATACTCACCTACTTAGTCAAACAGACAGACATCCACATATACACATACAGGAACATTTTTTATTCAGTGGTCCTCAACACATGTAGTTCCGGTGAAATCTTACTATCTAATTTTGGGCAGAATACAATACCTTCGCTACCTATATATATCAGTAGCTGCAGTAGTACTAGCAGCAGTACTAGCAGCAGCAGCAGCAGCAGCAGCAGCAGTAGTAGTAGTAGTAGTAGTAGTAGTATTGCCATAATAATTATTATTGTCAGTAATAGTACCACCATCACCATCACCAACGGCGGCGGTGGCGTTTTTTTTTTTGTTTAACTACACGCTTTTATTACTTGTGGCAACGCAGGCGATGACTCTGGTGACATATGGAATGAAGATGGAGCACCGGTGGAATGCGATGGCGGGGTAAACCGGAGACCCGAGAAAACCCGCCCCTGCGCCACTTTGTCCGCCACAAATCTCACATGCGGTCCTTTGGGATCGAACCCGAGGTGAGAGGCGAGTGGTCTAATCACCCTGGCGCTGGCGGTGGTGGTAGCAGTGGCGGTAGCGGTAGTAGTAGTGGTGGTGGTGGTGGTGGTGGTGGTGGTGGTTGTAGTAGTTGTGGTAGAGGTGGTAGTGGTAGTAATGGTAGTTGTAGTGTTAGTATTGGTAGTAATACGTTTCTCTTAACCCAAAATACACATGTATACAGGCAGGTTCCGTTCAGCTTTAAATCTTCCGAAATTCTTCTGATATTCAGAAGCAATTTCCAACTGTTCTCCAATACAACTCACAATTCTCTCATTTGATATTTATAGAAATACATAAACTCCTAAAGGCAACCGAGCCAAGAGGAATATTTCCGCAGCTAGAGTTTTGTTACATAATCCTCTCTGTGCCACAGTAAATACATTTCCAATTGCAAACTCGGAGATACTCGCCTCTATGTTTTGTCTCTCTGTATCTATTAATCTCCTTTTGATCTGCCTGCACACATTGCTCCTGTTTCCTCTTCCCCTCTCTATTGATTTTCTCGAGTCTGTTTTATACTGTTTGTCCAGCTTACTTTATAATTACCCTGCAGCGGATCCCTATAGCATGCATTACGGATGCTGGCCTTCTTCGCTTTCAAAAAGAGCCATCAATATTGGGATCTACAGCAAATAATGCTAATTAACAGGCACTACAGCTATCATTATTATACAACCATTATGCCCAAATACATTAACGGTTCGCGTATGACAGACATCGCTTTGATACGATAGAATAGAAACAGAACCCATTTCATAATAAAATGTATCCAATTTATGAGGAGAGGTCACTGAAAATAGAGAAAAAAGTCGGAAGAGTCTGATAGGAAACAGCTCTCTTGTGTTTTCCAACCTTTATCATATGATTTTAAAGTTTTTATGTAAAAGTAATCATATAAAATCATATCTTTCTACAGCGATGAATGATGGTTTCTATGGTATCTGAATGGATGGTAGGCTCAGATAAATTCTACATCTAAGAAAGCGTGAAAAACATTCCACTTCATAATGAGAATACTGAAAAAGAGGGGGCGCGAATTCCGGGGAAATTGCCTACAAGTCCTTAAAGCGGCCGGTTATGGAAAAATGGAGTAGCATACTGGGACCAAACAGGGTTAATCAAACTGATTCGCTGGAAAAAATACAGAGAAGGGATGTAAATTTCCTAATAGACGTAAACATTTTGGGTTTACGAAAGACGAAGAGAATAAATGGGAGCCACTAAAATTTTAGCATAAAACACATAGGCTAGTCGCACTATTTAAAGCTTATACTGGTTTAAATGCATGATTGGACATTACAAAGAGGTTAGAAAACCCGGCTTACTAAATACGAAACGATCATTTGCATAATATTAAGGATAGAAGGTTACCAACTGACAAAAGAAATCTGCTTTTGTTAATAGGACCATTGAAGAATGGAATGAATTGCCTGTAGCAGCCTTTCAGGGCTGCCCTGTGATCTTAAAGAGGTTTAAGGATAATGTTAGTTATCCATTAAAGTAAATGTTATATATTAATGCTGATACTTCATAGTTATTGTTTACAAACATTCCATAAGTATTGCTATACTGAATAATTAGTAGTTAGGTATTTAAAAAATGTAAAAATATAATGTGGTAGTTGTATTACTATTATTAATTTTATTGTAAGATGATTATTATAATAAGTGAATTTGTACATTTAACTCTGCCATAGTGCAGTACCCAATTACAGAGAATACCTACCTACCTACCTACATAGACTTCTTCCTAAAACTATTTTTTTTGGATTCAGAAGTCTCAAAACATGTATTGTCGGTAAAATTTCTACCTACTATATATGTACATTTTACATACGTGCTAGAGAAATAAAAAGTGTAAACCATATGCCATTCATATACACACATGAACAAAAATAAAATGTTTACATATCAGGAAATGGTTTAATATGTTTCAGACTTAGCTAAATCTACAATTTTCTTGAAGCTTTATAATATTTTATATTTATTCAGTAATACAAAATCCAACTTAATGTGTTGATTTATAAGTTATTTACAGAAAGCTCAAATATTAAATTTTAATTTATACTTATTATACTCAATTAAGTTTAGACCTTTGTTTTTGAAAATAAATGGTTAAGTACGTTTCTACGAAGGTCACCCTGTAACCTCAAAAACGCGAAATGAGAAATGTGTTTGATTTTCCGTTTTTTGACCTATTATAATTTTACACATGTGATTAATAATAATAATAATAATAATAATAATAATAATAATAATAATAATAATAATAATAGAATTTTAATGAAGAATATTGGAATGACAAACAAAAATGAATCTGTAGTAAGATTAAACAGGAAGTATTTCAGCAAATGGGATTTAGCGTTTAAAATGTGGTATAATAGATCTTGAAGTATCTTTTAAAATGTTTCAGACTTCTAAATTTGAAAGAACTAGAGCTTAATTTGCAAAAGAAAAACTGATGTCAAATTTGGCAATTTTATACTTTCTGGTTCACGTATACGTCCTGGTTCAATAAAGTGGATGGATTTTTCCCCAAACACCCAGGAATTTTCTAATGGCTCTGCGCTGGAACTGGTGTAACATATACACCAAAAGAGTTCCCATTTTTCTTAAGACATAATGTTGCATGTATTGTGAGAAAGGTTCCCCGCGAAGGTTTAGCATATTTTACTGTCTACACAAGCGCTATATAACGTACGATGTGAAATCTCAGACTCCATTGAATTCACAGGAGCACTCCTGAAAGAAAATGAAGTAAAAAAGGTGGGATGTTTGGAATGGAAGACCAGGAGTAGAAAGGCCCACAAAGAAACTAAGGAAGAAATGTTTCTTCTCTCTACATACACACTTTAGGTCCGCAAACTTCGAAGAAGGTTCGGTTCGAATTTTCGGGGAAGGAATAAGAAATCGGTGGCAGATCATATATAGGAAAGGAAAATAACTTTGTGTCCCATTCCTACAGGAAAAGGGCTGGATTCTGTTTTATTTCTTAAAAGGAGTGGAAGATGCTATTTGTGTACCTGCAAGAACGAATCTTTTGGAAATGCAACTGAGAAAACTAACACGCTAAGCGATTTATTAGTTTCAACGTAAGGCTTGTTTCTACATTAAGCTAACTAGATTTATGATTTGACGTCATATACAACTATGCCATTCCCTAAACAGTGGAAAGCATTCCAAGTATTGTTAACATAACTCAGATTTGGATAACTAGAGTCAGACTGAAAAATTCAATGTCATAGCCGGGATTTGATCCACGGATCTCTAGACCGTTGCTCTACCACTAAGCTACCATGGTAGCATGCCAGCATAACATTACCATTTCTTAACTGACTCGCATGTTTCCCGGTAAACCACAACGTGATTTCAAAGTGTTTTGAAACAACAAACCCTGATGGTGACTTGCAATATCGTTAGCACTTTAAGTCCCAGGATTCATAGTATAGCCAACTATTATGGACACAATTTCAATTGTTTTCTCACAGAAGAGAGGAACACTTAAAGAACTTGCAACATTGTAAGTCGCCATTGCGGTTGTCATCTCAAAATAATTTGAGATCAGCTTGTGGTTTACCGGGAAACATGTGAGTCAGTTGAGAAATTAGATGCTATCGCGGTATGTTGCCATGGTGGCTTAGTGGTAGAGCAACCGACTAGAGACCGGGAGTTCCGTGATTCAAATCCCGGCTATGGTACTGAATTTTGTAGTCTAATCCTAGTTATCCAACTCCTGTCCTACACACGATTTCTGTGAGAAAACATTTAAACTTAACATATTATAGGTTAGTTTATTTGTTTATACAATGTGCATACAATGTGCATAAATAAATATATAAAATCTACAATATCATACCCCAGAACCTAGTTTCTTAAACGGGGGAATGTATTCCAAATTCTTAAATTTATTTCTTATATCAAGATACAGTCATTATTTCATTATTTTACATATACTTTTAACACAATTAACACTATACCAACTAATATTAAACTACAATTCCCAAAATTTATATTATTAATAATCTAAATAAAAATGTTTATCTTTAATCTCACTTTTAATTTACTTAATAAACCTTCTATTTAACAATTTCAATGCAATGTACATATGTACATATTAGATAGAGAAAGTGTTGTATTGCATCCAAAAATACGTACCGAAATTTCACGGCAAATACATATGTTGTCACTGCCCCCACCAAAGGCATTTTAGAACAAGGTTTGTGTGTGTGTCTTTTTGTAGATCTGTGTGTGAGCATAGCTCAAAAATGAAAAGTCCATTAAGGGCCAAACTTGATAGCTTCGTACATGGATGTGACACACAAATTTTCAAGAAAACCTCCCTCCTCAAACTATTCCTTATATGGAACATTTTCTAAACTGGTGATTTTTCTCAAAAATGGCTCAAATGCTTTTTGGTTAAAATATCTTATGTTTAAAATAGATTTATGATAAATAAAATGCATATGTTGTATTTTCATGGAATAGGTTCTGAAGTCCTGTTCATTGTGAATGGCTGCTGCATTAATGAGAGGGAATATCTTACTGCACAAAATGTAAATATCGTTAAAACACAAGATGTCAAATATATTTGATTGCGTAATTAACCGTTTTCAGCATATTCCTACATATTGGTTTCAATTTTAATATATGGAAAATGTTATTCAATTTATTTTTCCTGTGCAAGCAAACAGAAGGAAGGTCAATGCAGCACATAGCGACCAGCTCTTGAAAGATTTAGCTATCGCTTTAGCCTAGTGTTCCCTTATTTTCGCATATCTAGAAGCACATTATATAATAAAACTATTTCTGTAAATGCTTATATTAACAAGGGAAGTGCATAAAAATAAATGGTTGTAGGAATAGACTGTTGCAGAACAGGTGTATACATTTATGTGAATGTTAAATATCAGATATTTTCATAACAAGTTTCCAACTACTAATTAACATATCAATAAAGTTAAATTACTTTGGGACAAATCAAGCACAAAATAACACAAAGTCATACAAAATACAGTAACGGATTTCATTTTGGAGGAACTTAGTGAACAAGCTTTATATGATGAATATGGTTACTCGTTGGCTTCAAATTGTCAGAATTTAACAGTGATGACTTTCGCAGATGATACTATGATCATTGGAAAACATTTAGAATCAGCAAAAGAATTGGCCGCGCCGTGGCCGAGTGGTCAGACTATTCGTCTCTCACTTAGACGGCCCGGGTTCAATCCCAAGCAACCGCATGTAAGATTTGTGGTGGACAAAGCGGCGCAGGGGCGGGTTTGCTCCGGGTTCTCCGGTTTCCCCCGCCTTCATATTCCACCGGGGCTCCATCATCAGTGTCATCGCCTGCGGTGCCATTGCAGTAAAAGTGGGCGTTAAACACTACAAAAAAAAAACAATTGACTAAACTAACTTTACAGCGTTTTCAAGAAATAGATCTTACCATCAATACATCAAAATCTGTTTGTTTATCCATAAAAGAATGGAAAATATTCACTACAGAATCTGATAATTTCTGAAAATAATGCAATTCAATATCAAAATCCCGAAGAAAAAATACGTTATCTTGACATTAATTTAAAAGATGCGATAGTTTTCGATAGCCATCAAACCTTAAAAAATGTACGTAAGAAAGCTGAAACTTTAGAAAGTTCACCCATTTTACAAGCAGACCAGAAATTTGTTATTCTAAGCTTAACTGTCTCTACGACCTTAATTTATCCTTTTCAAATTATACCAATGGATAAAATTCCACAAAATGTTTTGGATGACGCTGACAAAATATTAAAATACGCTCAAAAAGTATCCTTCAATTACCAACAGATGTTCCAGACCATATGGTATATACTGAGAGGAAATATAAAGGCCTTGGTCTATTCCACGCCTCAGGGGAAGTTCGACTAAAACATATGAACATCTGTAAAATTTTAAAACACTTAAACGACCCGCTTGTTAACGCCGTAAGAAATTTTGAGTAGGAAACTCAAAGCTGTTTACAACATCTTAACATCACTCAGAGTAACTTCAGAGACCCAGTAAGTATTCTCCCAGATGCCAGAAAAGTAAGAAAATATTTAAGAGAAAGAGAATTTCAACTTTGGAGTGAGTTACCACAAAAAGGAAAAGGTTTTAAAACGTTCAGCGATTATACACCTGCAAATGAGTGGTTCCGAGATCATCGCAAACTCTCCTGCTCCGAATGAAGAGACGCCATCAAAATGACTGCTGGCGTTATTGCTGTGCGTTCCTTACCGGGTAGGTCCCAGAACAATACCCTCTGCCGCCGCTGTGGCAGGGAGCACGAAACACTTGCACATGTACGTGGTGCCTGCTCTTATGGAGAGGTACTGCAAAACAGCAGACATCATAAAATTAGTATTTTGATTGCAACAAGCATCAAACTCCATGAGGAAGTGCATGGTTTGTCCAACAATGGTAGCAGCAGTCGCATCGACATCCTTGCTTATAAGATGGTAACGGAGTGACCCTCGAACCTACTGTTCACTTTGAGTCCCACTGTGAACAGCCTGACGAAGTGGACACAGAAAAAAAGGCTATTTGGAATCTACCTTTCCCTTTTACAAGGATAAATACAATCTTAAAAATCTGACTTGTACCATTCACATGACTTTCTCTACATCTCTGCAACAAATTAGTATTAAAACGCTTACACTTCTATTTACTTCATTCCAATCAGAAAAAAATAGCAGAAATAGTCTTATTACTTGCTTCCTTGTAAGTAGGGAGTACCATAGGTTAAATGAAAGTCAAAAGGTGGTTGCTATATCACTGAAGTTCCTTAGTTTGTATGGACAGCAGTTGACAAATTCCTATATGAGAAAAGTATAAGTTTTTCAAGCAGAAACCAAAAACAAGGAATATCTCATTAACGATCAACTCCATGAAAAAATGTGTATAACATAAATTGTGCGTTTAAACGCGCTCTACATTTTTTGTGTAGTAAGGTTTTGTCCATCTCTTATGGTGTAGTAGTTATTCAAAATTCCGTAAAATTCATCAAGAATAAAGTACTCTTCAGAGGTTGTTCCCAGAAAATTCAAGATATACATGTTATTTGTCAGATAAACGTCTTTATTATATGGTGTTTTAATCAAAATCGTTACAGCCATTTTTGAGAAAATCGAAATTTTTGAAAAAAAATCCATGTAAAGGGTTGTTTGGGGTGGGGAATTTATCTCAAAACCTTCGTGTCGCATTCATGGAAGATCCTAAACTTAAATACCAAGTTTGGTATTTTACCGACTTTTAGTTTTTGAGTTATCGTGTTCACAGGCACACGGACATACTGACATACGGACCTTTTTCTGAAAATACTTTTTTTTTTGGATACAGGACACCCTAAAATATTTTTCGAATTTTTTGGTGGAGTGCAATACCTTCTCTATACACTATGTACATAGTACGTGCAGAGAAAGTAAAAGTATATCGGTCACCGGATTAATGATAGGGGTCAGAGCGACAATACCCATTCCACCAATTTTGGAAAGATTACGGTTTGGAGAACGCCTACTGCATACAATAGCGATCATGGCAATCAGAGGATCTATTTTCCTCCTCAGAAATCATTTGTATTCGTTTTAATGCTGGTGCTATAACAATTCATTAAATTTTGTTGTGTAATTTTGAAATTGCTAAAGTGTTGTTTGACAAGATTTGTACGTGCTATTTGTATTAGATTTGAAGTTTATCATTTCTAACTTTATATGTTATGTGTACTTAGTTATACGATTTATTTTTAGCATTGTAAATTATTTTTAAAAATGTTAACTATGTAGTTATATTTTGTCTACATGGCTGCCCTCAGCTGAGGAAAGTAATAAAATAAAATAACGGTCAAAAAATAAGTGTAACAAATAGATTCCTGAACCTTCACTTTATAATTTCTTTCACAAATTGCTATATTGTAATTCATTTACAACGAAACATTCATTATAGAAAATAAATAATTGGTTTATAAATTTGCGCATACTTTAAAGCATTATTAATATAATTTATTTTACTACATATTAATTGATTTCGATTTAAGAGGTCTACAATTTTTTTGTAAATCGCTGTACCCTAAAGGGTTTAAAATCGCGTCACTAGGGAATAATGAATAAACACTCTGTGTGTGACATGACTTTGTTTTGTTTTTTTGTGTTGTTTTTTTGTTTGTTTTGCAACCACAAAAATGTTCTGTGTGGAATCGTAGTAATTTTGGAACGATGGTAAAGCGTAGATATGCAAAGTTTGATGAGCGTTCCGTAACAATGTTCAGTAGCAGTTAAGGACCTTTCTAAATACACCGGAGCACATTTTGTTTAAGAACCAAGTTTTCATAATATTCTTGTTTGCAAAGTGCACGTGAAAACAAATAGGGTTATGTGCCTAAACGTCAAGACATTTGAATTATATCTTGATGTCTCGGAATTATTACGCTTTTGAGGGTGGTGTCTACAGTGATTTATCTTTATATTACAAACAGAATTTCTATTGTGCTATTATTATTCAACCATAAACATTTTCAAGCTTCCGTTTCGAAAACTGCATCGTGTGGAACAATTTAAGGTTTTGAAAACTGTTTCTTTGTAAGTATTAGAATGTCATAATCTCCTGCAGAAATTTTTAAAGCAATGATATCTGTCAACTCTCACGGACCGTTTGCACTAATTCTTAGGAATATATAAAGCAAAGAAAAAGTGTAAGGCATTTGGTCCGAGTCAAGTTGCACTCTGCCGTCAAACAGTCTCTATTTCACAGCCGGAAGTATGCTGTTGTTGAGGTGTGGGGAATTTTTCCATTTTTTTCAGTTTTTGATCAAATTTCACAGATGCATTATCTAAGGGGAGTCCAAATTCCCTATCTTGCAAATGTTAAATTTGGCTATTATCTCAGCAACCAGTTTACATAATGAGCTACATTTTTCAAGGTATATTCAGCGACACATTTATTGTTGATTGATGAAAAATAGAGCGCTTGTATTCATGACAAGGAAAGGCATGAGCTTTTAAATAAAGATCTTAAAATTTTATTGAAAAAACTGATGTATATTCATAAAAATGTTTTGTTAAAATAAAGTATATTTAGATGCAAATGTGTTATAAAAGTTTCAGCCGTTAGTATCAATTAGTTTATACTAATGGAGCATTTTTATAGAGAAATGTACTACTTCTGAAATTGATTTCAAATTTAATATTAAAAGAAATAATAAATAACCTAAATTTCCAAACACAACTTCACATTACTTCGAAAATCTCACATGAAGAAAATATGATAGGGATTTCTATGCTGGCAATAGCTAAAGTAAAACTTTCCGATATAAATAAATCAATATCTCTTTCCTAACACTAACATTTACAAAGTTATTGATATTTTACCTAGTGAATGTACCAATTTGTTATAAAAACCTACTACCAGGATTATTTTCAACAACAGTACATGCTATTATATAATTACAAACTAAAAAAAAATAGAAACTTTTGAGAGAGAAAAAAAAATGTAACTTAAGTAACATGGAAAAATTACCCAATTTTTTGTGCTAGTGTTAATAAACTTTCCTTATGTTACTTTCTCTACACATACTATGTACATAGCGTATAGAGAAGGTATTATTGCACTCCACCCAAAACTTCGATATGGAGATTTCACCGGGAATATATGTTTTAGGGTCCTCTGTATCAAAAAAAAAAAAAAAAAGCATTTTCAGAAAAATGGGTGTGAGTGTGTGTGCGTCAGTGTGAACACGACAACTCAAAAACGAAAAGTCGGTAAAATAACAAACTTGTATTTAAGTTTAGTATCTTCCAGAGATGGGACACGAATATTTTGAGAAAAATCCCCCACACCAAACAACCCTTTACAAGGAACATTTTTCGAAAATTTTGATTTTCAAAGAAATGGCTCTAATGATTTTGATTAAAATATCGTATATTAAAGCAATTTACCTGAAAATTAAATTTATATCTTGAATTTTCTGGGAATAGCCTCTGAAAACTACTTTATTCTGGATGAATTTTACGAATTTTTGCATAACTGCTAAACCGTATGAGACGGACAAAAACTTATCACACAAAAAATGTAGAGCACGTTAAATCACTTTAAACGGTATTCCTTGATTTTGGTTTCAGCTTTAAAAATCTTACACTTTTCTCATACAAGAATTTGTCAACTCCTGTTCATACAAACAAATGAACTTCAGTCACAAGCAACCAGCTTTTGACCACTTTAACCTAGGGACTCCCTTATTTCGTTTCTACTTAAGGAAGTAATAAGAGCATTTCTGCTAATTTTTTCTCGATTAGCATGAAGTAGGGAGGTCGGGTAGTATCGGACACTTAAGCTTTTTCAAAGTTATAACACTTGTTAACGATTAAAATGGAATATGCTATTTTCTACTGAAAACGCGGTGTTGTGATTGAAATAACGTGTTTTTTAAATCATAAACAAATTTTTATTGCTAAACATACATGGTTATACAAAATAATATCAATAGAAGTAACCTCCTATACATTACTTATTATAAGTATGGAAAAATCATGTTATAATAATTGAATCGATGTCATTTGTGTGTTTTTTTTTGTTTTTTTTTTTAGAAAGACACGGCTCACACTCATAATAAAGGCTGGTAATTTCAAGATCTGCACAGTTTTCAAAGACCCAAACTTTGCAAATGTTGCATGTATCCTGACTTCTTGAAAAATTTTGTTGGAGATGACACTATTAGCCATCCATCTTCTTCCTGCAATTCTTCCTCCAAGTTTAAAGATTTTTGAGCTCTTTCTTTTTTACTTGATTTCTATTTACTCTACTTTTGTCCTTTTCACAAACTCTACATGTGGATGTGATTTTGTTTTGCAAATGTGATCACATCTAGATCTTTGTGGCTTGAGTGACCATCAACAATCAAAAGACCAGGATATTTTTCAGTTGGATTGACCCGTTCTGCAAAAACTTTCATCCACTTTAGAAATGCAGCTGCCGTTATCCAACCATTAGGTTGGGCATCGAATACACTACCTACTGGTGCATCCTTTTTTAACTCGTCTAATCTCACCCGCGGGAGAACAAAGTAAGGAGGAATAAATAGATTCCCTGAACCGTTTACTGATAGAAGTACTGTGACTTTCCTACCTCTTTCTGCTGAGGTAAGTTTGCCCACTTGCGTTTTGCCTTTGACATATATTACTTTAAGTTTGTTGGTGTGGCACCAGTTTTGTCGGCATTAAAAATCTTCGAAGGACAAAACTCAAACTTTTCCATTACGTCATTTAGCTTGAAAAAAAAAAAATCGATCAAGTTGTTTCTTACAGAAACCTGCTGCCCTCTGAAGGTGGATTCAGCAGTTCTTAATCACAAGTCTTTCCCAGCTTATTTTGTTGAACCTATGCTTGATTTTTAGTTTCTCTGCATACTGATAAACTAGGGTTAAATATTCAATTTTACTCAAAGCTTGAAGTCTATCACCTAAGGCAGTTTTAGGTACACAATATCTTTTTACTAACTTCCCTAATTGTCATTTCATGAAGTCGAGCTTCTTCTACGGCTTCTTTCATGTGATTTTCGTTCCAATTATGACATATTTTCTCCATCCTAATAGGATAAAATGATAATATTAAGAATTTAACCTTTTAAACTGGTAAAATTGTCAGATACAATCCGAACGCTGCACTCCGAAGCTTTGTTTTATAGCATATGTATTGTCAGGCCTAGGCACATTTATCGCTTCCAGTATAAAGAATAGTTTCCCACACATTTAACAAAACACTTACAAAAATTATTCTACTCAATTTCAGACAAGCTACGTAGTTCCAAAGTTATCTTCGTGCTCTACAAAACTCACAAAAACAAATATCTAATTGTCATTTGCAAACGCCTTGGCCGCTCGATCCAAAATGGCGAGAGCGGCAGTATTCTATCTTAGTACACACGTTAATGGTTTGACAAGTGCTGCTACAGGCGGCTATAAGTTGTAACCCTACTTGTGCGATACAACCCGATCTTCCCCTAAATAGAAGTATAAGCTTTTTAACAATTATTTGTTGCAGAGATGTAGAGAAAGTCATGTGACGGAACATGTCATATTTTTTTAGTAGTGTTAATAAGCTTTCCTTGTTTGTATACAACCAATGCTGTGTTTAGGAGACAATCTGCTTGCTGAATATCTTGGGATCCCTCAAAGTAACAGCAATTTACTTAGTAAACTTTTGTTGTTTTCTTCGATCCTTCCCACATCTGGTCAGGGATCTGGGTGAACTTTTGATGAAAAGTCGTTGCTGAATTGAAAAGTAAGAAGTCCCTTGGACCAGTGAAAACAGAGGACGAGAGAAACCAACATATGGGACGAGTAGAAAGGGCTAAGTTGCGAGCAGGGAAAAGTTTGGAAACAAGCCGGCAATTGAGAGCTGTACTGAATATTGCATCGCAAATAATTCAATGGACACACACGGCGCCCAGGCACTGACCAGTAAAATATTAAACATCTTGCTTTAGTTCTCTCAAACAGAAGTGTAAAACAAAATCATCACTTCCCTTTCATCCTCTGGAGGGCCGATAAAGAATTTAACTCCGACATCATTTATTTATTCTGTGCAGAGATGAAAGACGCAGAAAATGATAATAGATGGCGAAGGAAAAAAGTAGGAACAAAGCTTATCGTGAAATATGAAGCAAGCGAGTGAACACGTTGTTGTACTGGGTACGTTCACTTTTAGGTGTGCCTGTCTTAACAGCTAAAATAGCAACACAGCGAGAGCTTCTTCAAACACAAAACAGCAGAAGCATGTGTGTTTATTGCTGATATGGTTCCTCTGGAGCTGTGAGCTTTTGCACGGATATAGAATACAAAAACCGTAGACACAGGTAACCGTTGACAACTGAAATAAGAAACAAAAAACAATTGCTGCAACACAGATGTATGTTTATTAAACACCACTCCAAGCGCTTCTATTCATTTTCAAATGAAAATATTTTTTTTTTTTTTTTTTTTTTTTTGTACTTTATCTAACATGTATTATACACGCAGCAGTTAGAGAAGGTATTGTACTCAAACCAGAAAATCGATACCAAGACTTTACCTGAATGTATATTTTGTATATTTCCTGAATCCAAAAGACAATCATTTTAATAAAGTATCCTTGTGCGTGTGTGCGTGCCTGCAAACAGCAAAACTTAAAAAGGAAAAGCTTGGTATTTAGGTTAAGTATCTTAAAAGGGTACGAGATGAAGATTTTCAAGAAGACTTCTCCAACCCAAACTACCCCGGTTCGCCACCTTTTGGCCGCGCACTCTAGCCCTGGGTTTATCCGTGGTTTTCCTGGGCTGCTTCCGCGAACACTGTATATCTACCTCGGTTTTTCTCCCTTTATTTCCTTCATTTCACTTCCCTTCCTCACCTTTTAGGTTGGTGGCAGATGTGGCTTAAGGCTCTGCTGCCAGATGCTCTACATTTTTTGTGTGGTAAGGTTTTGTCCGTCTCTTACGGTTTAGCAGTTATGCAATATTCCGTAAAATTCTTCCAAAACAAAGTAACCTTCAGAGGCTATTCACAGAAAATTCAAGATATATGTACATTATATTTGTCAGGTAAATATCTTTGAAATACGATGTCTTAATCAAAATCGTTGCAGCCATTTTTGAGAAAATAAAAATTTTCGAAAGAAGTTCCACGTAAAGGATAGTTAGGGGTGGGGGATTTTCTTGAAAATCTGCGTGTTGTATCCTTGGAAGATACCAAAGTTAAATACCGAGTTTGGTATTAACGGTATTTTTGTTTTTGACTATGCTGCCCACAGACACACACACGGGCCTTTTTCCAATTTTTTTTGGATTCAGGGGGACCTAAAACATGTATTTTCTGTGAAATCCCGGAATCGAATTTTTGGTTGCATTACAATACCTTCTCTATACGCTAACTACATAGTACTTGTAGAGAAAGTAAAAAAGAGCACTGCGTTTCTTTAAAAAAATCTTAATTCATACTAATTTTTCATATTCAATATTATTATCATAATACAGATAGTGTGCATTCTCTTGATTGAAGATGGGTATAATGCATTACCATTTTGAAGCTAGATAAGCTGAGCAAACCAGTTAAGACATTTTGGATGCACAATATTAACCGAGTAAGTTGTCAGTAAGCAACTTTTAGAAATCTTGATTTTCCTCGAGGTTTTGGAGGTTCTTCATGGCGGAAGAAGGAAACATATACCTTAGGATACATACTTTTCACCCGACCTGATGTTATAAACATCTGATGTGTTCCTTCATATGACTTTCTCTACATCTCTGCAACAAATTATTGTTAAAAAGACTATGCTTCCATTTGCTTCACACTAATTGAGAAAAAATTAGCAGAAATAGTCTTATTACTTGCTTCCTTGTAAGTAGAAGCGAAATAAGGGAGCACCATTGTTTAAAGTGATAGTCAAAAGCTGGTTGCTATGTGACTGCAGTTTCTGTGTTTGTATGAACAGGAGTTGACAAATTCCTGTGTGAGAAAAGCACAAGTTTTTCAAAGTTGAAACCAAAAACAAAAAAATATCAACTCCACGAAAAAATTGTATATAATATAAATTGTGTGTTTTAATGTATTCTACATTTTTGTTTGCTAGGTTTTACCCTATCTCCTACGATTTAGCAGTAATGTGAAATTTATCCAGAATAAAGTAGTCTTCAGAGGCTATTCCCAGAAAATTCAAGATATACTTATTATTTGTCAGGTATATATATTTAATATACGATATTTTAATCAAAATCGTTATATCCAATTGCGAGAAAACAAAAATGTGTGACAATTTTTCCATGTAAAGTGTAGTTTGGAATGGGGGGATTTTTCTCAAAACCTTCGTGTCGCATCTCTGGAAAATATTAAACTTAAATACCAAGTATGGTATTTTACAGACTTCCCGATTTTGAGTTATCGTATTCACAAACAGGCGGACCTTTTTCTGAAAATGCGTTTTTTTTTTTTTTATAGAGGGGACCTAATGCATATATTTCCAGTAAAATCTCGGTATCGAGTTTTAGAGTGGAGTACAATACCTTTTCTATACACTATGCACATAGTACGTATAGAGAAAGTAAAAATTTGTTGTACAAAATGTTGTATACAAATGTTAATGAAACTATACAAGCATCAGTTAGTTGTATTGAGAGCGACACTCTATCTCTCATTAAATGTTCATGTCATTGAACACAATTCTTCGCACTTGAATTAATTACCTCCTATTTCCTTGAAGGAGTTAAATCTTTCTCTGAACCAGTAATTATTTCAAATCTTCAGTAAATCCTCATCACAATATATAATATGGGTAAAACGGTTCATATGTTTTTCTTTCTCTTTAAGTACTATGAACATAGTACATAGAGAAAGTTTTGTAGTGCACCCAAAAATTCGATCTCGAGATTTCACCGGAAATACATGTTTTAGGATCCCCCGAATCCAAAAAAAAAAAAGAAAAATTCCCGTGTGTGTGTGTGTGTGTGTGTGTGGACAGCATAGCTTGAAAACGAAAAGACCGATAAATATCAAACTTGGCATTAAAGTTCGGTATCTTTCAAGGATGCGACACGAAGATTTTCAAGAAAATCCTACCACCCCAAACTACACTTTACATGCAAAAAATTTCAAACATTTTGATTTCCTCAAAAATGGCTCCAACGATTTTAATCAAAATCTCTTATATTTCAGATATTTACATGCCAAATAAAATGTATATCTTGATTTTTCTGGAAACGGCCTATAAAGACCTCTTAGTTCTGGATTATTTATTGAAGACAATAGGAGATAAATAAAAATCTGCTACACAAAAATGCAGATCCCGATAAAATACACAATTTATGGCGTATACATTTTTTTCGTGGAGTTGATCGTTTTTTAGATACTCTTTGTTTTTGATTTCAGCTTTAAAACTTCTTTTCTCATACAGGAGTTTTTCCACTCCTGCCCATACAAATAAAGTCACATAACAACTAGCTTTTGATTATTACTTTAACCTATGGTACTCCCTTATTATAACTTTCTCTAGCACCGTATGTACAATGTGCATAGGGATAGAGAAGTATTGTATTCCATCCAAAAATTCAATACCGAGATTTCACCGGAAATATATGTTTTAGGGTCCCCATATCCAAAAAAAGAATTTTCATAAAGAGGTCCGTGTGTGTGTGTGTCCGTGTGTCTGTGAACACGATAACTCAAAAACGAAAAGTCAGTAAAGCACCAAACTTGGTATTTAAGTTTAGTATCTGCCATAGATGCGAAACAAAGATTTTGAGAAAAATCCCCCCACTCCAAACTACCCTTTACATGGAACTTTTTTCGAACATTTTGATTTTCTTAAAAATGGCTCTAACGATTTTGATTAAAATATCGTATATTAAAGATATTTAGCTGACAAATAATATGTATATCTTGAATTTTCTGGGCATAATTTCCAAAGACCTGTTTATTCTGGAAGAATTAGTAAATGTAAGAGATAGACAAAAACTTACTATACAAAAAATGTAGGTTTTGTTAAAATATACAAGTTATGTCATATACATTTTTCTCGTGGAGCTTACAGTTTTCGAGGTATTCATTGTTATTAATTTCAATTGTGAAGTACTTATACCTTTCTCAGACGGGAGTGTGCGGTTTACTGTTCTTCTACTCCTGGCCAAGAAAAGAAGTGATTTGTAATGACAATCGCATAACGACAACTTTTAAAACATTTGTCTATAGCTTTAGCCTAATATATTCCCTTATTTTTTCCTACTTATAAGGAACTAAGTAATAAGAACATTGTGCTAATGAGTACCTCGATTAGCAAGATGCAGAAAGAAAAACAATCATATATAAGAAGTTTTTAGAACAGCTAGAGAAAGGCATGTGAGTGTAACACATCAGATTTTTTTTCTTCTACTTACAAGGAAGCAAGTAAGAAGACTATTTCTGCTATTTCTACAGAGATGTAGAGAAAGTAATGTGAATGGAACATATCAGCTTTTTTTTCCAGACATGCATATGTATGTATCGAGTAAAAGGATTCCCAAGTGGTAAAACGGTTTGTATTCCATTTTCCGAATATATATGTACAAATATAGCTCAGATATGTTATGTATGACGTTCCGCTTTCTTGTCATCGTGGGAGCAGTTTTTGATACTACTGTCAGGATGTCGTGATTTTAAGGCTTGATATGTGAAATTTCGTCAGTAACACCTTAGTGACACTTCTGCAAACTTCCACACCAACTGTATTCCAATAGCAGCGGCTTGAAAATCTATTTTTGCAACTTGGATGGACTAAATGGACTAAAAGGTTAACATGTTTTCCACTTCAGTTACAGAGCTTTTAGTCTTTAGAGAGTACATTTTTTAGAGACTAAAGTCACCTTTTAGATTAAGACGTAATTAAATAGTCTATACTAATATTGTGTATTGTGTACTAATAAGTCTATACTAATTTTGTAATTGGGTATATGTTGTTCTTATTTAACATCGTCGGTCCCCATGGCCGCGCTCGCTAAGGCGTCTCGCTTTGGTGCTTCGTGGCGCAGGAGATCGTGGTTTCGAGTCCCGCCTGGGCATGGGTGTTATATGTTTGCGTATGTATGTGTGTGAGTGTGTGTGTAAAAGAAATTAACAGCAATTTAGCAATCATACAGCAAACAAAGTAATCAAATTAGGTAAATAAAAGTAGGGTACACAGAAAAAAAAGCAAAAAAAAATATTACAGACTAGACCCATGCGGGACTAAATCAAAATACTAAGACGCCATAACAAAATATATGTATGGGAGCACATAGTGTTTATCAGTATTGCTATAGTTATTGTTATAGTTATTGTTGATAGTGTTATTGTTATTGCTACTATTATTTTACCACTATTATTATATTATTATTTGTATTATTATTACTACTATTTCTGTTATTATATGTGTACTATAATGATTATTATAAGTAATATTAGCATTATTATTACTATTTGAGTATTATAATTAGTATTACTATTATTATTACTGTATTATTACTATAGTATTATTAAACGCTAATACGTTTAAATCAATACAAAAAAAAACATAACAAAAAGAAACTCTGATGTATTCTATTCACATGACTGCCTATTCAGCAAACAAACTACCAAATAAAAAAAAAATATATATATATATATATTTATTACGTCATACTGAGATAAACAGAAGCAGAATAGTCTTATTACTTTGCTCCTTATAGCTGAAACGAAACTAAGGGAACATACTAAGCTAATGCAATGATCAAATGGTTAAAAACCTGTCATTGAAATTTAGTTAACCAGAATTAAAACAAGATAAATACAGCTGAATTCTGCGAGAAAGTATACTTCTTTTAAAATTGAAATCAATAACAAGGAACATCTTGGAAACGCTCAACTTTGCAGTAAAAAAAGTGTTTTATCTATGAAGTTTTTGTCTATCTCTCACAGTTTGTCAGACAAAACTCACTTATAACGCAGATAATTTAAGTCTTCTCTACAAGTAGAAGATATATATATATATATATATATATATAATTTTATTTTTCATGTAAATATGTTTAATATACAAATTTTTTGTTAAAAGTGTTAGAGCCAACTTTGAGAAAATCCAACATTTCGAAAAATCTACCATATAAAAAGTAGTTTGGAGTGGGGGGATTTTCCTGAAAATCTTCTTGTGGTATGCTTGGAAGGTAGTAAACTTATACTAAGTTTTGTATTAATTTTCCTTTTTGAGTTATTAAGTCCACAATCACACACACACACACATACATATACACTTACACACGCATATTTCCCATAAGATGCTATTTTTGGACTCAGGAGCGTCAAAAATATATATATATATATATATATTAACTCGTGAAATCCTGACATCAAATATAAAAGAGTCCATAACGGAAAAAAAAAAAAAAGAAAAACAAGTAATTTAGTATATTACGTGCTCTTAGGTTTTTTTCTTCTTTTACTTTATTTCTTATTTAGCACTTCTTTATTTTTAAGGCACCTCTTGTTTTGACTAACTCTGGTTATACGTATATTGCGTAATAATATTAGTAATAATAATAGTAATAATAACAATAATAATAACAATAACAACAATAATGCAGTGAAATATTATGTCCTGTCGTGTTGATTTAACCCTATAATGTGACGCAGAATTTAAGCTTGAAGCAATCTAGGCTACTACAAATAAAACTATACTGCCCTAAAGGAGATTTAAAAATCATAAAATGATATTGTTTGGCACGTAAAAGCCAAAGAAAGGTTTGTGAAAAAATTGCAACGTGACGTCATCGCTTCACGATACGCATGAAAACTGCTTAAAATGTCTTGTTTAACGAAAGTAAGATAGGCAAGGTTATGTAATATATATACTCGTCATTATTATATATAAAATAGCTAAGAATTGGTGTTTATGAAAGTAATTATGTATATAAAACCTAAATAAACATATAATATGGGAGGAAGAGAACAAAAGGGATCACGATATACCGGATGCTGTAATTTGTTTAAGAATGTAACAAAGGAGAAGAATGAAACTTAACAAATAACTAATTTAAAAAAGTTCATAATTATGCGAACATTATTATGAAAATTATTCCAATTTATTTATTTTAATTACTAGGAGCATTTAAACATGTATATTGTATATGCATTTCACAAAAAGTGGCAACAAGGAAATCTTTCGTCCCCATGGTGATGGGCAGATTACAATGCTAAAAAATCTGATGTGTTACACTCCCATGACTTTCTGTAGCCGTTCTACAAACTTCACACATAAGATTCTTCTTCTTTCTGGACCTTGCTAATCGTGGTACTCATTAGCACAATGTTCTTATTGTTTAGTCCCGTATAAGTAGGAAGAAAATATGGGAATACACTAGGCTAAACCAATAGTAAAATGTTTTAAAAGCTGTCGTTTTGCGATTGTCATTACAAATCGCTTCTTTTCTTGGCCAGGAGTAAAACAAAAGAAAAACGGACACTCCCGTCGGAGAAAAGTAAGCTCCACGAGAAAAATGCATATGGCATAACTTTTGTATTTTAACAACACCTAAATGTTTTGTATAGTAAGTTTTTGTATATCTCTTACGGTTTACTAGCTATGTCAAATTAAGGAAAATGGATCCAGAATAAATAGGTCTTCAGAAGCTATTCCCAGAAAATTCAAGATATACATTTTATTTGTTAGGTAAATATCTTTATTATGTGGTATTTTAATCAAAATCGTTAGAGCCATTTTTTAGAAAATCAAACTTTTCAAAAGAAGTTCCATGTTAGGGGTAGTTTGGGGTGGAGGGATTTTTCTCAAAATCTTCGTGCGCATCCCTGAAAGATACTAAACTTAAATACCAAGTTTGGTATTTTAGCTACTTTTCGTTTTTGAGTTATCGTGTTCACAGACACACACACACGGACCTTTCTCTCAAAATGCTTTTTTTGGATACATAGGGTCCTAAAACATGTATTTCCGGTGAAATTTCGGTATCGAATTTTTGGGTGGAATACAATACTTCTCTATCCCTATGTACATTGTACATATGGGCTAGAGAAATTAAAAACAATGATCTTCAATTTTATGATAGATGTAAAACTTTTTATAAAGTTCCGGTACAAGTCTCTGAATAATGAAGACGTAGCCACAGACGCTCTAAGCTCATCTCAGAAATCGAGATTAATATTATAGAAATTGTATATAACATCATGCATTGTATTAACTATCATCATTAATTTATGTAAGTACCTACCGTAAGATAGATACTAGGCACAATTTCCGTAAAAGAAAACAGTTCAAGTCGCGTGCCGCGTTGTTATAACTATAATTTCCACGAATAAAAGTTTTTAACCACCAAATTTCTTTGAAATTCATTTTCACCTAAAAGATCCTTCCAACTAAGCATGGGGTTTGAGATTCTTATACTCGCCGACAATACAGTTAGCAGTTACTTGAAATAAGCCCGGGTTATGAAATACAAACAACTTCAACGCTGAGAAGAAGCTTAAAACCGTCTCAACAACTTGTTCGGCGCTAAACAGAAATTCCAGATCCATACACTGTAAGCGTGACCAACGTTACAGATCCAGCGGTAAATTCGAACTTATAAAACATGTCTCAGCATAGCTACCACACCGAGGGTCCAGGACGAGAAACGGTGGACTTCCAGAGACGAACAGCAGCCCAGCCGACTCCGAGACTACATGCTCTACTGACAGCGAAGGTGAGGTAACGGTGAAAACGAAGTTTCAGTACCAAATAGTTTATAATGTTAAATAAGGACAGCACATACATAGTTACAAAACTAATGGTAGATGCTGAAAAAAAAGTAAAGAAGTTTTAATTACTTCTCAATCAAAAGATGACTTCATCCTTTCGAAACTAAAAGCGCTGTAACTGAAGTGGATGTTAGTATTTTCTACTCGTTTGTGTTGTTGTACATACAGGATGATGCTAAAAGCAGTTTCCCCATACATTAAAACATAACCAGGATAATATTCTTTTTTACTTGAACATGTAATAAAGAGACATCATTTTAAGTTGTTGGTATTATATAAACACATTCTTTTTGTTCAATTGTACACATCGTAAGGAAACGCCTTACAACTGATTTACAAATATGGGACAATAAAGGTTTATCTTTAATGATGGTATGAAATGCATTTTGAATGGACATTTTCAGTTCATTCAAATTTCTTGGCAATACAGGGAACCCATATCCTTGAGTTCCCTACGGATTGAAATCACATGGCGTCAAATCCCAGGAACGTGGAGGACAACCACAAATTCAATCCAGTCTCTGAATGTGTTATTAAAAAAATTACGAAGTATCAGTGGAGTGCTCTATCTTGTTGACAAATTAAAATCAGAATGTGGTTGTTTTCCATCTTGGGTATTCAAAGTTCTGCAGCATTTCTAAATAAGCTGCAGAAGTAACTTTATCTTCAAAAAAAAAAAAAAAAAAAGGTCTTATAAATCCGATACCTGAAATTCCTCCCCAGACAATAACACCCGAAACATTAAGATCTTTCTGCATTACTCATGGGGGTTTGTGTCGGACCAATAAACAATTATGGCCATTGAGTTTGAAATTTGCCTCACCTGTCCATAAAATTGACCGCAAAAAATTAGCATCTGCTTCGTGGCGTACTAAAAACAACTCGCATAACTCAAATCTTCTGTCATAATCATCTTCATGTAATGCGTGAAGAAATTATGGGCGAAAAGGCTTGAATTTGATGTCTCTCTGCAGGCTCCTTCTAGATATGCGCAATTGCACAGTCTGCTTCTTAGTTGACTTGCGAGGACTCGCTACAAATGCCGGCTCAACTAACAAGACATTTTTTTATTTTTGGACATTTACAAGATCGACCGGATCTCAAAGCATCTGCAGCACTCCCTCTTTTTTGAAAGTTTATGTTGGGTTTCCACAAAAGTTGTCGAGTTGGTAATGGCGCCTTAGGAAGCCTTGTTCGAAAGTCAGCATGAACTCTGGTCATGATTTGCCTATAAAAATCCGAATTGATGAAGGGAAGCCGACTTTAGCGCCACCCTATATATGACAACACGGACTCTTAATACAAACCTAGGAACTCCTCTTAGTGAAGGAGGTCGCTAGCGCTAACACACTACCGCCCAGGATTTGCCACTGCCGCAACTACAGTGCCGCAACCTCCCGGTATTTACTTGGATTTGTCCCGTTGAGCTCTACAATTCCGCAAATGATCGAAGGATTGTGAAATATAGCGCTGATGGGCCACCTGGTATGTACAGTAGAACCTGTAAAATCTCGCATTACGATCATCTGCTGTTGAACAGCAAGCAATGCATATAGGAGGGAATGCAAAACGTTTTATTTGTGTACGTAACGTAAGGATAAAGTTTGGAGTTTGCAAACTCTTGCTTCAAATTGCGTAGCGTGTTTCGTGCGTCTATATTAATGCTTACAGTGAACAACATGGATGGGAAGTCTTGCGCTTATAATGCGTCTGAGCTTACATCTCAGCCTGTGTAATCAGATTCGTTCAGTGACCAATCAACTTAAAACAGAAAAGGACTTTACAATATCAGCCAACCAGTGTACGTATGCAAGACAGTATGGCTATGGGACATTCTGAAGACCTGAACCATGGCCCTTGTTGAAGAGGGAACCCTGTTCTTTTATATATATGCCAGTACGATCTTTATAGCTACGATCTCCCACAACCATAGTCTCAAAATAGTGTGAGGATGATTCTCGGAAAATCGTTGTATGCTCTTCTTATAAGGCAGCGGACGGAGCAGGTATCTAGTGAACAGCAGAATTAAGTAATATTTTAGAAGGGAAGAGAATAAAGAAACCCCCAATTCAGCTAGTTAGAGTTATTTATTATTAGCTCCATGCTAAAAGATAATGACTAAAGGAAGCCTGCCAACCTGTCGTGGCTTACATCTGGGTTAATTCTACAAAAACTACTTCCACCTACCTCTTACCACTTCCGGAACTTCTTCAAAGTGTCGTCAGGCCCAAGGAGGTGCCATACAATAAAGAGCTGCGCCAGGCAGGAATAGCGTTGGTGGGGGAGGTCTTTAAGGAGATAAGAAATGCCCGTAAATCAGTTGACAACGGAGAAGCAGTGGCGAGCAAGAGATAGAAGAGAAAGAGAGAGAGAGAAAGACAACCGAAGGCTGGGGAATCTAGAAGGAGGTTAAGAGATGCTTTGGAGTCCAAGCCCATTTATCTTTAAGACCTCCTCTTTCTCCTCCACTTCTTGCCCTCTCCACTCCCTGTTTCGTCTTGCTAGCCACACGGCCATGCATACAAGTTTCTGGCCTGCGGGGAGATACAAGTTCTCTCGTCAGAGTGTGTATCTAAGTCAAGGGTGAGCAGAGCAACAGAATCGCCTCGAGTAATGCTTTGCTTCTCTCAAAGCATTTAACACAATTTTATTCATTTTATTAGATCAGGGATAGGAAATACAAGATGCCACGAGAGAAAAGTGAATTTGGTGCTTAATTTGATGATTCCTTGGAGAAAGAACAATACCTTCGGGAGCTTCTGTATTTCCATTACCACCGCCCCTTGCTTTAACAAGCTTCCTACGTGTTTAAGTAATACGCCCAGAGCAGCAGCACGAAAATAAACCAAGAGACAATGTGGAATTCTAAAATGCTACACAGTGTCATTTTAAATAGTTATTGGGGTTAACCAGTTTGGTGATTTTGCATAGAAATATTGCACTATATGTCGCAACCTATCACGTATGATACTGTTAACTAAATGTCCTTTTACTATAATTTTCAAGAAAACTCTTCGTTTAGCTAAAATTATTAAAGATATATTTTTTTTATATCCTCATCTGTGAGCTAAAGATAAAACCCACAGATGGATAGCTGCCCTTAGTCAAGAGATACTCCAATGCTACAGCCCCTTATTAATCCAAATGGACAATGGTTAAAGGTAGAGAATTTATTCTGTGAAATTGTAATGAATTGAATACAGTAATTATACACAATTGTTGACATTGATTGACTAAGGATTGATATTTCCATTATTATTACATTGAAATATTGAACGCCAAATACACTTTTCACTAAAAATATGGTTTATTTCGTATAGCACATGCTTTTAATATAAAGTATTCACTATACGGAAAAACACGTATTTGACACATTGAAATTAAAACCCAGAGATACAACTAAACATTATATGTTGACTGCTTGAGACATTGGTTTACCGTAAGGTGATTTTAAATATAAAAAATGTCGCACTAGTTTGTTGAATTTCGCTTCGACGAGTTTATTGTTTGCGCCATTGTATCCACCCGTCTTACAATCAGTAAAATGCACTAGGTACTGCAATTTTTTCGATAATTTTCCACAATTTTCGGAGTCTAATCCTCTTAATTACCGAAAAAGCATATTGCATACTGGATTTGGTATTAATCTTAACAACAGTTTCAAAGAAATACATCTTGAGTCCTCCATAACGTTCCTTAAATACTTGGTGCATTTTTAGATTTTAATTCTATTATAAAAACATTATTTATATATGTATAACATTATAAAATCTCTAGCATTTCAGGTCGTATGTTGAGCCACTGAAGGAGAAGATCACGTCGCGTGGCTGCAGCTACTGAGAGCCTATACACGTAATCGACTTGAGTTGGACTGGATGTTTCCTATCATTGCCTTCTGGGCTGTCTCATAAAATTGACCAAAGAGTATACAGCGCAAAAGTGTGCCCCTGAAACTGAGCGGGATGGCCCAGGCCCACATTCGCAAGGTCACGGTTTCATTCCCCGTGACTCACCTACCTGACCAGTGTGTCTTCTTTCAGATTTCCCCAGGGCACCAGGCGAATACTGGGTAGGTTCATTAGATCCCCCACATTGCTGAGGATGATCCAAATAATCCTCTCTTTGTGGTTAAAGGAGCAGGCGACGGTGTTTGACGGTTGCGGTTAGATAGTGACTTACACACTGTGAAGCAGGCCTGACAAGGAAAGGTCAAGAGATGTGAAGTTACCCTCCCTTTCGTCTCCACGTCATTTTTCTAGGATACCAAAACTATGCCAATAATTGATTGTATTTCCCTGGAAAATCGATTCCCTAAGTATGTCATGCAAATCTCGAATGGGCCAAAATACTCTAGTGAAGGCCGCGTTTTCAAAGAAGAAAGTAATTTACATCATGATAATGACGCACTTATAATGGCGGGAATCAACAGAGTGCCACGTTCATATTATACACTAACTTAATTAAATTAGGGCCTATATTTCCATTAATCTGTGAAAGTGCCTTGCCGGAACTAAATCTTAATCCGCTGAAGAACATGACGCTTCTGTTGAGGTGTATTTGCAGATCTAGAGGAATCTGACTTCCGTGAAGGGATAAATCCATGTACAATTTAAAAGTGTGTGGCAATCTTTAGTACTTGATTCCGAGAACTTTCCATGCTTTTATTATTTTGACATCAGCTACACATTACCATTAAGTGCGCAACATGCTTGTGGAGGCCGCGTCGTGGCCGAGTGGGTAGATCACTCGCCTCTCATATAGACGGCCTGGGTTCGATCCCAAGTGACCGCATGTGAGATTTGTGGTGGACAAAGCGGTGGTGGGGCGGATTTTCTCCGGGTATTCAGGTTTCCCCCGCCATATCATTCCACCGGTGCTCCATCATCATTCACGTATCATCAGTGTCACCACCTGCGGTGCCATAAGTAGTTAAAGTGGGCGTTAAACACTACCAAAAAACGCTTGTGGAATTCACTACAGATATATCCTTTATATTTAGTACAATCACATATATTTTAAGCAACAGCAACATGCTAGGCAGCATTGATGAAATCTAAACGCCAGTTAAGAGAAATTATACAATTTCCTTCTCAAGCTTTTGAGCAGGATTTTAACTCTGTAGGACTGCTTGTGAAATATGAAGTAATCTGCTGGTTTTGGTTTAAGTAGTCAGGGATTGTACCTGTTAACCCCAAATGAGGGGTCGCTTCCTCCGGTTATGTTTGAAGTCTTCACCCTTACTACTGGAAGCTCGGAACTCCAAAGCTATAGCCCCCTGTGGAGAGGGGACCAGTTATTACATCCCCTTCTACCATTCGGTTCCATATTGCTGTAACAGTCTTATTAGCATAGTTATTCGTTCCACCCTACACACGTCTTAGATCACCCCTCTTCATCTTAGATAATCGTTGCGAATGGTTCCTTATTTATATGGCTGACACGAATTAGTCCCCTTGGAACTATTTTATAATTTAGCTCAAACTCTGCCTATAGCAAAAGTTACGAAAAAATTAAATTGTGTTTATGCCTTAGAACGAGAATTTTAGGTACTTTATGGTTCATAATTAAACTCTCTTAATTTACTTGCACGTCAATGCTATTTCGCTTTCAATTTTTGGAAATTGTTACAGATTTCATTAAAAATATTCCATTGTAACATTTTGTCAGGAAGACTTTTGTAAAACCATTAGATCATTAGAGATGTAGTCTTACATTCAACTATTTTTTCTTGCATCGTCTCTGGGGCAATGCTTCTAAATTTTTATCTCATTCTCCATCTTAATCTCTCACTCCCTCTCACTACTTTACAACATATTTTTTTATTTATTTCTAAACTAAAAGGAAAGGACCATGCTCCACATTTTCCAACGCAGGTTGGAAAGGATACTCCCTTTAACAATATGGGAAAAGATGACAAACTAGTTCGAATCTCGCTTAGGATGAGTTGCCGGAATACGGTTTTTTTCGGGCAATTTTAAGCTCCATGAACCCCGAGGTCATTTGAGCAACATTTACCATTCCATTCATCGTCTATATGACCAACAAGGTTAAAAAACGTTAAGCTACCAAAAATGACAAAGGAAGACAGGGATGACTGTCGCGACTGCACGGACGGATCACCTGAAATGGAAATGGGGAGTACTCGTCGCCAGAATGTGCCATTGCCCATGGACCCAGTGAACTGCTATATGAGACCCAAAAATATATGTGTTCCAGAGAGACCGAAGACAGGATAAGAGAGGGATTTCAAACGGGCAGCAGGAACAAGTTGGACAAGGCAAACCAGAGACATTACATGAAAAATACTAGATAAAACAGTTACCCAATAATACATGACCTCCATGTATGCAGCTTAAGCGATAGTAATAGTGATAATGACACGTGTTAATTAAAGCAAACAAAACAGTGATTAATATTAAGTGTTAAATAGAAATAAACAAAAAATTGGTATGCTAAACTAAAGCGTCAATCGAACCTGCAACCACCAATTTATGAGTAGGCAACTTAAGATAATAGAATAAACCGTAGGTTATTTTTGTATTTATTTATGAAGTGGCTAAAAAAGTTGCAATTTTATTAAACAACAAAGTTAAAGTGTAAAACCTAACTTTAATGAATCCGTGGTATAATGGCTACCATGCTAACTTCATATACCAAAGGTGACGGGTTCAAACTCGGCGGAGGGCGGTGGATTTTTTCGAGTGTAAAAACGCCATTTACATTTACATTTACATAAAATCCTCAGTTTTAGCTTTTCTGACGCTTTATTACGATAAGGCAAGTACTGCATTGATTGTAAATCTCGAAGTCAGTATTTTACTGAAAGTGCTGATTTTGACTCACCCAGGGTATAAAAATAACACATAAGGTTAGATATATGCACGATGCGCGTTTATGTGTAGTTGCGTTTTCAATCTGTTGAGAATTAAAAGTTACCCAGACGAATGGGAACAAATTCATACCATTTAAAAGCAATAAAAATCTTTGCTAAAATGTTCACCACCCAACTCCTACTTTAGTCACCAGGGGTAACAGAATTGTAAACAAATTCCAAACAATATAAAGAAAAAAATCTGATGTGTTCCATTCACATAACTTTCTCTACATCTGTGTAACAAATTGTTGTTAAAAAGCTTATGCTTCTATTTACTTCATGCTAATCAAGAACAAAATTAACAAAAATAGTTTTATTACTTGCTACCTTTTAAGTAAAAGCAAAATAAGGGAAACCATAGGTTATGTGACTGAAGTTCCTTTGTTTGTATGGATAGCAGTTGACAAATTATTGAATGAGAAAAGTGTTAAGTTTTTCAAAGCTGAAATAAAAACAAGGAATACCTTAAAAACGATCATCTGCACGAAAAAAATGTATATAATATAAACTGTGTGTTTAAATGTGCTCTGCATTTTCTGTATAGTAAGTTTTTATCCATCTGTTACGGTTTAGCAGATATGCAAACTTCCGTAAAATTCACCCAGAATAAAGTAGTCTTCAGAGGCTATCCTCAGAAAATTCAAGATATACATTTTATTTGTCAGATAAATATACGATATTTTAATCAAAATCGTTAGCTATTTGTTAGAAAATTTAAAAAAAAAATTGCATGCAAAGGGTAGTTGGGGGTGGGGGTATTTTCTTGAAAATCTTCGTGTCGCATCCTTGGAAGATACCAAACCTAAGTACCAAATTTGGTTTTTAACGGATTTTTCGTTTTTGAGCTATGCTGTCCACAGGTAAATAGACAGACACACACACGGACATTTTGTAATGTTTTTTTTATTTAGGGGGACTCAAAACATGTATTTCCGATGAAATCTCGGTATCAAATTTTTGGGTGGAATACAATAGCTTCTCTATACACTATGTACATTGTTCGTATAGAGAAAGTAAAAACTTCTAAGTACAATCAATAGCGAAGTTAAAATGGTTGTTCCAAAACTTGACTTCTAAAATAACTACATCAACTTTGAAAAGTGTGTTCGTAGCCCAGTATCCAACTTTTTAAAAGGTTTTTTAGCAAATTGTATGCCTAACAAGAAATCTATCACTATAATAATGTCACAAATACTTCAAAAGTTTTCTGTCATCTATGTCGTAAAAGAAGTTCATGCTGCAAATTTAAGATGTTGTTTTCAAATTGAAGTATTGGAGATGGAAACTAGACAATGTTGGATCGAAGCAGTTGAACATAAGGGGTTGGAAGTGCCTTACCTACAGGCGGTGTTCCGGATGCAAGAGGTGTCCGTCCTGGTTAGCATCTTCCAGGAAGAAAGCGAAACAGAAGTGATTGCTTTAAAACACAAGTTCGTTTGGAACCTGCACAACAAATGATCGTATCATATGCATTTTTCTTCACATTTTAGCAGTGCTTTGCTATGTTCTCTGCATGTTCCAAAATATTTGCAGCTCATTTAGGGCAAATTCAAGTTGAAAATAGCAGCTTATATTTGGTGCATGGGCTTCATATACCATATAGAAAATACAAAGAAACTTTTCAGATATTTTCCATAAGAGTATAGCGATAGGTTCCTTGCTCACCAGGCAACTTTTTAAGGAGATAAGCGTAAATTTTCCTAGAAACTGAGTTCCATGCACAAAAAAAAATCACATTTCTCCAAAATATTAGCACGTATTGAATAATGAATATATGTACATGATTTGTGAGATACCCTACAAGTAATTTTATTTTTTGTAAAACACCCAAGAAGTTTTTATGGTATTTATATAACTTATTACAAAGTTATTATTCGAAAAAAAAATTCAGAGCGTTTTAAGGTGTGGTATTGCTCCTAGGTAATTCGTTTCTTAGTATTTGAACCTCTGGAAGTATTTATTAAATGATGTTTCAAATTTTCACAGGTGAAGTGTTAAGGTGACATTACCGTATATTATTAATAGTAATTTCATATTAACATTTTACCCGTTTTGTAATTATTATTATTATTATTATAGCAGCAGCTGTTGTAATGTTTATCTGGGTAACGGCGTCCCTAAACAGCCCAGGTCTACAAAGATACTGGAATCGAAGGGATAGAATGATGGATAGTTCTGTCTGGAGTCCACTTATAGCTTCCATAAATGGAATGTAACATAAATAGACGTTAGAAATGGATGTAGATTTCAGCAGTGCGGTCAAGGTTGGGGCTATTGTGGCTACTAAATAGCCGGGGAGGAAGGAATAAGTTGAGGTAATACTAGGGGTGCCAATTTTGATTGCGCAGTGCAGCAGGTCCCTGATATTTTCAAGTTGAACTCAAGGACATCCAGTCGATGCGCACCAACCACACGCATAGGTTAGGGCAGAAGGTTCTTAGCTTAACATATCCACTACAAACATCACAACAACATCGACCACCATTGTGGCCAAAATGAAACGTAACAATGACAGAACAATTCGATATTCTAGTGTTCCTTCACACTCTAGCCAACGCGCGACTGCCCGTGCACGTCCTCCGGAGCCAGAGGTCGCGTCAAAACAATTCTAATATCCCTATGTTATAATTCCAATGGCAATTCAGCTCAACTATTAGATCACCAATGGAATAGACGAGATTAGGCAATATCAACCATTGTGGTCATCTGACTGGCGCGATATCGTCGAAGAATCTTATCGTAGCTATGTTCCTTTCTTTGAAATCTTGTCACACCTGACATTTTTATGTCCAATCTTTTGTCTTGGTTATTGGCAACAAGATGACAATTCAGGCAGCCAACCCTAACTTTTAATAACTGCCAGTTTCACAATTATAGTTTCAATAATTCAGTTACAATGATTATTTAAAATGTCATCCAGTTCATAATGCATTTAGTTAAAAAAAGAAGTGAAAATAATAATTATTTTTATTTCTTATGTATAAGATGAGTGCAAAAGCCTCAAATAAAATAATGCTTATTCTCATTTCATGTATTACTTATTAAAAGCTAAAATGAAATAATTATTCCATATTTCTATTGTTGCTGTCGATATTCGTGCATTGGATGTAGACACGGTCGGCCAAATCATAATTCGGGAGGCAGTGAAGAAATAAGTTTTACATACACATAAAACATTCGGCATGGTCGAATGCATCATCTTCCATTTGAGAACTAATGTAACTACTACAAACATAAACTAATAAAATCGCCCTCCTATATATTAACATTTTATAGTCTATTTCGCTGAATTGTCGCTTCGCTCCAGTAGTGTAGAGCAAACAGCTAGAGACCGAGAGATCCGTAGTTCAAATCCCGGCTATGGCATTGCATTTTTCAGTCTGACTGGTTATCCAACTCCGTTCCTACTCACGGCCTGTGTGAAGAAACAATTAAATTAACAATAATTGACAATAATAGTTGGCTATACTATGACGCCCGGGATTTTACGTACTTATGATATTATGTCACTAATGGAGTATATCTCAAAACAATTTGAGATCACTTTGAGGTATACCGGAAAACATGGGTGTCTGTTGAGAAATGTAATGAGTTGCCCGCATATTGCCACAATAGCACAGTCGTAGAGCAACCGGCTAGAGAGTAGGAGATCCGTGATTCAAATCCCGACTATGGCATTGAATTTTTCAGTCTGACTCTGCTTATCCAACTCCTTTCCTAGACGGGCTTGTGTGTAAAAACAATTACATTAACAATCGCGATTAATGTTTACCACATTTAGTATAGACCACAATGATTCAATTAAAGTTGTTTTATATCGGTTAACAAATTGTTGTTAATCTTCTATTGTGTTTTAAAATAGGGTCAACTGAAAGTATTTTAATAATATGCTAACTTGTTTTACATACTATAAAGAACAGTTAACTCTAATAACAATAGATATAAAGAGTGGCTCACAAAATTAATAACCTAACTGAATATAATCATTTGACGGTGGTGTGGACCTATTTTAATCAATTCTAATTAAAACACTATTCCTTTTATACATTTATTCTGTCCAATGTCGCCCAAAAAGCATGGTTTTATTTTCATCTAAAGCAGCAGTATTTCAACGATCCGGTTATCCATTAACACACTGCACGAACTTTGAACTTCACATTACATTGCTTTACTTTTGAAAATTAATTCACTTTTGTCCGTCCCAACGCATAAATTATTGTATATATCCATTGACGCCCCGACAACAATAAATGTGATGGTGGTTTTGCTCATTGCGCTGTCACGTTATCATTGCTGAATTGAAAACAAACTATGATTAGTTTAAGCTATATCTACGAAAGGGTGTTTAAATATTATATTTTTGGGGTACTTGCAAATGGCAATAATTTGTCTACATCTATCCGCTTCAAGGTTATACTAAATGTATAAGTTACCAAAATGCCAAAAATACAGCCGAAATTAATCTGTACTGCTAGAGCCCTTAACAATCTGGAGCTATCAACACGACAGCTGGCTTCATGCCTACTTTTTACACAGGTAGACGATATTCCAACCGATATGGAGATCATGCCCCAGCCGGAATATTGGCTATCATAGCCGGGATCGCTGCTTATCGCAGTTTCTCACTTGCAGTGCTAAGTGGGACGGCCTAGCACCTGGGACTTAAAATCGCATCCCATGGGTGGGATCAAACCCGTGCCCGGAAACCATAGTACCACTAACCAGCTCCCTGCACCACCGCGCAGGATGTTTATATTCTAAAACACTGACCCAGCTAAATAGTGGAGAAGGGAGGTTGTTTTAGTTGGAAATTACATCATAGCCATCTAGTATATAAAAACAAGAAATGAGTTATAACCTAAAAAATAAGTATAAAACAGAAAAATTACATGTACATGTACCTGACAACTTGAAGAAAAAAGTACTTGTACAAGCTGTCTCACAATGCAACCGTACACAGAATATAAATATATCAGCAACACTTTCAATAAATACCTCCGTTCAAGTGTAACCGGATACGCAAAACAAATGACTCTCGGATACAGAATGTCAAATGGCAATAACCGCTTCAGACAACGCCAAGGCTTGCTTAGAAATGAAAAATTATGATATATTGAAAGAAAAGTGTATTTAAAATATTAAGACTCCGCACCCACAGCGTACCTTGCCGTCCTGAGTGGTTGCAGGTGGACGCTCAGTTTAATTATGCATACTGTGCTGCATTATAACAGATGTGCGTAAAAGAACACGTGTAATAGTAACCCCCACCCCGAAAAGTTTACTGCTGCGTAATTGGGAGCTATAAAAGGAGGAAGGCTAGGCTCGCAAACTCAATAATCGACTGTATCGGCTCTCTCTAATCCAACTGCACTCTTAAAAGTCGATGTCAAAACTGTCCATATGCTGGCCTATCTCCTTTAATAGCTCCTGATTACGTAACAAGAAGTTTCAGAGGTGGAAGTCATTATTGTACGTCTTCTCGTACGTATGACAACGCAGATATGTGATACAAAATTCAATTTATGCACACCTGAGATAATGCTGAGGAGCTATGTAAAGTAAATCGACCGCGAGTCATACAATAATTCAGGATGACAAGGTAGGCCCATTCCTAGAGCTTGTATAATACTATTAAATAACAAATATCAAAGCTAGCTTAAAAGGCATGCATTCAAAATCAGAAGACTGAAAGACAGATGCAGAATGTAGAACACACGGACAAAGCAAAAATAGAAATAGAAGACCAAGTAAGTTTAGAAATTAAAATAAATGAAATGTTCTCCTGTAGAATTTGAAGACTACATACGAGGGCTGTCCCAGAAGTACCCAACCTGGCGTATAAATAGTGGTTGTTGTTTCAAACAATAACAATGGTAAACATACCAACCTTAGAAAGTTTAAGTTTGAAGTTTGACAATTTCACATTGTTTAGCATTTGTTTGGCAGCCATCATTAGTGAATGCTCTCAGCGAATTTGTAAACATGAATAAAACTGGTCATCCTTATGTGATACAATACTTTCATTTGAAAGGTCTTAGTCCAGCTAATATTAAAGCTGAGCTAGATTATACTTTGGGGGAGTCTGCTCCTGCGTTTACAGCAGTGAAATATTGAGTGGCAGAGTTTAAACGCGGCCGTACGAGCTGTCAAGAAGAACATCGAAGTGGTCAACCAAATGAGGCTACCAGTTCGAAAATTGTAAAGAAATCCATAAAATGGTATTGGATGACCATCGACTGAAAGTGCGAGACCTAGCAGATATTGCAGGCATTTCAAAATGTTCTGTAAATCTGACTGGGTTTTCTGAATGAAAATTTAGACATGAGAAAGGTGTGTGCAAGATGAGTGACGCGTACACTCACAATAGAAGGATGTTTCGTTACAATAAAGCTGAGGTTTCATTGGATGAAACCTGGGTACATCACTTCATATCTGAGACAAAAGAACAATCAAAACAGTGGATTGGAAGGAGTGAATCGGCTATAAAGATGGTGAAGACAGTTCCATTTGCCGGCAGGGTCGTGGCGCCTGTTTTCTGGTACCTACGCGGGATAATTTTCATTGATTATCTCAAAAAAGGAAATATAATCAAAGGTGAATATATATTTCGCCTGTGATGCCATGGTAGTAAAAGTGGGCGTTACACACTATCAAAAATGGCGAATATTAAGCGAACTTATTACAACGTTTGAGTGATGAAATTGAACAAAAACAGCCGTTTTTTTTTGTTGTTTTTTTTTTATTTTGCGAAAAAGGAAGTTTTGTTTCAAAATAATGCACCAGTTCACGCGTCATTATCGTTATAGCCAAAATCAAAGCGTTAAAGTTTGAATTGCTTCCTCATGCAACCTATTCCCAAGATTTATCTCCTCCTTGTTATTTTCTGTTTCCAAATTTGAAGAAATGGCTTGTTAGTAGAAGATTTGCCAACAATGTAGAGGTGGAGTCTGCAGTTGATAATTATGTTCCAGACCTCTATAGTTCTCACTATAAATAGGGTATCAAAGCTATTGAACATCGCTGGGAAAAGTGTATCGAGCTGAAAGGAGACTACGTAAAGAAATAAAGATGTTTTCCCCCCAAATTTGTGTGCTTTCTTTGTTAGGTTGGGTGCTTCTGGGATAGTCCTCGTAACTCGAAGCTTCAAATTGTCTAGTACAAACTAAAAGCACCAGTAGTGCTTCTGTCTCAGTGTAAACGAATTCCTGTGTCTCACGTTAGTGGTCTTCAGACTCTCGCTGCCTGCAGCATCAGCAATCCAAAACGGCAAGCTCCAGGAACTCCTATACCAAACTGCTGAGTTAAACAATCTCTAACGGTTTAATTTATTACTTAGCAATTATGTGTTATGAATCTCAAACAGTTCCTGAAAAATCTTCTTTCGTTTGTAGTTAATTATGCTTGGGATATTAAAATATAAAGCTTGGATGAAGGATCTAAACCCTAACACTCTGAACAACAGTTGTATTTATATTATATCCCCCCTCTAACTATCTCTTTCTATCATAAATTTTGTTACCAATCTTCATAAACTTTGCTCTGGTTCCCAGATATACGTTAAAATTATAACAAAGGAAAACGGAGGAACCTGTTGAATAAACTACACTCACAAAGATGTATGCAATGTAAACGCTTTCCAAAAAATAAGTTCCGGTTTGAAAAAAAAAAAGAAAAACAGAAAAAGAAAAAGGGCATAAATATTTAGTTTTACTTGAAAGAGCAATCCTTATCCTATTTTTCGACTCAGTTGTCACCATTTTTAGGCATATTGCATAGCGGGTAATCAACTTTTGAATGCCCTCTTCAAGAAAAGTGGCGTCAATGAAAACAGCCACTGATGAGCACCCTCGTCATCGCTGTCAAAGTGCCTATATCCGAACTCACGCTTCAGGTTCAAGGACCAGTCAAAAGGCGCGAGATCGGGCTGTACGGTGAGTGATTGAAACAGGACTTGGTGAAAAAGATTTTATGCGACTCCGGCAACATGGGGACCTGCGTTGTCATGAAGCAACACAATTACCTTGACTGAGCATCTCACATCTTTTGTTTTTAATTTCGCGCTGACATTTCTCAACGTTTAGCATTGATGGTTGCATCTCTGGGAAGTAACTAAAACAGTAGAATGTCCCAGAACACAATGCACATAATTTTTAGTGCTGACAACGTTGCTTTGATTTTTCTTTTCGTTTGTGGGATCCTGTGTGCTTCCACTCTATCAACTGTTGTTTTGATTTTGGTGTGACATGGCAAATCTAAGTTCCTTCACCGGCCAGTATAGTGCTTAAGAATCCATCTCCTCTTCACTGTATCGGATAAGGAATGTCAAAACACTGTCCAGTTGCTTCGTTTAGTGGACATCCGTAAGCATCTTTGGAACCCAAAGGGAACACAGTTTGCAAAAATGTAAGCGTTTTGTGACATTCCAATCTAAAATACTTTTTGAAAATTGTGGAAACAATTCAAAAAGTATTCTTATTGTGAATCGTCTGTTTTATGAATAGCCTCACTCACCTGTTCAACTAAACTATCAGTGACAACAGGAGGCCGCTCACTCCATGTCACGAACATTGGATTGTCCATCATTGCATTACCTAATTGTAAGCCACTTTTTCACCATTCCATCTGTCATTACATTTTTACCATAAATCTATACAAGTTGACACTGAATTTCAGTTGGTATAGCATTCCTTGCGTTTAAAAATCGTTTTACGAAATGCTCTCCAGGGGCTCACAATACGTGTGTATGCTTTGTATGCAACCTCCGTCGATTTGATCATGTTACACCATCATTCAAAGCGTTAAAATGGCTCCAGCTTAGGAATAAAAGAAAATGTCATTCCTTGACATTTCACTATCAGCTGCTTCATTATCGTATTCCAAACTATCTAAATGTTTGCTTCAAATATATTTCTGTCATAATCGAAAAACTCGCTCATGACACTCTTTCTTTCTTGCTACATCTGCTCATTATACAGCTTCTATTCATAATCATTTACAATAGATTTAGCTCTTCTTTCGAATTCCCTATCTGAAGACGTAAGGAACTACCGGGACGTTATATCTACTGTTCATGCCGAAAATTAGGGCATATATCTATAAACAAACCTAATCTGCTGATGTATTAAATGATAACTACATCACTTTAATCTATTGTTACTAATATTTTATGGTTTGGCAAGTAATATGCATTTCAGTTGTAAATATAAGAAATATGCGTTTCAACCTACAGAATATTTTACTTAAAATAATTTTGTTCACAGTTTTTACTTTCTCTACACGTACTATGTGCGTAGTGTATAGAGAAGGTATGGCATTCCATCCAAAAATTCGATACCCAGATTTCACTGGAAATACACGTTTTGGGTCCCCCTGAATACAAAGGAAGCATTTTTACAAAAAGCTCCGTGTGTGTGCGTATATGCATATGTGTGTGTGTGTGTGTGTGTGTGTGTGTGTGTGTGTCTGTGGACAGCATAGCTCAAAAACGAAAAGACCGTTAAATACCAAACTTAGTATTTAAGTTTGGTATCTTCCAAGGAAGCGACACAAAGATTTTCAAAAAGTCCCCTCCACCCCCAAGTACCCTTTACATGGAATGTTTTGATTTACTAAAAAATGGTTCTAAGGATTTTGATTAAAATGTCAAAGATTAAAAATATTTACCTGACAAATAAAATGCATTTCTTGAATTTTCTGGGAATAGCCTCTGAAGACTACTTTATTCTGGACGAATTTTACAGAAATTTGAAAAACTGCTAAAGCCTAACAGATGGACAAAAGCTTAACACAAAAAATTTAGAGCACATTAAAACACACAATTTATGTCATATACATTTTTTTCGTAGAGTTGATAGTTTTTTTAGATATTTTTGGTTTTTGGTTTCAGCTTTGACAACACTTACTTTTCTCATACAGGAATTTGTCAACTCCTGTCCATACAAACAAATGAACTTCAGTCATATAACGACTAGCTTTTGGTTATCAATTTAGCCTATAGTACTCCCTTATTTCCGTTCTACTTACAAGGAAGCAAGTAATAAGACTATTTGTGCTATTTTTTCTCGATTAAAATGAAGTAAATAGAAGCATAAGCTTTTTAACAATAATTTTTTGCAGAGATGTAGAGAAATTCATGTGAATGGAAAACTCCAGATTTTTTTATTTTTATCTCGGTATACTTATTTTACTTTTGTATTTTTTTTTTATTAAGTTACATAGAATTGTATTTTTGTTCTTTATTCATTGAATCACGGCTGTATTGAATTTAATGTATTGCATGGTAGTGTATGCCCTTAACTTCAACCAGGATAAATAAATACATATATACGTAAATTCATTAACAAATATAAACTGTAAACACAAAGTGATCAGCCTGTAATGGCGTTAGTGGAAAAAAAACAAGAGAGTCCAGTGCGCATGCGTATAACTACGATACTAGCGTTGCGGAGGCGGTAGAACGAAATGGTACTTACTTTCCGGACACACCTGGTATTAAGAGTCACACAGATTTGAATTGCTCGGCATTTGTAACGCATTTTTATGAATGTTTTTCTGGATTGCATTAGTTTTATTCAACAATATACCAAATTTCTATGCAAATATATATTTTATAAGTTAAATACATTTTTTTATAAATGGTATTATTTAAATACGAGGTACGTCAAGAAAGCAAGATCCGTTTGGTAATAAAATTAAATTGTGTACAGATACAGAATAATTATTTATTGCACAAAAGTTTACAACTCTTAAACTAGTTTTCCACATAACTGCCGAAATTTTGCAGGCATTTGTCATAGCGTGGCACAAGTTTTTGTATACCTTCTTCATAGAAGTTTGCCGCATGTGTCTTCAAAAAGTTGGAAACATTTTCTTTCAGCTTTTCTTCATTGTTAAAGTGTTGACCGCCAAGGAAAGACTTGAGATGTAAGAACAGATGAAAGTCGCTAGGAGCGAGGTCAGGGCTCTACGGAGGATGGTCAAACACGTCCCAGCCAAATCTCTGCAGTGTGTGGTCGTGCGTTGTCGTGAAGAAAAACAACACCTTTTAACAGCAATCCTCGGCGCTTATTCTGTATTGCGCGGCGCAATTTCCTAAGTGTCTCGCAATAAACATCTGTTTTGATTGTTTGACCACGCGGTAAGAAATCAATGAGTAAGATGCCTTTCCAGTCCTAGAACACTGTGCACATCATTTTTCGAGGTGTCAAGATTTGTTTCGGCTTAACCTTTGCTGGGGATGAAGTGTGCCTCCATTCCATTGATTGCCGCTTACTTTCAGGGGTGTCGTAAGAAACCCAAGTCTCATCTCCTGTGACTATCTGTGTCAGAAATTCTTCGCCGTCTTCATCATAACGGGTTAAAAACTGAAGTGCGCTACCCATCCGTTTTGTTTTGTGCTGCTCAGTAAAAATCTTTGGTACACAACGTGAGCAAAGTTTACGAAATTTCAGTTTTTCGGTAACAATTTCATGAATTAGTGATCGTGAGCTTTGGGGAAATTCCATAGCAAGAGCACTAATTGTAAACTTGCAGTTTTCCTGGATCTTGTCATCAATCGCGTGAACTAGTTCTTCTGTAACCAAAGATGGACGCCCACTTCGTTCTTCATCGTGCACTTCACTACGGCCTTCATTGAACTGTCGGACCCATCTTCTCACCATTGAATCACTTATCGTATTTTGTCCGTAAACTTCGCAAATTTGCCGATACATTTCAATTGGTTTCACTTTCCTAGCATTCAGAAAACGAATCACAGATCTGATTTCACAAGCGGCGGGATTTTCAATCAACACCGACATTGTAAACAAGCACAACAAAGCGTATGTGACTGACAGCGATCTCAAAATAGCGCACGTTTCTTCTCCTTGATACAGAGCGTCTACCACGCATGTGCGGAACTGCGATCGCAGTGCTGCAGCGGAGATAAATTGAAACGGGACTTACTTTCTAGGCGTACCTCGTATATCATATAATAAAATATCCACGCGACTCATAATTTGACACATTTACTTGCAATTGTTGCAGTTCTACTTTTGGACCAGAAGCAAAAATTATGTGAACATATCTTCTAAGTGAGCGAATTTAAACATTTACAAATCTATAAAAGCTAAAACTTAAAATTAACTACATCATGATAGATCTTTATATACATTTATTATTAGTACTAGCAAGTATTTTATCCTGTAGAATGTAGCTGGGATACTTCTGCACATTTTGGGAGATTTTAATGGATTAAAAAAGTTAATACAATTGGAACATCTTGAGGCTATCCAAATTTAGTTTTGAAAACAATTCTGTTTTATAAAATACAAACAGGTGTTTGCATGACCTTTAAATGGTTGTAGTGACCGAAACAAGAGGGTAAATGCAATTTCTAAGGCTCTATACCAGGTGGCCCAACTGCTCTTTTTGACTTGTTCAGATATCCCTTGAGGCGCTAAAAGTTAAAAGAGTTGCAAAACTCAACGGAGTCATTTGAAATTAAAGCGACATATGGAGAACTGGAGAGACCAACCGTCGTTTCATCCCTCGCAATGAGCGCGACTCGTTCTCCGTCCCCACTGATAAGCAATACAAGGAAAGCCAAGTTGTCATTCTAGTACAATCTATAGCACCAATACTAATAAGTGTATGGTTCACTTTTGGTTCCATTATAGTGAGCATATGTTTATGTTAGCATCACAAAGATAGGGAGAAACTAGGAGGAGTAATTGCCTTAGTTATATCAATTGCAATTTTATTTTTTATACCTTTAACTATTACAAATTCACGAGGATTACAATATTATCCAATTAATCACATTCTAGTTTCCTTAAGGAACCTTAAAAGCCTATTATTTTCCGGTGATCATGAATATTGGATACTTAGGTCGAAGGCACAACTTATCTGGTGTATATGACTGGAACAAAATCTATGATGATTATTATTACTATCTTTATTTATATTTTGTTAAATATTGTTTGCTTCTGAAGGTTGAATTGAAAGGTGAGAATTATGACGCATTGATAGTGATATGCCTCTTCAGACGAAGGGATATTTGGTTTCCAGAAATTATATCACATGAAAGATATGTTTGAGTGATTTTTTGCCATACATTTATTTTCATTATGTAAAAATCTGGGTAACAAGTATAAAGTGAAAATCCTGAAAAAAAGAAATAAGATATTGCTTACGAATTTAGAGTGTATTACTGAACAAAAAAACAGTAAAAATCATGATAACAAAAGAAAGCAACAGGAAAACAACTTCATGACGTCAAAAATAAAGGACAAAGGACTGTGGAGTATGAGGAGAAATATGGAGGAAGAAACAGCTTTGAGTGCAAATAGCGTTCTGCGGTTTTAATTTGCGTAGAAATTAAAATTAAAAGTTGAGAACGAAACACAGCAACTTTGCAAGACTAATTGGATTTCTGAACAAGGGAGAGTCCAACCCCTTTAATGATTATTACTTTAAAATAAAGTCTAGAGGGGAAAAATGTTAAATCCCGTTAATCTAAAGCAATGGCTTGGATGAGAACAGCGTCTCTGTATCACTTCTGCATTAATGAAAAGATTTCGCCTAACTTCTATATGATTTAAGCGTCGTATTAAATATATTCAACGGGGCAACTGCGGACTTAATTCCGGGGATTTATTATTTGGCACAAGGAGTTGAGTTCAAGTTTTCTGAGGCACACGAAGGGTGTGAGGAGACGTTGAAGAACTAAGAATAGCACAGAGAACAATATTTCGCATATGGACACTTCCTCTTTAAGACATTCAATAAACGGAATTCAGTGTAACGTTAAAAAGAATCAGGTTATTTGAAAAAAAACAAACAACTTATTCTTGTATGTGAAAATTATAAGTATTTTAAAACTAAAATCAATAACAAAGAATACCTAAAAAAATATTAGCCCCACAAAAGATGTATATAACATAAATCGTGTGTATTAACGCAGTCTTCAGAAGCTATTTCCAGAAAATTCAAGATATAAATTTTATCTGTCACATAAATATATCAAATATACGACATTTTAATGAAAATCGTTACATCCATTTTTAAAAAATAAAAATTTTCAAAAATTTTCCCATATAAAGGGTAGTTAGAGGTGGTGGGATTTTCTTGAAAATCTTCGTGTCGCATCCATGGAAAATACTGAACTTAAATATCAAGTTTGGTATTTAACAGGCTCTGCGTTTCTTAGATGTGGTGCCCATACACACACAGATACACACACACTGACAGATAGACATACACACACTCTGACATTTTTCTAAAAATGTTTTTTTTTTGTTTTTTTTTTTGATTCAGGGTGTCTAAAAACATATATTTAGTGTGACATCACACATGTTTAAAATTTGTCTCTATTCCAATGTTTTTACAAGAATTCTGCAATATAATTATTTTCTCGCCCCTTCGACTGCGTTTTAGTGAATCACTCATTTTTTCAAATAAAGTTATATTTAAAATTCTTTTCATTTCTTTATTATAAATTCAGTTTTATTTGTTTGTTTTATTTATGTATACCACCTTTAATATTTCGGATCCGTTCTTCGGGGTAAACTCTCATTCTGTGGGTCTATAGTCGCTTCTCGACCACTGGTGTGGCGATTTTTATCCAAGCCTTTACCTCAGACTAGTTTATGTGGAGCATCTCCAAGGTCCAACGTGGCTCTGAGTGTACGGTAAAAGTTGTAGGTCCTTTCAACTTCCATCATCCTCATCATGACCCAAGCTTAGGGAGGTGAAGGACCTCCCAATCAACTCTTGGTTGCTCCTGTCTGTGCACCCTGTGGGGAGGCACAGTCAGTTCATCATGAGTTACTGATTGTGGTCACCTGGCAACATTCGTCATCTCTTGCCGAAGTCCTGGTAGATGATCAGAGAGCAGTAGACCTGTTCTGTTATCTTGAGGTTTTAGTCTGTGGTAGATATATGCCGTGTTCTTGAAGCGGATTTTTAACTTTTAACTAGGTGGTTATTAATCTTTCAGTTTTCAAGTTGTCACGTATCTGATTGACAGCTAAGTTTTACTTGACTTCTTCCCGTTTTAGCCCTTTTAATGCCAGTTTTAGTTTCAGGGCTGGACATATATTTTACCTTGGTTTATACTCCTTTTAGCTCTACTTTTACCAGAGACTTATTTTTATATTGCGTTTTATTACATCAACAATATTATCATGACTCTAATATCGGAGGTAACGGAGCCCGCCCGTTGGATGCACCCAACTCTGGAATAGTTCCAGTAATCACTTGGAGAAATGAGAGAGCTTCTGAAGGCCAGTGAGCCAATGAGGAGCGTTAGAATCGAACTAACATCTCGGGTTATTTCGACCTTAGGAACAGTTTCCCACAGCTTACTCATTTACAGCTGGATCGTATTACTTTGGGTAGTTACTCATACACAAACACTCACGGAAATGTACACATACTTCCAGGCTATAGGTCTCTTCAGTCAAGATTTATTAATCCCAGGAGTGCTGGATTTGAAGGCTAGCATGCTATCAATTTATTTAAGTTTTTGTTACATTTTCTTGTTAGTGATCAGCGTGTTACAGAGTGGCATTTCATTTCCAATTAGATCATTAAGTCACAGTCAGTACCTTCTGTGGTTTACTTTGAGACTCATTTTGACACTTGTCAAAACGTTTTATTGCTCCAAACATTGGACTAAGATTCTTTTGCTTATATTAATTCATTCAATATATATATAAACAGATTCATAAATATGAATATAGCAGGCTACGCTTCGTACATTAATTTTTGTTTGTTCCATTTATATGCCGCCTTTAACATTTAGGATATATTGGCGTATTCTTCATTGAAACAATTGATCGTGGCAATATGTTCACTTGTAATAATTTTAATTGTTTTCCTCACAGAAACCATGTGTAGGACAGGAGTTAGATAGGTAGAGTCAAAATGGAAAATTCAATGCCATAGCCGGGATTTGAATCACGGATCTCCTGGTCCCAAGCCGGTTGTTCTACCACTGAGCTACCATGGCAACATTTTCCACAATATTATAAGTCGCCATTGGGATTGAGATCATATTTTGGTTTACCGGGAAACACGTGGTCAGTTGAGAAATTCAATGCTATCCCGACATGTTGCCATGGTAGCTGAGTGGTAGCGCAATCGGCTAGAGACCGGGAGATCCATGGTTCAAATCCCGGCTCTACCGATCGAATAAGTATACTGTGGTTTTATCTCTAGTGAAATATCACTATCTTTACACGAACGTATGCACACTACAGATTACGGGGAGGATGAAGAAAACCTCCAAAAGGGAACTGAACCCGTGACCCCTCGCAGATAGGTGCTCTATCGACTGAACTATGGGGTCAGAATACGTTAGATTTGCTAAATATGACTAAACAACACAGATATTTAAATCATGACCGCAATCAGTGTTTCCGATCTGACCAGCGCTTTTGTGCCGATCAAAGGGTCAAATTCCAGAGAATGAATTCGATGGCGATACCTGAACTACAGTGGATTTCAAAGCAGGCTCTTCCGACCCACATACACTCTGTCATAGTTCTACGATTTATCGGAATTTGATAGATCAATACAGCAGCTTCCTGACCTGAACGTTACACATCTCTTTCTGCAAGTTCAACCGACACCATCAGTGACCATTGGCAACGTTGGCGTACCAGATCCATTAAAGCAGAATGGTTTGAGCCGTGCCCAAGGCAACAATGAAACCTATTCAAGTAGAGTAACACCGACAATATACTGGGCTTGTAGCTCGGGCATGTTAGCCCTAGGGTTACAGGAGTGGACCCAAGGCCCTGCTGGATAACCCAATGCAGCGTTGGTATCTAGTTCCCAAGGATCTCATTTTAACCTATTATATTATTGTAACGACCAGACTCCAAATTCAGTATGGGGTCCATAGATGTCCGGGAACACATTTTTTTCTTTTCTTTTCGGCTACGATTGTTCATTTTTACTTTCTATAGCGCCGTATGTACAAGGTACATAAGGATAGAGAAATATTGTATTTCACCAAAAATTTGATTTCAAAATTTCACCGGAAATACATGTTTTAAGATCCTCTGAATCCAAAAACAAGAAAAGCATTTTCAGAAACAGGTCTGTGTGTGACTGTGGACAGCTCAGCGTAAAAAGGAAAAGACTGTTAAATACCAAACTAGGTATTTAAGTTTGGTATCTTCCAAAGATGCCACATGAAGATTTTTAAGAAAATCCCCCCTCCCCTAAATTACCTTTACATGGAACATTTTTCGAAAAAGTTAGTTTTCTTAAAAATGGCTCTAATGATTTTGATTAAAATATCACATATTAAAGCCATTTCTATCACAAATGAAACATATATCTTGAATTTTCTGGGAATAGCTTCTGAAGAACTGTTTATTCTCGATGAATTTTACTTAATTTGGCATTAACTAGTAAACCGTATGAGTTAGACAAACACTTATTAAACAAAACATGTATATTTCATTAAAACACATATTTTATGTCATATACATTTTTGTTGTAGAGTTGATCGTTTCCAAGATATTCCTTGTTATTGGTTTGAATTTTAAATTACTTAAACTTTTCTCAGACTGGAAGTGTCCATTTTTCTTTTGTCCTATTCCTAGCCAAGCAAAGAAGCGATTTGCAATGACAATCGTATAACGACAGCTTTTAAAACATTTGATTAGCACTTTAGCATCGCGCATTCCTTTAGTTCCCTTCTACTTATAAGGAACTAAGTAATAAATGCATTCTGCTAATGTTTATCTTGATTAGCATGGTGTTAAAAGAAGAATTATCTTTTGTTTGTGGAGTAGCTAGAGAAAGTCATGTGAGTATAACACATCAGATGTTTCTCTTTGTCTAAAAACTGAGACTATGTATTTCCTAGAGGTTCTCTTAGGTTATGTGATGTAAATACATGTTATACAAATTATGACTACGTAATTTCAGAGAATTTGTATGGGATTTATATAAGTTGGTGTCGAGGAGATAATTTGAAATCAAAAACTTTGTAGTTTGATTTTATATTTAGCACTTTATAAAATTCACAAATTTAAAATTAACATATTTTGCCATTTTGTAGAAAAAGTATATTATTTAAGTTAATTGTGCTAAATAAATTATGTATTTTATAATTACACTAATTTAATCAAAATTACGTTTTAAAAGGTAGGTAGGTAAAAATTCAAATATAAATTTTGATTTATTTTGATTTAAAATAAGTACAAAGTTGCACCAATATAGAAAAGTAACACAAATTCATTCAGCTTAGTATAACAAAGAAACACGACAAAATTATACTAATGCAAACTTTGAATACTAAAATATATTATATTCACATTATCTCGACCTTTTATTTATTAGTGCATAAAAACTATTCTTTAAGTTTATATTTAAACCTACTTAAATTTTATTAAAGATAAACCTTTCTGGAGTTACACATTTCGTGATAGAATGACTAACGAACGATAGCTCAAATTTTTAGGAACTGAAAGCTATCAGTCTTAATATTCCATTTATTTCCAAGACATCGCGAGAAACTATTGAAAATCAAAAGGAATTTAAAACGATAACAAAAGCAAAACTATTGTGGTAATTTATCCTTAATGGGTGAAGTTCAAAAACTTTAAATATGCAGAAAAATCCATACGCTAGTTTTATTTACATAGAACTTAGAAAAGGTATTGCATCCAACAAAAAACTCGATATTAAGATTTGATTGAAAATAAGTTTTAGGATTCCCTGTATTCAGAAAATGCATTTGACTTTCTCTAGCCCCATATGTACAATGTACATAGGGACAGAGAAGTATTGTATTCCACCCAAAAATTCGATACCGAGATTTCACTGGAAATACATGTTTTAGGACTCCCTGAATCCAAAAAAAGCTTTTCCAGAAAAACGTCTGTGTGTGTGTGTGTGTGTGTGTGTGTGTGAGTGTGTGTCCGTGTGTCTGTGAACACGATAACTCAAAAACGAAAAGTCAGTAAAATACCAAACTTGGTATTTGGTATTTTAAGTTTGGTATCTTCCAGGGATGTAACACGAAGATTTTGGGGAAAATCCACCCACCCCCAACTACCCTTTACATGGAACTTTTTTCGAAAATTTTGATTTTCTAGAAGATGGCTCTAACGATTTTGATTAAAATATCGTATATTAAAATATTTACCTGGCCAATAAAATGTATATTTTGAATTTTCTGGGAATAGCCTCTGAAGACTACTTAATTCTGGGTCAATTTTACGGAATTTTGCATATTTGCTAAAGTAAGAGATGGACAAAAACTTGCCACACAAAAAATGTAGAGTACCTTAAAACACAAAATTTATGTTATACACATTTTTTTCGTGGAGTTGATTGTTTTTGAAGTATTCCTTGTTTTTGGTTTCAGCTATAAAAACTTATACTTTTCTCATACAGGACTTTGTGAACTCGTGTCCATACAAACAAAGGAACTTCAGTCGTTTATATTACTGCATCGAATTGAATATATCATTTTAAAAATACAAATGAGGTAAAATTAAACTCATTTTCTCAATAATGTTTATTTTAAGAGATTAAGTGTAAGAGATATAGACTTAAGGTTGTTACTTCACTTGTTTACTAAGTTTAAGCATATGAATATTTTCACTTCTGGATTGAAAAAGTATTGGATTCTACCCTAAATTTGATCTCGGGATTTACCGGAAATGTATGTTTTGAGGTCCCCTGAGTCCGAAAAAAGATACTTTTTAGAAAAAGGTACGTCTGTGTATGTGTGTCTGTGAACAGCATCACTCAAAAACGAAAAGGCCGATAAATGCCAAACTTTGTATTTTTTTTTAGTTATCTACCAAAGATGTGAGACGAAGATTTTCAAGAAAATCCTCCCCACTATGGATGGATTTGTTTTAATTTTTTTTCCAAAATGGTTATATTTGATTAAATTTGGTATATAACGGCATTTTCGTTTTTGGGCTATGCTGCCCACAGACACAGACACACACACACACACACACACACACACACACACACACACGGACCTTTTCCTAAAAATGTTTTTTTTTATTTAGGTGGACCCAAAACTTGTATTTCCGGTGAAATCTCGGTATCCAATTTTCTGGTAGAATACAATACCTTCTCCATCCCTATGTTCATTGTACAAACGGGGTTAGAGAAAGTACAATTTGATACGTTTATACTTTTAATGATTATTTTAAAACATATATGTGCGTGTCTGTGTGTGGGAGTAAGCACCTTATTTTGTTATTAAAACTTCAAGAACATGAGATCTAAAGTTTTGGAGAACATGAAAGTTATTGAACATTATTTAATATAAAATGTTGGCACAAATTTCACATATGACACTCATTAAACACACTCCGGTGTGACATTATCAGTTAATTTAAGAAACTAAGTACTGAATAATTTTAAAAATCAGCTGCGCCATGATGAATACGTGTTTCACATTTACACAATTCATGACAACAAACCCTTCTGGTTTATATCTCCACGCCGTTCACAAACCAATTGCAACTTTGGTGTCCATTTAGATGAAAGGAAGCTATGCAAATTGAATTTTCTGTCCATTGTAGCTTCTGTTGCTGCGGAATGAAAATAGTTTTTCGTAAATTAATTAGACAAAGGAAAAAGGGGTGATTTTTATGTACACAGAAAGGACAAATGGATGAAGTGGAAAAAAATATGTTTAGGAATTTTAAAATATATTTAAACGAACAATTGACTTAAAATAATTGGCGTACCTTTACGAAACCACAGTATAAATAAACTGAAGTAAACGGATTTTCAATGCACTATTTTTAGAGGAACCAATATTTATACAAATAAATGCAGTTGTGTACGTAGTAGGTAGAGCAGATATAGCATTCCACCTAACATTTCTATACCGAGATTTTACCGGAAATAAATGTTTTGAAGGCTACCGAGTTCAAGGAAATAGGACTATCATGGAGCGCATACGTATGTATTTGTGTGTTTGTATTAACAATATATCTCAAAAACGTAAAATTCAATAAATACTTAACTTGATATTTAAGTTCAGTGTGACCCAAGGTTGTGAAGCAAAATTTTTAAAACACACCTGTCCTAAATTATCGTTTACAGCAAACACTTTTCAAAAAAAAACAAACAAAAAACAACAACAAAAAACGCTGTGATAATTCTAAATTAAAATACTATATAAATTAAACTGTCTATGTTTTTAATTATTTGGGTGTAACATCTGCAGTCATCTTCATCCGATAAGCCATTATGAAAAATAAAGTCTTAGTGCACAAAAATGTAAGTCTCCTTAAAGCACACAATTTATGTCTAAAGAATATTTTATGTGGAATTAAACATATCTAAGGCATTCCTTGTTATTTGTTTAAATGTTTATATGCTTATACTTTAACCCTTTCCTTAAAAAGGAACGGGATTTCTATGTCATATCATCGTGACCATCTTTTAAAATATTGCTCTAGCCGCTTTATTTAATTGTTTTCGTTGAACCTACAAGGAACGAGTAAGTTGCCCATGATGTAGTTTGCTGCAAAATGTGTAGAGAAAGTCATGTGAATAGAATGTTGTTTTCTTTTCTTCCTTCCTTCTTTATTTATGCTTCTTTTTAAACGAGCAGTTGCCCACGATGCAGTTTGTTCAAAATATGTAGAGAAAGTCATGTGAACAGAGCATAACTTTTTTCTTTTTCCTTCTTTCTTTCTGCTTCTTTTTAAATGTGTGGGATCCCCATATTTTCATAAAGAGGAAATGTAAAAGGAATGTGATTTTTAAACTATCTGCTGTTTCAACTATTTATTTTGTGGCAGATGGCTGAAATCTTTATCGCTAATGTAGTGTCATTTGTAATACAAATTTTTAAAACAAAATTGAATATACTCTCTTTGCTATTTCTCTTTAGAAAGTGGAGTAAGTATTGGAGGAAGTTGTCACGTTTGTTGTCGCGTTTCTCTCTATTTACATACCAGTGCAACATTTGTCTATTGTTTCTTAGTGCTGCCTCCCTTGGATTCACTAAGTTTTGTTGCATTACTCACCTCTGCAAAGTGACAACACTGGACAGACCGTGTATAGATGATTAGACGAGTTCACCATACTTGATGCAGGATCGGCTTGTAAATGATGTTTCTCTGCCTCAGCTTTCCTGTAGTGGATTCGGTAGAGCAATTAACCTAGGGGTAGCAACAGGACAAGTACTTGATAAGTAATGAATAAAAGAAAAGGTTCCTTGTTCTCCCTGGTAATTATTTGATAACATTGAAGACAGGTACTCATAGCGAAGTCACCTCGACAAAATAGTATGTGTGCAGTCAAATATTATCACATTCAAATTCTGGGACATGTTAAAATGCTAAACAATACACTGTTTCACACTGTTACATTTCACACGCTCTTACAAGAAATACATATCACGCACTTTTAGCTCTTAACGCAATTTCATTGCGACAAGTGGCGTGGACTTCGCCTCTGAAGAACAGAGCTCACTATGTAGGTTCTCAGTTTGTGGCGTAGGCCGCGCCTCTCACCTAGACGACCTGGGTTCGATCCCAAGCGACCGCATGTGAGATTTGTGGTGGAAAAAGCGGCGCATGGGCGGGTTTTCTCCGGGTTCTCCGGTTTCCCCCGCCATCTCATTCCACCGGTGCTCCATCATCATTCATGTATCATCAGTGTCATCGCCTGCGGTGCTAGAGCAGTAAAAGCGGGCGTTAAATACCGCAAAAAAAAAAAAGGTTTGAGACAGCTTAAATACACATCTGAAGAAACTGTCTTCCTTGACGCTTATTGGCTGACACTTGGCGTTAAGAGTTAAACATCACGTGAGTGTATTGTGTTGGTACCATGTGACAAACTAATATAAATAAAAATTCCCTCTTTACAGAATATTTAGGAATGTTCCACTCTCATATCTCTCAAGCAACATAAAGAAATTCTATAAGTTCTCAAGGTTTCAACATACAATTTGCTTTTTGGGTTACTCTACTGCATAGTTCTCTGCTTTCCCTTAGCACAAGTTAACATAGCTAACTTTACAAGTAAACAATTACTGCATATTGTCTACATAAAACATGCAATCAAGTTAACAAAGATATTGTAAATTGTTTAGAAGCACTTGACAAGACAATTGCTTTTGTTACATCCGGACGTCAAAGAATTACTGTTTCAAAGTATTGCATTTCACTCAAAAGTTCGTTACGGAGATTTTATCAGATAAAAATATCTGATGTGTTGCATTCATATAACATTCTCTAGCTGTTACATATACAAATATTCGTTTGAAAGATTAATCTTCTATCTACGAGTACATTATGCTCATCGAGATAAACATTAGAAGAACTGGTCTTATTTCACGCCTCCTTGTAAGTAGAAGGAAGTACATTAGTTAAAGCGATAGTCAAACCTTTTAAAAGCCAGTTAAACAGTTGAGGTTCGGTTCGCTAAGCATGGTTCCGTTTGAGAAAAATTAACTAGTTTAAAATTGAAATAAATAAAAAGGAATAACTCGAAAACGGTTACTCTATCACAAAAACGTAAATTATATAAATTGCGTGTTTTAAAGAGATCTACATTTTTTGTCTGGCAAGTTTTTGTCTATGTCTTATGGTTTAATCGTTAAGCAGAATTTTAAAAATCTCATCCGGATTAAAGTTCTTCAGAGGACTATTCGCAGAAAATTCAAAATCTACATTTTATTTGTGATGTAAATATCATTAATGTACGGCATGTTAATCAAAATCATGAGCACTATTTTGGATAAAAACATTTTCTACAATTTTTCCATATAAAGGGTAGTTTGTGATAGGGGAGTTTTTCTTAAAAATCGTCTTGGAAGATATTAAACACAAATGCAAAATTTGGCTTTTACCGGTATCTATGTTTTTGAAGTATGCTGCCCACAGATACACACACTCACATACACACACGTGGATATTTTTCTAAAAATGCTTTTTTTGGACTCAGGGGGGCTTAAAACATATATATTTACGGCGAAATCTCAACGTCAATTTTTTTTTTTGGTGAAATACAATATTTTCTCTAGCTATTGTTTGCATTGTATATACATAGACATTTAAACATAATTAATAAATTACCAACTAACTCCCGAGATCTTTCAGTAACACTTCTAAAGTTAAAATTAGGTTCAATTTCTTACCCACTTAGTTTCTCCAACAGATGAACACGGGATATGCAAAATAATGTGAACTGTTGGAAGTAAAGGGATAGGACTTGTAAGGCATTAAAGGGAATAATTCTTATAGGAGGTCATAGGGATCCGATATCAATGGCAGGAGCAAGTCTTCTGTGTTGTGTTTGACCGGCAACAACTCAGGTAACACACGTGTTGCCTTGACTGCAAGTTCAATAAGCATCAGTACAGGTTGCATTCAGAGGCAAAACTAGGCTTGCACTGAAATATTTAGCAGAGTTCTAAAGAGGGCAGATTATGTGGCCTCAATTAGCTGCAGCAACAGTCACCAAGACAGCCAACTGTTTCAACAGTCATGACAGCCCACTCAAAACATGGAAAGACATGTAAAAGCAATAGTGAGAAAAAATCAAAACTATCATTAGTTTTGTACATATTTAATATAAGAAGTATCTGCTTCCGTAGAACGCAGAGCCTAAGGGTATATAAACTAGCGTTTTATTCTTCAAGGCTACTTGCTTTGTTAAAAATAACAAGAATTTTAGAGCATCAGCGACACAAGTAACAGCCCCAAGTTTAAAGGAAGGTATTTTCCCTTATAATCTGGATAGAGGGACTTTCTCATTGTAGAGAAGGGTCACGTGGGTGGAATATAAAGAAAAATCCCAGACAGTCATGTGACAGCGCTATTTTTCGCGCCTCTTTCCAGTTAATCAAAAAGGAGGACAATATTAGAATCTTTTGGTATATAAGTGATGCGCGTACAAGAAAACGCACGCAGTGTAAGAAATACTCAATGTAAGAAATGTGACGACACCCAATGTAAAAAATCACGGGGCACCCAGTGTAAGAAACCACCTTGTTATAAGAAATCTGACGGCGATGAATAGTAAGAAATACGCATTAATTGTCAGTGTGAAGTGTTAGAGTAAAAGCTAATCTGACGGGCAACTATTACCTTAAATGTCATACTGAATGTGAAACTTAAGATTACTGTGACGTAAAACTATAATAACTCTGTAAGAGTGGAACTAGCACTTATAAAAATGATGTCATCAAGTTGGCGATCGTTTATGTCGGGAGTCACTCGCAAGGTTAGTGCCTCAAACCAGCAGTAGATAATAAAAGAAGTCATCAGTGAAATTAAGTGAAATTTATCTTTTATTTGAGTCTACCAAGTGTTACACACCTTTGTCATTCTTTCCCCCTGAGCAAGAGACAACTCATGGCCTACAAGAACGAGCTTAGCCAGCGCAACACATGGAATCTGCAAGGTATGTACACGCTTAATGTAGAGTATTTCACGAGCATTAACCCCGACCAACTCCAAGTAGACTCACATGATAGCGCCATTTTTGTGCGCAAAGCACAAAGCTACAATTGTGTCAAAACAACACAAAGCTACTGCGACTAAAATGACTGTAGAGCTCAATAGTCTTCTCCTGGACCCTATATCTATCGACACTGTCCGCCGAGAACTCCATAAAGGCATTATTCATGGAAGAGCTGCTATACCTAAACCATTGTTGATTAAAACCGACGCAAAGAAGCGTAAAAATTTGTCAGGAGCATAAATTCTGAACAGCTGATCAGTGAAAACCAGTCATATGGCCCGACGAGTCAAGTTTACATTATTTCTAACATCAAGCCGGATTTACACCTGGAGAACTCAGAAAGAAGCCGGCAATCCTGATTATTTGATTCTAATGGTTAAGCATGGAGGTGGACGTGTGATGGTCTGAGCAGCCATATCATGGTATTCGGCTGGTCCCATCATTACTTTCAAAGGCAGTGTTACAGTGTTTGAACATTTTAGGTGCCATGATTCAAATGTTCCCCAGCAACCATGCCATATTTCAAGACGGTAATGCACCAACTCATACAGCCAGGGCTGTACAATTGTGGTTTGAGGAGCATGTAAATGAACTTCAGCATCTTCCTTGCATAATCCATTCAGCATAATCCCCAGGCTTGAACACTATCAAACACATTTGGGCGGTATTGGAGAACAGACTGCGTAGCAGATTTCCGCCTCCCTCGTCACTACAGGCGTTAGAACAGGTTTTGATAGAAGAGTGGCATAACATTCCACGGGAGACTTTACAGTCATTATATTCCAGTATTCCAAGAAGAACTGAAGCTGTATTATGGAGAAATGTGGTTCCAACCCCCCAGTAATCAACCATTCCAAAGTAAGTACAATTATTTTGCCTATCCCCTGTATGTATCCCACATTTCTCTGCTTTTGAGATCATAATTCCTAATTGCCCTCTTATCCGATTAGGTGGTATCCAGTGCAGGGATTAGCAGAAACGTAAACTTCATACTATATAGTGCGGAAGGAAATATTTTGCATTCCTTCTAAGTTGTGAGTTCCAAAAGTCTTAAGAAATTAAATTATATGGCAATTCCATTATAAATGTAAAGCTTTTTTCCAAACAAGTAGCACCAATAACGTATAGGGCTTGCATCGTTAGGTCCCGGTTTTGATTTCTGCCAACTCCACTCGGACCTTGGGTATTTTGTCGGTAATGCTGGAGTGGTTTCTCATCTACCACAATTTCTTTTGCATTATTTAGGTATCATTCATTACCTATTATCACCACTTCTAAGTTTTGAGACCTAGTGCTATGCCGGACAGATTGCGTGGAGATTTGGTCAAAAGAAAGAGGGATAATAGATAGGATACCCGTGGATACTAGAGAGAGAGTTGTTAATGGATTGGAGCAGTTAGGGAGTTTCGCGCGTCTCTGAGACCAGACTGCGAACTGTGGTTCCTTTGCTTCATATGTCCTCACTCTAGGGAACAGTAGGCACAATAACTTGTAGGTAGCAGTCACGAGGGAGCTCGTTACAGTGACTGATTTGTAGCCTATATTTATAAAGACTTATTCCAATTCTAAACATCTTAAATGGAGGTACAGAGGGAATCCAAAGTTAACTTGTAAACAAATACATAAAGGAGTATACTCACGTTATAGGAAATGGAATAAACTGTAATGTGCTAGAAATATTGACAGCAACTAACAAATTTCTGTCATTATTGGTGGACTGGGTGTTTTTATTTCAACTGATAATTAAATTGCATTTCATTTGACATCCCTGGAACGCTACAAAGTTTTAGACATTCCTACAACGTTTATCCAACGTTTTGGATTGTAGTACAGCAAATTAAGTTGAAGTTTATTAATTTTTGGAAGATTTGTGGCAAACATCAAAAGCTGTAAAACATCCGAGAGAAACTGATGTTTTTAAACGTAGTAACCTTAATGGACATGCAGGCTAGGAATTTACTCGTGTATAAGGGAATCCAATTTGAATGTAGCCATTTTTAGTAAATCCAATATTGAAACAAGTACATATTACTTGGCGAAGGTGCAGCTCTGCTCACATTATTACTTTAAATGCCGGAATTCATCTCTTTCTTATACCTCGCACTCTTTCTAAATCACACCTTTTCTTCCGGCCGTAAGCTGGAGAATGTATTTATTTATCGAATACACAAGTAGGTAGGTAAAATCCTATTTCACCCGTATATTAGGGTTTAAGATCGATATAAATGACTTTACAACATTATTAAGTACTTGCTAGTCATAGGCTGAATGCCGGTATATTATATAAAGAATATAAAATATATTGTACGAGGGCCGTTATTTTCCAACTTAAGCATAAGCTTTCTAACAATAATTTGTTGCAGTCATGTGAATGGAACACATCAGATTTGTATATATCATCAAGTTCGCTTTTATGCTTATAAAACATCACAAATTAGGCATTTATAAACATAACATGAAATTTAATAATTACTGTTGTGAAACATCAAATTATAAGTTACGTATTAATGATTTCTTCTCGGGATGTTAGCTAGGTAAGTGTTGGATTAAGGAATTAATTCAAATTGCAAGTCCTTGTTTATAAGTTAGGTTATAGTATTCGTCGTGTGCCTCAAGTTATTCTGCTTAGTTTAGATGAAATCGGTGTAATGGTGTAGAAGCCTATTATGAACATACATACACAAACTCATACATATATGAATAAATTGACTTGTGTATATTAAGATTTGAATTTGTAAACGACGGAAAAATTTCTCCATTACACATATGACAAGAATCCATCTCTGTACTAAGCCATCAGCTCAGGCTTACTGTCGGAGGTATTTTGTCAGAGATAGCTTTTTCAGCTTTCGAACGATTTAATGTGTCATAAATCTATAACCCCATACTCAGCCCGTACTACGCTCCGGATTATGACGTGGGGAAAATGTCACCGTTCTACTGCGGTCTTTGATATTGGAAACAGTTCTCCTAGCAGAATCATTATTATTGCTGTTATTATTCTATCTTTACTATCGCTATAATTATCATTATTATTGCTATACGACAGCTAGAAAAAAACTGTTGTGATCCAATCACATAACTTTCTGTATCTATTCCACATGCTATCTTACAATATATTCTTCTTTTCTCTAGATTATGATAATCGAGATAAACATTCACAGAAATTGTCTTACTACTTGCTTCCCTGTAAGTAGAAGGGAATTAAGGGAATACACAGTGGCATTGAAAATTTGTTCTTTAAATGACCAGGAGAAAGGAAAAACACGTACGAATTTCAGTTTGAGAAAAGTATAAATATTTTAAAACTGAAACCAATAACAAGCTGCTAAATATAGGAGAAAAGTATATGATATAAATTGTGTGCTTTAACAAGATCTGTATTTTTTATGTCTTACGGTTTATGAGTTATATAAAGTTATCCAGATTGCAGAGATATTCAGAGGTTACTCCCAGAAAATTCAATCATTAATATGTGATAAATATGTGGTATTTTAATAAAAATCTCTGAAATAAATTATTCTTAAACAGCTTATCCTTCTATTTACTTCCTGCTAATCGAGAAAAAATTAGCAGAAATAGTCTTATTTCTTATTTCCTTGTAAGTAGGAGCGAAATAAGGGAGTACCATGAGTTAAAGTGATAGTCAAAAGCTGGTTGCCATGTGACTGAAGTTCCTTTGTTTGTATGAACTCGAGTTCACAAACTCCTGTATGAGAAAAATATAAGTTTTTATAGCTTAAACCAAAAAAAAAGGAATATCTCAAAAACAACCAACTCCACGAAAAAAAGTATACAACGTAAATTGTGTGTTTTAATGGGCTCTACAGTTTTTGTGTTGTAAGTTTTTGTGTCTCTCTTACGGTTTAGCACTTATGCAAAATTCCGTAAAATTCACTCAGAATGAAGTAGTCTTTGAGGCTATTCCCAGAAAATTAAAATATACATTTTATTTGTCAGGAAAATATCTTTAATATACGATATTTTAATCAAAATCGTTAGAGACATTTTTTAGAAAATCAAAATTTTCGAAAAAAGTTCCATGTAAAGGGTAGTTTGGGGTGGGGGGATTTTTCTCAAAATCTTCGTGTCGCATCCCTGGAAGATACTAAACTTAAAATACCAAGTTTGTTATTTTACCGACTTTTCGTTTTTAAATTATCGTGTTCAGACTCATAGACACACACACACACATACACACGGACCTTTTCCTGAAAATACTTTTTTTGGATACAGGGGACCCTAAAAATATATTTACGGTGAAATCTCGGTATCGAATTTTTTGGTGGGGTGCAATACATTCTCTATACACTATGTACATAGTGCGTATAGAGTAAGTAAAAATCGATGGAACAGTTTTTGAGAAAACCAAATTTTCAAAATATTTCATATAAATGGTGGTTGATTGTTGATTTTCCTGAAAATATTCGTGTCGTAGCCTAGGAAAATGCTTAACTTAAATACCAAGTTTGGTATTTAAGGCACTTTTCAGTTTTGAGTTGTGCTGACCAGAGCACACACACACACACACAGGTGCCCGTGTAGTTTTTTTTAGATTTAGATTTAGATTTCAGTGAAATCTCGGTAATTTTGGTGAATACAATACCTACTCTATGTGCTAAGAGAAAATAAAATATCTGATATATTCAACTGGCATGACTTTCTTTATGTGTTTTGCAAACTAACTGCTTGTACAAAGGATTATTTTTTAATGCTTATCAGGATTAGAATTACCTGAAATGGTCTTATTACTTAGAGATTGCACTAAACTTTAGTGGTAATCAAATGCTTTAAAACCTGTCGCTATGCGATTGTCATGAAAGGTTTTCTTTCCATGGCCAGGGGTAAAACTAAAGAGATATGAAACGGATTGGCCTTACGGTTTGAGGAAAATTTAAGTATTTTAAAATCAAAACCAATAACAGGGAATTTCTCACTCGGAAGTCCCGGGTTCGATTCCCGGCTGGGGTGGGGAAGTTTTATTTAGCCAAAATTATTGCCTATCCTCCACAGAGTCTGGAAGTATGTATGTAAGGGTGAATGTGTGTGTGTTTGAGGAAAATAAAAGTATTTAAACCACAAAAAATATACCTAATATAAATTTTGAAAATAAAAAAATGTCTTTTCAACCTAAATTAATACACTTCATTGAATCTAATACAAGTATTAAAGATTTCTGTCTTACTCCCTAGAATATAACCTATAAATGCTGTCGCTATAACTGAGAAGAAAATAATTACTCCTACTATTCATGTATAGTAAAATGTGTAAAAAACTACAGACGAATTGTTTCAAGTGCAAAGGCCACGATATGACCTTAGATATTAAAGGGGGCTATAAAAATGAAACAATAAATCAAATAAATAACAGGAAATATATCTAAAATGTTTAGCTATAAATATATATGACATAAGTTGTATGCTTTAATAGCAGGATCTAGATATTTTATTATTTATCAGTTATACAAACATTTCAGATTGAAGAGAAGGGCTATTACCAAGAAATTCAGGATATGCATTTTGTTTATCACGTAAACATATTTAATATATGACATTTTAATAGAAAAGCTATATAACTATTTTCTAGAAAATCAAAAATTTTGAAAAATGTTCATGTAAAGGCTATTTTCAGGTTGGGGATTTTTTCTGAAAATCTTCATATCGCAATGTTGTAAAATACTAAAATTAAATACCAAGTTTGGTATTGCACCCTATTATGGTTTTTCAGTTCTGTTGTCCACAGACATATATATCTAAAAAAGCTTTTTGGATTCAGGGATCCCCAAAACATATATTTCCGGTGAAATCCCGTATGGAATTTTTAGGTGGAAATCAATAGCTTTCTACTATTATATACATTGTACATACGTGTTATAGAAATTAAACCCTATCAAAATAACCTTTTGTGTAACTTTCCTGATGATTATTCCACAATTTTTGCTGGATTCTACAAGGTATTGGACTATTTTAAAATGCTTAATACTACGTTGTCAACAACATATTTATGAATCATCTCAAGAAATATTACATATATTACACGAAAAATATGGTGATGGCCACTGACCCGAACTATAGAGAACTCAAAAAGCTCCTTATGTCGTCCGTATATGTAACAAAACAAAAATGTGATGTATTCCATTTATATGTCTTTCTCGAACTATTCTGCAAACAAACTTCTTACAATGTATTAATCTGCTATCTTTTGCATTGTAAACAAGATAAAATTTGCAGAATGGTCTTATTACCTAGTTTTATATTAGAAGGTAACTAAGGGAGTACACTATGTTACAGCGATAGTCAAATGTTTTGACATTGAAATATGGTTCTCCTTGTTGGGTAGCAGTAAAACAAAAGAAACAAGATGTCTTTTGTACAAATAGTTTAACATTTAAAGCAATAATAAAGACTTTCGAGACCATTCACAACAAATTAAAGATATGCATTTTATTTCCAATGTAAATATATTTCAATATATTTAATATGACATTTTAATACAAATCCTTATAGCCGTTTTTGAAAACATCGAAAATTTGCAACAATTTTTTACGTAAAAGGTAGTTAGGGCGAATTTTCCTAAAAACCTTCGTGTTTGGTATTTAACCGAATCTTTGTTTCGGCTTACGCTACCAAATATTTACTGCACACCTGAACGCCTTTACAGTATTTTATGTATTTTTAACTTGGGTTCATTCCGAAATTGGTACCCATAACTCTTCCCTTGTCGGAAACATGCTGCTGAAATAATGACAGTACAAACGCTCCATTTTTGTTGACCAGAAAGAAAACCTCCTGTAAACCCCAATGATGGATAGCAGCTATTTGTTGACATCTAGGCCAAAGAAACCAAAGAGGGACGAAAGAAATAATGAAAGAAAGAATTGGAATCATAATTAGAAAGTAAGTATGTCGACAATGCCGCATGATATCTCAAGAGAAGTTTTGCACCCCTTGCATTTACCTAGGCACTTCTAGTCATAGAACATTTTCTGACTAGTCAGTAGGAGTTTCTAAGCTCAGATTAAGAGCAGCGGTCAGTGGAACAGAATCTTGGTGGTTCGAATCCTGTCTATGATTTGAACATTTTTAATCCTGTTTTTAAAACTAATTCAGAATTCTAATTAAATTCATTAAAGGAGTTTTGCAAGATAATTAGTATAAAGAAGGTTGCCATACCTCTTAATGTTATACTTAATTGCTATGTTTGTTATTTTTCTTCGGTTTACGTGGTTTGTTTAAGTAGGTTTCCTTACCGTGATTATCTATTTTTATTTGTAAAACAAACCTGTCCAGTAATTCCCTTCGTTTTTGGAAATATCTCCTGTAGCTCCGCAAATCAATAAGGGCAATAGTTGTGGGTTTGTTGCTCAAGTCCTTGTTTTCCTTTCAGCTGATATTATATAATAAAGAGAATAACATTTATAAATTAATTTAACTACATGCAATATTTGTCTTTCGTCCCTCTTTTCTTTGCTCCAGACCTGAGAAACGACCTCAATTCATCGGTTGGAGTTTGAGTACCAGATAACCATAGTGAAATCATGTAGCCAGCGACTTCCTGCCACTAAGGTAAAATTCTCCGTTTCCCACCTCTTTCCTGCTCAATTTGTTTAATATAATAAAAGGCTGTCTATGTATGGAATTCAGCTGATAAGGGAATTCTTCCAACAATAAATGACGAAAAAACACTTTGGGGAACCAAATGCATCATCATGTTTTCAAAGATTTATTCTGGACTGTATACTAGGTTGGTGAGTAAAATGCATAAATTAGTCATTGACCACCCATAAAGGTATGCCACTTTCAACATTAAACTTCAAATGTAAATTATAAATTTGACAAGTTTTCTAGCGTTTCTATTATCTTCTTGTATTCCACCAGTGATAGTTCCCTAAAAAACTTTCAACCTTTACTTCTTTGACGCTCTGTGGAAGTATTTACTGCACACTTGAACAGCTTTACAGTATTTTTTATCTTTTTAACTTGGGTTCATTCGTAAACTAGTACCCAAAACTCTCCCCTTGCCATAAACATGCTGCTCAACTAACCACAGCGCACACGGTTTATTTTTGTTGACTTGAAAGGAAATACATGACCTCCGCAATTATTGATCTCCTGTAAACTTCACTGATTGATAGCAACTATTTGTTGAGATTTAGGGCAACGGAACCAATTACAGAACACAAAAAATGAAACAACGGATTTTGTTATTCGCATAAGAAGTAGAAAACTACAGTAAATCCGAGTACACATGAAACAAGACCAGCGTACCTTGCAATGAAGCGTCCTGAATGGGGTTTCCGTTAATGGCGCCGCAGGCCTGTTTACTTTCCCCATGCAGCGACCAAACACCAGAGTTTCCATTTGTATGTACGTTGGTATTAATTCAACCGGAAATTTTTGTTTGTTTATATTTGTGCATTAAAAGTTGAGAGAGCGAGAGGCAAGCAGTCTAGGATAACGGTTTGTTCGCTGTTTAGAGCCTCTCAACCACGTACTAAGTTATTAATTGCATCCGCCACGGCTTCCCGCTTTGCTGCTGAAATCGCGGCACGACAAATCGAACAAGCACTAGAAGATACGTTCACGCAAAGGAAGCTATAAAATGTTTCATACGAAATGGCTTCCTGCTATAAAATATCACAAACGCTTCAAGAAAATATTAACCGCTAATCCAAAATGTCATCACCTCTTGCTTTAAATGCTACCTTTCTATTGGTTGTCAGATATGTATCTCTTGTCTGGCACTATGTTGTGTGTGTGTGTGTGTGTGTGTGTGTGTGTGTGTGTGTTTTATTACGAAGGGGATTCCAACCAGCAACCAATATGGGCTTATGGTGGATCAGAACCTACGAGGATAGGATGAAATGAGAGTATTATTGACGGGCAGCCGAAATCGGATCGGGAAAACCAGCCTGTGGAGGGTCCCTAACAGAGTGAGCAGTTCTTCATATCTACCAAGGATCGCTAGGAGCGTGCAGCCATGCTTTGCCGAGCTCCCTGGGGCCTACAGACGTCTCTAACACTATTCCACGCCGAGAGCTGTATTATTCGAAAGGGCGTTCACCATCACAGAAGGGCGCCGCAATCCCTGCCCACACTTACAATCCTGAAAGGTTGGATGCGATTGAGATTTTTTTTTTTGATAATGTTTAACGCCCGCTTTAACTACTTGTGGCAACGCAGGCAACGACACTGATGACACATGAAAGAAGATGGAGTTCCGGTGGAATGCGATGGCCGGGAAAACCGGAGAAAAATCTGCCTCAGCGCCACTTTGTCCACCACAAATCTCACATACGATAACTTGGGCCGTGTAAATGAGAGGCGAGTGCTGTAACCATTCGGCAACAGCGCGGCCAAGATGGAAATGAAAGGAAGCCTCCCCAGCATTCGCCTGATCAAAGAGGTCGGCCACTGGAATGGAGGCCGTGACCTCCAGGATGCCAGTTAGAGACAAAACGTATGAGTCACCAGCCTGGGTACGCCATATTGTGAGAAGAATGGTATGGCCTGTATGTCGAAACCTCTATTGCGACCGCTGGCAGATTGCGACTCAGTGCGGTTACAGATATATCCAAGTTATGAAACAACATGAGACTTCTAGAAATGAAAGGTTATGGAAGCAGCAAGTGCACCTGGGGACTCTAGAACTTTCCGGTAGAAGTAATGTGTTAAAGTAAATGCAGTGCTGCATAGTAAGACAGTTTTCCCTTTAGCTGGGCCCCGAGGGATTAACACAAGAGCGGATAAGTGAGTCGCGAAAAAGGCAAGATACAGATAACCAGGATATTTACTTCAATTCTCTTGGTAAGAAACTGTTAAAACTTCAACATGAAAGACAGAGAGAATGGCTCCATGGTAAGGTTTAATTTTCATATTCGAAAGGTTCTGGGTTCAATTTCCCGTTGTTTTTTCATTCTGGCTTTGAGTACTTTTCATGGATTTCCTGGTTGAGAGACGCTTGTCTTTTAACTCGGTTTCCTTTCCTCATTTCCTTCTCGTGGGTCAGATGTGCGTCTAGCTTTTATGATTAGTGCGGTTCTGAATAGATGACATGAATTCCTGCACCAAGGAAACAATATTCCTCGTGGACATCAGCAGGCGAGTTGCATCGTTCTCTATGGACAGTTACATTAGCGAGCATATTTTCCATGAAATCTCGACACCGAATTTTTGGGTGGAATACAATACTCCTCTATCCCTATGTACGTTGTACATACAGGGCTAGAGAAAGTAAAAATAAACTAAGAAGGTATACCGAAGCAAGTTTATTAAAGTGTATAATTTCTCTCTAGGGCTATAATTATCGTATATCGTACACGTTCATGTGTAACTTCGTATTCACAACTAAATTAAGGTACTTTTCCATTTTGACTTCATATATTTACAACACTGCACCCAACAGAGACAGACTGAGTTTAATCCTTAAATGCTCTTAATAAAATGGCATTCCGAAGAGTTTTTACCTTAAACAAATGCCATAGTTTTCTAATTTCATCCTCAGTTTGTAAATATTTATAAATTTTTCCACTGAATAATTCATTTCCAGTCATTATTCTCTAAATCTTTTGAGAGGCCTTCCTTAAAATAAACGAATACTTTTCAATAAATGCATACAAGCAAGAAACAAACATACTGTTGAATTAAAAATAAGCTAACATAAAACCAATATCGGCTGATCTAGTGGCTAACAAACCGGTAGAAACTCAGTGATATATTGAGGTTGTTTTCATGACTGAGATAGAATACAGCTTCCCTCGTGTACCCCTGGGAAACCTTCCAGTACTTATTTCGATTAGAAGTTCTGTGCGGCAGTGGCGCGTGTAAGAAACACAGGGCTATCTTTCATTGCACTCCAAGGGATTCAGCCACACCGCCAGAAAATGTGCTCCGATTGCCGATTTGCTCAACATTGCGAAAACTCCCGGAAAAAGTATTGCTTCTTACTTAGATTGTCACCTGTTTCATATCAGCTGGTGGGCCAGCTTGTGACCGTGTTGTTTCCGTTGTTTGCGCGTTACCGCCACGAATGTAGAACTAGAAGCATGTTGGGCGCTACTGGCAGGCACGGAAGACGTGGACGGGCTAGGTAAATTTATACTTAAGGCAAGCCAGCTGAGATCTGAGAGGGCTGACAATGGTGAAGAGGGAGGGGATGAGAATAGCTAAACAAATGTGATTACAATGCTTTACATACATATATTTTATGTCATACTTATGTCATTGTATTGTGGTTTTATATATTGTGTATATATTACGTGCATATATTTCTCTTAGGTGTATTTGTCTATTATAATAGGGTACAATAATGCGTTGTAAATTTAAATTATTGTATTTGAATATCGTTGTCTTTCTATTTTCGTGTTTACTCCTTTAATTCTTTGTCGTTTTTTATATTGGTAGTTTAACGTTCTTTAACTTGGATGGTCATTTCGGACGATGAATGATATTGATGAAGTGAGACTCCGCATTTGTCTTCTCAGGATAAGTGAAAACCCCGGAAAAAAATCTTAACCGGGTAACTCACCCTTAGCGAGATTCGAACTGTGAGGCAGGCACGCTACCACCACACCACCCAGGCGGGCTTAATTCTTTAACACTGGTTACTATTTTGTGTATTGCAAAAGCACGTACAGTCTGTGGACCTGTGCATTGTTGGAGCTCAATGTAGGTATGATACTATTATGTCAATAAATGCACTCATTCATTCAATTTATCATACATACACTCTTCACTTCAGACTCATTGCAGCTCTTGTGAATATCTTATTAAATATTACACTTAATTTAATTATTTTTCACACAAGCCGTGTATAGGATAGGAGTTAAATAAGTAGAGAATTTTTTTTCAGATTAACTCTTATTTATCCACTCCTGTCCTACACACGGCTTCTGTGAAAAACAATTAAATTAAAAGTAATTGACCATAAAAGTTGGTTAATCTATGAAGTCCGGGGCATAGCGCTCTTGCAACATTGTAAGTCGCACTTGGGGTAGGCCATCTAAAAATAATTTGAGACCAGCTTGCGGTTTACCGGAAACATACGAGTCAGTTGAAGTAATAATGCACCTATGTTACCGTGGTAGCTCAGTGGTAGAGCAACCGGCTAGATAACGGGAGATCCGTGGTTCAAATCCTGGCTAAGGCATTACATTTTTCAGTTTGATTCTACTTTTCCAAATATTACACTTATTATTACATATGCGTTTCACTAAAAGGATTGCATTTTATAAATTTTAGCTTAACGAAGCAAAACCACAATTTCATGAGCGTAATACGAAAAGCTACACATCGCTTTAAACATAGTTTCTTTGTTTCAAAATGAAATTGAAGTATAATTTAATTTTGTTTTCAGTGTTGTCCCTTCCGTTAACGCAGTGGCAGTACAACTGACTAACGCAGAGGACCAAGGTTTGAATTCCACTACCGGCGTGGGGATTTTCTTCCCCCTGGAAGCACTTAATATGTGTTCTTTTATACTCACCATCACACGGAAGGGAAATGGCAATACTACCGCAGTATCATCCTTGGCAGAACGCCGCAGCCGTGTTACGGTATCTCCCATATGACCGACATTCGGGTTGAATACTATCATCTGGTGATTTATTTCATTTCATATCACTGCAGTGCGTCAGTGTTCTACTCAAAATAATCAAATGTGTTGTATTGTATCTTTGTGTTCAATCTAAATTGTATTGCACTTCACCCAAAAATATTTTATATTGCAACGATAACTGTTCTCTAGTAATTATAAACATATTGGAACATTTTATTTAATTATTGAGATTTCACCGAAAATAAATGTTTTAGAGTCCTTGGATCCATAGTAAGCATTTTTCGAAAAACTTTCGTGTGTCTCTGTCGGTGGGTAGCATAACTTAAAACGAAAATGTGTTTAATATTAAACTTAGTGCTTAAGTTTTAAAAAAAATTCCCCACCCTAAACTACCGTTTACATGACAACATTTTAGAAAATTTCGTTTTTACTTTCTCTACACGTACTATGTACATAGTGCATAGAGAAGGTATTGTAATGCATCCAAAAACGGGATTTCACCGGAAATACATGTTTTGGGTTCCCCTGAATACAAAAATAGCATTTCTGGAAAAAGGTCCGTGTGTTTGTGAGTGCTTGCGTGTGCGTGTGCGTGTGTGTGTGCGGGCGCGCGTGTGTGTCTGTGGACAGTATGGCGCAAAAACAAAAACACCGTTAAACACCAAACTTGATATTTAAGTTTGGTAATTTGCAAGGATGCGACACCAAGATGTTCAAGAAAATCCCCCATCCCAGCTACCCTCTACAGGAACTTTTTTAAAAAAAATTGATTTTCTCAAAAATGGCTGTAACGGTTTTGATTAATATAGCGTATATTAAAGATATTTACCTGAAAATAATATGTATATCTTGAATTTTCTGGACTATCCTCTGAAGACTATTTTATTCTGGATAAATTTTACGGAATTTTGTATAACTGCTAAACCATAGTAAGAGATAGACAAAAACTTACAATACAAAAAATGTAGAGGACATTCAAACAAACAATTTATGTTATATACCTTTTTTTCGTGGAGTTGATCGTTTTTGAGATATTCCTTGTTTTTACTTTCAGCTTTGAAAAATTTAATACTTTTCTCATACAGGAATTTGTCGACTCCTGTGCATACAAACAAAGGAACTTCAGTCACATAGCAATCAGCTTTTGACTATTACTTTCACCTATGGTACTCCCTTATTGCGCTTCTACTTACAAGGAAGCAAGTAACGAGAATATATCTGCTATTTTTTCTCAATTAACATGAAGTAATTAGAAGCATAAACTTTTTAACAATAATTTTTACGGCGATGTAGAGAAAGTCAAGTAAATGGAACACATCTGAGTTTTCAAAAGTAACTTTAAGGATTATGATAATCACATACTGAACATTTCACCGACTAATAAAATATATATCTTCAGTTTCCTGGCAATTGCCTCTGAAATATTCTCCAGTTTGGATGACTTACACAATTCGTTAACCGTAAGAGAAAGCCCAAACTTGCAGCTCAAAAAATGCAGTCGTCTTCAAAACACATAATTTATGTTCTACATATTTTCACGTGCAACTAACCATTTCCGAAAAATTTCTTTTTATTCGTTTAAAATTTAAACTGCTTATACTTTTCCCAAATAGGAATTCTTCCTGTTTCTTTTGTTTTGCTCCTGGCCATGCAAATAGAACGAATTTCAATATCAATCACGTAGCGGCACCTTTTAAAAAAGTTGACTATCGCTTTAGTCTAGTGGCCTATAAGGTATTTTGTTAATGTTTATCTCGGTTATAATTCAGTATAGGATGAATAAAATGTTGTAAGAAGTTTGTTTTTGCAAAATTCATGTAAATGGAACACATCTATGTTTACTTTCTCTACACGTACTATGTACATAGTGTATAGAGAAAGTATTGCATTCCATACAAAATTTAGATAACGAGATGTCACCGGAAATACATGTTTTGGGTTCCCCTGAATCCAAAAAAAAGGATTTTTTAGAGAAAGGTTCGTGTTTTTCCACGCACACGTTTGTGTGTGTGTATGTGTGTGTGAGAGACTGTGAACAGCATAGCTCAAAAACGAAAGGACCATTGAATACCAAACTTAGTATTTGAGCTTGGTATCTTGCACGGATGCGACACCAATATTTTCAAGAAGACCCCAAACTACGCTTTACATGAAACTTTTTTCGAAAATATTGATGTTCTCAAAAATGGCTTTAATTATTTTGAATAAAATATCGTATATTAAAGATATCTACCTGACGAATAAAATGTACCTCTTGAATTTTCTGAAGACTACTTTATTCTGGATGAATTTTACGGAATTTTACATAACTGCTAAACCGTAAGAGATGGACAAAAACTTACCTCACACAAAATGTAGAGCACATTAAAACACCCAATTTATGCTATATACATTTTTGTCGTCGAATTGGTCGTTTTTGAGTTATTCCTTATTATTAGTTTCAGCTTTGAAAAACGTAATACTTTTCTCATACAGGAATTTGTTGACTCTGTCCATAAAATAAAGGAACTTCAGTCACATAGCAACCAGCTTTTGACTACCACTTTAACCTATTTTGCTTCTACTTACAAGGAAGCAAGTAATAAGACTATTTCTTCATAAGCTTTCTATCAATAATTTGTTGCAGTGATGTAGAGAAAATCATGTGAGTGGAACACATATTTTTTTTCTCAGGAATATCACACAACTGAAACAAAAAGCTAAGGTATAATATATGCAGCAACATACTTATTTAGTTGAAAAGATAAACAAAGTAGAGAGAAAAAGTTAAACATCTTGGAATATGGTTGGACAACAAGCTTCGCTGGAAATTCCACATAATATTCTGCTAGTGACAACGTTTTACTCTCTCTCTGTCTCTCTCTCTCTCTAGCAGTATATACAATGCACATAGTAAATATAGGGTAGTGTATTCCATCCCATAAAATTCGAAACTGAGATTTCACAGATTAAAAAAATTAGAAAAAGGTCATGTGTTAAATATCAAGGACGTGACACGGAGATATTAAAAAATAATTTGGTGCATTGCACTTACATGACTTTCTCTACCTACTCTACAAACAAACTTCTTCTTTTAACACTATGCTAATCGAGATAAACATCATAATTTTATACTTAGTTCCTTTTAAGTAGAATGGAAGTAAGGAAACGCACTAGGCTGAAGAGATAGTCAAATATTTTAAAATCTATCGCTCTGCGATTTTTATTGCAAATCGCTTCTTTGTTGCCCAGAAGTAGAACAGAAGAAAAACGAACACTTCCGTCTGAGAAAAGTGTAAGTACTTCATAATTGAAACAAATTATAAGGAATATTTCGAAAATGGTAAGCTCCACGAGAAAACTGTATAAGACATAACTTGTGTATTTTAACAAGATCTTCATTTTTTGTCGAATAAGTTTTTTCTATTTCTTACAGTTTACTAGTTATACAAAATTAAGCAAAATTCATCAGAATAAACAGGTCTTTAGATGCTATTCCCAAAAAATTCAAGACAAACATTTTATTTTTGATAGATATGGCTTTAGTATGTGGTATTTTAATGAACATCGATATAACCATTTTTAAGAAGAACAAAATTTTGGAAAATTTTTCGACATAAAGGGTAGTTAGGGGTAAAGAGATTTTCTTGAAAATCTTCGTGTCGCATCCTTGGAAGATATCAAACTTAAATACCAAGTTGGGTACTTTACCGTCTTTTCGTTTTTGAGCTATGTTGTCCACAGACACACACATATACACACAGACAGACAGACAGACAGACAGACACACACACCAGACACACACGGACCTGTTTCTGAAAATGTTTTTTTTTGGATTCAGAGGGTCCTAAAACGAGTATTTCCGGTGAAATCTCGGCATCGAATTTTTGGGTGGAATACAATACTTCTCTATCCCTATGTACATTGTACATGCGGGGCTAAAGAAACTAAAAAACAATATATACACACTTATATGACAAAATATATACCTATCTTGAATTTTCCTGAAATATTCTCTGAAGTTCGGTTTATTCCGAAAGACTTTTGAATAGCTAGTAAACCGTGAGATATAGGCAAAAATTTACTGTACAAAATATGTAGATCTCATTTAACACATTATTTATGTAACATACAGTTTTGTAGAGTTAATCGTTTCCAATATTTCTTGTTATTGGTTTGAATTTTAAAACATTTAAACAGTAAATCATTTTTCTTTCATCTCTCTTTAGTTTTACTCCTGACCACGCCAAGGGAACTGAATTTGAATTGTTTCACATCGCAACACGCTTTCAAAGGATTGGACTGTGCTTTGGCTTCTACTTACTAGGAAGCAGTGAAAATACTATTTCTGCCAAAGTTTATCTTAATTAACATGAAGTAAAAGTAGTAATAAATAATAATAATAATAATATTAATAATAACAATAATAAAAATTATAATATTATGTAAGAAAATTTGCTTTCAGAACAGATAAAAAAGTCAAGTGAACGGAACACATCAGGTACGTATAATATTATTTCTCCTAACACCTTAGCTAGATTTACAACTTAATATTAATTTTTACTTACTCTACTCTGTACGTATAGATGGAGAAGTATTCTATTGCGCCTAAAAATTCAAATTATAGATTTTAACAGAAATTCTCCCCTGAAGAAAACAAAATAGAAAAAGTTCCACGTGTGTATGAACAGCATGACTCAAAAACGATAATTTCATTTATTTAAGTTTAGAATCCGTCAAGGATACAACACAATAAAATCCCTCTATCCGAAACTATAGAATCATTTTCGGAAATGTTGATTTCCTCAAAAACATATATATACTTTTCATTAATATCCATATTTTTAAACATTTTCATTACAAATAAAATTAACTTGGTTATATTTCTGGAAATAGCCTCTGGAGTCCTCTTGGTTTTGGACTTTTGCATAACTGGTAAACTGTAAGAGTTATGCAAAAACATTCTATTCAAAATATTGGATCTAGTTAAAACACACAAACTATGCAATTTTTCGTAGAGTTAACCGTTTCTGAGATACTCTATTTTGTTGGTTTCAGTCTTTTGATACTTAAACGTTTCTCTAATGGGGAGTTTTTATTCGTTTTTCTGTCTACCTATCAAGCAAGGAGAACGGAATTTCAAAATTAGCTCACAAAAGATTTAGCTATCCCTTAAGTATAATGTATAGGATCTTTCAAAAGACATTTAAAACTATAAATTGCTGTAAATATAATATATTTAATATATTATAATTATTATAATTTTTGCAGTTCACCGTTATAGATTTCCAGATTAAAATATTTGTAATTGTATCCATACTGCTATAAAGAATCCAAGTTACAAGTCACGGTTCTATAACTAAATGCTAGAATACAGCTGATTCATTATTGTTATGAAAGTGACGTGAATTTTTCTCGAGGTCGGAGAAAATTTAGAACTCTTAAATAATGTAAGAGCAGGCGCATGTTCCATTTGTAATCATAGGGAGTTAACTGGAAGTTTGAGAAAATGACTCTGCTGCTGATAAGAAGCGACCTGAAGTGTAAAAATCTGATGTGTTCTATTCACAAGACTTTCTCTACATCTCTGTAACAAATTATTGCTAAAAAGCTTGTGCTTCTATTTACTTCCTGCTAATCGAGAAAAAATTAGCAGAAATAGTCTTATTACTTGCTTCCTTGTAAGTAGAAGCGAAATAAGGGAGTACCATAGGTTAAAGTGATAGTCAAACGCTGTTTGCTATATGACTGAAGTTCCTTTGTTTGTATGGACACGAATCGACAAATTCCTGTGAGTGAAAAGTATAAGTTTTTCAAAGTTGAAACCAAAAACAACGAATATCTAAAAAACGATGAACTCCACGAAAAAATGTATATTACATAAATTGAGTGCTTTAACGTGCTCTACATTTTTGTGTGTAATTTTTTGTCCATCTGTTACGGTTTAACAGTTATGCAAAATTCCCAAAAAGGATCCGGGACAAAGTAGTCTTCAGAGGCTATTCACAGAAAATTCAAGATGTACATTTTATTTGTTAAGTAAATGTCTTTAATATATGATATTTTAATCAAAATCGTTAGCGTCATTTTTAAGAAAATCAAAATTTTTAAAAAAATTCTATGTAAAGGGTAGTTGGAGGTGGGGGAATTTTCTTGAAAATCTTGAAAAATACCAAACTTAAATACCAAGTTTGGTATTTCACGTATTTTCACTTTTGAGATATGCTGCCCACAGACACACACGTATATTTTTATAACTTATTTGTTTGTATTCAGGGGTCTCAAAACATGTACTTCCGGTGAAATCTTGGCACTGAATGTCATCACTTTAGTCTATGGTACTCCCTTTTTTCCACTTTTACTTACATAGAAGAAAGTAATAAGGGAATTCATACTAATTTTTTCTTGATTAGCATTAAGTAAATAGAAGAATAACTTTATAACAATAATTTATTGTAGAAATGTAGTGAAAGTCAAGTTTTTTAATGAGTTCATATTCAATATGATATGAGTATAGTATATTACAGTAAGTTTATCCGCTGCATGTCAGCCTTTATTTACAGCTGTTTATTCCGCTTGTCATGTTCCTACTCCCAAAGGTCTGTGTTATATTTTATACTCCGCGATTGTTTCAATAAAAAACAAAGAAAAAGTAACGAGCAAATTAGCTACGGGATCTAGAGCACATAACTTATCTGATGTTTATTCCCAGATCCCAAAGAAAAAAGAATGAAAAACTGTCTGCTGCCACGTTAATTTGAGTTCGTATATACAATAATGGTTCACTTCACAATGACCTAAATGTGTTTCATAGGAGGTCAGGTGAACAGTAAGGCGATAAAACTTAGTACTCAATGATCTCGGAGTTCAAGGAGCAAAGAGTTCTCCAAAATTTGGCTTTCATCACATCCAAATCAAGATTTTAACCTGGGTCCTTAGTAATATTGAATATTGTTAGATACATTAAACATTACACCATTATATGTGCCTTTCCGTAATAATATTTATGGTTTGTATTACTATATTTGTGGGTATTAAGAATTTCATATTGAGGGATTAAAAGCCATATCCCGCCAGCGTTATATATGCTAATTTGTGACGCATTATCTAGAAACTAATGGGTAATAAAATTAACAGAAATTATACATTTAATTCTTAATGCTTATTATTTTTAATAAATTGTTATTAATTAATGTTCTTTCTGTTTGTGAAAGGAATGATGATGGATCGATTTTAAAGGGAATGAGAAAGCAAAATAAACAAACCATACTCTCACAAAACAAACAAAAATGCCAAGACTTGATTTAAAGAATGTTTCATAACATTGGCTTTTCTAATTGTAAATAGTTTTAAAATATCATTTAAAAGTTCATAGTTTATCTTTATAATTTTTTGGGCTTTCGTCTTTTTTAACTACAGTTTATAAAATAGTAAAGGTCTCCACACAAAAATGGCATTGTGACATTAGTTCATGAAGGAACTAATTTTAACATACATTGATAGCTAAAGTAAGTTTTCTTTGGTTGAAAAAATTTTTCAGATAAAATTATACTTTAAAACTAAAAACCATTATTTTTAAACAAAATATTAAGCACTAAACTAAAAACTTCATAGATTTGATTTTGACAAGACACTCTGAATTTCTATTTTCTCTAGACGAATAATACTCATAGTGTATAGAGAAGATATTGCATTCCATCCTAAAATTCCAATCCGAGATGTCACCTGAAATGCACGTTTTAGGGTTCATGTATCCAAAAAAAGTATGTTTAGAAAAAGGTCCGTGTGTGTTTGTGTGTAAACATAATGTACAAGAATTTTAGTATTAAAATAGTGTAGTTTTCTATGAACTTGTCTATTATTTATAGCCTATCGGAGTTTGAAAAAACAACGATCTTGGTATTTTCAAGGTTTAATTTTTGTCTCTGAGGAAATGCGAAACAAATTTCCCTTAGTGTAAATCTATAATGTTAGTTCCGGAGATTTATATTCTATCGACCTCTAACGCAGAGAAACAAATTTTTACTCATCTATCTTGATTAGATTTAACGTAATAGAAGTAAAGTGATTCTTATTCCTTCAATTTTCTTCGTGCCTGCCTGCTCCCGTGTGGTTTAATTACAATTAATGAGAACTTTCACGTAGTCCATCTCTTTCCTACTGCGCAGTAACGGACGCAACTCTTTTGTTCCAATCTGCTGTTCTCTGGACCGATCTGAAACAATCTGTATATCACATAAAGCAGAACACATACAAGGCATGTTCAACAGATTTATGCACAAATTTAAATATTACTCGAAATTATTCTATTTTCTTTAAAATCTTTGTTAAGATTTACATAAAAATATATCTTTGAGATCCATTCTATTAAAAGAAATCTGGTTTAGGAAGAAAAAAATGTTATGTGTTCCATTCACATGACGTTCTGTACATCTCTGCAACAAATTATTCTTAGAAAGCTTATGCTTCATTTACTTCATGCTAATCGAGAAAAAAATTAGCAGAAATAGTATTATTACTTGCTTCCTTGTAAGTAGAAGAGAAATAGGGGAGTACCATAATTAAACTGATAGTCAAAAGCTGGTTCCTATGTGACTGAAGTTCCTTTGTTTGTATGGTCAGAGTTGATGAATTCCTGTATGAGAAAAGTACAAGTCTTTTAAAGATGAAACCAATAGCAATGAATATCTATAAAAAACAATTAACTCCACGAAAAAAAATATATAGTATAAATTGTGTGTTTTAACGCGCTATACATTTTCTGTGTGGTAAGTTTTTGTCCATTCCTTACGGTTTAGCAGTTGTGCAAAATTTCATAAAATTTATCCAGAATAAAGTAGTCTCAGAGGCTATTCCTAGAAAATTGAAGATATACATTTTATTTGTCAGGTAAATGCATTTAATACACGATATTATAATCAAAGTCGTTAGAGCCATTTTTGAGAAAATAAAACTTTTTGAAAAAAGGTTCCATTTAAAGGGTAGTTGGGGGTGGGGGATTTTCTTGAAAATCTTCGTGTCGCAACCTTCGAAGATACCAAACTTAAATACCAAGTTTGGTATTCAACGGTGTTTTCGTTTTTGAGCTGTGCTGTCCATAGATACACAGACACACACAAATACACACACGCACACACATGGACCTTTTTCCAAAAATGCCTTTCTTTGGATTCAGGGGACCCAAAACAAGTATTTCCAGTGAAATCTCGGTAAGGGATTTTTGGGTGAAAAGCAATACCTTCTCTATACACTATGCACATGATACGTGTAGAGAGAATAAAAACGCTTATTCTTTTATGTACTTCATGATAATCGATATAACCATCAGCAGAAATTATCCTTATTATTTGAATCCTTGTAAGTATAAGGGGAAAATGTAATGTGTCCCATTCACATGATGTCCTTTAGCTGTCCGGCAAACAAAATTTTTATTCAAGATATTATTCTTTTTCTACAACATGATAATCAGAATAACCGTAAGTTGAATTAGCGGTATTACTAACTTCCTTGCAAGTAGAAGGGAAATAAGAAAATGCTCGGTATAAAGTGACAGTCACATCCTCTAAAAACCGGTTGCTATTTGAAACAATTGAAATTCCAATCTCTTTGCTTGTCAGGAGTAAACAAACTAGAAACGAGAATAAAGGTGTCCTCCCGTTCGAGTAAAGCTTAAGTGGCTCAAAATTGAAACCAATAATCCCGAATATCTCAAAAACTCTTAAAAAAGGAAAAGTATGTGTATGACATAAGTTGTGTATTTTAATGAGATGTATATTTTTGTCTGATAAGATTTTGTACATATCTTATAATTTTACAGTTATGAAAATACCATCCAGAATGAACAGGATTTAGAGGCTATTCCCAGAAAATTCAGGATATGCATTTCGTTTATCATACAAATATATTACACATAAGGTATTTTAATCAAAATTGTTACAGCCATTTTTGAAAAAATTAACATTTTAGATACATTTTAAATGTAGAGGATAGTTGGGGGTTGGGGAAAATTTCTTTAAAATCTTCATGTCGCATCGTTGGGAGATATTCTACTTAAATACTAATTTTGGTTTTTAACCGACTTTTCGTTTTTGAGCTATGCTGCCCACAGACAGACACACACACACATACGGACGCTTTTTTTATAAATGATTTTTTGGGATTCAGAGGGTCCCACAACATGTATTTCCTGTGAAATATCGGTATCGAATTTTGGGTGCATTACAATAACTTCTCTGTACACTATGCACATAGCAGGAGTAGAGAAAGTAAAAATAAAAAAACAAGAAACAAAAAGCGCGTGTGTTCTCTTTACCTTCTTTACTACTTACTGCATTCTAACAAAAAAGTTAATGCCAAGATTTCACTGTAAATACACGTTTTGACACTCTCTGCATACCAAAAGGGATTTTACCTTCTCTACCAAGTACATATTATGTACATAATAGGTAGAGAAGGTATTGCATTCCATCGAGGCGTTTCCCTTTACTCCTCAATATATATATTGATATATTGTAAATAACGTTTTTAATATATCATCCATATTTCCTACGACTAATTGGGTTCCACGATCGAGCAAGCATCTCTTAAAAGGGCGGAACGGTAAATGAAACTACGAGTGTTTCAGAGATAACATTTCTTTTGTAGTGTATAACGCCCAATTTTACTGCTTGTGGCACCGCAGGCGATGGCACTGGTGGTATATGGAATGAAGATGGAGCACCGGTGGAATGCGATGGCGGGAGACCCGAAGAACCCGGAGAATACCCGGTCCTGCGCCGCTTTGTCCACCACAAATCCTGGATCGAACTGGGCCGTCTAGGTGAGAGGCGAGTGGTCTAACCACTCGGCCACAGAGACAACATATTTGTAACTTTTATTGTAATGTATTTAAACTGTTAGCAAAGATTTCATAATTTATATATATATATATATATATATATATATATATATATATATATATATATATATGCGTTATATTTCTAGGCATAGTTGAAACTGTAGTACGCGTTTACTTATACCATAAACTTAGATTTTGCGTAAAACGTTTCTCATGTAAGTAATCTGTAATACCAAAATACCGAGAGAGAACAAAGTAAATACACTTCTATCTTAAGTGCTCTGTATGGTAAATAAAAACCAACTGTGTTGAGAACTGCGTCTCTGTAGAACATATTCGAAAACCCTTGTTTTGCCTAAGGATTAAATCTGTGCTCTAATTGTCCTTTTTTTCCGGCTCCCAGTAGCGTCTCTTTTCATGAGTCAATAACAACTTTTCTAATATTTAACTTAGGCTGCTATTCTCAGTAGCTTTCACTTTTTACTTTCTCTACACATACTATGTACATAGTGTATAGAAAAGCTATTGTACTTCACCCAAAAATTCACTAGCGAGATTTCACCGCAAATGCATGCTTTGTGTCCCCCTGAATCAAAAAAAATATATACATGTGTGTGTATGTGTGTCTGTCTGTGAACAGCATAGCTCAAAAATGAAAATACCGTTAAATACAAACTTGGTATTTAAGTTTGGTATCTTGCAAGGTTGTGACAGGAAGATTTTAAAAAAATTCCCCCTCAGCTACCTTTTACATGGAACTTTTTTCGAAAATGTTTATTTTCTCAAAAGTGGCTCTAACGGTTTTGATTAAAATATCGTATATTAAAGACATTTAACTGAAAAATAATATTATATCTTGAATAGCCTCTGAAAACTGCTTTATTCTGGATGAATTTTAGGTAATTTTGCATAGCAGCTAAACCAAGAGAGAGACAAAAACTTAGCATAAAAATGTAGAGCACATTAAAACACAATTTCTGATATATACTTTCTTTTAGTGGAGTCGATTGTTGTTGAGATATCCGTTGTTGTTTTGGTTTCAGCTTTAGAATACTTTTCTCATACAGGAATTTGTCAACTTGTGTCCATACAAACATAGGAACCTCAGTCACATTGCAACTAGCTTTTGACTATCACTTTGACCTATGGTGCATCCTTATTTCGCTTCTGCTTTCAAGGAAGCAATTAATAAGACCATTTCTGCTAAGTTTTCCTGGATTAGCATGAAGTAAATAAAACATTAGCTTTTTAACAATAATTTGTTGCAGAGATAAAGAGGAAGTCATGTGAATGGAACACATAAGATTTTTTAGACTAAACGACGTTCTTTTATACACTCACATTACCCCAAATCCTTGGCTATTGTTCCCAAAAACCTTGCGGGAGACTTCTTTTTTATGACTTTTACACAGTTTCAGTACACTTCTCTCTTGTAACTAAGTTTAAATCTATTTCTTTATTGTATGTATTAATTTATGTCATTTTTTTAATTATTTACAGTTTCTTGCAGTCATTAATACTTCCTCAAATGTGATATTGAGATTTCACAGAAGACACGCTTTGAGAACCTCTGGATATAGTATATTTTGGTGGAAATTTTCGTTTTTGTGTCCGTGAACTTCAAAGACGAAAAGTCATTTTAATATCCAACTTGTTAAACTCCTTGTTTTAAAAAAAATGCGACGGGAACATTTTCAAGTAAATAACGCCAACCCAAACTAGTTTCAAAAATTTCTCTAACCTAATCTTTTGATTAAAAAATCAGGTGTTTAAAAGATTCTTACGTTAAATGAAATGCATAACATGAATTTTCCTTTAATTCTGAATGAGTTGCATAACTCCTAAGAGTCTCTTATTGAAACACACAATTTATATGCCGTATGCACTTTCACTCCATTTGTGGAGTTAACCCTTTCAGAAATATTCCTAATTATTGGTTTCAAATTTAAAATACTTGTATATTTCTTAAACGAAAAAAATGTTAATCATATTTATTCCCCTGTTCAAGGAAAGAGAACGAATGTCAATGCATCACATAGCAACCAGTTCTCGAAATATTTGAATATCGCTTTAGCCTATTCCCGAGAATCTATAATGAAGTAGTAATAAAAGTATTTCTGCAAAAGTTTATATCTGTTTACGTGAATTAGATAAAAAATAAGTTTTTGTAGGAATATTTTGTAAAATAGACAGAGAAGGTCATGTAACTATAACACATGTGATATTTAATTAAAGGTCCGTACATATTGTATGTGTGTCTATAAACATCGTAAATCAAATAATAAAGAGCGGTTAAAACCAAACTGGGATTTTAACTTGTGTATCTTTCAAGGATGCTACAAGAAGATGCCATACATCACCTTACATGGAATATTTTGATTTTAATCAAAAAGCTGTAACAATTTTTATTAAATATCATATGTTTGAAGTATTTATGTGAAAAATGAATGCATAGCTTGAAATTTCTGAAAATAACCTGAGATATTCCGTTTATATTGAATTACATTTCCATAACTGATAAATTGTAAGCAACTGAAACACAAAAACCCAAAGCAGGTTAAAGCAAGCAATTTATTCTGAATCTGAAATTTCCATTCTTAATTAGTTTTAATTTTCAAGTAGATTTTGATTTCTTTACAGTACTATATACATAGTATATAAGAAGGTATTGTAAAAAACCCGAAAATTCGATACCGAGATCTCACCGGAAGTATATGTTTTCAGACCCCCTGAATCCAAAAAATACATTTTTGGAAAAATGTCCATGTATGCGTCTCTGTATGTGTGTATGTGTGTGTACAGCTTAGCTCAAAAACAAAATCTGGTATTTAAGTTCAGTATCTTCCAAGGATGTCACATGAAGATTTTCAAGACACTCCTCCACACCCGCAACTACTCTTTACATGGAAAATGTTTAAAAAATTTCGATTTTCTCAAAAATGGCTGCAACAATTTTGATTAAAATTTAGCATTTTAAAGCTATTTACATGAAAAATAAAATGTACATCTTGGATTTTTTGGAAATATCCTCTAAACACGTATTTATTCTAGATGAATTTCGCCGAATTTTGCCTAACTAGTAAACCGTAAGAAATAGACAAAAACTTACATCACAATACCTGTAAAGCTCATTAAAGCACATTTATGTTATATAATATTTTTCGTGGAGTTAAAGGTTTTCTAGATATTCCTTGTTATTGGTTCCAGTTATAAAATACTTACTTTTCTCATATGGGATTCCTATTCACACAAACAAAGGAACTTCAATCACACAACAATCAGCTTTTGACTATCACTTTAACCTATGATACTCACTTATTTCCCTTCTACTTACATGGGAGCAAGTAATAAAACATTTCTGCTGATTTTTTCTGCATGAAGTAAATAGAAATATGAGATTTTTAACAATAAGTTGTTGCAGAGATGTAGAGAAAGTCATGAGAATGAAACACGTCAGCTTTTTTTCTCTTGTCTATGCATAGGGCATGCAATTTTAAAGCCAGCATATAGCGATATGCCCTTTAATCTGATTATCACTGCCCCGGAATCTGATTATTTAATCCGGACCAACTCTCAATTAGAAAATAGTTGATCTGGATCAACAATGATTTGATAGAAAATAAGCTTCTCTAGGAATATTTGTGGAAGAATTAATAGATGAACTAAAAAGAATAGATCGAATTAAAATAAAGCTATAAACTGTCATTTAAAATTGGGGAATATGAATGAACAAACAATTGACGCAATTATTAGTGACGTCATCATCCATGTCTGAGGATATTGCAATAAGATAGTCGAGAGACCGTCGGGATATAAAGTCCACCTTATTGTCTAATGCAAGGAAGGTTTTCTACCGCCTTGGAAATTAAAAGCTGCAATAGACAGCTTCTTGGCAGCGTTATGCTAAAGTCTTCAACTTAAACCTGGTCAAAGAAAGTTTTGGTATGGCAAGTTTGGTGGAAGAAGCAACTTTACTATGGGGGCTAATATAATAGAGGAGGGGAGGGAGAAAACTTCACAGTTCGCAATCTTCTAGGCCAGAGTATTTGGAATTCAAACCTTGGTCCTCCTGGTAGAAGATACTACAATCGTAATTGCAATTCAACTTAGTAAAAATCTGATGTGTTACACACACATGACTTTCTATAGCTATTCTACAAACTTCTTACATAAGATTATTCTTCTTTCCGCATCTTGCTAATCGAGGTACTCATTAGCACAATGTTCTTATTACTTAGTTCCTTATAAGTAGGAATAAAATAGGGGAATACACTAGGCTAAACCAATAGTCAAATGTTTTAAAAGCTGTCGTTATGCGATTGTCATTACAAATCCCTTATTTTCTTGGTCAGGAGTAGAAAAAAAGAAAACCGCTCACTGCCGTCTGAGAAAAGTATAAGTACTTCACAACTGAAACAAATAACAATGAATACCTCGAAAACTGTAAGCTCCATGAGAAAAATGTATAAAACATAACTTGTGTATTTTAACAAGACCTACATTATTTGTAAGGTATGTTTTTGTCTATCTCTTACGGTTTACTAGTTGTGCCAAATTAAGCAAAATTCACCCAGAATAAACAGGTCCCAGAAAATTCAAGATAAACATATTATTTGTCACGTAAATATCTTTAATATACGATGTTTTAATCAAACTCGTTAGAGTCATTTTTGAGAAAATCAAAATTTTCGAAAAAAGTTCCATGTAAAGGGTAGTTTGGGGTGGGGGGATTTTTCTCAAAATCTTCGGGTCGCATTCCTGGAAGATACTAAACTTAAATACCAAGTTTGGTGCTTTAATGACTTTTCGTTTTTGAGTTATCGTGTTCACAGACACACGGACACACACACACACACACACACACACACACACACACACACACACCTATGGACCTTTTTGTGAAAATGCTTTTTTTGGATACAGGGGACCCTAAAACATATATTTCCGGTTAAATTTCAGTATCGAATTTTTGGGTGGAATACAATACTTCTCTATCCCCCTATATACATTGTACATATGGGGCTAGAGAAAGTAAAAATTTACTTACTAACCAGACCAGAAGAGAATCAGCTTGATTGGTCCCAATATGACGAAGAAAGAAATCGGATTATGAATAAAGGTATTACGGAAGAGCTAAATATTTCGCCAAAAATGTGAGAGCACTAACAAAATATTAATCAGAATTATAAAAGGAATTATTAAGAACCGATATAGACATAGAGCTATGCTGTTCACATACTCACGCACACACAGTCGTTTTCTAAAAATGCTTTTTCTGGATTCAGGCCGACCCAAAACATGTATTTCCGGTGAAATCTCGGTATCGAATTTTTGGGTGGAATGCAATACTTCTCTAACCCTATGTACATTGTACATATGTGGCTAGGGAAAGTAAAGAGAGGAGAATTTAATTTAGAGAACCACATACTGTTGGTTGATACTCATATAAAAGCTTTTGACAAAGTTATACAACAATAGCTATGAGATATAATGGCTGAAAACGGATATCCTCAGCATCTAATTTTAATGATGAAGAAAATGTATGCAGGGACTCTTATTAGTATGGATAACAATTTTATGACAAACTATCAGCTTACGTATAAGACAAGGCTCCCCAATGTCGTCAACACATTTTACTTTCTTTACACGTACTGTACATAGTGTATAGAGAAGGTATTGCACTCCACCAACAATTCCATGCCGAGCTTTCGCTGAAAATATATGTTTTAGCGTCCCATTTATCCAAAACAAAACATTTTCAGAAAAAGCTCCGTGTGTGTATTCGTGTGTCAGTGTGTCTGTGAACACGATAATTCAAACACGAAAAGTCGGTAAAATACCAAACTTGGAATTCAAGTTTAGTATCTTCCAGAGATGCGACATGAAGTTTTTGAGAAATATTCCCCCACCCAACTACCCTTTACGTGGATCTTTTTTCGAAAATTTTGATTTTCTTAAAAATGGCTCTAATGATTCTCATTAAAATATCGTATATTTAAGATATTTACCTGACAAATGGCATGTTTGTCTTGAATTTTCTGGGGTTAGACTCTGAAGACTTCTTTATCCTGAATGAATTTAACAAAATTTTGCATAACTGCTAAACCGTAAGAGATGGACAAAAAATTACCACACAAAAAATGTAGAGCACGTTAAAACACACAATTTATATTATATGCATTTTTTTTTGTGGAGTTGATCATTTTTAAATATTCCTTATTTTTTGTATCATCTTTAAAAATTTACGCTTTTCTCATACAGGAATTTGTCGACTCCCGTCGATACAAACAAAAGAACTTCAGTCTCATAGCAGCCAGCTTTTGACTATGACTTTAACCTATGGTATTCCCTTATTTCGCTTCTACTTCCAAGGAAATAAGTAACAAGAGTATTCCTGCTAATTTTGTTTCGATTAGCATGAAGTAAATAGAAGTATAAGCTTTTTAACAATAATTTGTTGCAGAGATGTAGAGAAAGTCATGTGAATGGAACACATAAGATGTTTCATATAGACGCAGCAATTGCCGAGTTGCAGACCTTAGATTACGATAAACAGTTTTACATAAAGGTCATTCTGCAAATATGAAGACAGATTAAAGACCCTCTGTACCAACTCAATAAAGTTATGTCAAAATATAATTTAACTAGGATGGATAGTGTAAGACTGAAAAATGCAATGCCATAGCCGGGATCTGAACCACGGATCTTCCGGCCTCTAGCCAGTTGCTGTAAACAGAGCTACCATAACAACATGCCGGCACAGCATTAAACTTGTCAACTGACCGTGCCTGCCTGTGCCATCGTAGATCAGTTTTAGACCAGCTAGAGACCGTAGATCCTTGGTTCAAATCCCAGCTATGTCATTGAATTTTTCAGTCTATATCCACCTATCCAATACATAAAACTATTTATATTTGTGTGTGAAAAAACTATTAAATTAACAATATAATTTAATTATTTCAGCATAGATAACAAAGTGATGGTCTTTATTAGTAAATATCCAACCCGAATAAACTGTTCATAAAAACGAAGCAGCCGAATATGTGATATGTATAAATTACCTTGGATTTCATGTTTCATATGCATATAAAATATACTTACACCAAAACTATAATTTTAAAACATGAATATTGAAAAGACACAAAAAAAAAAAAAAAAAAAAAAAAAAAAAAAAAAAAAAAAAAGCTCTAAAATCTTTTAGAAATTAATTCTGCATTTACTCTTCAGAATGTTAAAAACCATTCATATTATCGCTTTTAAACATTTTGGCATCGTTTCATGAGATCTGGAGGAAGATGTAACCTGTATAGTGAAACGAAATGTAATCTTACGTATCATATTATCATTAGCGTTTTGGCTGATCACTATGACATCTTTAAATTCAACTCGTGGAACAACGCACTTTTTCCGCGCATGTTTTGGGATCCCCTAAGACCGAATTTTTTTTTTTTTTTAAAAAAGGCTCCGTGTGTGTATGTTGAGAGTATAGCTCAAAGACCAAAAGACCGTTAAATACCAAACTTGGTATTAAGGTTTGGTATCTTCCAAGGATGGGACACGAGGACTTTCAAGAAAACCCCCCAATACAAACAACATTTACCAATTCCTATTAAATATTCAAATACCCTTAATAACCCATAACAACCTAATTTAAGTAAAACTGCTAAAATTATAGATCCTGAAAGAGGAGCTCAAGGAAAAATGTTCGAAAATTTTTATTTTCTAAAAAAGGACTAACGATTTTGATTAAAATCTCCTATATTAAAGATATTTACATCCCAAATAAAATGTATAATTTGAATTTTCTGGAAATAGCCTGTGAGGACCTCTTTATTCTAGATGAATTTTGCGGCACTTTGCTTAACTGCTAAACCGTAAGAGATATACGAAAACTTACATCCAAAAAAGTGTAGATCTCGTCAAAACACTCCATTCATATCCTTAACATTTTTGGTGTGGAGATAAGCATTTCCGATTCTTATTATTTTCAATTGTAAAGTATTTATACTTTTCTCAGACAGGAGGTGACCGCTTCTCTTTTGTTCTGCACCTGTCCAAGCAAAGAAGCGATTTGCAATGACAATCGCATAACGACAGCTTTTAAAACATTTGACTATCGCTTTAGCATAGCGCATTCCTTTAGTTCCCTTCTACTTATAAGGAACTATATAATAAGACTATTGTAAGAAGATTGTTTGTAGAGCAACTAGAGAAAGACATTTGAGTCAACACATCAGGTTTTTAAAACATGTATTTAACGGCGTATCCATACGGCGTATTCTATGTAGACTGTGTCATCTACTCCTAGTTAACCGAATTTTCACTGTTGCATTTATGCTGTTCGTATATTTACATTTTAGCTTAGATACATATACATACATGTGTTGTTATTATTATTATTATTATTATTATTATTATTATTATTATTATTATTATTATTATTATCCTTTTTTGATTCAGAGAGTCTCAGAGCATGATTTTCGATTAACCTTAATATCACATTTTTGGGTTTACTACAACACTTTCTTTACTAACAACACCTAAGTAGTAGAGAAAGCAAGAATTTACGTTAATTGCGGCATAGTCGAAATTATAACACAAACAACTATACAAGATGAGTTTATATACATTAAAATCTGAAATTAGTTGAAATTTTCCATCAGAGATATCAAATGGTCCACGATTTTAGTTTTTATTGCTTTACCTTCCATTCGACTCTTTATTTAATTGGCGAAAGCTCTAAATCTGAGCATGATAGGTTAATCAATATTATAATACACATACATACATACATACATACATACATACATACATACATACATACATACATACATACATACATACATACATACATACATACATACATACATACACGAGGGTTGTCCCGACCTAACAAGTAAAATACAAAAAAATTTGGGAAAAAACATTTTATTTCTTTACATATTCTCCTTTCAGTAGTGACAACTATTGAGGTCTGCAAAATAGCCATGAACTGCAGACTCCACTTCTTTAATGTTGTCAAACTTCCACCATCAAGCCATTCTTCAAGTTTGGAAACGGAAAATAATCAGAGGGGGCTAAATCTGGTGAATAGGGTCCATGAGGAAGCAATTCGAATTTCAATTCATTGATTTGGTCATGGCGATAATGGACGTGTGAACCGGTGCATTGTCTTGATGAAACAAAACTTTCTTTTTGGTTAAATATGGAACTGTCTTCACCTTCTTTAGAGCCGATCCACCGTTTTGATTGTTCCTTCGTCTCGGGTGTGAAGTGATGGATCCAGGTTTCATCCATTGTTATGAATCGACGCAAGAACTGAGCTTTATTGCTGCGAAACATTGCCAAACACTCGACTGAAACATCTGACGATGCAGTTTTAGTTCTATTCTGAGCAAATGCGGCACCCACCTTGCACACAACTTTCTCATAGCCAAATTTTCATTTATTCAATATATAGAACTTTTTGAAATGCCTGCAATGTCTGTGAAATAACAACCGCTATCAGTAAGGTCGAGTACTTCTGGGACAGCTTAGTGTGTGTATTAAATAAATAAAATGCTAATTTTATTATGTCAGCAACTAACAGAATGCTAATTTTATTACGCTAGGTATTTAACAGAAATTAGCCATGCAAACGTGCTACCATTCATTCATAGTATTAGACAAAGCTGTTGCTTAGCAACTCAAAGAATCCGAATTGTTTACATCACAGCAAGCTAGATGCAAATTAAAATTCGGTTTAAGACTGGAATAGACAAGGAAAATAATATATTTAGCAGCCACACAGTTTTAAAATCATATTTCCCTTCAGAAATTTAGTTAGGAGACTTTCTTTGAACAGGAATACAAAACTCCAATAACTTATTGATTTCTCTTAACACTACCGCGGGTGTCGGGCCGGAGCATGGGGGATCCAATTTTCTTTATAAAGTAGTCCCACGAAAACAAAGCAAAAAATGCAACAGCGACTTCTGTTGTTGAGTTGGCAGCCTTTTATTGCGTAAATTTATTTTATTTTCTACTCGTAATTTGGTAGCATGATTTTGCCGCGGCGGAGTAGGCTAAAAACTAACTACACAAAAAATATAAATATCTTTAAAGAACACAATTTAGTCCATACACATTTTTTTCGTGATGTTGATTATTTTTGAGACATTTGTTGTTACTGGTTTGACTTTTAAAATGCTTATAAGTTTTTCTCATAAGGGAATTTGTAAACTCCTAGCAGTGCAAAGAAAAGGATTTCAATCACATAGCAACCAGCTCTTAAAAGATTTGAGTATCGCTTTAGCCTATTATATTTCATTATTTCTCTTCTACTTGCCAGAAGCAAGTAATAAATCATTTCTGATAATGCTTATCTAGATTAGCATGAAGTAGATAGAATAATATGTTTTTATCAATAACATGCTGCAGAGATCTGGAGAATGTTATGTGATTGGAACTCAGAGTTTTTTCAGCTATATTGTTAACAGACAAATGAGAAATTTCCAATTTTTGCATGGAATAGAACACATTCTCTATTGTAAAGTGATAGAAAATGTAAACTTTTGAGTTTAAGCGGTCCTATATATCAGAGAACAGTGATAAACAATCACGTAATGACGTACCGACTCTAAATATACATTTTAAAAAAATATGCTGTATTCTACGATTAACATTACTTTCTCGACATCTCTGTCACAAATTATTGTCAATAAGCTTTAGCTTCTATTTATTTCATGCTAATCGAGAAAAAAATTAGCTGAAAGTCCTATTAGTTGCTTCCTTGTAAGTATAAGAGAAATAAGGGAGTACCATAGGTTAAAATGATAGTCAAAAGCTGGTTGCTATGTAACTGAAGTTCCTTTGTTTGTGTGCATAGGAGTTGACAAATTCCTGTATCAGAAAATTATGCGTCTTTAAAGCTGAAATAATTAACAAGGAATATCTAAATAGACGATCAACTCCACGAAAAAATGTATATGAAATAAAATTGTGTGTTTTATCGGATCTAAATATTTTGTATAGTAAGTTTTTGTCTATCTCTTACCAGTTATGCAAAATTTAATTAAAATTATCCAGATTTAAGTGGTCTTTAGGGACTATTTCCATAACATTCAAGATTTACATTTTATTTGACATGTAAATAAATACCTTGAATTGAAGATATTTTGATCAAAATCCTTAGAGCCATTTTTGAGAAACTCAAAGCTTTCTAATTTTTTCCAGGTAAAGGGTAGTGGGGTTTTAGAAAATCTTCATGTCACATACTTGGAAGATACCAAACTTAAATACCAAGGTTGGTATTTTACGGTATTTTCGTTCACAGTCAGACACAGACACACGGAGCTTTTTCCAAAAATGTTTTTTTGGGTTCAGGGGGACCCAAAATATGTATTTCCGGTGAAATCTCGGTATGGAATTTTTGAGTTCAATACGATACCTTCTCTATACACTATGTACATAGGACGTGTAGGGAATGTTCAAAATAAAATAGGAAATATTATAAAAGATTGTTCACTACCTGTGCTCTTCTCTATAAAAGTGAAATATGTGAATATAAAAGTATACTAAAAGCATTAATAATGGAACCAATGTTTTGTTTTGTTCTTAAAAGTTTGAATTTTGGGCTTTAACCCATAATAAACCATAATAAAGACATATACGCAAGAATAATAAAGAAGTGTAAAGTTAACTCTTTAGATGCCACGTCAGAACAAAAGAATATAAAATACTGAATTATAGAAATGAATTCAAATCTCCTTAATAGTTGTGTATCCCCAAGCTATTGCAAAGTGCAATGCGATTATATAGACTAGATCATTTACATAGGTATCTCAAATCGCGAGATTGGCTCACATGTGACCTAAGGGCTATCCATTTCCCCCCGAAATAATAGTTTATGGACAGCGAACACATCTCCTCGTCCAATGAAGCAATAACGGCAAGCTAATCGCTTAGCACTGTACATATGGACCGGATTCCGAGCATTGTATATCATGCGGAATTGGAGGGAAATGGAGAAAGCGCTTACAAGGACGGACAGCCTTAACGCGACGCAAGAAATATGTATTTGTAGTAAATAACGTTACTACTAAAGCCTCATTTTGATATCAATAAAAATCTGATGTGTTCCATTCACAAGAGTAGCTCCAGCTATTCTGCAAACCAACAAAATCATTCTTTTATTTACATCATGTTAATCGAGATAAACATTACTAGAATTAGTATTCTTTTTATATATTTATTTTAGGTCGTTTTAACTCCAAGATCAATATTTATAACAATTCAATTCATAATATTACAGTAACATTATTTACAGTCATTAAATAAAGGTATGCCAATTATAAATTACAGCAAAAAACACGTTTTAAATAGATTTAAATAAAATATTGTGAACAGGTACATTGCTGTTGAAAGTCAAGTTTTATACAGACGTAAAATATTGTGAGTAAGTACATTCCAGTTTGAAGTCCAATTTTATGATTCCGAGAAAGAGTAGAACTTGTATGAATTTTTGTGGAGTATTCAATATTGTATATATATCTTCAGTGATGCCATAGAATTGTCCTTCTGTACTGTTTCTTCTGCATTCTGTGAAAATGTTTTAAATTGTGAATTGTGATTTGCAGACTTCATATTGAGTTGTCTTTGGTAAATATGTAGGAATGGGTTAGCTGAGTATGTCCTCAACATACGGGGCAAGGATGCAATTTAACTCGTAAATGTTGAGCATACGTCTGGTTCCATTTTGCTCTAAGATGCCTGCAAAAATGCCTGTCTCGTAACCTCTGTTAATCTTTTTTTTTTATTAGTGTTTAACGCCGACTTTTACTACTTGTGGCACCGCAGGCGATGACACTGGTGATATATGGAATGAAGATGGAGCACCGGTGGAATGCGATGACGGGGGAAACCGGAGAACCCGGAGAAAACCCGCCCCTGCGCAGCTTTGTCTAAAAAAGTCTCACATGCAGTCGCTTGGAATCGAACCCGGTCGTGTAGGTGAGAGGCGAGAGGTCTATCCACTCAGCCACGGCGCGACCGTCCTCTGTTGGTCCAGTTGCTTCTGTTGCTTTATTACCTTTGATGCCACAATGAGACTGAATCCACGGAAATGGTATTATTACCTGCTTCCTTTGATTATAAGAGGTAAATAAGTGAATATACCAGGCTAAAGCGACAATCAAATATTCTGAAAGCCGATAGTTATGTCAAATAACTGAAATTCCGTTCTCCTTGCCTGCCAGGAGTTAACAAAAGAAAGATGAAGAGAAAGGTATTGCCCGTTTGAGACAAGCCTAAGCAGCTTAAAATTGAAACCAATAACAAGGAACAACTCCGGATCAATTAACTCAACAAAAATCGTGTGCTTTATCGAGATCTATATATTTTTGCGAGTAAGCTTTTTTCTATCTCACAAGGTTTACCCCACATAAAAATTTTAGTGTTCCATTCACATGACTTTCTCTACATCTCTGCAATAAATTATTGTTCAAAAGCTTAAGCTTCCATTTACTTCAGTTAATCGAAAAAAATTAACATAAATCGTCATATTTCTTGCTTCCGTGTAAGTAGAAGCGAAATAAGTGAGTACCATAGGTTAAACTCATAGTTAAAAGCTGGTTGCTATGTGACTGAAGTTCCTGTGTTTGTATGGACAAGTGTTGACAAATTCCTGTATGAGAAAAATATAAGTTTTCCAGAGCTGAAACTAAAACCAAGGATATCTTAAAACCGATCAACTTCGCGAAAAAAATGTATGATACATAAATTGTTTGTTTTAATGTGTTCTACATTTTCTATGTGGTAATTTTTGTCCATCTTTTACGGTTTAGCAATTATGCAAATTCCGTAAAATGTATCCGGAATAAAATGATCTTCAGAGGCCATTCCCAGAAAATTCAAGATATACATTTTATTTCTCAAGTAAATATCTTAAATATAAGAGAATTTAATCAAAATCCTAGAGCCATTTTTAAGAAAAATAAAATTTTCGAAAGGTTTTCCACGTAAAGGATAGTTTGGGGTGAGAGGGTTTTCTTGAAAATCTTCGTGTCGCATTCTTGGAAGATACCAAATTTAAATACCAAATTTGATTATTAACAGTCTTTTCATTTTTGAGCTATGCTGCCCACAGACACACACATACATAGACACACACTCACGGACATTTTTCTAAAAATGCTCTTCTTAGATTCAGGGGGTCTCAAAACATATATTTCCAGTGAACTCTCCAAAACATATATTTCCGGTGAACTCTCGGTATCGAAATTTTGGATGCATTACAATACCTTCTCTATACACTATGTACATAGTACGTATAGAGAAAGTGCAGAAGTTATACAAAAGTATCCAGGAGACTATGCCTTGAAAAATGAGGGAATTAATACAAATGTTTTAAACATATAGTATTTTAATTGAAATGGTTAGAATCATTTTTGAGAAAATCAAAATTTTCAAACATTGTATAATGTAAAAATTAGTTAGGGTGGGGGGAAATTTTCCTGAAAATCTTCGGTTCGCATCCTTGGAACACACTGTACCAGAAGTTTGCTATTTATCACACATAAACACACTCCAACATATATATATATATATGCCTTTGTTTTCGATTCATGAGGCCTCAAAACATGTATTTCTAGTGACTTTTCTGTATCGAATTTTTGATTGGAATGCGCTATCTTCTGTGTCTAATATGTGCATTGTACATACTTGTTAGAGGAAGTAAAAATATATAGTTGTTTAGAAACGATACCGAATGAATATAACGCTCTTATAGCTTATATTTGAAGTAGTTCGGAATTTGATGTAGCTGCTTCGAAACTCTTTTAGTTGTGTTGTTATGTAACATCGATTACATAATTTTGTTGGTTATGCAAGACACGCCTCCTAGAGTGTTTTTCGAAAGCATGTGAAATGAAAACAAAGATGTTTCTCTTTGTCCGTTATCAGAAACTCTGTCCCAGCTTTCAGGTAAATGGGCAAGGGATAGTTACCTAATCAAAAGACTGCTAATGACTTAACCCTTTGACGCAGGATTTAATGCTAAGCAAATCAAGTCAACAGAAAATGGAACAATACTTCCCTAAAAGAATGGTATAAAATAATAAAACCTATTGCTTCGCAATGTAAGCCAAAGAATTATATGTATAAAATGGCAGAGTGACGTCATCGCCTCACGATACGCACGAATATAGCCTTAAATGGCGTGCTTTTGCAAAAATAACACAGCCAAAGCTAAGTATAATATGATTACACATTACACGTTATAATGTATAGATAAAAATGGTATTTAGAAAAGCAAATTTATTATAAAACATCGTTTAAAACAATAATATGAGAGAAGAAGAAGAATCATAAAAGTGAACGAGATGCCGGATGCTATACATTGTTTATACCGGTAACAAAGCATAGGAACAAAAGTTGAACAAATATGCATTTAAGAAATGTTAGCTATTTATAAGGACATTTGCATGCAAATTACACAAATGCATTGATTTTAAATTATTAGGAATGTATAAAAATGCATTATAAATTCGTATTTCACAAAATGTAAATAAGGAGATCTGCCGTTCTCATGGAGACGGACAGATTACAACGTATAAAACATTGATCTTCAACTATTGTATATATGTGAACATTATGCGTCATTGAGATAGACGCCAGGGATAAGGACGCAAAAAGATAATCTCGCCAATCGAGACCTCTTATGCGGCGATTCAGTGTAAATCCTAGTATTGTATTATTTATCAAGAGAAGGTTGATTGTAAGTACACATTATATTACATATATGCGGCATAGTTTTATAAAAGGGGATTCTGTTCTAATAGCGTGCCTTAATGCATCACATTGTTTCGAAAAGTTAACAAATGAAAGTTATCAAGAAATGTTTTAAATTAAATTTATTTAGTATCACATCCTACCACCCAAGCATGGAGGTTAAGATTCTCGTACTCGCCGACTGAAGCTAGCTGAACTAATAGAAAACGTGGCTAAGCTGTGCACAATAAGTAATTCGCTGCCGATAATAACCTTAACTGTTCTAACAATTAAGTCTGGCACAAATAGCTAATTACAGTTTCGCCAACAGCAAGAGCTACCAACTTCTTAAATAGCGACAAATTCAAACCAGTTAAATAAAACGTTTAAAATACCACAGCACAGCAACCATGTAGCGTCCTGAGACCGAACCATTACAACACCTACACAGAGCATCCATCCATCCATTCGAAATCCGCCCCAGCTTAGTTGCCTGCATTAGTATAATACATATGCCGTTTTTCTTTAATTCAAGTTTAAAACTGGAGTTCTACTAAAAATATATGGAAATAAACGTATAAAAGTATTATATGAAGTAATAGAGAAAATAGAAATGGAAATGAATGTAGAGTTTTTAATCTATTTCTTCCCAATTAAAAGTTTAAATTCTTCTAAACCAGTTTTCATTATCCTGCCAAAAAAAGTGGGTCAAATGGCCATGAGTGTTAGGTGATAGGTAATGGACTGGCCATCCATTCAAAAATAAAGGTTGCAGATTCAAATGCAGGGTGACTGTGGTAAAGTACGGGAAGTACCCAAGTAAAATAATCGGTGTGATGCTTGGGGTTACATTTGACTGTAGTTATGTGGGCTTTACTCTTATTTAAAAAAAAAATCACTGCAGTTTTAGGGCAAAACTTGTATATGTTTTTACAGTAAAAACAGTCTTGATTACTTGTTGTTTGTGGTTCAAGGTTAGTATAGCATGAAATTAATCCTAGAGTACAACCCTAATTGTATAGTTATGCTTAAAACAAGCGGAACTTATAGGTACCGACAGGCAACAAAGGGTTAAAAGAGTTTCTAAATGCAAAATATACCTACGTATTTTACCAAAATGAACATCTTTTAGCTATTATTCTAAAAGTTTTGGAAATATTCTAATAACCCATTTTCTAAAAGTTACCATAAATATCAACAAGTGTATGCTGCTAAATGTACAAATGTGTCTATTAGTATTATAGGCTAAAGATAGTAAAAATAAACTTCTTATCTTACTTCAAAAGGGACTTGTTTTTGTTTCAGCTTATTTAGAACCCTATGGTCGTACTTCCTTAATCATTTTTCCTCTATGGCCTTCATCAGTTCCTTGCCTCTACCCTCAAGATTATTAACATTAAATTCTCTCTAAAATATTGCATTATTAGCGTATATGTCTCAATAATTTTCCAGTCATTTTCTTTAATTCATGTCTATTATGATTAAATTGTATGTTGAAAGAATAAAAATTAACTAAAGGTATGGGTTCTTTAGCAGAGTTTCGTAAGCCAAGGCATCCCTTAATGTTAGCTAACCACTCTGTACCAGTGTTTAACGCCTGGTTTTTCTACTTTTGGCACCGCAACCGATGACACTGGTAATACATGGAACGTAGATGGAGCACCGGTGTAATGCTATGGCGGGGGAAACCGGAGAAGCCCGCCCCTGCGTCGCTGTGTCACCGCAAATCTCAATGCGGTCACCTGGAATTGAACTTGCCGATTTAACGAGAGGCGAGTGGTCTAATCACGGCGCGGCCAATTCTACCTGAGTAAATACCTATTCTTCGCTGATCATGAGACATTTTAATTGTGTACCTTTATTGGCTAAAGAATATATTTTCCAATCACGCAGCATTTGAATCTATATTCGTTGTGTCGTTTTCAGTCTGTATGGAGAAAAAATATAATTTTAAACGAAATGTAATTGTCTTTATTTGCATTGTTATATTATTATTATTATTATTATTATTATTATTAGAATAGTATTGGTTATGAAATTATATGAAACCGCCTCCTCTACTGTATAATAGTAAACGTTTACATCCACCATATCCACCCCATCCGTTTCCTTGCCTTTTCAATAATTACGATCAGGAAGGGACATTGAATAATATGAGAAAATAGATGTTAAGAAAAAATTATGCTTTGATAAGTATACTTTATTTTCAGTACCATTAACAGATGCAGTTCTGTGAAATATCGAAAATAAGGAGGTGGATTGTTATTTTCAAGATTTTTAAGCACAAAAGCTTTCCTGTAAATAGCAAAACACCCGATTCATTGAGAAAAAAAAACTGTAAAATAATCTCATCAGTAATTGCATAATTTAGTTATTTCGTTTTTTGGGGAGTAGACTGCAATTTAACATAGATGTTCTATATCTTAGCTTCAATGTAGGAAGAAGTATACAAAGCTCCTTTTGGGCGATATTTGTTGTTGCGCTTCTCCTTCATGCAGTCGTGGTGGAAAGTTGAATGTCCTGCATTCAGTGCTGGTAACATCACATATGACGTAGTTTTTCTGCCGCCAGGTAGCTGCTCCAATGGTAGGCTGGGAGTTCTTTTTCGTAGGTTATTCGTGGGTGTGACGAGAATGGACAACAGAGTTAAACTTGCCCATAATATTTAATGGAGGTTAATAGATGATCTCTTTGTAATGAGTTGCGGATTTTTTGAACACGAATAGTCAATTGTTTCTGAATGTATCCACAAGGAATGATTATTATTGTTTGGAATTAAATCTGCTAACTTCCAAGGAGTTAAGAACTTTACGCTATCAGCAAAATTTGTTTCGTAGTAAAGTACCAAGTACCAAGATAAAGTGGCTCTCTAAACTACAATACAGCAAATCCCTTACCAAGCACCGCTAAATGGGTGATGAACATAGTGCTACGATATGATCCCACTAACAGTTTCGTAACTTACAAAAGCTATAGAAACGTAGTTTGAGGCGCGAGAAGCACCGAATATTAAGCAAATTTGCGCGATACCTACTCTTTTATTAACCTAAGTCCCATCTATTACTGACTACCCCACCATTGTTCCTATTTTCTACGTTGCCAAATGTTGCACTTAATATGAGTGTCTGAAGCACTCTTTATTCTCTTTGAGTACTCAATACTAAATATTCTGTCCCTTTGCTTATCCTCAGTGGTGTGGTTTCAACATCTCTTCTCTGAATTTAAGCTTTGAGTTTAATGGAATTCTTGCTTACTGATTTTTTCGAACTTAATTACTTCACTATTCTGAATTAAAGCTAATTGTTTCCTTCAAAGTAGCCTACCTTTGTTAATGATTTTTACTCAGCCACAGAGTACCAACTTGTGTTTTTAAAGATAATGCCTCACTTATGATTTACCTGTATCAGAATTGTAATATGGGTTTATGTTGTTCGTTGATTTTAATATTTTTAGGTAATTATCAAAATGGCTCCTCTATCTTCCCATTATTTTTATAATAATATATAATATTTTTATAAAATAATTATTAATTTAATATTATCACATCTCCTACCTGAAAGTTTTGCCTGTTCTGCGGCTCTATGTCTACAAAACGATATTAAATCGTTTAATTTGGGTGTGTTAAATGTTAAAGATACGGAATCCAAACATATTTGGTAGCTGAATTTGCATATTTAAATCTTATCTCAGTCATAATTTCATTTTATTTGTTAATATTTAGTTGTTGATGTTGGTCATCAAGGTCTGGATAGTTAGAACAACAATGTTAATGTTGGTATCCTTTAATTTTAAATAAATATATACTTTTATCATTTCTATCGTCGAAAAAATATGCAACACCTATGAACTAAGGTGACACATCTGTGAAATTTGCAAAACCCATAGTATGCAAGATTTCCTTTTGCAATTTATAGCAGTTATTATAAACAGTAAGTGATACTTTTGTCATATATCAAAATGTTAACTTGCAAGGTTATTAAATAAGACCTTTTACTCTCTCAGTCACCATTCTAAAAAAAACTGAGCTATACGATGGATTTATAAGAATGTTCAATATCTACAGATAATGAGTTCACATATATAACTGCTATATTATATTCTTCTGCATTAGTCATAATTAGTGGAGGAAAATATTACATTTATTTATTCTTCAAAACCCTTGATTTTTCAAAATGTAATAATTTATTTCACAAACTTAGAGTATTATTTCTAAAAAATAGTATGGCCATTTTCTTTGATGAGACAGTATAAAAGTTATGAAACAAATTAGCGAATAATGGCATCGTGTGGCATATTTTGAGTATGGAAAATGTTGCCAGAAAATAGGGTTTAAGGTGCTTATTAATAAGCATTTACCTACCCATCTATAGCTTTAGTTATTTGGTAGATTAAGTGCGCCAAGTGGGAAATGCGGTATGTTTTCTTAAAGTTTACAATTCATGACATTTCATTATGAAACAAAATAATTTTGTAATTTTTTACAGCTTTGGTTTTATTTTTCACAATGGCATCAGCTTAAATGCATTAGAGGATCACAGGGGTAAAGAATTCTTGACTCCTTTTCGTATTTTCAAACTCGTACAATTTATTTAACTATACTTTTATCCCACTAGTATCGCAATATATTACTTCGTATCAAATTCTCATTGCTTGTATTTTTCTCATTTTCTCATACTACTTTGTGAAATCTACCTATATACAAGAAAAGATACAGATATACATACATTACAAGCATTGCATATTCAAAAATCTGATGTGTTTCATTCACATGACTTTCTGTACATCTCTGCAACAAATTATTGTTAAAAAGCTAATTCTTCTATTTACTTCTACTAATCGAGAAAACAATTAGCAGATATGGTCTTGTTACTTGTGAAATAAGGGAGCACCATAGGTTAAAGTGATAGTCAAAAGCTGGTTGCTATGTGACATGAAATTACTTTGTTTGTATGGACATGAGTTGACAAATTCCTGTATGAGAAAAGCATAAGTTTTTCAAAGCTGAAACCAAAAACAAGTAAATTCTCAAAAACAATCAACCCCACGAAAAAATGTTTATATGTGTTTTAATGTGATCTAAATTTTTGTGTGGTAAGTTTTAGTCCATCTCTTACGGTTTAGCAGTTATACAAAATTCCGTAAAATTCATCCAGAATAAGGTAGTGTTCACAGGCTATTCCCATAAAACTCAAGCTACACATATTATTTGTCAGGTAAGTATGTTTAATATACGAAATTTTAATCAAAATCGTTAGACATTTTTGAGAAAAACAAAATATTCGGAAAAAAGTTGCATGTAAAGGGTAGTTGTGGGTGGGGGGATTTTCTTGAAAATCTTCGTGTCGTATCCTTTTATGATACCAAACTTAAATACCAAGTTTCGTATTTAACGGTATTTTCGTTTTTGAGCTATGCTGTCCACAGACACACACACGGACCTTTTTGTAGAAATGCTTTTTTTGGATTCTGGTGACCCAAAACATGTATTTCCGTGAAATTTCGGTATCGAATTTTTTGGGTGCATTACAATACCTTCTCCATACACTATATACATAGTACGTGTAGAGAAAGTAAAAATATCTAAGTCTATAGTCAATAAACTGTATAATTCCAGGAAAGTTAGGCTCATGTTTAGATAAAACACTTCATTTTTAGATTAATATATTCATTTTACTAACCTATATGTTTCAAACTGTAATAGCTGATAGGAACCTTCTCCCGAGAAGCGAAATTCTGTATTTTCGTACGCTCAGACTGGCGGCGAGAATGTATAACCTCCTTCGCTACAAAATAAACAGCTGAAGCAAAAGTAGTCGAATATTCCTGGTATATACTCATAGGATTTTCACGGAAAAAAGCATATGAAGTAAGGATATGGGGGAAAAGCTGCGAGACTCAATTTTTGGGCTGTGCTCTTAGGAAAATCGTCAATAAAAGAACTGCATGTAAAAACGGCATTCCCAACCTGCAAAAATAAATGGAAATACAAAATGAAATATAAAGTACTGGTTAAAAGCAGCATTATTTTCCTCATTAATAGCTTTCTTTATCATTGAAATTATAAAATATTATACTCAAGTGGTTAGGAGTAAAACAGAGGAACTTCAAGATAATATTATTAAACCTTTATAGAGCGAGTAGAGGAAAGTATTTGAATATTTTAGAACAATGTTTTAAAACTTCGTAGTCTGGGAGACACTTTAAATGCCTAAAAATGCACGATTTACGTCCTAGGGATATTTTAAACTATATAATGAAGGTTTAGCATGAATTTGGGGAGTATTAAAGGGATGCTCCATGAACGACATTGCCAAATGTAAGTATTTTCTAGAGAAGTATGGGTTTACCAAAAATACTTTAAAGACGGTAAGTAGTACAATGGAACTGGGTAGAATAGAGATGAATTATAAAATGATTGAGAGAATTTTGAATATGCTGAAATATTCAAAGAGATGTTGGAAACAGAATTTGGGACAGGGAGGTTTGTTATAAGACACATAAGTGATGACATTTTATTTATGAATTTTTGAAAGAGGTAAAGTCAAAGGTATCATACGTAAAGAAACAAGAAATAGGTTTAGTTTTGAGGATAACTGTTGTATAAAACAGTGTAAAAATGCCAGAGAAGCAGGAAAACATTACCAGTTTAATTATTCGAGTAGTTTTCAGGTATGCAAATTAGGTCACTACTCCCTGAATGATAAAATAATACTGAAATAACTGTAGAAATTGTACGGTATCTGGAATTGTCTAAGCGAGTATGAGACGGTTAAATATTAAAAACAGAATCAATTTTATCAAGATAAAGGCAGCAAAATGTTCTGGCGCTTGAGAGGGTGGAGACGAGTGATAAATAATAAATGAAGAGTTTTAGTAAGAATAAGAGCTAAATGGAGGTTTAGGAACCACCCAAAGAATGTTTATAGCTATGACAACAGAGATCTGTCCTTGTGAATGTCCCATCAACATATCCAATGGTTTAATTTATGAGTACCTCAGCTAATTGTCATAGATTGGTAGGTAGGAAGGTAGGTATGTAGGTAGGCAGGTAGGTAGGTAGGTATGTAGGTAGGTGGGTGGGTGGGTAGATAGGTAGGTAGGTGGGTGGGTAGGTGTGTAGGTAGGCAGGTAGGTAGGTAGGTGGGTGGGTGGGTGGGTGGGTGGGTGGGTAGGTAGGTAGGTGGGTGGGTAGGTAGGTGGGTAGATAGGTAGGTAGGTGGGTGGGTAGATAGGTAGGTAGGTGGGTAGATAGGTAGGTAGGTGGGTAGATAGGTAGGTAGGTGGGTAGATAGGTAGGTAGGTGGGTAGATAGGTAGGTAGGTGGGTGGGTGGGTGGGTAGATAGGTAGGTAGGTGGGTAGATAGGTAGGTAGGTGGGTGGGTGGGTAGATAGGTAGGTAGGTGGGTAGATAGGTAGGTAGGTGGGTGGGTGGGTAGGTAGGTGGGTTGGTGGGTAGGTAGATAGGTAGGTAGGTGGGTGGGTAGATAGGTAGGTGGGTGGGTAGATAGGTAGGTAGGTGGGTGGGTAGATAGGTAGGTAGGTGGGTAGACAGGTAGGTAGGTGGGTCGATAGGTAGGTAGGTGGGTAGATAGGTAGGTAGGTGGGTGGGTGGGTAGGTAGGTGGGTTGGTGGGTAGGTAGATAGGTAGGTAGGTGGGTGGGTGGGTAGATAGGTAGGTAGGTGGGTAGATAGGTAGGTAGGTGGGTGGGTGGGTAGGTGGGTAGGTAGGTAGGTGGGTGGGTTGGTGGGTAGATGGGTAGGTGGGTGGGTGGGTAGGTGGGTTGGAAGGTGGGTAGGTGGGTGAATGGCTGGGTGGGTAGGAGCGTGGGTAGGTAGGTGTATGGACGGGTAGGTAGGTAGTTAGGTATAAACACATCTGAATCAAAACAATGCCATTACATGTTGAACATTAGTTAATATCGGGAAAATGCACATCATGCTTTAGTACAAGCTGCTTCAGCATGTAAAATTACAGGATACTTGTCACTTGAAGTATAACCGCTGTCTCAATTGGTCTGGGTCCTTAAGGTCGGTCTTGGCAGTATAAAAACTTGCTTAAATGTTGCATACCCATTCATGACCTTGGTATTTCTGGCATTAACTATTGAGGAAACATTTCGACACAAACAACAGTCATGATTGCGGTCACAAATAGAAAAACCTATATTGGTAAAACCCGACATAAGCTTGGTCTAACTAAAACGTCATGGTTTATTCTTTGAAAGCTGTAATATTTTATGGTAAAATATATTTTTTTTATATTTACTCTGCAGAGGAACACGGGAGTGCTAATAACAAAATGTGAAAGAATATGATTAGGAAGTTACTCTATAATAATGCTAATAGATGTCAGGCCGGTAGGGAAACTGCACTCGTGCAGATGATAAAGGAGTTAGCAACTATTGCACTTTTTAGAACTCCAGTAACACAGCACTGTCAATGAAGGACAGGCTGGAAGGGGAAAAAGAACGGACTGCTGATTCCTGGCATGAGAACTGGCCCATTCTATTCTTTCTTCATATTACTTGGACGAAGACTGCGTACATGTTTTGGCGAAAGGAACACATTGGAAATAATTAAATTAGAAGACAAATTGTAAGTCCTGCTAGAAGGAGATTGGCAACTAGGGATTTAATGAGTCCCTAAAGTAGCTGATATTTCCTAAAGTGCACGACCCTCAAGATCGATGTCCATTATGTGGGGGAAAGAAAGACGTTCAACATATAATTTTTTATTTTAAGAAAACTGAGAAATGGAGAAAAGAAAATATATAGTCAAAAATGAATAGGAAATGCAATATAAATGAAATTATAGATAAAAGCTGTAGGACACACGGACAATATTTAGAGAAGTAAACAATAAATGAAAATGGATTGAAAACAGAGAATAGATGTAGTTCATGGTAGTGCTAGTGGTAGTTACAATAATATCTTCTTTTTTCTTCTAAGAATTACATATATTACTATTAAATTACTTTTAATTTAATAGTAAAAAACCTATTACTATTAAATTGCACGATGGTTCATAAAGTCTGTGGTTTACATTCAGGAACCCATGGGATGACTTAAAGGAATGCGGTTTTTCGCGATTTCTCACAGTTGCCAAAATTCGATCTTCAATCTAAATAATAGCAAAACTGAAAATAAACGGTAGTTGCCATCTACTCAGTGATAGTAAAAGCAGTAGACTGACCAGCATCCCTAAATTCATCTTCCTATCGTGGAGCTAAGTGCTATTGTGTGAGGAGATGAGACCTTAAATGGCTAGCTGCAGTTTGCCATTTGACTACAGATGGTAATACAGTGGGAATGAACGGGATTCTTATACCATCTGCTTAGCTCTAAACGAAATAATATGGAACGGGGATGAAATCTTAAACAGCTACTGTCCACACATGCCTTTAACGTGGTATCGTACCAAACGGTTTCGTCGCGATATTACTAAGCTATGAAAGTGAAGTATAATAAAATAAAATAGATTTTAAAAAATTATTATCACCTTTTTTATTTTTGCGTTCTTTTTATCGCCTTTGACTTGCAGGTTACATTGCATTAACGAACAACAAATGCGAAATCATTTTAATAATTTGAAACAATAAAAATACCTATCAAACTGAAAAATCCAATGCCATAACCGGGATATGAACCGCGGATCTCCCGATCTCTAGCCGGCTGCTCTGCCACTGAGTTACCACGGCAAAATGCAGTCATAGCATTGAACGTCTCAACTGCCTCGCATGTTTGGTGGTAAATCACAAGGTGATCTCAAATCACTTTGAGATAACATACCCCAATGCCCGGGGTGCACTCAGCCTCGTAAGATCCCTGGGGGGCCAATTGAGGAGCTACTTGATGGAGAAGTAGCGACTCCAGGTCATGAGGACCGCATTAACCGGCCGGGGGACTCGAGGCGCTGACCACGTCTCACCCTCCAATACTGCACCCCGTCCATGACGTCTGTAGTGGACCGAGATGGGGGATGCAGCGGCCGGGCGGTAGGCCAAGGTTCCCCGTGAGCTGTCGTGCCATGGAGTTATAACATACCCCAATGGCTGTAACTCTTTAAATGCCAGAATTCATAGTATAGGCAAATATTATGGTCAATTATTTTGGTCAACCACCTTGTGATTTGTCGGGAAATGTGAGTTAGTTGAGAAATACAATGATATGCCGGCATGTTGCCTTGGTAGTTCAGTGGTAGAGCAACTGGCTAGAGAGACCGGGAGATTCGTGGTTCAAATCCCTGCTATGTCATTGAATTTTTCAGCCTGACTCTACCTATCCAACTTCTGTCCTACATACGGCTTGTGTGGAAAATAAGTTAAACCAAAGATACCTGAGCTTTCTGGACTAATGAAATACCTCTGCAAGCTTCATATTAACACATGCCTTATTTTAAAACAGTTATTACTGTTTGATTAGTCTTGATTTACTTATGTAATAGAAATCTGAACGAGCTATTCCTTCTTTAATTACTCTGTATTTTGAATATGTCTTTTGTGCCTGTTCATACATCAAATATAAAAATCTGATGTGTTCCCACTCAGATGACTTTCTCTACATCCTGTAACAAATTATTGTTAAAACGTTTATGCTTTTGTTTATTTCATGCTAATCCGCAAAAAATTAGCAGAAATAGTCTTATTACTTGCTTCTTTGTAAGTAGAAAAGAAATAAGGGAGCTAAAGTGATAGTCAAAAGCTGGCTGCTGTGTGTCTGAAGTTCTTTTGTATGTATGGACAGGAGGTGACAAATTCCTGTAGAAGAAAAGTGAAGTTTTTCAAAGCTGAAACCAAAAACAAGGAATATATAAAAACCGATCAACTCCACGATAAAAATGTGTGTAACATAAATTGCGTGCTTTAATGTGTTCTACATTTTTTGTGCGGTAAGTTTTTGTCCTTCTCTTACTGTTTAGCACTTATGCAAAATTTCGTAAAATTCACCCAGAATAAAGTAGTCTTCAGAGGCTATTCCCAGAAAATTCAAGATATAAATTTTACTTGGCAGGTAAATACATTTAATATACGGTATTTTAATCAATATCGTTAGGGCCTTTTTTTAGAACATCAAAATTTTCGAAAAAGGTTCCATGTAAAGGGTAGTTTGGGATGGGGGGATTTTTCTCAAAATCTTCGTGTTGCATCCCTGGAACATACTGAACTTAATTACCAAGTTTGGTATTTTACCGACTTTTCGTTTTTCATTTATCGTGTTCATAAATATACGGACATACACACACGGAGCATTTTCTGAAAATACTTTTTTTGGATACAAGGTACCCTGAAACATATATTTCCGGTGAAATCTCGGTAGCGAATTTTTTGGTGGAGTGCAATACTTCTCTGTCTACTATGTACATAGTACGTGTAGAGAAAGTAAAAAATACAGAAATATTAAGCATCATTGATCTAGAAAAGATGACCTACACGTTACGCGCTTGTGTGTTTAAAATACAATAAACAGTAACCAGTGGTTGTGAAATGTAAGCAGCTTACATCCCAAAACCACGGAGTTTTTTATCTCATTTTTGTAACATGGCACGGTTTTTGCGAATGTCATATTCAGTTCTCATGCCGTTTAGTGAGCTACAACGAATTTCTGGAACACAGAAAGTTTTAAAACGTTTTTAATGGATTCCTAAAGAACAAGTTATAACACTGTGCTGGAGGCAGTGAAAGCATTCGAGCAGGGTTGCATTCTGAATAATTTCCACCATTAACCTCTAACTGTTAGACATGCTCTACAAAATTTCTCTATCAAAGGACCATAAAAACATGTAACATTTAGGTTGTAGTAAAATCACAAGAATGAGCCAAGAAGTTACATTTTAAAAATGTTCAGTTGCTAAAAGCAAAATCATTAGTTTCCTTTCAAAAGGAATCTTCAGACCCAAATGCCGAATTTTTAAAATTCTCACAAAACTAACAGCCACGCTTATATTTCTTCATTATGAATACATATTTGGTCATATAGAACATGATTCAATTAAACTAATATTATTACAGGAATGTATGAAATGTTAATTATATCATAAGAAAATTAAAAAATGGAATTAATTTCATTTTATAAGCCATAAAACATTATTTGGTTTCTTGCAAGTATGTTTAAAATTAGTGTCTTTCTAGAGTCTTCCGGGATACTACACTTACTTTAAGCGCTTTTTTACTGGTACTGAAATCGCGGGCGGGCTAGGTAAATTTATACTTAAGGCAAGACTGCGAGATCGGAGAAAACTAACAATAGATAAGAGAATAGCTAAACAAAAGTGGTTATAATGTTTTAATGTTTTACATACATATATTGTATGTCATACTTATGTCATTGGTATGTTGTGGTGATATGTATTATACATAAGAAATATGTACATATTTTGGTCTATTTCAATTGGGTACATTAATGCATCTGAATAAGGTTTACTCTGTATTGTAAATTTAAATTACAGTATTTGAATAGGTACCTTTTATTTTCGTGTTTAACCTTTTAATTCTTTGTTTTTCTTATGTTCTTTGTTTTTCTTGTACTATGTATAGAGAAGGTATTGCATTCCACCCACTAATTTGATAACGAGATGTTACCAGAAATATATATTTTAGGGTCCAAAATAGAATTTTTAGAAAAATATCCGTGTGTGTGTGTTCGTGTCTGTGAACACAATAACTCAAAAACGAAAGATCGGTAAAATACCAAACTTGGTATTTAATTTTAGTATCTTCCAGAGATGCGACACAAAGCTTTTGAATTAAATTCCTCCACTCCAAACTACCCATTACTTGGAACATTTTTTGGAAAATTTTCTCAAAAATGGCTCTAATGATTTTGATTAATATGTCGTATATTAAAGATATTATATATCATTCCCCTTGTGCAAGGAAATATTATCGTTATAAAACTATGTCTGCTAATGTATATCTTGATAAGCGTTAAGTGGGTATACGAACAAGCTTTTGAAAGGACAGTTTACTACATACAGCATAGGTAGAGAAAATTACGTAAAGATAGCAATAAAATTGTTTTTATTATCCAGGAATCTCAGAACATGGCACAATATTGGCATGGACATTTTTAGATGGTAGAGAAAAGTAACAGATCACTCGTAATTTAATTAACTTACAGTGACATAAATGTAAACGAGTATTAAGGTAAGTGGTAAAGCTCAATACTTCCTACAGCACCAAAGAAATAACTTAGGTTCATCCTATTTACAAAGGAAGAGGAATAAAACATACCTATCTAAAGATATAGAAGTAGCCTTACGCCAATAGCGTCACTGCAACCTTGGGAATTGGATTGTATTGATAAACACTAATGCCCAGGAAAGCAAATCAAATCACCTATTGATTGTCAATCAGGCAATCATTTGATCTCTGATCAATTTGATTTTTTTTTTATTTCATTAACGTGAATGTTTATTAACTGATTGTCAAAATGTATTGAATAGTTGTGCCCTTTGCCAACGCCATTTGGAACCTATTTGCCTTGGTTTTAAGAATCACAAACTGCAAACAATGTTCTTTTCTGTTGTTTTGTTTTGTTCAAAACGTAAGCCTATGACCGGAAGAGTAGTTCATTGCGAGTAATAGCCGGAATGAATCTCCAAAAGATATTTAGGGCCGTAATTTTTCCATAAATGATAAAGATCATCTTACTGTAATGGAGGTCTATATAACATTATCGTTTATAAAATATTACCACCCATTAATAAAAACAAGAGAGAGAAAAATAACTGACAGTTGAATATAAATTACATGTAATTCTGTTCTAAATTGCTTTATTGTATTTATTTTCAACTGAAAGCATATAATCAAAGCTACCTATGAAGCATTTCCAGTTACCTAAGAATAAATTATATCAACCCTTTTACTTTCTCTATACGTACTATGTACATAGGGCATATAGATAAGGTATTGTAATGCACCCAAAAATTCGATACCGAGATTTTGACGGAAATATATGTTTTGAGACCCTGTGAATCCAAAAAATACATTTTTAGAAAAATTTCGGGGTGTGTATCTGTCTGTGTGTGTGAGTCTGTGGGCAGCATAGCTCAAAAACGAAAAGACCTTTAAATAACAAACTTGGTGTTTAAGCTTGACATCTTCCGAGAGTGAGACAAGAAGAAAATCCCCCCCAACAGCTAATACCTTTTACATGGGAAAATTTTCAAAAAATTTAATTTTCTCAAAAAGGCACTAACGATTTTGATTAAAATCTCTTATTTTTAAGATATTTACATGCCAATTAAAATATAAATCTTGAATTTTCTGGGAATAGCCTCTAAAGACCTCTTTATTCTGGATGATTTTATTGAATTTTGCATAACTGGTAAACCGTAAGAGATAAAAAAAGATGTAGATCACTATAAAACACATAACTTATGTCACATATATTTTTTCGTGGAATTGATCGTTTTAAGATATTCCTTATCATAGGATTCAGCTTTAAAAAACATACTTTTCTCACACAAAAATTTGTCAACTCCTGTCCACACAAACAAAGGAACTTCAGTTCACATTTGGCTTCTACATCAAGGAAGCAATAAATAAGAATATTTCTGCTGACTTTTTTGTCAATTAGCATGAAGTAAATAGAAGCAAAAGCTTTTTACAATAATGTTTTGCAGATACGTAGAGAGAGTCATGTGAATGGAACACATCAGATTTGTTATATGTTTATCTGGAAAATGTTAAAATGCAAAAGCAGAAAAACAAATATTTTACAATATATTTATAAATATATGCGTTTGAGGAAGAAATTAGTTTATATAACATTATGATAAATGTTGCTTGAACATATGTAATTCCATATGACACGCATTTTAACCAAAGTTAACACAAAGTTATGAATAAGTGCAAATATTTGCTTCAGCGATTGAGGATCAAGTTTGATCCATAATTGCAGTTTTTTTACTATTTTCTAAAGTTATGTTCATGAGGAAATTTTCAGGATAGTTTAGGACGGCTGTTATTCCCTATCTATGCTCGGTTATTTAATAGGTCACAGGTTAATCTTCTCCTGCCCTCTGCCCTGCCCGACTTTAGGTAATGTAAAGTCAACACAGTCAGCTCAGAGCCGTTCAAAATACATTAGATCCTGAAATGCGTGGTTCATTTATGACAATACTATTGGTAAGCGTACAAAATTAGATGCACATATGCGTTAAAAACATTTTTCTCTACTAAACATAACATTATTTACACTTATTCATCTCCAACTTGTATAGACTAGTATTTTAGAATTTCGATCTCAAAATATTATTTTGATTGCCAATCAAGTTAACAAGCAAAACTCTACTAACCAATTCTGATCGGAGATTATTCTCTGATCAAACAATGATTGACTATTTTGCAGCAAGAAAATTACTGATTGCCAATTTTGTTTTCCTCCAAAGGAACTTAAGGCTTTAGCTACCGGCGTTAGTACAATAAAATGTACTTTTTGGGCTTGTAGGCGTGGTCTAATGGATAAAAGTTTACTTGACGTTTCGCCCATAATTTGGCTGGACGTGTCCAGGGGATGTTACTTCTCACTAGTGACGACCATCGCCAGGTGAATTTTCAAGTTAGATCCGAATTACAAGTCAGGAATGTACACATCATTTTATTGGGTTCTATTTTGTGCCAATAACAAAATGAACATATGCAACAGAAAAATATATTCCCGTATACAAAATAACTTTCTAAGCGGATCCTGGTTTTGAAATATACAGGATAGGCTGCGGGAAGTAATACATTCGTGATTGCTCCCGGCAGTCAACAACGCAAGCTAGGGTGCAATCTGTTTTTTACACCAAGCACACAGAATTAAATTTAATTCAGTATGGGTCATTAGTCGGTTGACACTAGATAGAAGCATATTTTCGTAATAATAGCAGCATTATTGAAGGACTGTGAATTGCGGCATAGAAAGGTTGTCATTTTTGTGTTCCAGACAAATGAACTAAATCCAGGCAGGTAAAGCAGTGGACGATATGCTCGTATGCCAGTGAAGTCCACTTTCCCAAGCAAAGAACCTACATATCACTATACTCATATCGTAAATACCTCAAACGTTCCCTGTGTCATCTATGTGGTATAAGAAGTCCATGATTCAAAAATATAAGCTGCTGATTTCAACTTGAAGTAACCGAGATCGGATAATCTTACCTGCAGGCCGGCGTTTTAGATGCGCGGAGAGACCGTCCTGGTTAGCGTCTTGCAGAAACGAAAGCGAAACAGAAGTGCCTGATTTTGATATGGTGATTAAAACAAAAGTTCATTTGGCAGTATACGCAACAAATAACCGCGTTATGTGCACAGTCGTCTTAAAGTTATGCATCTATGAAATATTTTTAGCCATTTTTGAGAAAATCAAAATTTTCGAAAAAAAATCTTGTAATAGCTAGCCCCAACTAGCTATTAGAAAGATTTTCTTGAAAATCTTCGTGTCGCATCCTTGGAAGATACCAAACTTAAATACCAAGTTGGGTATTCAACGGTATTATCATTTTTTAGCTACGCTGCCCACAGACACACACATGCACAAATAAGTTTGGCGTGGTCAAATAATTACCAGTAAATACAAAATAACATTTGTGGCCAAGGTTACATGGAAATCTGAATTTTTTTATTTCATTTTTTTTATTGTTTCATTTATATAGCCCCCTTTAACATCAAAGGTCATACCGGGGGCTTTGTATTTGAAACAACTCGTTGTCTGTAGGTTCTTCACGTTGGTTTAAATTATTTTATTTTTCTCAAATACACACACATTTACTCTCACATACATACTTCCAGACTCTGTGGGGGAATAGATCTCTGATAGGGAATAAATCTGGCTAAAGAAGAATTCCCCGCCCCAACCGGGAATCGAACCAGGGACCTCCGGGTGACAAGTCAGCTCGCTGACCTCTTGAACACGGAGACAGTCGGAAATCTGAATTATTAGTTGCATTATTAACAGTAGTTCCATGAAGTGACAAGAGTCTCACCAGTATTACCTGTCTGACGAAAGGGTACAGTTTTTAGGGAAGGTCGCTGGTGTAGCATGGATCTGTTTAGAGCGGTCAGAGAAGGCGGGAATATAGAGCAGTACAGTCATCAAAACTAAACTAAACGATCCACAACAGATTAAACTTGCTCTTTTCTTTATTACTAATAAATATTAATTTTCTACTTTGTGAGTGTATGACTACGCGGGGTCGTGTTTGCATTTTGACTCAACTGCTGCGTTCCAGTATTGCCGAACTGTACCGGGTAGTGATGACGTAATACCGCTTATCTATTTGTGTTTACGCAAGCTTCCACTCGTGGCCGTCTGCATTCATTCTTCAGACAGGTGGTGGTAGTTGTACATCCAGTACTGGCCAGAAGAGGAGAAAATTAGCGGCTCCAAGAGAATGAAGTGGCGGATCCCAGAAGTCTCCAATATCCACACTAGTTCCGCATGCAGGATAGTCAAGGTAAACAAAGTCCCACGTTGCATTCACAAACTCTGAAAAGTAGAAAAGTTGGGTAGCTGAATGCAGGTAGAAAACGGGGTTTTTCGGATAAAACAATAACCATCCACCTAAAAGCATTCTTACATTTTACATGTAGAGAAGTAGAGACTTCATCCCCCGTATCAACATATCTGTGGCTTGCTTGATAACCAATTGCCACACACAACCTGGGGCTAAGGAGACAAGGGAGAAAACGAGCTACAATAAAATATAAAACATAGCGGGATAAATCAAGCCTTTCGTGTGTATCCGCATTTGGGAGGTTCCCCGAGATTTGCAGTGAATGCTGGGTAGCTTTCTTTCATTCCCAGAATGTCCTGTCTCTCCATGTATTTAATTTATTCTTCGTCCAGTTTTTTCTTTTTTTTTCAGAGTTGGAAGAGATGGTGCTCGGTGCGGAGTGGCAGGCAAAAAGGATGTTTAAACTATTTACGTCCCCCACCATTGGCAGGCTGCCAGGATGATAACCGCTCCTATTAGGAGGACCTTATATGGGGCAGGAGCCCCGTCTGCCTGCCGTTCAACTGTCCGAGTGCTTTAACCTGGAAACTGTAGGGACCCTGTCGTTGCTGTGCCGTCGCTCCTCGTTCCGGCCGACCGGTGTATCCTCCCACCTCATCCCCTCTCACTGGGCGTAGGTAACTAACTTAGGTTCAGTGCCGAGTCCCCTCCGGCCGGATCCTATCCTCCTATTAGGAATGCGTGTGTATGCTTATAAACTCTGTATTCCAACATAGTATTCCAATGAAGCATTCTATATCGAGGTTTTATCAGAAATGAGGCTCCCTGAAATGTTTAGATGAAGACCCTTGTGCAAATGGATCATGTGCATCATAAAATACACAAATTAAATAAAAATTAAATTTAAGCAAGATGAGAATTAAATTTTAAAAACGAAAACTTTGTTCATACCAAACTTAGTATTAGGTTCAGAATTTTCCAAGATTTTCAAGAAAATTCTCCGAATCTAACTGGGAAGATGTTATACGGAAAAGTTATTGAAAACTCTGGTTTTCACAAAAAGAGCATATTTCTTAAAATGTTGAAGATATCTTCTTGATAAATGAAATTTATGTTCTGAATTTTTAGGGAATAGTGTCTGAAGTGATTTTCATTCTGACTGGCATGTGCGTAGCTTGAAAACCGGATGAATTAACACAAAATTAAGACTTGTAGATCTTGTTAACACATAATGGATGTCAAAGCATCATTGTGGAGCTAAATATGTCCAAAATATTTGTTGTTATTTGTTGCATTTTCAAATGATTATACTTTTCTCAAATGGGAAGTCGTTATTAGCTTTTTGTTGGTAGCGCAAACACAATGGAATTTTAAAGCCATCACGTTTGATTATTGGTATTCCCCTATTCCCATTGTATCCACAAGAAAATGTTTAATAATACTGTTTCCAAAAAGTGTATCTCGATTAACATGAAGTATGCTGAAGTATTAACCTTTTAGTTTGAGCATTTTTGTAATAAATGATTGGAGAAAATGACGTGGATGTAGCTTATCGATCATATTTCTTTTGTAATGCAAGCAATAAATATGCATATATTCATATTGTTTCTGAAATTCCAACATATTCAATGCAAAAAATAGAAATACTATTTTATATTTGCCACCTGCTTTTCTGTTCTGTAATATCAGAATTCAAAAGATGAAAGCTAGTAAGCTTAAAATTTAATTTAATTATCCAATGAAACACAATACGTCATTCAGAATCATTAAACGCATCTATCACTTGTTACTAGTTTTCAGTACTGCTTACAGAAATACATTATACGTAAACGCAGACACGCAACTTAAAATCCTAAAAATTAAGGAAATATGTAATTCTTTAAATTATTTTACAAGCGAAACTTTTAAGAAAAAAATATTATGTGTTCCATTCACATGACTTTCTCTACATCACTGCAATAAATGATAGTTAAAAAGCTTATTCTTCCATTTACTTCTTGATAATTTAGAAAAATTAGCAGAAATGGTCTTATTGCTTGCTTCTTTGCAAGTAGAAGGCAAATATGGGAGTACCATAGGTTAAAGTGATAGTCAAAAGCTGGTTGCTATGTGACTGAAGTTCATTTGTTTGAATGGACAGGAGTTGACAAATTCGGTATGAGAAAAGTATAAGTTTATCAAAGCTGAAACCAAAAACAAGGAATATCTAAAAAAACGATCAGGTCCACGAAAAAATGTATATAACATTAATTGTGTGCTTTAAGCTGCTCTACAATTTTGTTCTGTTAAGTTTTTGTCTATCTCTTACTGTTTACCAGTTATACACAATTCCGTAAAACTCATCCTAAATAAAGTAGTCTTCAGAGGCTATTCCCTGAAAATTCAAGATTTACATATTATTTTTCAGGTATATATCTTTAATATACGATATTTTAATCAAAATCGTTAGAGCCATTTGTTAGAAAATAAAAATTTTCGAAAATGTTTTCCATGTGAAGGGTAGTTTGGGGTGGGGGGATTTTCTTGAAAACCTTCTTGTCACATCCCTGGAAGATACTGAACTTAAATACCAAGTTTGGTGCTTAACGGACTTTTCGTATTTGAGATACGCTGCCAAGAGACACACACACACACGGACATTTTTCTAAAAATGCTTTTTTGTATTCAGGGTGTCTTAAAACATGTTTTTCCGGTGAAATCTCGGTATCTAATTTTTGGGTGCTTTACAAAACCTTTTCTATACACTATGTACATAGCATGTATAGAGGAAGTAAAAATATGATGTATAATTAAATTCCAGAAGAGCTAGATAGTGACATTATTAGATAAACATAAACAATATATTTTTAAGAAGAATTACAGTAAAAGAACGTTTTTCTGTGAAGGTTATAGCAAAAGTGGTCCTAAAAACGAGATACTTAGAGTGATATGAACTTAAGGATAGCTTAAGCGCAGCATGGTGGCCCTTCTAAAAATTAGGTTGCCTTAAAAATCAGTTTCAAGTTAACGAAGACTGCTCTAGTCAAAGTACCGCAGTATCGCTGTGGGTGGCATCTTCATATCCTGTACAGTCCCTCTAGAACAGCAGTAGGTTTAACAGTAAAGTGAGCTTTCGTATGATGCGTATGTTTTGCATTTAGTAGCAACGCACACTAATAACAAAACAACTAAGGTGCAAATTGAAAGGCTGGTGACATCTGTTTAATCATTTTAATTCATAAAGTGAACTAGATTTTAATGTGTGCTGTCATTTATACGTACTTGCTTTTTACTTTATTAAACCTAGTTCCAATTACTGTGGAAGCCGCTAGAGTGTGCTGATCTTGGTAATTACATTACCAACTTAAATGGTGTGAATCGTAATTGATTATAGTTATATTCATTCATTAAGTATAAAACGTAGATAGGCTCTGTCATGAGAGAATAAAAATTAATTAAAAATTCTACATACAATAATGTTAAAATAATACATTTACAAATGGATAAGGTTAATCCCATTTCAGGTCATAAATTTCTAAAATGCTATAAAGAGGATTTGCCTTAAATATTATTCAGATCCTCCTCTTAAAGTTTAACAAAGGAAGAATCTTGATATTCTGAGGTAAGGCGTTGAAAAATGTAACTAACATACATGAGAAACTGTTAAAGGTTTTACTATACTTACATTTATTAATGTAAATATCAGAACATTTCCGAGTGAATAATGCACATGCAGGTATAAAATGAAGGAACTTTCAAGTTAATTAACATACCATTTCATTTACTAATTTATTATACTTCAGGACTGTATCTAATTATTTTCTGTGTTATATTTAACTTAGCTTTGCACTTTATTTCACTTGACTTATTGAATATTGAAAGTTTGTTTTAAATGTTTTCACAGATAAAAATATTTAAATCATTTAACACATGTAACAATTGTTTTCTACATATAAAAGGTTCTTGTTTCAAATGTCTTCTCGGATGGACCCTAAAATGCCCTAAAATAGGATTAAATGTTCGAATTGTCATGACAATACATGAGGTAGAACAATTTGGCAGTCTCCAAATTCTTCATATTTCAAAACAAATTTAATTTCTAAAAATCTGATGTGTTCCATTCACTCTCTCTATATCCCTGCAACAAATTATTGTTAAAAATCTTATTCTTCTATTTACTTCATGCTAATCGAAAAAAATTAGTAGCAATAATCTTATTACTTGTTTCCTTGTAAGTAGAAGCGAAATAAGGAAGTAGCATAGGTTAAAATGATAGTTAGAAGCTGGTTTCTGTGTGACTGTGTATGGACAGGTGTTGAAAAATTCCTGAGAAAAGTACGTTTTTCAAAGCTTAACCCAATAACAAGGAATATCTCAAAAACGATTAACTCCACGAAAAAAATGTATATGTCAATGTACATTTTATTGGCATGTAAATATCTCAAATATAAAAGATTTTAATCAAAATCGTTAGAGTCCTTTTTAAGAAAATAAAAAAAAAATTGAAAAATTTTCCATGTAAAGGGTAGTTTGTGGTGGGAGAATTTTCTTGAAAATCTTCGTGTCACATCCTTGGAAAATACCAAACCTAAATACCAAGTTTAGTATTAACGGTCATTTCGCTTTTGAGCTATGCTGTCCACATACACACAGATACACACACGCACACGGACCTTTTTCTAAAAATGTTTTTTTTTTATCGAGGGGGACCCAAAAGATGTATTCGTGGTAAAAAAAAATATCCGTATCGAATTTTGGGTGGAGTGTAATACCTTCTCTATACACTATGTACATAGTACGTGTAGGGAATGTAAAAAGGTAATTAAATCATTTTATTTAACGTGTTTGGGAGGCAATAATAAACATTTGAAACACATTAGCGAAAACTTGCATTGTGTGCAACATTTTGAAAATGAAAAATCGTTGAAAAAATTTTGAGAAAATAAGGATACGTCTGCCCATTTATAGCTGCAATTAATTGGCAGATAAAGTTTGACAAGTAGGTAAAACGATATACTGGAGTTTTAAAATGACACCAAACGAAGATGTGGTCCTTGTTGTTCATACCGTACGTGATACGTGAATATAATTTTCAGCTCTAAATTCGGCACATACAAAACTGTCATAAAATCACAATGGATTAGGCAGTCGTACATAACCAAATAGCACGTGTCTGGCCCACTCCAAGAGAGATGCCGGTTGGTAGCAAAGGTCCCAGTCCCTTGGTGTAAGCGTGGTTTGAGAACACGCCGGCGCGGCACAGGTCACCTTAATAATGTTAAACATAGCATGTGGATTTTGTTATGTGTTTAGTATAACACGTTCTGAGGTTGTTTACTTGGCGTATGACATCCGTTGTTCCTTCGCTGCCTAATCCCAAATGTGTGCGATTTTTAAACAGACATAAACCTGGAACAAGGAGGGTGAGACAGTCTTCGCCGGAAAAGCCAACAACAACGCCCTTCCGCGCCCTTAGGCTGACAACAGCTCGACAAAGGGTCAGCCAAGTTGTAGGAAGACCATCAGCAAGAAAACAATAGGACCCAACCCCTTCTCTGAGGATTGTCACATGGAACATCGAAGGCTTCAAACAAAGGTTGGGTAGCGAGAATTTCTTGTATTTCCTTAGTAACTTTGACGTTGTATGTTTAACAGAAACTTGGTTGAAAAACGGAGAAAATGTAACACTTGCTAATTTCCATAGTTTTAGTAGGGGAAGGGAGACACGGGGAAGGAGGGGAAGGTGGCCAGGAGGAGTATCAGTTTCATTCAGGTCTGAGGTGGAGGCTGAGATAACTAAATTAGAAATCAGTTTGGAAGGGATGATTGCTGTATCTTTGGTACAGGGGGGAGTACAAATAATAGGTATAGGATTATACAACCAGCCAGCAACGTCCAAGTATGCAAACAGGAATTTCTTCAGTGACTTAACCAAAACGTTAGTGCAGTTACAGGAAAAGTTTCCAGGAACTGAATTAATTCTCTTAGGAGATTTGAATGCGAGGTTAGGAGGGGAGAATATTTCTCTAACGGGGGGTCATCAACGGGGGGAGGAATTCCGCGAAGGTCAACGAAAGAGCAAGGATAGTTTTATTAATGGGGAGGGCAGACAATTACTTGCTTTCTGCGATGCCTTCGCTTTAGAAATAATGAATGGAAAGTACGGTGAGGATCGAGAGGGAGAACTCATAATAGATTTTATTTTAATAAGTCAGGGTTTAATTGGCAGAATTAGAAATTTTTGGGTGGGGGATCGTATCGAGTCACATCACTGTCCGATTGTCCTAGAACTGAATGTAGAGACGGCCATAGTAGCGCATGCACCTGAAGAGGGGCAGGGGGACGAAGGGAGATTCATTAGTAAATTTATATGGAAACCGATAGAAAAAGAAGTATTTGTAGATAAATTAGAAAGAAGATTAGGGAAAAGGAACGCAGGCACAGCGGAGGAACTAACGCATATAATAGCAACGGCTGCGGGGACAATGAAAGTCCAAATGCATGGTATGGTAAAACGATTCAATGGTTAGTATGACCAGCAATGCAGAGCTGTAAAGAAACAAGCAGAGGAGGATCTGTCAAAATTCCGAAGGGAGGGGGGAGATGACATTAGGAAACTGTTTACAATAAAACGAAGGGAGTATAAACAGCTCTTACGGGAAAAGAGAACTACGTGGCAAGACAAAATTACTCAGAAAATTAGTAATCTGTTAACACGGGGGGATAGCGTTGAGATGTGGCAAGTAGTAAAACATTTAAGAGGCAACCGTCAGGCGCCCAACGAAATTTCTCTCAGAAAATGGGCAATGCATTTTATGGGAATATTCGTGAAAGGTGAAAGGGAAGCAATTTTTATAAAGGAAGTGCAAATTTTGGGAAATCTTGAAATCCCAATACTGAACGAAGAAATATCAGCACGAGAAATAGCACAGGCGCTGAGAAGTCTGAAGGAAGGCAAAGCTCCTTGGCTGCCCCCGGAAGTTTTTAAAGCCGCAGCCAATGTTAATGAGTTTGGTAGGAGTATGCTCCAGATATGTAACAGATTGTTTATTGAGGGGAATTACCCCACCTGTTGGGGAAAGGGCATTATTCATCCCATTTATAAAGGGAAGGGAACTATTGGAAATCCGGATAACTATAGGGGGGTTACTCTTTTGCCAATTATGGAGAAAATTTATTGTAGTGTTATATAACCGAATAAAGGACTGGGAATCTAAATTTGGCAAACTTTCAAAATTTCAAATGGGTTTCAGAGAAGGACACAGTACCATAGATGCCGCTATTATATTAGACACTTTAAGGACGAAGCAACTGTTAGTTAAGCGGGGAAAGCTTCATTGTGCTTTTGTGGACTTTAAGAAGGCATTTGACTCTATCAATCGAAATGCATTATGGTGCAAACTAGGCAGAAGGGGGTTATCAAGTAAAATGGTTAGAGCATTGCAGGCAATGTATCAAAATGTCGGATTCTGTGTGAAGTACGACAGAAACAGAGTGTCCGAGAGCTGCCGAAGCTATAGGGGAGTGAGGCAGGGTTGCATTTTATCTCCCTTGCTATTTAATCTCTTTGTGAATGATATTACTGATACAATGATAGCAGAAAATATTCAAGCGCCAGTAGTAGCGGATTTGCAGATCCCAACACTTTTATACGCAGACGGTTTAGTATTGTGCTCTACGACAGTAAACGGATTGCAACGAGGACTGGACAAACTTCAGAACTATTGCGATGAGTGGCTACTTACAGTTAATGTGAATAAGACTAAGTAAATGACTTTCAAAAAGGGTTGTGTTTATAGCAGGGAGGAGACTTGGACACATGCAGGACAGATACTGGACAATGTTAAATCTTTTGTGTACTTAGGACTCACATTTACAATGAACGGAAAATGGACAAAACACATTGGCATTGCGAAACACAAGGCAAGGGTGAAAGCGGCGGAAGCTCTCCGGATACGCTGCAGAATTCCGAATATCTCCATAACCTTAATGGAAACTGTATACGGAGCGACAGTTAGATCCACGATGACATACGGAGGAGAAATATGGGGGTGGGAACACACAGGAAATCTGGATCAAGTGAGGACCCAATTTTTGAAAGGAATTCTGGGTGTAGGGAGGGGTACGGCAAACTGCGGAATAATGAGGAAATTCGGGGTACAAAGTGAAACGATAGAGTGCAAAATCAGAGCAGTTAAATATTGGATGAGAATCGTTCACAGAAACCAATCTCTAATTAGGGCAGTGTGCTACCGTGAACAGTTACGAATGGAAGGTAATTTGGCGTGGGCATCAAAATTAAAGAAAGGGTTGGAAACCATTGGGATGGGAGACATTTGGATGGCGGGGCAGGAAAACAGGCGCAGTGTTTGGAGAAAAATTAAGAAACGTCTCTGTGATATTGACAGACAGCAAATGATTGCGCAATGCACAGAGAAGGTGTCATTAGAAGTACAGTCTGGGCTGAAATCGGAGTGGGGTATGGAGCAATACATCAAAACAGGTACCAAACTCATTAGAGAGTGGCTCGCGTGGATTAGACTAGGAACATTTCTGACGAGAATGGTACGAGAATCTGTCCCATTTGCGAGGAGGAAGAGTCGTGGACGCACATCTTGGCAAGATGTAGGGGTACGGAGGAATGGCGGGAGAAATATTTGCCGCGATTTTTTACCACTGCGAATGTTGGGATAGAAGCATGTTGACGCTACTGGCAGGCACGGAAAATATGGACGGGCTAGGTAAATTTATACTTAAGGCAAGACAGTTGAGATCTGAGGAGGCTGCCAATAGAGAAGGGGGGGGGGGGGGAATAAGATCAACTAAACAAAAGTGACTACAATGTTCTACGTACATATATATTATGCCATACTTAGGTCACTGTTGTGCTAGGGTTGTATATATTATGTGTATATATGTCTTTTAAGTGTAATTATCTATTATAAGAGGGTGCATTTATGAAGGTGTACTCTGTGCTGTAAATTTAAATTGCTATATTTGAATATCTTTGTATCTTTATTTTCGGATTCACTCTTAATTTTATTGTTGTTTAATATTGCTTTTGACTGTGTATTTCCTTTGTCTTTTTATTTTCGTGTTTACTTTTTTAATTCTTTGTTGTGGTTGTTGTTTTAATATTGCGTGTAATGTGTATTACAAAAGCACGTACGGTCTGTGGACCCGTACGATTGTTGAAATTCTATGTATGATATTGCTATGTCAATAAATACACTTATTCATTCATTCATTCATACTTCTTACATAATAAATATTTATACTTTAATCTGTCTTTAATCTAATATTTTATTGCCTAAACTTACAATAATATCTATATTGCCAAATATTACATTTATAAAATATTTTTTCCACTTTATAATTATTTATTGTACTTATACATATTGTTTTCTTCAGAATTAGATTCTTGAAAGATCGACTCAGTGTTTCTCTATTGGTCGTTTGCAAATGACGCCGCTTACCAGTAAGGTGCATGGCCTCTTCATCGGTAAGATTTTCTACTCAAGAAATAAAGCGAAGGAAAATGAACACACTGAAGAGGAAATTTTGTTCAGTATTTCAGATCTTGTTTTTTGGGCCAAAAACCAATACCATGAAGGGTAATTGCTCCGTCGTAAATTTTGGCATCTCTAGTTTTGCTTATATTTAAGCTGATTTAAAACGCATTCTTTAGATCAGTTTTATTTTTGACATTAACATCACGTACAATTTAATTTTTTTCCCCTACTGAAAATTTCTTTCTCTATTTATCCTTCTCGATTATAGAACTTGCACTCCTAGGACTTCCAAGCCAACGCCTGTGGTAGATGTCTGTTGAGGAGCAGACGCACTCCAGATCAGAGAGTGATAGGTGATCAGCACCATGCCTGGTATGAAAATGAGAATAACACATGAAATGATGGTGAAATGAAAGGCGAGGGAAACCACAGAAACCGGGGTGAAACCTCCTCCATATTCCTTCCCAAAATATGTTACCTAAGATCGAAGCCTGGTGCCGCACCTTGCTGAGAGGTGAGGGGTCAGTTTTAAATTTCAAATTATATAATATTTAATTCCCTTGTTGTTGTTTTTAAACATTAAGCTATGCATATTAAAATACTGTCATTTAGAGACAAGAGCATTGATACTAAACTATGAATAATTTCCTCCTTTGTTTTATATATTTACTTCAAATCATTATGTTCATTTAGTGAATTTCTCAGCATTTCATTTTTGTATGAAAATATTCTTAAAATCATGTTAATAATCACTGCTATTCATTTTTAATTATAATTTTGGACTTACAGTTTCTGTCCAAGCAGAAAATGCTTTACTGAAATATACATTTAGAAGTTAAATAACTTTAAGCGTCCTTAAAAAGTTGTTAAACCACTATAAATCCATTTTTGCTTGGAGTATTACGATGATAAAAATAACCCATAACCCTCCGCTCGGATATAGTAACTTAATAGTAGTGGAGAAGTTTTTTGATTTGGTCGAATAAAGAACCATTTATTTCTGGGAGCCTTTTAATAAAAACTTTGTACTTAAAGATTAATTTTAGTTTATATCCTAGCATAGAGATCTACAAATATCCTGCTGGGAGCGTACTTTGACTAATCAAGCTTCCTTGCATAGAGAGACGCAAAATTAGTGCCAGTGCTGATTTACGGAATGTGCTTGGAATTCAGTGAATATCTGCAGTGCTTTATTAAACCATATTAGTGTATTAATAGACCACATGTTTCTTGTGTAGTTATGTCTACTATGTATATGATATGCTACTCGACCTGCGAATGCCTCGAAGGTGGTAAAAAGGAATGCATTTTCACTGACAAAAAATGTAATTAAATATATTTTGTACTTTAATGAGATATATCCATTTTATTTGACAAGATTCTGACTATCACTTACGGTTTACCGGTTATGCAAAAATCATCCGAAATTTAGTGGACTTCAGGGAATATTCCCAGAAAAAATAAGATATAAATTTAATTTGCAATGAAAATATCTTATAATATGGCATTTAATAAAAACTTATTGGAGTCGTTTAGGGCAAATCAAAACTTTCCAAAAAATGTCCATATGAAAGGTAGGTTGGAATAGCAGGAATTTTCTTGAAATTTTTGTATCCTATCTTTTGAAGATTCCATAGTTTAAATACGAGGCTCGTCTTGAAGGTAAAGAGCTATTTAGCATTAACTAAATAATAACAAAATATATCATTATATACCTTTATTTACAAAGTTATAGTGTTTTGCCCTATTTCTCAACGTTATCGCCATTGCTCCCAAATAACTTATAACATGGTACCATTTTCCAAGGCAGATTTTATACTCTTTTCCTGGCAAAAATTTGGGGCAGCATGTGACTGCCACTTTGAGGTACTCATCGGTTGGAATCTCATACACCCAAAAAGGCATTTAATGTGCTTAAACTGAAATGCCGGATTTCCTGAATTCCTTCTCGTTTACTTTCAACACCTCTAAAACGAATGATGACCTCCCACTGATTCTTCCTTGATTAAATTATGCATTTTTTCCTCACTAAAGACTTGTTCATTGCATCATCACGAATCCATGGTGTTATTTGCCTATATATTTCGATTGGTTGAAGATTTTGTGCATTCGAAAATTGAATCAGGCCTTTATGGGTAGAACAGTATATCATCGACATTGCAAACCTAGTACCGCGTTACAATAAATGTCTTGGTTATAATGCTATTACGTGGAGAAATAGGGTAAGATATTGTAACTTTGTAAACAAAGATTTAATTTGATATTTTCTATTATTATTTACTTATGTAAATCGTTCTTTATTTTATAGATGACCCTCGTACTACATTCTGTATTAATCAAAACTTTTCCTTTTTGAGATATGCTATTCAAAGACATTCTCACGCAAGAATTTTCTCCAAACATTTTTGTGGTTTCCAGGGGACATCAAAACATATATTTCCGGCGAAAAAACATACCGGGATTTTGGATGGAATATAATACCTTTTCTTATTATTAGAGAAGGCAAAAAGCCAGTGTTCGGGCATTAGAGTTTGTTTAGAATGGAATGTGATGTGTGTTTAAACTGACAGTAACATTTATTTCACGCACTTTCAACCAAAAATAGAAGACAATTACTAATCAAGAAGAGCTATGCAGTTTTACGCCACTAAACATTTAAATTATGGAACTATTTTAGGGAATACGGCTCAAATCAGACATTGTCAATAATACGATATTTCGCTATATCCGCAAACACTGTTTTTCTTTTCTCTATCTTCTATTACTTCATTTGTACATCCACAATCTTTAATTCCCGCTGTATTTCTGACGACTTTTGTAAAAAAAAATTTTTAATATCGGTAATACGGAACTGTGGGTTCATGGTCCATTTTATTATCTTTTGAAGAGTTATACACCCGCATTCACACCTCCAAACGCTGCGGAGTATAGGAAAAAATTCAAACAAATGAAAACAAATTTCCACACCACAGATTGAGCATACACAAGAAACATTCACTCAGAAAGAATGAATACTTTGAAATAAAACCCATATTGTATCAAGGTAAATTCAACGCTATGAAAGGTGGGTTTAGTTATGACGTATTTGTGGCAATTAGAGAAAAAATATGATGTGTTCCATTAACGGAACTTTCTCTATTGTTCTGCAAACAAACTATTCTTTACAACGATTATTATTCTATCCCAACAATGTTAATCTAGGTAACCATTATCAGACATGTTTTATTACTTAGTTCCTTATTAGTATGAGGGAAATAAGAGAGTAAACTAGGCTAAAGAGACAGTCAACCATTTTAAAAACTGTCACTATGCTTTTGTCAATAAAATTTGACACTCCTTCCGAGAATAGGAATAAAACAAAAGATTTGTAAAACGAAAGCTACTTCCCGTTTGAGATATGCTTAAATGATAGTTTAAAATTGAAAACTATAATAAGGATTATCTCGCAAACGATTTTCTCCACAAAAATGTATGACTAAATTGTGTGTTTTAACGAAATCTACATTTTTATGTAGTACGGTTTACAAATTATGCAAAAGCCATCTAGAATGGGAAGTCTTCAGAGGCTACACTCAAAAAAATTAAGATATACATTTCGTTTGTTATAGCAATCTCTTAAATATGTATTTTTATTAAAAGCAAAGTTTAGAAGAAAATTCTACATAGAGTGTTTAAGGCTAGCAGATTAACCTGAAAATATTTGTGCCACAGCCTTGAAACTTGATCTTAAGTACAAAGTTTTTCATTTAATTGACTTTCCTTTTTCAATTATGCTGTGTATAGAAACTCACACATACATTAATATAGACAGTCAGATATACATGGATCTTTTTCCAAAAATGCTTTTTTGAATTAAAAGGTCCTCAAAATATGTATTTTCAGTGAATTTTTGGTGTCGAATTATTGAGTGGAACACAATACCTTCTTTATCTACTATGTGCATTTTACATACGTGCTAGAGGAAATAATAAATGAACATTTTATACCACAGTTTCCTGCGAATCTATTGTTATTTAAACGATTTAATGTTATTGCTTCATCATAAGCAAGTTTATACTGCTATAACAAACTGGGAAACTAGACACCAAATTATGTTTTATATGTTGTTGTATATGAAATATGCAAATATGCTGCCCACGATTACAAAGCTAAAACTTGCTACTTCATAATATACAGCAGTGTCTCTGTGATTTGTTGATTCTTACACAGTAGATATAGCATTTGAAATATGTTCTTTCTGTTTAAGTAATCCTGCAATAGTGAGTGTTCTAATCCACATCTTTTCTTCAATTTAGCGAGAATCATTATTTAGAACATTAAGTCACATTCTCAACGACATATAAGCTTAGATGAAGTGTAATGGGCTAAACAATGCAAGAGTTTGCGAACTGCAGAGTTTATGCTTGCGTTGCATACATAGAGAAACAACTCTGCATTCTTTCCTCTTCCTCCAATTTGTCTACAAATGTTCTATATTCTTTCACTATTATCCATAACCTAAAAACATGCACGTATGTACATGCAATATACATAGTAGATAGAAAAAGTATTGCATTTCACCCAAAAATTACATGTTTTACAGTCTCCTAAATTAAAAAAAGAATTCGGAAGAGGCCTGTGTGTGAGTATGTATATGTGTGTAGACAGCATAACCCAAAAACGAAAATACTTGTTATTTCAAGGATGCAACACGAAGATATTCAGGAAAATCCTCCACTCCCAACTACATTTGCATGGAAAGTTTTGATTTTCTCAAAGATGGCTCTTACGGTTTTGATTTAAATACCGTATGCTTAAGATATTTTCGTAATCAACGAAATTACATATTGAATTTTCTGGGTATAGCACTGAAGACCTCATCATTCTAGATGACATTTGTCTAACTCGTAAACCGTAAGAGACAAAAGGTTACTGCACAAAAAATGTAGATATGGTTATAATGCATAACTTATGTAATATATATCTTTTATAGAGTTAACCGTTTCTGAGACATAATTTATTTGTTTAAATTTTTAAGTACTTAAGTAAACCTTCGTCTTATACCGCTAGGGCCAAAAGAATCAAATTTCAGTTCTTTCATATTGTGTTTTAGCCTAGTGTTTTCCCTTATTTCCGTTTTACTTACAAGGAACATTAGACCATTTCTATTAACGTTTATCTCGATTAGCATGAAATAGATAAAAAATAATCTTTTGTAAGAAAAGTTTGTCATGGAACAGCTAGAAAAAGTAATGTGATGGAATACGTAAAATGTTTAATAAAAAAACTAATGAATTGAATTTGCTTTCTCTATTCATTCTTGTGCAAAGGTTTTTTTAAACTTATAGTTTTCTATCTACTTAATGTTAACTAAGAAAAACAGACATTTTCTTATCGCATATTCACTGTACATACAACGAGAGTAGGTGAATACAGTACACTTTAAGCGAAAGTCAAACCTTATGAGAGTAGTCTGCTATGCAATCACTGTAAAATTCATCTTTTTACATGATCAAGAAAAAAAAACGCAATAAAAATTTCCATTTAAGAAAAGCATACATTAATAAAAATTCAAACAAACAGCTACGATTATCTCAAAAAGGTTAATTTCACACAAAATCTATTTGACATAAACCGCGTGTTTTGTGAGATATACATCATTTTTAGAAAAAGGTTCATGTGTTTGAGTGTGTCCATATATGTGTCAGTATGTCCGTGCGAGTATGGAAATGATATTTCAAAAACAAAAACTCGGTTAAATACCAAAATGGAATTGACATTTAGTAACTTCCAACGATGCAACACGATGATTTTAGGGAAAATCCCTACCCCAAAACAATTTTTAAATAGAATGGTTATAATAACTTTTATTAAAATGCAAATTCATATCACAAACAAAATATATAACTTGAATTTTCTGGGAATAGCCACTGATGAACTTTGCTTAACTGGTAAACCGAAAGCGATAGACAAAAGCTTACTACATAAAAATGTAGTTGATCTCGTTAAAACAGCAATTTATGTCACATACGCTTTTTTATAGAACTAATATTTCAGAGATATTTTCTGTTATTAGTTTCAATTTCAAAATACTTAAAATTCTCCTCCGTTTAATTTCTCTTTTGTTTTACACTTAGTCTTGTAAAGAGAACCAAATTACAATGGCAATTAAAAGATATAACCTTAGTTTTAGGCTAGTGTATTTCCGTATTTCCTTTTTACCTTTAAGGAACTAAATAATAAGGCCATTTCTGGTTTTATTTATCTTGATTCCCATGATTTTGATAAAAAACAATATTTTCTAAGAATAGTTTGTTTGCAGAACAGATAGCGAAAGTCGTGTGAATGGAACACATCAGATTTTTAAAAATAAAGATTCAGTTCTTGCTGTATTATAAAACAGTTTTATTCACCTTATTCTTTATTTTTAAAGCTTACGGAGAGCTTTCTAAAAGGAAATCTGAACAACCTTAAGACACTGCAAGCCAGCTCACAGCAATCTACATGCCTAAAAGGGGGAATGTCTTCGCGTTTCTTCAACAAACAGAAACCTGAAGGAAAGCTCATTAATACCTAGAGAAAATACACTGTAAACTGAGCTGAGCAGCTGTTACCCTTTCTTGCATAGCCTTCGGCGGCTAATGACCATTGTGTCTAGGTCTTCCGGGAAGGCCACGTCTTGGCTGAATTTCTTAGCAAACGTTTCGCCTCACTAAATGGAGCTTCATCAGGGCTTGCCTCTCCCCACGACAGTTCACCTAGGAGCAGTTGTGGCGAGAGGATAAGCCGTGATGAAGCCACACCTAGTGGGACGATCATCGGCAAGAAATCCAGTCAAGACGCGACCTTCCTCGATGACCCAGAGACAAATATCAGCCATTTTTTAAACTTTTAAAAAATGGTAGTAAAATGGATGAAGTTTGGGCTGTTATCTCTCTTCATTTAGTTGTGATCACATGCGGTATGAATTTCAGAAAGCTAGCAGTATTAATTTAGAATTTGTAGAATTTGAGGCTTACAATGTACGTAGGTATTTAACCATTCGTTACTTAGAAAAAACAAAATTGTTTGAGGGGATAAGGTAGTCTGAACACACGGAAATTACACCTTAAGTGAGTTGAACTAGCATAGCTATTAAAGTATTCAATTGTTTTTCCAGAAATTTGTATGAATACTTCTATAAATCATGACAATCATTTCAAGTGGTTGTATGCATTAATACCTTATGTGGTTGAATCTATAAAAAGTATTTCATCCAGTTGAAAAGTAATAAAACTTGCTCTTGAAATATGTGAATTCATGTACTTTTTCTCTGATACTACTTGCAATATAATCGTATAATCACACCTTTGCATACTTGTTCTTAGTATAATCGGCTATCTTCTGAACCTCAATTAGTTAGCTATGATACAATTTCAATAGAAAATAAAAAAGACATATTTGCAAATACAAAAAAGTAAATATGTGGAAAATTTGCAATGTTGTTGTTTTCTTAATATGATCAATGTATACTATAACATGACGATTGTGGTTCAGAAAGTTCAAATATGTTTGTGTTTATGTGCTGAAAATTTCAGCCTTCCAGCTCTTATGTCGCCCTCCTTGGTGTAATGGTTACCATGCTGACTTCACATACCCAAAGTCGCGGGCTCAAACCCGGCGGAGGACGATGGATTTTTAGGGTGTAAAAATCCTTAACATGGCTTCCTTCGGAAGGGAAGTAAAGCCGTTGGTCCCGTGTCGTAGATTTACGGCACGTAAAAGAACCTCAAGCCTGATTGAGAGGCCTCTGAGCAAAATTAAGCGGTCTTTCACTCCCAATTTAGAATGGGACGCTGAGAACCACAGCAGTTAAAGACCGTCCATAAATATCACGACATTTACATTTACATTTTTTTCCAGCTCTTATAGTTTCTGAGAAAAACGTACATAAGTATCCAAAAATGCTGTTTTGAAAAAACTGAATTTAAAGATACAAATGCTCTTGGATAACAGCTTTAAAGATATGCAGACCAGTATTTAAATTACATTTAAATTTATTAAAGTCCTCTTAACTTCCCAAAAGTATAATTTTTTTAAATTAGAAATAATAGAGTTTTTATTATTCGCTAAAAAATATTTTTAGGCATTTCAGAGTACCTTGTCCCCTTAATTTCCTATATATTAGCCTCCTCAGGCTAGACTACCTATTTCATTTCTATAGGAAATGCGGCTTGCTATATTTGGTATGAGAGCCATAATTAATCAGTCAATTATGGACGTATTTGAATAGAGCTATATACTTACAATAGTAGAATTGTATAAAGCTATATCTAGTTATTTTATTTGCGCTGGGAGCAATAAGAGGAACTGTTTCTGACATACGAAGGGGAGAGGAGGATGAAGGCAGAGTTCCAAATAAGCCTAATAGTGAACTGAAACCAAATTGGTTAACATCAAATGGTAGCAACGGTCATCAAGAAGCAAAGAATAGAAAAAGTAAACACCGCAGGTAGCCGCAGACGGGAACAGAATGGAACATAGAGTTGGGTCAGCAGGTATTGCATATTCATTGGAAGTGCTCTCAGCATCCAACAAATTCAACTCGGACAATTGATCAGGCCACAAGCAAACCGGACGACCAGTTGTCGTTAAAGCACTGGAAGTAATTGAAACAACACAAGTAATGGAATACAGCCAGCCGCCGCACAACACAAATTTATAGCGACAGCGAAATCCATAAAGAAAATATATACAACTGTTTCGTACAACAAAAAGTAAAACTCAGGATACAGCCAAATAATAGAAAATACAGCATAGAGTTCGTACCAGTGGATGAATAAACCAAGGAAACCTCGACCCTGAGGACCGATCAATTAGATCAATAGGACCAAGCTCGGGCGTTTCGTTTGCGACTGGCATCCGGGAGGTGTTGGGATCGGTTCCCCGCGGCCGACCTCTCTGACCCATGAGCTTTTTCGCGGCCTTCCCAGGATCAGTAGGCGAATGTTGGGGAAGTTTCTTCACTTCCCTAAACTTCCTGCTCCTTCGTTTCATCTCCATTTTATCCAACCGGTCTCTTCCAGAGCTGCAAATGTCGGCGAGGACTGGCGGTGGTGGCGTCCCCTTGTGATGGTGACTCCGGTTTGGAAATTCAGCTGTCGGTGCTGGATAGTGTCATTGTAGACTCAGTGGCGTTTGGTTAGACCTGAGACAGGCTCCTAGCGCTTCCCGCATTGAAATAAAGAACTGCTTGGAAACTATTAGTAACCTTCCATGGTGGTTTCCTTCCGCCATCCGGTTCCGGCTGCCCGCTGTAATTACTCTCATCTCATCTTTTCCTTCTGGGATCTAGCGTACAAAATGCAACAAAAGGCTGTGCAATCCCACACTCCACCAACACTACACTGGACCAATAGGTGTGAGTTAAGTAAGATAAAGCCCATTGAGCGATATGGCTTAGCAGTAACATTCGAGAGGTTCTGGATTCATTCCGGTTAACCGTCCACCCTGATGTTGCGTTTTTCCCAGTTTTCCTGGTCGGCAGGCAAATGCTGGGGTATTTTCTCATATACCACGATTTCCCTTCCATCATTTCCCCATCATTCAGTGTCCTTTTTTAGGTGTATATCTAAGTTCCGTAGCGTTTGACAGTTCTCGACAGATGGTAGGGAAATGAAAGAGTTCTCCCCCTAGAAACTAGAGAGCTGCATTGGTTACCTATCTTGGCACTACAGTAGTGGAACGGATCTTTGAGGCTGAAAGTATTACGGATATTTTTCGAGTTTTTTATGGCCTATGACCACCTGTGATTTGCTCACTTCTTCTTTCTGCTGGGGAAGTTAGTTACATAGTCTCCCTCTATCTGTAGAATATGGTACACGGCAGTAAGACCTTTTATCCCATAAATTGTACCAGAAAGCATGTAAAAAGAAAGACAAAAACAATTGATGGATTATTATGTTTTTATAGCTAAATATGTTATAATTTTACTTTCTCGATTACGTATCTACAATTTACATGGTTGGTAGAGAAGATACTGTATTCAACCCAAAAATTCTATACCGAGACTTCACTGAAAATACATGTTTTCAGACCTCCGATTCCAAAACAGGTATTTTTAGACAAAGGTCCTAGCATGTCTGTGTGATCAACATAGTTAAAAAACGAGAAGTAGGTTAAATACTTTCAGTTTAGCATTTAACAAGGACGCAACACGAATATTTTTTTTTCTCACACAGCACTACTCTTTACATATTTTCAAAGTTTTGATTTATCAAAAATGAATCTTACAGTTTGATTAAAATGCCGTATGTTTAAGATATTTTCAAGACAATTGACACACATATATGTATCTTCAGTTTGAATGAGTTTTGTAAATCTGATAAATCGAAAGAGACACACAAAATTACGGAACAAAACATATAGATCCATTTAAAACACAGTTTATGCCATGTACTTTTTTGTTGAACAGTAACTATTTCCGAGATATGCCTTTTTATTAGTTCTAATTTTAAACATTAAGTGTTTTCTAAAACGGAGAATTTGTCATTCGTTTTATTTCTCTTTGTTTTATTCCTGGCCACGAAAAGAGAACCTAATTTCAATTGCATACATACCCTCTGGCATTTAGTGATCTGATCATACCTTACTTTAGCATATCCCCTATTATTCCTTCTGCTTGCAAGCAATAAAATAAGAAGACCATTTTTGCTAAATTCATTTGCTAATAATGATGTAGATAAAACGATATATTTCGTAAGAACAGTTTGTTTGTGAATTGCTCATGTGCTGTGAAAATCTTATGTGAATGGCTCACATGAGGTTTTTGTTCATTATTGTCATATATTTTGTATTATTCATATATACACCTACCTATTATTATCCTTTTTTACTTCCTCTAGCACCTGCTTTTGCTGGGTGGAGTAAGTATTGTATTTCACTCGAAAATCGATATTGAGAATCTATAGAACATATTTATTTTGAAATGTCTGATTCAAAAAGACATCGGTTTTAAAGAAGAAGACGCATATGTGGGTCTGTAAATACCCAACTTAAAAATAAAGAGTGGGATAATTTCCAAACTTCATATTATAGTCATATATTTTAAAGATGTAATAGCAAAATTTTCAACAAATTTTCTGCGCCCTGTAAATACCGTTTACAACAAAAATTCTTTGTATTTATTTATTTTATGGAAATATGGAAGTCGTCTTTCTTCTGACTGAGCTTTGTATAGTTTTGTATAAGTGGCTAACCATGAGAAATATACACAAACTTACTACATAAAATATTTCGAGATGCTGTTATTGATTTAAATGTTTCAATACTATTTCATTTAATTTTATTAGTATACATATATTTTTTCGCGATGTCATTGAAAAAGCATAGACTTTCAAATCTAGCAATTAACGATTGCTTTTAAAGACTTGAGTGCCTTCAATTCCTATATTCCTACGTAATTATACTCAATATTGAAATTATGAAATTATGAATGTTTACCTAGTAACACGTGATACGCAGGAAATCTTGTGATTACGCATATTATATGTTGTATTTTATTTTGGTTTTAGACCTGTGAAGTAATAATGTGATATTTTGCAATATACTATTTGTGGAAAATGTGTTATTTCTGATTTAAAAGTATCCAAAAGAATAATCCGTTTTGAATTCTGAAAATGATATGTGCTAAATGAAGACATGATTCTAATGTGTTAAATTCATGTTGTTAACCATTTGGCTAAGAAAATAACTTTCATACACCATCCCTCTTCGGATATGGAATTTAGCGTGTTGAAAGAAAGGAGATGTACTGAATTTCAATTACCAACATTACCTGTAAATAAAATTTTCTCTCCAAATTTAACATATTACTAGGGATAGCATCTTGTAGACCAATAGTGGAACAAAATCGAAGTTAGCTCAGTATGGTATAGTGATATGTCGACAATGCACTGTGTACATAGTGGTCCTAATAGAAGAAAAATGGGGCAATGTTTTTGTGATGTTTTCATTAACACTGGAAGGCGATTGAGTTGGGTGAGTGGTAAACATAAATACCACTGATTTACGTGAACTAACACTTTTAATATTTACATACATTCAATTGCAGTTCTGCAACAAATCATCAGCATCATTCTGTTTCATTTTCTCTCAAGATACATGGATTACAATGCACAACATGCATTCGTAACGTCAAATGTGAATAGTCTCTGAAACAAAATGTGAAACAGGCTTTATACTGTGGAAAACTTCGCTCTACAATACAAGATGTGGTTAGAGCAAATCGGACATATCACAGACACATCATCGACTATTTGGGCAAGATACTCAATCAGCAATTATTTATGTAGCAACACCTCATAGCACATTTCGTATTTCACGCATTATTGAAAATCTGACATTTCTTTTTTGAACATTGACTTAACTTTCTTTCTCATATAGTCTAAAACAGGCGTCACGGGTCTCTTGATTATTATTATTTACACAAGTTTATCGACAGCTTTCAGAACTCGAGGTATTTCAATGTTTGATGTTTCCAAATATGTGTTATTTGTCATAGATATATCTGCAAAGTTCTTCTGTTAAATTGCAAATATTCATGCAATGCATTTGAAGCAAGCGATTTCACAATCTTCATTGAAGACCATGCACGATCATTAGAGGTTATAATTACCAGTAAAATAGTATTGTAATATACCTATTAATAGTGCTGCGTCGAGCCAAGTTCTCCAAGTTAATACAGGTTGTTTACATGCGGCGCGTGCAGTCACCAATGCAGGTCGGTCTCTACTCGGTAGGTATGCAACTGGTATTCGTATGTGTCCCAATATCGGTCACCAAGGTGATACCCCTACATATTACTAATAAAACTGAATGAGGGAGAATGGTATTGCGTAAATAATAAAGACAATTAAAATAATTATGCCATTAAGTGTACTCTTTCAAAATTAGACAGACATTAAGCAGTGTGATATATAGGTGTTTGAAGCATGTATTGTTTTGGTTTTTTTTCTTTTCCTAGAAATTCTGGATCACTGCTTCTAAAATATCTAACTATGTCCGTCTCGTAACTTAAATAAGTTTTTCCCCCAATGGAAATGATGCTTAAATCGTTCAGTCGGATATCTGTCTAAGTTTATCGGCAGAATGTATAATCGCTACTCAACGCTGAGAACAATCTCTCGACACACGACATTGTGGAAGTGTTGCAATCAACATGACTCAGCTCGCCAAATTCATATCCAACAATAAATAACAATTAATTACCTGATTGTCTCAGATCCCTAGAAGGTTTACACGCACAACTCATTTTGAAGTTTGGGGTGTTAAAAGTCCACCATAAATACAACTGTAGATTTATTTTTATTAAATTATGAAGAAAATTCTCTCTCTTACCGAAATGTGCCACTTTTGTTGGATTTAGGAAATGAAAGTGTTGCAATTCTTCATATTCCACATCCAATTATCATCTGATTATTTCAATGATTTGCAGTACAGCATTCGGCAATGATCATTCTATGATACATCATGTAACCTCTTCCTTTTCATTTTCTCTAGCACAACTTTTTTAAGACCCCCTAAATAGAAGAAAATTAGAAATATTCCGTGTGGGTATGTTTGTTGGGGGGGGGTGGACACAGCTCAAAAACGAAAATTCGATTGTACCAAACTTGATATTTAAGTTTAGCATCTTCCAAGGATGCAGAAGAATATTTTCAAGAAATTTCTCTACTCCCGCTACATGTACTACTTTTCGTAAGTTTTTGATTTTCTCACAAATGTTTCTAAAAATGTTTATTAAGAATCCTTAACTTTAAGATATTTTCGCGTAAAACAGAATGTACATCTTGAATTATCTGAGAATATTCTCTGAATACCTCTTTATTCTGGATGACTTTTGTATAACTCGGTAAAACCCACAATTTAGTCCTGTATAGTTTTGTTGGTTTGTAGATTTAACCATTTTCAAGAAGCAATGGACTCTTAATGGGAACTAGGTAAGATTTAAACTAAGGCACTACTGAGGAATTTACTTCTCTGGCTTTGCAATTTTCCTTTCGTTGCCCGATTCCATTTTCAGCTCTCACGTCTACTATCAGTGTAGGGTTTTTGTCGTAAAATATTAGTGATTCTCTAGTTCGTGTATTAATTTTTAGAGTGCATTTAATTATTTCACAATATATTAGAAAATATTAAGTTTAGCACTCATATGTGAAAAGCTATACTCTAGGAAACTAAATGTTGATATTATTCCCTATTATTAAAATAAACTGTATTTATTTTAATACTTTTACAGTTTTGGTCGAAGTTCTTAGGTAGCCTTGTAATTTTTCTTCACATTCCGCGATAATTACCTGGATATTTCCAAACTGCATGACATTTAGTGCAGCTTTAACTATATTTATGATGTGGTATTTCTTCGGTAATCTGCTTTGAGCGTCCTTGTCTTACGCCTATATTGTTTGGCATTATAGTAGCAACCCCACCACAGTATTAACCTTGTGCAGGGCTCATAACGCTGCCAGGGGACAATTTGTGTGCTTGCTGAAAATATTCAAAGAAATATCAGGTTTGGAACTAACATGACAGTAAAACTACTATATCCAAACTTATATGCACTTAATAACATTTGGCCTGTGTTTCATAAGTGTGTTCACGCTTATATGGAGCTCCGGCCCACTTTAGAAGCGCAGTTTTCTAGTGTTGAGTTGCAAGATAAATGAGCACTCAGCATGGCCCGCTCAGCCATTTTAGCTGCATCCTGCGGCGGTAACTATTATAGGAGTACCAGGTTCGTATCCAGCGTAAGGATTTTGGCTATTTAAGGAATGCTGTGAAGATGTGGGTGCCTTAGATCAGATCTTTATCAGGTGCGGTGAGGCATAAGTGATATTCTTCGAGTTCCACATTATTTTTGAACTTATTTATTCGGCCTTTTCTGCCGTCGAACACACACGCATTCCTCCTAAATTTTCCCCTTTTCAACTACGCTTTATCGACCGCACCTATCATCCATTATTACTTTTGAGCGTCTTTTGATCCATCAAATAAACACTGTTTCTATCGTGGTTGTATATAGACCGTTCATTTCTACCGCAGACTTAGCTATCACGTCTTACATCTACACATTTTCTAGGGCTTGTAAATTCGATCATATTAAAAAAAAACACTAATTCCGTCGCGGCCATATATAGCCCGATTGACTCCTCCGCGGACTCCAATATTACAGCTTACCTCTGCCACTTCCAGGACTAGTGCAAAAGTGTCGCTCGACCAGCAAGAGAAGTGTTTCTGTTTTCCTTGTTATATCCACCCTAGGGCACTGCAAGCTCACCCCTTCAGTTCAATGTCCTTCCCTTAACGGTACTATCCTACCTCGGTCGCTTGTCAGCTCGTGACAACTGTTTGTGCTTGCCCAGACATTTTCAATGTATAGTTGTGCCCTCTGAGTATAATTTATATTATATCGCGGTTATAATTTATATCTCCCTTTTAAATAACTTTTAGCCCCGAGGCACTACATGTACTGACTCAATCCTTAAGACCTTTTACTTACGCGATATATAAGAGTAAGTTCAATTGTAAAACATTAGGATTTTTTTAAAATTTCTTTGGAATAGTGCCAAGTTTTTTTTTTTGTTCTTTTTTCTTTTTTCCCTTCCAGTCACTTTTATTTAGAGAAACTGTTAATACATACAATATGATATGGTTTGTTCTCTGACATAATTCACTGAAGTTTGTTCTGTAATTTACTAACATCCCTTCGGAATGCCACAATCTAGGATAAAAGAATAGCTATAATACTCTAAAACACTAAAATTAATACTGAATATGCATACATTTACTTTTCACGTCTCTCGTTTTCTTCAACTTGTTACTTTAATTTTGATTTATTTTGTTTATATTGGTTATTTCATCAAATGCTTTTTATAATTACTCAAAAAATTCTAGTGCCTGTTCCAAATATGCCAAAAACTATTAAAAATAAAATAGTAATTTTATTTTCAGCAAACTAGAGCAATTCAGAACAATGAATAAAATAGAAATATCTCTTGGAAGAAAATCGCACACAGAACAACACGAGAATCTACGTATTTTCGTCACCAATTCCAAGACATAGCTTATAATCTGCTTGCCGACTGCCTTACAAAAGGACGATATTTATTACCCTTCCTCTGGCCAGCATTACCATGCAAGTGGTCAGCACGCCCCCCCCCCCTCCAGCTCCTAATCCCTCAAAGTATCTAGGCCAGAACATTCCCTCCTTTCACCGAACCCACTACTACAATATCTCTCTTTGGAGACGTTGCAAGCTGTTGCCAAGTTTATACTGCTTTGCTTTTATTTTCATGCGCTCTTGAATCGATATAAGTACATTAACCATTCAAGAAATTTACATACACAAGGTGAAAACATTTCAGAGGTGCTTGCAGCTAATCCGTTAGAATGAAGGATGTTATTGTTTGAGATCACTTTAGCATAAATTAATGACACAGTGCGGTTTAGAGAGTCTTGGTGACGGCTTCGAGGAATTCACTGGATTGACTTGACTTTCTACTTGCTCTACACATACTATGTACATAGTATATAGGGAAGGTATATATATACACCCCAAAATTTGATACCGAGATTTCACCGAAAATATACGTTTTGGGATCCCCTGAATAAAAAAAAATATTTTTAGAAAAATGTCCGAGTGGGTGTGTGTGATGGGTGGCGGGCAGCATACTCAAAAACGAGAAGTCCTTTAAGTACAAAACTTAATATTTAAGTTTACTATCTTCCAAGAATGCGATACGAAGATTTAAAAAAAAAAATCCCTTTCTCCCAACTACCCTTTACAGGGGAAAATTGTCGAAAACTTTGATTTTCTCAAAAATGTCTCAAACGATTTTGATTAAAGTGTTTATATCAAACATATTTAAATGACAGATAAAATGTATATCTTGAATTTTCTGGGAATAGCCTCTGAAAATGTCTTTATGCTGATTGAATTTGGAGAATTTTGAATAACTGATAAATCGAAAGAAATAGACAAAAACGTACTTACAAAAAACCTGTGGATGTCTTTAAAGTACTCAAACTTTTCTCTGCGGGATTTGTCAGCTCTTGGTAGGCAATATAATAATAAGCTTTTTAACAATAATTTTGTTGTAGAGATGTAGAGAAAGTCATGTGAATGGAACATATCAGATTTTTCTTAAAGGAGTCGGGATATTTTGACATGAAGCTGAAACCACAGGTGTATTTTGTTATCCCATTTCTTTATAGTTTTATAAAGAACATTCTTTATATTTAAATAGCCCTACATCTATAATACAGATAGATTATTAACTAAATTTTATTTTCGCAGATCATCTTCTTGGTCTATTAAGCCCGGTAATTAATACCGTTCCCTACCCAGAGTTTGCATTTGAGATTAAATAAGAGGCTGTTACATTGCACAACCTACATACTGGGCCTCCTTTGAAGATTTTCATTGTATGTATATGGCTCCTTAATGTACAATGTCCTGTCAATATCGCCTTGTAGATTAAGAAATTATCTTATGTTTTTATATATTTGTCGTTATGTTTTATTAGATTTTCCTATCAATTTATTTGGGAGCTGTCGAGTTTAAGCACGTTTTCAGTTTTTAAAACAAGATGCTTTACTCACCATTCTCTTACTATATTTGCATACCTATGTTTGCACCCATTACTCTTTATGGTAATATTTTATCCACTCACAGAGCACAATTTATAGGAACGCCAAAAACTGGTTGAGGACCAGAGAAGGATTGAACCTTTTCTTTCCCTCTGTTTTTTTAATGCCTAAAATTTCATTGTCCTGGCACCCACACAAGAGTAACCTTGTTGTAGTATAATGTTCATTAGACAATTCCAGAGTAACTTAAGAGGTAATAACAACCTGCAATTGCCTTTAAGTTTGCCTGACTACCAGAGAAACCCCAGATTTAACCACCTGGTAGCAAAATTTTAGATTCTTTCTGACACTAGTTTCAATTGTTAGTACTCTGAATTGAAATGTAGTGGTTTGCGCCTAGAGCAATATAAATGTTGACATTACGATCCTCCCTATCTATTCTTATTTCGAGGAACAACACAGATAAGTTTTGCAAATAAATGTTTCACTATGAAATTATCTCAAATATTTGCACAAACTAAAAACTTCTAAAACCTTATCTGAGTAGGCTCTTTGTAAAACCCTTTATAAATTGTAGATATGATTTCACGATTTCTCTTCAATATGCTTTTCTGATGGGAGGCACATCTCCCTTGTTGCAAGGAATTACTTCGTCAGATTTTTATTAAGAGATTTACATAATTATACGAAAATACTATTAACCAATAACCTCAATCCATTAGCGAGATTCATAGTGATGAAACATCTCATGAAGTTGTAACTATAAAATTAACACATTTAACCTATAGTCCAAACAAAATAAGAATTATTATAATTATCATAATATATATTTGCCAAGACAATTTTTAAAGCAATCAATAAATTAGAAATAATTTATCCTCATAAATATCATTGTATTTTACGTTAGTGAATGTGGCATTGGGAATGAATGTTAACGTATTCATTCATTCTATTTCTCGCACAATAAAAAAAGATAATACATATAAAGGCCCAAAAAATGAAACCATGAATTCTAAGGATTATATTTGAATTATTATAACTATCGTATGAGTAATACATTGTATACTAATATTTCAGTTATTACTTCAATTAATCTTAGTTCAAGATGGTTGCATACTTAGAGCGACGTTATTTTTTTTCATCGTGGATACAGAAAGGATTGTTAATTTTGACGAGTAAAAGGTTTGAACACCGCAATTTTTGTATACAAAGCGTTCATGTCGCATAGTCCAACGGCTACGCACAAACTAATTTACCATTGTGCTAAAAGTATAATGTGAAAACAATCTTCTAATTTGAATGTCCAAAACTGCAACGTTAAAAGGATGTGAATAAAAAAAATGTGCCTACGATTCACCTATATATTAGTATGTGATGGTGTTAATATACTCAAGGTTTATAGTTTATTCCAGTAATAAATAGAGCTTTCCTAATTTCTTGACGACCCGATATTTATTGTTGTGTTCAATAACTTATTAAATGTACATTTGACTGCCTTCGTGGTCAAGTGGTCAGCTAGCTGACTTTTCACCCGGAGATTCCAGGCTCTTGCGGGGAATTTTTCTTTAGCCAGAATTTGTCTCTATCCCCACAGAGTCTGAGAGGATGAATCCGTGTGTGTGAATGATTAAACCAAAAGTAAAAAAAAACCAACAATAAAACCTATAGACAACGTGTTGTGCAAAGCCCCCGATATGACTTTAGATGTTAAAGGGGGGCTATATAAACGAAACAAAAAATGATATTATATTATAAATACAAAGTTAATACGAGGCAAAAATATATGACGAACCAATTTCGCTGCAGCAAGAAGAAACCACAAACATTTTTGTTTGCAAATTAAAGCAAAAATGTTGGAAGGGAACTTTATTTACGCAAGGTTGGTAAACTGCTAATAAAGAAATTTACTCATCTGTTTACAACAAATTTCCCACCGTTAGTTGCAGAACAGTCGCAGTTCATTATAGGTAAACCACGAGTATCAAGAATGAAAAGGAACACAAACATGAAAGAAAAGTCTAGCTGCATTTTCAGCTTTATAACTTGGAAAATATTTCATTAAACAGAGATAACTGTTTGGTAATACAGACGAAGTCAGAGAAGCGCTTTGCAATCGCCGTCCGAGTGACAACTTCGTAGTATCCAGCCTGAATCCATTAGACATATCATTTTTACTTTCTGTAGCACTTATGTATGAAAGAATGAATAAGTGTATTTATTGACATAACAATATCATACATTGAATTTCAACAATCGCACGTGTCCACAGACTCTACGTGCTTTTATAATACACAATAAAAAGTAATATTAAAACAACAACAAAGAATTAAAAAGTAAACACAAAAATAAAAAGACAAAGATTTTCAAAAACAGCAATTTAAGTTTACAGCACAGAGTACACCTTATTCAGAAGCATAAATGTACCCTCTTATACTAGATAAATACACTTAAAAGAAATATATATATATACATAATATATACACACACATAATATATACACCATAACCCAACAATGTAGCACGTATGTATTACTCAGGACATTTAGGAATACGCTTGGTGGTGGAGCGCTGCTATCATGTTTAGTACAATGTACATTTTAGTTCAGGAGGGTATTGCATTCCACCCAAATACTCCGTAACAAGATTTCATCGGAACTACTATTTGATACACCCTGCATCCTGTTACACCAATTTTATTCATCTGATATAACCAAAAAGACTATTAAACATTATATCACGAGAGAGAGAGAAAACCTTAAAGTGTCCCAATACCAACATTCTAAGACGAAACTCGAATAAATTGACTGAATTAGCAGGCTCATTAAGGTGACATATTTTTGGGCCTTAATTTGATAAATTTCTTCATATAGTATCCCGTACTTAATATAAAATTTTAAAGCTAGTTTATTGCATTTAGTGTGTAATAAAATCTGATGTGTTGCACTCACGCTGTTTTCTCTTGTAAAACTGTTATAAAAACACGTATTTTGGTTAATGGAGACAAAAATTTACAGAAATTATCATATTGTTTCTGTGTAGGTTAAGGTGGATTAAAGGAACACAATAAGCTTTAAAAAATAGTTGTGTATTTTATGAATGACTCACTTGAGATTCTATTTTGAAATTTCCTTCTCGAAGAGAAAAAAGAATAAAAAGTAGAATAAAGGCTTCTCATTTGACAAAACTATTTCAAAATGTAAACCAATAACAAGAAATACTCTGAAATGGTTGACTACACAATAATAAATAAATGAAAATGAGATAAAAAAGAAACGCATTTGACATAATTTGCATGTAATAACGAGATCTAAATTATTTGGTAGTATGATTGTGTTTATCTCTTATCTCTTAGTTTACCAGTTATAAACCAGATTCTCAATAATGAGGACTTCAGATGTTATTCTTGAAAATTCAAGATATAAATTTCATTTGTCATGAAAATATATTAAATATATGATGTTTTGAGGAAAATTGAACAATACTTTTGAATAAAAAAAGGCAATTTGGAATAATTTTCTACGTAAAGTTCATTTTAGTCCTGAGAAATTTTCTTGATTATTTTCGTATCTCATATTTAGAAGTTGCTGATCTTAAATACTAACTTTAGCATTTATCACACATTTCGTTTTTTCTTTTCACTGCATACACACATGCGTACACATAAGGAGTTTTACTGAAAATGTTTTTCTTTAGGTTCAAAATATTTCAAGGGCATACTCCTGCTGAGCAGCTAGTCGAATTGCTTCAATACCAGGTCGAATAATATTTCTAACTGTTTCAATACAACCTGTAAAGAGTATTAAGGTACCTGCGGTTCCTTGAGGAGCTAACTGAGCAAATATATGTTTAGTATTATTAATGCAATCAAAAATTATAAAGCTTAATCCTGACATTAGATATTTGTTTGAAATAATATAAAAATTCCACTACTTAATTTACATGGTAAATTACTTACGTTTACCTACTTACGTGAGGTTTTGCAACAGCAAATATATTTTATGCACCTGAGAAAGAGAATGTGTAACCGGTTTTCGTCATCCTAAGCAATTTTCGGAAATGTGCTTCTATGGTATTTTGGTCCCTTAATGACGAGGTAGTTTTAAGTCGTATAGGGTAGTAGCTCGGTTTCATGCATTTGCCGCAGATCCTTTAATCCCATGTCTATACATAGTCTGTATGAAGAAATAAATTCCAATCAACACCTTTAGGTGTTAAACTGGATCGAAAGTGCTCTCGAATTTCTGGCTATCCTTAGGGACTTAAATCTCAGTTAGTGAGAGAGCCGTGGTAATCCTGTGACATAAACAACGGTCAACAGGCAGAAATTTAGGATACAATATAAATTGGTAGAGACAACACATACTAGAATCTTTGCTCTTATATTTCCCTATAGAATACAACCAAAGTAACTCTATTTTATTGCTTAGTTTAGCATATGTAATATTTGCAAAAAAAAATCGAATGTATTCCATTCACGTGAAATTCTTTACATCTCTCTAACAAATTATTGTTAAAAACCTTATTCTTAAGGAAACACACTAGGCTAAACCGATAGTCAAACCTTTTAAATGCTGTAACTAAATGTAAATGCTGTTTGCTGTGATTAAGGTTAGTTTCATTGCATGGACAAGAGTTTTTAAATTTTTGTGTAAGAAAAGTTTAAGCATTTTAAAACAGAAACCAATAACAAGGAACATCTTGGAAGTGATCAAATTCATGAAAAAAGGATATATATGATATAATTTGTATTTTAATAAGGTAAACATTTTTGTGCAATAAGATTTTGTCCATTTCTTCAGTTTAACAGTTATGCAAAAGTCATCCAGAATGAAGTGGTCCTCAGAGGCTATTTACAGAAAATATAAGATGTAAATTACATTTTATTTGTTTCTTTAATATGCTAAAAAACAAAATTTCGGTAAAAATAGCAAAATTAGTATTTAAGTTTAGCATTTTCAAGGAACGCAACACGAAGATTTTGAGAAAAACCCTCTCCCCAAAGTATCAACTATATGAAACAAATGTCGAACATTTTTATTTTTTCATAAATGGCTCTATTTTGATTATAAAATATCGTAAATTAAACATATTTACATGGTAAACAAAATGTGTAACTTGAATTTTATGGAAATTGCCACTAAATACCTGTTTATTCTGGATGAATTTTGCTGAATTTTACATAACTGGTAAACCGTAAGAGATAGACAAAAAACTGCGGCACAAAAATTAGATCTCGTTAAAACAAACAATTTATTGATATACATTATTTGATTAGTTCACAGTTTCTGAAATATTCCTTTCATTTTTTAAATACCCTCACAAAAAAGGTCTAAGGGGTCCAAGTCAGGAGATCTTGTCAGCAATTCAATACTTACTCTTCTGCCAATCCATCGTCCTGGAAATTCATGACTAAGGTATTTCAGCACCTGCCTTTCATAATGTGCAGGGGCACCATATTGCCAGAATAAGATACAATTTTGAATTGTTCCTCCTCCAGGGAATAAGGTAGCACAAGCAGGAATTATTTCATTTTGTAGAAGGCGTAAATACACTTCAGAATTTCAGTTGTCATCAATGTACTTTTTGTGTATGTTGCTCAATCATCCAATGAGGATTCTCTTTAGCTTAAAAATGACAGTTGTGACGATTTACATTCCCATTTAGGCAGAAAGTAGCTTCATCAGGGAACACAATTCTACTCACGATGTTAAGGTTCTGATCGACCATATCATTCAAAGTTTCAGCACACTAAGTACGTCTGTCAAACTCATCTTCACTGAGTTCTTGCAGCAGCTGTACCTTGTATGGGTGCCATTTGACTGCCTTCATTAAGTTACATATGGACTTTTGACTCACATTGTAGCCCATTGCAAGCTGGCGATTAGATAAATGTGGATTTTCTTCCACGGATAATAAAACTTCCAGAATGTAACTTGTTTTGGCCTTCCAGACTTTGCTCTATGTTTAACACTTCCAGTTTCATTGAATTTTTCAAAGTTTTGCTGTATGTCATTAAACTAGACACAAAGCTCTTCTTGGGTCCTCCTCCTATTACCATATCCGATCATCATTAATGTATTTTAATTCGTTGTCGTTCCGTAAGTTGTGCCATGACTAATTACTTTCAGAAATATTTTGCAAGGAAGTAAACATTGTTTGACTTATTAGCTTAGCTTTTGTCTGTATTTGTTAAATCCAAAGCCACATATTGAAGTAGCTTACTGTATTATTTAGTTCAAAACCTACGCACTTTGAAGTAATATAAAAATATCAACAGCGAGGTTACAGGAATTGTTCCATGCTTTTTGCTTACCCGATACACACGGAACTGTGACAAATTGAAGTATTGTTAACAGATAATTATGCGAGTACCATGAGAAGGCTTTTTTTCTCTGTTTATTTTCATAAGTAGGACTTGTATTCTCCAGACTTATAGTATTAGCGCCTACTGAAGAGCAGAGACCATGGACCAGAGTGAAGCCAGGATGGGTGAGCCATCAGAAGACGTAATTCACTCATGAACAAGTATTGGAATAAAAAGTTGCTGCTTTTGATCCAGTACGATTAAATCATGTTTTGCAATCTATCACCTTATCTATTACAACGATGATTATAGTTAACAAATCATAAATATTCATTTAATTGTTTTTTCACACAAGCCGTATGCAGGACAGGGGTTGAATAGGTAGAGTCAAATTGAAACATGAAATGTCATAGCCGGGATGTGAACCACGAGTCTCTCGAGCTCTAACCACTTAACTAGCATGACAATATTCCAGTACGACATTTAGTTCCTCAAATGACCTGCCTGTTTCCCGGTAAACCACAAGGTGATGTCAAATTGCTTTGAAATGACATACCCCAATGGCAACTTCCAATGTCGTAAGTCTTTTAAGTCCTAGGTTTCATGAAAACTATTAGGTTAATTAGTATTAATTTAATTGTTTTTGACACAAGTTGTGTGAAGTAGAGTTGGGTAGGTAAAGGTAGACTGAAAAATGTCACAGCCAGGATTGATCTAAAAACCATGAGGTCCGAGACCTAAAGTACTTACGACATTTTAAGTCGCCATTGGGGTACGTATCTCAAAATAATTTGAAATGACCTTGTGGTTTACCGAGAAAAATGCGAGTCAGTTGAAGAACTAAATGTCCTGGCGGTATATTGCCACGGTAGCTTCATGGTTAGAGCAACCGGCTAGATACCGAGATATCCGCGGTTCAAAGTCTGACTATTGCATTGAATTTTTGAGCCTGACTACCTATCCAAATGATAAATACGTTGGAACATTATATTTTAGTTTTAGCCCGATGCTTGGTATGAACGTGTGAAATGGATGATATTATTAAGACCGATGATTATAGGAGTAATTGCTGGAATGAATGGCGGGGAAACCCAACCGCCTATGTGAGAGGTGAGCGTTCTTGCCACTCAGCCACGGTGCAGCATACCATGAGAAATTTATCTTGTAAAAGACTTAATAAAAAGAAAACCTAAACGAATCCACACAAATACTAAACATATGTAAATACGACTCCTAATGGCCATGTGATTGGACATGAATGTTGGTCACATTTATTCCACTAGTGTGCTACTCTAGTACTATTTTAAAAGTTCTACTTTTAACCAGGTTGTCTAAAATGTTTCTAAGTTAAAAACTTATTAACATATTCAAAATTGTTTGAAAATATATACCCTGTTTTCTACACACCAAAACGCTCATTCTTTCCCAGCCGAAGACTTCCCATATCATCGATGATGTACTTCCTGATAATTTACACCCCACTCAATTCTTCAGGAACAAATCACACTAACATTACTGATACTTTCTCTTTTTCTTGCTGGTCTTTATATTTCTTCTCTCTTAAGATGGAAATACATTAAGAAAATAAACACCAAACAAATAAGAAAAGGAAACATTCCTTTCCCTTAGAGATTCGGTACGATTTCGAAGCATCTAACCAGCGAAGCGGAAAAAGAAGAAAAGAAAAGAGAAGAAAATAGCGTTCCTCCTTGCTATTGATCCTTAGGAGTTGCAGTTTCAATCTTAGTACTCTAACAGGTGGTAATTGAAAGCGATTTAATTGTAAAGGTCCTAAAGAGCTGTACGAAACAGAAACTCATAGTTCTTTCTTATGACTTTCTCTACCTGTTCTGCAAACAAACTATTCTTACAAAAGATTATTCATGATTTTTACATCACGCTAATCAAAATAAGTATTAGCAGAAACGGTTGTATTACTTGCTTTCTTGTAAGCAGAAAAGAAATAGGGGATTAGACCAGGCTAAAGCGATCGTAAACTATTTTAAAAGATGTCGCTATGTGAAGTACGGTTCGCTATGTATTGGCAGAGGGATGACACGGTTTGAGAAAAGTTACGTGATTTAAAATTGAAACCAGTAACAACGAGGGCTCGGAAACAGTTAACTCTACAATAAACATATGTACACACATAAATTCTGTGTTTTAACAACCTCTACGTTTTCTGTGCAGTCAATTTTTACTTTCTCTATACGTACTATGTACACAGTGTACAGAGAAGGTATTGCACTCCACCCAAGAATTCGATACCCAAGTTTCACCGTAAATATACGTTTTAGGGTCCCCTGTATCCAAAAAAAAAGTATTTTAAGAAAAATGTCCTTTATGTGTGTGTGTGTGTGTGTGTGTGTGTGTGTGTGTGTGTGTCCGTGTGCCCATGAACACGATAACTGAAAAACGAAAAGTTGGTAAAACACCAAATTTGTATTTAAGTTCAGTATCTTCCATTGATGCGACACGAAAATTTTGAGAGAAATCCACCACCCCAAACTACCCTTTACATGGAAAAAATTTCGAAATTTTTGATTTTCTCAAAAATGGCTCTAACGATTTTGATTAAAATTTCGTATATTAAAAATATTTACCTGACAAATAAAATGTATATTTTGAATTTTTTGCGAATAGGCTAGGAAGACTACTTTATTCTGGATGAATTTTACGGGATTTTGCATAACTGCTAAACCATAAGGATGGAAAAAAAATTATCACACAACAATGTAGAGCACATTAAAACACACAATTAATGTTACATGCATTTTTTCGTGGAATTGATCGTTTTTAATATATTCCTTGTTTTTTGTTTCAGCTTCGAAAAACATACTTTTCTCATGCAGGAATTGGTCAACTCCTATCCATACAAACAAAGGAACTTGAGTTACATAGCAATCAGCCTTTGACTATCAGTTTAACCTATGGTTTTCCCTTATTTCTACTTGCAAGGAAGCAAGTAATAAGACTATTTCTGCTAATTCCTTCTTGATTAGCATGAAGTAAATTGAAGCATAAACTTTTTAACAATAATTTGTTGCAGAGATGTAGGGAAAGTCATGTGAATGGAACACAATAGATTTTATCTATTTCTTACGGCTTACAAGTTATACAAAATTCAGCAAAATTCATTCAGACTAAAAAGAACTTCAGAAGGTATTTCCAGAAGATTCACGATATGCATTTTATTTGCCAGGTAAATATCTTTAATATGTAGTATTTTAGTCAAAATTGTTACAAACATTTTAGAAAACAAGATTTTAAATATTTTTCCATATATAGGGTAGTTTGGGGTGGGGATTTTCTTGAAAATCTTCCTGTCGCATCCTTGGAAGGTACTAGAGCTTAAATACTAACTTTGTACTTCACTGCCTTTTCGGTTTTTAGCTATGCTATCCACAACAGACACACACAAACCTATATTCTAAAGATATTCCTTTTTTTGGACTCAGGAGGTCGGAAAACATTTTCCGGTGAAATCTCGGTGTCGAATTTTTGGGTGGAATATAATAGGTACTTTCTCTATACGCTATATACGTAGTACGTGTAGATAAAGAAAAAAATTGTCGTTTCCAATTTGGATGCCGTTTAATACACTACAATTCGTTTCGTTTCATAATCGGCTTACCCTCCCCCTATTCGTCAGACTGACATAGGACTTACAAGCCAATGAATGGGGTTCAAAAGCCTGTTAGCCTGTTTATTGTAGAGTTAACTGTTCACAGGATGAGGCCGCGCCGTGGACCAATGGTTAGACCATTCGCCTCTCACCTAGACCTGGGTTCGATACCAAGCGACCGCGTGTCAGATATGTGGTGGACAAAGCGGCGCAGGGGCGGCTTTTCTCCGGGTTCTCCGGTTTCCCCCGCCATTGCATTCCACTGGTGCTGCATCTTCATTCCATGCATCATCAGCGTCATCACCTGCGGTGTCACAAGTAGTAAAAGTGGGCGTTAAACACTACCAAAAAGAGCACAGAATGAGAACCTGTTACGAGGGGTTGACCCAGGCATGAACATGAGGAATCGGATGATATGAAATACAAACGAAATTGATGATAGGAGAGGTGATGATGGAATAATTGGTGGAATGAGAGGCTGGGAAACCGGACGGCCCGAAGCAAACCCGCCTAGACGCCGCTTCGTCCACCACAAATCCCACATGCGGGCACTTAGGATCGAAACCGGGCCACCTAGATGGGAGAGGAGCGGTCTAGCCACTCAATCACGGCGCCGCCGTTAATGCACTTCAATTTTGTACAGATATACCGTTAACAGTCGTTACCTCCTCATTTGTTTGTCTCGTTAAATAGAACTTAAAGAAACATGCTTTATTTTATGCATTTAAATTTCCCAATTTGTTTTCCCACTCCCTCTAAGCTTTTTTTTTTTTTTGGGCGTTTCAAAGGATTCCAAACCGTTACTCAATGTAATATCATGATTAAATACGCTTAGCTTTGCACATACTTTTTAATGAATACGAAACGAAATCGAGAATATATTTTAAACTTGTTCTACTGAAGAGAATTGAAATAAAATGATTTAATACTCAGATTTTAATGGTGTTTAAAATGTTTTATTTGTTAGATTTGCGGAATAATATAAAAAAATCAATTGATTAAAAGTTGTCCACCAAATCCCGGCTATGAAATGAATATTTTGAATCATTTCATTAAAGGCCTTCACCCAGACTAGCTATTATAATGTTCTCATTGCCATGCTGAGTGCCTTACAGTCATTGTAAAAGGGCACCGCACCCGGTGGATGCCTACAAGTAATAATGAATGAATACTAGAGGAGTTCACTCACTGGCTACATGGGGAACACTGCGTAAAACAGAGTATTCACCTGGACGAGTGGCCGAACTAGTGTCATTTGTTTAGCACCGGAAGCATGCGCCTTAAAGGTGAATCCCAATATTCATAATACCTTTAAGTTATATCGTGTAGATATCTTACGCAAATTAGAACTACAATAACCACATACTTCGTCACTGAGGATGGAAGTTTGTCTTTTTGCGTCATATATCTCCTACATAAGTATTTACTTTCTCTACACGTACTATGTACACAGTGTATAAAAATGTACTGTATGGCTTCCAAAAATTCGATATCGATATTTAACCGGAAATATATGTTTTGTGACCCCCGGTATCCAAAAGAAAACATTTAGAAAAATGCCCGTGTTGTCTATAGGCAACACAGCTCAAAAACGAAAAGACCGTTAAATACCAAACTTGGTATTTAAGTTTAGTATCTACCAAGGATGCAACTCGAAAATTTTTATTTTCTCAAAAATGGCTCTAATAATTTTTATTAAAATACTTTAAGATATTTTTATGACAAACGAAATGTATATCTTGAAATTTCTGGGAATAGTCTCTGGAGATCTCTTCATTCTGGATGACTTTTGTATAACTGGCAAACCGTAAGAAGTGTACAAAACAATTTATTTTATATACATTTTTTTGTAGACTTAACCGTTTTCGGGAAGACATCTTTCTTTCCGTTTCTCGTTTGTTTACACCTGACAAGCAAAGAAATTGGAATTTCAATTGTTGCGCATAGCGGCCGGCTTTTGAAGGACGAGTCTGTCACTTTAGTATGTGCATTTTCACGTTTCCCTTCTACTTACAAGGATAAGACTAATGCTGCTTATGGTTTTATTGAATAACATGGTGTAGATAATAGATTAGTGTTTTGAATAAAAGGTTTGGTTACCGAGCAGCTAGAGGACATCATGTGAATGGAACACATCAGATTTTTTCCCTTCTACTTACAAGTGACCAAGTAATAAGGACAATTTCTGCTAATGTTTATCTCGATTATCATGATATATGTTTATCTCGATATGATAGATGAATACACTTTTAACAATAATTTATTACAGAGATGTAGAGAAAGTAATATGAATGGAAAACATAAGATATTTTGAACTTGTTAATTCTTCTCCTGAACTCAAAGAAGCTTCTCGTCTTGTATTGCCTTTCAGTTCCTGTAACGTGTGCGCGTTATTTCGATGCATTTTATTTTTATGATCCCCCATTATTAAATATCATATGCTTGTTCTGGAGATCTATTATGACTATCTTGAAAATGTTCTCAATTAATTTTAAGGATCATCTGAATGCGATGTAGTGGAATGTGATTTACACACACTTGTGTAAATTGTGTACATTCAATATTACAACACTGCACCGCATTTAGATCATTAACCACATCTTCGAAAAGCATGGACCCTGTAAGTCTATAAGCATTCAAGCATACAAAAAACAATCCATTTTACTTTATACAGCACATATGTACAGTGTACATAGCAGATAAGAAAAGCTCGATACCGAGATTTCTCCGGAAATACATAATTTCAAAACCCCTTAATCTATAAAGAAGTATTATGTGTGGGTGTGTGTGAGTGTCAGTAAACACCATAAAATAAAACGAATGTTCGGTTAAGTAGCAGACTTTAAAAATATAAAAATTAAAATATCACATATAAAACATATCTGCATGACAAATTAAATGTGTATTTTGAATTTCATAGGAATTTCCTAGACCTGTTTATTCTGAATGCATTTTGACGAATTTTTCATAACTGGCAAACTGTAAGAAATAGACAAATACCTGCTGCACAAAAAAAGTAAACCATTTTAAACATATAATTTATATCATATAGGTATATTTTTGTTGTTTAATTGATAGTTTCTGAGATATTTCATGTTATGGTTTCAGTTTTAAGCTACTTAAACTTTCCCCAAACCGGAAGTCCTTTCTGTTCATCTCTCTTTTGTTAACTCCTAGCAAGCAAAGAGAACTGCATTTCAATTGTGTCATATACCGATGGGCTTCTAAAGCATTTGACTATCGTTTTAGTGTATTCCCTGTTTCCCTTCTACTTACAAGGAAATAACTAAGAAAATCAATTCTGCTAATGTTTATCTCGATAAGCATAATGGAGTGAAAAGAATAGTTTTTGTAAGAAACGTTTGTTTGCCGAACAGCTGTAGAAGCGCATGTGAATAGAATACATTAGATATTTGTATGTTAAGCCCTTTTTCTTAAGCACTCTTAACTGTTAGTAACTTTAACTCACAAACATCTATTGACGGTTCTAACAAATTAACTAATTGAATTTAATCCTTATTGAATTGACTCGTTGACATGGATGTTTGTTCGTAAGGCTTTGAAAGAACATAGCTGGATATCATAAAAACATTCAAAATAACAAAATAAATTGAAACCTTGAGAAAAATAATATAAATTTCAAATACAGAAAAGGAAATGAAAAATGCAATTTACATGCTATATGCACCTATATACTAAGAAAGCCAACTTATTTATTAAATTGAAAACCAAGAGAACAATCGCTCTCGAAGTTTTATTAAATGCATGCATAAGTAAATAAACTGCATGTCACCAAGGCGTCCCAAGCGACTGTACATTCTGTCAAGAAAGTACCGGGGATTTGCAATTATTGCTGTCGCTAAGTTGGTGCAACTTTCCTCTATACCCACACGGAATTTGATCATCTAGTTTGTGTACAGTACGCCATTTTGTTAGTTCATCTCAAAGGTGATTTGTGATTTTACGATGGATACAAATATTGAACAAAGAATCTGTCTCAAATTTTGCATTGCTAATGATATTTCGTGTGCCGATTTGCTGAAAATGTTACAGAGAGCTTACGGTGAATCGACTTTATCAAAAACACGTGCATATGAGTGGTACAGTGCATTCAAAAGTGGTCGAGATGTGCTGGAAGATTTGCCTCGCTGGGCATGACACGCGTTCCAGCTCGGTAAGTTCCGAAAGACTTGAATTTTCTACAAAAATACAATCGCGTAAGGATTGCTGAAGACATGCTAGAACGAGCCATTTCCGACTCCAAATTCATGAAACGCCTTGTGCTGGTGATGAGATGTGGGTTTACGAGTTTGACACTCAAATCAGTCAACAAGCTTCCGAATGGCGCCTTCCAACTGAACCGAAACCTAAAAGGGCACGTCAAACACTCGATCAAAACTGAAGGTCATGTTGACAGTTTTTTTTTTTCGATTATTGCGGCATCGTGCACTCGGAATTCTTGCCAGGAGGTCATATGATAAATAAAGACTATTATCTGAGCGTTATGCGGCGTTTGAGAGAACAAATACGCAGAACAATGCCAGATTTGTGAAACGACAACTCGTGGATTCTGCACCACCATAACGCACCAGCTCACAAGGCTATTATTGTGAACGAATTTCTGGCCAAAAATCAACAAATTTCATCGAACAACCACCATATTCTGGCTCCTGCCGATTTCTTTCTCTTTCAAAAACTCAATTTACAGCTTCGAGGCACCCGTTTTCAGTCGGTAGAAGACATAAAGGAAAATTCGCGGCGACAATTGACATCGATTCCTAAATGTGCCTACAAAAATGTTTTGATGATTGGATTATTCATTGGCATAAATGTATAATTTCAGAAGGGGCCTACTTTGAAGGCTATACAGTAAAATTGGATAAATAATTCAATTTTTGTGTTTTATTGGCAAATTCCCGGAACTTTCTTGTCACAGTAGTATGTGCGACTTTTGGTGGACAAAGCGGCAGAGAGGCGGTTTTTTTTTTTACTGATTCTCCGGTTTCCCCCGACATTGCATTCCATCGGTGCTTCATCTTCATTTTACGTATTATCAGTACCATTGCCTGCGGTGATATAATAGTAAAACTGGGCGTTAAATACTATTAAAAACTGCAAGTCACACAATAAATAAAAATCACAGTACTTACAGTGTCTTTGTAGTGTTAAACGCCGCTTTTACTACTCGTGGCACCGCAGGCGATGACACTGGTGATACATAGAATGAAAATGGAGAACCGGTGGATTGTGATGGCGGGGGAAACCGGAGAATTCGAAGAAAACTAACCCCTGCGCTGCTTTGTCCACCACAAATCTCACATACGGTCACTTGGGATCGAAGCAAGCGATCTAAACACTCGGCCCCGGCGCACCGTATTTATAGTGCACTTTTGGTTTGAAAATAAGGTGCCCATTTTTATAACGATGAATCAAAATGTATAACTTATAAATGAACCTCGTGTCCAATAATAAATGCTTATAAATGTCATTCATTCACATTTTTGCTGTTACAAGAGCATAAAGCAAGTTGCTGGAATATTCATAAAATGTACAGTGGTTTCTGTGCCGTGGTTTAATTATCATTACAGATTTTCCTTTGCGGGTTGCATAGCCCTGGGATTTGTTTCGGCTGGCATGTATGTACCTCTCGTGCGCAGCATCTCTGTCCATATTTGCAATTGATCTTAGAGAGAGATTTCCCCTAGGAAGGGAGGGGCATGTTTCAATATTAACAACGAGTCCCTGTGGAGATGACATTACCTCTAAACCAGAGGTCAGCATTCATTGTGATTATAAACACGTAGGTATACAAAATGTCAGCCATGATTCAAAGGTCCGAGTTAGAGAGCGGAACCTCGTTGGGCACAATTAAATTAAACTGATGTTCGATAAGCGAGCAGTCACAAGGACAATGCGTGCCTTCTTTGTCTAGCTCGTGCAACGTTTATCAGATGTTGCCTCTTCTATTTCCCTCTGCTCGAAACTCACGATGTTCATTAGCTCTGCTCGTTTCTGTTGGAGAAACAAATGAAATGAATTTGTACCTTCAAGTAAAATGCATACGCTGGAGGTTCAATTATTGCTCTGTGGAAATGAAATATATGGTCTATAATTAGCAAGCTTAGCAAATTGGTTTTAATAATGCATTGCTTACTACAGCAATTATTGTCTTTTCTTGCTCCAAAGATGCAAGTCGTCTGATACTGGTTTAAATAAAGCAGTTCTAGTACTGTTAGAATTTGTCCCTTTCTCAGCCCAATTGTGTAAATTGCATCATTATGTTTTACTGACGTTAGAAGAGGAGTAAAAATGTATACCTAGTGTAGTTAGGAATATTTACCTACCTTATTTTTACAGCTTAAATTAAATAAGAAATAACAAATTTCGTTTATAATTGTCTAAACCATTAATAGATAAGCTGTTTATCGCTTCAGTGCGTCAACATCCACGCATGTTAATTAACGTTATTTTTAACTGGGCCCACCCCGTCCTCTATTTCAGACATGGTAGTCCGCAGGGAGAGTTGGTACCTCGCAACCTATGATGTTCAAGTCCTCTTCAGTGGTGTTGAGCCTTAGCTCAAACTACAATCCGAGATCAGTTAATGGAAGGTTCTAGGGCTGAATGATCAGTTGTATGCTCCCTGTTGTAGAGTATATTCCTATACGTATGAATATCTAATGTTTTAGTATAAACCCCATATTATAGTAGACAGCGCGCGGAGCAGATAAATGCGCGATCGGGTCCGATACTTAAAACTGCCACCCTATTTTTATATGTGGAAGGTGGGGGAATGACTCATTCAACACTTTTATGTTGCATTTGATAGTCACTAGCAAGTTTACAAACGGTTCTGAGTATTAGAGCTCGAATACCACATATGAAGTGTACGCATACTGCATGTTAAGAAACAGAATATTTTCTGAAAAACACCTGATTTATTAAATCCGTTTTATTAAGATGTATCACGGCTAATATCTGATTTAATAAGTAGAAAAACCGGCAGGGAAAATATATTTGAACATTTTATGATGAATGAATTCATTTTTCACTATTGTTAGGGGTGTCTTTAATTTGTTATACGTTTAATACTATCGCATTATGTTACATGCAATCATAAAGCTTAAACAAAAAGAGTCTGTCGTTTCCTTTGTCCGGCTTCAACACGGCTTTCTAACTTCTGGCTGTTTGAAAAGTTGCAAAACTTTCGTTCCAATGTTTGAATCCGTCCCCAGTTCCATATTGATCCAATAGAATCTAGGGAATTCTTCTCTTGCTTTCTATAGCTTGAAGGATTACCTTATTCAACCTGGTGGCACAGTTTACATTTTGTCTGACCTAAATCCCAACTACTTCCATTTGATGAGTAAGTCAATCCATATGCTCTTATTAAGATGCGTACAATTGGAAGGAAATGATTAAAGACCTTTCAAAGGTATTCTTAACTGAAATCTTTGTGTTTCAGTGTTACATGTTTTGTTTTGTTATTTCTTTAAATACCTACATGTACGGTCATTCATTCCATCAAGTTTTACAATACCACCTTACCTCAGTTTGTATCATCTACTTGCTTGCTTTCATGCTAGACTCTGGGCTGACTCCCCAACCCCGGATACTCTATCAGATCCATGGACCGCTGTTCCTAAACAGGCACCTGATCCCAGCTTTAGCTTAAAAGTCCTGAGGGCTGTAAGCCCTACATATAAACTTTAAAAGTATGCTAATAATTGTAATAACTTGGGGGAAAATGCATTCCACCAATGTACTCGAAGCCATCAAGGGTAGTAAGAAAACAATCATAGCCAAGCATTCAATATTTATTTTACTACAATTATTGTCGTCTCAATAAGAATCTTGCTGGAAACACCCTGCAGGTTGTTTCTGTTACTTCTGATTGGGATACGATAAACTTCGAACAGTTGGTCATATTTCACATGAGCACTTCAGAGAACTGGCGTTATTCACAAATTCTGTACTGATAAAACTACAGTGTGAATGTTCTAACTGTACACAACTGCAGTTAAAATATAAATGGAATCGTTGTACTTCAAAGTTTTAAATTAGTTATTTTATCTCCGACATAAGATGTGTATTTAATTTAACGAAAACTATGTTTAACAATGGTTATTTTTGGATAGCGTTTAACGATGACACTGATGATACATGGAATGAAGTTGGAGCATTGGAGGAATGTGATGATGGGGGAAACCGAAGAAGCCGGAGAAAACCCGCCCCTGCGCCACTTTGTCCGTGAAAAATCCCACATGCGGTCGCCTTCGTGAGAGTTGAATAGTCTAATTACTCGACACGGCGCGGCCTTTGATTAGGTTCAATTTTTGTCTTGATTTTTTATGGATTTTAGCGCCCACTTTTACTACTATGGCACCGCAGGATAATATATGGAATAAAGATAGAACACCTGTGGAATTGATGGCGGTGAAAACCGGAGAAAACTCGCCCCTGCATCGCTTTGTCACCATAAACCCCACATGCCCGGGTCACCTGGGTGAGAGTCGAGTGATCTAACTACTCGGCCACGGCTCGGCCTAACTATTTTTTTTTAGTGCTTAACGCCCGCTTTTACTGCTCTGGTACTACAGGCAATGACACTCATGATACACGAAGATGGAGCCCCGGTGGAATGTGATGGCGGGGGAAACCAGGGAAAACTCGTCCCTACGCCGCTTTGTCCACCATAAATCTCACATGCAGTCACTCGAGATCGAATCCGGGTCGTCTAGGTGAGAGGCGAGTGGTCTCGGCCCAGCCTGTGATTATGTTTAATTTGTATATGGTGTTTAACGCCCGCTTTTATTACTATGGTACCGCACTCTATGACACTGATCATACAAGGAATGAAGATGGAGCACCGGTGGATTGTGACGGCGGGGATACCCAGAGAAAACCCACCCCTGTATCGCTTTGTTCACCACAAATCCCACTTGCAGGCGCTTAGAATCCAAGCCGGACCGCCTAGGTAAGAGGCTAATGGTCTAACCACTCGATCACCGCGCGGCCATGTTAGGTTTAAATGCCCAGTATAAAATTATAATTACAAGTATAGGTCAAGGCCACACCAGTAATGCAAATCAACAATATCGCAAGCAGAGAGAAACCCACTGTAAATCCTATTGCTGTTCTCAGGTGAAGAAACGCAAGACACCATTCATGAAATACGAGGAAGTTTAAGGCTTGTCTAAAGAAGGGCGTACTCGTGGGATTTATTTTGTTCCTTTAAAAAAGTAATATAAAGGATGTGTAATCGATCATATGGGTTTACAGCCAGCGAACAGCTGCCTATCTCTATTGAGAAAAGCAGAATATCCTTATCGTAAATATTCTAATAAGTACTGGAATGCAATCTTAGTTGTACAGATGATCCATGCAACGTGAGTAATGGATTTTAGAAACTCTTGCATTGCGTAGCGTGTTGCGTGCATCTAGGGGAATGGCTACATTGAATAACCCGATTACAAAGTCCTGTATACCAAATCTTATTGTGAATGGGATAGAATGGTTCTTTACTTTTTGGAAGAATTTCTATCTTGAGAGCCATTAAATACTCGAACAATATTTTCGAAAAGCATTTAGAGAGTATATCTAACTTTTTATTTATAATTGTCCTTGTATTCTTTTTATTGTTTTCTTATAATTTTTCTTTATCTACCATGTATTCTGTTCAGAAATATGAAGTCCAGATTTCAAAGAACATTTATGATTTTAAATCCCGTGAGTCAACAAAAAAAAGCATTATCACCGAAAAAGTCCGCGCGCGCGCGTGTGTGTGTGTGTGTGAGTGTCTGTGAACAATATAACTCAAAATTAAAATTCTGTTAATTAGTAATCTTTATATTTAAGTTTTGCACATTTCAGCCATGCCCAAATAACTTTATATGGAGCATTTTCCGAAATTTTGATTTCCTCAAAAATGGCTGTAACGATTTTGTTTAAAATGCCGTATGTTTAAGATATTTATATGACATTTCAGAGAATAGCTTCTTCATTCTGAATAGCTTTTATACATCTAGTGAACCGTAAGAGATAGACAAAACCTACAATTTATGTACTGTTTTATGAAGTTAACCACTTCAGAGTTATTCCATGTTATTGGTTGCAATTTTTTTATATTTATGCTTTTCTCAAATGGAAAGTCTTTATTAGATTTTCTTTGTTTTAGTCAACAAAAGAGAACGGAACTTCAAAGCATGCACATAACGACAAACTCTTTAAAGATTTACTTGTTGTTTACGCCTACTGTATCTCCTTAATTTAGGTGTATCTACACAGATATATGTAATAAAAATATTTCTGTTTAACTCGATTAATGCGAAGTAACTGGAATTAGTCATGAAGTACAAGTTTGCTGAAGAATCAGTAGAAAAGTTATGCTAATGTAGATAAGATTTTTCTATTGGACTTTCATGTTTATATATATATATATTGATATGATTATTACTATTATTATTAATTAAATCATACGGTTCAAAGACATTTGTATTCAATAGCATGTTACTTTAAGTGACGCATCTGTAAATTTGACCAGAAATTGTGAAAAACTAAAAAAAACATTTTTTCATAATAAAATAAATTCTAATCTTTAAGCAAATATATCGTTTCTCCCACTTGGTACATTTTGACAACAAATATCTGAAGTTTTTAACGAGAAAGTGCATGCATATTAATAAGCATACCCAACTTTAAACCTAGTTTTCTCGCAAACCAAATTTTTATAATATTTTTCCATACTAAAAATGCCCTATACGATGTAATTGTTTAATACTTTGTTTATAACATGTTATACTGCCTCTCAAAAGTGTATATAAGAACATTTTCATATAGTTTCCGAAATAATTCTCCAAATTTGATAAATAAATTATTGAACTTTGAAAAATCAAGAGCTTTGGAGAGTACCAAAAGCAAAACTTTTGTTTATAATAATTGGAGTTAACACAAAAAATCCAAGCCCACATGGGTAGTCTCTTCACATTCAACATGTCACGAGTTCGAATCTCGTTTAGGGTGAGTTACCCGGATAAGTACGCCGAGATCATTTGAGCTCATTTCACCAATTTAATTCATCATCCAATATGACCAATATGACAGATATATTTGTAAGCTCATTTACTTTGAACATTGAATTTTTATGTCAACAGTTTTAGAAATGCATTTTGTGGATTATTTTATTACAAAGGTCAATGTAGAGGATAAAAAATATTAACTGATATAAATTTGACACTGGATTTTCCGGAGTCCTTTATTAGGGATATTAAATACACAAAAATTGAGTGTTAGAAGTTTCTCCACGAATAGAATAATCGGAAGAATCAAGAGGAACTTGTAGAATCACCCATCAACAATTGCACAGATTTACTTTTCTTTTTTTTCTAAATACCGAACATCTAGGGCAGCTATTGAGGAGCTATGAGCTCTAATTACAGACACGTTGTAGACATAGATGAAACATGGTGATGAAATAAATGAAAAAAGAATGCTGCACTACAAGTACAGATACTGATAACTAAATCATTTTAAGCCAATTTGAAGCTTTAACTGATGTAATTTTGTAGCGCTCTAGACCTCTGAAGTTTCTGTGTTTTCTCTGTAATATAATGTTGGTTTTATTGTTAGCTACATTCAAAAACACACAAATATAAATTTAAAAAAAAATTCGTGAGTATTGACTGCATAATTATGTATGATGGTAGTCAGAAAACTAAAAGCATATAGTTCAAATAAATATGCATTAGTACTTGATTTTCGGTAGTTGTGAAGATGAAAAATCTTATGTATACCATTCGCATGACTTTCTCTATATCCCTGCAACAAATTATTCTTAAAAACCTTATACTTCTATTTACTTTAAGCTAATCAGAAAAACATTAGCAGAAACAGTCATAATACTTGCTTCCTTGTAAGTAGAGGCGAAACAAGGGAGTACTATAGGCTAAGATGATAATCAAAAGCTGGTTGCTATGTCACTGAAGTTCCTTTGCTTCTATGGACAGCAGTTGACAAATTCCTGTATTAGAAATGTATAAGTTTTTCATAGCAGAAACCAAAAATTAGGAATGTCACAAAAACGACGAACTCCACGAAAAAAATGTATATAACATAAATTGTGTGTTTTAACGTGCTATACATTTTTGTGCAGTAAGTTTTTGCCCATTTCTTACGGTTTAGCAGTTATTCAAAATTCAGTAAAATTCATCCAGAATAAACTACTCTTCAGAGGCCATTCCCAGAAAATTCAAGATATACATTTTATTTGTCAGGTAAATAACTTTAATACACGAAATTTTAATCAAAGTCGTTAGAGCCACTTTTGAGAAAATCAAAATTTTCGAAAAAAGTTCCATGCAAAGGGTAGTTGGGGGGATTTTTCTCAAAATCTTCGTATCGCATCCCTGGAAGATACTAAACTTAAATACCAAGTTTGGTGTTTTACCTATTTTTCGTTTTTGAGTTATCGTTTTCATAGACACACGGACACACACACACACGGACCTTTTTCCGAAAATGCTTTTTTTTAGATAAAGGGGACCCTAAAACATATATTTCTGGTGAAATCTCGGTATGGAATGTTTTGGTGGAGTGCAATACATTCTCTATACACTATATACATTACACTATGTACATAGTGCCTATAGAGAAAGTAAAAATAGACATTTTAAGAACATTGTCTATTATGTAGCTAAAAATAAAGTACTAGCTCGACTAACACGAAATGTTCATCAGTTTCTTTCATTTACTACAAAATACATACATTTTAAAACCATTGAGAATACACAATTTTAAGAAATGATTTCTTTTGGCGTCACAGTCCTTGTAAGCTCCTGAACAATCATAGTACATTTCACATCCTTTTTGAAAGGCATATTCAGTTATGTTTATTCTTAACTTATAACTGTTCCATAAACATGTTTGCAGCATTTAAAATGTATAGTGTGTTCCTGCAGATTTTGCTACTTTCAACAAGGCAACAATGGAGGTTAGGGCTTGAGAAGAGCAAGGGATGGATGAAGGCTGGAACAGTCTGCATCTAGCAAATATAGATCATGATAAAGCCGAGTAATTACGATACGGTACGCAGGTTGAGGGGGGAGTTAGCATTAGCAATCTTGCATTATATTACAAGCTAATTATGACATTACACTTATTTGTTTCAAGCTAGATTATCAATTAATTAATTATCATGCTAAACATTTCAAGTTCCATAGTGAGATGTGAATGCCGATCTTCAGGTTGCATGCTCATATTCTCTCAACTGAACTACCGAGCACATAAATTCCCCAAATGACTACCTTTTTTCTCGTAAACCGGGTGTATATTGTCGTACTTGCAGTTGTCAGGACGGAGTAGCAGAATAGAAAACGGAAGTTCGGTGGATCCAATTGCGACTATGACACTCAGTTTTTAAGTCGGATCCTAGCTTAAAAATGTAAATGGCGTGTTATTTATGGACGCTGTTTAACTGCTGTCATTCTCAGCGTCCCATTCTAAATTGGCCGTGAAAGACCGCTTAATTTTGCTCAGAGGCCTCTCTATCAGGCTTGAGGTTCTTTTACGTGCCGTAAATCAGCCAACAGCTTTGCATCCCTTCCGAAGGAAGACATGATAAGAATTTTTACACCCGAAAAAATCCATCGTCCTCCCCAGGTTTGAACCTGCAATCTTGGGTACATGAAGTTACCATGATAACTTCACGTAATGTCAGATAAAGCCATTACACCACACATCCGTGGTGTAATGGCTTTGTAACTTTACAAATTTACCTTCATAAGATCTTGTGCGAAAGAATAATTAAAGGACACCGAAGTGTAAAAGTCATTTTCTAAAGTATTAAAGATAGAGGTTTAATGTTTTGTACAGATATTACTGACAACGAAAGAAGAAATCCTCCCAACTTTCATTAAAATATGCTTTTTCATTCTGGATATATTAATTCATTTATTCGATATAATTAGCCTTTTTCTACAGACATTGACCTAAATACGCCACTTTTTAAATTTCATTTCTTAATATCTTTGTAACAAGCTGTCAACTTGAAATTCTCCTAAACTTGATAGTATTTAAAAAAAGAAATTTTATACATCACAAAATGTAAAAAACTACTAAAACAGCTGATAATTATACAAAATAATCTATACTAATAACACAATTTGAATCAGATATTTCATTACACACCCCCTGCAATACTTTGGGAAAAATCTGATGTGTTACATTCACATGACTTTCTCTATATCTCTGCAACAAATTTTAGTTAAAAAGCATATGCTTCTAATTACTTCATGCTAATCGAGAAACATTAGCAGAAATAGTCTTATTATTTGCTTCCTTGTAAGTAGAAGCGAATTGAGGAAGTACCATAGCCAAAAGCTGGTTGCTATGTAACTGAAGTTCCTTGCATGGACAGGAGTGAACAAATTCCTGTATGAAAACAGTATGTTTTTCAATGCAGAAACGAAAAACCAAGAATATATCCACGAAAAAAAAATGTATAGGACACAAATTGTGTGTTTTATCGCGAGCTACATTTTTTTGCAGTAAGTTTTTGTCCATCTCTTACGGTTTAGCAGTTATGCACAATTCCGTAAAATTCATCCAGAATAAAATAGTCTTCAGAGGCTACTCCCAGAAAATTCAAGATATACGTTTTATATATCAGGTAAATATCATTAATATACTTCATAACACACATGAAGATACTTGTTCCTCAGAGTAGATTCGTCAGGAATAATCTTCTTGCAATATATTTCTAGAAAGGAGCGAAATTGAGGAATTCGAAGTTTATGCCACGGAATATTAGCTGCAGCCATTGCGCTGCACAGGTCTTTAAAAGAATCATTTCCGGACGGTTCCTGTTGCATTTATGTCAACAGAACTTGCTTTCTAGAAGACTGTAGGTGTTTGTTGCGTATGTGAAGAGCACTCTTGATATGTTGTTCCAATTGAGATTTCATGGAGCAGCCAATGCGTTTACCACATTCCGTCGGTTGTAAAGGCGCTACTAATTTCACACATGAATTCAACCTGCTGGATAGCGATTTACTAAGACTTGCAAGACACCAGCTACAATATTATATTTTGATGGTTGTCCAACGGCTCACTTGTTTCCTCGCAGCTATTATATTACAAGATGCTGACTACCGCGACAATGGTAACAATCAATTTCTCCAGTCCTTGTAAATGCCCAAAGCGCTACGAGAAACGTGACACTGGAGGTCAACATTGTCGAGCGGCACCTGCTTTGATATAAACGGACAACAATCAGAATGAGGCGAGGCGGTTATTATCGCATTCTTAATTTAATTTGCATCCTATTTCACAAATTGACTTTTGTTGCTTTCAGCAAAACTTGTGGAAACAGTAGTTTATAATGCGAATACAATATGCTTTTTAAAATAATAAAATTGTAACGAAACCCAGAAAATGTGTACGTTTTATGTAACAGCGTTAAAATACATAGACATGTGCAAAATATGTAAAAAATGTAAGATAAGAATTTGTATGGGAGTCCCAAATGATGTATTACTTTTACTTCTCATTGAAGTATTATGCACGATTTAAAATAGGCAATTACATAAAAATCCTAGTAATCAAAAGCATTGTGTACAATTCTTTAATATTGATGTGGAGGTCATAAGATTATTGTAATAGTTCGAATGGAGTGGTCTACTACCTGACGAAATTTGGAACAGTTCTGAAGCAAATGTCACAAAGTAGTTCCTTCGCAATTTTGATCTTTTATATCCAGCACTACATTGAAAAAATGTAGGACACGCATCGCATTATTTTTAATTTAAAATAGTAAAATATTCAATTTCAGCCCCTGCCACGGCTATAACAATTGTACTGTTGCTGGGATGGTGAATTCCCTGTGCTATGTGGTCTTAATTTGGTTGGACTAGTGTCAGGTAGCGCTGATGAGTGGCCAAACTGGCACGTAAATCATTTGTTTTCTCTGTTTGCCATGTCAGACTGTGCTAGAATCCCCAGCTTTCAGCTATACTGAGTGTCCCACCCTGCGATCGCAACTGTCAAGCTATCCGATAATTTAATCAAAGAATGGCGTCAGATATCCCATCAAGAATAGCAATCACCCATTCTTAAATTCGTTATATGTATGTGATCCTAAAAGGACGTAAAATATTATAATTCCTAATCATACGTTTAGAAAATGTGCTGCTGAAAATCCGTTTTATGAAGTTTTAAGTCAATTTGGTAAGAACTTTGTTTTAATATTTTCTTGCACAAAAAGAGTTTAAAATTGTCTTTAGATTCAGTTTATATATAACCTTCTAAACTTAAAGGTTGACATTTTAAACAAGATAAAGGTTTTTCTTCTGTCACATGATGGTTGATATAAATTTCTGATGTATTTAATTAAATTAATACACGTAATATGTTTACTCATAATTTCCTTTACAAATTATTTACATAGTATTAATTTGTTTGTGTGCAGTATTAAACTCCATGTACATGGTTAAGCATCCTTTAAGCGTAATAGCCCAACAGTCCCGAACAAATATTTCTTCGTGCGTTAAAAGAGTTGCAGAACTCAGCGGGGCTATTTAAAGTTAAAATCATGCAGTGTGGAACTAGAGAGGGAGACCTTCGCTTTACCTCTCTCAATGAGTGCGACCTACCTACCTGTCGCCGCGATAAGCAAGAGGGGTATAAAGGTCGCTCAGCAATTAGAATAAAGTAGTCTTCAGAGGATATTCCGAGAAAATTCAAGATATACATATGATTTGTCAGGTAAATATCTTAAATATACGATATTTTAATAAAAATCGTCAGCTATTTTTGAGAAAATAAAAATTTTCGAAAAATGTTCCATATAATGGGTAGTTTGGGGTGGAGGAATTTTTCTCAAAATCTTTCCGCCGCATCCCTGGAAGATACTGAACCTAAATACCAAGTTTGGTATTTTACCGACTTTTTGTTTTTGAGTTATCGTGTCCACAGACACACGGACGGACACACACACACACACACACACACACACACACACACAGACCTTTTTGAGAAAAATGCTTTTCTTGGATACCGGGGACCCCAAAACATACATTTCCGGTTAAATCTCGGAATCGAAGTTTTGGTGGAGTGTAATACCTTCTCTGTATACTATGTACATAGTACGTTTAGAGAAAGTTAAAATACAGAGCATAAAACCTTTTCTATATTTTGCTATATTTATATGTATTTAGAGAGTATAAGTATCCCTTGTGCAGACAGTGTTTATGTGTTTATTGAATCTCAAATTGTAAACTAACTTTTTGATACAATAAGTAAGCCAAAACGAACAATGAAGGAGAGCTAGTAGCTATATTGAATTTAATAAAAGTGTTTTACAGTGTATTTGTTGTGAGCCTCCATAACTTTATGTTACATTTTTTTTTCAACATAAATATTTTATGTGGTATGATTTTATCTTGAAAATACCATCATTTAAGAGACTTTATGTGATCTAATACAGTATTTTTTGTTATTCTCAAAAATCTTACTTCTGTTGTTCGTATTTTATTCTTAATTTTTCCAGTCTCTATCCATGTATCAAATCCATAGAAACATTGTTTTATCAACCTTTATTATATGGCGCCTTTATTTCATTTTTCAATGTTTGACATTTGTTTGAAATTTGTGATTTTTATTTTTATATTATATACAGCACTTTGTTGTTGACAGCATATTAAATTTCTGCTGGAAGAAACTTTCATCCAACTTTCATCCAAAATTGTAGCTCGATTTGTATTTACTAAGAATATTTTATGAATAAAATACAATGATTAGCCTATATGGACACGAAGAATAATATTACTAAAATCCCATTTGTCTGGACGTATATTTGTACCCAAATCACTGCAACTTGATGTCCGTATCATAAATTCAGTATCTCTTTATTTGCTACATTCTATTATTTTGGCTTAGCAAGGCATGATTGCAATTAATATGTCTATTGGAACTTCCGCCATTTTATACAGGAATATCAATGCACACCGACATTCAGAGAGAAAACAAATGCACGTGGGTGCGATAAAATTAGATAATTAAAAAAAAAGCGATTCAATTGCAGAGATAATGAGCTCCGATTGGTTGGAATTTTACATGTTAATGTACTGGATGGGCCACTTCCTATGCCTTAAGTGTCAGGGAAAAAATAATCTTTGTATTTTGAACCTTATGCATCATTATGTTATATCTGACTAAATCTTTGAGTAACTTATTAATTAGAATATTTTTTCGGTGGAATTCAATACTGGATGGTATGTGATCTTTGCATTTTTAGACTGCTTCTATCTTTTGCAGACAAATGTCAGGAAAATGATGTGGACATTTCTCCCGAAACAATACCAGCTTCTTATTGCAAGCAAGCTAATTGGACTCGCAAGACCCAGGAAGGCATTTGGTCTAACTTCGTTCTTCTGTTCTTATTTCTAGTGTCATGTTCTTTTACCAGACAGGAGATTAGGAATCCCGGACCTATCTCTGTGTATGCGAGACCAGCGGCTTTCCTGTCGAACTGCCAGCGTTCTGACAAATTTAATTACTTAGCCTGACTCTTTGCTAATGAAGGTCTTCCAAGAAAGGGGAAAATATATGAAAACGTGTCTTATTCTTTGAACAGCGGAAGCCGTTTTATATTATATAAACTTAAATATGTAGAAGCTTATTTTCAATAATTCATGTTATAGAAACTGACATAGAAGTTCTTCTGTTGTGCAATTTCTATCTAAAACGGAAATATCGTAATTTTGTGTTTAATACTTTAGTGTGGTCTATTTCCTAATGTTTTAATTTTTCTGCTACACACCAGGTACCCTACTGAACCGCAATTGACTTGTGCAGATATTCCTTCGTACATTAAAAGAGTTGCAGAATTCTACGGGACTATTTGAAATTAAAACCTGCCAGTGGGGCACTGGCGAGGTCGATCATTTTACCCCTCTCAATGAGCGCGACCTGCTCACCGTCTCCGCTGATAAGCAACAGAGGTAAATCGAAGGTTGCTCAGACAATACCCTGTTTTCCCATTTAACTTGAAATAGCCCCATTTAGTTCTGCAAGTCTTTAACGCATGTCAAATATTTGGCACTTAGGTCAGTTGATATATGGTTACATGCAGTAGGAGCAGTAAATATTGATCTCATACCAGAGTACATTTATTTTGAGATCCCATGAACTGAAGATAAGTAGTAAGAGCTCTAAACATCTAAAGACCTAAAAACGACTAAATGTTTAGCTTTTCTAAGGTTCGAAGTGAAACCGTTTAATAAAATTATCTTTGATGTGAATTTGTTGTACCTAACGATTACTCATTAAAGTATCAAATGCTATTGGCATTAATTTTCTGTTAAGGGTATGTGAAGTTCCATTCTTTCTTATTGGAATGTAACTATATAAGCTGTAAAAAAACATGCCTTACGGCATGTAAAGCTAATGCAAGTATACAAAATGACAAATAATGGCATTATTAAATTTTGAAATGTTCGTTTTTAATTATTTAAATTTCTTAACACTTTAAATAATATCACTGTTGCGCTTTATTAACATTCCTTAATTCATACAAAGGGTATCTGACTTCAGCTAAGACCTTATATAACAATTGACTACCATTTTGTTTTTCTATGTACCCCGTTATTCACAAACGCAATTTTGTAACAAGGTTTGATGATATTTACGCTAGTAAAACATTGTAAAACTGCCGATTATTGAAGGGCGAAATAAGAAGCAAAGAATTGTATTTTAAAAGCTCTATAAAAGACAAATCCTGCCTAATAATTCTTATTCCTTTCTTTAAAAACGTGGAAAAATTATTTTTATAGTGAAACCTACCGTTTTACTTATGTTCGTCGTTTGACTTCTTGACTATAGCTTATGTTATTCGCCAGATTTACTATGCACGCACGTTTTCTTGGGTACTCAGCACCTTCGTGTTCATTCGGTAGGTTTTGCGCAATTTTCAAAGTAGAGCAACAACATTGAGGCATAAAGTACGTTATACACGCTGATATCTAGTAGTCTCAGTGCTAAGACTGCATTCTCTTTGTAGATCGCACAGTTCACACACGTACACGTGCGCTGTGGTTCATTTAATAATTCAGCTAGTTGGCGGTAAACTAGATAACCTATTCACCATAGTGAAAAGGGTTTTAAAAGACACATTCTTTGGTTAACAACACTGCGGAAAGTCTTATGTGCGACCTCTCTTTTTCTTTCCTCCGGTCCTCGTTTGCCCATAAAACTCTCATTCAAGAAAAGCCCTCGAGGGTATTTGTGCCAATTATTTATCTCGTATTTGTAACTGCAATGTTGTCCTTTCTTCATCTCAGGCGTCCACCGTTAGCATATATCTTTACTAGCATATTACGTACATTAATCTGTTTGTTTTGCTAAATCACCAGTAATATATAAAATATATATTTGTATATAAAGCCTCCAAATATTTGTGGACTCTTAAGCTAGAGTGCAATCTATATGCAGTTTATTCATCTAATTGCAGGTGTATTTAATATAATATGCCATTCTATATCACAGTATCCGTTTTATGGTGGTACTTTAATGAGTTTAATATAATTATGAGAAAACTTTATACTTTCTAGAACTAAAAGGAATGTAATAGAAATAATAATTAGAGAAGAGGTGCGAAGATTGTGAAAATAAAACCAGCAATGAGCGTAATTTTTAAATTAATGAAGTATTTATTTTAAATTCTGTGATTCGTTTTGCTTCAAGTAATAATCAGAAAACATTTATTAGAGAAAATATTAGGTATAAGTATATTCTGTGTCTGTGTTGCCCTCGAGAAATTCTAACTAACGCAGTAGTAGTAGCAGTAGCAGTAGCAGCAGCAGTAGCAGTAGCAGTAGCAGCATCAGCAGTAGTACTAGTAGTAGAGGGAGTCATTCCATCCTCACCTCCTGCGTACTTATTTTCTGAAAGGAACATTAACAAACATTTCTAATCTCTCAGGATTATCGTTTGTGATATCATCAGGAATAGGGAATCAGAAAAAGGCACATTTCTATTCAGTTAATGGAGACATGGCAACATTGTAGAGTGCTTGGAAATAAACAAAATGGAAACGCTGCTAGGTGTAAGGTTGCTTTATATTCAAGCAATGCTCAACTGTACTGTGCTCTTCTAATATGCCTATATTCGCCGGTATTCCTGACCATTAATATAATTTTATACAGTTAAATGCTTTCCCATGATATACAATATATTAAATTGTTTTCGACACATGGAATTTTACTTGTATAGCACAATTGCATAATTAACTATAAAGGACTATAATCTTTCTGAGTTCACTTAATAGTTCTAAATAAATTATTTTCGTTTTTGTGCCTGTAACATTTTAATTTCCCTCTTATCTACTGAGATCTTCCAAAATGCTGGAGAAATAAATGCTTCCTTATATCCATTGTAAGCTAATATAAACATTAACCTGGCCGAAATAAAATCCTGATAATACTATTCGATAATTGTAGACATATGCCTTTGAATGTGCGTATTTAAAGGATTTTTTTTATTTTTTGAGGAATGTCTAATGGTTGAAGCAGGATTATTTCCCGTTTTGTTTGCAGAATTCACAATTTATATTTTATAAAGCATTCGATTGTAAAATTGTAATCGTATTGCAACATTCCTAGACAGCTGCAAGTATTACAACGTGTGTAAAATTAAATCAACAATATAATTTTCTGCTCTAAAGGAGGAGTTTTATCAGAAAGTCTGTCAATATTATATTTCGAACAGATACCGTAAATAAATCCCCCTACAAAAGAAAGCAGGCGCTATATAGGATTCAATCCACCTTCTGACTTTTCTAGTATCCATTAGTAACACGCTTTAACCACTATTCAAATCGCAGCCACTTCTTTTGTTGATTAAACTTATCTTTGTAAGCAAAGCACCCAACACTGGGAGACTTTATTTTAGGCTCATTACTTACTCGAAACACAATAACAACAAATTCTCCAGGTGTATCTAAGTTGAATTTGAAATTTTCCCGCTGTTTACAGTGGCCGCTGAAATAGTGTTTCCAAAACTGCGAGGTTGCCATATCCTCTTGAATACTAGGAGACCTATGTCAAATTTCATTCTTATACCAACTGTGCAGAAACGTCTGAAATTAGGTGACCCTTCAAGCGGTCAAACAGATTAGGGTATTTATTTTTATAAAAGATAGTAGGTAGAGAAGGAATTAGTTTCCGTCCAAAATTTTGATACAAGTATTTCACCTAAAATAATAGTTTCAAGGTTCTTTTTAATCCGAAAAGAAAACATTGTTATAAAATTCTATATTTATCCACAAAAAAACTGTATATATTTTCATTGAATCTCATGGCCTACTTCAGTGTTATTTACGTGTTAATTTACTACTACGTATATTTATAAATTACCTGAATGTCCCTATAACTGACCAATTAAATTTCATATGTTTGTCTGCAGTAGATGATCTGGAAGCTTAAATATCCCGTAGCTATTAAGTCCATATAGAGGAATACTTTACGTAATCGATAGATAGTTCACATTGTTTAGTGTAACTAAAATGAAAAGCCACATACATACAACTTGGTACCTAAGTTTAGTGCATACCAAAGATGGAACACAGAGATTATAATATATATCCAATCCAAACTACCCTTCACAAGAACATTTTTGAAAACTCTTATTTTCTGTCAAATGTGTCCTATATACTGTGTTTAATGTACCGTATATTTAAAATGTTTATATGTCAAACAAAATTTATAGCTAACTTTCTGAAAATGGTATTTTTCTGCGAAAAGTAAACTTCATTCAGATGGAATTTTGTATAATTTTATTAAAAGCATAAGCGATAGACAAAAACGTTGTTATATAAAAATATATATTTCTTAAAAGCATATAATTCATTTCAAATGATGTATCTCCTGACATCATCCATTACCAAGACATCCATAAATATTGGTGTGAGTTCTTCAATACTTTATTTGTTTAAAGTCCTCTGCTCCATTTATTTTTCCCAATGTCATGGAAAGAATATGACACTTTTAATCAGCTGACCAGCGATTCAATTTATATAAACCTCTTACTGAATCTGCAATAAAATGGGTAATGAAACTACATTTGCAAATGATCATCTCGATTAACGTGTTATAGACAAAAATAAATATGTGTTCCCCTCAAATGAGTTCTCTACCGTTCTACAAACCATTTTCAAAAGATAATTCTTCTATTTACGTCATGTTAGACGAGATAAATGTTAAATGTTAAATGATCTTATTACTTTTTTCCTTGTAAGTAAAAGAGAAATAAGGAAGGAAGCGCACTAGGCTAAATCAATGATGAAATATCTATTCTAAAAGCTATTGCTATGCGATCACATTGAAACTTGATTCTCTTTGCATGGTCAGGAATAAGAGAAAGGGGTATGAAATGAATGATGTCTTCCCGTTTTATAAAAATATAAGCATTTTAAACCAATAATAAGGAATATCTCTGAAAAATTCCTATTGACATAATATGCGAGTTTTCAGAAGCTTTTCTCAGAAATTTCAGGATATATTTTTACTTGTCACATATTTTACATACGCTATTTTAATCAACATAGCCATTTTTGTAAACTCGAAAAGTATGATAAATGTTCCAGGTAATCTTACTTAAATAATAAGTTTGGTACTTAACAGCATTTTCATTTTTGAGTTATGCTGTTCGTAGACAAAGATTTTTCTTCTAGAAATCATTTATATTGTATACATATATATGTACATATATAACTATTTGCGATGAAATTCTTGTATCTAAATGTTGGGTGCAAAGCAGTGCCTTCTCTACTTGCTATGTTCATTGCACATAACAAATAAGATTTTTTAAGAATAACTATATTTAATATATTATGATAATAAATAAATGGTAATGTGGGGAAGGTAATGTGAATTAACATATCCTGTTTTTGTGAAAACCGCGCGCTTTTCTTTGCAGATCGTTCTTGACGGTAACATGTGGCTCCGTCACAATAAAATGTACACCTAGACTCTTAAATCGACCGCAAATAGCATTACGTAGGTAACCAGCTCTTCCCTGCATTTTCAAACCTTTACATTTGTTCTGCACTGGACAGACTTTTACCTCAACCCTGACACACGGGAGCCTTTTGGTACTTCTAAATTAGTTATAACAGCGTCATTCATATATCCAAGCATTCCTGTTCCGTTTAGTTTTGCACATGCGCACTATTGGGCTAATTAAATAGTGACATATTTTCTTTAGTGCTCAACTGTCCACACAACTTCTTTATTTGCTTATTAAAATGCTTTGCTACTATCAATGAAAAGAATGTATTTTCCCCTGTTAAACAGTCATCCTCCGTGGTGTAATGGTTACCATGCTAACCTCATATACCCAAGGTCGCGGGTTCAAACCCGGCGGAGGACGATGGATTTTTTTGGGCATAAAAATCCTTAGCATGACTTTCTTCGTAAAGCCGGGTCATAGATTTACGGCACGTAAAAGAACCTCAAGCCTGATAGAGAGGCCTCTGAGCAAAATTAAGCGTCCCAATTTAGAATGGGACGCTGAGATACACAGCAGTTAAAGAGCATCCATAAATAGCATGGTATTTACATTTTCCCTATTAAACATTCCGTTTCTTTCCTAGATTTTGTAAGGTATGTTGCTCAGATGGGATCAACCTCTTTCCTTTGTAAAAACGAATTCTAAAATGAGTCACTCTTTCTATTCTTATTATTGTTATTATTATTATTAAATTTATTATTTGCATTACTAAATTTATTATTTGCATTACTAAATTTATTATTAATAACTATTGATTGTTATCATTATTATTATAGTAATAGTACGTGTGTTTCCTTTATTCGTTGAACTATAAATTCATCTAACTTTGACATTTAAAGCTATCACATTTTTACTTTCTTCAGCACGTACCTCAACAATGGTAAACTTCCCGAAACAAACGTATATGAGTAATTTTTTGTGTACCTCTTACGGTTGTCTAGTTATGCAAAATCCAACAAAATTCATCCAGAATAAAGAGATCTTTAGAGGTTACTCACAGAAAATCCAAAATATACATTTTATTTATCGAGTAAGTATCTTTAATAAACGTGATTTTAATAAAAACTGTAGGAGCCATTTTTGAGAAAATTAAAATTTTCGAAAATGTTTCCATGTAAAAGGTAGTTTGGGTTAGAGGGGTTTTCTTCAAAATGTTCGTGTCACATCCTTGTAGATACTAAACTTATATACTAAGTTTCGTATTTTACCGACTTTTAGTTTTTGAATTATCGTGTTAACAGACACATACACACACTGACGTTTTTCTATTTTTTGATACAGGAGACACTAAAACGTCTATTTTCGGTTAAATCTCGGAATTGAATTTTTGGATGGAAAGCAATACCCTCTCTGTACATTATGGTCATAGTATGTGTAGAGAAAGTAAAAATGCTTTTTTCGGACTCAGGGGACCTCAAAACATATATTTCCGTGAACTCTTGACATCGAATTTTGTGTAGAGTGTAATACCTTCACTATCCACTATGTACATTGTACATACGGGCTAGAGAAATTAAAACTTGGCATTTAAGTTCATTATATTTCTAACATGCTACAAGAAGATTTTCAACAAAATCTCTCCACCTTAATGCTTACTTAATATATTTCTCGAGATTTGCTTAAAAAAAAGGCTATAATGGTTTTGATCGAAATACGGTACCTATATTAAAGGTGTTTGCACGACAAATTATAGGTGAATTTTGAATGTTATGGAATAGTTTGAGAGCTCCTCTTCATTCGGAAAGAATTCGTATAGTTCTGTACAGCTGAAAAACATTAAGGAATAGAAGAAAACGTACTACACAAAACTGTAAATTTCCTTGAAATAGTTTATTTTAATGATTATTTTAATACCATAACCCATTTCCAGGGTGTCAGTCATTAATGGTTTGAATTGTTCAATATTTGATCATTCTTTCACGATGCTTTCGACGTTTAGTTACTTTCTCTAACACGTATGTACAATATAGGTAGAGAAGATATTGTATATTCCACCCAAAAATTTGATACCAAAATTTCTCCGGAATTGTATGTTTTGAGGTTCCTTGTATAAAACAGAAAAAAAAAAGCTGGTTAAATTACCAACTTGGTATTTAATTACAGGAAAGTCGTCCTACTTCAAAGCACATTTTACATAGAACATTCTTTGAAATGTTATATGTTCTATAAACTCTGATGTGTTCCATTCACATGACTTTCTCTACATCTCTGTAACAAACTATTCTTAAAAAGTTTATGCTTCTATTTACTTCATGCTAATCGAGAAAAAAAAAATAGCAGAAATAGAATTATTACTTGCTTCCTTGTAAGAAGAGGGAAATAAGGGAGTACCATAGGTTAAAGTGATAGGCAAAAGATGGTGTTCTATGTGACTGAAGTTCATTTGTTTGTATGGACAGGAGTTGACAAATTCCTGTATGAGAAGTGTATAAGTTTTTCAAAGGTGAAACCAAAACAAGGAATATATAAAAAAAAACATAAACTCCACGAAAAAAGTGTATATTACATAAATTGTGTATTTTAACGTGCTCTACATTTTTTGGGTGGTAAGGTTTTGTCCATTTCTTATGGTTTAGCAGTTATGTAAAATTCCGTAAAATTGGTCCTGCATAAAGTAATCTTTAGAGGCTATTCCCAAAATTTCAAGATACACGTTTTATTTGTCAAGTAAATATATTTAATATACAATACTTTAATCAAAATCGTTATAGCCATTTTTAAGAAAATCAAAATTTTCGAAAAATATTCCATGTAAAGTGTAGTTGGGGTGGAGATTTTCTTGAAAATGTTCTGTAGCATTCTTGAAATACCAAACCTAAATACCAAGTTTGGTTTTAACGGACTTTTCGTTTTTGAGCTATGCTGCTCTAAGACACATTCACACATTTTTATAATTTTTTTTATTCAGGAGGTCTCAAAACATGCATTTCTGGTGAAATCTCGGTATTGAATTTTGGGTGCATTACAATACTTTCTCTGTACACTATGTACATAGTACTTTTAGAGAAAGTAAAAATAGCTAACGATTTTAGCTAAAATGGCGTATTTACATGGCTAACAAAATATATATCCTGAATTTATCGTGAATAGCTCCTGTAACTCTGAGTGATTTTTGCCTAACTACTATACCATAGGAGAGAGACAATAACTTACTGCATAATAAATATAGATCACGTTAAAAAACACAATTTATGTCAAATATTGTTTGTAGAGCTAACCATTTTTTAGATATTCCCTGTTATAGGTTTCATTTTACAGTACTTTAAGGTTTCTTAAACTGGAAGTCCTCATTCGTTAAATTCTCTTTTGCTTACCCTTAGTCATTTATTTCAATGTTAACCCCATATCAATAAATTTTTCCCTGGTATATCCCCAGTAATTAGCCCATTTCTGCAGTTTGTCTAGATTAGCATGAAGTAGATTAGTCTTTGGTAACAATAGTTTGCTTGCAGAACAGTCAAATCCAGCGTTCAGCAGTTAACATCTGACTGACAAACTATTCTTTTTCTCTAATATGAAATGTGACCTGCAGCTATTTATTGAAAAGTTTTTCTGGATTATGGCGTAGTAGTTAGAAATATAAGGAGTAGCTTTACGCCAGCTAATAAACTATAAGAGTAGAGAAAGTCATGTGTGTGTAATAATGATTTTTATTTGTTTGCAATAAAGTCCTATTTCTACTGATTTTCTTCTGCATTGGAAAATGTAATTTTTGACTTAGGCTTAATGTAAATGTAAAGTTACTTATCACAGAAGCATAGATCACCACTCCTAGGCTGGCCCCGTGTGCTTCGAAAGTGACATCTTTTCTTTTTTTTTTTTTTGGAAAGGGGAGACAGAGAGAGAGTTGGAAGGTAGAAAGAATGGCTTATCTCGTCATTAGGTGAAGTGCGGGAATGGGAAGGAAGTGTCGGATTCAAAGGAGATAAATCGGGATGGTGAGGTTCCGCTGAGCACCCTCGTTAGTGCGGCGGTTGCTGCCCTGGGACGGAGCGATGTATAACGGAGGGACTCGGACGCCAATCAAAAACATGAGGACATTCGCTAGCGCAGACATGTTCCTTAATAAATTTAACGATAGCTCAAATATCATTCTTAGCTTTTTACTTTATCTAGCCTGCATGTACAAGGTAAGTAAGTAGTGGATAGAGAAGGTATTGTACTCCGCCCAAATATTTGATTCAAGATTTCACCGGAAATATGCGTTCTGGGGTCCCCCTAGTCCGAAAACAATCTGATGTGTTCCATTCACATGACTTTCTCTACATATCTGCAACAAACTTTTGTTAAAATGCTTATGCTTCTATTTACTTCATGCGAAACGAGAAAAAATTAACTGAAATAGTCTTTTTAGTTGCTTCCTTGTAAGTAGAAGCGAAATAACGGAGTACCATAGGTTAAAGTGATAGTCAAAAGCTGGTTGCTATATAACTGAAATTCCTTTGTTTGTATACAGACACGAGGTGACAAATTCCTGTATGAAAATTTTTTCAAAGCTCTAAAAAATAACAAGGAATATCTCAAAAACTCCTCGAAAAATGTATATAACATAAAATGTGTGTTTTAATGTACTCTACAGTTTTTGTGTGGTAAGCCCTTGCTCTCCCTTACAGTTTAGAAGTTATGCAAAATTCCTTAAAATGTATCCAGAATAAAGTACTCTTCAGAGGTTATTTCCAGAAAATTCAAAATATACATTTTATTTGTAAGCTAAACATATTTAATATATTTTTTTTCGAAAGTCAAAATTTTCGAAAAAAATGACATTTAAAGTATAGATTGGCGTGGGGGGATTTTCTTGAAAATCTTCGTGTCACATACCTGGAAGATACCAAACTTAACCCTTTCAGTCCCGGTGTCCATTGGAATGGACATGACTTTCTACAGACTATGTAATACATTTAAAAGCTGTAATTATTATTTAGATCACTTGGGGATGTCAACTGTTATGGTTTTTCAAGTTTTCCAGTTTTGTGCTGCTATCTGTGGCCAAGTTAAAACCACTTTGGAGCTTTTGTTACAAGATGGACAAGGAGGCTCACAGATAATTTTTTCAATGAAGCATAAAAAGTCAGGTCTGAAAGGGTTAAATACTATGTTTAGTTTTTAAAGGACTTTTCGTTTTTGAGCTATGCTGCCCACAGACACACACAACATACACACAGACAAAGACAGACAGACATACACACACGGACATTTTTCTAAAAATATTGTTATATTCAGGGATCTCAAAACATGTATTTCCGGTGAAATCTCGGTATTGAATTTAGGGTGCATTATAATATCTTGTCTACACACTATGTACATAGTACGTGTAGAGAAAGTAAAAAAAACATTTTTAGAAAAAGGTCCTGTGTGTGTGTATGTCTGTGGGCAACATAACTCAAAAACAAAAAGACCGTTAAATACCAAACTTGGTATTTAGGTGTAGTATCTTCTAAGGGTGAGATACGAAGATTCTAAAGAAAATCCTCCCGAGACGAATTACCTTTTGCATGGAAAATTTTTCGAAAACTTTGATTTTATTAAAAATGGCTCTAAAGATTTTGATTAAAATTATATACATCCCAAATAAAATGTATAGCTTGAATTTTCTGCGAATAGCCTCTGAAGACCTCTTTATTCTGAATTTTGCTTAACTGATAAACCGTAAGAGATAGACAAAACTTACTACTCCAAAAATAGAGATCTCATCAAAACACACAATTTAAGTCCTTGAGGTTTTTGTTGTGGAAGTTAGCGTTTCCGAGATATTCCTTGTAATTGGTTTCAATTGCAAAGTACTTATACTTTTCTCAGGCAGGCAGTGTCCGTTTTTCTTTTGTGCGACTCCTGGCTCAGCAAAGCAGCGATATGCAATGACAATCGCATAACGCAGTTTTTAAAACATTTGGGTATCACTTTAGCCTAGTGTATTCCTTTAGTTCCTTTCTCCTTATAAGGAAATAAGTAATAAGAACATTCTGCTAATGTTTATTTCGATTAGCATGGTGTAGAAAGAAGAATAATCTTTTGTAAAAAGTTTGTTTGTAAAGTGTAACACATCAAATTGTTTCTTAAATGTATGCGGCCGATTTCTTGATAGTCCATAATGTTAATATTTTGTATACAGAAATGTAATTTTAATGTCCATTTGAAATATCCCTGTTCTTTAAGTATACAAGTTTTATTTAGATTTCTTATTTAACGACGAGTATTTATAATATTTTTTTGCCTTAAAATATAGTGAAAATCTAATAGTTCCATTTGTTTGTTGACTAATATTACAATAAGAATAATCAGATGACGCTTCAACATAAAAATAATAATCAGACGAGGAAAGAAAGGAAGAGGAAAACTTTCTAGTGTCTTTCCGACCTAGATATTTTAGTAATGTTTATACCATTTTTTTCTACCAAAACGCTTAAAAATTTAAATTCTATCATTTGTTTATTAATTAATTATTACAAAGGAAATGAGTAATCCCCGGTGTAAAGTTATTTTGATATACGGTTCCTTTAAAGATAAAGGGATAAAAATAACACAAAATAATAAATCCTAAAATATACTTAAGAGGATAAGATAATCTGAACATCGAAAATTATACCTTAAGAGAGTTGAATTATTACTGCTCTTAAAATATTCAATAGTTTTTCCAGAAATTTGTATGAATTATTCTATAAATTATGACAATTGTTTCAAGTGGTTGTTTGTATTAATAGCTTATGTGGTTGACTCTATAAAACGTATTTCATTCAGCAGAAAAGTAATAAAACCTAGTCTTAAAATATGTGTATTCATGTACCGTTTTCTCTCATACTACTTACAATACATAGTCATACTTTTGCATGTTTTTCATAGAATAATCAGCTATCTTTGGAAATTAAAAACGAGTATATTTTCAAATTCAAAAAATTCAAAATATAGAAAATTTACAATATTGTTGCATTCTTAATATTATATATATATAACATCACATTTGTAGTTCAGAAAAAATTCAACTGTGTGTTGTATATATGTGTTGAAAATTTCAGCCTTCCAGCTCTCATACTTTCTGAGAAAAAGGTACATAAGTATCCAAACATGCTGTTTTGAGAAAAATTAATTTAAAGGTACAAATGTTCTAAAAAAGGAGGCATTGCATAACTTTAGAAATGCAGACCAGCTCTTAAATTATATTTAAATTTATTTATTAAAATCGTCTTAACCCCCTAAAAGTATATATTTCCTGAAACTATAAATAATAGATAAGTAATGTCTAAAACAAAAGATATTATTTTTATAATCCCCTTAAATGTAAGATAAGGATGAAAAGGAATTTTATCAATATTGTGAGAATCAAACGAAGAAATTGGTAATATTTTTCCTAATTCTAATAAAGATAGATTATCTTGGCTTAAATAGAAGAATAAGTAAATATAACTATGCTATTACTTACCAAAGAAGAAGTAATTTTGCGGAAGTATATTGCTGAATCGTCTTAAAGCCGCACCTCCGCCTTTTATTTGTTATATTTCTTTCAATCTTGTTTCAGGGATGTCTCTGCCATAGATGTAATCAATGTGGACCTCTCATTCAGTAAATGTATCAGTGTTGCTTAATGATTATCTCGTCTCCTCCTTTATTTCAGCAAAAGCTTCCCGCAGAATCCTCTCCCGTTACTAAAATCCTTTACTCGCTCTTGTTCTTTCCTCCACCGCAGAATTTCGCCAGTTCACCCTTCCCACTTTCCGTTAACGCTGAGGATCTTCCGCTTCCAGCTGCAGCTGATTTCCTCGGACAGAAATCCAACTGAGAGTGTACGTGATTTCCAGACACTATGTACCCACTCTCATCAAGAGCGTTATTTGCAATGAATTGCTTTGTGGAAAGGAAAGTTCGATAGTCACGTACAAACGTTATCTCACACAGCTAATTCAGGCCTTCACAAAAACACGTGAAAACAAATTCTCAACTCATTGTGCAGTCTGCTACCGGACAACTGACGGATTATAGCTCCATCAGTGAATGAACGCAGATTTATCTATATGATACCACCCTGTGCACAATGGACAAACGAGAAGTGCAAATAAATACAACATTTTGCACGCTACAGAGCCAAATACTGGTGTTCTATTGTTTATAAAGGTGGTCTTTTGGAACATCTATCAGTTTTCAATGTTCATATTTTCCACGCACAAACAAAATAACATTATTCGCACATTGTGCTGGATCTTTGTGTTTGGATATTGCGAACGAATTTCATGATGTAAAAGTGAAATATATAACACCTCATGGGCTTAAAATACAGTAAAATAAAACAAATTTGAATTGCTTCATTAAAATGAGTTTCTGTGCCTTTTTTTGCAAATAATTATACTTTTTAAATATTTGACTCTTTCTCGGTGCTGGTCACAGGATGGCAACCGAGTTAAAATGAATTTCTCCGATTCCAATTTAATTCGGTTGCTATTACGTGAAGTGATCTGTAAATTATACGTCTTCATTCTTATCGAGATAAACTATAGTAGAAGTGAAAGTATTATTTAGCTCCGTCAAAACTTTTAAATTCCTGGCATTATGGGCTGCAACTGAAATTCCCATCTCTTTGCATTACCAGGATGAAAAAGTGAATGACGATCTCCCATATGAGAAAAAAATCTAAGTATTATAAATTTTAAAACAAATAATAAGAAGTATTTAAGGTATGGTTAGTTATACAAAAAAAATTATTGTGTGTCTTCACGAGATCTACTTTTTTGTGTAGTATTTGTCTTTGTTCATCTCAATTACCATGAAGTAGATAGAAGAGTAAGCTTTTCCACAATAATTTGCTATAGAGATATAGAACAAGCCATGTGAATGGAACACATTTTTATAATTGGCACTCTATTTCAATATTTATATTTACCTTATCACGATAAAAAGTTGCATATGTAAACATATTCATTTTAAGCATTCAGGTGTTTCTTTGCTATTAAGTTGTTACACTTGTTTCATATTTGGAATGTGAAGTAGCCGTTGTTATTAAAACAGTAACATTCCGCAATAATAAATAGTTTTCATTGTGGAGATGAAAATCTTTAACCTCGGTGTACGTGAAAGGAAGAAGTCATATCGATGGTGAAAAAGGAGTCAACAAGAAGTAACGAACGTCACAACGGAAACGTAACGTGATCAGCAGGTTTTGAAAAACTTCTATAAAACTACAATATGAAATGAAGCTTTCCTAGCTAATATTTCTCTGCTCCGGAATACATAAATAGAGGAAGACAAGTGAAGACCTTCGGAGTAGCTGAGCCAATCATATTTCATCTGTTGTGTAGCACGGCCTACAGAAGCAGGAGTACAATACTTCCCCGACAGTTCAGTTTCCCAATGAAGGTCGTTGAAACGTCGGAATCTATATCCTTCAACACCTGGCTGGAATTCCGAGAGAAATAAAACTCAGGCATAAAATCTGAAAGACCAAGAATGCTGCAATGAAAAAATGTCCTCGATATGTAGTTATACGTTGAAGAAGATCCACAGATCCGCATAAATCTACTAGAGAGGTGTATCATAAAAACAGTATGAGTCACTAAAAAAACAGCAAAATAGGAATGTGTCTACGCATGTATATGTAAAATGTTATTAAGAATCTGAATATATAAATATTAAAATAGTGTGGCGTTTAAAAAATTAACTTTAATGAAACACACTGTACACCTAAAGAGCAAAGATTTTTCTCAAACATTGGCAACATATTGTATGATTAATTGTAATTTTTTAAAAAAACATTTAATACGTTTCAAGTAATATTCCATAATTTTCGTATACACTATACATATAAGAAAATGTTAAGAATTACACACATTAAGTATATACAAGGGTCATCTCCTTAGTTGCTGCTTATCAAGCGGGAGATCTGGGTTCGATTCCCAGTACCGCCGTGAGGATTTTTCTCCCGCTGGGAGAATTGGACCGGGGTGCACTCAGTCTCGTGAGGAGCCACTTGATGGAGAAGTAGCTACTCCAGATCGTGAAGACCACGTCTCACCTCCCAATACTGCACCCCATCCATGACGTCTGTAATGGACTGAGATGGGGGACGCAGCGGCCGGGCGGTAGGCCAAGGCTTTTAGTGAGCTGTGCCAAGGAGTCAAATACAAAATGAACCTTACAAATGAAACTATGAAGTGAAAGTATATCAGTATGTCAGCCTGGTAAAGTGTTCTTCGTAAAATACAAAGCATTCATTCAGAGATTGCCGAAAGTATGTACGAAGAGGGCTTTAAGGACGTTTTTCAGAAAATGCACGTCATCGCAGAATCAAGATACTGGCATTTGAATCTGTTCTGAAGGATACATTCTTGATCCTACAGTTCGCTTCGAACAAGACAATGCTCAAACAGGGCAGGTAGACAGAGAGAAACGAAAGATATCAATCACTCACTACATCGATAAATACCATTTTGAGGGATTGTTAATTGGTGCTGAGAGTACACTGCCACACATGTTGTAAATGTCTAGATAAAGTCCACCAAGACCTACAAAAAATAAAATCCAACGCTTTCAAATTATAGCTATTTTATTAAACACTTTATAGGATCTGCTTTAAATATTAGGTTCTAAGTATTTTATATCATCAGTTTATTCGTACATTAATTTTATATTATTGCAATGATTAAATCTTCTACCTGTATATCTTATCGATTGTTATAATTTGGAATTACGATTTCAGCTATATGGTACCTTATTGTTTAGTTATATTCTGTTTGATTTTATTTGTCGTTTTATAGCAAATCTTATGACGAGAAGGGTAATAAATTAATTGGAATATGTTATACTGTTATAAACTTCAAAAAACTCGCTTGGTTATGCTAGGATGGGTTAGGGAAAATGTACTTTCCACAACAGTTAGGTGTGCATATGGGAACGCAGCTCTATTCCATCTTTAAGACCGGGAAAATAGCCTACATAATTCAGTAAAGGGACGTGAATGGGTTAACTAATCTACTAAATTTGAAGAAGAATACGTCTGAATTAAGAACTTATATTGTTACTTTTACCAATTTGGCGTGAGGCCAACGTTGGCGTCCTTCTTACACGTCCGTTTTTCTCTCACTACACGTTACCAAAGAGAATGACGCTACTCTAACGGTGGCTTTTATGAATGACAAAGTTGGCAATGTCGCCAACATATGAAACATTATATATTCCCGGTATTACCACATCCTGTGCACACAGCCAGGATGTGACAATATTACTCAAGGTAGCAGTCGTTTTATCAGTCCTTTCAAAATAAGGACTTTTCAGTTCTCATTTATTATAGAAACATCATTATTTTATACATCCAAAAATCACTGTGCGCAAGAGGTGCACAATTTCAAGCACTCTGATTAGAAATATTGTAAACATAAATTTCAAATATGTATTTAGTATCATTAGCTCTTATTTATATATGATTAGCATATTAATCACAGTTTCTTCTATTTATTTATATCTTAATTCACTTAAATCGCTCATTTTCTTTTCGTTTTTAATCATTTATTATGCTTTCGAAACTTACAGGGATCACCCATACAGCTGCCTAAATAACCAGCAAAAAACATGGAAATGGCGTGTTATTTATGGAGGCTCTTTAACTGGCGTGGTTCTCAGCGTTCCATTCTAAATTGGGTGTGAAAGACCGCATAATTTTGCTCAGGCTTGAGGTTCTTTTACGTGCCGTAAATCCACGACACGGGACCAACGGCTTTACTTCCCTTCCGAAGGAAGCCATGCCATGCCATGCCATGCCTCCGCCGGGTTTGAACCCGCGACCTTGGGTATATGAAGTTAGCATGGTAAACATTACACCATGGAGGGTGACAATAATAACCAGCAACTTTTTAACATCAGAAGATCGCGAGATTCAAATAAAATTGGGAGAAAACAAATCAACTGTCTCATCATATTTAAAATATAAATAAAGTACAGATTTTCGACGGACAGTTTAAAGAGTTGTACGAACATTTGTTGAACTACCACTTGTGCAACCGAAAACTGCTGTTGAAGATAATTATTTGACGCAAATTGTGTTAGTTTATTAGCCCCCTGTAAAGTCTACGGTCACTTCGGTGACTTTGCTTTAGAAACAATGTTGGCGTCTTTTTGCTTTGGTTTAGTAACATTAGCTTTTTTTTTTTTTTTTTTTTTCCAGTTTTTTTTAAACATACCACATTGACACCAGACTTTAAGACTCTGTGGGGGATCTCCTGCCCCAGACGGCAATCGAAGCCAAAACGCTGACTACTTGATTCAGATGCAGCTTAATTTCTAGCTTTGTTTCTTAACCGTTATTATTATGCAGAACCAAATTCATTCCGATGAAGGAGGCTTGTGAGAGTACTTACGTTTTTTTTTTTTCTCTCCGCCATCTCTTTTACAAATTTCTTTTAACTTATTTCGGCGACGCTTACACGCCTATTAACATCAGAAAAATTGAATTTGTTTTTAATTTACCTGAAACAGGCAAGCCGATAACAATGGAAACGGTACTCTATTGTTACGTGGTTGTCACGTTTAAACAATGGAAATGCCACTTGTCGTCACGCGGCGTGCTGTCCTTTATTGCTGTTCCTAAAGAAAAACAGAATCTATGCACTGAACAAAGAATACATGAAAAAATGTTTTAAACGTAACTTCCTTTTTACAAATTACGTATGTACATGTTGTACATCGAAAGCATTATATTACGGGTTTCTCGATTATTCCCGTTTTTCGATTATTCGTGCTTCTCCCCCCCCCCCCACATTATCCTGGATAATCGAGAATATACTCTATATGAAACTTTAATAAAAGTGTTAGAACCGAAGTTTCTTAAAAAGAAATACATCTAAAGATTAATTTACAGTGGTAGCATTTTCGCGGATTTCCCTTGGATGTTGCTGAACTTAAATAACCTGTATTGCTCACATACACACAGTACCCTCCTTCACTCACACACAGACGCACACACAAAGATATGCACACATTCACAATCACACATGAGACTTTTTACTTTCTCTATACGCACTATGTACATAACGTGTAGAGAAGGTATTGCACTCCACCAAAAAATTCGATACCGAGATTTCACCGGAAATATATGTTTTAGGGTCCCCTGTATCCAAAAAAAGTATTTTCAGAAAAAGCTCCGTGTGCGTGTCCGTGTGTCTGTGAACACGATAACTCAAAAACGAAAACTCGGTAAAATACCAAACTTGGTATTTAAGCTTAGTATCTCCCAGGGCTGCGACACGAAGATTTTGAGGAAAATCCCCGCACCCCAAACTACCCTTTACATGGAACTTTTTTCGAAAATTTTGATTTTTGCAAAAAGTGGCTCTAACGAGTTTGATTAAAATATCGCATATTAAAATATTTACCTGGCAAATAAAATTAATATTTTGAATTTTCTGGGAATAACCTCTGAAAACTACTTTATTCTGGGTCAATTTTACGGAATTTAGCACAACTGCTAAACCGTAAGAGATGGACAAAAACTTACCACACAAAAAATGTAGAGCACATTAAAACACACAATTTATGTTATTATACATTTTTTCGTGGAGTTGATTGTTTTTTAGATATTCCCTGTTTTTGATCTCAGCTATAAAAAACATACCTTTCTTATACAGGACTTTATGAACTCGTGTCCATATAAACACAGGAACTTCAGTCACATAGCAACCAGCTTTTGACCATCACTTTAACCTATGGAACTCCCTTATTTCGCTTCTACTTACAAGGAAGCACGTCATGTGAATGAAAAACATCAGATCTTTTTTTAAAAATGATTCTTCCAAAAACCGCATATGTTATATTACATAGAGGAGTTAGCGAATGTTTCATAGTTTCCGTAGTGTAGCGGTTATCACGTGCGCCTCACACGCGCAAGGTCCCCGGTTCGATCCCGGGCGGAAACATCTTTATTTTTTACATTATCTAAATCGATTACACTTGGATGAAAATCTGTAGATTTCCTAATCTCAAAATTTTAACTATGTGTTTAAACGGCCAAAATTATGCAACACATGCTTTGTTACAAGGAGGTTTAAAAGACCATACTCAACATTTATAAGATACATTTATTGATGGTTGTCAAAACGCTTTTACGAAAGCTTAATATAATCACAAGAACTGAAGTAAGCAATTATTGCAGGCGTACCAACAAAACATTGTCGCTGAATACGTCTGTTCATCTCACTCTAAGGGCATTTCTCGTAGTTGCATATAGGACTGGAATCAACATACTGTTGTTTAATTATATGGTTTTATCATAGAGCTGTCTAAAAATATTGTATGCCACACATGCGAGACAGTTGAGAAATTCAATGCTATGCTGGCATATTGTCATTTTAGCTCAGTGGTAGAGCGACCAGCTAGAGACCGAGAGATCCGTGGTGCACATCCCGGCTATGGCGTTGAATTTTTCAGTCTGACTCTACATCCATTATCATACTTGTTTCGCAAGGACTCCTGCTTCTAAAATAAAACCCTACTTCTAACAATTGAATTATAATATATTATATTTTTCAGTCATACTAAATAAAATTTTACAAGGGGAGTGCAATTCGGTTTGTGAAGGACGTGCTAAGTAAAAAAAAAAATTCTTAGAGAAAGTATAATTTTTAACCGACCAGTCCAATATTCATCATAAATAAACAAATCTATTGAATGAGTATACATACACTCTTCCTCCTGCTACACATTCGTTAGCTGGCAAACCTTAATGGATAGGCACAATTAACTACGTTTAAAACACACATAGATCTTAAATATACAATTTACTGAAAAACTTTTTTGCAGCGTTAGGCATTTCCGAGACATTCGTCGTTATTGGTCCGAAGTTTGAAATACTTTAAACCATGCATACTAATTTATTTTATATTACTAAAACAGAGAGAGAGATATATATATAGAGAGAGAGAGCAAATATGCTCGTTGCCTCTGCAAATTGCCCTACAACTGTTCTATTTTAATGCCCATTGCATTAGTATTTATAATTCTGGTATGCATTCATACATAATTTTATTTTTATACTATTTGGTAGCCGCAATTGTTTGTCGTAATAGATAGTCGTAATTGTTAGCCTAATTGATAGTAATTGACAGCCGTAATTAATCATAGTTGATAGCCCAATTGATAGCCGTGATTAATAGTTGTAATTGATAGTCATAATTGATAGTCATTGATAGCGGTAATTGAGCGTAATTGACAGTCGTAATTGATAGCCGTAATTGGCAGTCGTAATTGATAGCCGTAATTGGCAGTCGTAATTGATAGCCGTAATTGGCAGTCGTAATTGATAGCCGTAATTGGCAGTCGTAATTGATAGCCGTAATTGGCAGTCGTAATTGATAGCCGTAATTGGCAGTCGTAATTGATAGCCGTAATTGGCAGTCGTAATTGATAGCCGTAATTGGCAGTCGTAATTGATAGCCGTAATTGATACCCGCAACTGATAGTCGTAATTGACAATCGTAATTAATAGCCCAATTGATCGTAAATGATAGCCGTAATTGATAATCGTAAGTGATAGTCGTAAATAACAGACATAATATAAATACTTGCACAAAATAATTACAATTATATAGTATTAACATATTAAAACAACAAGCTCCTTTATTAGGTCACCACCATGGTAACCTATTTTAACATTAACCGCATGAGAACTATTTTGAAACAAAATATTTTCAATTTATAGCAGAGCACATGAACAGCACTTTGGCAATTAACTATATCACACACAATTCGAAAGAAGCGTTCTTCCCTTTTGATATGAGCCATACATATGCGTAATAAACCTGCAAATTAAGCGCTTATGTCACTTTCTATAAATCAGAAAGACTCCTTCTAGGTAGGCGAAAACATAAGAGTAGTGGGTTGCATTTCCCTACATAAAAATCTGATGTGCTACACTAATATGACTTTCTCTAACAGTTCTACAAACAGAATTCTTAAAAAAAAAGACATGTTTCTTTCTACACCATGCCAATCGAGATAAACATTAGCAGAATGTTCTCATTACTTAGTTCCCTATAAGTAGAAGGGAACTAAAAGAATGTCTATGCTAATGTGATTTAAAAGCTATCGTTATGCGATTGTCATTGAAATTGGCTTCGCATTCTTGGAAGATAATTAAACTTAAGTACCAAGTTTGGTATTTTACAGTCTTTTCGTTTTTGTGTTACCGTGTTCACAGACACATGGGCACTCGGACACACACAGACACATACAGACTTTTTTCTAAAAAATGTTTTTCGATACAGAAGAACCTAAAATTATATTTCGAATGAAAAATGTGTATTGAATTTTTGGGTGCAGTGCAATACCTTGTCTAAGTACATACCATGCACTATCTAGAGAATGCATATATACTTAATACCATTCGAGATATGCATTAGTAGAAATGATCCTTTATCTTGTTCCCTTGTAAATAGAAGGAAAATAAGGGAGTGCGCTTGGTAAAGCGATAGTCAAATATTTAAAAGCTATGTAATTGAAATTCGTTTATTTGTATGACCAGGAGTTTAGAAATTCCCACATGAGAAATGTTTACAACTTTTTTAATTAAAACCAATAACAAGGAATATCTAGGATTCTCAACCTCAAGAAAAAATGTATATGACATTAATAGTGTGTTTTTACGAGATCTAGGTTTTTAGTATAGTATGTTTTTCTATTTTTACGGTTTACCACTATCCAAAATTCATCAGAATGAAGAGATCTTTAGAGGCAATTCCCATGCATATCAAGAATACATTTTACTAGTCATGTAAACATCTTTAATATACGGTACTTTATTCAAAGCAGTGCGAGTTTTGATAAAATAAACATTTTCGAACTTTTTTTTTTTCCATTTAAAGGAACGATGAAATGATTTGCATTAAAATGCGAAATGTTTTAGATATTTTATGACAAATGTAATAGTTATACTTATATCTTTGAAATCTGAAGTCCTCAGCACCAAAAGTAATAAGTATTAGGTTAATTTCAATAATTAACACATTGTAAAGTGTAACTTTTGAATGACTATGTCCTACAAATAACCGCATTTAAATTTGCAAAACATACCCTAAAACAATTCTTGTAGCATTAATTGGATTGAAATGAATATATCAGTGAATATTATTTGTTTATATTCTTCAAGAGCCTGCGGACAACTGGAGCATAAATCTCTTCCTCTTCAGATGCTCTCAGAGAAAATATTTATGGAAAGAAAGTAACGGAGACCTTACATTGTTGCCATTTCTCATGATGATGTGATATCCAAAGAACTCTCCCTAAACATCTCCCATGGAATTTCTAGTTATGTGTTCTGTTACTCCTTTGTAGATCTTAAAGACAATATTTAACACAGAATCTGATATGTTAAACCTTAATTGGGTAATAGTCGTCCCAGGAATGAAAACCATTGGCGACGTATTTTAGAAAAATCTGATATGTTCCATTCACACGACTTTCTCTACATCTCTGCTACAAATTACTGTTAGAAAGCCATTGCTTCTATTTACCTCATGCTAATCGAGACAAAATTAACAGAAATCGTCTTATTACTTGCTTCCTTATAAGTAGAAGTACCATAGGTTAAAATGATAATCAAAAGCTGGTTGCTATGTGATTGAGGTCCCATTGTTTGTATGGATGGAAATTTTATCAATCTGAAACCAAAAACAAGGAATATCTTAAAAACGATCAACCCCGCGAAAAAAAATTATATAACATAAATTACGTGTTTTAATGTGCTCCTTATTTTTTGTATGGTAAGTTTTTGTCCATCTCTTACAGTTTAGCAGTTATGCAAAATATATTTACATTTTATTTCTTAGGTAATCTTTAATGTATAGTATTTTAATAAAACTCATTAGAGCCATTTGTAAGAATATAAAACAATTTGAAGCAAGTTAAATATAAAGGGTAGTTTGGGGTGGGGGAATTTTTCTCAAAATTTTCGTGTCGCATCCCTGGAAGATACTAAACTTAAATACCAAGTTTGGTATTTTACAGAATTTTCGTTTTTAAGTTATCGTGTTCACAAACACACGGACACACGAACACACACACACACACACACATATAGACCTTTTTCTGAAAATGCTTTTTTTGGTTACAGGGGACCCTAAAACATATATTTCCGGTGAAATCTCGGTACCGAATTTTTGGGTGGAGGGCAATACCTTCTCTATACACTATGTACATAGCACGTGTAGAGAAAGTAAAAATATGTTATATTTCATAAAACTACACATTAAGAGTATCCATTTCATATATTTGTTAACTTAATTTAAAAATCTTAATAGTTACTTCGCATTCTGAAACCCTAATGTAATTGAAAATTCCTATACAACGAAACGGAATGAATATAAACATTTAATAATAGTTCCAAAACGAAATTGTAGATTTACAGAATCCATTTTTCCCCTTTTATTCTCCTTTAACTTTGAAGGTCATATCTAACGATGAATGGATGAAATGGGTGACATTTTTGCTCAAATGATTCCGAGCTCCAAAGAACTTTAAGTACCTTTACAGAATAAGGGGAAACCACAGAAACACCTTACAAAGATAACTCACTAACATTCGAACTCGGGATCTCCTGAATTGATGGTTCCGAATTATAGATTTACGGCACGTAAAAGAACCTGAAGCCTGATAAAAAGGCCTTTGTGCAAAATTAAGCTGTCTTTCACAATCCATATAGAATGGGACGCTGAGAACCACATCAGTAATAAAAGCATCCGTAAATAAGAAAATAGATTTCAATAACAATTTCTTAAATTGAGTGGGTATATTCTTTTCGTTATAGAATGTTTGTCCAAAAAGTTTGATAAACCCTGTATAATATCCTACTATGAACTATACAACACTTGCTTGCATTCCTCTTATAAAACCCAACCAGTGATACGAAAGGGAATAAGAAAATTATTCGAGAGACATTGCTTGTAAGTTTTCAGGTAAGGGTTTTTTACTATGAATATTCTATACATAACGTAAATCCTTTCAGTGAGCAGCATTTAGGATTTAATGAACAAGTTCAAAAAACGATAAATATGGAATTTACCGAAATAGTTTCAGAGATAAAATTTGACATTCGTGATAGGGCTCGAAAGCCCTAAATCAAAACATTAAGTATTTTTTTTAACAATTTCCATGTGTGGAGGGCGCCATATCTCGCAAGCAATAAATATTTAACTAGACATTTAAGTTAAGTAATCTTACAAAGGCGGATATCAACATTTTAAATAAATACCTACATATCAAGCAACCCTTTAGAGAGAAAGCAATCAATATTATTTTTTATTTTCTCTAAAATGGCCTTAACGAGATTGATGGAAATGCTGTATACTAGGGCATTTGAAAAATAATGGCAACACTGTTATAACATCACAAAAATTATTTAGGTTACTTTTGACATAACGAACTCATTTATAGTCTTCTGCTAGGTCAAAGATACAATGTCAAATCCTTGGAAGGCCGCGCTCTCCATCTGCAGCAACATTTTTGGATGTCTCTCACTGTTGGATCTAGAGCTCTCTGATCTGAACCCTTAATTGAAAACCTCATAGAGTTCTTTGATCTTTGAGAATGTCATAGTCAACAGGGCTCATGTCTGGAGAACTTGATGAATGTTCGAGTACTTGTCAATTCCTTTTCTAAACAAATTCCCCATTGTTGCGGCTACATATTAACGAGAATTATGGTCCACCTGGGTAATGTGTTTCGCATTCAAGAAGTTGATAGTTCGAATCTCGATTAGGGGAGTTTCCCTTATCCTGAGAAGATGAATGTGGAGTATTTTTAAGCTTCATGGACCCCGAGATCATCACTTCATTGATTTCAATCATCGTCCGATATGACCAACCAGGTTAAAAAAAAAATGAAGACAGCATTATCATGTAACACAATAGGACTCCCAATGACCTGAGGGCGTTTACGACGCCATGTATGGCGCAAATGTTGTTCCATGTAACACGAGTAATAGTCTCCATTTACTATTGTAGCATGAGGTGAAGAATATACTAAGCTTATGTATTCATTAGCACAATACACAATGAATAAAGAAAGTACTATCCGGGCTTGTAGGGCGTGGTCCATTGGGTTTTGAAGTTCCCGACGTTTCGCCAGGGGCTGCGCTTGGCATCTTCAAGGTGATCCGGTGGCTGGTCAGAGCTCGAATGAATTCTTGCGTGCGTGCGTGCGTGCGTGTCTGGTAGGCTCGTGGTGAACCTAAGTGTTGTTGCTGTGTACCTACCCTGATAAGGGTTTAACCACAGGAATGAGGTGAAGGTTGAGGTTTACAGTTTGGGGATTTCGAGTGTTGGTGATATGGCGGTAGCGCTGGATAGGCTCCTCGAGCGGTTGCATTTTTCAGGAGCAGCATCCTTTCCTATGCTCCGCTGGTGCTTATTTTTTTTTTTAATTATGTTGGTGAAATTTTGATAGACTTCTCCCAATGAGAGGGGGGAGTGCTTTGTTCATTACGCTGTTGGCTGTTGGCTGGTTTAAAGCCGTTGTTACCGGGGGTGCCCATAAGACATGCGGGGAACCCGGAACCGCCTCTTTCGACGTTCAGTGGGTAAGTACTCCCCCAGAGATCTGATAAGTACGTTCTCATGGTCGCCCAATCTGGCGTAGAATTTTTGAGCCCGGCGCCTAATGACATCTTCCACACATGAGAGGGCTGAAGCTTCATGTAGTAGCCTCAAAGGGAAACGTCGACATACAGAATATATGGACCGGAGTCCTCTATTCTGTACCCGCTGTATCCAGAGAAGCCAGGAGTCTGCTGCCATACCCCACACTTCCCAGGCATAGAGCATCAGGGGGACTACAAGCGCCTTGAAAAGATGTAACTTTAAATGAACCGGCATCTGGGAGGTCAGTACAGGGTAAAGGGAGGCTACCGCCCCCTTCGCTCTGTCAGATGTTCACGAAACGTTAGGCCCTTATCAAGAGTGACGCCCAGGTATTTGATGGTATTTTCCCACTCAATCCTCTGGCCCTGATAGGAAAAGCTGGGTATCTGGTTTATTGCGGGGCGTTTTCTGGAGAACAGAACAGCATGACTTTTGCCCGGGTTAACGGACATCCGCCACTGTCTGCACCAGTCCTGAACGAGATGGAGGTGTCTCTGTATTGGATTGAAGGCTCTGCGTAAGGTATCCAGGCCTTGTTAAGGCGCATAGCTTCTTCCTTGCGTTTAAAGTTATTTCCATGTTTGTATATTTCTATTGCCTCCCTATGTAAACGGGCTTGGTAGTTAACGGAGGAAGACAGAATTTCGGTGCTTTATAACTGATGTCATGTTCCAATAATAAAGAGTGTTCTGCTACTGCAGATTTTTCCATTTGTCCTAGACTACTCTGCCTTTCACGTTCTTTTAATGTGTTGCCACATACTGCGTATGGTAGTGCCGATATAAACCTGGCCAGAGTTACAAGATTTTTGTAAACACCAGCGGATGAGTGACGATGGCGTTTGGCTTTAGCCGATCTCAGCAAGTGTTTTATTTTCAGTGTTTGTCTGTAGACGGTATCAATGTCGAAGGATCGTAGAAGCTTGTCTAAGCGTTCCGTTACGCCCTTGATATACGGCAGGAAGGCCTGGTCGGTTTTCTGTTTTCCCGTTGGTATGCCTGGGATGAAGTGCCCGCCGTATCTACTTATTAGAGTAGCCATTGGCTTGGAAGGCTGAATTTAAATGGTTTTTGCTGCAGATGCGTTTGGCTCGGTCGTTGAGAGTTTTAATAATTCCTTGCTTCTGTCTGGATTTAAAGTTTTATGTAAATAGCGGTCGGTGTGTGTTGGTAGACTTTGTATTATAGGCGCAGATCTGCCGTTCTGATGACAAACACATCTAGAAAGGCCAGTCTATTATTTTCTTCTTTTTCCATGGTGAATTGAATATTTGGGTTCATTTTGTTCAGCTGTGACAAAAAATGCTGTAGCCTATCTTCTCAGTGGCTCCATATGACAATTGTGTCGTCGCCGTATCGTAGCCAGACCTTAGGTTTAAGAGGCGTACTTTCAAGTGCTGTCTGTTCGAACCTTTCCATGAAGAAGTTGGCTATGACGGGACTCAGCGGACTTCTCATGGCGACGCCGTCTGTTTGTTCTTAAAAGGCACATTTAAATTCAGCCTTCCAAGCTAATGGCTACTCTAATAAGGAGATACGGCGAGCACTTCATCCCAGGCATACCAACGGGAAAACAATAAAACCGACCAGACACCAAGACCTTCCTGCCGTATATCAAGGGCGTAACGGAACGCTTAGACAAGCTTCTACGACCCTTCAACATTGATACCGTCTACAGACAAACACTGAAAATAAAACACTGCTGAGATCGGCTAAAGACAAACGCGATTGTCACTCATCCGCTGGTGTTTACAAAATTCCTTGTAACTCTGGCCAGGTTTACATCGGCACTACCATGCGCAGTGTGGCAACACATTAAAAGAACATGAAAGGCACAGTAGACTAGGACAAATGGAAAAATCTGCAGTAGCAGAAAACTCTATTATTGGGACATGACATCAGTTATAAATACACCGAAATTCTGTCTTCCTCCGTTAACTACCATGCCCGTTTACATAGGGAGGTAATAGAAATATACAAACATGGAAATAACTTTAATCGCAAAAAAGAAGCTATGCGCCTTAACAAGGCCTGGATACCTGTGTTGGAAAGCAAACGTATTGGCACAGACAAAAGCAAAGCACAAAACAGCCTACAAATGCATGCGTGCCACTCACAGCACGGAGAGTAACAGACTCCGCCCACCGGCCTTGTATAAAAACGCGCTCTCCACGGCTTGACATTCGTTGGGGAGCAAAATGCTACCTCCTTTTTACCCATACCCATCTCAAAAAATGAAACAGCCATCCTTAACACCCCATCCCGAAATAAAAACCCTGCGGTTAAACCCTGTTGAGGGTGGGTATGCAGCAAAAACACTCTGGCTGAACCTCAGCCAGCCAGTAACTTGAGTGAGTGAAGAATTCATTCGGGCTGCGGCCTCACTGTACCCGATGCTGAAGTCCACGATGCCGGTTCCCCTTAAGTTGCGCCTTTTGAGGGCCCTCATAGTCCCCTTATTAATCTACGCCAGTGAGATCTGGGGCATGTCGGCAGATTCCAGTCTGCTGTTGCTGTTCGACTATTTCCTACGAGACTCCTGCACGAAGCCTCTGGTCTACCATACCTGGAGGACGAGATTAGGCGTCGGGCAACAAAATTCAACGAAGGGTTACCATTCCATCGGAGCGCCCTCGTTAGGTCTCTTGGGGATTACGATCCCACAAACCGCCGCTTCAGGCGATACCGGCTTCACCGCATGGCTTGCGGGCATCGCCGGTAATGAAGGAGCACCTCCAACATCTGCTACGGCTAAGCTCCTTACAGTCCTTCAAGAGTTGCTTGGATATCAAAATTAAAGAAAACCCAAAATAAACATTTTGAATAAACTTCACACCAGCGGTGCACAAGGGCCTTTGCACCATAATAGGCAACCGTCGAGGAGCAATACTTGCCTCCTCCTGTCACCCCACAACCCCAAATCTCACCCGCCATACTGCAAACCCCACAATCCCGTCAGTAGGTGGTTTAGTTCTCTCCGAGAACAGGGACACGTCTAACACATCTCGGGCTGCCCTCAGCCTGCCATCTGCTCTGGGAAGAATGCATTCGAGCTCTGACCAGCGACCGGATCACATGTGAAGATGCCAAGCGCAGCTCTTGGCGAAACGTCGGGAACTTAAAAAACCCAATGGACCACGGCCTACAAGCCCGGAAAGTACTTTCTTTATTCAAGACGCCGGCCGTGAAAGCCGGAGTTTGTACATAACCCACAACAATCATCAGATTCAAAGAATCCTGCAATGCTCGATTCTGATTGGCGCATGGTGATTCTGTATGATAGCATTAGCTTGATTGACCATGAAGTAGGGTATGTAAGATTATGTATTCATAATTATGTTTTGAGAGATGCTGCAATGCTAAACATGTTTTTGAGCATGGTGATTATGTTGGCTCATTCGCTAGATTGTCCTTTCAGCTCAGGTGAATATGAACATATCCACGTCTCATCCATTGTGATATGCGATGAGGGAAGGTGTCAACTTCCGGTTCAAATGCATTTTTATTTTCTCCATTCGCTGTCAATTTTCAATTAAGAGTATGGGGAGAAAATTTTCGCATTTTCAGGTTTTTTCTTAAAAAGATATGGACAGACGACGTTGGAATATCAGGTTCACTGGAAATTTTCACACATGTCCAGCGTCCGTCATCTTTCAATAAAGCCGTAGCAGCCTCAAATTGGCGATCGCCTGTTGTGACAAAGGGTCAACCAGCATGTGCACTGTTTTGACATCCCTTTCTTCTTTGGCGGGAGACTTCCACCCATCTTGCAATAGTTCGATTAGAGAGGACTTCTCTCCCGCACTGCTTTGAAGCACTGACTTGCATTTTTACCTCTTGAAACTTGGAGTTTCATGCAACACCTTTGTGTATATCTACTGAGCATCGTTTTAGGGGGTATTACTAACAAAATGTGAGAACAAAATATTATAATACAATAATTATCCACAATACATTACTATTTCGAGACTTTCAATATCACAGATTTATACCAAGACAACTTAACAATATACTACAGGATTACAATAATTGTTACCACTATAATAATTGATTTACACCAATGCTGCCATTAATTTTAGTATTTCACCCACTTATGTGACAAATAAAATGCACTCATGTGACATTTCTGATAGGACGAAGCGTCAGGGCGGGTGTTTTGTAGGTGCTCCGATTTTCCACGGCAGTCATTCTAGAACTCCTCCATAATAATATTTCTTGTCCTCAATTTAAACGTCAGTTCATATTCTTACTTCCTCACTTTCAAACCAGGATTCGGGTTAATCACCCATGTCCGGCTTCTCTGTGATCTAGAGTCTTTGCTCCTCAACAGGCGTCTGACCCCAGGCGCTGGCTTGTAAGTTCTGGGAAGTAAGTCCTACATACGAGGGGAATAAATAGATAACTGAAATAATGATAGAAAAATAAAGTGCAAAATGTATATCTTGAATATTTTTAGAATAACTATGAAGTCTTCCTTATTGGGAAGGAATATTGAATAATTTTGTATATCGGCTAAACCATAAGGGGTAGAAAGTAGTATGGAACACAGAAAATATAAGTATGCTTAAAATTTTTTAAGTAATGCTTATGTGGGATTAGTGATTTCAGGGATAATCCAATTATTGTTTTCAATTGTTTAATATGCTTTTGATTTGTTTGAAGCATTATTTCTCCTCAGTTTCTCTTCGGATCTCATGGAAGAAACATAATAGTTTAAGGTGATTGTGAAATTTGACCAAACATTATTAAATCTTACAAAATCATTTTAATAATATAGTAATATGAACAGTAAACTTAAAAAAAATAGCATTTTCCCAACTTGGCGCACATTAACTATCAATTAACTGAAGCTTTAAAGGGCTGATTATTAATAGGCACACCCACCTATAAATCTTGTTTTCTCGCAACCCCAAATGCTCCATCGAAGCAAATTAGTTTCAAAAATGTTATTCCGTCTCTCAGAAATGTATTAATGAAAATGGTCATTCAAATAATTTTGCTAAATAATGTTCCATTCTGATACAAAACTTTTTAAACGTTTAAAGAGTTTTAGAGATTACGAAAAGTAAAAACGTAATAATTAGGATTAATATTAAAAAGTTGATAAAATAGATTTATTTGTGAACTAGTTTACTGTAAATCTTGAATTTTTATGTGATTAGGTTTAAAAATTTTCTTAGATGGCAAAAAATCAGTATATTTGTTTATAAGAACTGAAATACATTGCAATAGAATACCTTAGATATTGTGGACTTTCCCAATTTCAAGATGCATCGTCCCTTTAAGCTAGCCAGTCTTCCTGCCCGCGCTCGCTAGGCGCCTAGCTTTGGCGCTTCTTGGCATACGAGATCGTACGTTCGATTCTCACCATGGGCATGGGTGTTTTTGTGTTTGTTCATATGTGTATGTACACGAGTGTATTTAGAAGCAAAAAGCAAACAGTAAATCAAATAGGTCAGCAAAAGAAATGACAGGAAACTAGAAAAAAGAGGAAAAAGGGTATAGCCCTGTGACTCGACAAGCCTCTGGAACTGTTGTATAAGCCAGTAGGTATGTAGTGCAGCACATACAGGGTGTTAATGAACTACACCAAAATAAAGTATGAGATTGTGCACGTGACTGATATAAGTAATTTGAGATCGGTGATGCATGGTCTCCGGATAAACATAAATATTTTTAATATTCTATTATAGCAACACCAATCTTCTAATTGAAGATTTAATGCTTATTGCCTGAAATTTTAGGAACCTCTGCGCTTAAAATATTTGATTATTCTTACCAACCTGTATATTGAAGCATCCAGAAGCAGTAACACGTATCTGCATGAACGCTTCCAGTGTATTAGCTCCGTATGAACTAGATAGGCAGGAATAGTTATTTATGATAGGAGACTTAAAAGTGCAGACTTAATAGTTTGCGTAACGAGACCATAAGACCGAGTATAGCAATCCCACGAGCAAAATAAAAACACTTATCTTGAGTGTCACACTATATTTAGACAGCACAATATTTCTAGATTTATCAATAAATTTATAATAAAGGTTCAACATTCCTTTTGTTCAAGGAATAGTAACGTTTTCCTATCGCTTGGAGGCGTGTGTTTAGGTGGGAATAGAATTCGTATATCGATATAGATTGGTAATCGATGTAGTAATGTCAGTTCTTTACTCTTTACCATAAATTTTATAAATTAACAATTAAATGATAAACTAGAGTAAGTACAACCGAAAACCAGCAAACACGTTTTATATATTTGAAGTTGCCAATCGAAGAAAATTGCTGTCTAGTTGAGCATGTTTAGACTCGAGAAAGGAATAGTAAACAAGATGGTGGTACTATTTTGTGTTGCTAAATTCAGACATCATACTATTATCAGGTGGTATTGCAACGTCAGCGGAAGTGTTTGGAAAGATGAGTCGCATGTACATTAAATATCCGATGTGTTCCTTTCACACGACTTTCTCTACATCTCTGCAACAAATTATTGTTAAAAAGCTGGTGCTTCTATTTACTTCATGCTAATTGACAAAAAATTAGCAGAAATAGTCTTATTTCTTGCTTCCTTGTAAGTAGAAGCGAAATAAGGGCGTACCATAGGTTAAAGTGCTAGTTAAAAGCTGGTTGCTTTATCACTGAGGTTCCTTTGCTTGTATGGACAAGAGATGACAAATTCCTGTATGGGAAAAGCATAAGTTTTATAAAGCTGAAGTAAAACAAGGAATATCTCAAAAACGACTAACTCCACGGGAAAATGATATATAACATAAATTGTGTTTTTAACGTGCTCTACATATCTGTGTGCTAAGTTTTGGTCCATCTCTTACGGTTTAGCAGTTATGCAAACCTCCGTAAAAGTCATCCAGAATGAAGTAATCTTCAGAGGCTATTCCCAGAAAATTTGAGATATACATCTCATTTGGCAGGTAAATATCTTTAATATACGACATTTTAATCAAAATCGTTAGAGCCATTTTTGAACAAATCAAAATTTTCGAAAAAAGTTCCATGTAGAGGGTAGTTTGGTATGGGGGGAGTTTTTCTCAAAATCTTCGTGTCGCATCCCTGGAAGATACTTAACTTAACTACCAAGTGTGATATTTTACCGACTTTTCGTTTTTGAGTTATCGTGTTCAAGGACACGATAAAAAACAAAGTTTTTTCTGAATTTTTTTTTTTTTTTTTTGGTTACAGGGGATCCCAAAACATATCCCCTGATATCTTGGTATCAAAATTTTGGGTGGAGTGCAATACCTTCTCTATACACTATGTACATAGTCGGGCAGAGAAAGTAAAAATAACGATATATCGATTGGGCTCCACTAGCAGGGTAACTCTTTCAAAACAGCAACATTCTATTTATAATTGTGCAATGCACAGAGAAGATGTCATTAGAAGTACAGTCTGGGCTGAAATCGGAGTGGGGTATGGAGCAATACATCAAAACCGGTACCAAACTCATTAGAGAGGGGCTCGCGTGGATTAGACTAGGAGCATGGAGGAGCACGAAAATTTCTGACCAGAATGGTACGAGAATCTGTCCCATTTGCGAGGAGGAAGAGTCGTGGACTCACATCTTGGCAAGATGTAGGGGTACGGAGGAATGGCGGGAAAAATATTTGCCGCGATTTTTTACCACCGCGAATGTAGGGCTAGAAGCATGTTGGACGCTACTGGCAGGCACGGAAAACATGGACGGGCTAGGTAAATTTATACTTAAGGCAAGACAGCTGAGATATGAGGAGGCTGCCAATAGAGAACGGGGGAGGGGAGATAAGATCAACTAAACAAAAGTGACTACATTGTTCTACATACATATATATTATGTCATACTTAGGTCACTGTTGTGCTATAGTTTTATATATGTTGTATATATTATGTGTATATATGTCTTTTAAGTGTAATTTTCTATTATAAGAGGGTGCATTTATGAAGGTGTACTCTGTGCTGTAAATTTAAATTGCTATATTTGAATGTCTTTGTATTTTTATTTTCGGGTTCACTCTTAATTCTTTATTGTTGTTCAATAATGCTTTGGATTGTGTATTTCCTTTGTCTTTTTATTTTCGTGTTTACTGCTTTAATTCTTTGTTGTGGTTGTTGTTTTAATATTACTTGTAATGTATATTACAAAAGCACGTACGGTCTGTGGACTCGTGCGATTGTTGAAATTCTATGTATGATATTGCTATGTCAATAAATACACTTATTCATTTAACATTCTATTTAACGGATACTGTGATACTAACAAAAATTAAGTTGGTAACATTGGTGTGTTATAAATGTTTTATAAATCTAGAGTTATAAAAACAATTTTTTGTTCAAGCGTTTTGTGTTAAAAATCTTACTTTTAACAGTGTCTGTCTAAAAAATGAATAATATATTCGAGCAAAGCACGCTTCCGTGACAAACTACGCTATAATGAATAACAAAGGAAGCCATTTGGGTTTGTAATACAACGTTACTAAACAGAGGTGCTTTATCTTCTGAATAAAGAGTAAATTGCCTGATGTTGTGTCGCGTGTAATTAATTCTCTCCCTAAGAATATCTTATTACTTCCTTGTGCTTAGCCCCTGGTAAGAGCCTTTTAATGCTCTCTCTTGACGCCATAATCTTTATTTTCTATCCTCTTTTCTTTAAGTGCTTCACCACTTTTTAATTATTGTTTAAACTTTTTAGTTGTACGCTCCAAATCGAGCTCACAGTTGGATCCAGTGTCCCAGTTCTCTTTAACTTTCATGCCGGATAAAGTTTATGAGCATTTAACTAGGAAGTTCTTTGGTTTTATTGGATACGACCTACTTGATGTGTATCTCTTTATGTGTTTCTTCGCTTTTATTCATATATTTTACTGCTCATTGTTCTCTTTCTTACGAACTTAAGCTTAATCTCACGAAATTCAGGAGTTAAACAGAAAGAAGCATTTTCCATGCAAGTGCAATATTTTGACGTGGAGTTTACATTTTGCTCACAATATTTGTCTTTATCACACTATTATAACTGCAGAATAATTATTCCTGAAAATGTGCTAACTTCTGCTATCCAAACACTCCTTAACGTTGTATTTAACTAATAATTTTTGACAAACTCAGTACAAGTTTATTATGAATTTCCAACAGCAAGAATTTTCTGCGGCCTTTATCTTTCAATTATTTTAAACTTTTTATCTGAGCTTCGGCTTTACGTTTTCCTGCTGGATTTTTGTTCTATGAGTAGATTATAGAATCCAGCTGCAGTGGCAAATTAACAGAAGACATAACACAATCAAAGACTTATGTATATCGCTTGTTAATGTCACTTTATGACTTAAATATACATATATGTATACAATCCTAGATGCAAAAATTCTCTGGAATCGTTTATTTTCTCCTTAATGCATACGGAAAAAAAAAATATATTTTATTTTAGGTGTTGGTAACGGATTTGACGATAATTTCAATTTTAATGCTGATAATTATTATTATCTTTGCTTGGCAACTAGCTTTTGTTGTCTATGCATGTTCGTGTGTCGCATTGCCTAATGTCGCCAACGGAGCACATACGAACATAAAGTTTTATGTTTTGTTAAAAATATATCCATCAGATTTTGAGATGATGGAAGAGAATTATGGTGAAGCAGTAAGGAAGAAAACTCGGTGTATGAATGGCATAAACGTTTCATCAAGATGTTCGAACGCTGAAGAAATTACTGTTCATATGACAGGAAGCTGAAGGCTGCTTCCAGCAGTGCTTCCAATCTCTTGACAAGTGGTGGTATAAGTGTGTTACTGTGGAAGGGAATGGTGTATAATTACATTATGAGAACTTGATTCTGTGTTATTTACATATAGCGGAAACTTTTTGAAAGTAGTATGTACATACATATAATGGCTGATCATTTTTACTTTCTCTAGTGGATACATAATAGATAGAGGTGGTAATGCGTTCCACTCCCCAAAAATTTCTAAGGAGATTTCAATGAAAATACACGTTATGCTGTTTATAGTCTCTGTGATGCTTCCTTCTTTAGCTGAATATCCCATCACTTTTCCTGGGAGTACTTCTGTTGGATAATTCAGTTATAAGTAAATGTACTAATGTAATTAAATCAAAACAAACAAACAAACTTATAACAAGTAAAATCTAAAAAACGGTCAATTCCACGAAAAAAGTATTTTAATATAAATTTTGTTGTTTTTGTGTGGTAAGTTTTTTTTCTATTTCTTACAGTGTACCAGTTATGCAAAATTAAATAGAAATCATCCAGAATAAAGAGATCTTTGGAGATTCTTCTCAGAAAATTCAAAATATACATTTTATTTGCTATGTGAATGTCTTAAATATCAGAGATTTTAATTAAAGGCATTAGAGCCATTTTTAGTAAATCAAAAATTGTTAATCTTTTTTTTTGTAAAGGGTAGTTTTGGGTGGGGGCACTTTCTTGAAAATCTTCGTTTCGTCTCCTTGTAAAATACTAAACTTAAATATAAAGTTTGGTATTTAATGGACTTTTCGTTTTTGAGCTATGCTGCCAACAAACACACACACACACAAACACACACATTCACACACACATTTTTCTAAAAAAGCAATTTCTTGGATTCAGAGGGTCCCAAAATATACGTTTCCGATGAATTCTCGGTATAAAATGTTTGCGTGCAATCAATACCTTCTCTATACACTATGTACATAGTACGTGTAAGAAAGTAAAAAAGGGAAGCACCGGTTTTTGAAGATTTTCAGGTTTCAGTGTTTCCATATGCAGATGAGCTAATGTTAGTTCTCTACGATTAATGGACTATAATGGGACTAGACAGACTTAAGAATTACTTGCACAAATGACTAATTACAAATGTTAATAAAAGTAAACAATAATTCCATTTATACCAGCGAAAAGATATGGACACGTGCAGAATAGTAGTTGTAGAACGTTGATGAGAACTTATCCATCAGAAAATAACACTCAGAAATGAAGGCAGCAGACACTCTGAGGATACGTGGTATAGCTATATCTGTAACATTATTGTGGAATATATATCCAACTACAGTTAGATCCATATGAATCAGAAATTTGGAAATGAAAGCAAATCGATGTACCATGTACAATGTACCGATTTAGTTCCTCATGTTTTAAAAGTAATTTTGGGGATCAACTACAGAACACTTCTCCTACTATTCATGTAGGAACCATAGTATATTCCTCGTCCAATATGTAAATAAATACAAACAAAGAATCTTGAGGCGCCATTTGCATGAAGGGTGCGTAGAAGTCAACCATAATTTACGTCTCGGCAAATGTGGGCTACTCTGGAAAATGCTGAGTTCCACATCCGCAAGGAGATGATAGAAATATGAAAAGTTAAATGTTGGATTAGAATTGATCATGGAAATAAATCACTAATTAGGGTGATCTGCTATCGTGAATAGGTGATAATGGAAATAGATTTGACGGGATATAAAATTAAGAAACCGTAGGAGTTGACTATATTCAGATAGCAGGTCAGGAAAATAGCAAAGCGTTTGGAGGAAAGCTACACCTTTGTGAGAATAACATGTAATAAGCAATTGGCCAATGCACGGAGAACACTTTGCGGGAAGTACGATCTAGGGTGAAATCTAAATAGGAACCATACATCCAGCCTGTGCCTGCTGTGGCTTAGATTTGGTACATAGTAAACGCTAAAAATTACTGATGAAAACAGTATGATAATCTACTTCATTTGCGAGAAGAGGTTCCATGTGCATATCTTATCAAGATATAGGATCCAGAAATGCAGGGGAAATATTGCCACAAACGAGTATAAGAATCCACTTTTATTTTCATTTCCATCTTCTCTATTATTTTATACTAATGATTTTATAGGTTTATTCCCTTATCATTTTAACAGAACTAGTCATATAGTAATAACTCTTTCATTAGCTCTACCTATATGATTAATTACCATATATATGATAATTTTACTTTTCGTATTGGATGCTATTGTGGATGGGATAACTGGCTGGGTGTTTGTGCTTTATATAAAGCTACACATATTATTAGATCCTTTTGTTGTGTTTCTTTCTCGCCTAATTTTTAGGTAATTTAATATGGCATAAAATACGGTATACCGTTGCTTTATGTTTGTAATTATCTGTTATATTTTAATATATTTATCAACTTGTTATGCGCAGTGGTGTTTCCTTGTAGGTAGTTCTTTTTGGGTTTCCTGTCCTTTTTAATTTACTCTTTTGGACCCGGAGATTTGTTATATTGTAATGCATATAAATATACTAATTTATTCGATTAAGGTGTATTGATAGCGTTTACTTCGTGACAAAGATTATGAGTTACCACAGATTTAATCCCATATCTAAATTTCATTTCTCCGTAGTAGCATTTTCCTTCTGAGCATGACCAAACTAGCAACCCTTACTGCAGCTAACCTGAAGGCGACATTGCAGATTCTAGTTCAGTTTTAGATTAAACTCTGCATTGGTCATACACTAGCCCATACACTAGCAGACAAAACGAACGGAATACTGTAAATTTTGCATTGGAAAGAAGAACCGATTTTCAGAAAATCAATTTGTTTACCCCTTATTTCGATCCAGTTCATTTACATGTACCTAACCTAACGTAGCCTAACCTCGACGAAATTTCGAAACCTGTCGCTCACTTGCCACGTCTGCGTAACCAATAGAAAAGACTCAGGAAAGATCCTTAGTCTAAAGTTGAACTAGAACCTGCAATTTTGCAACCTGAAATCAGTGTTCTTTAATTTTAGATTAGAAAGCATTCTGTAAGTTCGTTTAGCCAGGAAGCCACTGAACATATAACTTGTCAAGACATATACATGCATACATATGTTTATATACTATGGGGGAAAAAACAATGTACAAAGCTCTTGCTTAAAGCTTGGGTTACAAAAACAGCAGAATAGACATATAATCACTCCATTTGTATTTGAGGCCTTTACTATACTTAATGTGCTGCATAAAAGCACATGACTTCTTTTTTTTCAATCACATAAAAACAAAGAGTATCAAAAACTAGTGTTTTATGTATAAATAAATATAATTACATTATATGTAACACTGATGTAATGTCAGATGATAGTTTTCTAATTATTGACATAGTAGTTACTACTAGTAATTATATAAAACTAAAATATGATTATTGTATTATGTACTCTTCATAAATGTCAACAAATTACAATACATATTTACACATCTCTTATAGAATTTCCAATGCAAAAATTTACAATTATGCACTAGAGTGTAAAATATCAAAGCATTGGGCTTTACAGACCTTGTGTCATTACTAAATATTAAAAAAATTCATTTGACACGTCCATGCAAGTCAAAGTATATATCAATTCCATTTGAATATAAAACATACACCCTAATATACAAAAAAATGCAATACATTACAATACCATATATACAATGAATGTTGACAGTATTGTCAGGCAGATTTGTCACTTAAATATTCATTTACAGAGTAAAATGATTTATTGCAAAGGTACTCCTTAAGAGAGGCCTTAAAAACCCTGAAATTCCCAACATTTTCTTTGAGATTACTGGGGAGAGCATTAAATATCTTGATTGTTTCATAATATACACCTTCTGATGGCAACGAAGATTGGCATTGGGATGATGAATATATTCCTTTTGTCTAGTATTAATGTTATGAATTTCCATGTTTGTTATAAAACTATGTCGATTAACTGCATAGAATTTTAAAATGGATAGTATATAAACGCAAGGTAAGCCCAATTTTTTAAACACGAGTAGTTCCTTGCATGACTGTCTTCTATAGGCATTACAGGTTATTCGTATAGCTTTCTTCTGTATCCGGAATATGCATTCACTATCCATTGAATTACTCCAGGATATTATTCCATACTTTTTTTTTTTTTTTTTTAAACAGTACCCGAGTCTGATCAGGACTCCGGTGCTGTATCCCCGTTTACATCCCCCCTCTAAGTTTACTGTGCGATTACTGTTTTTTTACTTTCTCTAACCCCATATGTACAATGTACATAGGGATAGAGAAGTATTGCATTCCACCCAAAAATTCGATACCGAGATTTCACCGGAAATACATGAAAACTTGGTATTTAAGTTTAGTATCTTCCAGGGATGCGACACGAAGATTTTGAGAAAAATCCCCCCACCCCAAACTACCCTTTACATGGAACTTTTTTCGAAAATGTTGATTTTCTTAAAAATGGCTCTAACGATGTTGATTAAAATAACATATATTAAAGATATTTACCTAACAAATAAAATGTGTATCTTGAATTTTCTGGGAATAGCTTTTGAAGACCTGTTGCTTAATTTGGCATAACTAGTAAACCGTAAGAGATAGACAAAAACTTACCTCACAAAAAAATGTAGGTCTTGTTAAAATACACAAGTTATGTCATATACATTTTTCTCGTGGAGCTTACCGTTTTCGAGGTATTCCTTGTTATTGGTTTCGGTTGTGAAGTACTTACACTTTTCACAGACGGGAGTGTCCGTTTTTCTTTTGTTCTACTCCTGGGCAAGAGAAGAAGCAATTCGTAATGCCAATCGCATAACGACAGCTTTTAAAACATTTGACTATTGGTTTAACCTAGTGTATTCCCTTATTTTCTTCCAACTTATAAGGAACTAAGTAATAAGTACATTGTGCTAATGAGTACCTCGATTAGCAAGGTGCAGAAAGAACAAGAATCTTATGTAAGAAGTTTGTAGAACAGCTAGAGAAAGTTATGTGAGTGCAATACATCAGATTTTGTATTGTTCCTTTACACAAACATATACACATTGCCCAAGGTGGGACTCGAACCCACGATCCCCTGCCCACGAAGCACCAAAGCGAGACGGCTTAGTGAGCGTGGCCATGGGGACAGGCATACTCGATGACGTAGTTAAAGTAGGCAAAATACATCAATTTAAGTGTATCGACTGAGTGAAATTTAACCAGTGCACGGAGAGCATAACCTGCTGAGCTACGTTTAGGTGTGATGTAGCTAATATGTGACTTCCAGTTCAAATGCTTTCTACCTGAAGGCCAAGAAATTTGACTTCATTTAGTTGTTCTAACAATGTACCATTAATTCCTATTTCTATGAGTGTTTGTGGTGAGTGTGTAGTTATAAATTTAACTGTTTTTGTTTTTTCTAGGTTTACCGAGTTTAGAATGTAATAAATGCTGTGTATTACGCGGTCACCTCTAGCAAACTCGTAAACGCTTGTCGCTGTCTTTCCTTAAGCAGGAAACACGGTGTAATGACGAGTTTTGTTCGTATGTCTTTCTGTGGGTTTGAAAACTGTTGCACTTGTAACTCCTGCGTTATGCTTTTGGTGGGGTTTTGTTTCCCTACCGCTCCTACCCTCCTTTTGATGATCCAGTTTGCTCTTTCCCTCTCTCTCTTCCTTCCCTACTCCAGAACACAAACGTTTAATCCCCCCTTGGTTACGGTTGTCTGAGCATGTTTCTCAAAAACCTTAGACACTCGATGTGAAAAAAGAGGCAATTATTACGTTCATTTTGTGTGGTCCTAGGAGCGACTTCTCCATACAACATCTGCACACGCAGTCATGTGTTTCAGAGGTAACAACAGATGTTGGGTGTTTGCTGATACCGAGATGAAATACTAAAAATTCTGGTGTGTTCCATTCACATGACTTTCTCTACATCTCTGCACCAAATTAATGCTAAAAAGCTTATGCTTCTATTTACTTCATGCTAATGAAGAAAAAATTAGTAGAAATAGTCTTATTACATGCTTCCTTGTAAGTAGAAGCGAAATAAGGGAGTACCAAAGGTTCAAGTGATAATCAAAAGTTGGTTGCTGAGTGACTGAAGTTCCTTTGTTTGTATGGACAGGAGTTTACAAATTCCTGAATGAGAAAAGTATACGTTTTTTGAAGCTGAAACCAAAAACAATGAATAACTCAAAAACGATTAACTCCTCGAAAAAAACTAAATAACATAAATTGTGTGTTTTAATGTGCTCTACAATTTTTGTGTGGTAAGTTCTTGTCCATCTCTTATGGTTTAGCAGTTATGCAAAATTCCGTAAAATTCATCCAGAGTAAAGTAGTCTTCAGAGATTAATCCCAGAAAATTCAATAATACATATTATTTATCAGGTAAATATGTTTAATATACGACATTTTAATCCAAATCATTAGAGCCATTTTTGTGAAAATAAAACTTATAAAAAAAAAAGTCATGTAAAGGGTAGTTGGGGGTGGGGAGAATTTTATGGGAAATCTTCGTGTCGGGTCCTTGGAAGATACCAAACTTAAATACCAAGTTCGGTATTCAACTGTCTTTTCGTTTTTAAGCTTTGCTGTCCACAGACACGCACACACACACACACATACACACACAAGCACAAACGGATCTTTTTGTTTTTTTTTCGATTCAGGTGAAATCTCGGTGTCTATACACTATGTACATAGTACTTTTAGAGAAAGTAATAACGTCTCTTGGCTTGAATTAGATTTTCCTCGATTTTCTGGGATGTTCTCGGGACATCTCAGAGAGAAAACCGCAAGAAGGATAGCTCTTTTCAGACAAGGAATCCAAATGGCAAATGATTAACTCGAGGTAGAACTATTTTGTCAAATTATAATTAATTGGATATAATAATTATAAATAATTGTTGAGAATGATTAAATAAGTATAGGCGCTTTCGGAGAAATTTATTTACAATAATTTAATTACAACATTGATTGTACATATGGTTGTTTACCATACACAATAGGACTTTGGGTACATTTAGGGATATAGATTTTATATAAAATAATTTCTATTCAATTTCTTAAACATATTTGTTGTGAATTTTGACATTTATCCCGACCTTCAAAAAATAAAACAGATATATCCCTGATTGAAATTTGAATATTTCCTTCATCTAATTTATGACTCACAATGAGACTATAGTTTCTGAAAGCTCCCTTAGGTCTTCGCTAACCTCAAATTTTACAGTTGGATCAATATCTATGCCTTGTTGTTCAGGTCGATGACAGCTATGTGCACTCGTTTATCGGCTCCTGGTCTGACTACACCATAAACCCTTATGCATGTAGACCTCGTACACAAACAGCTAGCTCACATTTCAGCTTTATGGTGCTTGATGTTACGAAAAACTACACTTCTTCTCCAAAAGCCAAATATGAGGGAGAGTTCCAAACTCGTCGCTCTCAGGGCAACGAGATACCAACTTCTGTCTATGATGGCACTTTCTACTTTTTTTGTACATTTTTAGCTTTTGTTTTTGTTTTCTTTTTTGCTTTTTATTTATTTAATTTTATTTTCGTTTATTTTTATTAATTCTCTTTTTTAATTCTTTGTTTTATTTAATTTCTTTGTTTATTTCATTTTTACTTTCTCTACACCCACTATGTACATAGTATATAGAGAAGGTATTGCACTCCACCCAAAAATTTTATACCAGATTTCACCGGTAATATATGTTTTAGGGTCCCCTGTATAAAAACAAAAAAAAGTATTTTCAGAAAAAGGTTCGTGTATGTGTACGTGTGTCTGTGAACACGACAATTCAACAATGAAAATACAGTAAGTTGGTATTTAAGTTTAATGTCTTCCAGAGATGTGACAAAGATTTTGAGAAAAATCCCCCACCACCAAATATCCTTTACATGGAATATTTTTTTGAAAATTTTGGTTTTACCTAAAATGGCTCTAACGATTTTCACTAAAATATGTCATATTAAAGACATTTACCTGACATATAAAATGTATGTCTTGAATTTTCTGGGAATAGCCTCTGAAGACTACTTTATTCTGGACGAATTTTACGGAATTTTGCATAACTGCTAAACCGTAACAGAAGGACAAAACCTTACAACACACAAAATGTAGAACACATTAAAACACACTTTCTTATGCTTTTTTTTCCTGGAGTTGATCGTTTTTGAGATATTCCTTGTTTTTGGTTTCAGCTTTGAAAAACTTATAATTTTCTCATTCAGGAATTTGTCAACTCGTGTCCATACAAACAAAGAAACTTCAGTGACATAGCAACCAGCTTTTGACTATCACTTTAACATATATTACCCCCTTATTTCGCTTCTACTTACAAGGAAACAAATGATAAGACTATTTCTGCTAATTTTTTTTCTCGAGTAGCATAAAGTAAATAAAGGATAAAGTTTCTAACAATAATTTGTTGCAGAGATGTAGAGAAAGTCATGTGAGTGGAACACATTAGATTTTTTTGTTTATTACGTATTTTTAATTATTGTTATTCCTTTTAATTGGCGAGTCAGGGGGGGGGGGCTAATTGTTGACTCTTCACGGTTCGGCAGCTAGAGTCTCTTTAAATATGGAAGATCCAATTCTCAGCGTTTTTTCCGGATAAAAATTCCGGAAGTCCGGTAGTTGTGCCGCGTTTCCAACCTGCAGAATCCATTTATATGTGGCAAATATGATCCAGGTCAGGGTGTTCGACAGCTGCCTGTTTGCCTGTTGGACAAGGTTAAATAGAGGTCACGTTTTTCTTGTGCCCCTCGCAAGGCTACTCGCGTATATATTCTAACTTGGATTTATATTAAGCTTTTCTTATATGTACTTTTTAACAGCTTGTGTTTCTACTTTATCTACACGTACTATGTACATAGTATATAGAGAAAGTATTGTATTTCACCCAAAAAATTGATTCCGAGATTTCCGTATGTGTCTGGACAGCTTACCTCAAAAACGAAAAGTCCGTTAAATAGCAAACTTGGTATTTAGATTTGATATCTTCCAAGGACCCGACACGAAGATTTTCTAGAAAATATTCCACCCCCAAATGCCCTTTACATGGAAAAATGTTCGAAAATTTTGATTTTCTAAAAAATGCCTGTAACGATTTTGATTAAAATTCCGTATATTAAAGATATTTACGTCCCAAATAAAATGTATATCTTGAATCTTCTGAAAAGCCTCTGAAGACACCTCTATTCTGGATGGCTCTTACCGAATTTTGCTGAACTGCTAAACCGTAGGAGATAGACAAAAACTTACAACATAGATCTCGTCAAAGCACACAATTTATGTCCTTGACATTTTTGTTGTAGAGGTAACCGTTTCCGAGATATTCCTTGTTATTGTTGTCAGTTGAGAAGTACTAATATTTTTCTCAGACAGTAAGTGTCCGTTTTTCTTTTGTTCTACTCCTGCCAAGCAAAGAGTCGATTTGCAATGAAACCCGCTTAACGACAGCTTTTAAAACATTTGACTGTCACTTTAGCATTGCTCATTTCTTTAGTTCACTTCTACTTATAAGGAAGCAACAATATAACAATTGCAAGCAATGCATAAATTCTATATTGAGGTTTCGCAAGACAAAGAGTTTTAAAATCCTTATCCTCCTCAGCAAGAAAATGCTGTTAAAAAGATGCGAGTTGTCCTTCAGCTATTGAACAACACAACTAAGGGATATTTTGTGACACAGCCACTCTATGTCAATGTACACATATTCGATACATATTATACGACACCAATCTTATAAAAAGTTATTCTTCTATCCATTTACGTTCCTAGCGATAAATTTCATGTAGGAATCGTTTAATAATAAGCAAAAAGAGTTCAACACACAGAAATAACAATATATTAATTAAATATATATTATATTAAATATATTAATATAACTATACAATAACAATATATTTGATATTTTACCAAATAAAGAGCTACATATTGGGCCATAGAAAACAGAGATTAACTTTATATAATACGGGACACGAAAACATTGGGGTTTTTAAATTTGGCCAACCTAAGCAATAAAAATACAACATTTAAATTTATTCCAATGAATTAAAATTTTCAAAAAAAAAAATAAATATAGCTTACTTCTCTACATTTTGGCGTAAGACGCACAACAATATTAGAATTTTTGTTTGTTAAATGTAGTTAGAATAATAGAAAAGTGAAATAACTCTGGATAGGATCCTCTAAACTGGTTTATCGTAACGAAAGATGAATTTAATTGGTGGAAAGATGCTCAGATGATCTCTGGATTCTTTGAGTTTCAAGTTATTCGACATTCGTATTTTTAGATTAAGAGAAAAAAATAAAACAAACAACAAAAAAACCTTATCTGGGTAACTCACCCTTAGCAGATTTGAGCTCGAAACCTGAAACACGGTACTCCTATACTACCTTAATAAGATTAAAGAAATAACTGCCAAGAAATTAATTTTTCCTCAGCTTTTTTTCCAACCTTTAAAAGTATTTCGCACCAAATTATACTCTTACACAGTTTATTATTGGACAATAAATACCAACATTATCTGCAACGCTTTCGTCGAAAGTTACCAAATGGTTTTATTAGTAAATATGAAACCTCAGAGGAAACAGTATTCCACCTACTTTTCAAATGCGATCGACAACATATCGAAAAATAATACCAAAATATCCATAACATTGTAAAATAAATTATTCATAACTACAAAGTCATTCAGTAAACCTCACCGTAACTGCACTTTTATATCCTTTATTTCGGGCACATATTCGCCCATTTGTTTATTTATTTATTTATAATAAACTAATTTGTTAATTATTGGTATGCTAGATTTTATGCATTTATTCATAAACATAACATGTCATTTGGTGCCATAGGGTTCAAATTGTTTGATAAAGATTAAGTAGCAATAATAATAATAATAATAATAATAATAATAATGTTATTATATAATAACATAAATAAATAATAATATAAATAATGATAACAATGTTAATAATAATGATGGTGATGATGATAGTGATATTAATAATAATCATAATAATCATAATAATATTAATCATCATAATAATATTAATCATCCTAATAATATTAATCATCCTAATAATATTAATCATCCTAATAATATTAATCATCATAATAATATTAATCATCATAATTATCACTTTAATTATCTTGGGTGTGCTATATGATAGAACAAATGATCTAATACGAATTATATAAATTTCAGTACATGTGCGGGGTGTTACACAGAACTCTGAGAAACAAAACTCGAACACATACACACCTCAAATTCTATCAGGTGATGGTTGCACTAATTTTGATGTATAGTTCTCAAAATTGGACTTTAAATATATCTAACAGAACAAAAATTGAAACATGTGAAATAAATTCACTAGTCTTACACTACTTCATCGACTAATAATACCAATGAAATCAGAACTAAATTAAACATATTTAATGGGAAAATTAGTACAAATAAAACTAATAACATTGCGAATGGACGATAATAGAAATATTAAATAATCTTAAATTACACATCATAGGCCTGGATGGATGAAGTTCCTCTTGAGTAGGAGTAGGTCTTATGGTCTGTCATGCTTAAGCAGATGACCTATGGTACCTGTAAAATAAGTATCGTTTCCCATCAAGGAATTTGGGATTTCACTGCAATATTTGTTTTGAGAGCATCTGAGTATTATTAGTTATGATCTTTAAACTTAAATAATTTGGCGGTATTATAGTCTATTTAGAGCAATCTGTTATGTAATCGACAATCCACGTTTGCAAATACATTTCTATAATTCCTATTTAGGTAGGAGTAGTTATACAGGTTGATTTATATAGAGCTGACACATTTCTTTCTTTAATTGTTTCAAAACGAATTGTGCTAGCGAAAAATTATTACACCTAAATTGTACAGGAATTTTGGGAGATTATTTACCTATATAGCAACTGTTACAAATGTCCTCCATCCTGCATAAAGCACAACTCAACACGTCGTTATATGTTACTGGCCACTCGTTAGAGGACTCTGTTGTCAATATCTTGAATCTACTTTGTGATGTGCTTCAGATCGCCTAATGTCTGGGGACGTGTGACGTAAACCCGTCTTTTAAGTAACCCCATAGAAAGAAGTCCGGCGAAGTCAAATCCGGAGGTCTTGGCGGCCACAGGTTTCTGGAAATTATCCGGTCAACGAAACTTGCAATTACGTTCATGGATTCATTTGATGTATGGCATGTAGCGCCATATTGCTAAAAATATCCATGACTCAGCTCTACATCGTCCAGTTGCTCAACAAACTTCATGAAAATCAGTCGGTACTCTGCAGTGTTCACAGTCTGGTTAATAAAACAAACATCTGCACATTTAGTGACAAGGAATCGAAACTCCAGAACATTCTGCTTAATTTGGTACTAAAATTAGGTAATTGAATGAATTTATTACGGAATAATTTAAAAAAATGTGTCAGTTCTCTATAAATCACTCTATGTTAGAGGGTAAATGAACGAAATGGCTGAATGATGCCCAAAATATGTCTGCTGTCCCTGGAGCTTGGTGTTATTTGACATTTCTTTTCTCAGGATAAGGGAATTCCCTGGAGAAAAAAATTGTTTTTGGTAACCTAATTAAGATTCTAACTCGGGACCTCGTGAATGTAAGGCAGACACGCTAACGCACATCCAGGAAGGGAGCTATAACACTTTAGGCCTGTGGAACTTCCTTCTTTTTGGCCATGCTTACTAATGCAGTGAACAACGCACCAGTGGTAAATAAATACATTCTTCTGTTTGACTTTTTATGTAAGGAGTTGTGAATTTACAGCAGTAACTGAATACTTTTTGAAATTAAGGAAGTAGTTTTGGAACTCAATGTTTTTGGGACATTGTAGAGATTAAAAGTTTCTAATAATATGCTACTATTAGTCCGGACTTTCATTATCAATGTCTACTATAATTTATAACTTCAAATAAATGGACGAACAGACAAATATATAGACAGAACTTAACCAATAAGCAATGGCTTGAATGCCTCATGATACCCGGGGAACAAGTCCATGGGGCTTTCCATTAGGACGGTGCCTCAAGAAGCAGTGACTTGACTCTCATGTGTGTCTCATGATACTCAGGGAACAAATCCACGAGGTTTTCCATTCTCTCGGTGCCAATAATTTACATATTTTCTTGATTACACCAAGTCGTCACTTGCACGCGTACACTCCATTAGGAGATGACTACCACGGTGAGGGAGCGACAGTTATTAGCTCCTATCTAATAAGCAGACTGATAGGCAAGTTGAGATCACATTAGGATGGATGGCTGGATGGGTGGGTGGATGGATGGATGGGAATATCGGTGAAGGTATCGATGGATGAATGGAGGGACAGACAGATAAGAAACCAGCAGCATGCCAGAGAGAAAGACAGAGAGACAAGATTATATTAGATTAAATTAGAAAGAGAGATGGATGGGTGGATGGGTGGTTTTGGTGAATGAATAGACGGATGGATGAATGGCTGGATGGATGGATGGATGGATGAAATGACAGCTGGATGCACGAACGGATAAGTGGGTGGGTGGATGAACGGACTGACGGAGAGACTAGGAACGCACGGATGGGCGGAAGGATGGACGAATGAATGAACGGAGGAAGGATGGAAAAGCGTAATAGCCTATATGCAAACAAGAATGCAGTATAATACCTATAGCCAATAACCCCACAGCATTCGAAGGTAGTAGGGCTTAAAGACATCTAACTGAGCCGCTTTGTATTCAGGCATTCGATTCTTTGGTAACAGAAGAAGGGATACTGTTGTAGCAAAGTGCGTAATGAAAAATCAGTGCGTTCAGTTTTGCCACTTGTGCACTCGATGAGAGCGGCTGTGGAGTTCAATTTGTAAAGGAGGGAGGAGAAGAGGAAGGAAAATTTGAATTGCTGTAGTAGTACGTACAATGAGAGCGCGTTCGGGTTTCAGACCTTATTGCTCTTTCTTTGTCTTGCGAGGTGGAGACAAGCGCTGTCATAAAGCCGGAGGCGAATTCTGCAGGAGAATAATTCATGAACGACGTCAGGGTGGAACACATTCCGTTGTTCTGCTGGAATTGGAACAGGGTTGAGGTCGCCGTAATTACATTAGATAAAGTTCCCCTATAGATGTTGGGTCCTTCCTCCTTTACGATTATGAATGAATCGGAACCACTTCTAAATCTTTCCATATAAACGTTTTGCTGAGTGTGAACATCGTTGGCTCATAGCTGTGATTCTGGAAAAAGAAAAAGGCTGAGTTTTGTGAGAGGACCTGACAAAAGCGCAAACCTCAAAATTCATCGCCATTACCTTATAATGATTGCATATAGCTTGTAAACGTGGTTTTCATTTTCAGACCAGCAGACCACGTGAAAAAGTTAATACACACCACACATGACGTTAGCCGGTATGATCCCAAACAAGATGGCTTAGCATGTTTCGAAGAAAAGGTACCCGCTTGACGTAAGTAATGTAAACTGTCAATTCAAAAGAGGAGCACTTTATCACCTAACATAATTTCTGTTGTCCTATAACACCACCTGTATTCTTCCCGAAAAACGAAATACACTTGATATAAACAAAAGCGAAAATAGTCTCCAGCACACCGTAGTGAGTGCTCTGATTGGCGCCTGATCAGTCCATGAGTAAAAAAAGAATGATCCTATGTATTTACTTTTAAAGGACACTAATGAATATATTTAATTATTTTATTTCAATATGCCAAATTTTACCGTTAATTAAATACAATTTTCATAGTGTAACCTAAAAGCTTATGTAAAAACAACTATTATATTCCCAGCAATGTTATACGCTTGGTACTTTCACATAGCCTCTTTTTAGCGTAATAATTAATAGCGAATATTTAATATTCTTTCAGATCCTGATTCTGAAACAGTTTACTCTTTAGTTGTGTTGCAGTCTTCACTCATGGGGGCTTTGTGACTCTGCTGTGTTTACATACACACACAGCTATAGTGGGGCAGGGCATAGGGCAAAGGACAAAGGAGAGTCAACCGTGTGACTTGTTACGTAAACAACTGAACGTCTGATATAACAAATAATAGCCTACCCAAAAACATCTGGAAGTTTTCGTGAACATACTTTATGAAATATCGAAGAAACCACAAGTGCTGGATCATCATATCCTCTTCAAACGCTGATATAAATATTTTCAGTTTTTAACTTCACTTAATGTGTGTTACACATAGTATAAATATAATTATATACTAATGCGATGGTATGTGAATATAATGTGTGTATGTATGTGTGTGGAAAGTGTGCCTTTAATCTTGTGGTAGTATAATTTCTTTTCACAATTAGAATGCATATTTGGGGGGGGGGATATCAAGATGCTTTTTGGAATTTTTTCTGCATCTGATGGCTTAACTTCATTTCTTTGGAGTGATTTACACTTTTTTTAAGAAGGGAGCACTCACACTCGCAATTCTTCTACATTGTAAAACCCTTTCTTGTATGTGAGGCATTTAATTTTCAATAAGTCGATTACTTTTGTGTTTTAATCAATTTGTATGACAGTCTGTTACTGAAACATTTAAAAAGAAAGAAATTACTATTTTTGTTTATTTCTTCTACCTTGCAGGAAAAACTTAACCCATCCACGAGTGGAAAGTATTTCAACATTTCGTTTTTTTCCTCTCTATTGGATTGTGCATGGAATCTACTACCATAAAAGTACTTCAGTTTTATAGGAATTTATGTTCAATTACACCAAAGAGGAAGTAATTTAATTGAATACATGCCATGTAAATAAAGTAGTGTCAGCATTGACAGTAAACATATTATTGATCTTACATGGAAAATAGTGTACATCCCTTCAATATTACCACTAACATGGGTTCAATCTTTTGCCAAATCCGCAATACCGTTGAATGCCGGTGGCCAGGTTATTTCTGCGGACCACTCTTGGTAACAAAGCACTGATGTAAGTGGTTCTTTGAACCGTGGAAACAAGTCGTAGTCACAAGAACTCGTCTCGAGAGAGTATGCAGGGTGTTCCAATGCAACTCAATCCCATTTCTGTAGCAAGTTACCTACTGGCGAGCATTATCATGCAAGATGCTTGCGCCCGATTGACATTTTGATCTTGAAGTATCGAATGGACAGTGATACTACCTCCACTGTCATGTCAGATTCATTTCTTCCTAGAGGGCTCATATAGACTTCTTTGGACATGGTGAACCTATATAGTAGAGTTATTACACCCATGATTTAGCTCGGACTTGTATGTCATTAATGTTAGCGAATGTTTAAAAGAACTATGAAGTTCTCACAATTAATCTAGTGAATGCGAAATAATACACAATAGTTCATCACATTTCTATGGTTTAAAATAGATATTGTGAAATTACTCTTATAATCATTATTTTGATAATATGGATTATAAACGAATCATTATTTCAGAATTTTTCATTGTAGTAGCTACTAGCTATTTTTTTTATTGGTAGTGTTTAACGCCCGCTTTAACTACTAATGGCACCGCAGACGGTGACACTATTGATACATGAATGAAGATGGAGGACCAGTGGAATGCGATGGCGGGGGAAACCGGAGAACCCGGAGAAAACCCGTCCCAGCGCCGCCTTGTCCACCACAAATCTCACATGCGGTCGCTTGGGATCGAACCCGGGGGCTACTAGCTACTCTAGATACTACTCAAATTTGTTCACGTTGAATCTACACTAAACATTGTAATTGTATAGTTAGTTACCTGAAAATCTCTTTATTATTTTCTGAATGTGCTCAGTTCAATGACAATATTATCAGAGAGGTTATTCTGGGCATTTAAAGGAAGTGCATGGTATTTAAGATCAGCACCTTTCAAGGATACTAAGTTAAGAACATACCTCATACCAAACTACCATTTATTAGATGGAAAACTTTAAAAAAAATTGATGTTTTTCGAAAACAAACCTAACGGTTTGCCAGTAATGAAAATTCATCCACAATAAAATCGTCTTCCAAGGCCTATTGCAAGAAAATTCAGGATATACATTTTATTTACCGTAAATGTTTTAATATACGGTATTGTAATCAAAATCGTTATAGCCATTTTTGAGAAAATCAACATTTTCGAAATTTTGGGTTGGAGGAATTTTCCTCAAAATCTTCGTTTTATATCCTTAGAAAAGTTAGACATTTTACTAACATTCGTTTCTGAGTTATAATATTCACAGACACACGGATAGTCGGAGACACATACACACTCGGACTTTTTCTAAAAAATCTTTTTTTTTTTTGTTAGAGGGAACCCTAAAACGTGTATTTCCGGGTGAAATCTTGGTATGATTTTTTGGGTGAAATGCAATACCTTCTCTTATAGACTACATAATAGTACGGGTAGAGAAAATAAAAAATTAAACATGCCGAAGGTAAAGTGTTGAAAAACTTTTGCAGTCGGGAAGCCCACACTCCAAATCGAAAAGTAATATTTGTGCTCCTTGTTGGAAATTCGGACTTTACTAGCATCGTATAATTATATAAGTATGTTGAGAAAGTCGAATCCAGTATTTAAAAATACATAAATGAACGAGTCTGCTGGGATATGAAATAATTTACTAACTACCACCCAACAATTTACGGGCCAGATATGTTAGACGTGCTTTTTATACAATATCAGTAGTGTGTAAGTCAATGCGTGAGTGTGTGTTTGTTTTGTTTTGGTAGTGTTTAACGTTGGCTTTTACTACTGGTGGCACCGCAGGCGATGATACATGGAATGAAGATGGAGCACCGGTGGAATGCGATGGCGGGGGAAACCGGGGAACCTGAAGAAAACCCGCCCCTGCGCCGCTTTGTCCACCACAAATTTCACATGTGGTCGCTTGGGATCGAACCCGGGCCGTTCTAGGTGAGAATCGAGTTGCCTAACTATTCAGCGCGGCCCCTGTGTGTGCGTGTGTATGTGTGTGTGTTGAGGCAATATTTACAGCAGAAATAAATAGTTTAAACAAGAAAAATAGAAAAGAACTAGTCATATTGCATACCATCCCTGAGCTAGAATCCAACCCAGCACCCATCCTCAGAAATCTCATGCTGCTAAACCGGCGCATGTCATCTCCCTTCGAGAATTCCGCCTTAAATGTCTATATTGTCACTGGAATAGCATGTATTAGTTTATATAGCAATGGTAGGTTGATCGTTGAAATAACGCTAGTCTTTAATTGTATTTGCAGGTCTCTTCGTGTGACACGTGGTTGTGAGGATAACGGAAATGCTCAGAAGGGCACATGTATTGGTTTTGGGAACCGCGAGACCAGAGAATCGAGTTAAGTCGGGGGAGTTCTCTTTCAGGAAATACGCCACAGAGAAGTGCCGATCTGAGTGCATTTTGATGTTCACGGAATTCTATACGAAAACAAAGGTGTTTCTGCAAATGGAAGTTTTGTGTGACAGGCTACTTGCTCTTTGCAAGTATTCATTTCAGTGCTCTTGAGCTTTTTCCTACATAGACAGAAAGCTGCAGCATTTAACTGCAGGCACGTGCATCTACAAGATTGCTTCTCCACAGCCAGCCGCACCAGATTCGTTTGGGTAGCATGGAAATGTAACTGCATCACATTGTTTTCTTTTTCCGATTTTATGGTGACCCGTTTTACTTTCTCTACACGTACTATTTACCTAGTGTGTAGAGAAGATCTTACATTCCACACAAAAATTGGATATCGAGATTTCCTCGGAAAAAAGGTATTTCTAGAAAAATATCCGTGCGAGTGTGTGTGTGTGTGTGTGTGTATCGTCGCCCTCCATGGTGTAACGGCTATCATGCCAATCTCGTATACCCAAGGTCGCGGGTTCAAACCCGGCGGAGGACGATAGATTCTTTCAGGTGTAAAAATCCTTAGCATGGCTTCCTTCGGAAGGGAAGTAAAGCCGTAGGTCCCGTGTCTAGACTTACGACATGTAAAAGAACTTCAAGCATGATAGAGAGGCCTATGAGCAAAATTAAGCTGTCTTTCACGCCCAATTTAGAATGAGACGCTGAGAACCACAGCAGTTAAAGACCGTCCATAAATAACACGCCATTTACATTTTATATTTGTGTGTGTGTGTGTGTGTGTGTGAGTGTATGTGTGTGAGAGAGTGTATGTGTGTGTGTGTGTGTCAGAATGCAGAATGCCCGTGAATACGATAAGTAAAAAACGAAGAGTCGGTAAAGTACCAAACTTGGTATTTCAGTTTACTATCTTCCAGAGGTGCAACACGACGATTTTGAGAAAAATCGCCCCACTCCAGACTACTCATTACATGAAAAAAAAAAAAATGATTTTCTCAAACATAGCTCTAACGATTTTGATTAGAATACCGCATATTAAAGATATTTATATGGCAAATAAAATGTATATCTTGATTTTCTATGAATAGCCTCTAAATATCTTTTTATTCTGAATGAATTTTGGTGAGTTTTGAGTAACTGGACCTTAAGAGATAGACAAAAATTTACTACATAAAAATGTAGATCACGTTTAAACACACAATTTATGTCATATACGCTGTAAGACATTCTCGTTATTTGTTTCAGACTTAAAATACTTAAACTTTTCTCACACGGACAGTTGACTATTGGCGCTGCATAGAAACGGATTTCAACCACATAGCAATCAGCCTTTTAGAAATGTGACATTTGTTTTATCCTAATGTATTGCCTTATTTTCCTTCTACTTACAAGGAAGCAAGTAATTAAGACAATTTCTGCTATTGTTTATCTCGACTATATAACGAAGATAGAAAAATGTGTTCTTTAGCAATACTTTATTAAACTGATGTAGAGAAAGTCATGTGCATGGAACAGATCAGGTTTTTACCTTCTCTACACGCACTATGTGCATAGTGTATAGAGAAGGTATTGCACTCCACCAAAGAATTCAATACCGAGATTTCACCGAAAATATGTTTTATGGTCCCTTATATCCAAAAAAAGCATTTTCACTAAAGGTCCGTGTGCCAGTGAACACGATAACTCAAAAGCGAAAAGTCGGTAAAATACCAAACTTGGTATTTAAGTTTAGTATCCTCCAGGGGTGCGACACGAAGGTTTTGAAAAAAATCCCCCCACCTCGAACTACCCTTTTCGTGGATTTTTTTCGAAAATTTTGATTTTTGCAAAAATGGCTCTAACGATTTTGATTAAAATATCAAATATTAAAGATATTTATCTGGCAAACAAAATGTATATCTTGAATTTTCTGGGAATAGTCTCTGAAGACTACTTTGTTCTGGACGAATTTTACGGAATTTTGCATAACTGCTAAACCGTAAGACTTAGATAAAAACTTACTATACAAGAAATGTAGAGCACGTTAAAACACACCATTTATGCTTTATGCATTTTTTCGTGGAGTTGATCGTTTTTGAGACATTTATTGTTTTTGGTTTCACCTATGAAAAACTTACTTTTCTCATATAGGAATTTGTTAACACCTGTCAATGTAAACAAAGGAACTTGCAGCATAGCAACCAGCTTTTGACTATCACTTTAGCCTATGGTACTCTCTTATTTCGCTTCTATTTACAAGGAAACAAGTAATAAGACTATTTCTGCTAATTTGTTCTCGAGTAGCCTGAAGTAAATAGAGGTATAAGGTTTTTAACAATAATTTGTTACTGAGATGTAGAGAAAGTCATGTGAATGGTACACATCAGATTTTTAAATTCTCTACCGCGTATAGTAAAGCAGGAGAAATGTTCTTTCTACAAAAGTTTGATGATGTAGTTACAAGTGAAATATATGTTTTGAGGCCCCCTTTACACCTAAAAGCATTGTTAATGTTTGTGTGTCTGGTGTATGTGTAGACCATAACTCAAAGTGCTCTTTTGTGTTCCATTCACATAAGTTTCTCTACCTATTCTTCAAACAAACTATTTTTACAAAAGCTTAGTCTTCTATCTACTTCATGCTGATCAAAATAAACATTAACAGAAAATGTTACTTCCAAGAATAAATACTGGAATACACTAGGCTTAAGTTTTAAAAGAGATCACTAGTGGCGACATTCAAATTCGATCCTATACAAGGCCAAGATTCAAACAAACGTAAAACGACAGCTTCCCGTTTGACAAAAGCATTAGTATTTTAAAATTGAAACCTATAAGAAGGTGTATCTCAGAAATGTTTAACTGCACAAAAAAGTATGCACATAAACGTTATGTTATACGTTTTTTGTGAAGTAAGATTTTGTCTACATTCTATGGTACTGGTTATGCGAAAGTGCTCCGGTATGAACAGATTTTCAGGAACTATTAACAAACAATTTAATATATGCATTTTATTTATGATAAAATATCTTTATTAGTTCATAGTTGAGTCGGCTTAACCTCCTCGTATGTAGGACTGACCACGCCCCAGGTGTATAGACGTCAGAAGCCTGTTGGGGAGCTATCAGCACGTAACCGCAGAATGAAGAATCTGAAACGAGTGGTCGGTCCGTGGCCAGGCATGAAATTGAGGAAGTGAATTACAACATTAAATGAAAGCGAAATGGTTGATAGGAAAAGTAATTATGGAACAATTGGTTTACGAGTGGCGGGGTAATCTGGAGAAAGTCCGCCCAGACGCCGTTTCGTCCACCACAAATATCAAATGCGGGTGTTTGGATTCGAACCCGGGACGCCTAAATGGAAGGCGAGGGCTCTAATCATTCTCCCACGCGCGGCAGATATCTTGAATATATAGCATTTTAATAAAAGTCGTTATAGCCATTTTAGAAGATAAAAAATTACGAAAAATGTTCTCTGTAAAGAGTAGTTTTGGGAGAGGGTGTTTTCCTGAAAATCTTCAAGTTGCATTCGTGGAACACCTAAGTAATCCAGCTCGGTACTTCACGGAATTGTTCATACATTTAAGGTACCGTTCCACTTAATATTCGCCACAAAAATATTATATAATAAAACTATACAATCTGTGGATGTGTGAGTGTGAGCTTTTGAGGGAGAAAAAGATAGACGGAATGATGTTAGTAAAAATGTAAAGTTGGATAAATAAAAAAAATTGTAAAACGAGGATATTTTAAATATGTAACACAATAAATTACCTACCATTCTTCACTCCAAAACTTTTAAATGGAGCAGTATTAATTGTTTTCTCATGGACATCTAGAAATTTTGATAAATCATGAAAGATAACATTTATATCTAGAACATTCTTCTAATTCTCTCTGTAGTCCTGGAATTTGAATTAACCTTAGTATGTCTGAGAAATTAAATGGCAACACCTTACAACACATAGCATTTAGAACTGCGTACATTTTCAATGTTTGTGAAATAATATAACAATGTTATTTTTAAACATTTCATTTTCCATGTTTATTTGTAGTACCTGATAAAACAATTTTTCAAAAACTGTTTTGGCAAAGCAGCAGGAAATATGGGTGATGATGTACTAGCCAACTTAGATTTTGGTGATAAACTTTCTATTGATATAAAAATTGCCTTCAACCGAAATTATGGCGTTCTCATTTTCCATCAATTCTATTAGAGGTAATTCGGAAATTCTACCCACATATGTAACTTATCCTCATTAATATTACACAAAATTTGTATTTTCTATTAACGCCGCTATTGCAATTTTTAATCACCACTTAATGGGCTTGAGATGAATTTTGGCCAGTGAAAATTCTGCTTTCGACATATTTCGCACTGTGGCACTTGATTTGCCATTAATTTAAATTGTTTGTATCTTTATAGCACCAGAAGAGGGGATTGTGGCTACGTCCAGGTGTGGCCATAATTCCCGAGAATGTTTGTACGACTGGCTTTGTAAGTTATAGCTGATTGTTGGCATCAATTGTTACACACCTGCGTTAGTGAAAACCAGTGCCGAGGTAAGTTCTTGTCTCGGAGTAAAGCTTTCATTATCTCCCTCATCGTGGCGTTATTTGCGCTCCTGACACCAGTGTAACAAAACCTGTAATTACTTTCTCTAGCCCCGTATGTACAATGTACATAGGGATAGAGAAGTATTGTATTCCACCCAAAAATTCGATACCGAGATTTCACCGGAAATATATCTTTTAGGGTCCCCTGTATCCAAAAAAAAAAAAAAAGTTCACAAAAAGGTTCGTATGTGTGTCCGTGTGTCTGTGAACACGACAACTCAAAAACGAAAAGTCGGTAAAGCACCAAACTTGGTATTTAAGTTTACTATCTTCCAGGAATGCGACAGGGAAGATTTGAGAAAAATCCCCCAACCCCAAACTACCCTTTATATGGAACATTTTTCGAAAATTTTGATTTTCTTAGAAATGGCTCTGACGAGTTTGATTAAAATATTGTATATTAAAGATATTTAGCTGACAAATAAAATGTATGTCTTGAATTTTCTAGGAATAGCTTCTAAAGACCTGTTTAGTCGGGATGAATTTTGCTTAATTTGGCATAACTGGTAAACCGTAAGAGATAGACAAAAACTTACTATACAAAAATGTAGGTCTTGTTAAAATACACAAGTTATGTCATGCACATTTTTCTCGTGGACCTTACAGTTTTCGAGGTATTCAGCGTTATTTGTTTCAGCTGTGAAGTACTTATACTTTTCTCAGAACGGAGTGTGCGGTTTTCTTTTGTTCTACTCCTGACCAAGAAAAGAAGGGATTTGAAATGACAATCGCATAACGATAGCTTTTAAAACATTTGACTATGGTTTTAGCCTAGTGTAGTCCCTTATTTTTTCCTACTTATAAGGAACTTTTGTAATCTTTTGTAAGTTTGTAGAACAGCTAGAGAAAGTCATGTGAGTGTAACACATCAGATTTTTTTTACTTCCTCTAACCGGCAAGTACAATATAGGTAGTGGATAGAGAAGAACAGAATGACCCGGGCACATTTTGTTGGAGTTAATCATTTCCAACATATTCCTATGTGTTTTAAATTTTCTGATAATTCTCAATTAGGATGTGCATGTTTATTTTTTCACTCTTATCTGCGAAGAGAAGAGAATTTTAATTGCGTTACAATGCGACAGTTTTTAAAAGATTTTACTAACTCCTTAGCCTAGTTTTCCCCTTATTTCCCTTCTATTTACCAGGAAGCAAAATTTTATCTGGCATATTAGAGAGAAGAGTAAGCTTTTACAAGAATAGTTTGTTGCAGAACAGTTAGACAAAGTCATGTGAGTGGAACTGAGATTTTTTTTTTTTATAATCTTTTAACTTGTAAGTAACTAATGTTAGCGCATCACCACAGCTTCAGTTTCTTTCGTTGCATAAGAAAAGTTCCAACTGTTACGGAATGTTGGTTAAAGGGACAAGGTAGTCTAAACAGACTGAAATTACATCTTAAGTGAGTTGAATTATAACTGCTCTTAAAGTATTCAACTGTTTTTCATAAATTTGTATGAAATACTCTATAAAACATATTTCAGAAAACTTAGTCCTAAAACATGTGAATTTCTGTACCTTTTTCTCTGATACTACTTGCAATATACAATTACACTTTTGCATGCTTGTTCTTAGTATAATCAACTATCTTCTGAACCTCAATTATTTGCCTACGATATAATTTCAGAGGAGATTAAAAAAGAAATATAATTGCAAATTCAAAAAAATAAAAAAGTGAAAATCTGCAATGTTGTTGCTTTCTTAATATGATAAATATATTATATAATATCACTTTCTGGTTCATAAATTTTAACTATTTGTTGTATATATGTGCTAAAAATTTCAGATTTCTAGCTCTCATAGTTTCTCAGAAGATGGTACATAAGTATCCAAAAATGCTGTTTTGAGAAAACTAAATTTAAAAATACAAATGTACTAAAAAGGCCATTGAATAACAGCTTTAAAGAAATGCATTTAAATTATGATTAAATTGATTAAAATCTTCTTAATCCCCCAACTTAACTACTTTACCAAACAAACAAAAATGTGGTGTGTTCCATTCACACGACCTTATCTACATCCTGCAAGAAATTATTTTTAAAAAGCTTATGCTTCTATTTACTTAAGGCCAATCAAGAAAAAATTAGCAGAAACAGTGTTATTATTTGCTTCCTTGTAAGTAGAAGGGAAATATGGGATTAGCATAGGCTAAAGTGATAATCAAAAGCTGGTTGCTATGTGACTGAAGTTCATTTTTTTTGTATGTATGGACAGGAACTTACACATTCCCGTATGAGACAATTTTAAGTGTTTTAAAGCTAAAACTATTAACAAAGGAAATCTCAAAAACAGTCTATCACACGAAAAAACAGTATGTAACATAAATTCTGTATTTATCGAACTTTATATTTTTTGTGTAGCAAGTTTTTGTCTATCTCTTACGGTTTACCAGTTATGTATGCAACGTTCCGCAAAACTCATCCAGAATAAACATGTCTTCTGAAAGACAAACACTTGGACATTTTCCTAAAAATGGTTTGCTTTTTTTTTGATTCAGGAGGTATCAATACATGCATTTTCTGGTAAAATCTTGGCTTCAAAGTTTTTAGTAAAATACAATACCTTCCCTACTAAGAACATAGTGTAAAAATAACAATTTTATTTTCTCTGTTCTTATTATGTACGTAGTGTATAGACAAAGTATTTTAATGCACCCAAAAATTTGATACCGAGATTTCACCGGAAATACATGTTTTGGGTTATCCTGAATCCAAAAAAGGCATTTTTAGATAAAGGGCTGTGTGTGCGTGTGTGTCTGTGTGTGTAGCTTAGCTCAAAATCTTAAAGATAATTTGTATTTAAGTTTGTATATTGAAAGATGTGAAACGAAGATTTTCAAGAAAATCCCCCCACCCCCAGCTACCCTTTATATGGAAATGTTTTCGAAAATTTTGATTTTTTAGAAAATGATCTTAACAATTTGATTAAAATATCGTATCTACCTGACAGACAAAATGTTTATCTTGAACTTTCTGGGAATAGCCTCTGAAGACTACTTTGTTCTGGATGAATTTTACGGAATTTTGAATACCTGGTAAACCGTAAGAGATAGACAAAAACAAACGTAATAAAAAATCGTGGAGCTCGTTAGAACACAATCATATTATCATTTTTTCGTGGAGTTGATCGTTTTTGAGGTATTTCTTGCTGTTGATTTCAGCTTTAGGAAACTTGCATTTTTCTCATACAGGAATTTGTCAACTCTTGTCCATACAAACAAAGGAACTTCAGTCACATAGCTACCAGCTTTTGATTATCACTTTAACCTATGCTACTCCCTTATTTCACTTCTACTTACAAGGAAGCAAGTAATAAGACCATTTTTATTATTTTTTTCTCGATTAGCATGAAGTAAATAGAAGCACAAGATTTTTAACAATTTGTTGTAGAGATGTAGAATAAGTCATGTGAATGAAACACATTACTTTATCGTTATGATTTCAGAGTACCTTGTTCCTTTAAAAGCACCGATTTCGAAAATCAACAAATGAAATACTTCTAAAGCAAGTTGCCTTTAAAGGTTTAGTAATAGGAAACCGAAACTGTAGCACGTTGCTGATACCAATTGCCACTTATTGTATGTGCAGCCTGCCATAGAATGTGATTTTACGCTATAAGCTTGGCAAAGCAAGCGGAAACCAAAAGTTCTTCATGTAATACAAATAGGCTCCATTATCGAACTTAGCCAAGTACTCTGTATTAACAGCATTCTATTAGAAGCAAATTTGAGCAACAGTGTTTCATAGCATATAACTCATCTTAGCAACCTTGGTTGTTTTTAATTCTTGTTTTATCTTTTACGTTTCAAAAGCAGGTCACTAACCGATACGTTTCTATTGCAAAAACTTATGTTTATTTTCGTATGACGTAAATAACACGTCGTTATGTATTTTCATATAGTAACGTGTTACAAACACTTTATACATTTCGTAATAATTCTTAAGAAATAAACATTTCTCTTTCCAAAGTTTTAACTTCTCTTCACGTACTATGTACATAATGGACAGAGAAGGTATTGCACTCCAACCAAAAAATTCGGTAGCGATATTTCACCGGAAATGCGTGTTTTGGGTACCACTGAATCCAAAATAAAACCTTTTTAGAAAAAGGTCCGTGCGTGTCTGTGTATGTGTGTGTCTTTGAACACGATAGCTAAAAAAAGCAAAGTCGGTAAATTATCACACATGCTATTTAAATTCGATATCTTCAAGAAAATCCCTGGACTTCAAAATACTCTTTATATGGAAAAAAATATAAAAAATGACTAACGATTATGATTAAAAGTTTTATATTTAATAATATATTTACATGCCAAATAAAATGTACATCTTGATTTTTTTGGGAAAGGTCCCTTAAGACATCTTTATTCTGGATGATTTTTATTGAACTTTGTGTAACCGGTAAACCGTAAGAGATAGACAAAAACTTAGTGCACACAAAAAAAAAAAAAAAAAAAAAAAAAAAAAAAAAAAATAGATCACGATAAAACACACAATTCATGTCATGTACATTTTTTTCGTGGAATTGACTGTTTTTGAGATATTCCTTGTTATTGGTTTCATTTAATACTTTTCTCATACAGGAACTTTTCAACTGGCCACACAAAGAAACGGTTTCATAGCAACAACATTTTAAAACATTTGACTGTCGGTTTATCCTATTTTATTCTCTTATTCTCTTCTGCTAAGCAATAAGAATATTTCTAATAATGTTTACTTCGATTAGCATGAAATAGAAGAATAAGCTTACTAACAATAATTTGTTATAGAGATGTACAGAAAGTCATGTGAATGGACCCCTTCAGATTTTTAGTATTTATTTTTTATCAAGTAGAACCGAAGGTATTGAAAAAAAATGTGATGTGTTCTATCCACGTGACTTTCTCTACATGTCTGTAACAAATTATTGTTAAAAAAATTTAAGCCTCTATCTAGTTCATGCTAATCCAGATAAATGCTTTGTTGTAAGCAGAAAGAAAATAAGGGAATACATTAGGTTAAAACGATTTTAAAAGCTGGTTGCCATGTGGATGAAATCCGTTCCTATGCATTGCCATGGGTTCACAAATCCAATGTGTGAAAATTTTTTTAGTATTTTAACTGAAACGAACACCAATATCTCAAAAATGATCAGCTGTACGAAAAAAAGTATATGACAAATTTTGTGTTTTAACGAGGTCTACATTTTTTGTATAGTAAGTTTTTGTCTATCTCTTACGGTTTACGGTTTATCCAGCAAAATTCATCCAGAAGCAAGAGGTTTTCAGAGGCTACTCCCTGAAAATTCAATATATACGTTTTACATGCCGTGTAAATGTCTTTAATATGCTGTATTTTAATCAAAATCGTTAGCGCCATTTTTGAGAAAATCAAAATTTTCGAAAATTTTTCCATGTAGACGGTAGTTTGGGATGGGCGGATTTTCTTAAATCTTCCGTGTCGCATCCTTGGAAGATACTGAATTTAAGTACCAAATTTGGTGTTTAACGGACTTTTCGTTTCTGAGCTATGACAGACAAACAGACACACACTCGCACAAGACATTTTTTCAGAATGCATTTCCGGTGACATCTCAGTATCGAATTTCTGGGTGCATTACAATACCTTCTCTATACACTATGTACATAGTACGTGTAGATGAAAAGATGTAAAAAAAAAGACATTCTTGTACTGATTATTGCCAACTAATTATACTTGAAATCAAATTATAGCTTTTAGGTTAAGTATGAATTCAACCATAAGTCACACTTGTAAAAAGGTTAAGTATGTGCTCAATCATAAATCACGCAAGACAATTATAACGGAAATCTATAAAAATGTGACAATTTGTACAATTTTTAGCATTGACTTGAGAAGCCATATTATCATATGAACTGACCATTTTTTTCGACCAACTCATTCGTTATACTGCTATAACCAATTACTTCATAAATCTGGTTACGCGTATAAATACTATCACATTCAATAGGAACACCAAAAACAGATTCTGCACAATTTGATAAAAATCATCCATAATTTTAACATCTATTTTCGAAAATGCCGATTTATTGATTTCAATTAATTATAACGGTTACCATAACAATAAACTTCACGACATAGTAATTGTTCACTGATATAAGATTTAAATATGCCATAAAAAAAGGTATTTCATGAAATAAACGTAGATAACGTGGTTGAAAAGTAGCTTTATTAACTCGTGGGGTTGGATCTAACTTGTCCCACTCATTAATAAAGCTCGAATAATATACTATTTTATTTTGTTACAAATACTTCACTTAAATAATCTTTATGTTCCTCCTGTTTATATTTTCTTAATTTTCTTTATAAAGAAGAAAAACCATTTTTACTTTACTATATATAGCAGGGAGGCATATTACATTTCAAAGAAATTCAAAATCAGAGTTTCAGAGGTAATGTATGTTTATGTGTGTAAGTGTGAACAACATAACTCAAAAATCTGAAATGTTTCATTCAACTGACGTTCTCTAGCTCTTTCATATACAAACTATTCTTACCAAAGTTTATTATTTTATCTACATCATCATAACAGAGATAAATATTAGCAATAATTGTCTTATTACTTGCTTCTTTACAAGCAGAAGGTAAACAAGGGATTACGCTTAGCAGGTGTTATGTGAAATAATTGCAGTTCCGTTCGCTTTGCATGGGAAGCAGTAAAACAAGAGAGATGAAACGAAAATTGACTTTCCGTTTGAGAAAAGTTACATAGTTTAAAATTGAGACCAATAGCAAGGAATATCTCGGAAAGGGCAACAAAACTGTATATAGAGCGGACATAGATAAATTGTGAGTTTTAAGGGTTGTAAATTTTTGGTGCAACTCTCTTCAAGTTTTTGTCTTTTTCTTAAATTTATTAACTATGCAAAATTCAACAAAGTCAAACAGAATAAACAACTCTTCAATAGCTATTCCCGAAACTTAAAAATGAATATTTTTATTTGTGATATGAATATCTTTTACATACCATATTTTAACAAAAATTGTTAAAACTTTTTTATTTTCAGAAAAACAAACATTTCTAAATGTTTTCCATATAAAGGGTGCCTTGGTTTGAGGTAATTTTCTTGAAAAAATTCGTGTCACATCCTTGAAAGATACTAAACAAAGTTGGTATTTAACGGTCTTTTCGTTTTTGAGCTGTGCCTGTGACACACACACACACACACACACACACACACACACACACACACACACACACAATTTTTCTAAAAATCTTTTTTAGATTTAGTTGACCTCTAAACAGAAATTTCAGTTAAATCTCGAAATCGAATTTTTGGGTGTCACACAAAGTCTTCTCTATCTACTATGTACATTTTATGAACATACTGCTAGAGAAAGTAAAACCAAACAGTCTGTTAAATAAATATACAGGATGTTAATGAACTACACCGAAATAATTTGCGAGATTGTGCACGTGCCTGATATAAGTAATTTGAGATTGGCGATGCATAGTCCCCGGATAAACATAACACAACTACATAACGTTAAACGTGGGGGTATTTTTCTTTTTTTTTTTTTCTTTTTTTTTTTTTCTTTTTTTAAGTTTCGAGTGGTCCTGTACCTTTTCAGTGATGACACTGCACAGCTCTTCAAGGGCAGCTAAACGGGCGCCGACGTTCAAGATCTCCGCGTGGAGATCCTGAATGGCGTCCCGTGTCGCTGCGTCTATCGAGGGTGCAGGTGGTGTGGTGTCGATAATGGTCGGCGGTGGTGTAGTCCGGGCGGGTGGTGGTAGTGGTCTGCTCCTGGGGTAGAGAGGGCACTGGGCTTGCCCGGTGAAGTGTCCTGTGCCACGACAGGTGGCACAGAACCGGCGGCGACGGCGGAGATCGTGCCCAGTGCACTCGGCGGTGGTGGTGTTGGTACCACAGTAGTGGCATCTCGGTGGCGAAGAGCAGACTTCAGCTGTGTGACCGTAAGCACAGCAGCGTCGGCAGGGCCGATGGCGTTCCTGTCGGCTAGCCTCGACGACCAGAAGTCGCCCTAATAAGGGCAACCCTGATGCAAAGGCAGCTTCCAGGTCAGCCTGGTCCTGTAACTCCAGACGAACGAGCGGCGTTGGCCCCCGGTCGCAGTATATGCGGGTGGCCCTCAATCAAGAAGACCACCGCGACTGCACGGCGGTGAGCAGATGCCGGGTGAAAGGTCCCTAGGGACCCCCCGTACCACAGCACTGAACCGGGGTGGCGGCGTCGTGGAGCTGGGTGGAGACGTCGGTGGCAGCGGTGAGGGCGGCAACTGCGGCTGCAGTTGCGGCGAGACTGCGGTGGCGGTCGGCGGCGAAACAGGGCTTGCCGCGACCAATGGCTTCGGAGATGCTGCCTCCTCGGCGGCTGCCGGGGAAGAGGCGACGGTTGCTGCCTTAGCAGCTGCGGCTCTGCTGAGTTTCTTCTTTGCCATGTGTACAGCTCGAAGTTCAAGCTCCGAAGGGTATCAGGTGCTAAGTCGGTGTTAAGGCAAAACAGGTTAAAAAAAACCGCTTAGAGTGTCTTTAAAAATGCTGCCCGTATATAGAAATATCTACTTTAGCAGCTCGTTACTAAGGTTCTCAAGATTTAATGCCTCAAAAATCTGTAAAATCTCGAACTAATCACTTAACAGTGCGACACTGAGCATTCATTAACTACGTTTTTGAGTTATGTAGCCTACTCTGGAGGCGTTTTTCAACTGCTCTGGTGGCATAATGCGTAACGTGGGAAGCTGCTATCCAAAAGTCACGAGTTCGATTCCTGTCAGAGTAAATGTTTATTATTATTATTATTATTATTATTATTATTATTATTATTATTATTATTTTTTTTTTTTTTTTTTTTTCCATTCCAAACGAAGTGCCGCGTTACGTGGCGTACTGGCACTTCAGAAATGTATAGCCATTACTTCGAAATTTCAATAAACACGCCATAAGTCTCCTATATCAAATTATTTATTTAAGTAATCTACATATTCTGTGAAAATATTTCGGTACAGTTCCTTAACACACTGTGAAATGAACATATATTATGGACATTTTATCAGTAAAAATTGGGATTTTTAAAGGCCTTAGTGAAACTTGTGAAGCATTTCCATTAGGCAGTACTTAAGCTATCCACATTTTTATACTAATGGGAGTTAAAATTGTATTATAAAAGCATATGTTTTTATAAATCTTATCCTGTGAATATTTTAAATCGGTAACTAAATGTGTATGCTGAGACAAATTAAAGCTACTATCACTTGTTCAGAGGAATAGTATAAGTGCAAGAATTACTGGGCTATGCAGGGAAGTGCACACAGAGGAAAGAGGAAAACTAAACATACTGATTGAGGTCTAGGGAACTGAGAGTCCAAAAAAACATGCACATACAAGAAGTACTCCATATTTTATTGTCTCTAGTTCAAGGTTTTTTCTATATCTCGTACGATTTTTACCATCTCTATTGATAGTATATACATAGTGTATAGAGAAGGTATTATATTGCACCCAAAAATTCGATACAAAGCTTTCACCAACACTACTTGTTTTGGGTCCCCCTGAATCCAAAAAAAAAAGCACTTTTAGAAAAATCTGATGTGTTTCGTTCACATGACTTTCTCTACATCTCTGCGACAAATTATTATTAAAAAGCTTATGCATCTATTTATTTCATGCTAATCTAGAAAAAATAGCAGAAATATTCTTATTACTTGCTTCCTTGTAAGTAGAAGCGCAATAAGGGAGTACCATAGGTTAAAGTGATAGTCAAAAGCTGGTTGCTATGTGACTAAAGTTCCTTTGTTTGTATGGATACTAGATGACAAATTCCTGTATGAAAAAAGTATATGTTTTTAAATCTGAAAACAATAATAAGGAATATCTCAAAAACGATCAAATGTATAACATAAATTGTGAGTTTTATCGTGATCTACATTTTTGAGTGGTAAGTTCTTGTCCCTCTCTTACGGTTTACAGTTATGCGAAATTCCACAAAATTCATCCAGAATAAATTAGTCTTCAGAGGGTTTTTCCCAGAAAATTCAAGATGTAGATTTTATTTGTCATGTAAATATCTTTAATATACGATACTTTAATCAAAATCTTTAGATAAATTTTTGAGATAATCAAAACTTTTGAAAAAAGTTCCATGTGAAGGGTAGTTGGGGGTGGGGGATTATCTTTAAAATTTTCTTGTCGCATCCTTGGAAGATACCAATCTTAAATACCAAGTTTGGTATGCAGAGGCCTTTTCGTTTTTGAGCTATGCTGTCCACAGTCACGCAGACACACACATACAGACTCACGCACACGGACCTTTTTCCATAAATGCTTATTTTTTTGCTTTTTTTGCTTCAAAACATGTATTTCCGTTGAAATCCTGGCATCGAATATATGCATGGAATGCAATACCTTCTCTATACACTATGTACATAGTAAATGTAGAGAAAGTAAAAAGGTAGTGTGTGTATGTCTGTGGACAGCATAGCTCGGAAACGAAAACACCATTAAATACGAAACTTGGTATTTAAGTTTATCTTCCAAGGATACGACACGAAGATTTTCAAAAAAATCTCCCCATTAAACTGAGCTCTACAAGCTTTTCCTACAGCGGCTGCTTGCACCAATTCATGTGGTGGATAGGATGCCCAACAGACCCTGGTGTCAGGTATGGCGGAACATCCATTTGGGCAACATCTCTACGAAGTGGACTACATGCGCAAATTTGGTCATCAATGATGTGGCTACAGAGGATAAAAAATTCCGATACAGCATGGTGAGGACCCTAACATGCAACATTTGCGGTGAGCGATATACTCTACATCGTTTTGTTACCTGCACAACAGCACGACAGATCTGCCACTGGGTAGTTTCGCAATTGCACCGTCTTGCTCCTTCGCAAAATCCCAATGATTATGCTCGCACATTACTACAACTAGAGACTCGAAGTGCTACCGACCGCTTCGCACAGGTGTGGCTCGCACTTGGCTTTCAGCATTATATGCTGTCTGAAACGCATCCCAGCGTCGACGGTTTACGTTGTCATCTTCGAGCAGCAAGAGAAGATCTGCAAAAACATAAGCGTCAATTTTGTTACCATCTTCCTGCGCGTGTTTAATTTAAACGCACAGACAACATAGTTCACAACTATATATATAATGAGTCCTTAAGTTTAAAAAATTGTGAACTGATATATGTATTTTTTCCAGCTAACCTTTATATGGAAAAAATTTCGAAAATTCTTATTCTCTCAAATATGGCTCTAAAGTATTTGATTAAAAATGTTATATTAAAGATATTTACCTGACAAACCTAAATGTGTATTTTGACTTTCTTCGCAATAGCTTCTGAAGACATCTTTACTTTAGATGAATTTTGCGGAATTTTGCATAAGTGGTAAACCGTAAAAGATAGACAAAAACGTACAGTGCTCGATCAAACACACAATTTATGTTATAATTTTTTTTTCGTGGAGTTGACCGTTTTTGAGATATTCCTTGTCAGCTTTTCTCATACGGAACTCCTGGTCATACAAACACAGGGATTTGAATCACATGGCAGCAAGCTTTTAAAAGACTAAGCTATCACTTTAGCCTTGTGTATTCTCTTGTTTATCTTCTAATTACAATGAAGCAAGTAGAAATGCCATTTGTGTTAATTTTTTCTCGATTAGCATAAAAGAAATGCAAGAATATAGAGAAAGTCATGGGAATGGAATTCATCGGATTTTTAAATGTAATTGATTTCATTTAAATGAAGTGAACGCAATTAAAGTTTTAAAGAGTCTCTAAGAATCTCTGTACGAGGGCTGTACAAAAACAATATTGCTGCCTTACTTCTCTCCATCTCTGAATATGTTCCCTTATCAATCCACCCTGCTTAGTATGCATGAATCATGTAATCTGGTTGCAGTAACATGCAGCTTCATGGAGCGAACACTGCCTGTTGTTATTGGCGCTCGATACTTGCACAAAACAGGAAGTTCGTGATTACGTTCCAACTTAGTGTAAGTTATACGTTAATAAGTAATAAAGTACACCAGTTTTTACTTTCTCTAGCCCGCACGTATAACGTACATAGTGGGCAGAGAAAGTATTCCATTCCATCCAAAATTTTGATTTTGAGATTTCACTAAAAAAATGATATTTTATGTACAGGGTATCTATAGTGTAAAGAGAAGGGATTGCAACCACATAGAAATTCCATATCGAGATTTCAACGGAAATACTCCTTTTAGGGTGCTCCGGTACCCAAAAACATTTTTAGAAAAAGGTTCATGTGTATGTATCCGTGTGTCTGAACACGATAACTCAAAAACATGAAGTCAGTCTAATACCAAACTTGGTATATAAGCTAAGTATCTTCTAAGGATGCGACACGAAGATTTTGAAGAAAATTGCTCCATCCCAAACTACATTTTACTTGGAAACAAGTCGAACATTTTGATTTTCAGCAAAATGACTAGATATATTTTAATTAAAATACTGTATATTAAAAATATTAAATGATATTATGAAGCAGATTGAAAAATAAGCTTTTAAACAATAATTCGTTACAGAGATTTAGAGAAATGAATGGAATATATCAACATTTTGCATTTTCTAGCCTCGTATGTACAATGTACATAGGGGATTGAGAAGGAATTTTATTCCACCCCAAAATTCGATATCTGTTATGAAAATATGTTAAGCTTGTGGTATTTTAAACAAAGTAATTATTTTCATTATTGGAATATACTGAAATTAAATATCAAATTTGGTATTCAACAAACATTTTGTTGTTAGGTTCTGCTGTCAACACACACGGACCTTTTTCTAAGTGTAATTCTTTACTTTCTCTATTAAGTACACGGTACGTAAGTAGAGAAGATTTGCACTCCACCCAAAAATTTGATATCGAGATTTCACCCAAATTACATGTTTTAGGGACTCGTATCCAAAACAAGAAAGCATTTTTATTTTTCTCTATATAGTACATGGTATGTAAGTAAAGAAGGTAAAGCACGTAACTCAAAATGTTGATACCGAGATTTCACCTAATATACACGTTTTAGGATCCTATATAAAAACAAGTTAGAAAAGTAAGAACTGAAGCTTTCCTGGCAACGTATTAATTCAAAATCTTCTCGGGCTTCTAGCCAAGATTTTGAATTAAATTAGAAAAGGTCAGTGCGTTGGGGGGGGGCGCGTATCCGTGTGGCTGAGAGTATTTGGACATGATAACTTAGAAACTAAAAGTCGGATAAGTACAAAAATTCGTAGTACCTTGCAAGAATGCAACAAACATTATGAGGAAAACACCCAGTACCACAACCCTATTTTCAAAAAAAATTAGAACATTTTGATTTTAGCAAAAATGGATATAACGGTTTTTATTAAAATACCGTATATTAAAGATATTTACGTCACAAACAAAATGTATAGCTTGAATTTTCTGGGAATAGGCTCTGAAAACCTCTTCATTCTACAGGAATATTGCATAAGTGGTAAACCGTAAGAGATAGACAAAGACTTACTACACAAACAATTTACATCTCGCCAAAACACACAGTCTATATCCTTTACATTTTTGTTGTAGAATTAACCGTTTCCTAGATATTATTGGTTACTTCAGTACTAAAACTTTCCTTTCTTACTGTGCGTAGTAAGCTTTAGCTAGATACAGAATAGACAACCGCAGGCACGTCCAAGCGTTCGGCAAGAAAATCTAGCAGCACGGTTCGAATAACTGTAACAGGTGTAAACTGCTACTTCAGATACGAGTATGATCAACGAGAGTTTAATTTAAAACAATTGTGTATTCCATCTCTGTAACAAATTATTGTTAAAAAGCCCGTTCTTCTTTCTACTTCATGTAAATCTAGATAAACATTAGTAGAAATTGTAATTATTATTTGCTTTCTTGTAAGTAGAAGGGAAAAAATCTATTGTGTTCCATTCACAAGATGTCCTCTAGTTGTTCGGTAACAAAGCTTTTATTAAAAAAAATTAATCATGATTTTCAAGATAAATATAAGTAGAATTAATCTTATTACTAACTTCCTTGAAAATAGAAGGAAATAAGAACATTCTTAGGCTAAAGCGATGGTCTCGTACTTTAAAAGCCAGTCGCTATGTGAAACAATTCTAATCTCTTTGCTTGTCAGAAGTACATAAACGAGGAACGAGAAGAAAGATGTTTTCCTGTTTCAGAAAAGTTACAGAGGCATAAAATTGAAACCAACAATGCGGAATATATCGAAAATGGTAACTGTACAATTATATATATGTTTACAATTTTTGTATTATTATGTGTTTTAGCAAATAATATTTTATCCATTAAGATGTTGAGTTGAAGATTGAGATTAACTTATAAGTTTATTTAAGGATACAAATATAATGCTGCAGTCTACTGTTTTAAATTTACCTTTATATTAATGATTAAGTACAGACAAACATACTATAATGGTTTTGCAACAACTTGCAACCTGATATTACTTTTCCATTATTTCAGATTAGACATTCACATGGATACAGCTGTTCGATATGTGGCATACTGGAAAGATAATTGCAAGCAAGGTTACTCATTACACCTTTGTTATATTTTATAACAAATACAGTATTAATGATGATGATTATTTGTTACTTCTTTTAATACTTCTGCGAGATCCAATTGCCCTATTGCTTCTGCAGCCACGCTGATAGTTTTAATTATTGGTATTCAGAAGATAACTCTACGAATACACCGTTAGGATTCCTACTAGAAAGAACGAGAGGACGGCTTGATGTGTGAGATTTATCACCCCTGACCTAGCACTGTGAATTTTTTGACAAATATTTTTCTAAAACCCTGTAATTTTGTCACCAACTTCTGGGCACTCCGAGTATTTGAGAAACCTTCTAACATGTGTACTTGCAGGGATTTCTTTCTAAACAGCACTATGAAGAGATAGCGCAAGTGTTAAATAACATCACATCAATCTCTGCTTTTACCGGAATGTCATTTATACTTGACCCCTTTCGTTCGCGTTTGCATTCTATTCAATTCTGCTCTCAACTGAACTCTCTAGTTCTAAGTAGACGGGAAAATGGGATCCGGGCTTAAAGCGAACAACGAAGAAGGAGAAGTTTGAATGGGGGGTCAAAGTAACGAGGGAATGAACCACTGCTTTCACTAACATCTGACTTCCAATGGTATCTCAGGAGGACTCTAAATACCCCTGTAATCGATTTCACTGCTTCCTGTGTAAATAAAAGCGGTGTTAATTATAGGGTCGTGTTCTAATTATCAAGTTTGCTAACAGGTGAGAGAATGCGCTAACGGGAGTAAAGACAACCTCTTTGTTTGGATATTTTACAATGTCTTCTTTGTAAGGCTATGCCATATTGACTTTGCTGCCATTTAACAAATATTTATTTTAGGTTTCTATATCCCTTGTGATATCTTTATGATAAACTTAATCCATGCATATACTAATATTTTAGGAGAAATGTTTTTGATACTTGTTGATTTTAACATGGAATATCTAGGAAATTGTTAACTCTGTGCAGATGAAATGAATTGTATTTTAATGAGATCTACATTGTTTTGTCTATCTCTTAAGGCTTGACAGTTAAGCAAAATTAATTAAGAATGAAGGGGACCTCCAAGGTTGTTCCCAATAAATTCAGACTATACATTTAATTTGCCATGAATATGATATTTTAGTCAAAATCGTTACAGCCACTCTTAGAAAACCTATAATTTCAAAAACTGTCCCAAGTAAAGGGTAGTTTAGGGTTAGAGGATTTCCTGAAAATCACCTGTTGCAGCTTGACAGAATAAAATTAGTAGTAAAATTTAGTAAGCCAGTTTTCTTTCACGATATATTTTGCTTCCTCCCTATGATATATTTTGCTTCCTCCCTCCTCCCGCCACGCACAGAAGCCTTTTTTATTTTTTTATTTTTATTTCGGGGATCGTCAGAATATGTATTTTTGGTGAAAATCTGTATCGAATGTTTGGTTGGAATACAATATATTTTCTATCTAGTATATACCTTGTACATGCATGGTAGAGAAAGTAAACAAATATAGCTTTTAGATCTTCAAAAGGTATGAAATATTGACAAATCCTAATCAATAACAACGCTCATTTTTAGAGTGGTAATTGTCACAAAAAACAATTGATAGAAGTAGCAATATACATGTATGTATGTCTTTTTGTTAAAACAGTTTCAGAAAACTAAATTATAAATTAAAATAAAATCATTGGGGCCTTTGTTTAATTTTACTCAATTCACCCCTCAATTGACTATGTGTTCAAAATTGAAGAAAAGCATATTACTATGTAGACAAATTCCTTAAATGCTATTTTAGTAAATTCGTAGATTTATTTGTTAAAAAATGAAATGGATACCATCAATTCGGATAGTTCAGGATAAGGGATTCTTTTTCAGTTAAGCAAATGTTATCCCGAAAGAAGAGCCTCAAAGCCCTAGAAAATTTAAAATATACATTTCATTTGGAATAAATATCTTATCTACATATGATATTTTTGTTACAATTGTTAGTAATTTTTATAAAATCAATTGATTCAAATATTTTTCTATTTAAAGTATAACTTTATTATTGGGGATTTACTCGATAGTCTTCGTGTCACTTCCTTTAAAGTTGGTGAACTTTGGCATTTAACTGACCTTTCGTTTTTAACCATGCTGTTTACAGACACATTTGGCTACATATCTGGTTTTTTTTTTTTCAAAAACTGCTTTTTTGGGTACGTGGAAACCTATACCTAATTCCGTTAAATTTTTGGCATTTAATTTTTGAGTGAAATATAATACTTATAATGCGAAGTACAAGAAAATATACTTATTTATGCATTCTTGGAATTCAAACGACACAAATCGTGCAAGATTACCCTATTTCTGATCCAGTGTAAGAACATGAATGACGTAATTACCATGGCAGCAAGACAGCGATGACGTCATCGTCGCCATAACATAATTTTCTCCAATGTGTCTGCAAGAAAATCCGAAATCGTCAATCTCACAAGTACAGCAACATTCAAATACAAGAAGTATCTCATTAAGTTTATCTTAAACCAACACCAACAACAATATGCATTCATTTTTCTGGATTTATTAAACTCTCAAGGGGAATACATCCATATTTTCAATAGTTTTATCATTTCATTTTCTCTCTATAAGTGTTGAAAAAAATTAAACATCTGCTTAGCAGTCTTATTACATTATCTGCGATATCTGTGATGCATTTTAATTTTTCATTTAGCAAATTAAATGCTAAAATTACATAAAACGTTTTTGTAACACGTGAATAATCCCATTGTAATTGATGTAAAAGTTAACACGTTCCCTTTCGCCCACTTTCTCAACATATATTCATATAACAATCACTCAGATTATACACTAGTTAACATAAATAACTATTGTAAGGACAAAAAACCATTGAGAGGTTAGAGAAAGTAATGTGAACGTAACACATCCGACCTTTTTATTTTACGTTACTATTATCCTCAACTATGGCTTGCAATATAATTAGTTGAATATATTTGAGTAGTGTCTGCGCACTGTAAGCTTTATTTAGATAAGTCTATATGCAAATATTTGCGTATTATATAGAGTAGAGAGAAGAGCCGGTTTGTATATGGAAACAAATAACAACGATTATGTATTCGAAATACTGATTCCACAAACATTTTATTTGATATAAATTGTTTTAAATGTATATTTAGTATGTAATACGATGTTCTCTGTATGAATTTATAATGGGTGAATAAACCATCGTGATTGTTTAGCAACGGTTTCGACAAACATTGAAATCACCATGGTTTTTTTTTAATTTTATTGTTGGCAGATCAGCATTTATGATATACAGGCCATAGATAACAAGAACATTAAATATATTAATATTTGAGGTTAGCCATGTTGGTTCTTCTAACATAAACAGAAATGGTTATTAATACAGAAATGGTAATATAACTTTACAAATAATTGTTACAATTGAATAAAGATATAGAGCAATAACAATAATAAATTTAAAAAAATCTATTGTGTTTCATTCACATGACTTTCTCTACATCTCTGCAACAAATTTCTATTAAAACGCTTATACTTCTTTTCACTTCATGCTAATCGAAAAAACTTTGGCAGAAATGGTCTTATTACTTGCTTCATTGTAAGTAGAATGGAAATATGGGAGTACTAGACTAAAGTAATATTCAAAATCTGATTGACATGTAACTAAGTTCCTTTGTTTCTATGGACAGGAGTTCTCAATATTCCCTATCAGAAAAGTATACGTATTTTAAAGCTGAAACCAAAAACCAAAAATATCTAAAAAGCGATCAACTCCCTGAAACAAATGTATAAATTTTGTGTTTAAACGAGCTCTACATTTTTTTCTGTAATAAGTTTTTGTCTCTTAGGGATTTTCAGTTATTCAAAATTATGTACAATTCACCCGTAGTAATTTAGTCTTCGGAGGCTATTCTCAGGAAATTTAAGATGTGCATTTTATTCGACAGTTTTTTATGTAAAACGTCGTTGGAGGCGTGAGAATTTTTTTTTTGCCATATAATTTATTTTGGGTCGCTTTAACAGCATGGTCATATCGCGACCTTACAAATTGTACTTAAAATGGTTATTTACACATTGGTAAACTACAAAATGATTACATTTATACTTTACAATAATTCAAAAAGTTTACACTGTGTTATAAATATTACTGTCTTTTTGATTGTCTGATGGTTATGTAGAGCACTTGGTAAGTCATTGAAGCCGGCCTGAAGTCTCTGTTTGGCGTATCTCGGACACTGCAGCAGGATATGTAGGACACTAAGTGGTGCGTTGCAGGTCTCACATTTTGATTCTGGGTCTTTATTAATGATGAAGGAATGTGTCAGTTTGCAGTGTCCAATTCTGAGGCGGGTAATTATTGTTTGCTCACGACGTTCTAATTTTCGGAGGGGTTCGAAGAAATTGGTAGATCCGGCTCGGGAATCATGCAGTTTGCTGTGGGACGTTGACCATGTCGTTTTCCAGTTTTCTATAAACAGCTGTTTGGTGTATCTAATGACGTCTTGATGTGTAGAAGTTATTCTGTGGTCACTGACAGGATGTCGGGTGGCTTCCTTTGCAGCTTTATCGGCGTTTTCGTTTCCATCGATATTTGCATGTGCCGGTACCCAAGTGAGGATTACTTGTTTTCCAGAGCGCTGAGTGACAGAATATAGGTGAAGTATGTCATTTATTAAAGGATGTGTAGGACTTAGATTCTGAGTGGCAGGAATTGTGCTTAGTGAATCAGTGTAAATTACATATTCTGTCTGATTGGCATTTTGAGTTATGTGCTGCAATGCTTCCTTAACTGCAAAAGCTTCAGAGGAGAAAATGGAAAAATGTGGTGTGTGTGTGTGTAGGATATATAACTGCACAACCACGACGTCCATCATTTGTTGCTGATCCATCTGTGAAGATTTCCATAACATCTCTATGACTGTCTCGTAGAGCGTTGTACATTTGTTTGCAGATGAAATTCGGTGTTTTAGTTTTTGTGTAACAATGAAGTTGAATGTTGATTGTTGGTCGCAGAAGGTGCCAGGGGGGCGTGTCTGTTTCATGAAGTTGTGGATGAATATTTGGCATTTTAAAACCTACTTCTTTGCTGTACTCTATAATTCTGGCATGGAAAGGACGTATGCGGCGTTGTTTAGATGATCTTGGTGACGAGCTCATTGGGAAGATGTATCTATGTACTGCATTAGATGGAATTGCAGCTATTTTAATTGCATAGGACAGACTTAATATCTTTCTGCGTATGGAGAGAGGAGCTTCATTTGCTTCCATCTGGAGACTTGCCACTGGACTAGTGATATAGGCACCTAGAACTAGTCTTAGGGCGGTGGACTGTATTTTGTCGAGCATCTTGAGAGTTGTAGGGGATGCAGAGGTATAAATTGCAGCTCCATAGTCAAGTTTAGATAACAATAGCCTTGTAAGCATTTAGCAAAACGGTGAAGTCAGCGCCCCAACCTTTCGCTGCCAGGCTCATAATAATGTTTAGGCGTTTTATGCAATCAGTTTTTAACTGTTTCAGGTGTGGTGTCCATGAAAGTTTACTGTCAAATATCAGACCAAGAATTTTGATAGATTTAACCTTCTCAAGTTTGCTCTGATTTAAGAGCAAATCTAATTCTGTCATTGGGACCCTTTTTCTGGAGAAAGTAATACATTGTGTTTTAGAGACGGAAAACTTAAAGCCAGTGTCCAACGACCATTGCTGAAGTTGTTGGAGAGCTGTTTGGAGTAATGCTTGTGTAGAGGCTAAATTTTCACCTTTAAAAATATTGTTAGATCATCAGCGTACAGACAAGACTTGATGGGTGCACTTAGATAATGAGTTACATTATTAATGACAACAAGGAATAAAGTTACACTTAGTGCCAATCCTTGGGGGATTCCATTCTTCACCCTAGTTTGTTTGGACATTACACCATTGACTTTTACTCTAATGCTACAATTCTGTAGAAAATTGTATATGAAGTGGATCATATTTCCTCTAATGTTGGAATCAAGAAGCGTTTGTATAATGTGACGTTTCGACGCTGTGTCATAAGCTTTTTCAATATCCAGGCTGATTAAAGATAAATGCTGTGATGATGTTAATTCATTTGCTATTTCTGTTTCAAGGGTCACTAATGAATCAAGGCTTGAATGATGATTTCGGAAGGCATTTTGAGCATAAGTAAAAAGTTTTTGCTTCTCTAGGAACCATTTAAGCCTTTTGTTGACAATCTTCTCCAAAATTTTACACATTGTGCACGTCAAGGAAATTGGGCGAAAGTTTTGGGGGAGTGACTGATCTTTGTTCGGTTTCGAAATTGGAACTACGATGGCTTGACGTCATTGATTAGGGAAAACTTTCATAGTCCAAATAAAATTATAGAGCTCAGCTAGGTAAATTAGTCCGTCCTGTGGAAGTTGTTTTATGAACTCATAGTGTATATTATCAGGTCCAGGTGCACGTGAGGAACATGTTTTTAACGCTCCCAGGATTTCATTCATTGTTAGTTCTTCATTGTAGCATTCTTCGCAGTTGTCGTTAAGTTTTGTGACGTCAGTATTTGGGGCTGACGTTAAAGGTCGGTGAAACGTTTTGTCATCAGTAGAGCAGTTTGAAATATCTGCAAAAGTATTTGCAAATGTGGCTGCTATGTCTTCGGTGGTGGTTGTGATTGTGTTTTCATTCTCTTTTCGTAAGCAGGTTATCTGGTTTGGTCTAAATGAACCATTAATTTTCTTAATTCTGTTCCAGACAGTAGAAACAAGGGTATTTTGGTTTAGAGAGGAAGCAAAGGAAAACCAACTCTGCCGTTTACTGTCTTGATGATTTTGCGAGCTTCCGAACGATACTTTTTAAAATTTGTTTCGTTTTCCAGGGATGGATTTCTTTTGTATTGATAAAATGCCATATCCTTTTTTTTTTTTTTTTTTTTTTTTTATGGCCTCTTTACATAATTGATTCCACCAGGGTACTGTTTGGTATGATGCTTAGGTCTGCTGATGAGATAATAAGATCCGTTATTTCTGTGATCATAATATCTATGTCAATAGGATCTGTATGTCCGTGAGGGGGTAACTTCTGGATGCCATCTGAAATGATACTTTTGTATTGTGTCCAATTGGTCTTATCGAATTTCCATTTGGAATGAATTATATAGGAGGCTGTAGGACTATCGAGGTTGACAATAATAGGAAAATGGTCGCTACCATGGGGAGTAGAATATACTGACCAAGTGAGCTTAGGCCTAATTGAGGGAGATGATATGGTTAAGTCTATACTGCTGAAGGTTGATGTAGCAGTATTGAAGTGTGGGTTGTAGCGTATTTAGGATGATTAAATTATTTTGAAGCATTACATTTTCTAGGGTTTTACCTCTGGTGTTTGTGTTGGTGCAACCCCAGAGAGTATTGTGACTATTAAAATCACCTACTAATAGGAATGGTTGAGGTAGTTGACGTAATAAATCTAGCAGAGCTGTGGGTTCCAAGTCAGTACTGTTAGGTAAGTAGATGTTGCAGACACACAGAGAAATAGATAGAGCTAGAAATACTGCTACTGCTTCCAGTGTAGTGTTTAAAAGAATGTGTTTATGTGGAACAGCATTTTTAATACATGTGGCAAGTCCTCCGTTAGCATGATGTGCTTGCGTACGGTTTTTGTTGTAGACAGAATAGTGATTTAATTGAGCTGCCTGTCCATCACGGAAGTGAATGCAAATTGCTATGGGATTGTGTTTCTTTAGAAACAGCTTAAGGTATTCAAGCGAAAATATTCGAGTCGCATCCTTGGTAGATACTGAGCTTAAATACCAACGTTGGTATTGAATGGACCTTTCGTTTTTGAGCTATGCTGCACACACACACACACACACACGGGGATAGTTTTCTAAAAAAAATCTTGATTTAGGGGTCTCAAAACATTTATTTCCGGTGAAATCTCGGTATCGTATTTTTGGGTGGAATATAAAACCTTCTCTATACATTATGTGTATAATACGTGTAGAGAAAGTAAAAACGAAAGTACATGATTATACAATTTGTGAACAAATATTAACAGGAGACCTCTGTGTCACTTGTTAAGAAATGTAATAATTAAACTTTTCAGCCCTTTAAGTGGAGTTTTGATATGCAGGTTATATGCTTGAGCACCAGTAATATTGTTTAATTTGTTGAAGAATGTCTTTGAGAGGTGTTTCATGTTATGCTGTTCTATTGGAAGAATGTTAAGTTCGTGTTGAAGCTGCGTATTTCTTACCAACCATGGTGCATTTGTATATCTGCGGAGAAACTTATTTTGTACAAATCGCAGTTAAATCATGTTATGTAAAGCTTAGCGTCTGTGTGAAACTACCTTCCAGCTGGTCCAACTGCCCCGTATCGTATTTCACAGGTGCATGTATACCTCCATGAGTTAAAAGAGTTGCACTTAATTGTCTATTTCAAGTTAAAAACTGTTCAGCGAGGAAGCGACGTTAATTTGCCCTTTCAAAGAGTGCAATCCACTCAGCTCTTCACTGACAAGCTTGAGGGTGAATCGATAGTCGTTCATGCCAGTTCTCCACTGAACGGTTTAACCGGTAGAACTCTTTTCACGCAAAATACGGGGACAATTAAGCGACCCAGTGTGTGATTATCGTTTGCAAATACATTTCAGTGGCCATAAAAATATTATGGATAAGAAATGGCATATCCAATTATGTATCTTAGCATTTTCTTCTTTCGAGATCCAACAAAGGCTAGGTATAAGTTATACAACTGAGGGGGACACCTCAGATATGGTGGGACACCTGCAATTTTTATAGATCTATTTAGACTATCGTCCTTAGGAGAAAGGGATAAAGTAAAAGATCCTTAAGGGGTTACAGGTCACAAGCAGACAGTCCACAGAGACGCGTGGAAATCGCTAACATTTCCGGGCTAAGGATCCGTAGCCTAAAGTAGCCTAAAGAGGAGGATGAATGACCCATCGACCGAGTATCCCTCTATTAGAGGTGCATCCGCGCCATATGTCCGATCTCGTTGAATATCAAAATCTTTGAATAATATCCAACAGATCGGGCGAAATCTAAATGAAAGCGAATTAATGGAAACGAAATTGTGGTATATAAAAAACGACTCAATACATTCGCCTGCCGTCCCGTAATAACAAAAACAAAAGAACCAAGGTCAATGTGAGTAATCAACGGAATCGAACACAGAAACTCCCGAATGCACGTCTCACATATTACCGCAAGATTTATCTTGCTCGGTTATGGCATTAATTTACAAAATATTTATAGCTTTATCTTATTAAATTAATAAGTGTAGAATAAAATCGCCAAAAAAATGAAATTGTCCTTGTTTTCTGAAGGGCTTCAGCTCCTCTTCTCTCCGCGCAATCTTCTTGCGCCCCCTTTTTCTAACGCAGATCTGTGTTTTCGTGGCGAGTAGGAAGACATTTCTTCTGCTCTGCAAGCCTGCGCTGTTTCTTTTTACCAATTTATATTTAAGACTGAATGTATAATACTAATAGCTATTCTTGCTATGTCACTCACGATATATTATTTTTGCTACCAAGTACTATTTATGTACAGAGTAGGTACAGATTGTATTCCACCCAAAAACTCAAATCCGAGATTTCACCGGAGCCACATGCTTTGAGGATCACTGGATAAAAACAACACATTTTTAGAATAAGGTCAAAATATGTATCTGTATATCTGTGTGTGAGAATAGCTCAAAAACGAAAAGTCCGTTAAACACCAAACTTAAAAATTACGTTTATATCATCCAAAGACGAGACACGAAGTTGTTCGAGAAAATTCCCCCACCACAAGCTAGTTTTACATGGAAAAATTTTCAAAAAAATTTTATTTACTTCAAAATGACTAAAGATTTTCATTGAAATACACAATATTAAAGAAATTTAGATGATACATAAAATGTTTATGTTGGATTTTCTGAAGCCATCCTCTAAAAACCTTTTCAGTCTGGATAAAGTTTGCATAACCGTAAGGTATACGAGGGCTGTAAATAAAGTAGTGGCAACATTGATAGAACACAATGTTGATTGAACTCACAAGTACAATTGCATTACATTACTTCAATGTAGTGACCCGCAAATTCCCTGACCTTTTGCCAAATATAGGGCAGCCGATGGGGACCGTTGGCAAGGCGATCTCTGCGACGGATCACCCTACTGCGCGGACTACAGATGCCATGTCAGGAAATCGGCGGCCTCGGAGGGGTTCCTTCAGCTTCGAAAACAGGTCAAAGTCACAAGGACTCATGTCTGTTGAGTACGGAGGGTGTTCCAAAACCTCCCAATGCCACCGTTGCAATATGAGCTGCACATTGCTTGCGACATGACAACGTACGTTGTTATGCAACACTATGGGATGATTGTCTCGCAATAAACATGGACGTTTGCGCCTCATAGCTGGACGAAGATGTCGCTCCAGAAATCGGCAATAGCAGTCACTGTTGACGGTTTGTCCCTCAGGCACAGCATGCGTAAGAATCACCCCCTCGTAGTCATATGCCATAATCTGCATCAGCTTCACCCGACTGGGTTTCTGTCGAACTTTCTGTGGACGTGGTGAACCTGGGTGACGCCATTCATTCGACTGACGCTCAAATTCCGGCTCATAGAATCGTACCCACGTCTCATCAATGGGGACAATACGCTGCAGAAATGCGTCTCCTTCGATGTGGAACCCAAGGGGCGCAATTTTCCTCAGGTGAAGACATTTCGTCAGGATATGGCACGCATTTTGATGACAGACCAACCTCTACGGATAACTCCCGGACAGTCCATCGATGGTCCATGGCAACGAGGCCACTCACGATGTCAATCTGTTCTTGGGGAATGGACGGCCGACCTGTGCGGTGCAAATCCGTAGTCTTAGTTCGACCTGCACGAAGCGCCTTGACCCATCGTGCAACCGTTCTGTACGGCAATGCATTCCCGCCACAGGCTTCACGTAATCCTAGATAACATGCTGATGCATATTTTTCACGGGCAATCTCGATTTTAATCCACGAACGCTGTTCGCCATTGGTAAACATTCCTTAGAGCGGTGCACTTAACACTGTTCACTTCAACTGGCAGCCCGAACAATGCACACCACACATGGACACTGGTCACCTGAAAGCTCCCATATTCTATTATCTCATACCCGCTCTCCTGTGAATGTGGGAACCATGTTGCCACTATTTTCTTTACAGCCCTCGTAGATATAAGCTTACCACACACAACGTGCATATCACGTTAACACCCACCATCTTTGTTAATTATTTCAGAGATGTTCCTTGCTATTGGTTTCAATTTTAAAATACTTTCTCAAAGTGGAATTTGTTATTCCTGTTTCTTTTATTTTACTCCTGGTCATGTAAAGAGAATCATAGCAACCAGCTTTTTAAATATTTTGACTATCACTTTAGTCTAATGTATTCGCGTATTTCTCTTCTATTTATAAAGAACTGAGTAGCAAGATAAGTTTTACTAAAGATTATCTTGATAAACATGAACTGAAAGATAGAAGAATAAACTTTTTGTAGTTTTAGATTGTTACAGAATAGGTGGAGAAAGGTATGTGAATGGGATACATCAGTTTTTTTTACCTCATAATGGTAAGATTGAACAAGGGTTCAACATACAGTAACAGTATTAAAATGCTTATTTGTGGTAAAAATCCCTTGCAACGAAAGGAGACTGAGAAGAAAGCAATAATCGTTACTTTCATTCATTTACAATAAGTGACACTCAAGAAAGATATAAACCTACGAAAACATGTTTTGTTACAAAGCTTGTATTTCTCATTATGTCTAACAAACGTTTTTTCTATCTTGATTTCCTTAGTACAAAATGGAATTAAATAAGATATAGCTACGGATTCTCACGTAAATGCATACATGTTTTTTTCTCTTGCCATATATAAATTTAGTTTTATATCAACATCCTGTGAACACTACCTAAAATTATTGCAGGCTATTTATCATATAATATTATTATTTAAAAAAGACAAGCTAGTTATTGTACAGGAATGTGATGATATGGAGTATATAAGTAGCAAACTTATAGAAGTGTATATTTAACTGGGTTTAAATATCAATTTTGAAGAAGGTATGTGTCTTTTGGTGAGAAAATTAAATTTGATTATGGAATATGGAATGGGGTATAACAAAGAACGTAGGAAATGTGAATATTTGGGACTAAAACTAAATGAAACTACAGCCGGAATATTACGTAAAATATAGAATGGAGAAAAGTATAACCACAATATCTAAGCCACATTTTGTTTTGTGGAATAGGACAATAACGTAGTGGGGAAAAAAAACTCAAATTTATAAATGTATAAAAAGAAATACAAGATATTCTTTGCGTTTAAACATAAATCTGAAATTAAAGCTACTTTGAACAAAACTATTTCAGGCATTCGATTAGGCATTCTAAATTGGAGATAATTCGAAACAATATCTCTGGACAACACATGTCAAGACATATTATGAGATTTTGTGAGATGCAGCTAACTACAAACAGAAACATACAACCCTGTTATTCCAAAGATACTCTAAATAAACAAATCGCTTAAAACTCGTGTAGACTGGTAGTAACAGGATATCCCTATTTAAGTAGGAGACTGTATTTAAGCGATCAATTGGGCACATCTCTTTTCTTTTCATTTCATTTCATTCCCATATACAAGCCGTTTCAAAACGACACCAAACGAAGATAGCAGTCGATTAGCTTATACTTTGAGTTGTCCGAAACTGGGTATCGCAGCTTTCAAACTCTTCTATTTAAAGGCTTATGTGTGTTTAAAAATAGCACACATTTGGGATTAGGCAACGAAGGAACAACGGTTGTCCAACGCCACACCAAAATGCTACGTTTTCCTTTACTAAAGTGACCTGTCCCGCGCCGGCGTGTCTATCAAACCACGCCTACACCACGCGACTGGGACCTTCGCTACCAACCGGCACCTTTCTTGGAGTGGGCCAAATACCTGCCATTTGGTTATGTACGACTGCCTAATCCATGGTGACTTTATGGCAGTTTTTGTATGTGCCGAATTAGAGATGAAAGTTATATTCACCTATCACGTACGGTATGACCAACAAGGTCCATATCTTCGTTTGGTGTCGTTTAGAAACATCCTGTATAATGATCGCATAGCAGACAATATTTTCAAACTCTCATTGCTTGAAATTTTGAATGCAATAGTTATTAGTGTCGCTCTATACACAAAATCAGGAAGGTGAGTTATGGATGTTTGTTTAAAAACAACAGTTGCACATTAATATTTCATTGTGTTTCCTCCACTCTATGTTTCGGACACGTTACGAGGTGCTACAATTCCAGTTTCTCTTAGTTGATTAAAGAGCTTCGCAAACATTCCCCAAGATACTTGGAGCCTCTTGGAATTTTCTGCGAAATGAAAATTTCGAGCACATTCTACATTTTTCCAACCCTTATCATTAACGTGGTTCCTTTTCAACATTTTCAGCATCTACTTTGAAAATATAATACTAAAGCATCCTTAACGCATAGAACGATGTATCCATTAACAGTTAAATGTAAGAAAGGTCTTGCAATATTTATAAAGCATAAATTATTCTAAATTTGAATAACATCGCTAATTATATTAAATAAATTTTAAAATACTCAGCCTATTTTATTTCGAGAACAATTCTCATTTTTGTATATGAAAAGAAAAAGGAATTATATATTATATTTTTTAGAATTTTAAAGTGCCGTGTTTTTAAATTTATCTTACATACATTATGCAGAACAAATTATCGTTAATTTAATTTCAATTAACATTTTAATAAGTGTATAATTTAAAATATGAGAGAGATTGCTGAATTACTACTACCTCGATTTTCAGGATATTGGATATTTAGTTTTTAATAATTAAATTTTCTTTAAGTTAATAGTCAAGACCAATTACACAAATAATCTGTTATATGAAACACTCATCATGGATACTGAAAATATCGCATATAACAATTGGAAATATTTTTATAAAAGTTTTTAAAAAATATTTAAAATACGGGTGTATGATATGAATGTATAGCTATACAATAGACTCTCGCGATAAAATCGTAGGTCATTGTTTATTGTTATTCATTATTATTAATTATTGTCACCATCAACATTATTATTGTTAGCATTAATATTAGTCGTCGTGGTAGTGGTAGTATCATCATTACCATTCCATCGTTCTCTTGGTTATTAAGAGAAAGATGCAATGGAAAATATATAGCTTGAAAGCTCTAAACAATAGAGAATCACTGAAATTGTTAAATACATTTTTCGCAGCAGTAATATTCTATATTTAACGAAAGAAATGAATATTTTTAAGGTAAGGCAATAATAGTTTATGTTAAAATATGGGACAAAAGTGCCAAAGTGACCAAACACATATTTTAGAGGTTAATAAATGTGGAAATGAAATTCTGCGGAAGTAATTTACAAGAACAGGGACCCTAAGGTAGACATTAGAAGTAGACAGATGGAGGAGCCTCCGTTAACGGCAGCAGAGTACCGTAGATAGACTACATTACGCCCTTTTTGCTTCTAGTATTATCCCTCGGAGGAAGGAAGGAAGGGGAGACTCAAAGGGCAAGCAAATCAGGACGACAATATGGGCTAGCAAGGGCGGCATACCTAATGCTTGCAGCATGCTGCAGTATAGGTGTACCAAAATCGTTATTCCTCCCTTGCTATCAAGACAGTTTCTAGGAACCAACCGTGGTCACATGAACCTTCAACCCTGAAACAGATTGAAGGAAGCAAAAAGGACAAGAACTTATGGGCAGAAAACTAGTAATAGGGATGAATTTTTCTTATTGTGATGATTACGAAAACGTAATCACCTCTCTCGAGTACGTGCAGGTAGTCTTTTAAAACCCTTTGTGCTACACAAGCTGTGGTTAATCAAGTTCAAAGGTCCCATGTCACTGATATCTGACCTCCTCATATCTTGGGTTTCAAAATGAAGCACCGGAGGGTTACATTTCTGAGAAAAACAAATTCATTCATAAAAAACGTGCTGGGAGGTTTCAAATCCATCCCGCATTCCCTACACATGGGGTTCTCATTAAGTCCCATTATAAAGTGTCTACCCAGTGTGTTGTTCCTAGTGAGATGACCAAAAACTACCGTGGTCCTGGTCCTCTTAGATTCAAAGGATTCCAGGAATAAAATCATGGACCTGTCTGGCTTTTGTTTGCTTGCTTCTTTTTGCTTTTATCCAAATCTCAAGATGAATCCTAGCTGTGAAGTGAGTTATCTCATACTTGACCCCTCTAGGAAACACGCCAGCAAAGGATTCGGGTACTACAAACGCAAGATCTGCTCCCCGCTTAGCCAGTCTATCTGGAATCTCATTTACCTCTGAAGCATGCATAGCTCCTTTTGTACTCCCACACCAATCTGGATGTCGTTTGAACCACTGTGAGGGCTTTTAGAGCAGCCTTACTATCTGAGCAGATAGTTGTCTGCCTGGTATGTTTAAAATAGGCATGACACAGGCAAGATGGAACACGGTAGCAAATCTTCCAAGGGGAACATCAAGCCTGATTCAGGCCCCGGCCTCCGTCCAGTCACAGAACCTTGAACCATCACTGTACTATGTGCGGCTCCCGGCCTTCAGCGGAAACCTAATCTCTAGAACCCATTCCCTCCTGGTATAAAACACCATGCTACACACTGAGCTTAGATGGTATCTAGCTCCCACCAAATCTCCAGCCATCAGAAATAAGAGGGAAATTACCCCGGCATTTTCCTATTGAACCTAAGAAAGCACAAAATATCTCATGATCAGAACTCGAGATCTCCAGAATGTAAGCATCGGTAAATCTAGGGCAAAAAGTAACTGTATTCAGTTATTTGACGTTGTATGAGCTAAGAATAAAAGGCATTCTCTTTTTCTCACGTCGTCGACAGAGAAGAAAGAAGTAATTACTCAGACTTGTGTTTTAATCAAAAAAGATCAAGTCTTGTCTTGACTTGTGGTGTTGACTTGATGCGTACATGTTCGGCTTTCCAAAGAGCTAGAAGTGGCTGAATTCATATTTTCATCATGTTTATTAATTAATTTGTTTATGTATATTTCTACTCGGCCTTTCTCCTATGACATACTCCAGATATGCCTTCCTTTGAGTTACTTATACGCTGACAGTGAACATCAGAGGAAAGTGAAATTATATTTTAATTTTGTTGCTGTATTTATATTTCCAGCTCCTTGCCTCAGTATTATCCAGACGTAATTTAAAACAGAAGAAATACGGATGTGCGTGACTTGGCAAGATTTCTTGTTCTCCGTGTGCTTTGAGGGGATGGGTTGGAAGCTCTGACAAAGTTAATTAGCAAGTCTGGTTTCCTCGACCCTTCGTGGAGTGAGAGCTACCTCCTAATTGGCAGCGTGTACTTTTAGGGTTATTCCCAGAATGCACGATAAAAACGAGAAAACTTCACGTTCGTTTATCTTCATACCACGAGAGTAGAAGAATGGCACGACCATCCTTAAATACTCTTAATGTAATTAGTGAGGAAGCGTTACCATATTCCGTAGTCGCAGAAGCGAATCACGTATGGATGCGTTACTGGCATTGATGTTCTTCAGGACTACAAACTTTAGCTACCTAGGTCACACTATGCTGCGCGGTTTATTTCCTATGGTGCTGAGATAGTCAGTGCTAGCAATAATAAGGCTTCTTTCATAAATAAATTGTAGCCGCTCTGTATCCTGCAGTAAAATAGGCGAAGCTAGCTGACAAACCGGTATATGCGGGATGGGACACTGTGTTCGAGGGCAACAGCGTGTGACGTTTCTTCTATGATAGAGCCAATCTAGTTAACGCGTGTGTAGTTCGACCCCCTCGTTTTACAACATAGGCTCACCCTTCTGAGACCTTTCAGCAGATTTGCACCCCATTACGTTTCTAGACCGACTTTCTCTATACATCGCGTTAATTCGGGGCTTTGGCAGCTTATAATCCGCTTGGAATCTAAATATGAATGACACTTCCTTTAAATCATGGTTTCTATTGATCTTCCAGGACAGGATAGAATTTTCTTTTTTCTTGGGCATGGAGACTCTAAAATATATTCACAGCTTAATTCAACAGGAAGAATAAAATTGAGTTTCTTAAAATGTTTACAAAATAAAGATTTACGTTTCTGCTTTTCATAGTTTAGATTTCTTAAAAACTATTAGCTTACTTACATTATTTCACTCTCGTTTATTAGCTTGTTTTACTGTCAAACGTGCTAGAAATACTTGCAGTGTCTACTGATTGATACACAACTCGAGATGAAATCTGAAGTGTTTGATTTTTTTATCATAATAAATAAATTATATGAGATAAAATTTTAGAGATTTGCACTTATCTTACTACAAAAATTGGAAATGGACATCTTGAATCGGGCAGATTAAAGGCAAACAAGGCTAGACTACAATAGAGAACACCTCATTCACTGCGACATTTACAAACTAATTGTGCACTAAGATTCCTTAGGAAGAAGTGGTGAGGTGGAGGAAACACAGGAGGCCACAGACCGCAGGCAAACAGGCTACACAGATGCGCGGAAGTTGCTAACCAAGTGATTGAAAGTTAATCCCCGTGCCTGGATCCGCCGTGCAGCCTACAACACCACAGTACCTTGGCAAAACGCCCCCGCCCCTGCGAGGATAGCGACCACAACATCGCCAATACGCTGAGAACAACAGTATTTACAGTACGCATACAGTCGCACCATCTGCCAGCGCTGTCATGCACCAGGTACTTAGAGGCACGCCTGAAAGATAATGGGATTCATGTAAGGAAATGATGTAAAGAAAATCACGAGGAATAAGCACCCCCACATTCGGCTAAGCGACATAAAGGGCAAATCGAGAATGTGTGGTCGACGGAAATCGAACTCTTGACTTTCCGAATGCAAGTCACACACTTTATCGCGGCGCCACCTCGGTCGGTATCAGGGAGGGAATCTTTTTATCAGATCCTATCTCTGTCGTTATGTATTATTGAGAATATGTATATCCCTTATAAACTGAGAGTTTTTTTTTTTTTTTTTTTTTTTTTTGGTCTTCCCAGATGTATTTCCCCATAGGCCTATAATACAACAATGTTATTGAGATTCTCTCTCAGTAGTCCATCAACATGCCATCTCCATTCATTTCTATACATTGTAGTTTTTTTTTTTACCAAACACTTATTTCTATGTTTTTTTATTTGAGATTTCGTCTGAAAGGGTGGATCCTATTACTGAGCTTAAGAATCCCATTTCAGCAGTCTGTATCTTGTTTTTGTCAGCTTTTCTCAACGTCCTGTTGACTTGACTTTCTGTTGAATTATTATTATGTAAATATTTGTACCCAAAATATCTCTTAGTGAAATCTTTTCGATACCATATGCCAAACCTATGTGATATCTTATAATTAAGGCATTTGTTTCCTGTTTTCTTAGCAGTCACCTTTCAATGGGCGGTGACAAAAATCAACCCATGATGCTCGTTCAGTCCATAGCGCACCTTAACGGCTTCAACTTATGACAGAAAATAATAGATACATTGGCTAGGGTCTATTGAGGCAGCGAAAAAGCAAAATAAGGACGTCACGTGGGCACATCGATGCCTATCAAAAAGTGCAACCACTCGTAACTGATCTAGGTCACGAGAAACCTGTTTTCTACTGTGTCCTTTCCGTGGTGGATAGATGCTTACCCGATTATGAACCAGTAGCAGAAAAATAAACATTACTGCACAAAACACATATCGAAGAGTGCTCAATGACAACACCCTCACATGTTTTTAACGTTATAAAAGTTACATGACCCGTTTCTCTGAGAAAGTTGCAGTAAATGCACCAGTTTACTCCCACCTACTGATCTGTACAAACCCGCTCTCTGTTAATAAGGTTATTATTTGAAAACACAGTGAAGAAAATTGCAACTTTTAAGGTACAATATTTTATATAAATTCAAAAACTTTATTTTACTGTGTAAAATAAAAATCTATAGTTTCATTCATATAGTAAGGTTTCGGGGTGAACAATATTTGACGGGACGTTTTCGTGACGAGCAACCGGCCGATGAGGATGGTTGCTATTTCGGTGGTGCAGGCAAAAGCTATATACCTGGAACGCCCTATGCGTTCTTAGAATATCCAAAAACTTACACTCGTAGCATCAGAAAACGTTTCTGTTTAGTAACTATAGTCGCTTACTAGACGGCAGTTAAAGTTTCAAATATATCCATTGCGTGGTTCCATTGTCATAGGCGATTGAATCAACAATCTTGTGCTTATTTCAAATATGAAAACAACGAGCTTCATGCGGTGATTAAACAATTATATTTAAAAGGCTTAACACCGAAAGAAATAAAAGTCGATTAACTTCATGGAACATCTCTCCTGCGTTTGCAACAACTTACAGTTAGATAAATAAATGTATACGTGACCGCACAACCACTAATGTTGAACATCGTTCCGGAAGTCCAGTAGAAGTGGTTATTGACAAAATCCAGACTATGGTTTTAATTTATCGGCGCATCAAAGTTCGCGAAATAGTAGAGACCACAGGCAGATCACAAGGTTGAGTGTTTTCAATTTTGCACCAAAAATTAGGTCTGACAAACGCCTCGGCCGAGTTTGCTCTCAATGGTGAATCATGAATCATGTGATAGGATAAGAAGCTGGCTGGCACTTTTTCGCAATTCCGACAGGTTTTTGCCTCGATGAATAACTGCGGATAAAACATGAATACACTGCTGCACCCCAGAGACAAAATTACAGTCGAAACAGCGGGCTTTTAAAGGCGAACCGGCTCCGCTGAAGGCAAAGGTAGTGAAATCTGAGACAAGGTGATTACCCTAGTATTTTGGGGTGCACGCGTAATCATTATATTTATTACTTGCAAAAAGGAAGAGCGATAAATGGAGAGTATCAAGTATCCTTATTGCACCGGTTGAACGGAGAAATCAAGAATAAACGTCCTCATATGGCAAAGAAAAGGATTCTCTTACACCAAGACAGTACAAGGGTGCACGCCCTTTTACTGTCGAAAATTGTAGAATTAAGGCTCAAATTACTACATTATCGTACTCGCAAGATTGGGCCCCAGTAACTATTTTATTTCCAAAACTGAAAAAGTGGCTCGGCGGAAAACGATTCACGTCTAACAAAGAGGCCATTTCCCACATGTCTTTCTTGAGGACCTTCTAAAATCCTACTTTTTGCAAAGCTTAAAACAGTTGGGGAAATGCTGGGAAAAGTGTATGGAACTAAAAGGAGATTATGTTGAATAACTAAAAACAATCCACCAAAATTAATTGGTTTTTCTAATTTATTCTAAGGAGTTATTGAACGCCCTCGTAGTGCAGTTTGTAGCGTAACTGTAACTCACATAGCAAACACTTAAAACGAAAAGTAAATTACAGACGTACCAAAATCAAACAGGAGATGTAGGTACTGCCTACCTTACTTTATCAAGTATTTCGCACAAAATTTCATAAGAAGCTGCTATTATATTGTGCAGTTCTCTCTGAGAAATGGCAGCAGTTTCTTGGAGAATGAAATTTTTAAGTTAATTTAAAATGCATGAATATGTTTTTAAAGTTTCTATTTTAATTCCCCCTCATTCTCCTGATCTAATCCCATGCAATTTTTATCTACGGAGGCCATTAAGAAAAAGAGGAGAGCTTTAGATCTATCCTTTTCGTGGATGCAACGTAAATCCAATAACAGCGAACCAGCTACAGATCCGGCACATTCTGGCTTACAATTTTCACTATATTTTATTGCAATTATACTTCCAATTTTGGTACTAAGTCAGTTTTTGTTTATCTCGGTCGGTAAACGGGGATTAAGAAAACTGCATTTTCTGTAGGTCATTAAATAGACGCTCAAGCGAATATATCATAAGGAAATTTTCTTAAAATGGGCTACTTAGTGGATTACTCTAATGAAAGAAACATTTTACTTACCCCTCGATCATGCTCCCCACTCACAGCCTCCGAAATTCGCTCAGTCAATTTTTCATTTGTGGGTTTTAACTTGAAATAGCTCCGTTGAGTTCTGCAGCTCTTTCAACGTAAGAACGGATGTCTGCAAACGGTAAATACGGGGCATAAGAGCCATATGGTATATATTATCTGTTATAGATGCTACAATGAGTCTAGGATTTTCTTTTAGCGATTCTTACCGTCTAGCTAATCAGAAGCATATGTTTCAGTTAACATTTAAGCCATTATATGGAAAAAATAATGTGTTACATGTTTAGAAATGTGTTACACTTCGCATATTGTCTAGTATTTATTATTGGGTATACACGTAATTTTTACTAAAATTTGTTACTACACATACTATTTACATAGTGTATAGAGAAAGTATTATATTGAACCAAAAATTCGATTCCGAGATTTCACCGAAAAATATATGTTTTGAGAACCCCTAAATCCCAAAAAAAATATTTTTACAAAAATGTTCGCGTTTGTGTCTTTGTCTATCAGTATGTGTGAGTGTGAGAGAGTGTGTGTGTGTGTGTGTGTGTGTGTGTGTGTGTCTATCGGCAGCATAGCCCAAAAAAAGGAAAAGATCGTTAAATACCAAACTTGGTATTTAAGGATGCGACATGCAGATTTTCAAGAAAATCCCCCTACTCCCAACTACCTCTTACATGGAAAATTTTTAATTTTCTCAAAATAGCTCTAATGATTTAGATTAAAATATCGTATACTAAGATGTTTACATGAAAATGTAAAATGTTTATCTTGAATATTCTGGCAATAGCCTCCAAACACATCTTTATTCTGAATGCATTTTGCGGAATTTTGCGTAACTGGCATACCGTAAGTAATAGACATAAACTTACTTGACAGAAAATGTAGATCTTGTTAGAACAAACGATTAATTTTATATACATTTTTACTTTCTCTACACGTATTGTACAGATGAAAAATTCGATACCAAGATTTCACCTGAAATACATGTTTTAGGACCCTCTGAATACAAAAAAAAAAAAAATAGCATTTTTACAAAAAGGTCCGTGTGTGTGTGTGTGTGTGTGTGTGTTTCTCTGTCTGTCTGTCTGTCTGTGGACAGTATAGCTCAAAAACGAAAAGACCGTTGAGCATCAAACTTGGTATATTAAGTTTCGTATCTTCCAAGGATGCGACACGAAGATTTTTAAAAAAATCCCCCCACGCCCAAATACCCTTTAAATGGACCTTTTTTCGAAATTTTTGATTTTCTTAAAAATGGCTCTAACGATTTTGATTAAAATATTATATATTAAAGGTATTTACCGACAAATAAAATATATATGTTGAATTTTATAGGAATAACCTCTGAAGACTACTTTATTCTGGATGAATTTTACGGAATTTTGCATAACAGCTAAACCGTAAGAGATGGAAAAGAACTGAACTCAAAAAGTGTAAAGTACGTTAAAACACACACTTTATTATATTTTTCGTGGAATTGTTCGCTTATTAGATATTCCTTGTTTTTGGTTTCAGCTTTGAAAAACTTACTTTTCTCATACGGGGATTTGTCAACTCGTGTCCATAGGTAGAAACAAAAGAACTTCAGTCACATAGTAACCATCTTTTGACTATCACTTTAACCTATAGTACTCCATTGTTTCGCTTCTACTTATAAGGAAGCATTTAATAAGACCTTCTGCTAATTTTTTTCTGGATGAGCATGAAGTAAATAGAAGCATAACCTTTTTAACAATATTTTGTTACAGAGTTGTATAGAAATTCATGTGAATGAAACACATCAGATTTCTTTTTCGAGAAGTTGACCATTTTTGAAATATTGCTTGTTATTGGCTTCAGTTTCAAATACTTATACGGGAATTTTTCAAATCCTGGCCGTACAAACAAAGGAAGTTCAGCCATATAGCGACCAACTTTTAAAATATTTTCCAATATCTATAGCCTATGCTACTCCCTTGTTTCCCTTATATGTATAAGTAAGCAAGAAATAAGACCATTTCAACTATTTTTCCTCAATTAGCATAAAGTTGATAGAAGAATAAGTTTTTAAGAATAATTTGTTGTAGGGATGTAGAGAAAGTCCTGTGAATGAAACATATAAGTTTGTTTTTCCAACTAATAGGGTTTAAACGGGATGAACATATACAGAAGTTAGCAACATTAGATATTTCGATAAGATACAAAGGGGAAAACGACTATCAATTGTTAAAACTGGACGTTCTACTCTGTCTCCATTAAAGGTACATCCTGTTTCTTTACCTGACGAGAACGTACTGCATATCAGAAATCTGAAGTATTCCATTCTACTAGCTTTCTCTACATCGCTGCAACAGATTATTTTTAGAAAGCATATTCTTCTATCTACTCAATTAATTGCTTCCTCGTAAGTAGAAGGAAAATAAGGGAATACACTAAACTTAAACGATAGTCATATCTTTTAAAAGACGGTTGCTACGTGGATGAAATCCGTTTTTATGCAGAGCCAGGAGTTTACAAATGTCTATGTGGAAAAAAGTTTAAGTAGGTATTTTAAATCTGAATCAAATAACAAGGAATATCTCAGAAATGGTCAATTCAACGAAAAAACCGTATTTGATATAAATTGTGTGTTTCAACGTGATCAATATTTTTTTGTGTAGTAAGTTTTGACTATTTCTTACGGTTTACCAGTTACCCAAAATTCATTCAGAATAAAGAGGTCTTTAGAGGATTCTCAGAAAATTCTAGATATACACCTTATTTCGCACATAAATGCATTTAATTTACAGTATTTTATTCAAAGTCGTTAAAGCCATTTTAGAGAAAATTGTTCCTATGTGAAGGGTAGTTTTGGGTGGTGGAATTTTTCTCAAACCCTTCGTGCCGCATCTTTGGAAGATGCTAAATTAAATACCAAGTTTGGTACTTTACCGACTTTTCGTTTTTAAGTTCAAACACACACGGACCTTTTTTTGAAAATACCCTTTTTGGATACATGGGACACAAAAATGTCTATTTCTGGTGAAATCTCGGTGTCAAATTTTTGGGTGGAATGTAATACCTTCTCTATACACTATGTATACGTAGAGAAATTAAAGATACTTAAAGGAATGATAAAGCATTGAACAAATCGTATCGCCCACCTCGGTAATGTGGGTATAGCGTGTCTGCCTCAAATTCAAGAGGTCGCGACTTCGAATCTCACTTTTTAGATTGTCCCTTTTCTTGAGGAGACGAATGTCGAATACTTTAAGGTTCATATACCTCGAGTTGATATAAGAATCATTCATCAATTTCTTTCCTCTTCCGATATGACCAACCAGGCTTAGTCGGTGGAACACCTGCCTACTGTGCAAGGGATCCTGACTTCGATTCCCGCTAGGTGTAGGTATTTCTCTCTTTTTCTACGGACCTTTTTTCCAAAAATGCTTTTTTTGGATTCAGGTGAATCCAAAACATGTATTTCCGATGAAATCTAGGTATCGAATTTTTAGATAGAGTGCAATATCTTCTCTATACACTATGTACACAGTACGTGTAGAGAAAGTAAAAAAGCATTTTTAGAAAGAAGGTCTGGGTGTCTCAACACGATATCTTTAAAACGAAAAGTCCGTAAAATGTTAAACTTGATATTAGTTCAGTATCCCCCAAGGATGTGACACGAAGATTTTCAACAAAATCCCCCCACCCAACTACCCTTTACATGGAAAACTGTTCTAATATTTTTATTTTATCAAAAATGTCTATAAAGATTTTGATTTAAATATCATATATTAAAGATATTTACCTGAAAAATAAAATGTATATCTTGAATTTTCAGTGAATAGCCCCTGAAGGCTAATTTATTCAAGATGAATTTTACTGAACTTTTCATAACCAGCAAACCGTAAGAGATAGACAAATGATTAATCCACAGAAAATGTACATCAGGATAAAACACACAATTTATGTCATATACATTTTTTTTCGTGGAGTTGATCGCTTTTGAGATATTCGTTACTTTTGGTTTCAGCTTTGAAATACATAATTTTCACATACCGGAATTTTTCTACTTCTGTCCTTAGAAACAAAGGAACTTCAGTCACAGAGCAACCAGCTTTTGACTGTCAATTTAACCTATGATACTCTCTTAATTCGTTTCTTCTTACAAGGAAGTAAGTAATAAGACTATTTTTGCCATTTTTTTCTCGATTAGAGAGAAGTAAGTAGAAGCATAAGCTCTTTAACAATAATTTCTTGTGAAGATGTAGAGAAAGTCATGTGATTGGAACACACATGTTTTGGATACAGGGAACCCTAAAACGTGTATTTCAGGTGAAATCTCGGTAGAGAATTTTTGGGTGGAGGGCAATACTTTCTCTACACATGTAAATAGAACGTGTAAAGTAAAACATTTACACCCACATTTTAGATAATGAACCATTTTTACAAAATATGTAAAGTTAGACCTTAGGCTCTCCTGAGGAAGTATCAATTCTAGATGCTCTCGAGCTTCTATTCAGGTAAGTACATGGATTGCAACGCTTCGAAGATGTGCATCATCATCTTCTTCAGGGTGAACTGATCAAATAAAGACGAAGAAGGTGCTTATCTTCGAATCGTTGGAGTCAATCCATGAGCTTACCTGGATAGAAGCTCGAGAACACTCGGAGAAAACGTGTAAATGTCATTCCGAGTGGGGAAATTCTGTTAAACAAAATCTGATGTTTTCCATTCACATGATTATTTCTACATCTCTACAATAAATTATTGTTAAAAAAGCTTATTCTTCTATATACTCAATGCTAATCAAGAAAACCTTAGCAGCAATGATAGCATTAATTGCTTCCTTGTAAGCAGAAGGCAAATAAGGGAGTACCATAGAATAAATCGACTGTCAAATCATGTAAACTCTGGTTGTGATTGAAGTTCCTTTTTTTATTTTTTTATTTGTATGGACAGGAGTTGACAACTTCCCGTATAACAGTATAAAGCTGCAACTTATAACAAGGAATATCTCAAAAACGTTCCACTCCACAAAAATTTATATATCTTAAATTGTGTGTCTTAATGACCTTTACATTTTTTGTGAAGTAAGTTTTTGTCTATCTCTTACGGTTTACCATTTATGCAAAATTCTGCAAAATTCATCGTGAATAAACATATATTCAGAGGCCATTCCCAGAAAATTGAAGACAAATATTTTAAATATAAGATATTTTTATCGGAATCATTAGAGCCATTTTTGAATAAATCAAAATGTTGGAAAATTTTTCCATGTAAAGAGTAACTAGCGATAGGAGAACTTTCTTTAAAGTTTTGTGTCGCATCCTTGGAAAATACTGAACTTAAATAACAAGTTCGGTATATAATGGACTTTTCGTTTTTGAGCTATGTTGCCCACAGAGAGACATACACAAACACGGGCATTTTTCGATTTTTTTTATTCAGGGGGTTCTCAAAACATGTATTTCCGGTGAAATCTTGGTATCAGAATTGGTGTTTATCCGATGTTCATCTCTTTTCACCTCACACATATCACCTACCTTTCCTTATAATGTTGCTTCTTATTTATTCAAGAAGAATCAATACACGTACGTCATATATGTGATAGAGAAAGTAAAGTGGATGCATTAGACCACAAATATTTTCAAAGTTTCAGGAACCAGATTTAATAGCTCTTGGAAGACTTCGACAGTATATACTCTCCACATTTAATAGCTCTTGGAAGACTTCGACAGTATATTCTCTCCACATTTGTATTTTTCCTCCTTTTGCATGATTTAAAGCGTGCACTTCATATTGGTTATTTATTACAAATTTTATGTATACCGAATATGCTACCCAAACGGATAATAAATTATTACCACTGGAATCACATGTATGGTTGACCAAGTAGGTTTCCCAAACATACCATAAATATGCACATGAATAATTATACAACGATGAAATATGTATAAACTATCTACTATACTGTAATGTTGATTGCATTCCTAGTTAGTTTAATGGTCAACGCTCTGACTTCCAAATCCATATACCGGGTTCAATTCCAGGATTCTTGTTTAATTGCGATTATTATCTGTCTTTAGTATAATCTGAAAGGTGTGATTTATCGCTTAATAAAACAGACACTGTTTGAACAACTACAGGATGATTTATATATAGCTGACGCATTTCTTTCATTAATTGTTTCAAAACGTGTTATGTTGGCGACAACTTATTGTACCTAAATTGTAGAGGAATTTTGGGGGATTATTTACCTCTATAGCAAATGTTGAAAATGTCCTCCATCCTGTATAAGGCACAACTCAACACGCCGTTCCATGTTACTGGCCACTCGGAGGATTCTGATGTGAATATCTTGAATCTCCTTTGTAATCTTGTGCTTCAGATAGTCCATGTCTGGGGACGCGTGGCGTAAACCCTGTCTTAAGTAACCCCATAGAAAGAAGTCCGGCGATGTCAAATCCGGAGATCTCGGTGGCCACAGGTTCCTGGAAATTATCCGGTCGCCAAAGAAACTTTCAATTAGGTTCATGGATTCATTCGATGAATGGCATGTAGCGCCATCTTGCTGAAAATATCCTTGACTCAGCTCTACATCGTATTGCATTTTCACGATGACTACAAGAACAAAATGTCGAAACAGCTGCCAACAATGCAATTAGGAATAAAATATAAACATCTGCACAGCTAGTGACAGGTAATCGAAACTGCAGAACATTCTGCTTACTTTGGTGCTAAAATTGGGTCATTGAATGCATTTCCAACGGAATAATTAAAGAAAGAATTATTATAGTTCTACATAAATCACTCTGTAGTAACATAGTTTATTCCACAAGCTAAACACCTATGACATGCTAGAAGTTATTCTATACGCTTGATTTTTATCTTAACTTATTTAAATAGCATAGAGTAGTTACTTTTAACATTTTATATGATATTAACAAAGGAACTTCAGTCACGTAGCTTTTGACTATCATTTTGAACTATGGCACTCCATTATTTCGCTTCTACTTACAAGAAAGCAAGTAATAAGGCTATTTCTGCTAATACTTTCTCAATTAGCAGGGAGTAAATAGAAGCCTAAGATTTTTAATAATAATTTCTTGCATAGATGTGGAGAAAGTCATGACAATGGAACAGACTACTAGGAGATCGGATTAAAATGATATTAAAACGTGAGTAAATGGTACATGGTAAGTAGTAATAATGTGTGAAGTTATTTTTCGGATAAAACTGAATTAAAGGTTCCTTTAGGAGCACCATAACGGGCCAACAAATCATTTTAGGACTTAATCACGTAAGTGCTAAAAAAAGCAATACTTTAATTGGTTTTATGTACATTTTATAATTGTGCGCATAATAGGGTATGCATATCTGAAATTTTATGAAAAATTGCAAAAGTTCGACTTTTATATTTTAATTCCTTAAAATAATTTAAACATTATGAATATAAAAAAAGAATAGCTGGCCACCAGGAGCCATTTTTAATACCTTAACTTGAGCTACAGAAAAACACTATGGACTCGCAACAATAACTTTGGTTCAGCGAGATATCATTCGCATCATACAAAGTAAAAATATTGTGTGTTCCATGCACATGATTTTCTCTACATCTCCGCAACAAATTAGGTATTGTTAAAAAGCTTAAGCTTCTATTTACTTCATTCTAATTGAGAAAAATATAGCAGAAATAGTCTTATTACTTGTTTCCTTGTAAATATAAGCGAAATAAGAGTACCATAGGTTAAAGCGATAATCAAAAGCTGATTGCTATGGGACTGAAGTTCCTTTGTTTGTGTGGACAGGAGTTGACAAAGTTCTGTGTGAGAAAAGTATAAGTTTTTAAAATGAAACCAAAAACAAGGAATATCTAAAAAAACGATCAACTCAAATGCATATAACAAAGTGTATGCTTTAAAGTGCTCTTCATTTGTGTTTGTAAATGTTTATCCATCCCTTACGGTTTAGCAGTTATGGAAAATTTTGTAAAATTCATCCAGAGCAAAGTAGTCTTCAGAGGCTATTCCCAGAAAATTCAAGATGTACATTTTATTTAGGTAAATATCTTTGATATATGATATTTTTAATTGTTAGAGCCATTTGTAATGAAATCATTTTTTTTTTTAAAAACAGTTCCATGTAAAGGGTAGTTTGGGTTGGGGAGATTTTTCTCGCATGATTGGAAGATACTAAACTCAAATACCATTAGTGTGTTACCGACTTTTCGTTTTTGAGTTATCGTGTTCACAGATACACACACGGACCTTAGGTAGACAAAAAATCTCACCACTTCGGAAATCGAAACTGGAACCCTGGCAAAAGCTCTATGGACCGAGCTAGTGAGCCAACTCTACATAATCATTGTGGATAAGGAAAATAATTGTTTGTTTGCATAATATCTCGATCACATGCATTAAAACAACAACAACAAAATATTCCGTAAGCTCATAGTTTTTGAATAAACGTAGCCACTGTTGATAAGATGTGATTTCTTACAGACATAATGCTGAATGCTCATGGTTACTTTATAGTAACACAACAGTTGTGGCTTGAGCTAGTCATGAAGAAGGGTCCGACCTCCTGGAAGGTTGAAAGGATTCTGTAGGATCCATCCCTCCCATATTCCGCGAACATTCCAGAATTTTCTAAAAAAACTCCAACGGCTATGGCCATGCATGCAAGTGAGCCAGTTAGTGGGACAGAGTGCCTTTCTGGTGTGTAAGAATGAGATGGCATTTGTGGCTTACAGAAAGTGCTGCTAATGTGAGAGATTAGAGTGGCACTTTGTTCGATACCGCTGAAGCGGCGTGTTAATTGCGTAGCCTCGCGCGAGAAAGAGTGAAGTGACACTGAAAATCGTTTAAATCCTGTTGGTGAAATGACAATGTTAACCTAATTGAATTCAACGTATTGCAGGAATGTTGTAGGACTCAAACACCATGAGGGACCGGTGAACTCTCATGTGTGTGTTCGCACTACTCTGCGCACTTGTATGCCTTTTCCCAGAGGCATGGCTTCATTGGGCATGTCCTATAAATGTCAAAAGGTTCACAAACAACGGAGTATCATCGGATAGCACCCTTTAGGGAATCGTTGATGTAGCAAATCTAGCAATAACAGAAAATCCCGGACAGAACATTGACACTTACGCTTGCCGCATAAAATTCGCTTCACTCATCACTTATGTTGTGGAGTATTTACTTTCTTTAAAATTGCATTGCTTAATAGTCGTGTAGCATTTAGTTGTGATAGAAGTTCCCATCATAGTAACTTACTTTTTTGCATAAAACGCATCGCAGTCTCTCCATACAAACTTTCCTTCCTTTGCGGAATATCTGCAACATCGTAGAGAAAGTTTTCCGAAAATAAACAAGAGGTAAGTATTTAATAATAAAGGGGAGAAAATGTGTTAGTTTATTGCACATTCTCATAAATTACGCCAGTGAAGATGCATGTCAATGATGAGCATAAGAAGAAAAGTTAATCTTCCATCTTGATTGCGTTACTAACAGAAACCATTTTTGCTAGAAATGATATCAAATTGAGAAATATGGTCTTGGTTACATACGCCCTGCAAAAACTTCCGTGGGTCGTCCCGAAAGATCGCCCGCCCGAAGGCGGGGCTTCACATAGTGGCCCAAAAAAGAATAGTCTACAGTGCAAGTCACCACCCAACCGCGCCCTGCCCAAAACTATCGTCTGATCCGTCACACGTGAAGGAGATGAAAATGAAGTACCGGAAGGTTGTGGTAGAATACGAATCACCCAGGATTCGCCTACCGACCCGAGAAACCTCGAAAAACCCAGTAGGCGATCACGAAGGATTGAACCCAGGTTTTCTCAAATGAAAGCTACAGACGTTAACGCTTTTTTATTTTAAAATATAGTTCCGGAGCTCTGTCGGGAATCTGGTATTGTATGCCCTTTTTCCATTTTCCTAACATTTATAGTGTTTTCTGTTTTGATTACCGTTTTTGCTACATTCTGCGGACACACACACATACACATACATAACCATTAGCCATCCCACTCGGTGAGTGGCACGGAGGTGATTGAAAGAGATGGTGAAGGAGAGAGTAAGATATGGTTGAAGGGAAACCGAATTTGATGGAGTACAGAAGAAGGGATGGTAAGACGGAAACATACAAGGGAGTAGAGAAGACGAGCGGGAGAGGAACGGAAAAAAGAGTGACTTAGTAATTAACGCATAAACATCAAGGCAACATTTGGTGTTGTTAGTAAAACAATATTTCTGGCGTTTGAGCTTTCATAACATGCCTATAAAATTCTTGGAGAGTTTGCTTTCCATGTCGTTTTTCTTCACACCGCTTGTTGCAACACCCCATCTTGTAGCGCTAAGCAGCTTATAGGTTAAGTCGATGCGCAACCACCAATGTTTGGTTATGATTCAGCTGGATGAATAAGGGGGGGGGGGGCATGTCCCGTTTCAAAGTTTCAGTTTTATGGCGCTGAATACTCCATCTCACCTGCACTATAAACAGCCTGGCCGTGAGCAAGCGATATGAAGTGGAAGGCTGATGAGTCGTAAACCTTTGGAGCATTTTATAGCTTCAACGCGCTCGCCGCTACAATCACCTCATTTTTCTCTTCTTGAGCAAAGCGTGTCAAACACTCGTTTACCAGCACATAGTTTAAATCTTTTGATACTTAAGGTGCAATGTTTATCACTTTCTAATCGGTTTATACTATTTAATGTCATTTTAGAATAAAATCCATTATTTTATTATTGTTATTATTGCTGTTTTTGCTAATTTTGTTATTATTCTGGCTGTTTTTGTTCTTGTTATTCTTGTTCTTGTTATTATTGGTATCAGTAATGTTGGTGGTAGTGGTGGTGGTGGTGTTTTTTTTTAATAAAGAGGGGGAAATCCTCATGGACATCAGGTAAGACAGCCCTGATGTGCCGGACTGTTACCAAACCCCTCTTTTCCGTTGGAATCCTACTTGGAACTACCTAAAAACTCTTTTCAATCAGAAAATCTGAGACTTTATAGTCTGTTATATCTTTCTCTCTCATTTCACTCTTTTATACTCATTATATCTGTTACCATTGATTGCATTTGTTTATAATTGTGTTGACTTTGAGCCATAATATGAATCATCTGTACCTAGCTCAATACCCAAACTCGTGTAGGTGTTTTCTCTCTGCCTTTGCCATCTTTTGCAGAAAAATAAAGTATGTTCCACTGCATCTACATCATAACAGTAGTCACACTGATTCATATAATAATTTATATTCATATGTTTGCATGTTATCCACTTTCCTATTTTTGGAATTAGTCTTTTAGTCCACTGGTGCCCTTTCAACCTTGTTCTCCCAGGCCTCCTGCCACTGATTCATCATAATTTCTTGCTCCTTTAATTTCGTCTCTTTTCTATTTCCTTCAACTCTAAATATATTTGCTCTTTAACGTATCTGAAGATCAGTAGGAAGAATACCAGTAATTACTTGTAACGTCACAGTAGACACAGTCTTGTACGCACTTGCGACCCTCAAAGATATTTTTCTTTGTGACTTCTCCATTTTTGTTTATATTTCTTGATTTCCAAAGCTACTATAGCTAAATCAGCATAAGCTTTAGCTCTAATATTTTCTCCAACGTCAACACCTAATATTCCGTCGTAGGCTACGTTCCATAATGTCGGTCCAAACACTGATCCCTGAGGAACTCACATAGCATGCAATACTGAGTTTTCTATTAGTAGAATTACTTTCAATAAAATGTATGTTGATATTTGTCGTTTATTTTAGCTCTTTAATATTCAGAGTCCAAGTCACAGTATTAAAAGCATTTCTTATATCTAATGTAACGAGTGCACACCATTTACCTATTGTCCTTTTAACAATGTCGAGCACTTTTTCCACAGTTTGTACTGTTGACAGTTCCCTTCTAAAACGAACTGGTATTTCGAAAAATCTCCCTTATCTTCTAACTCCTTCTCCAGACGTTCTCCTAGCAGAAAATCTAGTGTCTAAATGTAAATTGGGTTAAATGCATTATTGGCCTCCAAAGATTTTCCTTTTTTCCATAGTAAACATACTCGTGCAGTTTTCCATCTTACTGGGAATTCTTGTGTCCGTAACAAATCGTTAAACATTGCTAATAAAAAAATCAGGGACTATTTTGATAATTATTTTAACTGCCTCAGGTGGGATATTATCAGACCAGGGTGCTTTTTCACATTTCATCCTTTCCCCTGCCGTTCCTCTTTAGTAAACTATTTTGCAATTTTATCAATATTTCCAATAGTACACCATATTTGGAAAAAGGGTAACGACTGAGACGGATTGTCGCCCAGGAGAATAAGCATATAACCTATATTTTTAATTGATTAAATTATTTAGGTTAATTACAAAGTAAGATAGCATGTATTTATTGCATAGTGAATGTTCAGAGAGATTGTTCCGGGAAATCGTTTATAACTTCAACCCGAGAGTTCTCAAGCGATGAATTCAGTTGCTCACGCTATTTCTTTGTATATTGCAAGAGGGGAAAGACGCTACTATGTAGCCACGTCTCAATGCAGAAATCATTTGAACCACTTTAATTCAACAAAAGAATTTTTGCCCAAAAACAATTATATTAATTTTATTGATATATTAAAGATTTTAAGTTAAAAAAAATAATATCCTTCAAAGTTATAAATAAAGAAAGGTGACATATAAACAGGGGAACCACGAGGGATTTTAGGTCAAGAATCACGTGAAAGACGCATTGACCAATTAGAATTAATCGCTTCACAGCAGAAGCGCACCCCAAGCTACTCTCGGCGCCAAACATGGACCAATGAGAATACAAGTTGAGAGTTTTGCGCGTGGGTAGAAGTTGCTATAAATGTGGAGTATTCGCCTTAATTTTCAAGCAGTTAGAATGCAACTACACGAGGAAACTGTGGCGCTCGAAACAAGAATCCGCGCAAGTACAGGATCATTATTACAGTGATTCACGCAGTTGAAACGTAATGTCATGCTTAACCTGTGACGCCGGAAACAAGGAAGCCACGGTAAAAAGTTAAAAGTGTCTACAATTATTCCGCACGTAACCATTACACTTGTCGCCGTATAGATTTGTGTGCGTTACGCCCTTGTTATAGGGAAATTACTGAAACACAATCACGCCAGGAACCTTCTTGGGAACGCTTGTGAAGGGAAATAAACCTTTGACTGTACGAAAAGTGCCGACGCTTTTTTTAAAGTTAATTTCCCGTACCATTCCTTGAGATAATCGCCGCTCAATACCTGAGCTAGATATAAAGAGTTCTCAACTGCTCATCGCTGAGTCCAAAAATAGCCGAGGAGCGTCGAGAATCGACTTCAGCACTGCAACTCCGGAGAGAGGACCAGTCGTCGCTGCGCAGTCCAGCACCAAAAGGTACGTCTCCCAGACCTCCACCAATTCCCGCCTCACGATTATATCAATCTTTCGTTCTTTAGATAAATTATAAGGCTTTGTTGAACTTTTCAGGTGTTTTAGATCAATTTTATAACCGTTTCCCCAAAATTTACCTTCCAGTTCATTGTATAACCCTGTCGATCTTTTTTATTTTGGTTCTTGTTATATTCTTTTTTAGTTTTTTTTTTTCTCTTTTCTTTGTAAAATCAATCAATAATTCACTCGTTCCTCTAATGAAGGTTGATTTTCCCCCAGTATTATGTATTATCAAATTTAAAAAAATCTATCCACTCACCAAAAAATTCTCCTCTGGTATCCGATGTGGGTGAACACCATCTTGGCGACTTTATATTTAGATCACCTAGAATAATAACTTCTCTTTGCCTTCTTACTTTTTCCATTGAAACATCAATATATTTTTGAACTCCTCAAATCAAATATTTGGGGAACAATAGCAACAATATATACTAAAATTATTTAATATGAGTTTAATAAATTCTTCTCCCTTCTCTACAGTTTCTATCCGTACATCCCTATTTTTAAAATAAATGTCACATCCACACTTTTATCTGTCGTCCATCTAGGATCTGACATTAGTTTCCTATTTGGCTCACTAACAAGAATAATATCTATAGTTTCTTTCACTGATATTAGGTGCGCCATACCGTGCGCTATTCTCGATCTGTTAAGATTTAATTGCAATATTTTCATTGTTGGTAGAATTTTCTCTGGTCTTTGTAACCTCTCTAAGATAGGAGCATCTTCTCGGATCCAATCTGTTTCCTTCCACTTTACATTTTATGCAATATGTTTTACTTGGGCATTCTATTGCTTATGTCCTTTTTGACCACTGGTTCGATCTATCTGGACCAATGCATTTCACCGCATTATGTCCGGTCTCCAAACATCTAAGACACCTTATGACTGGAATTCTTTCACGAATATGACAGTTTACTCATCCTATCCGTATTTTTCGTTTCTTTAAAAGTTCATCTGCCAGTGAACTTTCGAGGATTACGATTACAGCCTGGTTTCCATCTCAATTGTCTTAGTGCACCACCTATAAGCTCAACTTCTTTAGCCCGTGTTTCTAGAGACAGGGCCAATTTTACTTCCTCACTTGTGGTAGATATATCCATTCCGTTAATGTGCAGTGCTTTGGTTTTCTTTGTTTCAAACACTTTTACTCCCTTCAGCTTCTGTTTTAATTCTTTACTTAATATCCCAGCCGCCTCTTTTCCTAGCCGCCTCTTTTCCTAGACTTCCAGTTGCAGTTCTCCCCACTTTATCTATGCGAATTCCTATCTTTTCTCTATCTACCTTGCCTTTTACCTCTTTTAGTATATCTGCATAAGTCTTCTCTTAGGATTTTATTATAATTTCCTTGTTTCGTACACTCCTGGGCTTTATATTTGTTATTCTTTGCTTATTTAGGCGTTGTCTATCCTTTGGAATCATGTAGTTTACATTATATTTCACTTTAGACATCACTTTAGACATTTCACTTTAGACATTTCACTTTAGACATTTCACTTTAGACATTTCACTTTAGACATTTCACTTTAGACATTTCACTTTAGACTGCAATATTTTTCCTACATATTCCCTATTTAGACCTTCTGGTGCAATGAATACTAGGTTACTTGTTTTCTCCTTTATAGCTTGTTGTTTTAACGCTTCTATTAAGGAGTAAAGGTCCTTCATATCATTAACTTATCGCTCTAGAGTAAAGGGCATCAAATACATCACCCTTTTTATGCTTAATAAGAATAAATAACTCAAATGACACGACAGCTCACATGGACTTTGGCCTATCTTCTGGCCCCCATCTCGGTCCATGACAGACGTCATGGATGTGGGTGCAGTATTGGAGGGTGAGTCGTGGTCAGAGCCTCAAACCCCCCGGCTGGTTAATGCGGTCCTCATAACATGGAGCCGCTACTTCTCTATCAAGTAGCTCCTCAATTGGACCCCCAGGGACCACAGGAAGCTGAGTGCACCCCTGTCCAGTAGGGGAAAAAGTCCCCACGCCGGTACTGGGTATCGAACCCAAGTCTCCCGCTTGGCAAGCAGCAACGCTACCACAGCTGGGGAGACGACCTAAGAGAGTAGATATTCCAATTAATTATGTCATTTTTCTATGTATCACTCACTTTCTTAGTCCTAAGTAGCGCTTTCATTAACATATTTATGAAAGTATTTTTAGCAGTAATTAAAATAATTATATTCCAAGAAATTGACATTTTACGAGCATAATCCAAGTGGAATTCAGTTCTAGACTTACTCTTATGCTGAGTTACATAATATGTAGTGTCTCCTTAAGCGGATCACCCTCCTCTTTCTAGGTTTTACATTTGCTTAAACGTTTTTGTGATTATAGTAATTATAATCGCCTTTACTATACTCCTACACACTTTTAGTGCAGATGTTTATATTAGTAATTAAAAGCAGTGCAATGATCAACATTGCTTCCATATGTAATTCATTTAAGAACTATGGTTTTACATATTAAGAGGAGTATTTTACAGGTTGGTTGGTACCTCAAGTAGGTGTGAAACAAACAATACATGTTTATTTTCCTTGAGACTGCGGCCCGGAAATCATAAACTTGAGTGGGTGGACTCACTATATAGAATGTTGTATCGGAATTGAGTTTGAATTCACCCTGTAATTGAGTTTGAATAACCACAGACTATTACTTAGGTCAGCAGATCTCGTCTTAAAGTGTGAAAATATAGAAGCAAAACGGATAGTCACTTCCCAAGTGAAGACCGTGCTAAACACATCAGGCAATAAATTATACGATTGGTTTGCGAAAAAAATCTTAGACGAAGAGAAAAAAGTGATACACATAAAGCTACCGTTTACTAATATATTTGTCTAACACCGCGCATGTGGTGAAAATGTTTATCCATTAATTAAAAACTGGATACCCCAAAACCTGGACACTGCAACAAGCAACGGACACAATTTTCAGAGATAACAGTACATAAAACTATAAAACATAGTGTGTATAAAATAATGGTAGCTGAGATTTTGATTGACACTATTATTTTTGCATTACTATATTAAAATCTCCGAGAATGTTTAATTTTTCAATTTTTTGAAAGTACTCTAATATAATCAATGTTACTTGTAGGGTTTCCATGGACAGTAGTGTGCATTAGTTGCTAGAAGTTAAAATAGCGCTAGTGATTTGATATTATATTCGGAATTCGAATATAAAAGTTTCGGACATGTTTTGTGATTTTCACGTTTACATTAAGCTCATAAAGAGTTGGAATTTTCTATTAAAAACTAAAGATAACTACATTGTGATTTCAGCATTTTAGATTTGAAATGTCTTAGTCTACGGTCCCCATAAGAATTGATGTAAAAATCTTATATGTTCCATTCACATGGATTTCTCTATCTGTTTTGCAAAAGAAACTATTCTTATAAAAGATTCTTTTATCTACATCAGGCTAATCGAGATAAACATTAGGAGAAATGGTCTTGCTACTTCCCCCTTGTAAGTAGATGGGAATAAGGAATGCAGTGGTATATGCGATGTCAAATCTTTTAAAGGCTATCGCTATATGAAGCAATTAAATTTCTGGTGTAAAATAAAAGAAATGAAACGAAAGTTCCCTCTTGAGAAAAACGTTTTAGAGCTTTAAAACTGAAATCAATAACAAGAAAGGCTTCCAAACGTTTAACTCTACAGAAAATGTATCTGAAATAAATGTTGCGTTTTAAAAATACCACATTTTTCTGTGTAGCAAGTTTTTGTCTATCTCTTACGGTTTACTAGGTATACAAAAGTCATTCAGAATGAAGAGGTCTTCAGAGGCTACTCCCAGAATATTCAAAATATTCATGTCATTTGTCATTAAAATATTTTAAACATAAGGCATATTAATAAAAATAGTCAGAACCATTTGGAGGTGGGGGGATGTTCTTGAAAATATTCGTGTCGCATCTCTCAAGGATACTGAACTTAAATACCAAAGTTTCGTTTTTGAACTGTGCTTCACACAAACAAAGCACACACAGGGACATTTTCTAAAAAGTTTTTCTTTTAATCAGGGGGCTTAAAATAAGCATTTTTGGAGTATCCTTATTGATTTTTTTAATAGAATAAAATGTTTTCTCCATCTTTTATGTATATTGTACATGTGTGTTAGAGGAAGCAAGAACCTTTGCTTAGCAGCTCAATAACGTAGTATTTAATTGAAATGGTGTTCTTAGAGCTTAGTTAAGATATTAATCCCATTATCACGCAAAATATATATTAAGAAATCAAAAAAGTGCAATACTGGATAAAATGATTGATACTGTTAAGATAACATGATTGAGGAATCCTTAAAGATATTAAGAACAAAATAAAGAAGGACATTTTACTTTACTTTTGTTCTATTTTATTGAACTTATGAATCTAACGTTATATCAATAGTTACAAAAATGTTCAATAGCAATGCGAAATTACTCTCACTATATTGCTGTTCTGAAACGTTAAAACACAAGTAAAATAATTATAATAAGTAAATTATAAACTGAGCTACCATTGCAACATGCCGGCATAGCATTAAATTTCTCAACTGTCTCGCATGTTTCCCGGTAAACCACAAGGTGATCTCAAATAATTTTGGCATGACATACCGCAATGACGACTTAAAATGTGGTAAGTACTTGAAGTTCCGAGCTTCATATTAGATCAATTAGTTTTAATTTAATTTTTCAGTTTGACACTCCCATCCAACTCATTCCTAATCACGACTTGTGTGAAAAAGAACAGAATATAAAACGGTGGAAGGAATGGATTTGGACTGGATCTCTAGGGAGGTAAAGCAAGAGGAGGAAGAAGAAACGCTTAAAAAAACATGTATTGAATAAATTGCTAAAGAATGGGTAAATTGGAATGAAATAAACAATTTAGCAAGAAATAGGGACGATGTATATACCTTTTGAAATGTTAGGTGATAAAGGTAGTAAAAGGAATCTATTGATTAATTAATTATGCATTTTAAGAGTCACTAGTTCAAAACTTTATATTCTTTAACCAGGCGGAGGACGATGGATTTCTTCGGGCGTAAAACTACTAGCATGGCTTCCTTCGGAAGCGAAGTAAAGCCGTTGGCCCCGTGTCGTAGATTTACGGCACGTAAAACAACCTACAGCTGAGCAAAATTAGGTGGTCTTTCTCGCTCAATGTAGAATGGGACGCTGAGAACCATACCAATTAAAGAGCGTCCATAAATAAATCTACATTTCATTGTTCATTTTTTCCTACATTCTCGCCCCTTCCTCCAAACACTGCTGATAGTCAAATTTTACAAGAGAGTAGGTATTATATTTTAAATAATTCTGATGCGTTCAATTCACATGACTTACCCTACCCTTTCCACAATCAAGCTATCCTTTCAAAATATTATTCATTCATTTACATCACACTCTAACAATTGAGAACACCAGTTTTTGTTGAATTCACTTTATTGGTCACAAGAGCACTACGTGCAACACAGCACTTGCACTTTTGACACATAAATAGCTGAGTCACTGCGTTCACGTCACTTTCTTGGCAGGCGTTCACGTCACTTTCTTGGATTGATCTTTAACTAACTTCAGTTCACTTTTTTTACTTGTCGATGTCTTATATAGTCCATAGTTGGCGTCCGAAAATTCCAAACTTAGAAATTATAAGAACATTACCGTTTATCCATTAAAAAGAGATTGCCCTGGATGAAGAATGTTCTGGGTATCGAGATAAAGAAGGTTCGAGAGATCTTGCAGGTAAACAGGCAAAGACCTGTGTTTGCCCGGGCATTAAGTAAGTCCCTTTGCTGTATTGTTAGGGCAAGTCAGGCAGCTGTGCCTTCGGGACTCATCCGTCGTAATACTAATTGAGATAAACATAAGCAGAATTGGTCTTATTATTTGCTTCCTTATAAGCCGAAGGAAATAATGGAATACACTAGGCTAACGTCAAATCTTTTAAAAGTTGGTCGCTATGTAAAACAATGAAATTCGGTAATCTTTGCAAGACGAGAAGTAAAACAAAAATTATACGAAATGAAAGGTAACTTCCCGTTTGGTAAATGTTTAAGAAGTTTAAAATTGATACCAATCACAGAGAATACCTCAGAAAGGTTAACTCTACAAAAACTGTATGTAGCATAACTTATGCTTTATTTAACGAGATTCACATTTTGTGGAGTAATTTTTTGTATCCCTTACGGTTTACCACCTATGCAAACATCATGTAAATTGAAGAGCACTTCAGGAGTTATATTTAAAATACGACCTTTTTATAAAAATCGTTAGTATTAGACGGTCGAAAATTTCGGAAAATGTTTTACGTAAATAGTAGTTTGCAGTGGGCTTGAAGTGGGGAGATTTTTCTGAAAATACTAATTTGAAATACCAAGTTTGGTATTTAACGGAGTTTTTATTTTCAAGTTATGATGTCCATAGGCGCACACGCACACACATGCGATATTTTTCCATAAATGCTCTTTGGTTTCAGCGACCCTCAAAACAATTTCTAATCTCGGTATCTAAGTTTTGGTTAGACATGCCAGAAAAAGTTAAGTATATAAGAAACAAAACCGCGCTTATAGGCCGTGGTCCACTGGACTACTACTCTTGTTTCCCAGACGTTTCGCTTGCATCTCCACACGCCATTGAAGATGCTTGCCGCAGACGTAAGCAAAACTTCTGGGAAACAGAGGAGAAGCCCCGTGGACCACAGCCTACAAGCTTGTTTTTGTTTTCCTTTAGTCGTCATAACACCGGCCGTGGAAATGCAAATGAAAATGGTGTGTTATTAATGGAGGCTCATCAACTGCTGTGGTTCTCAGCGGCCCATTCTAAATTGGGCGTGAAATACCGCTTAATTTTGCTCGGAGGCCTCTATCAGGCTTGAGGTTCTTTTACGTGCCGTAAATCTGCGACACGGGACCAATGGCTTTACTTCCCTTCCGAAGGAAGCCATGCTAAGGATTTTTACGTCCGAAAAATATCCATCATCCTCCACTAGGTTTGAAGCCACAATCTTGGGTATATGAAGTTAGCATGGTAACCATTACACGACGGAGGGCGACCCGGCCGTGGAAGCCTTCGTATTTTAATATAAGTATATGGCTCAGATTTTTGTTCAAATCTAGACATCTATTTCCAACTTGTGCTCCACTTGGACATGGTGTGGATGGAGTTACTCTGGACGCGTTTCAACAATCTTCGTTGTCATCCTCTTGCAGATTAGCAGGATAACTCCTTCTACACCATGTCCAAGTGGAGCACGTGTTGGAAATAGATGTCCAGATTTGAACAAAATGATAGCTTCACTATATGTAATGGCTTTTTAGCATTTTAAAAATATGTCCAAGACTTTGTTTCAGGATAAAAGAATACGAGTTTACGTTAGATTGAAGACTAAAGTACGGAATCAATCTCACTAAGAATAATGATAGAGAACACATTTAAGCCGTACACCTACCTTGTGCTGGACACAAATGGAAGCATAAAAGATATCACACCGAGTTACAGTAGCTAGCGCATGAAATAAACCTTGCATCACTGATCGATTCATTTCAGTATTCTGGGGATTTCACTGCAGAGGGGCGGATGTATAGAATGATCAAAGAGATTAGGACGTCAATAGGCGGGCGGAACATATTGACAGATAGACGTGACAGATGGCGGAGTATCACCTCCCCACTGTGCCGCCCTCGCACGATGTGCTAGCTTGCACTTGACAAGTACAAATTAGACTGTCTTGGCAAGCCCAAATTCAATGCCAGCAATGAGTACCATGTTTCATAAAGCGGTTCGACGTGCGCTGCTTTTCGAGTGTTCCAAATCATTTGTTTGCTTTTCAAACGTCTGCATGTATAGTTAAATTTCATTACAAATCACAACCCATCCCAACCTTCGTTGGTGTGTATGTGAAATCATGTGTTATATGAATTGATTCCTAGATGTTCCATCAAACATTTTCACCCCTAAAACTTTCCACACTGTCACCAGTTATTTCAGGATTTATTGCATAGAAAACGTATTTTAAATACATATTTTATATACTTTATTGCTTTGGATTTTGAACTATGGTATTTAGCCTTAAATATGAAATGTTTTTTTTTTGATAATTCACACGACACGAGGAGTTGGCAAGCATGTAACCATATATTGACGGGAATGTGGGGTTTGCAGGATAGTGGCCTAAAAATGAGGTTGGGGAGTGAAGGGAGGTACAAGGGCTGTCAGTCACAGTGCAACTGTCCTTGAGCACCGCTGGTGTTAATTTGTTTACAAACTATTTATTTTGGGGTTAAATTTTTAAAATCCAAGTAGATCTTAAAGGATTGAAAGGAGCTTAACCGTAGCAGCTGATGGTTGATAGTACAAATCAGCTTGGCTGTTATATAACCATCCAACAATGGCCATATTCTGTCTCCAAGGTACGAGGGCCGTTCAGAAAGTAGCCTCCGGTTGATTGCAAGAAATTCACCAAGTTAAATAAAAATATTTTAATATATACATCTTACCACTACATCTTTGCACTATTTTTCTACACAGTCTCCATAACGATTGAGGCACTTATCGTATCTGTTCACAAGCTTTGAAATTCCTTCTGCATAAAAATCACCCGCTTGTGCCTGGAGCCAGCCTGTGACCGCATCTTTGAGCTCTTCGTCGTCATCAAACCGCTGGGACCCGAGCCATTTCTTCATATGCATGAAGAGGTGATAATCGCTTGGCGCCAGATCTGGGCTGTAAGGTGGATGGTTGACAACGTCCCACTTGAAGGACTCAAGAAGGGCTGTTGTTCTGCGAGCAGAGTGAGGACGGGCGTTATCGTGCAAAAAAACGATACCGGAAGTCAGCATACCACGGCGTTTGTTCTATATAGCCCGTCGTAATTGTTTTAGTGTTTCACAGTACACGTCTTGATTAATGGTCGTCCCACGTTCCATGAATTCAACCAACAACACCCCTTTTGCATCCCAAAACACCGTTGCCATCAATTTTCGGGCAGAAAAATCTTGCCGGGCTTTTATTGGTTTGGTAGGCGAATTTGAATGTGCCCACATCTTTGATTGTTCTTTTGCCTCAGGGTTCACGTACTTAATCCAGGTTTCGTCCCCGGTCACGATTCTGTTTAACAATGGTTCACCTTCGGCCTCATAACGTGACAGAAAGTCTAATGCGGAGGTCATTCTTTGAGTTTTGTGGTGGTCGGTAAGAATTTTGGGCACCCATCGTGCACAGAACTTACGGTAACCCAATCTTGCTGTCACTATCTCGTACAAGAGAGTCTTAGAAATCTGTGGAAAATCAGTAGACAACTCCGACATTGTGAAACGTCGGTTTTCACGAACTTTTGCATCAACTGTCTGAACGAGTTCGTCCGTGACCAATGATGGTCTACCACTCCTCTCTTCATCATGAACGTTTTCTCGTCCACTTTTAAATAAACGTACCCATTCACGGACCACTCCTTCACTCAACTCTTGGTCCGTACACGGCACAAAGCTCACGATGAATAGCTGCTGCAGAATATCCTTTGGCTGTAAAAAACCTTATAACAGCACGCACTTCACATTTGGCGGGGTTTTCTATTGCAGTACACATTTCAAACGGCCACAAACACTAAACTAGCGCAGGTACGACTTTCACTCGACCACGGCTTGATGCCGACTGACCTGCTGAGTGCGTGAATGCACAGATGGCGTCGCTACTCCCCCCACTACCCGCACTGTGACCGATCGGAGGTTACTTTCTGAACGGCCCTCGTATATGAAGTACCTGAGAAGTACTTAGATAGTCAATACTTTGATTCGTTATATCCCGATACTGCCAAGTGTTACCTTTAAATTCGATAGTGAATTGTTGTTTCGCATAAACGAAGGTTGGGACAAGGATGGAGAGACTGAAACATTTCCACATAGCCTGGATTTAAGCAACGGGTCTTCCACTTTCCTTGCGCTTGCTCTAATCAGCGAGTGAACTGCTATGACAAGATTTCAGTATGCCACTGACTCTCCCTACTGGAAGGCATTTTTTTCACAAGCTGATCTCATATTCATTTTGAGATAGCATTAACTTTTTGGCGATTTATTGTAATTTATTTTTAATCCTTTTAGTGGCAGTCTTAGTAACAAAATCGTCTCTAAAAGGTGCCAAGCAATTTTAGGCCAGAATAAAAGGTTTTACATTATTAGTAATAAAATGAGTACTAAATGACACAGGGAGCTGAATCTTTTATTTTAGTAAATCCTTTTTTCTTCTATATAAAATGTATAATGTGGATGAGAAGTTTCTTTAATAGTTAAATGAAAATAAAAACAGATGACAATTTTTAAAATTAAATTAAAAATCCCAAAGTAATCAACAATCAGACATACAAAACTTTACTATACGGAAAGTTCAGACTAATAAAATTAAATTAAAAATATTGCTTTACTAAAACAATTATGTATTTTGGTCTGGTATTTTGTTTTTTAAAATACAAAAAAAAAAAAAAATGATTTAACCGCAAGACTGAAAACTGAAAAACAACAACACAGAAAACACTAACATATAAATAAGTATAATATACTAATAATGAAAATGGAATAAAGCAATTGGGTACAGATTACATAGATCACTATATAATTTAGCACTTGTGTTATTGCGTAGCTGAATGTTGTTTCACACTGTCTGCGTCGTTTGGTTACACCTCCATAATTCCATTTTGATAAGTACCCTGGTTATTTGCATGTATGTGAGGGCCGTTGTTATCGAATGCATTTTCATCGCTGAAGCCAGAATATCCATATATTCTCCTCTCTTATGTGAATGCCAGAAACGCTTTTATCACCGTCTGATAATTCAAAACAACCCTCCTTTTTTCTAATACATTGCGAACTGCAGCTCTTGTTTCCTCTTCAGTTCATAATCTTTTGCTAGATGACGCCATTTTTCAATTAACATAAATAGACACCGGCCAGAGAAATTAAATTTGGAGCCAACTTATCGCTTTGAAATATAAAGATAAGGTCCAGAAACGCTCCAGAAATCTTTTCTCTAGGATTATAAAGCCGATGTCCCACGGTCAAAAATTGGTCCAAAATGTGTTATACAAGTGAACGTTGTATACAATTTCACGGGAGTGTGTATCTGTCCAAATATTTCTCGCATGCACATGAACAGCTGATAGAAATGGTGGAGGTTGCTGATTCACAACAATTTACGTTCGCTGTCGCAAGCTTAGTTTATGTATCCATTGTAAGAGCATATTATAATAGAAAGAAAAAATCAAGACTAGACCATGGCTGGAACGCAGGAATGCAGACGAAAGAGGTGTACTACATGTGCTGCAAAATGAATTCGTTTCCGACCCTGAAATTATTTTAACTTCTTAGAATGGACGAAAATTTGTTTGGAAAGTTCCTGTCCTTCGTTGAGGCAAAAATCACTCGCCAAGACACAAATATGACAATCACGTTGGCGGGAAGGAAGACTTAGCGCTAGCTGCCATCTTATTACGTTATTACCACCACCACGTCTCTCAATGGTTGATTTCATACGTTTGGACCAAAAATTAGAAGCCGCTGTATCCTGTTGTAGCAAACTGGAATTGGACCAAAAATAGGTCGGAAATTGTATACAATGAAATTATCCGATGTCCCACGATCCAATTTGTAGTTTGAAGAGTATAGGACCAAAATATTTAACATCAGCTTAACGTAGAAAGTACACAGAGTTTCCGCTAGAAGAAGCTTAAACGTATGAGAATCCCAACACAATTAGATTATGACGGACAACTTTCGCAGAATTGTCGCATTACCATTAGATCGTGATTGGCACTAAAATGGTTAACCAATATAAGGACGTATTCTATTACTACTTCTTGACCTGTTTCTACATAAAGAGATCACAATCTCTCCATCTTGATGTTCGTCTGTTCACGTTTCTTTTTCTTTAGGTTGGTATTGAGGTAGTATCTGTCGACTGACATACTTTCGATGTGATGGAACCAGTAACCAATTAAGTGGCTTCTTTTTTCACTTTCTTTAGTATGCAAGTACAACGGACATAGTAGATGGCGAGTGTATTGTAAGATTCGATGCCGAGATTTTACCGTAAATACGTTTTGATAATCCCCGATTCCAAAATCATTCGATTCAAGAATGTGCTTCGAATGATGACTTTAGACTGAAAACTTCATTACCAATTCGGAAAATTGAAAAAATAATCGTTTAAGCTTTCCACACGGTTGCTCTATATAATGAAGTACCAAATGGAATAGTAGATGTAAAGATTATAATGTTTTGAGTTATAAATTAGATTGCAGTTCATTTTGGAAAAAATCTTGAGAATGGGGGTAAAACACCTAGAGATAACATTGAAATAAATAATGTAAATTTGATTATTTCTCAAGTTCCCCAAATATTCGCATTTTTCCGGTAAGCCACAAAGAAATCTCAAATTAATTTAGAGATGATTCAATCTCTTATTACTAAGACATTTAGGTTGTTATCCCTTCATTTCTATCCCTGTCAGAACTCCAATGCTTGAATTAATGAAATATAAAGGAAAGCGCTGATTTTAGTTCTCCTATTTATACAAGTTAGGAAAGTAGTAAATGGCAGCTAACTAAGAACGGAAGCTCAGGTTGCTAATAACAGGTTTTCTGGAATATTTAGTGAAGGAAAGCAAACCAAATCAACCCCAACTCAAAATAACTTGAAATATCGAATCAAGAATCCAATTCTTTTCACTGGCATGTCTCATGCAATCAGTGGTTAATAATAGCAGATGTTGTTGAATATAAATGACACCTAATCTAATCTAAAATAGAGAGCTAATACTTCATAATATTAGGGTACACTACACGAGTTACAATAAGAGCAAGTTTACAAAATAAGACATTATAAATACGCCTTGCGCGTGATTTTGCTGAAAATGTGAACGTTTAATGAGGACTTGGGTTTTATGACGATTTTCATGGTGTCATTCTGGCACATAATAGAGGAGTAAGAAAAGACAAAACAGATTGCGTAATCCGCCCCTTCATGCTTCAACCCGCTCAGAACAGGTTGACTTATATAAGCAAATTATCTTAGCATTAGAACCTCAGGATAGAGAAAAGATTAAACTAATTTCGTACCACACGGCGAGAGAGATGCCTTGTCCAACTAGAGCATTTGGGTATTACCAGTTCGCAACGCAGAACTTCATTTGTTGCAAGTTACGTTTCATGTGCACTTCCTTTTCCCCCTTTGGTAATTTGGTTTGTCCAATACGGTTTAAGAGCATAGAAAATCTATTTGAGAGTCCTCCCCTAAATTAGAAGGTGCCACAAGCGACAACCAGCGCCCAAACAGGTGGAAGTCATGGGCGTAGATAGTGAAAAGGCCACTACCAAGTCTTACGATAAGTATTTCTGGGTATTTTTAATGCCTTTGACTGTACTATCTTTCTAGTTTAGCCTTGTAAAATGTATTGTATGAAAAGTCCGAAGGAAGTATACTGCATCGCACGAAACGCCCAGAAATGGCACTGATTAATCGTGTCAGCATATCAGACTTTCTACTATGATTAAAATAGATTTACTGTTTACGCTGTTTCAGGATTAAGTGAATAGAATGTTTTTATTGAAGCACATTTTCAATTCCTTGTATACATATATTATTAGGTTTTCTCCAAAATCCTTATTGCTCTTTACTCATCACTTATTGCGCATATTTTAAATTTTTTGCTATGTTATACACTACTAATGTGAGTTTTGTTTTTAATTATTTACTATCGCTTAGCTGATTTTTTGCGACCTACTGAAACAGAACTGTACAACAATTAATTACAGTACAATGCAATACAAGACCTTCTAAGTAATGCTAGAAAATAATGCAAGGGTACGGATACAAAACATTACAAATCACAAGAACGCAACATCATATAGTCATTACAATGTAAAGAAACGGTTACAATGAATCATTATAAAATCGTTAAACAACAATACAGTATAGCGTTTAACAAAGAAAATTCAATATACATGTTAAACAGTTACAGTTTGTTGTATAATGTTGAAGAACTTTTAAGACGCTCTGAATAATTTTTGGTTTATTGAATACTTTTGAAAAAAATCTGATGTGTTCCGTTCACATGATTTACTTGACATCTCTGCAATAAATTATTGTTAAAAAGCTTATTCTTCTAATTGGCAGAAAAGGTCTTATCAGCTGCTTCCTTGCAAGTAGAAGGGAAATAAGACAGTATAATAGGCTAAATCAATTGTCAAAATATTTTAAAAGCTCGTGGCCATGTGATCGAAGTACTTAGTATAGACAGGAGTTGACAAATTCGCGATGAGAAAACTTAAGTATTTTAAAGCTGAAACTAATAACAAGGAATATCTCAAAAACGGCCAATTCCACGAAAAAATGTTTGTAATATAAATTGTGTGTTTTGTCGAGCTCTAAATGTTTTGTGTGGTAAATTTTTGTCTATCTCTTATGGTTTACCACTTATACAATATTCCGCAAAATTCATTCAGAATAAACATGTTTTCAGAGGCACTTCCCAGAAAATTTAAATTATATATAATTTAGTAATAGGTCGAATATTGTACGGGATATTTAAGGAAAATTTCCACTACACATTTCATTCGTCGTCTTGATAATTATAGCCTAAAGGTTTTACCAAAATAATTTGAATATCTTCTGAAAAAGTGTTCAAAGTAACAAAAATGAGTTTTATTTACAAGGTAGCTGTGTGGATATGCTTTTGAGAGCAATAATAGGACAGTTAAATAATTCTTCAGCATCAATAAATTTGTTAAAAATGTAACTGAAAATAAGACAATCTGAGACATTTCTTGAGAACAGTTTCAGAATGTATTAGTTAATATGGATTGCTATTAAATAACAATGTATATTTGGATGCCCACTGTGTGACTGAGAAACAAGGACTCCAAATAAGTGAAAACAATGAATTAACAAATATAAATTCTTTAAGAAACTTTTAAATTATCTGTTACAAGCAGCGATCGGGATTTTCATGTAGAAATAACACCAAGCATTTATTTACTACTGTTATATTTATTTTTATACATATAAGTGTGCATTTGCGGAGCTCTTCAAAGCTGGCTAACTTTTGAGGCCCTTGTAACTTTAGCCCAAGGTAGCGTTACACAAAAATATTAATATACATTTTTTTATGATAACTTTATTCACTCAAGCAAGCGTATTGAAGTTAGTCTTTCGGTTGAGTAAACGCGTGCCTGCTTGCCGTGAGAGAAAGAAAGATAACAGCTCCTAGGAAACATATACAAACAAGGTGGAAAAATTCAGTGCACAGCCAGGATTTTTCAGTCATACTCTAACCTTTCCAACTATTGTCTTACTCACGGCTTGTGTGGAAGATACAATTAAATGCCATATAAATATAATATGCGTAAGCTTTCACGGCCGGGGTCCATAGTTTTAAAATTTAAAATGTTCGGGCTGTTTTTCTGTGGTCTGTAGGTTAAAATATGTTTAGCTAAAATATTTCTACCTAATGTTTCGTCCCTATCAGTGAGGGACATCTTCAGAGACATGTGCTGACATCGCTAACTGGGAAAGAATTGCTTTTCCAAGTCAGCGACGTGAGCACATTACCTCTGAAGATGTCCAGAAACAGCCGGAACATTTTAAATTTTAAAATGCCATATATTTAAGACGGTAGTTGAAGGTTTAAAAATATACTGAACATCGTAGTTGTCTTATACACAAGTTCTAAAACATAGATTGAAATTCATATAAACTAAAGCCGTTATTAAATAAAGTAAATCTCTCACCAATGCATTTAAGACCCTACAAAATCCTCAAAGCTGTTCGATTCATTTTACGACTATTAACTTAAATCTTTCTTCGATTTCTTTCTTTTAGTTGGTTCGATCATTAGGTACAACTACCCTTTACATGGAACATTTTTAGAAAATTTTGATTTTCATAAAAATGTTCTAAAGATTTTGGTTAAAATAACGTATATCAAATATATTCGCATCACAAATACAATGTACATTTTGAATTTTCTGGAATTAGCTTCTGAAGAGCTCTTTACTCTGGATGAATTATGCAGAACTTTTCATAACGGTTTAACCGTGAGAGACAGACAAAAACTTAATCACAAAAATGTAGATCTTATTAAAACACATACTTAATATCATATAGGTTTTCTTGAGAAGTTGACCGTTTTTTAGATATTCCTTGTTAATGTATTAGTTTAAAGTTACCTAATTTTTCTCAAATGAGGCCATGCAAAGTGAAACAAACCTCAATTGTTTCACCTATCAGCTAGCTTTTTAAAAGTTTTTTTTTATTGGTTTAGCATAAAATATTCCCTTATTTCCCTTCTACTCACATTGAGGCAAGTAATATGCAAATTCTGTTAATGTTTATCTCGATTAGCATGATTTAGATAAATAATAGGAATAACCTAGAGAAAGTTATGCAAATGGAACACATCAGCTTAATTTTTCTTTCTTCTGTAAGCTGAATCTCTTTTCTCAGAATAGTTATTCTAGCTTTCAGAGTGATAGTTTATATTCAGATATTTAAAGGTGTTCTTATTTCAATAGACATGAATCTTGATCAATAAAGCGATCGTTATGACACGGGTTCTTGAACGGGAAGTCTGCGGTTCCAAATCTTCCAGGACTGACCTTTCTGAATGAGGTTTTTTCAAGCCTTTCCTGAGCAGCCATAACTTAAAAAAAAACTAAGTAGATACCCCAAAGTAGTCTTGAAAAATTTCTTCATAAACCACTGTTCCAATTATGATTTTACTTAATGTCACCGTCTGTGGTGCTGTATAAGCAACTGTAGAACGCTGTCTAAAAATCTATAATATTAGCGGCAAACAAAATGAACCATTTTGTTGTAAATTTGTAACGGGTTCAGCTGCTTTAAAAAATCACCTCAGTCATTTATTGGTGACGTTGGCGAACATGCAAACGAGAACTAATGCCCCTTTTTCACTTCAGGCTCCACGCTCTTAAAGCGGTCTGCAGTAAGGCACATTCTCCACTCAACCACGATATAAAATACGTTTGACCAGATATGCTCGTCGCGACCCAGGGTTCGATTCTCCCAAGTATAACGGTTATCATGGTCTAAACAAATATTTAAGTGACTCGATGTCCACAGGAAATTCTATTCTTTCTAAATGAAAGACAATCCACCATTCTAAATAGAATGTTGTATTTAAGTTACGTAACCTTTAAAATAACATGATATCCACTCGCGGATCACCCACGTAAGATTAAGAACTAACATTTGCATGTGCTTACATTATTTCCCCAAATAACACCATCACTATATATAAAATATAAAAAGGTGTTAACAAATAAAAAGGTATAAATAAAGGGTAACTAGATCCATAATCGTTTACACGATTACATTCACCTTCAGTAAAAAGGGGGAAATATTAAATTTCTACTACACTTGCGAAATTTTACTCTGAATGCACCGCTTTCTTGCTCGAGCATCAGAGTTTAGCAGAATGTACTTGATCTTGAATTAAAATGTACTTCATACATTGAAATAAAAATAATATTTCTTATATGGCCGACAATATGCCATAAATTACTGTCTCGCGCACTGCACAATCACTGCACTTCTCGTGTGAAAGTTAGCAAGGGACTTTAAACAGGAAATTTACTTCCTACCTTAATTTCTGTAGCTATCCAAAACTTCATCTTCCTCGGAAATCCATGTTGAACTCGTAGCTTTACCCAACATGGTGGCTGCAGAAGATCCTGCCCTTACCAGCGAAAATTGCGGGTGGAAGAATTACTCGTTCTGCTCCCAAAAGACTTTTTCCATCGAAGAAACCAAGAGTGAATGCCTATTTCAAAGCATTCCGCCGAACAGCACGTACAGGCAGACTAACATCAAACAGGTTGTGTTTAAACCAGCAGCAACGGGCCTTCAGGAACTTGACCTTTGTACCGGTCACACGACAGAAAGGAAGAAATACTTCTTTCCTTCCCAATCGAGAATATAGCTTTCCCGTTAATGTTCTAGGCGACTTACACATTTACATTTTCAAAGGTCATTAAATTTCGAAATGCCAGTGTCGTAAATACTCGTGCTGAAGCGTTACTGTCAAATGGCGCTCACACTGCGTCCCTATACCACATATAACTGTGTTGTATCATGTCAGCATTAACTCATCGCTGACCCGCGTACTGAAATCTTTCGGTCAAACTGGATCCAGAACAGAATGAATGGGGCGTCGGGTCTCGACTCTCTCTCCCGATCGTCTCAGGTTTGCCAACCTTTGGGCACTCACAAAATGACAGCAATTGGGCCTACCAAAAGTTCGTGCTAAAAACCGATCCGCGCCATCTGTTGTAGGAAACTTATCTTTTATATTTCCTGCAACGTTACAACTTTTCTATTCAAAATCCAATCGCTTGTTTTAAACGCACACGCGTTAAATATCACGTTACTAATTTAGACTAACTATATATGCAGGTACGAAAATACACATACAGATGTGTCAAATGTTGAATAGTAGATAGTCTCACTCATGACTTATTCATCCCTATTACGCAATAATTAGTGAATTTCAACAGAATGCATTTTAAATCATATTTATACTTATATAAAATCTGATGAGCTTTATTCTTTAATCTGGTTTACTGTGTATACAAACCTATGAAATCTTACTTTTCTTCTGTATTTTTCATTTTAATAGGGGTAAATTAATTGCATATGTTGTAATATATACAAAAGTAATAGCAATATACATGTTTATTCTTCCCACTTTAGCGCAAGAGACAAGTGAATACCAACAGGTTTGAAACAATGAATAACTGTTGAAAATAAAGAATTAATAACGGATATGGTTTATACCACAGTAAAAGTTGTTATTCTTGTTCGTTTTTACTTCAAGCTTAGGTAGATTGGCCGTTCAGGCTTTAAAGTAATTTGTAGGTCTGGGTGGCTCTCTTCATTAGGCTCTGGTCGTGGGTTCAAACCCAGACAAGACCGATGGATTTAAGTGTGCTTAAAACGACAGGCCCAAGCCAGTAGATTTACTGGCATATAGAAAAGAACTTGTGAGGGACGAAATTCCGGCACACCGGTGGTGCTGATACGATCATAGTAATTTACAGCATCGTTAACAAACGAATCACTGCTATCACAGAAATTGTCCTCAGCGAGTCCTGGGTCGTCCTCAATATCTTCTTCCTCTCGACGTTGTTCAACCCTGCTTTGTGAAATCTGGAGTTTTGCATTTCCTTTCAAATAATAACAATTATTTAAAGAGATTTCCACATTTGTGTTGTATCTTTTCGTATATCTCTTATCGGTTACCAGTTATGCAATATTATATAGATTCCTTCCAAATGAATATTTTATCATTTTGTTTCGTAATTCGCTTACCCTCCCCGTAATTGTAGGACTGACACCCTCCTAGAACTCACAAGCTAATGCTTAGAGGTCTGAAGCCCGTCGGAGAGTCTATGCCACGAAACCAAATAATGGAAAACCTGTTACGAGGGGCCGATCCGTAGCCAGGCACGAACATGAGGAAGTGGATGATATGAAATGTAAGAGAAATTGATGATTGGAAAGGTAATGGAGCATTTGGTTGAATGAGTGGCGGGGGAAACCGTAGGACCCGCTTCAGCCACCACGAATCCACGTGGATCGAACGCGAACGGTCTAACCACTCAACCACGGCGCTGCCATAGTATATTTTATTTATGATATAAATATGTCTAATATATAGATGATTTTGAGAAAATAAATACTTTTGTAATAGGTATTTCCCGTAAAGGGTAATTTGGGTGAGAGACTTTCTTAAAAATCACCAAGTCGCATCTTTGGAAGTGCTGAACTTGAAATACCAAATTTGGTATTTATCAGATTGTTTTGAGCTATTCTACTACACATACAGATAAACGCACATACACTAATGGTACTTTAATAAAAACTTTATTTTATTATTCAGGGAATCTAAAACTTGTATTTCACGTGTAATCGATATAACATTCTTGATGTAATGCAAAATACTTTCTAGCTGATACGGAAAGTGACAAAGTTTTAACCTAATTAGTTGCACCATAATTTTATATAAATATTATATTGAAAAGAATATTCTTATTTTTAAAATCATTGCAATAAATGTGTACATATAAATACTGTTAATGGAGGAATATTATACTTAAATTACCGTGTTCAAACCTAAGTTAGAAATACAGTACTAAGTTTCCTTAGATCCATACATGGCGATGTGAAGCGGACGAACGTTGCAACGACTTTGCGAAACCTCGAACAGTTGGAAAAGACAAAAGGAAAGAGAAGTGCTAGCAAAGCAGACAAGAAACCAAGTCAAACTGAAAGAAGCACTTACTCAGCAATAGTTCGCGGTTCATCCCCAAAGATTCTCTAACATTTCTGAAATAAGTACTCCATTCTGCCCTCTCTTCTCATTCCTAATTTTCTCCTTCTGCAGCAGTCCTATTCAGTCCAGATAAGAGTTGAATTTTTCTTCAAATTCCGGAAACTTTGTACATAGAACAGTTAAACTATATTATGCAGCATGACTAGCACACTGCGACTCCTTTGTTATTACATTACTTGTGATAATGCTTCTGTATCAAAGGAAACAAAAAATACCTAGCTTTTCCAGTTATCTCAGTGCTACTAGAAAATCTGTGGTTTAGATAATGCCATGTCATTCTTTTAGAATGGAAGTATTTCTCCGTTTTTCAAAACGTTTATTTTTTCTCTTCAGTTTGTTTTATTTTAGTGTTTTTTATAAACACTAATAAATATTTTTATAAATGCTTAATGTCCCCTTTTACTTCATATGGCCCCACAGGCAACGACACTGATGATACATGAAGATGGAGCACCGCTTGAATGCAACGGTGGGTGAGTCTGGAGGAGCCGGCCGAAACCCGCCCCTGCGCCGCTTTGTCCGGCACAAATCCTGCATTCGGTCGCTTGGGATCGAATCCGGTCCGCCTGGGTGAGAGACACGGCGCGACTATAAATATAGGTACCAGCTACTAATAGTCATGAGTAAAATTTACATTTATAACCTTTTAGATTAAAGTTTCTATGCATTAAGCGTTAATATTGATATAAATATTCTTAAGTTGCAATACTACATTCAAATAAGTTTTTCACTACTGCTAGATTATATGTGGAAAATATATATGTTTTATTTAAAATTCTTTATTTCTATAAAAACTATTGCAGTCTGACAAAATATATGCATCCTTGTCATTGATAATAAATATAAGAGATTGTTTTAATATTGGACAGATTATCAGCTTATAAGTGAAATCTATTTCTTTATTGCTCTAACTTATACAATCAAGTCGTTCCTTGCACGCCTTTAGACTCCCGGTTTAAAAGTTGTACCATCCTACAAAATTTTAATTGTATTAGTTGTAGTAAAATTAAAATTGAAGTTTTTAACCTATGAATGCATTTTAAATTTAAGACACTTAAGTTTATTTCCAAGCTTTAGATGGCTTATTTGGTCAGCATCAAATTTAAAAGGTATAGATTATTATTATTAATATTATTATTATTCTGTAACCAATGGGTAACATTTCATCCATTACTCTGTACTAAATCATCAACACCTTCAAAGTGTGCTTTCATTTTTGGATACATACCCGAGCGGGAGATTGTTTGTATCTCAGTATTCTACAAAATAACGTCAGAGGAGCAATGGCTTACCCTTAAAAATAAATAAGCCAGAAAATTCAGCACTGCACATACTGACAGGTGGATTACAACCGGAATAGAATCAGAATTATCCAGGAAAAGGGCTTTAAATATCTACTTTATAGTACGGTTTTCAAATTATTAGCCTTCTAAATTGCCAGCTATACAGCAGAAATTCACACTGAGAAAAATGCTTATTTCCAGGTAGGAATTTATAGAAACTGGCTAAAATAAGCACAGTTTATTTGAGGTGCACAGATGATTTTGTGTAAATACAATAATTCATAGTTTCAGGTTCTTATATTATGTAATAATTATTGGTGGCTCACTTGATTTTCCCTTGTGCCTTGCATCTCAACTAGTAATAGCTCAGAGACGTGAGGATGTGATACACTATGAGAAATCTTTTGATCGCCTTCAAAACACAAAAAGTGGCTGCGATAAATATGAGACTCAACCATGAAGGAAGAAGAAAAGTACAATACGAAGCCTGAGTTTGAACACCTATATAAATGTTCGTTTTTAATTTTTTCATTTATACATATCCCTTCAATGTCTATGGTCATAAACTTAGAAAAGAAACTGCAGTGAAACAGAGTGTAAAATAAGATGACTGATAACATGCCACCTCTTTCCAGAACCGCAAGGGACCGAATCAAAATGTAAGTTGTTGTTTAGAAACTATGATATAAAACTTATTTGGTTTTCTAGCGTTTCCATATATCTAAACTTAGAATTTCCTTTTAGTCCCAGTACCAGTTCTTTGCTGGCAAGCGGGAAGCTCCTTCGTATCCCCCCTCCCTATTTGCTCAGAGAAGTATGGTTTAAGTAAATTTCCAGAGTAATATATATATACTTAGGACTCACATTTACAATGAACGGAAAATGGACAAAACACATTGACATTACGAACACAAGGCAAGGGTGAAAGCGACGGAAGCTCTCCGGATACGCTGCAGAATACCGAATATATCCATAACCTTAATGGAAACTGTATACGGAGCGACAGTTAGATCCACGATGACATACGGAGGAGAAATATGGGGGTGGGAACAGACAGGGAATCTGGACCAAGTGAGGACCCAATTTTTTAAAGCAATTCTGAGTGTAGGGAGGGGTACAGCAAACTGCGGAATAATGAGGGAATTTGGAGCACATAGTGAAACGATAGAGTGCAAAATCAGAACAGTTAAATATTGGATGAGAATCGTTCACGGAAACCAATCTCTAATTAGGGCAGTCTGCTACCGTGAACAGTTGCGAATGGAAGGTAATTCGACGTGGGCATCAAAATTAAAGAACCGATTGGAAACCATTGGGATGGGAGACATTTGGATGGCGGGGCAGGGAAACAGGCGACGTATTTGGAGAAAAATTAAAATCCGCCTCTGTGATATTGACGGACAGCAAATAATTGCGCAATGCACAGAGAAGGTGTCATTAGAAGTACAGTCTGGGCTAAAATCGGAGTGGGGTACGGAGCAATACATCAAAACAGGTATCAAACTCATTAGAGAGGGGCTCGCGTGGATTAGACTAGGAGCATGGAGGAGCACGAACATTTCTGACGAGAATGGTACGAGAATCTGTCCCATTTGCGAGGAGGAAGAGTCGTGGACTCACATCTTGGCAAGATGTAGGGGTACGGAGGAATGGCGGGAAAAATATTTGCCGTGATTTTTTACCACTGCGAATGTAGGGCTAGAAGCATGTTGGACGCTACTGGAAGGCACGAAAAACATGGACGGGCTAGGTAAATTTATACTTAAGGCAAGACAGCTGAGATCTGAGGAGGCTGCTAATAGAGAAGGGGGGGGGATAAGATCAACTAAACAAAAGTGACTACAATGTTCTACATACATATATATTATGTCATACTTAGGTCACTGTTGTGCTATGGTTTTATATATGTTGTACATATTATGTGTATATATGTCTTTTTAAGTGTAATTTTCTATTATAAGAGGGTGCATTTATGTAAGTGTACTCTGTACTGTAAATTGAAATTGCTATATTTGAATACCTTTGTATTTTTATTTTCGGGTTCACTCTTAATTCTTTATTGTTGTTTAATATTGCTTTGGATTGTGTGTTTCCTTTGTGTTTTTATTTTCGTGTTTACTCTTTTAATTCTTTGTTGTGGTTGTTAATATTGCTTGTAATGTGTATTACAAAAGCATGTACGGTCTGTGGACCCGTGCGATTGTTGAAATTCTATGTATGATATTGCTATGTCAATAAATACACTTATTCATTCATTCATTCATTATACTTTTTTTATCATTAAACACAAACACACATTCACTCTCAAACGTATGCTTCCAAATCCTGTGTGTGTCACTCCATGGTAGAATGGTTACCGTACTTTTTGTAGCCAAGGTCGCGGGTTCAAATCCGGGAGGGCGATGAATGTTTAAAATCGTTAACATGGTTTCCTTCGGATGGAAAGTAAAGCCGTTGTTCCCGTGTCGTAGATTTACGGCACGTTAAAGAACCTCAAGCCCAATAAAGAGGCCTAAGAATCAAAGCAGTTAAGAACTCCATAAATAATACTTAGGAATAATTCTGGTCAAAGAAAAAGTCGCCGCTCCGGCCGGGAAGCGAACCTGAGAACTCCGGGTAAGAAGTCAGTTCGCTGAGCACTCGATCACGGAGGCAATGTACATAGGGATAGAGAAATATTGTATTCCAGCCAAAAATTCGATACCGAGATTTCACCGGAAATACATGTTTTAGGATCACCTGTATCAAAAAAAAAAAAAAAAAATTTCAGAAAAGGGTCCGTGTGTGTGTGTGTGTCCATGCGCCTCTGAACACGATAACTCAAAAACGAAAAGTAGCTAAAATACCAAAGTTGGTATTTATGTTAAGCATCTTCCAGGGATGCGACACGAAGATTTTGAGAAAAAATCCCCCACTCCAAACTACCCTGTATATGGAAAATTTTGCGAAAATTTTTATTTTCGCACAAATGGCTCTAACGATTTTGATTAAAACATCATACATTAAATATATTTACCTAACAAATAAAATGTATGTCTTGAAATTTCTGGGAATAGCTTCTGAAGACCCGTTTATTCTAGATGAATTTTGCTTAATTTGGCATAACTAGTAAACCGTAAGAGATAGACAAAAACTTACTGTACAAAAAATTTAGGTCTTGTTAAAATACACAAATTATGTCATATACATTTTTCTCGTGGAGCTTACCGTTTTGGAGGTATTCATTGTTATTATTTTCAGTTGTGAAGTACTTATACTTTTCTCAGACGGGAGTGTCCGTTTTTCTGTTGTTCTACTCCTGGCCAAGAAAAGTAGCGATTTGTAATGACAATCGCATAACGACAGCTTTTAAAACGTTTGACAACTGGTTTACCTTAGTGTATTCCCTTATTTTCTTCCTACTTATACGGAACTAAATAATAAGAAGACTGTGCTAATGAGACCACGATTAGCATGGTGCAGAAAGAAGAAGAATCTTATGTATAAAGTTTGTAGAACAGCTAGAGAAAGTCAAGTGAGTGTAACACATCCGATTTTTTTTCTTGAGAGTGTAACCATTTCCTTGAGTACTTTTTAATGATGGAAATACATGTACGGTAAACTGAAATAAATGCTCCTTTATGTATACGATCTTTTGTTGTTTATTATGGTAGTAAATCGAGTCCCAGTTATTGTATGTTATAAATTCAAATGTTTTGTTAAGCCGTAACTAAATATTGTAATAAGGTAATTCTTTCAGAATCACCGACCACCAGCAATCCATGGTATTTTATAAATACAGTTGCCTGCATGTTTACATTCAATACCTTCATTATATCAGATTACAGGACATCAAAAATAAAATTAGAATATCTGAAGATAGTAAAGTATAAACCTTCTATAACAATACAGTAGTGAAATACCTGTGCATTGTTCTTACTGTTCCCAGATACCAGCTTCATAATTTCTGTATTTTTTTATATAATACCTCTGAGAGCTTCCCTGCGCTCTTTATAACAGTGACAGGCTTGAAGGGATAATCCGGATTACTGCAGATACCCCTACAGTTCTCTATGAAAGAGTAAAAACGTTAAAAATGTTGAAACATTTGGAGCCAAAAAGATATAAACAAATGGCGTATGTCATTCACCACAAATCCTTGTCAACTTTTCAATCTTTGTAACGGTCAAGAGTGTGCAAAACATGTTCTTTGATAAAAAGCATTCAATTATATTTCACTCACCAATGTATAGCTTTAATCATGACCTAGAGTTATAATATATGATACAATGAGAGAATAATGGCAGTATTTAAGAGAGAAATAATTTTCATTCCAGCAACTTAAGTTCCATTATACTCAGTTTTATACTATAGTAGGTACTCAACTATATGTCTAAGTTTAAGATATTTTAAAATTAATTTATATTTGATTTGCATATATATATTTGTGGCAATAAGTTATTAGTCTCATTGTGTGCCTTTCCAGAAATTTCCGGCGGTGTAAGTTGCATTCACTGTCACTATTTTTGCTTTTTCTAAACGCACGCTATTATTTTACCCTTCGCTTGAACATACGAGAATAATCTATAGTTTCACTTTCAACAGTTGGTGCTTGATAGCGTTACGAGATCTGTGATGACGGAGAGTATTGGTTGTTATATGAGGCTCTTCTGATTGGTCGAAACCTGCACTTTAATGAAACATTGTACTTAATTGAGGTCCATAAAGGTGCAGCTATCAGATAAAAGTGTATATATGTATAGTTACTGCATTTATTCATTTTCAAGCAAAACAAAATTGAAGATGAGATGTAACATTCGGAGGGATAGCAGTGTTATAATATACCATTGTTTCCATTTGCGATGGAAATTTTATGCATTATAAGAAGAGGTCTTCCATTGATCAATGTAATGGCAAAGTATTTTAATTAATCTAAGTCTGCTGGGGATTGTATTGAAAATTCTTAGAAAAGAAAATGTTGTTTACAATTAATGTCATGAATTAAATGTTTCCAATACAATGGGCTAATTGTGTTATCCATTTCAATGCTACCTACCTACCTAATCTGCACAAAAAACTAAAGTGTCGAAAATCAACAATTTTAAGTCGATATATTTGAATTTTTGACATAAAAATCAGTGCTTAATGTGTTGCATTTACACCAAATTTAATTCATGTGTTTAAATTAGTTCCAGAGGTATTAATTTATTTCATAATATTTTAATATTCTTAAAAACTACTCCACGATGATATTATTTTTAAACATTATAGTTTATTATTAATCTGTCTAAAGCTATATTAATAAAACTTGGAGATGAGTTTTAATTAGCCTCTTAGTTTGATAGAAACCAGATTTAAACTTTTGGTAAACAATTTACTAACTATTAATATTCTTGTTTAATAACGTCAGTACTAAGCATGTAAACAAAACTTCTTTGCTCACCTCTGTTTTGTGGTACCGCCCCATATTCAAGAGCTCTAGAGTTCGAAGCTTCAGGTTGAGTTATCAGGATATTTCCTTATTCGGGTAAGCTTACGCTCTAACTTGAGCTTCACCCTTTGACTTCATCGTCCAATGTGACCTATCATTCACATGAATTTCTCTATCTGCTATGTAAACAAAATATTGTTACTTCCTGCTAATCTAGATGAGCAGAAATGGTCTTACTACTTATGTACATCCAGGTAAGCAGAAGAGAAAAAAGGGAAAATCAATATTCAGATTTTCCAAAAAGCTGGTCGCTATATGATGCAATTTAAATTCGGTCCGCTTTGCATGACTAAAAGCAAAATAAAAGAGATATAAAACAAATGTCAATTTCCTGTTTGAGAAAAGAAAAAGTAATTTAGAATTGAAACAAATAACAGGGGGTGTCTCGGAAATCGTTAATTCTACAGAACATTATACAACATAATGATTGGGGTTTAAGGTCGATCAACTACTAGGGTTCTCAACGCCCTTAGAAAACTAAACGGGGCATGAGATGGGAATTAAAATGGGTTTAAAATGATAAAAAAAGTGTTAAAATAGACGTAAAAGAAAATGTTAAAACGAGACAACTCTAAAGCCATAAAATCCATAAAACCAGTTAAAACAATGGAGTATAAAATGGATAAAAACGGGTAAGACTAAGTGCTTTAAAAATTTTATAAAAATAGCTAGATCCTGAACGTCAAATTAATTGTAGATAAAAATTTAAAAACTCTGTCAACAGCAGCAGAATAATTGCCAAGTACGTCAGCTAAGGAGGCCGGCAGCTTGAGAGTGGTGCGAAAAAGGTACAAAAGCAGCCACTCTACCAGCACATGAGCTACTGACAGTGCTGCGCCACAAAGTGGACATTCAGGTTCAGGATCTCTAGCAAAAATATAACAATGGGTAAAACAACAGTGGCCAATTCGTAACCGAGTGCACTTCCTCCCGACGAGAAGGACGTGAGGAGGTTGCCCAGGTGACTTTCACGGCCCTAAGCTTGTTACCGCGGAGAGCCGACCACTCCGCATGCCAGCTCAAACATACAGCTCTCCGCACAACACCCTAAGATCTTCGGATGTTGCATTGGTAACATTAATCCTGGGCTCTGTGACTGCCGATTTCGCTGCCAAATCTGTAAGTTTAATCCCTGGAAGGCAAGTTCATTCCCTGCTTATTGGGTATTATATAGTCTATCTGTTATAGTTTATTATTTATAGAAAAGTCATTCTATATGAAAATTATTTCAGAGGTTACTCCTAAGAAATTTAGGATATAGGTTTATTTTCCATATAAGCATATTTACGGCATTTTAATTAATATTGTTAGAGACATTTTGAGAGGATAGAAAATTTCGAAAAAATTTCCATTTAATGGGTAGTTCAAGGTATAAGTTCCCAGAAAATATTCGGGTGACATCCTTGTAAGATTCTGAACATTAATATTCATTTTGGTATTCAACCGACATTTTGTTTTTGAGTTATACTGTGTAGGACTCAGACACACGCATTTGGATCTTTTTCTAAGCATACTTTTTTATATACAAGAGACCATAAAACATAAATCTCCAGTGAAATCTGGATATCGAATTTATGGCTGCAAACTTCTCCAACTATCTACTAAGTGCGCAGTACAGAAGTAAAAGCTCAACCTATTCTATGGCAAACTATGCTTACAAAAGTTTATTCTTGTACTTCATACTAATCAAGAAAAACTATCACAGAAATTATCTTATTACTCAGTTTTTTGCTATCAGAAGGGAAATGAGGGAATTTACTAGTTAAAGAGATAGTTAAAACTTTAAAAAGCTTTTACCAATAAATTCCATTCTCTTTGTGAGACTAGCAGTAAAAAAAAAAAAAAAAAAGAAACAGGGATGATACATCCCTGTTTGATAAACGTTTAAGTATTTTAAAATTGAAATCAATAACAAGAATTTTTCGGAAATGGTTAACTCCTAAAAAAATATATATGATAAATTTCAAAATCGTTACAGCCATTTTTAGAAAATAAAACTTTTTAACATTCTTGCATGTATAGAGTAGCAGGGTGGGAATTGTCTTGGAAATCATCTTATCGAATCTTTGGAAGATACTGAACTTAATTATCAATTTTGGTAATTAACCGGCTTTTCATTTTTGAGTCTCTTAAGGTTTCAAACCCTGGTTGGTCTGCCACAGAGGGCGTGTAAGCGCCACCAGAAAGTAATCTTTCAATTGAACATGCATCCGCGTCATCGGCCCACAATGCCATCTAGTACGAACTTGGAAGTATACATGAATTATGAAAGGAAATCGAATGAAGAGGAAACATGGAAGGGAATTCGTGGTAGATGTGAACCCACCCAGCATTTTCCTGCCGATACCGGGGAAACTACGAGTAACCTAAGAGTCAGAATGGTCAGTCGCCGAGATTCAAACCCGGGATCTGAAAGCCAGTTGCACACTTCACCACGATGTATCTCGCTCAGTACAACTGCAGGTCCCATCACCGCACCCGCTAAAGTGCCTCAAGTCTGGTGTTTCGTAGGGGATCGTGGGTTCGAGGCCCGCCTTGAGCATGGTTGTTTGTGTGTTTGTAAATGTATGTGTGTATTAGAACCAAAAAGCAAACAGTAATCAAACAGAAAAACTAGTAAATTTAGGAAAATGGAAATAGGGAAAACTGTAATTCAGCGCCGGAATTCTGACAAGATTCTAGAACTCTTTTTAAAAGAGATAAAAAAAATCCGATGTGTTCCATTCACATGACTTTCTCTACATCGCTGTAACAAATTATTATTTACAAGCATACCCTTCTATCTACTTTATGATAGTTGAGATACACATTAGCAGAAATTGTCTTAATTACTTGCTTCCTTGTAAGTAGAAGGAAAATATGGGAACGAGACTAAAATGATTTCAAATCTTTTAAGATCCGGTTGCTTGTGGATGAAATCCGTTTCTATGCAAGGCCAGGAGTTTACAACTTTCCGTCTGCAAAAAGTGTGTGTCTTCAATCTGAAACAAATAACAAGTAATATCTCAGAACTGTTCCATTCAACGAAAAGAGCGATTTAACATAAATTGTGTGTTTTAAAATGATCTACATTTTTCGTGTGGTAAGTTTTTGTCTATCTCTTATACACGGACCTTTTTCTGAAAATGCTTTTTTTTGGATACAGGGAACCCCAAAATTTCCATGGAAGTACGGAAGTACATACTCGTGTAGAGAAAGTAAAAAAGTGGATGAGGGAGAAATTGTATCACAAATCAGATTCCATCATCTCGATACGCGACCTAATCCTGCAACTCTGAAAAAAGATAACAAGAAAAGAGTGGAACTAAGAGGCAGACCAATTCCTGACAGGATAAAATTCACCCCGACATTCCTCTGCCAAAGTCTTCAAACAATCTAAGACTAAGATAGCTATAAAATAGATGTGAATCCGGAACTCTCGAAGTAATGTCGTTGTACGTTATCGCAAAGCTATTTGCTAGCTCGCTTTAACATAAATGCGGGGCATTGTAACGTTACTTCACCGGAGTTATATTTATTATTGAGTAATAAACATGAATAAAATTACATTTTGTAACCGATCAATTAACTTATTTACATTACAAAATTAAAACAAGTATGACAAATACTGGCAATTGCAACAAGATACATCGTTTTAAAAACATAGCGGCGCCATCTTGCAAAGCAAGTGAGTACTGGCAATATTCATTACGGTAGCTCGGATTAATATGCAGCAAAATGTATCTTTGACTTTTACTTTTTCTACGCGTACTATGTACATAGTGTATAGAGAAGGTATTGCACTCTACCAAAAAATTCGATACCGAGATTTCACCGGAAATATATATTTTAGAGTCCACTGTATCCAAAAAAAGTATTTTCAGAAAAAGGTCCGTGTGTGTCCATGTGTCTGTGAACACGATAACTCAAAAACGAAAAGTCGGTAAAATACCAAACTTGTTATTTAAGTTTCGTATCTTCCAGGGAAGTGACACGAAGATTTTCAAGAAAATTCCCCCACCCCCAGGTACCCTTTACAGGGAACCTTTTCCGAAAAGTTTTATTTTCTTAAAAATGGCTCTGGCGATTTTGATTAACATGTCAAATATTAAAGATATTTATCTGAAAAATAAAATGTATTATCTTGAATTTTCTGGGAATAGCCTCTGAAGACTACTTTATTCTGGATAAATTTTACGGAATTTTGCATAACTGCTAAACCTTAAGAGGTGGATAGAAACTTAACACACACAAAATGTAGAGCACATTAAAACACACAATTTATGTCATGTATATTTTTTTCGTGGAGGTGAGGTTTTTTGACATATTCCTTGCTTTTAGTTTCAGCTTTGAAAAAATTATACTTTTCTCTTACATATTCCTGTCCATACAAATAAAGGAACTTCAGTCACATAGCAACCAGCTTATGTTTATCAATTTAGCCTATACTACTCCCTTATTTCCCTTCTACTTACAAGGAAGCAAGTAATAAGACTATCTCTGCTATTCTTTTCTCGATTAAAATGAAGTAAATAGAAGCATAAGCTTTTTAACAATAATTTGTTTCAGAGATGTAGAGAAAGTCATGTGAATGGAACGCGTCAGACTTTTACTTTCTCTATATGCACTGTGTACATAGTGTATAGAGAAGAGATTGCACTCCACCCAAAATTCGATACCGAGATTTCAACGGAAACATAGTTTTAGGGTATCCTGTAAATTTTTAGAAAAAAGGTCCGTCCGTGTGTATGTGTGTGAGTGTGTGTCCGTGCGTCAGTGTGTCTGTGATTGGTCAAAAACGAAACGTCGGTAAAATACCAAACTTCGTATTTATGTTTAGTATCTTTCAGGGATGCGACACGAAGATTTTGAGAAAAAGCCCCCATCCCAAACTACCCTTTATATGGAACTTTTTTCGAAAATTTTGTATTTCTAAAAAATTGCTAAACCGTAAGATATAGATATAGACAAAAACTTACTACACAAAAATGTAGAGCATGTTAAAACACACAGTTTATGTTATATACATTTTTCTCGTGGAGTTGATCGTTTTTGAGTTATTCCTTGTTTTTATTTCACCTTAAAAATTTATGCTTTTCTCACACAGGAATTTGTCAACTCCTGTCCATACAAACAATGGAGCTGCAGTCACATAGCACCAGCTTTTGACTATCACTTTAACCTATGGTACTCCCTTATTTTGCTTCTACTTACAAGGAAGCAAGTAATAAAATTGTTTCTGCTAATTTTTTCTTGATTAGCATGAAGTAAATTGAAGCATAAGCTTTTTAACAATATTTTGTTGCAGAGCTATAGAGAAAGTTATATGAAAGGAACACATCAGATTTTTGTCACACATATACGTTTCTCTTTCTCTAACTACCAATATGCATTTACATGAATGAAGCACATAGTGAGTTTCAAAAACAAACATATTTTCTGATACAGCTAAAGGTAAATGCTTTTAAAATTCTACTGCGTTCATTCATATGGTATTCTTATCTGCTCTACAAATTTCTTAGGAAAGATTATTCTTCTTTCTACACAATGCTAATCGAGATAAACAGTAGCAGAATATTCTAGTTATTTAGTTCCTTTTTAGTAAAAGAGAACTAAAGGAATGCCCTATGCTAAAGTGTTAGTCAAATATTTTAAGCTATTGTTAAGCCATTGTCAATACAAATCGCTTCTTTGCTTGGCCAGGAGTAGAGTAAAAGAAAAAATCTGATGTGTTTCATTCACATGACTTTCTCTACCTCTCTGCAGCAAATTATTGTTAAAAAGCTTATGCTTCTATTAACTTCATGCTAGACGAGAAAAAAAATAGCAAAAATAGTCTTATTACTTGCTTCCTTGCAAGCAGAAGGGAAATAAGGGAGTGCTATAGGCTAAACTAATATTCAAAACTTGGTTGGTATGTGACTGAAATTTCTTTGTTTGAATGGACAAGAGTTGACAAATTCCTGTATGAGAAAAGTATAAGTTTTTCCTAGCTGAAAGCAAAAACAAGGAATATGTCAAAAACGAGCAACTCCACGAAAAAGATGTATATAAGCTAAATTGTGCGTTTTAAGGTGCTCTACATTTTTTCTGCTGTAAGTTTTTCTCCATCTCTTGCGGTTTAGCAGTTATGCAAAAATCCATAAAATTCATCCAGAATAAAGTAGTCTTCAGAGGCTATTCCCAGAAAATTCAAAATATACATTTTATTTGTCAGGTAAATATCTTTATTATAGAAAATTTTAATCAAAATCGTTAGAGCCATTTTTGAGAAATTTTCGAAAAAAAGTTTCATGTAAAGGGTAGTTTGGGGTGGGGAGATTTTTCTCAAAATCTTCGTGTCGCATCCCTGGAAGAAACTAAACTTAAATACCAAGTTTGGTATTTTAACGACTTTTCATTTTTTGAGTTATCGTGTTCACAGACACACACACACACACACACATACACACGGACCGTTTTCCGAAAATGTTTTTTTTTAGATAAAGGGAACCCTAAAACATAAATTTCCGGTGAAATCTCGGTATCGAATTTTTGGGTGGAGTGCAATACTTTCTCTGAACACTATGCACATAGTGTGTTTAGAGAAAGTACAAACGGACACTTCCTGTCTGAGAAAAGTGTAAGTACTTAATAATTGAAACCAACAACAAAGAATATCTCGGAAACGGTAACCACCACAACAATAAAGTAAAGAACATAAATTGTGTGTTTTGACGAGATCTAAATTTTTTGTGTTGTAAGTTTATAGACAAACTTCTATGATAGGCGAATAAATAGTCAAAAGTGAACCTTTATATATTCAACCGATTTATGTAAGGCTCTATAAATAAAGTGTATCAGAAAATACAAGTTAAAATATGTAGTCCCCGGGGGTTAGTATAAAGCATCATTACATATGAGCAAAATTACTAGCCTACATTGATACCTTTTCCGTGTTTGAGTTGTGATTTTAACGACCACAATTCTAACATTTCAATATTGCAATACAGATTTAATTACAACATTAATAAAGAGGGTAAACATAAATACAAAATCTGCAGTTGTTCCAAGTAATGGTATTCTGTTATGTTTACTAAATATATAGATATTTAACATCCTGAAAGCGAGAATCAAGTAAAAATATCTTATAGATATAATAACCACTCAGCGAAATTTCAGCCATCTATTCCAATTGGCTTCCATATTATTAAGCCTTTTGATTAAGAATATAACTGATGTAAATTACCTTTGCCGAAGAGTGTCATGTTTCATGTATATTGTTTGATTAGCAGGGGAATGTACATGTAAAAATTATTTGAACTTCATTTTGATATATAATGAAAGCAAAAAGTACAGGGAACGTTTGTCCTGTAATAGTAATTAAAAAAAATATATACATAGATTTTTTTGTTTTTGTTGTGATAATTACCTCCACGTAATGCTCTACTTACCAGTTCTCAAAAAAATATAGACCAAATTATAAAACAAAGATGCTAGATAACTTTTATTTTAAATTTCATAACTAGCTTGTCAAAATTGCTCCTCAAGGGCTTTGTATAAGAAGAAAAATGAAAAGTTAGTGGGCTGCGCTCGTTTAGAAATTTCATGCATTCTCATTTTTAAGTAACCATACATATACTTTTTAGAGCTTTTTAATGTTCGTAATCGACTTACCCTCCTCGTATTTGTAGGACTGACTACCCTCTAGGACTTATAAGCCAATGCCAAGAGCTCAGAAGCTTGTCGGGGAGTCAAAGGCACGAAACCACAGAATGAAAAACCTTTTACAAGGGGTCGGCCCGTGCCCAACCATGAACATTAGGAAGTGAATGATATGAACTGTAAGCGAAATCGATGATTGCAAAAGTGATAGTGGCGCAATTAGTGGAACGAGTTGCGGAGGAAACCGAAGACGCGGACCGCTCAAACGCCGCTTCGTCCACAACCCACATGCGGGCTCTTGGGATCGAACCTGGGCCGGCTAGATGGAAGGCGAGTGGCCTAACCACTTCACTTCTGCGCCGCCGCTAAAAATATTATCACTTTTAAAAAGAGAAAGACGCAAAGAATTGTTAGTGCTAAAACAAATAGTCACAAATTTGATCCAAACACTCTATTTTCGTTGACTGTATCCTTAAACTCAGCGAAATGGCATGGCTTAATGCATTCGACTCCTATACGTGAGGTGCGGCATTTGATTCCCGACGTAGTCCTAGTGTAGTCTGGCGAAAGCTGGAGTGGTTTCTTTCATCCCCAAATTTTAATCCTGTTTTGGGTAGCTTATATTTTGGATAAACTAAAAGGGTTTAGATGATATTCGAATTTACTATTAATTTGTACATGCAGCAAATGACTGATGCACGTAACAGCTGAGAGATAAGGACAAGGATATATGTAACAGAGTTTAGAAGCAGGGAAGCAGAGCCGGTAGATCTACAGATATTTACACGTAAATTACCAATGCGTATGTGTACCATTGAATTGAAACGACGATGTTTTCAGTAAAAAAATGCTTCAGGGTTGGAAGTATCTTTCATAATATTTCGGTGCAGCATGGTAGGGAAAAAGAATGCTCTATGTGGAACTTCGTCACTTGGTTTTCGGGTGGGTAAGGGATTAATACAGACTGTCACTCTGGGGGGGGGGTGACATTGGTAGAGCGAGGTTCCTCGGTCTGCCTTTCCGAATGCCAGGACTTCCCAATCTGGACATTGTAGGGATTCTGCCTTTGCTGTGCTGTCACTTCTGGTGTCACATCTCCTCTTATCTCTCCTTCCCAGAGGCTTAGGTACAATATCCCTACTCGATCGGAGCCGAGTTCCTTAAAAACATACGCTATCCCTAACATCGTAAAATGGGGACAGTCTCTTGTTAGTAGTTGATCTTGTTGACCCTCCCTTTATGGTTTTCTGGTACCCCTTCCGCGCTTTATTTACCTGCGAGGGTCATAAGAACGTAACGCCTCCGTTACACTGACTGCTTCATCATTACTTCAGTGCAAGCGCTTTAGTTAGCCTGCTGGAAGTCTAGTTGGCGGATCTAAACCTTTCTGCTCAGTCCTGGACACGTCACGAGTTCCCCTACTGGAGAGGGGGAGCTTGGCTAGCTGATCTGCCTTGGGCAGCCATCAGTATGTTAGCTCACCTTTTATCGTGATCGTCAGGCAGCGCCAGGAGGACGCATCTTCCTCGACGCCACTTGCGCCGTGAGGAATTGTTCTGGAGCGAGCTTTCCGTTTGTCAAAATTAACTATATTAACCGTGAGAAACTTCTGAGTAAATTTCTTAATCTTCTCGCTCTCACGTCATTATGAGCTGTTCACACCGATTTGAAGAGGCCCTAAAGCACGAGTCTTTGTTAATATTTCTGTATCCTATTTGACTGTGGTATACATTTTTAAAAAAAATGGATGAAGTTGGTTTGAAATCTTTCAATGTTCACCTTATTCCTGCCATCACCTACGCATAGATCCTGTCCTGGAGTTTTACTTCTTAAACTTGCTCGTTTCCACAAAGAACAACCTTTAATACAGAACACAGGACTGTAGTGTAATTCACGAAAACCCTAATTCCACGACAGCAGCAAATGACTGATGCACGTATCAGCTGAAAGATAAGGACAAGGATATACGTAACAGAGTTTAGAAGCAGGGAAGCAGAACCGGTAGACCTACAGATATTTACACGTAAATTACCAATGTGTACTATTGAATTGAAACGACGATTTTTTCAGTAAATAAGCATCAATTACACAAATTCCCTGAGATGTTTATCTTTGACGTACCTGAAGCTCCTAAATGTTGAACGAAAGCCTTGATCAAATATCTGTGACCTCGTCCGTGAATTTCTCCATCTAACTGCAGCTATGTACAGAAGAGAGAGCCTGAAGCCGTTAACGTCAAACACAGAACAGCACAACACCGGATGTGTAGCGTGTTACTACATGTACTCGTCACTTCGCAACGGATGAAAAGTCTATATGAACTGGCATTTTTTGAGCCCCGGGTTTTCTAATTTGATTTAAGTATATTCTGTACGACAGCTACATTGGCGCGATTGCCTCATTACCATGAGAGCAGAGAGGAAATAACCTACCAATGTTTTTCCTATGATGGTTGTCTTAATTTAATTCTGGTACAAACCCCTTAGCAGGTTGTTTAATACCTACCTATTGGTTTAAATAAAGTGAGGGAGCAAGGGGAGGGAAACGGAAGCATTTTATCTTTCTGGCTAGAAGCCTCCATATTTGTGTCCATCTCCTATTGGCTTTATATCGACTCAAGCGTCACTTAAACGCTAACCAATGAACAGAGTTCCGTTGTCGGGACAGGAGCGAAAGCAAGGGAATGGTATTATAAACATTATGTGAACTAGCCTTGTAAATAATATTCCATTTGTTAGGAACGTAGCTACAAACAAATGAATTGCGTAAATCGAAGAGGCGTTACAAAAATTTTGCAGCTTCCTATCACTTGAGTAAAGTTAGCAAACTTTTTTTGTTCTCCAGCTCGTACATAGTACATAGATAGTAACATTATTAGGAAACTTTTAACAATATTTATCTCTGCTACTATTAGTTCTCATTAGCTGCATTACCTTCTCACAGATTTCAAAGACTGTGAAGTTAGTATTTTTTCGGGCGTAAAAATTCTTAGCATGGCTTCCTTTGGAAGAGACGTAACGCCGTGGGTTCCGTGACGTTCATTTTTATGGCACATAAAACAACCAAAAGCCCGATAGAGACGTCTCTGAGCAAAATTAAGCGGTCTTTCACGCCCAGTATGGAATGGGATATTGAGAACCACAGCAGTTAAAGAGCGTCCATAAATAAAACGCCATTTCATTTCATTTTCCTTACCGTTTTAGGTTTGTATTACCACACCGGCGGTTAATTTACTGCTATGAATGGACAACTAGCTAGGAAATGCGGCTTACGTGAAGCTATACGTTTATTTCTAGTTAACACGTTTTTTTTCTGTGGGAGATAACCGCTAACATGGGCCTCTGGACCAAGATAAAGGTTTTCTGGGATAAAGAACTTGAAAGGCTTTTAGCAAGCTGAACTGGAAAAGAGAGACAACAGAGATTTCTAAGGATGAGAGAGAAGGAGAAAGATTGTGGTCGAAGCTGTTCCACTTACGGTATCATTAATTGATTCCCGTGAGAAAGAGCTTTTGTTGAAACTTGAAGACAACCGATGGTACGGGTTTAGGCAGAAGATAGACCACGGGATTGAATGCGCCTCCAAGCCCTGAGGCGTTTAACGTACATAATATTTAATTATAAATGCCCGATTTGTTTAGGCACTGCATGGCTTTTGCCAATAGAAGGTTGTGTTAGAGACTTAAATGTTTGTGTGCACTTTGTCCGAAAGACAGCAACACTTTTGACTTTTGCACTTATGAACAATGTACATAGCAGCTGAAGAAGGTATTGCATTGTACCCCAAAATTTAAAGCCAAGAGTGTTCAGCAGGGTTTGATTGACATAAAAAATAAAACTTTGGAAAATTACGTGCTATAATTACCTGGTATTGTCATCAAATATACATGTTTTGAGAACACCTGAATTGAAAAATAAAAGCATTTTGGGGAAAAGGGGAGAAAATGTCTGTGCATTGCATAACTGAGGAACGACAAGTCGGTTAAATTATTTCCCAAGGGTGAAATATCGTAAACAAAAAATATATATCCTTAAATTATTGAGAATAGACCCCTAAGCCTTCTTCAGTATGAATGGATTTTGTATAACTTATAAACCGCAAGAGATAGGTAAAAACAAACTATACAAAAATGTATTTCTCGTTAATAAAAACATAATTTATGCCATATAAAGCTTTTTGTTCAGCTAACCATTTCCAAGCAATTGCAAGTTATCTGTTTCAATTTTAAAATATGCAATAATTGGAGTTATCAAGTTTTTATATGAATATAATGAAAAACTCATCTTTGTAGGAATAATAATTTTAACATTAAGTATAATTCTTAAATTGTTCTTAAGCGAAAGTCTTCATCCGTTTCATATTTCTGTTGTTTTATTCCTGACCATGGAAAGAGAGCTGAATTTTTATCTCATTCCCGTTTTTAAAGATTAAAAGATTTGACTGCCTAAAGGATTCGTTTACTTCCTTTCTTGTAAGGAATGAAGTAATATTTCCAGAAATATTTATCTCGATCAGAATAACATAGCTGAAAGAATAATTTTGGTAAGAATAATTTGTGTGCAAAACAGATAGAGAAATTCATGTTAATTAAAAACATCAGCATTTTTACTTTCTCTATACGTACCATGTACATAGTGTATAGAGAAGGTATTGTATTCCATCCAAAATTTTGAAACCATGATTTCACTGAAAATACATGTTTTGTGTCCCCCTGAATCCAAAAAAGTATTTCTGAAAAAGGTCCGTGTGTGTGGACAGCATAGCTCAAAAACTAAAAGACCGTTAAATGCCAAACTTGATAATTAAGTTTGGTATCTTCTAAGGATGCGAAACGAAGATTTTCAAAAAAATTCACCCACCCCAAACTACCCTTTACAGGGAAAAACTTTAGAAAATTTATATTTTCTCAAAAATGGGTCTAACGATCTTGATTAGAATCTCTTATACTCGAGGTATTCACATGCCAAACAAAATGTATATCATGAATTTTCTGAGAATAGCCTCTAAAGACCTCTTATTCTGGATGATTTTTATTGAATTTTGTATAATCAGTAAACCGTAAGAGATAGACAAAAACTTACTACACAAAAATGTAGATCACAATAAAACACACAATCTATGCAACATACAATTTGTTCGTGTTGTTCATCGTTTTTGAGATTATTGGTTTCAGCTTTAAAAAATTACTTTTCTCATACGGGAATTTGTCTACTCTTGTCTGTAGAAACAAAGGAACTTCAGTCACATAGCAACCAGCTTTTGACTATCACTTTAACCTGTTACTCCCTTATTTCGCTTCTACTTACTAGAAAGCAAGTAATAAGGCTATTTCTGCTAATTTTTTCTCTATTAGCATGAAGTAAATAGAAGCATAAGCTTTTTAATAATAATGTGCTGCAGAGATGTAGAGAAAGTCATGTGAATGGAACACATCAGATTTTTTTCTGTCATTTTCCAATGTTAGATAAATAACCACGAATATCATGTGTAAGGAGAAAGATCAAAACAAAAATGTCGCTTTCTTTTAAATTATTCTTTAAATATACATGCGATAGGTACTGCAAATGACTTCCAATATTTGAAAACCTCAATATAAGATAAAATGTGCTGGTTCCGCGTTTTCGATTGTATTTTCCTCTCTCCTTTCATATTCCTCCCAAAAGGTAAACAAAAAAAAAAAAAAAAAAAAAAAAGAAAGAATAAATCTGATGTGTTACATTCACATGACTTTCTCTACATCTTTGCAACAACTTATTTTTAAAAAGCGTATGCTTTTATTTACTTCATACTAATCTAAAAAAAAAACAAAAAAAAACAGAAATAGTCTTATTACTTGCTTGCCGGTAAGTAGAAGCAAAATAAGGCAGTACCATAGGTTCAAGTGATAGTCAAAATCTGGTTGCTATGTGACAGAATTTCCTTTGTTTGTATTGACACGAGTTGACAAATTCCTGACAGACACACACACGCACACACACGCGCGGAACTTTTTCTGAAAATGCTTTTTTTTTTTCTTGGATTTACGGGGATCCAAAACATTTATTTCCGGTGAAATCTCGGTATCGAACTTTTTGGTGGAACACAATACTTCCTCTGTACACTATTTACATGTACGTGTAGAGAAAGTAAAACTATAGATTTCTGCAAACTTGTACGTTGCTCAAATGAGAAGTCGTTATTCACTTTTACTCTGATTAAGCAAAGAAAACGGAATTTAAATACCATCACATAGCGATAATAAGCTAACAAAAATCTGACTGCCGCTTTATGTTACTGCACTTCCTTATTTGCTTTCTACTAATATCGTAATAAACCAATTTCTTAATCAGCGATCAGCGCTAGCATAGACAGAGAAGGTTAGATTTTATTTAATATACTGCATTTTATTGCCATCACCCCTCAAGAAGGCCCCTTTAGCACAAGTAATTGATCTATATATCACTTCGAACGCAATCCAAATACAGGAGAAACTTTATTCACAACTGGGACTTGTCTTATCGAAGTGCAATTACATAAACATTTCTCAGAGCTGAGTCCTGCCTCGTCAGGTCCAATGAAATGACAAACTTTATTTACATCTGAGTACATCCTCATCAAAGTCTAATTACATGAGAAACTTTACTCACAGCTGAGTCCTGCCTCATCAAATCCAATTACATGAGAAGCTTTACTCACAGCTGAGTCCTGCCTCATCAAGTCCAATTACACGAGAAACTTGACTCACAGCTGAGTCCTGCCTCATCAAGTCCAATTACATGAGAAACTTTACTCACAGCTGAGTCCTGCCTCATCAACTCCAATTACATGAGAAACTTTACTCACAGCTGAGTCCTGCCTCATCAAAGTCTAATTTCATGAGAAACTTTACTCACAACTGAGTCCTGCCTCATCAAATCCAATTACATTAGAAACTTTACTCACAGCTGAGTCCTGCCTCATCAAAGTCTAATTACATGAGAAACTTTACTCACAACTGAGTCCTGCCTCATCAAATCCAATTACATGAGAAACTTTACTCACAACTGAGTCCTGCCTCATCAACTCCAATTACATGAGAAACTTTACTCACAGCTGAGTCCTACCTCATCAAGTCCAATTACATGAGAAACTTTACTCACAACTGAGTCCTGCCTCATCAAATCCAATTACATGAGAAACTTTACTCACAGCTGAGTCCTGCCTCATCAAATACAATTACATGAGAAACTTTACTCACAACTGAGTCCTGCCTCATCAAATACAATTACATGAGAAACTTTACTCACAACTGAGTCCTGCCTCATCAAATACAATTACATGAGAAACTTTACTCACAGCTGAGTCCTGCCTCATCAAGTCCAATTACATGAGAAACTTTACTCACAGCTGAGTCCTGCCTCATCAAGTACAATTACATGAGAAACTTTACTCACAACTGAGTCCAGCCTCATCAAGTACAATTACATGAGAAACTTTACTCACAACTGAGTCCTGCCTCATCAAGTACAATTACATGAGAAACTTTACTCACAACTGAGTCCTGCCTCATCAAGTCCAATTACATGAGCAACTTTACTCACAACTGAGTCCTGGCTCATCAAGTCCAATTACATGAGAAACTTTACTCACAGCTGAGTCCTGCCTCATCAAGTCCAATTGCATGAGAAACTTTACTCACAACTGAGTCCTGCCTCATCAAGTCCAATTACATGAGAAACTTTACTCACAACTGAGTCCTGCCTCATCAAGTCCAATTACATGAGAAACTTTACTCACAACTGAGTCCTGCCTCATCAAGTCCAATTACATGAGAAACTTTACTCACAACTGAGTCCTGCCTCATCAAGTCCAATTACATGAGAAACTTTACTCACAACTGAGTCCTGCCTCATCAAGTACAACTACATGAGAAACTTTACTCAAACTGAGACTTTTCTTATCGCGTTACAATTACATGCTAAATTTTACTCACATCTAAGGCCTGTCTTATCGCAGTCCAACTTCAGGATCAACTTGAGTCACAACTGAGGCCTATCTTATCGCAGTGCTTATTGCGTGATAGACTTTACCCACAACTGTGGCATGTCTTATCGCAGTTCAATTACATGATAAAGTTTATTCACAACTGAGACCTGTCTCATCTCAGTCGAGTTACATAATAAACTTATTCACAACTGACACTTGTCTCATCGAAGTTCAATTATATGATAAACTTTACTCCAACTGTGTCAATCCTCATCAAAGTCCAATTACGTGATAAACTTTACTCACAACTGACACCTGTCTCATCGCACTCCAATTACATGACAGACTTTACCCACAAGTGAGACCTGTCTTATCGCAGTCGAATTACATGATAACCTTTACTCAAAACGAGACATGTCTCATCGCAGTCCAATTACATGATAAACTTTACTCACAATTAATACCTGTCTCATCGCAGTTCAATTACATAATAAACTTTACTAACAGCGAGACGTGTCTCATCGAAGACCAATTACATGATAAACTTTACTCACAACTAATACCTGTCTCATCGCAGTCCAATTACATGATAACCTTTACTCAAAACGAGACATGTCTCATCGCAGTCCAATTACATGATAGACTTTACTCACTAATGAGACCTGTCTTATCGTAGTCCAATTGCATGATAAAATTTACTCACAACTGAGGCCTTACTCATCGCAGTCCAATTACAAGAAAAACTTTACTCACAATTGAGAAAATCTGTCTCATCGATGTTCAAGATTCAAACGTATTCATAATTTTTCGTAAACCTAGTAAATACCGGTAGAAATTATTACTTTATACATTTTAATTAAATAGAGATTACAGGAAGCAGGCTGACTACAGTAATTTGTTTCTATATATGCCTACATGATACACCATCATTACATGAAATCGACAGAAACACAACAAAACAGAAGGTCAGAAATAGAAGAATCTGATGTGTTCCGCCTACATGATCTTCTCTACAACTGTGTAACAAATTATTGTTCATAAGCACATAATCTTGTCTTTCATGCTAATGAATAAACACTAGCAGAAACGGTTTTATTGCTTGGTTCCTTACAAGTAGAAGGGAAATAAGGGAATACACTAGCATAAAGAGTCAAAGGTTTACAATGTGGTTGCTATGGGATTGAAATCCATTTTTTTTTTTTTTTTTGGCTGCCCAGGAATTGACCAGCTCCATATGAGAAAAAACTGAAACCAATAACAAGGAATATCTAAAAACAGGAACTCAACAAACAAATGTTAATGACATAAATTTTGTTTTTCAACGAGATAGACAAAAACTTACTACACAAAAAATGTATATCTCGGTTTACTAGTTATGCAAAATTCATCCAGAATAAACAGATCTGTAGAAGTTATTCCAAGAAAACTCAAGATATGCATTTTATTTGTAATATAAATGGCTTTAATATGCTGTACTTTAATGGAAATCGTTAGCCTCATTTTTGAGAAAAGAAAATTTTCCAATTTCCTTTTTTTTTCATGTAAAGGGTAGTTGGGGTGGGAGATTTTCTTGAAAATCTTCATGTTTCATCCTTGGAAGATATCAAACTTGAATACCAAGTTTGATATTTAACAGTCTCGTCGTTTCTGAGCTATGCTATTCACGCACACACACACACACACACACACACACACACACACACACACACACACAAACACACGTGAGCGCGCTCACAGGGATCGTTTTCTAAAAATTATCAGGGGGTCCTAAAATATTTATTTCCGGTGAAATCTCGGTATGAAATTTTTGGGTGGAATACTGTACTTCCTGTATACATTATGTAAATAGTACGTATAGAGAGAGTAAAAATACACCTTAAAAATCTTGCTTTAAAGCTGGATAGTTCAAATGCGCTAAATACCCCCGAAATAGCGTTTTGTATGATAAATCCTTCGTGTTTCCCAAAGAAAGCTAATTTAAACGCTAACTTCCCAGTTGTTAAATTAATATAAAATTGATTGCTACTCGAGATAACTTCTGAGACTTTTAATTAAACCTCGAATTTTATTTAATTTAAGGAAAGTAACATTTGTAGCGTGCCGAATGGGGACATATTCTCAAATATGTAGCAGGTAGGTTCAAGCATAGAAAATTGAACGAGACATTGGCAAGTAATAAAGAGATAATTACAGACCACATTTATGAAATAAAATAAAATTAAAAGGTAATAATGTTAAAGGTGGTAAATATGTTAGGATAAAGAATTATTATCAAGTTAAAATAGTATAGAAAGTTTAGGAAACAAGGAAATCTTTGGATTACAGTACAATAGAATAATTGAATTACGTTATATAAAATGGGGTAGAGTCTACACCAGTTTTTACCCAAATCCAGAAAAGTTTTATGATATCATTTGGAGATAAAAATTCTGGTTTTAAGAAGTTTTGGAGTAATACGAAAGATTTTCTGAGATGGATAGAAGAAATATAGTTGACAGAACGTATTAAGATAAAGTAGCTTTCCTGACACTAAAGAAAAGGGAGAAAGGAAAGTTATTGGGGTGTTATTACATTCATTATTTCATTTAAAAAATAACATAAGGTACAATTTAAATGACAGTGGAGCTGAATTTTCCATTTTTTGTTTTAAAATGTGTTTATATTATATTGAGGTCCACAATATAGTCAAAGAAAGAAATGACTGTGCAAGCTGAAAACTTCAGCTCATATTTGAACGCTTTTTCCGATACTATAATTATTTTTATTTAGTAAGAATTTTAAAATGTTTTTTTTTTTTGAGTATTCGCATGTTTTACGAGAAGTATTGTAGTGGCTTTTTGTTAGGCTATATTACACTGAAAATAAATGTATGTTATTTAAGTTGAAGCTATTAGTTGTGGAGAAAGCAAATATTAGTTTTAATGAAGTTGTGGGTATTAAATTTGTCTTTGTTTTGAAAAAAAACTATTTCTTTGATCTCATGACATAAGAAAATACGGCGTTGCCGAGGTTGAGTGGTTAGAGCGCTCGCCTCCCATCTAAGCGGCCCGGGTTCGATCCCAGGCGCCCACTTGTGGGATTCGCGGTGGACGAAGCGGCGTCTGGGAGGTCTTTCTCCCTGCGGTTTCCGTCGCCACTCATGCCACCAATTGCTCCATCATCACCTTTCTAATCAACTTCCTCGTGTTCATACCTGGCTACGGGCCGACCCCTCGTAACAGGTTCTGCATTTTTGGTTTCTTACCGTAGGCTCTCCGACAGGCTTAGGCATTGGCTTGTGAGTCCTAGGGGTGTGTCAGTCCCACAAATACCGGGAGGATAAGCCGATTACAAAACGAAACTAAAGAAAAAATAAGATCTCCTTTAGCCTTAAATAGTATACTTTAGATATAATTCATAGCAAAACTGAAATGCAATTTCATTCGCAAAAATGTCAAACTGAGGGGTAAAAAACGTACAGAGAATACAGCTTTGAAAATATCTTTAGGAATGTTCTACCAAAGTAACTATTAGGTGCCCATAGAATATTTATATGATATAAATTAAAATCGGTAATTTTTGTCATATTTGCCCAAAAAACTCATCCCAATGTCTCTTAATATTAGATTTTAACATTCTCCAGAAAGCAGTTTTGGAATAAGAAACTTATATAAAGAAGCCAGAACAAAATGTTTGTCTTCCCAGGTTTGGCATCTCTTTTCTTAAAATAGCGGTCACATAGTTTTTATTGTTTCCATAATTTTGGGGGGAGGGACCTTATGTCTTTACCAACTTGCACACCCTAACAAGCTGTGAGCTTAAAATACAAGACCCATCCTTGAAACGCTATAAAGTGGATCCTCTGCAATGCAGCTTCAACGACTTCCATGGCGTTCTTTTCCCGGAATAGGGAAGGGAAGAGAAAGGGGTGAGATGGTTTTCTACACTGATTACTGGGAAACTTGGTAAAAGAGAAAGAACTCTCAAGTAGAGAGATGGAATTTCTTTTCTTCTTGCAGTTCATGTACACGGAATCCCCGAGCGCGCATTGGTATTAAGGAGACCACTGAACAATCCAATGATCTAAGGAATGGACATCAGGTGTTAAATGTCTTCTATATGCAGAGAAATGTTTAACATATTTTAACCGAAAGCTCAAAGACTTGGAAAGTATTCCATCGCCAATATTCTAGACCAATTTATTCAAATGTGATATTTCTAGCTTATAGTAGATTTCAAAAATGAAATGCTTTCTCTGATGGTCATCCCCCTCGACTGAGATTTCTTCAAGTTTTCCTCAGTCCTCATAATGGTAAACGCCGGGGAGGTACACTAACAGGCAATGCCCCCACGCTTTTAGTGACCCAAATACCAAGTACTAAACACTTCTAAGTGATTATACTGTATGGAAGCATTTTCAAAGCAGAATCTGAAATTTAAGTCAATGCTCGCTGAAAACAAAACATGAGTAATAATAATGAACTACATTAATTTTCTGTTTGAATCCTTTTCATTTTTATTATTTTTATTATTATATCATTATTTATTATTTTATCATCATAATCATCATTGGATGTCACATTTTGCATGTCTGGGAAAATGAAAACTATTTTTCGTAAAAGAATGATGGCTATCATGTCACTTTATCGCTCAATAACTCAAATAACACCACGTTAATCACAAACGCATCATTTTTCCCGACAATCACAAGTAATATTTGCAAAAATTCAGCAAAATTATTAACGTATATTATGTTATATTTCTTTGGTTTATATATGTTCAGAAACTCCCTTGGTTATGAACCCAGCCGTGCACATGAGGAGTTCTGTTCTATCAGAAGCCCCAGGGGGAACATACTACATAATTATAATTTAATTTAAGGTGAATGGAGGTAACTAGTCTACCAAGAACAAGAGCACAATCACTTCTTACTAACAATAGCTGTTATTTTACCTTATACATGAATCCACATAACACATTCCGCCATCTTGACGTGAAGCCAAGCTTGGCAACCTGGAGAAGCCAAAGCTCCTTGTTACAACTATGCCATACCAGATACACAATACAAAAGCGAAAGCTGCAAGCTATTTTTATGAACCGTTAAGTTGGCAATGAAATGTATCATATGCTTCCCTATGTGTGAAATAGGACATGGCAGCCATTCGCTTATCTTGAAGTTTTGGAAACCAATATTTCAGCAATCATTGTAAACTAATGGGAAACTATTCCAAATTCAATTTTAATACATCTGCAGAAAATTTGTTTTGGTGTTTCGATTAAGCAACAGGCCTAAGTCAAAACGTTCCTAGCGTGGGTGCTTTGCTTACAAAGGTAAGTTTAATGAGCAACAGTTGTGCCTGTGACTAGAATAGCTGAGTAGTTAAAGTGTGTTATTTTAAATTTATTAACCAGGTATCTGTTTATTAGAAATTTGAATACGAAGGTATTTTTCCTTTAATTGTCTTCATGAACTATGTATATGTTTGGATATTTTATTTTAAATCGTGCAAAAAAGTAAGGACCTGTTTGTAAACAATCTGATGTGTTCTATTTACATGACTTTCTCTACATCGCTATAACAAATTGTTGCTAATAAGCTTATTCTTATATCTACTTCGTGCTTATCGAGATAAACATTAGCAGAAATTGTTTTATTTCTTGGTTTCTTGTATGTAGAACTGAAATAAGGCGTATGTTGCACTAAAATGATAGTCAAATCTTTTAAAAGCTGGTTGCCACGTGGGTGAAATCCGTTTCCATGCCGGGCAAGGAGTTTACAACTTTCTGTGTGAGAAAAGTTTAAGCATGTTAAATCTGAAACAAATAAAATGCTAATCGAAAATAAAAATGAGTCTTATTACTCTTACTTCCTCTTAAGTAGAAGAGAGAAAGGAATATATTAGGTTAAAACGATAGTAAAATATTTTAAAAGCCGGTTGCTATATGACTTTTTTCCTCGTGGCAGGACTCGACAAATTCCCGTATTTTAAAACTGAAACCAATAACAAGACCTACCCCGGAAATGGTCAACTCCACAAAAAACTGTATGTAATATAAATTGTGTGTTTTTACGAGATATGCATTTTTTGTGTAGTAAGTACAAAATTATCCAGAATGAACAGTTCTCAGAAGACTATTTCCAGAAAATTAAGATAAGTATATATTTTATGTGGTATGTAAATATGCTTGATATTCAGTATGTTAACCAACATTTGAGCCATTTGTGAGAAAAGCAAACATTTCGAAAATTTGTCCATGTAAAGGGTAATTTGGAATGTAAGAGTTTCTTAAAGATTTCTGAGTCACATCCTTGGAAAATACTAAACTTAGATACCAAGTTTTGTAATTTACTAACCTTTCGTTTTTTAATTATCGTGTTCACAGACAAACAGGCACACGACACACACACGCTCACACGGATCCTTTTATGAAAATGCCTTTTCTGGATACAGGAGGCCCTAAAACTTGTATTTCCGATGAAAATTTCGGTATTTCTCGGTATCGAATTTTTGGTTTGGGGGCAATATTTTCTGTGCCTTATTTCTATGTACTAAGTAGAGAAAGTAAAATTGCTAAACAATTTTCTCAAATTTTAAAACGCGAGGAATGTATTATTCATTACATATACGAAATAATTTATACATCGCAAAGTATTTATCCAAATCGAAGAAAATTTGGTGTTCATTTTAACATAACAGCAATGCGGTCTGAGTGAAAAATTTCAGAAACCTGTATTCAGAAGTAGAGAAATGTGAAATGTCACTTTCAGTATCTCTTACCGAAGAGTGGAATATATCTAAGTAACGTGGGCTACCACCTAACATTTTATTGAATTCTGGCGTAAAAACGTCACAACTTTAGAAGACTTGTTTTGTTCTACACTACATGAAGGGATGCAGCTGAAAATTTAAGCCAAAAATTGTGAAAAATTAAAAAAAATACTTTGCTTTATAATAAAATTAACTGAATTCTAAACATCCAGAAAATGTATCGTTTTTACTATTTGGCGAACGCTAAGTGTCACTTAACTGAAACCGCCTGCGGTGCCATGAGTAGTTAAATCGGGCGTTAAACACGTTGAATACAAAACTTGGTATTTAAGTTTCGTGTCTTCCAAGGATGCGACACGAAGATTTTCAACCAAAAAAAAAAAAAACATCCCCAACTAGCCTTAACATGGAACTTTTTTCTAAATTTTTGGTTTCCTTAAAAATGGCTGTAACGATTTTGATTAAAATATCGTATATTAAAGATATTTACTTGACAAATAAAATGTATATCTTGAATTTTCTAGGAATAGCCTCTGAAGATACTTTATTGTGGATGAAATTTACGGAATTTAGCATAACTGCTAAACCGTTAGAGATAGACAATAACTTCCTGAACAGCAAATGTAGAGCTCGTTAAAACACATAATTTATATTATATATATTTTTTCTTGGAGTTGATTGTTTTTTAGATATTCCTTATGGTAGGTATCAGTTTTGAAAAACTTACTTTTCTCATACAGGAATTTGTCAACTCGTGTTCATAGAAAAAACTTCAGTCACATAGCAACCAGCTTTTGGGTATCACTTTAACCTATGGTACTCCCTTATTTCAATTCTACTTACAAGGAAGCAAGTAATAAGACTATTTCTGCTAATTTTGTCTCGATTAGCATGCAGTAAATAGAAACATGAGGTTTTTAACAATAATTTGTTACAGAGATGTAGAGAAATTCATGTGAATGGAACACATCAGATTTTTTGGATAGTAAGCTTTTGTCTAGCTCTTACGGTTTAACAGTTTACAAAAATCACTCGTCAGGAACAAGACTTCAGAGCCTACTCCCAGGAAACCAATACATTTTATTTGTCAGAGGTATAAATATGTGATATTTTAATGAAAACTCTTACAGAAGTTTTTGAGAAAATGTTTCATGTATAGTGTATTTGGGGTGGATAATTGTGAATACTGAAAGTCTACATAGCATTTATTTAGAAAATTGGTTTAAGCACGATTTGTTTGCTGACTACAGGTAGCTATATAGAAATAATAAGGGTAATACTTTGTCCGCCTCTGTCGTGTGTGGTAACTGGTCTGGGTCACATTCAAAAGGTCCTGATTTCGAATCTTGGTTAGTGTGAGTTATCCAAGTTTTCCGTATTTTCCGTTCTGAGTTGAATACATTTGAATGATATTTTTATTTTCCTATGCAGTTTTACGTTCAATTTCCAATTTTGAATTTTATTTGTTTAATAATTTATGTATGACCGATCAGCAGTATTGCTTTACATCTATCGTAAAAAAACAACATGTGTATTTTACATAACATATTGACTGATGTTAAATAATACCTACTTATAAGCAACAATGAATAATGGACATTAATTAAAGAACAAAATACAACAACAACAGTAAATGTGTGATAACAAATTAAGTAATGAAAATAAAACTATATATGCAAAACATATAAAACATTTGCTACAATATCATCTGTTCAAGGTGAGAAAAGTCGCTGTCATCGGATTGGCTGAGTAGACTGTCCTGGGGTAATTTCTTTTTTACTTTCTCTATAGGCACTATGTACATAGTGTATAGAGACTGTATTGCACTACACCAAAAAAGTCGATACCGAGATTTCACCGGAAATATATGTTTTAGGGTTCCCTTTATCTAAAAAAAAAGCATTTTCGGAAAATGGTCCGTGTGTGTGTGTGTGTGTGTGTGTGTGTGTGTGTGTCCGTGAACACGATAACTCAAAAACGAAAAATAGGTAAAATACCAAACTTGGTATTTAAGTTTAGCATCTTCCAGGGATGCGACACGAAGATTTTGAGAAAAATTCCCCCACCTGCAACTACCCTTTACATGGAACTTTTTTCGAAAATTTTGATTTTCTCAAAAATGGCTCTAACGATTTTGATTAAAATTTCGTATATTAAAGATATTTACCTGACAAATAAAATGTTTATGTTGAATTTTTTGGGAATAGCCTCTGAAGAATAGTTTATTCTGGATGCATTTTAGTAAATTTTAAATAATTGCTAAACCGTAAGAGATGGACAAAAACTTACTACACAAAAAATGTAGAGCACATTAAAACACACAATTTATGTTATAAATTTTTTCTTGGAGTTCGTCGTTTTTGTGACATTCCTTATTTTTGGTTTCTGCTATGAAAAACTTGTACATTTCTCATACAGGAATTTGTCAACTGCTGTCCATACAAGCAAAGGAACTTCAGTGACATACCAACCAGCTTACAAGGAAGCAAGTAATATGGCTATTTCTGCTAATGTTTTACTGATTAGCATGAAGTTGATAGAAGTATAAATTTTTTAAGAATAATTTGTCGCAGGGGTATACAGAAAGTCATGTGAATGGTACACATCAGATTTTTAACCTTGTTCTCTTTCGGGTTTTTGTGCTATGTGTGAGGTCCAGAGACTTGTGGAAGAGAACCTTTGATAGTTCCCTGATGAATTGTGGTAGCGGAAGAAGTCCTAGTTCTTGATGTAGTTGATCGTTTCTTACGCACCAAGAAGAATTTCTGGTAATTTGAATGAAATTATTTTGTCGATGGATATGTGTTCTGCTAGCTACACCCCACACAACAGCTGCATATGTGATGAGTGGACGTATCAGTGATTTATATAACAACGTTGAGCATCCCAGCACAAGTTTGGAACATCTGTGGACCAATGAATTTAACTTGGTGATTCGAGAAGAAGCAAGTGAATCTGTGCGAGTAATATGTGCATTCCAGGTCAGCTTTGTGTCTAGCAGGACTCTAAGATATTGGTGTTAAGGAAAATTATTGCTAACGGAAGATTACTGAAGATTACTATTGTGGTATGTTAGGATATTAGTATAAATAAGTAAATGAATATGTATATAGTAATTGTTGCTGTGACCCTTACCGGTTTTAGAAAAACAGCGTTTTGATTGGCCGGTTCAAACCATGCTGTAGGGTGGGGGAAGTTTTGGTAAGCCGTTGGTTTAACGTCGTTTGGGTGAGTCGTTAGTTAGCCATGAAGCTGTACGAACTCAGAATAAAGCTCTGTTAGACGTTATTCCATGGTTATGTGCTAAATTGGTTGTACGACAACGGAATATAGACTATCAAGGGAATAAACATATTCCATCTTTCCTTGCGGGGATAAGCCGATATTCCGAGAATAGAGTATAGAAAGAAAAATGGCTGCTTGGGTACGCGACACAATAATGACCCATATTTGAACGATATCAACGATTAATTTCTTTATAATATGTTTTTAAGGACATATTATACCGAAATACAATATATTGTAGAGATAGTCCGATAAATGTACACGGCTATAATGAGATTAAAGTTGTGAAAAAATATCACAGAGAAACTTGGTGGTTATAAGATAAATATAACAAGAAGATAGTTAAAATAAATATTCATTTATGAAACAGTAAAATCTACCTACAATATTATCATCAAAATACCGCTATTTTTATGGAAACAATTAAATTTAATCCAACCCAAGATAAATATAAAATAGTGTAGTGCAGCAGTTCACCAGCACAATGCAGAGCGTTGTAAAGAGTGAGGTTACGTTTTATTGACGAAATAAAAAGGATAGGTTACTAATAGGGCAATATGCTTCAAATAACGTAAGATAGCCACAAGTGTTAATGTTAGCGACATTCAGATTTTGGAGGTTATGTGCAAGTTGTAAAACGATAACACTACAAGCTTTGTGATGTATGGAGGAGATGCCCAGATTAAAATATGCCTTCAGAGCTAGTAAATCTAAATATATTATTTTACAAAAAAATCATAATCTTTCTTATTATATGGTAAAGGTTTAATACATTAGAGACAATTTTGATTGAATAGAGAATACCTTCCGTAAAATATAATGTTCTCGGTTTTATTGGTTTGGTTGACAATTTCTAGCTGCTGTATTAAATATTGCCATCAGCAAAGTGCGAACTGTAATGTACTATTCGACATAACTACTAATATTTCTGTTGGTTACTAATACCTGTATAGCAAATTGCTTTCGTACTTATCTTGGTGCAACGATTCAATTAAGTTGATGGTGACATTGGCAAAACTAAAATGTAATTTTCAAAATTTGCTTACTAGGCATTTTATGAATAAAATGCAGAAACAAAGTTAGTATTTTAGCTGTTTTGAGTATAGAAACGGAAATATGCCATATATCAGCACAAGATGCAACTTTGCACATACGGTAAGGTTTCATTCCCATACTTCTAACCTATCGCAAGAAGTCACACTATACATATGTGTTTATGTTTTGTAAAGTGTATAGCAATTCGAACACGCTTGTGAACATTCATAATTATTTCATAGTATCGTAAGTAGTCAAAATAAGAAATAAATAATAGACACATTTCAACAAAATATAGCAGTAATTTCGTATTTAGTTGGCCATAAATGACTCGAAATATGGCCAACATTAGTTTTAAATCTACAAACAGTCGAACAGATATCTAAGGAATAAAATTGCATCATACATTCCGGCACCACATTTATACCGTGAATAGTGTATTCCAAGAATAACTATTCCAGAATTTATTCCGAGTTCGTACAACCGGCCCTAAGTCGCTCACTCTACAGCTTGGAATGCGTGGACGCCAGTATAGTCCCATAGAGCGGTACAAGATAGTATGTGTTTACTTTGGCAGAATAGTTCCCTGGTCCTCTCCATTCCTTAGTAAAAAGTTGAAGTGCATCCTCCAGTCATGAGCATGGGTAAATATGTATTTCATGTTTAAATATTAAGTGGCTCATGGCACTATTTACTAATTCAAAATCATTTCATCCAGTTATTCGGAAAAGTATATTTAAAATTCCAGAGGACAAAGATTTGAAAGAATAGGTTTCCTTTCACTCTAGACAGTTAACAAAGTTATCTTCCATGTGTCTGCTTTTACTGGTGGACTCAGAAAATGACCTACATGGCGATAGTCTTTATGTAGTTCTTGTTATTCTATTCCGGGAATTATTTGAATAAGTTCACTCCAACCTGAGCATTGCTCAAGTTCAAGAAACACATAAATCGCAAAATCTACCTCTAGATCTTCAAAAACGTTGGAGTCTCATTCTCTTCTTCTGAGTAGATCCAGTGGTTATCAGCAGTACGCCCATCATTCAGACGAAAATTTAACTTTAGGCGGAATGGCAACTTTATCTGCAATTAAATTCATCGCCTAATTCCAACTATCTAATGCAGTCCTTGACAAAGAATACCAACCATCTGAAAGACGAGATCATGGAAACATACGATGAGACGCTGCTGAGGAGAGTGCCAGTTTTATCATATAAAAGTGAACCACATATCTTAAAACAGAGGTATGTATGCAAGATGCAATGTGGCGAAATAGGGGTGAGAAAGGCTGAAAAAGAATGGTCCAAAATATGAGATATGGATATACGTGATGAGTAAAGATATCTGATTTAAGATATAAGGTTGAAGAACATAAGAATATTTAGAAGGAACATATGAACAGAATGAATGGAGAACGCATACCCAGGATCGTTAATAGTTATATACCCAAGGTAAAAGAAATATTGATCACCTAAGGAAGAGATGGAATGATAAAAGGTGAGGTCGGAGAAGACCTAATCCGTAATGAAGAAGAAAGGAAAGAAGAAACTGCTTAGGGAAAAGGAAAAGGACATTGAAGAGAGAAGAGTCTGGATTTCAACAGAGAACGGAAGAAAATTCAAACTAAAAAGGTATTTCTCAGGTTAAAGTGGATGATCTGATGTGGACACATTAAATTAAATTAATTAAAAAACAGAACGAACTAGAAATTACTTTTAACACAATGGCAACGAAGCCGCTAGAAACGAAAGGAAAGAGCAAAATTATGGTCATCACTACAAGGAAATTTACAATAAGACCATTTCTTCTAATTTTTATATCGTTAGCCTTTAATGAATAAAACAATAAGTTTTTATGACAATAGTTTGTTGCAGGATAGACAAAGAAACTCATATTGCCGGAACAGATTTCATCGTGTTGAAGGAAGAGAAGAAGGTAAGATGTTTAGTACAACACTATGGCTTTCTTCTTACATTCGTTTTTTACGTTCTCTACACGTACTATGTACATAGTGTATAGAGAAGGAATTGTAACGCACGCAAAAATTCTATACCGAAATTTCACCGGAAATACATGTTTTGGGTCCCCTGAATCCAGAAAAAAAAGTCCGTGTGTGTGTGTGCGTGTGTGTGTCTCACGAAAATACCGTTAAATACCAAACTTGGTATTTAAGTTTGGCATCTTCCAAGGATGCGACACGAATATTTTCAAGAAAATTCCCACACACCCAACTACTCTTTACATGGAATTTTTTTCGAAAATTTTGATTTTCTAAAAAATGGCTCTAACGATTTTATTTGATTAAAATATCGTATATTAAAGATATTTACCTGACAAATAATATGTATATCTTGAAATTTCAGGGAATAGTCTCTGAAGACTACTTCTGGAGGAATTTTTCAGAACTGCTAAACCGTAAGAAATGGACATAAACTTACCAAACAAAAAATGTAAAGCACATTAAAACACAATTTATGTTATATACCTTTTTTTGGAGGAGTTGAACGTTTTTGAGATACTCCCTGTTTTCGGTTTCAGCTTTGAAAAACTTGTACTTTTCTCTTACAGGAATTTGTCAACTCTACTCCACTTACAAGGAAGCAAGTAATAAGACTATTTCTGCTAATTTTTTCTCGATTAGCTTGAAGTTAATAGAAGAATAAACTTATTAACAGTAATTTGTTACACAGACGTAGAGAAAGTCATGTGAATAGAACAAGATTTTTTTTTGTAGTTTGACTCCTTAAGTTGAGTTATTTTTACATTTTTTAAACTGTTTAACCACTATGTACAACTACATGATTCTCAGCGTCTCAGTCTATAATGAAGGTGGCAGACCAGAAATTTTGCTCAGAAACTTCTATCAGGTTTGAAATTCTTTTATATACCATATATCTAAGACACGAGAACACCAGTTTCCTTTCCGAAGGAAGCCATGTTAAATATTTTTACGCTCGAAAAACAAAATTAACCTTCCTGCGCCGTCATGATCTTGGGTGCTTGAGTCTAGTGTAGTACTTTTAGATCACGAAGGACACTTTCGACTCTTTGTTTCCACTTATTTTCGTAGCATAATTATTTTGTTCCAACTTTAATGTCTTATTTTAAGGGGAACAACATGTGTAAATTGACCAAAATCTTGAAAATTTTGAGCATTGCACAACAGTCCACAAGAGACCATGGCTTACCGCCCGGCTGCTGCATCCTCCATTTCGGCCCGAAGGCGTCATGAATGGGGTGCAGTGCTGGAGGGTGAGACGCGATCAGTGCCTCGAGTCTCTCCTGGCCGGTTGATGCGGTCTTCTCGATGTGTTACTTTTCTAAATAATTAAAATTAATTCTGTATTTGTGTTAACAAATTTAATTTATCCACAAAAATAAAGCAAAAAGTATGAGCGAATAATATATCATAACTTTTCCTGCAGTACAATTTTAAAATGTTATTTCTGGAATTAAATATGAAGATTTTTTACAAAATTTTGTAAACTGAATTGCAAGGAGCTTTTTTCATAGAGTAGTCACTTTTTTCTTTATCAAAAACTACTTGATGCGTTTATCTCAAGATTTGAGATTTAGTTACACACAACAATAGCAGTAAGTGGGAAAATTAATGCAACTGTTTAAGAAACATTGAATTTGAAATGTTTATGGTACGTCTTACGTCTCTTATTTGTGTCCATCCTCAAAACATGGAATACAAATTTTTTCCGCATAAATATAAGCATAAAATTACTCATTACAACGTTCGTTAAATAATTTTATGTCAATGCACTATGATTTATACATCAGTATTTTCATCAGTGTTGGCCAGAAGTGTTTTTTTTTTTTTTTTTTTTTTTTTTCACGAGTGTCATATCGAAGTTTGATGGCATGCCTGAGGGAGTTAAAGTCTTCAACAGAAGTAGCTTGTTATTCTCCTCTTAATGGAATATTGATTTGTTGCATTGTACATCTACAGAATGGCTTTTATTTTGCCCCCAGCTCCAGACCCTGGTGCTACAGTGTGCACGGAGTGAAAGGCAATGAACGGAGAGGAGTTTACGGTACGCACAAAACAAGAGCGAATCTAGGGCATGGCTTCACTAAAGTTTTCAGTTTCAATCAGCATTACTGTTGCAAATGATACTTAATAGAAGTGGTTTATGGTAAATTTTATACCAGTCATTTCCTAGCGAACATGGGAAACAATTTACTTATAGGTAAATTAAAGAAGATTCGCCTTATCTGTATTAACTTATACATAATGTAAGAGTTAGGGTTAAGATTCTTTCAAGGTGTAAATTATTAGTAATGAAGTCTAAAAGCATTATTAACCAGTTTGCTGGCATATATTATTTATAATAATAGGAATAAAAAAGTAATAATAAAATACTACTGCTAATATTAATAATGCTAATGCTTCTATTAATAATGCTAATGCTTCTATTAATAATGCTAATGCTTCTATTAATAATGCTAATGCTTCTATTAATAATGCTAATGCTTCTATTAATAATGCTAATGCTACTGTTAATAATACTAATGCTTCTATTAATAATGCTAATGCTTCTATTAATAATACTAATGCTACTATTAATAATGCTAATGCTTCTATTAATAATGCTAATGCTTCTATTAATAATGCTAATGCTTCTATTAATAATGCTATTGCTACTATTAATAATGCTAATGCTACTATTAATAATGCTAATGCTACTATTAATAATGCTAATGCTACTATTAATAATGCTAATGCTTCTATTAATAATGCTAATACTACTATTAATAATGCTAATACTACTATTAATAATGCTAATACTACTAACACTACTACTACTACTACTACTACTACTAATAATAATAATAATAATAATAATACTAATACCACTAATATTAATGCTAATAATACTAATGCTAATACTACTAATACTACTACTACTACTAACAATACTACTACTACTACTACTACTACTAATAATAATAATAACAATAATAATAATAATAATACTAACAATACTACTACTACTACTACTAATAATAATAATAATAATAATACTAACAATACTACTACTACTAATAATAATAATAATAATAATAATAATAATAATTATAGTTATAATATTAATATGAGGATCATTTCAGAAGTCATGGCAACTATTTTATATATTCCGAATAACCAAATATGCAGTTATTGCAATATGTAAATTTTAAAACATGTTGTACACAGTATATTATGCCACCACCAGATGACATTGGTACATTAGTAGGTGCTAGTAGACACATACAAACGATAGTAACCAGGAGGCTGTGTTCGAAGATAGATGTCTCAAAAGTTGATAGTTCATCGCTGGCAAAGATTTTTGGAAGCCTTGAGGGATTATTTTAAGGTCGGGAGCTCATAAGAGTATCACGCGCACCTTTCTGTCCATATGTACATAATAGGAATATAAGAATGATTACCATTTACGCATATCTCAATGACCCCTATCCATATCCCCTTGTACCCGGATCCCAATTTAGTACCAGCATTGTGAAGAATATTCCAACTTCTTTCAATTGTATATCCCGAGTTTTGTTTCCTGCAGCTTTATTGACTGATAAAAAATAGTTGCCATGACTTCTGAAATGACCCTCATAATGATAATAATAAATAACAAAATATTTTATTTAGTGCTAAGAAGTTCATTTAGGCAACTTTCTTCTGACATCTTTGTGTTATTTCTCATTGCTGGCACATGAAGAACAATCATGAACACATTTCTCATGAAGTGCCAAGCAAATTATTAAGGAAGGAGGCGTTGCTGAGGCCATTAAGTACCTTTCCCCTGCTCGATAAATAACAACGCCGCTTCCGTTGGCCGATGTGAATCAGGTGCAGGAAGGAGGTGTGAAGGGGCGACAGCGATCTCTGCCGCGATTACGTGTGGCAACCCCATCCTACTTCCCGGAAAGGGGCGTGTTGTACGCGCTAACGAGATTTAAAACACTGCTGTGCATGTGCGATAATGAATGGGAGTCACCATCTTCTAGGGTCGCCGAAAACTACTTCCACAGTTTGGTTAAGCCAAATTGAATGCTCCAAGAAGTTTCAACGGGAAACTTTTGATACGCAGGGATGGCAATTTCTATAAGAGCAAGTTCGGTAGGGACTAGAGGCTTTTTCTTATTCGAAATGTACCCACAGGCTCCCAGTTACTAAAGCAGTTGTTACATCTAAGGAGGCCTAGGTGCCGCAACTACAGCGGCTGTCCCAGAAGTACCCGTTCAAACAACAACAACAACAATGGTAAAAGTACCACCTTAGAAAACTTAAGTTTGAAGTTTGACGATTTTACATTGTTTAGCATTCATCACTAGTGAATGTTCTCTGTGAATTTGTAAGCATAAAACTGGTCATCTTTATATGATACAATACTCTCATTTGAAAGGTCTTAGTCCAACTAATATTAAAGCTGAAGTATATTCTACTTTGAGGGAGTCTGCTCCTTTATTTACAATAATGAAATATTCGGTGGCAGAGTTTAACCGCGGCCGTACGAGCTGCCAAGACGAACATCGCAGTGGTCGCCCAAATGAGCTTACCAGTCCAGAGATTGTTAAAAAAAAAATCCACAAAATATTGGATGAGCGTCGACTGAAATCATATGAATGGCAGGCATTTCAAAAACTTCTGTACATCACATACTAACTGAAAAGTTGGATATAAGAAAGCAGTGTGCGAGGTGGGGGCTACATCTGATCACAATAGAACAAAATCAGAGTCGCAAGGATGTTTCGTTGCAATAAAGCTGAGTTTTTGCGTCGATTCATAGCAATGGATGAAACCTGGGTGCATCACTTCACACTTGAGAGGAAGGAACAATCAAAACAGTGGATTGGAAGGGGAGAATAGGCTCCAAAGAAGGCGAAGACACTCATTTGCATGCAAGGTCATGGCGTCAATTTTCTGGGACGCACGCGGGATAATTTTCATTTATTGTCTCGAAAAAGGAAAAGCAATCAATGGCAAATATTATGCAAACTTGTACCAGCGTTTAAGTGATGAAATCGAGCAAAAATGGTCACATTTAGCAAAAAATAAAGTTTTGTTTCATCAAGACACCCATTATCCCCATGGCTAAAATCAACGAGTTGCTTCCTCATGATGCACCCTATTCTTCAGATTTAGCCCCCTTAGTTTCCAAACTTGAATAAATGAGTTGGTCGTAGAATATTTGCCATCAATGAAGAGCTGGATCTGCAGTTGATGGATATTTCGTGGATCTCGATAGTTCTCACTATAAACAGGGTATCGAAACTATTGAACATCGCTGGGAAAAGTGTATAGAGCTGAAAGGAGACTATGTAGGGAAATAAAATATTTTTCTCCACACTTTTTGTGCTTCCTTTGATAGATCGCGAACAGTGCTCGTAATAAAGTATTTTTTTTTACATTTATATGATTAAAACCACTAAAAATAGGTTGGAATTTAATTTATAACCTCAGAATTTTGTTTTGGTATATTTAGTGGATTTTATTACAAATATCAATCTAATACATAAAAACATGTAATATTATTATTATTATCGTTATTATTAATCATTATGTTCATTTGGTTGGTACAATTTCAGTATTCACTTTGCAATTATCTTTATGTCCTTTTTAATTTAAGAAAGGCTGGTGAAATGTATAATTATTGTGGTGTTTTTATTTTAAATTGCTGTTACTTGCACTCCAGAAGAATAAAACACATATTTTAAATGTAATTAAATATATCTAACAGATAGAATAAAGAGTTTTAAATACTTTTGTTTTGCTAATTAACAAAGCGTTTCAAACGACGCGAACTTATTTTTAAACAAACAAAATTAATGATAGATTAATGTATTAGTATTATTAAATGAATCTGAAAAAAATATTGCGACTCTTTATCCATAGTTAGTCGCCCAATAACTCATCCGCTATATAACGGCATTATATTTTAGATAATTTAAAATGTAATAATGACATTCAAATAATCTATACTCATTGCATCTGAATTTCTCCTGAAAATGCAAACAAGATTTTGTGAGAACTACAAAGTACTTTTTATTTGCAATATAGAAACTGTTAAATAATTAATGAGCATCAGATTGTAACTCTGTGAATATGTAATCCAACTTTCATAGGTTAGTTGACTTGAATTGGGGTAGTAATTACCCTAACACTGAAATCTTACGGTTTTTTTTATCGTTTCATTTAAATATAGGCGTTGCACTAGAAAGAACTCGTTGTTTATAGGCCCTTTACTTTGGGATTAAATCTTTGTTTCCTTAAACACACACATTCACTCTCATATACATACTTCCAAACTCTGTGGAGAATAGGAAATAATTCTGTTATAGAAAAATTCCCCGCCATATCCGTGAATGGAACCCGGGACCTCCAGGTAAGAAGTCAGCTCGTTGACCACTCGACTACGGAGGCAATCTCCTAAGGTCTGTTGTATTATCTCCTGTCATGTTATTTTAACTAAAAAGTCCAGTTCTTTGTTTAGGGATAATGATCTTTTCTTTACGAAGATCATTTGAGTTTATCACATATTTCATAGGTTAATATACTACTGTAAGTTTATGATTGGTTGAACAATCTATATTTCTGTTATGACCATCTACATATTTTGGTATATTTGATGGTATAAATATTGTAAAAATAAAGTTTATATCAATGGTGTTGACATATTAATACAAAATACTCCTTAACTTGGTTAATATCAATTGCATCGTAACCCTAACAGTTTCGTAGCCGGCTTAGCCTCCCCGTATTTAGCCCACAGGATTTACAAGCGATGTCTAGGGGCCAGAAGCCAGTCAGGGTAGCCAATATCAGGAAATATCAGTGTAGCCGCGCGATTCTTTGGCCTGACAGATTATTGTAATTCAGTGCATGTATGAATGTTTCCAAACTTTGAGTATATTTTGTTATTACATAAGAATCAATAGATAAGTATAAAATCTTGAACTAAAACTATTATAAACGAGATTCCTGCAACGAGAATTTTAAGCAATTTTAACATACAATCTTCATGCAATGAATAATTCTCCTTTTCTTTTAATTGTTATTGTAATGAAGGAGAAAGAACACAATTTCAACCTCGAATGGATTAATAAGGAAGGTGACTGCATTTATTTTGAGTTTATTTTTGTGCTTCACTCAATAATAGCCATTTTAAAGCAATACTTTGATATCGCCAACTCCAATACATTACCTCCAAATGCAAAGGTTAACGAGCCACCGGATCACAACGTTGTGCCGACCTCGACTAAATTTTGCAGCAGTACAAGTATGTATAATTAATAAGTAGATATTCCAACTCGTTCGTACAGTTTTGGTCTTTTTAATTGCAAAGTGTCAATGCGTTGCCTAAAAATAGACACCTGCCAAGCGAAATTTTATTTCTGCCACTTCTTTGTTTCTCTCTCTCTCTCTCTCTCTCTCTCTCTCTCTCTCTCTTTACATTCAGCAAGTGTGTATGCACATATAGTTTTACTATTTATTTCAACCAAACTAAACTCCACGGCGTAACATCCTGAAATCGGGCCAAGGCCTACCGTCAAACCACATCATTCACCTCTGGCCATTGCAGGTGGGGGAGTGGGGCAGTAGGACTGGACTGGCGAGTGGGACACGTTTAGCTCCTCGAATCCCTCCCGGCCGGTTAATGCGGTCCAAGCACCAGGAGCCGCTACTTTTCCCTCAATTAGCTCCTTAATTGGCCCTCAGGGACCTCACGAGGCTGAGCGCATCCCGGAACAGGTCTCCCAGCAGGGAAAAATCCCCACGCTAGTACCAAGAACCGAACCCGGGTCTCTGCTTGGTAAGCGACTGCGCTACCATCACGCTAAGGAGACGACTTTATCATCTCTTAAGTGCTGAAAAATTTAAAAAAAAGTCGAAATTAATAATATCCGCAGTTTCGAGGATCATAATTCCATGTTGTAATATTGCAATTTCTCCATTAAGTATAGCATTAAGGTGAATCGTTTTTCTTTTGTTTGAATAAACAACATACATTCTCTCTCTCATTTCATCTACCTGCTTGCCTGTTTTCTCCTGTCTCTTTGCATTGTTCAATAAGAATATCCTAAAGCAAAACATATGTGTCTTATCGAGGTAACCGCTGAGGAAAACAGACAGCGGATCAAAGAAATTCAAGTTTTCTTCAATCATCGTCTTTTATAGTATAGTTCGGACTGAAGTGTACATTTGTTTTACCGTTATTGATTTAAATTTTAGTTTAAATGTGTGTTAATTTCAAAGGTAATCAATACAATAGTTCAGGAATATTAAATATAATTATAAAAAAGTATGTTACAATCACATGAGTTTCTCTAGCTACTCCTCAAACAAACTTCTTACAAAAGGTTATTCTACTTTCTACACCTGCTAATGGAGATAAATAATAGTAGAATGTCCTTATTATTTAATTCCTTATAAATAGACGGGACCTAAATGAATGCGTTATGCTAAACTCAAATATTTTGAAAGCTGTCGTTATGCGATTGTCATTGCAATTCGCTTCTTTGCTTGGCCAGGAGTAGAACAACGGACACTTCCTGCCTGAGAAAATTTACAATTGAAGCCAATAACAAGGAATATCTCGGAAACGGCTACCTCCACAACAAAAACTTAAATGACATAAATTCTGGTTTTGGCGAGATCTACCTTTTTGTCTATCTCTTACGGTTTAGCAATTAAGCAAAATTCGGGAAAATTCAGCTAGAATAAAGAGAGCATTTCCAGATAACGCAGCATATACGTTTTATTTGGGATGTAAATATGTTTAATATACGGGATTTTATTCAAAATCGCTAGAGCCATTTTCAGAAAAACAAAAGTTTCGAAAAATTTTCCATGTTAAGAGTAGTTCGTGGGGGGGGGGGTCTAAACCTATTTACCAAGTTTGGTATTTGACGGCGTTTTCAATTTTCAGCTATACTGTCCACAGACACCACGCAGCCACACACAGGGATCTTTTTCTAAAAATGCTTTTTACGGACTCAGGGGACCCCAAAACATGTACTTCCGTGAAATCTCGACATTGAATTTTTGGGTGGAATACAATACCTTCTCTATCCATTATGTACATTATGCATACGGGGCTACAGAAAGTAAAAATAAAGGCTGTGTGTATAAGAGTCGCCTATAAACATTCAAGTTGCCTTATTAGATATTATTACTATAAAGAAATTCACAAATTAAGGAAAATAGTAATATTGCATTAAATCGTATAAAAATAATTTTAGCTGTAATGTGAGAAAGGAAACAAAACTATATAAAATAATGCTTAACCGGACTTGAAATATGTTGAAGTGGGACTTTAGATTTTTAAACAAGAAAGGAAACAAAACTATATATAATAATGCTTACCCGGTCTTGAAATATGTTGAAGTGGGACTTTAGATTTTTAAGTACCCCTGAATGCATGAAAAAACAAGAAAGAAAGAAATTTAATTCCAGAATGACATTAGGAAAACAAGACTAAAGAACTCCAGAGCTATGTACGAAAATTTCAAGAGAATGCTACAGATAGGTTACATTCACATAGCTTTCTCTGCCCTCTAACACTCATTAGTGGGCATACAAAATATTCTTACTCGATTTTAATCGAGATTACCCTAAATAGTTACAATATAGCTCTCATTACAGATACAATGAGAATAAAAATGATTTAATGGTTGGGAACTGAACGGCATACGCTAGCCTTAAATTCTCTACTCTTCCCATTTTATCAGAAATAAAAACATCTACAGGACTTAAAAGGAATGACAATTGAACAAATCAAACTGTTAATAACGTATATTGACTGATTCCAGAAAAGTATTTCAAACAAATTGTGCATTTCAAAGAGATATACACTTTCTGTGTAGCATACTTTCGTCTATCGATTGTTTACTAGCTATTCAAGATATTGACAATTCCTTTATCATTAGAGTCAATTTCAAAAGATGTGTTTATAAACTTCTTTCAGGTTGGGGGAATTATCTTGGTAATTTTCGGTGTCGCATCTTTGGAAAATACTCAGCACAGATACTAGGTTTGATATTCATCCGAATTTTCGTTTTTAAGTAGTGATATTCAGAATCGCACAGATAGACGCAAATGCGGATCTATTAAAGCTTCTTATTCAGGGGTCCTCAAAGTATGTATGGTGAAATCTTGGTGTTGAATTTTTGAATGGAATGTAGTACCTTCTCTACTATGCACTATGCATATGTCAGAGAAAGTAAAAATAGCAAGTGACCACCAAGACTGTCCTTGTAAAAATTAAATATAACCTTTGTTAAGTTGATGCATCTATGAAATTTGGAAAACCCAGACTATGAAAGATATTTTATAGAAATTTATATCAGATATTATACACAGAAACAGTAATATGTTAGTCATCTATGAAAATTATAACATGCCTGATTATTTAAATAAAATATTTTTAGTGTCTAAAATAATTTTCCTAATAAAAATGGGCCACGTGATGCATTTTTAAAAGTATGCTTATAAAAAATTAAAATTGTTTAGGTAAAGAGTTTACAAATAAATTTTTCATATTGCATTTTTTTATTTTAACCCTAGTGGAGAAAAATTATTGCTTTTCGTTCTCTTCAAATTCTTTGATTTTTGAACATTTAATTATTTATAAAAACTGGAGCATTCTTTCGAAAAAGTGGTATGATCATTTCCTTTAGTGTGTGTTTGAGAGGTAGTATACAATTTTTAAAACAAATTAGTCAAGAATTGCATCGTGTGAAACATTTTGAGTATGCAAAATTGTTGTAAAAATGTTTGCTAGAAAATAAGATTTGAGCTTGAGAATATAGTTTTAACCATCTATAGTTTCAGTTAATTATGTAAAGTGTGCCAAGAGGGAAAAACTATGTATTTTCTTAAAGTTTAGAGTTCATATTATGTTACTATGAACAAAGCGTTTTTCTTAATGCTTCATAATTTTTGGTCAAATTTCACAAATACATTATCTTAAAGAGAGGTATATTGAACAACCCGTAGGAAATGAAAAAACATGTTTGTGTCGGAACTGATGCAATTATGCTTTTTCTTGACAGAGAAGAAGATGAAGATGATGAAATGGTTTTATTGCAAACTTTCAGAACATTACTCATATCTAAATGTTATAGAAAAAGTCTGATGTGTTCCATTCACATGACTTTCTCTACATCTCTGAAAAAAATTAAATAGCTTATGCCTCTATTTACTTTATGCCAATCGAGAATAAAATAGCAGAAATAATCTTATTACTTGCTTCCTTGTGAATAGAAGAGAAATAAGGCAGTATCATAGGTTAAAGAGAATGTCAAAAGCTGGTTGCTATGTGACTGAAGTTTCTTTGTTTGTTGACAAATTCCTGTATGAGAAAAGTATGTTTTTCTAAGCTGAAACCAATAACAAAAAATCTCTAAAAAACAACCAACTCCACGAAAAAATGTATATTACTTAAATTGTGTGTGTTAACATGTTCTGCATTCTTAGTGTAGTAAGTTTTTCAACATTCATTGCGTTTATTAGTTATGCAAAATTCCATAAAATTAATCGATAATAAAAGAGTATTCCCAGGAAATTCAAGATATACATTATATTTGTCAGGTAAATATCTTTAATATACGATATTTTAATCAAAATCGTTAGAACTATTTTTGAGAAAATCAAAATTTGCCAAAAAGTTCCATGTAAAGGATAGTTGGGGGTTGGAGGATTGTCTTGAAAATGTTCGTGTCGCATCCTAGGAAAATACCAAACCTAAATACCAAGTTTGGTATTTTAAACGGGTTTTTCGTTTATGAGCTATGCTGCCCACAGACACACACACACGTACACACAGACACAGATAGAGAGACAGACATACACACGAACATTTTTCTAAAAATGATTTTTTTGGATTCAGGGTGTCTCAAAACGTGTATTTCTGGTGAAATCTCGGTATCGAATTTTTGGGTGCATTACAAAAGTAAAAGGAGAGAGCAGACAAGAGGAGAACTGAAAAGGGTTAGCATAGAGAGGAGGTGGAGGAGGAGATTGGTAGAGGGAGAGAAAGACCGAAGGAAGAAAAAATAGTGGAGACAAAAGGAATAAATGTACCACAATATGCAATAGTTTATACAGAGTTATTTTTCTATGCATTACAGTATTTTCATTGGACAAATGATAAGTAATTCGGAGAGACAATAATAACATTAATTTGAGGTATTTTAGATATTAATTTTGAGGTTTAGAAACGTGTTACAATGTGGATACCACCTGTAGAGAGTCATTTTATGAAAATGTATCTTTTCTGTGAAACTAATGTTAGCAGGGTGTGGTATACTAATTACAGTCGTAATGAAATTCCGTCTTGCACACTCTCTCAGTTTATTAGTGTTTCGTGGTGTAACACAACTTGTGGTAAACGATCCGGTCAACTTCCGTGTAGTGTGGCAGCTGTTTCAGCGTTATCTGCAAAGCTATGGAAACCACAATCTTCCCTATAACTACTATAAACTATGAGAGGTCTACTTCATCTCAAAAACTGAACAACCAACCACACAAGCAAGTTACAGAGCAACTAAAATAGCACAGGGAAATTCTGCTCAATTGTATGAACTTACAAGCACGTACTATATACATAGTGTATAGAGAAGGTATTGTAATACACCCAACAATTCGATACTGAGATTTCATTGGAAATACGTGTGGTGTATCTCTTTATGTGTGTGAGTGAGTGGGCAGAATAGCTCAAAAACGAAAGGTTGGTTAAATTCCAAAGTAGTAGAGTTTTCTATCTATTCTGCCTACGCCGGCTGCCTTAGATAATGCAAAGTATTCGTTCTGACATGAGGGGAGGCGGAAGATATGCCCTTGAAACTTACGTTTAATAATTTAGGTTTGTTGTCCACACTTAAATTGAGATATTAAATAAAGCAATTGCCCGCCTGGGTAGTGTGGTGGTAGCGGTTCTGCCTTACATTCAAAAGGTCGCGAGTTCGAATCTCGCTTAGGGTAAGTTACCCGGATAAGGGTTTTTCAGGGTTTTCCCTTATCCTGAGAGACAAATGTCGAGTAACTTTAAGCTCGATAGACCCCGAATTCATTTGAGCATCATTTCATCAATTCCATTAATCGTCCGATATGACCAACAAGGTTAAAGGACATTTAGGTACAAAAAAAGAATATATATATATTTAAAAAAATAAAGCAATTCTTACTTTTTAGATACCCTCAAATCATTAATTCTATCTTAATATTCGGCATGATTGTAAAAAGTCTTTTGTAGCAAAACTGTCTTCTTTCTAAGTACTTCTTAAAGGTATGAGGAAAGAAAGTTTTAAAATAACTGTTCACAGTTTAACAGCGTTTAAACGTTTATTCTTCATCAATTATATTGATTAAAATTTACCAACCTTTTAATTATTATTATTATTATTATTATTATTATTAAATGGATTAGCTTTAAATTCTATGTCTCTATATCTTACAATCTTTTGACTTTTACGCATGTTCGACCCATTTAAAAGGACGTGGTTACGGTGATGCAGATTAATCGGTGGAGTACCTTCTATCAGTTCTAACTCTAAATGTTTTTGGACTTCCAGCCAGATAATTCCAACGTTTCGAAGATGTGCACCGTGTTCGTCTTCAGGGTAAACTGATAGCTCTAATTCAAAAAGATATTTAATGGCGCAAAAATTGGCAAGTAATTAGAAATCCTAAGTAACCTTAAATTCATTTGTGAGACTTTTAAAAACATTATGAATAATAATTATTGTAAGCACAAAACTATACAGCTTACAAATAATATTAATAATAACCATTATTATAAAATATATTTGAATAACGACGAAAAATATTGTTCAACTCAATTGAAATAATATCGATGCAATTTTCAGAAGAGTTTAAGGTAAAGAAGTCTTAAAACATCAACTTTACGGGGCATATAACCATGGAAAATAATTTAAATCTAACTGTTTATATTGTATAATAAAGGCATGTAACGTAACGTTTATCCCGTTTTCCATTAGCGGTCAACAGTTTGAGATACAGGTTTCCCAAACTGCTTCACCCTCTCTAAACCTCCACTCTTGACGACGGCTAGTACGACAGGTTTATTTATTTTTTTTTATTCCCCTGTCCAACATGGGGAAACCTGCCTGCCTATGCATAAGATGGTACTCGTGAAGCATACCTACCGAGTATTAAAACTGGCAAAACTGTACACCTCTACCTATCAGGTACAGGGTAGAGAAAATAGATACACCAGCACTCTTTAGTCAGAGCCGATAACATTTATGTACGTGCCGTAACGCGCAGGTCGGTCGATAGCTTTAGGGTGATGTGAATGCGAGAGTAAGACCATCTCCTCTTTTTGACAGGCGTTTACATTCACTATTTAACATTGTTAAGCTCGAGGAAGAGAGTGAACACAGAAGTTACTGGATAATGTGCTGACGACAGTTGGTCGTCGAGGTAAACAAAACGAGAAAAGACGATTTGGGCTCCAGCTGCAAGTAGAAAAGCTTAGAGAAGCGGTGATTGTCTTCGTAAAATGAAGTTTACAAAGAAGAATGATTGGAATGAAACTCTTTCTGTAATGAACGCCTTCGAAATTAATTACACAATAAGGTTATTTATAAAAGGTGATAAAAACTAGCCAGAAGTACAATTACTTCCTGCTATGAGTGTAGCACACCGAGACAATAGCAGTGTTCCCCATTTTCAGTATATGGCTTCAGCCACTATCATCAATATTTAACGTAATTGATTTTAGCCATTCTCAACTCCCCCTCATTATTATTATTATTATTATTAGTATTATGATTATTATTATTATTATTATTATGGAAGAATAAGCATTTAACAACAATTTGTTGCAGAGATTTGAAGACTTTCATGTGAGTGGAACATCAGATTTTTTGTATGCTTTTGTAGAGCATATTGATAAATGCCGTGCTGTAATGTATTTCTACATAGTTCATACTTTCTCTACACGTATTATGTATGTATGGAGAAGCTATTGCATTCCACCCAAGATGTCGATACCGAGATTTCACTAGAAATACATGTTTTGGGTACTCCTGAATCAAAAAAAAATAGGAAAAAGGTCCGTGTGTGTGTGTGTGCGTCTGTATGTGTGTGTGTTTGTCTTGTGTCTGTGGACAGCATAGCTGAAAAATGAAAAGACCGTTGAATACCAAACTTGGGATTTAAGTCCAAGGATGAAACACAAAGGTTTTCAAGAAAATCCGCCCAAGAAAAAATCCCTTTACATGAAAGAATTCGAAAACTTTTATTTTCTCAAAAATGGCTAACGATTGTGATTAAAATCTCTTATATTTAAGAGATTTACATGCCAAATAAAATGTATAGCTTGAATATTCTGGGTATAGCCTTAAAAGAACTCTATTCTGGAAGATTATTATTGAAGTTTACATAACTGACAAACCATTAGAGATAAACATAACTTATTACCTACATAACAAAATGGAGATCACGATAAAACACACTTTATGTCATATACATTTTTTTCGTGGAATTGATCACTTTTAGATATTCCTTGTTATTGATTTGAGCTTTATAAACTTATACTTTTCTCATACAGGAATTTGTCAACTCCCGTCCATACAAACAAAGAAACTTCAGTCACATAGCAACCAGCTTCTGACTATTACTTTAACCTATGCTACTCCCTTATTTCGCTTCTACTTGCATGGAAACAAGTAATAAGACTGACTGCCAATTTTTTCTCAATTATCATGAAGTAAATAGAAGCATAAGGTTTTTAACAATTTGTTGCAGAGAAAGACATGTGAATGGAACTCATCAGATTTTTTAGTTTTAAAGATGCAATCTTTTCGCTGGCCCGGGTGACAACAGATAATACTTTACGATCAGTGGAGAGTTGCCTGATACACCAAAGAGGTGTTGGTGAACGGCCTTCATTTGCTGTGGCTGTCACCACAGAGTGAGTTGAGGGTTGCTGTGTGGCAGAGTTTTATCCTCCACTTTCCCTCAGTTAGTCTCTTGCTTTGCTGAACCAGTTTAAAACGTTAAAACAAATTTTAACCGTCAGCTTTATATTTAAAGGTTATATCGCTATCCAGGCACTAAGGGAAACGTGTATTAAAACAATCTGATATGTTCCATTCTCATGACTTTGTCTAACTATTCTGCAATAAACTATTCCTACAAAAGCTTATTCTTTTATCTAATTTTATAAACATTAACAGAAATTGCTTTATTACTCGACTACTTTTAAATAGAAGAAAAATAAGGGAATACTCTACTCTGATAGCTAATTATTTTAAAAGCGGTAGTTATGCGATTAAAATTTAAATTCGGTTCTCTTTGCATTCCAGAAGTAAAACAAAACAAAACAAAATAATAGTGTTTAACGCCCGCTTTGACTTCTTTGTCACCGCAGGCAATGCCACTGGTAATACATGAATAAAGCTGGAGCACCGATGGAATGCGATGGCGGGGAAAACCGGAGAACCCGGAGAAAGCTCGCCCCTTTGTCCACCATATATCTCACACGCCAACGCTTGGGATTGAAAAAGAAAAAGGATTGATGACTACATATTTGAAAAAAAAAAACATAAAATTCATCCAGAATGAGGAAATTCAAGATATACATTTTATTCATCATATAAGTAGATTTAATATATGTATTTTTTAACCAAAATCATTGGTTAGATTAAGATTATATAAATTGATTGGTTGATATCTTTAATAGCTAGATCCAAATGCTGCGTTTATAGGTTCTGCAGTATGATCAACGATTATTACGAAAAGAGCATTTTACTGCCTAGTCTAGATACTTTACTAAAGAGACAAATTAAGCCATTGTCAAAACAATGCTTGTACTACAATACGACATTATTTGCTTACTTACTGCACCCCCTAGCCTTAAGGCAATGTGTGCTCATCACTTCAGGCTACCATATGCACCCTGCGTCTAACAAAGAACATGTGGAGAGGTATAAAGAACAACAAACGTGCCTGAAATTAACAGTCGTAGAAAGATTTAGGGGAATGGATAAAAAAGCGATGAGGGGAACGTCTGAGGGAAAAATAATGTGAGGGTGGGGTCATTACATGACGGATGAATACTGACCGACCCACCCTTCACAATATTTCATTCCTCTTTACCCTCTTTCATTATTTTTACTTGAATGTGGGAGTGCTTTAGGATTTCTTTCACCAGCGCATCAGCTCTCATGCCCTTTATGACTAACAATAAAGCATATGAATGAATGACGGATATAAAGTTGAGCCCTTAGTGTATTCGAAATCATAGCATAGAGGAAAACGCACATGTTTAGCTTTTAATTCGCTTATTAATTGCGTCAGTTCTTCAACTTGCCAGCATGTGACGCCCAACAACCACATGATTCCCTCAACGCCGTGGTTGAGTGGTTAGACCGCCTGTCCCCATCTAGGCTTCCAGGGTTCGATCCCAAGCGTATGTGGGATTTGTGGTGGACGAAGCGGCGTCTGGGCGGCTTTTCTCCGGGTCCTCCGGTTTCCCCGCCCCTCATTCCACCAATTGCTCCGTCATCACTGTCCCTATCATCAATTTCATATCATCCACTTCCTCATGTTCATGCCTGGATACGGGCCGACCCCTTGTTACAGGTTCTCTTCTGTGGCTTCTTGCCGTTGGCTCCCCGACTGGTTTCTGACCCCTAGGCTTTGGCTTGTGGGGGTGTCAGTCCTACGAACATGGGGAGGGTAAGCCCATTACGAAAAATTAACAAAAACTTTTATGTACCTATCTAGTTTAAGGCAGCGCTTGGTGGAAATGTAGCGAATAACTCTGTAATTTTACCTTCTCTAGAACGTGTGTACAAAATACAATATATGTAGATATATATTTCGATACCGAGATTTTACCAAAAATACATGCATCGCGTAATCCTGAACAAAAGAATTTTTACCAAAACCAAACCTAAATTTAGCAGTTTCCAAAGATGGGACAATACAATTTTCAGGAAAACTCCCCACCCTAAACTACACATTATATGAAACATTTTTCTAAATTTTCGATTCTCTAACAAATCCTCTAATGATTTTAAATTAAAGATGTTTACATGGCAAATGAAATGCATATGCTGAATTTTTTGAGAATAGCCCTAAGTTCTATTCATTCTGAATGACTTTTTATAATTAGTAAACCGTAACAGATAGACAAAAACCTACTACACGAAAACCGTGTATATCTCGTTAAAACACGCAATTTATGTATACCTATACAGTTTTTCATAGAGCTAACAATTTCAAAGATAGTCCCTGTTATTGGTTTCAATTTTAATATACCTAAAATTTGCCTCAAACTCCTCCTCCGTTTCATTTCTCTTTTGTTTACTCCTTGCCATGGAAAGAGAACCAAATTTTAATGACAATAGTATAGTATCTTTTAAAATATTTGACTGTCGCTTTAACCTAGTGCATTCCCTTCTTTATCTTCTTCTTATAAGGAACTAAGTAGTACGACCAGTTTTGGTAATGCTTACTTTAATTAGCATTTTGCAGATAAAGGTTGATCTTTTGTAAGAATTGGTTGTTTGCAGAACATAAAGAGAATTTCACGTAAATGAAACACAACACATTTTTATGTAGATTTATTGTATTCATAGTTCACTCAAATTTCCTAAACTTGATGATTAAAAATTAACAATTTAATAGTTTAAACACGATTTAATTTTTCAAACAGGTTTACAACTTTATTTATATCAGTATTTTCATCATTTTTGGGCATTATATTTAAGTCTTACCTCTCCAATATGCTCTCAAGATGTTAGGGAACCCAGGGCACAAGGAATCATATGCACAAATAATTATCTAAATAAACAATATTTTTATCCCAAAAGAGCAGCAGTAGATATTATTAGCGGATAGTACTACATTGCGAGTGCACTAAAGGATATTTTTATCAGTTTCTTTCGTTTTTGCAATTTGTTCATTCCTGATAAAAGTGAATCTTGTAACATTTTAATTACTTTTTTCAAGTTTTGATCACGCATTACTCCAATATGACTCGTTGCATCTGATTTTCCAATAGGGATGTGTGTGTATGTGTGCGTGTGTGTTTGATACTAAGTGCGTCCTTTCTTTATATAGTACATGCGCTGCAATAAACATTCATAATCGAGATTTCACCAAAATTACACGTGATAGAGCCCTTGTATAAGAAAGCATAGAAAAAGGACCGTTATTGTGTCCGTATGACGTATGTCCATCTGTCTTGAACACGATAACTCAAAAACAAAAATTTGTTAAGACATCAAAATTGGTACTTAAGTTTGAAATCTCAAGGATGCGAGACGAAGACTTTGAATAAAAATCCCCCCATCTATTACATGGAAAAAAAATTATTTTCTCAAAAATACCTCTAACTATTTTGATATATTAAATATATTTACATGTGATATACCATTTATATGTATAATTTTCTGGGAATAGCCTCTGAAGAACTCTTCATTCTGGATGCATTTTTATGAATATTGTATAACGGGTAAACTGTAAGAGAGAAGCAAAAACTTAGTACACAAACATGCAGATCTCGTTAAAACACACACTTTGTGTCACACATTTTTTTTTTTTTTTTTTTTTTTTTTTTTTTTGAGGATGACCATTTTTAAAATATTCCTTGCTGTTGGTTCAGTTTTAAAATACTTTTTGATGCGAGGATTTGTGAACTCCTGGCAATACATAGAAACGGATTTCAACCAAATGGCAACCAACTTTAAAAAGATATAACTATCGCTATAGCGTAGTGTATTCCCTTGTTTCCCTTCTTCTTACAAGGAAACAAGTAATTAAAAAATGCCTGCTAATATTTATCTCAATTAGCATGGAGTAAATAGATGAATAAGCTTTTTAACAATAATTTGCTACAGAGATGTAGGGAAGGTCATGTAAATTGAACACATATTTTTTCAGTGCTGAAAATACTGTGTTTCAATTGACGTGAAATTTTGGCCAAATCGAATCTTAACTTCCTTGACCGAAAAATTGCAATGAGACTTAGATGCACTAAATTGCATGTTTTCAGTCCTTGTAAATAAGAAATAAATGTGGAATACAAAGAAGAAAGAAGCCACCAAGGATTATAGATAAAAATCTGATGATTTTCTTTCACATGACTTTCTCTACATCTCTGCAACAAATTATTGTTTCTATTTACTTCATGCTAATATAGAAAAAAGTTAACAGAAATAGTCGTATTACTCGCGAAGTAGAAACGATCAGCTCCACGAAAAACATGTATTCAACATAAATTGGGTGCTTTAATGTGCTCTAAATTTTGTGTGTGGTAAGTTTTTGTCCATGTCGTAGGGTTTAGCAGTTATGCAACATTCCGTAAATTTCATCCAGAATAAAGCAGTCTCACAGGGTATTCCCAGAAAATTAAAAATATATATTTCATTTTCAGGTAAATATCTTTAATATTCAACATTTTAATCAAAATCTTTAGCCATTTTTTAGAAAATCAATATTTTCGAAAATGTTCCATGTAAAGGGTAGTTTGGGTTGGGGGGATTTTTCTGAAAATCTTCCTGTGCATGCCTGGTAGACACTAAACTTAAATACCAAGTTTAGTATTAGAGCCACTTTTCGTTTTTGAGTTATCGTGTTTACAGACGCACGGACACGGACACACATACACACGGGCCTTTTTCTGAAAATATTTTTTTGGATACAGGGGACCCTAAAACATATATTTCCGGTGAAATCTCGGTATCGAATTTTTGGGTGTATTACAATATCTTCTCTATACACTACATACATAGTACGTGTAGAGGAAGTAAAAATGAGTATGAGCGAAAAAGTTTCTACTAGTGCCTAGTGTACCATAAAAGTCAAGCCGAAACGGCAGCTTGTAACAATTATGAGCAAACAATTGATAGAAAACTCTCATTATTGCTTCTTTGTGCAAGCAATTACAAAAAATCAGATCCATTCATACATTCTAAAATTATACTTACGTACTGATCATTCATGATGTGTGGAGAGCCGAGTCAACATTCTTTTGCTTTGTTAAATAATTTCTTAAAGGTAGTTTAAAATGTATACCTTTCGCAATTCTGTGCCAACAAATAGCGCTTTGTTTGCGAAAAATTATCAAAAACTCCACCTGTTAAAGTGTATCTGCGTATAGCTTTATTCAGTAGTTTAAAAATATCTATCTAAACATAGAAAACGAAATGCTGGTCTTCAAGATTTTATTATAACAAATAGTATATATTAACAAATATGTCATCCAAATTAAAAATATTGGTAACTTCACCCTTGTGACAAATATTCGTGAGATATGTTTTCAATAAAAATGTTGTAGGTACAGAGGTATGTGCAAGAATTTTGGCGACCATTAAGTATTAATTGGGCCTACAGACCTTGATATTCTGTTCTCTTCATGAGCTCATTAGGAACACAATAAACAAGGCTTAATATTTCAAACTGTATTGATTCAAACATTGGAACGCTTTAATGAATAACAAACAGCTCGAAAAGTTTCACGTCACAATAACAGGTATTGTAATAAAAGGTATATTTTAATGAGCTCTACGTTATACCTGTAGTACATTTTAGCTAATAATAATCGTTTCACATTTGCACGATAGTTGGTATGTGCTTTGCAACGTATATCAGCTAATTTGGATATACCAAGCTACATTTAGTTATAAAATGTATGTTTTAAGGAAGTCCACTGTTTCCATGAACGTACTTATCGTTTTAGTTTCTATAATATATCTGGAATTCATCATCTATCAGCCATTAGAACGTTTCTAATAAATTGAAAGGTAGTATTTATGGAGGTAATGAATGGATGATGCAAATTCCCTCCGTTTCGCTTTGCACACGTTTAAATAGGGCTGATAAAATAGGTATTATCATCATAACTTATCGTTCTTAAATTTTTCTCTGATTCAACTTTTCCCTCATACATACAAACAAACACGCTGACATAAACTCAGGAACGATGACATTCCTTGTTTCTAACGGGAAACAAAGTGTGCATTGAATTGCTAAATCTTCATGGTTTCCGTTTTGTATTTAGGGATTTCATCATTCCTCCTCCTTATGCCTTCTTGCCAATTTTTTCAGCTGTAGGCTTACTACTTAATTAACAATTTTTTGCAATTTGCCAGTCCCTTTATTTTTATTTTACTATTGATTCATATTTTCTTGCCTTAAATATCAATTCCATAATGTTTCTTACTCTGTTGGTTTTTCTATGAAGTTGAATATACTAAGTATTTCTCTGATGCCAACCTTCTCTACCTCTCAAAAGTTTCATTACCTTTATTTAACACAATTTTTTGTTGTTGCTATTTTATCGTGCCTTCGTTTATGCTAAAGCCACAACCGCCTTACATGTGTATCGGCCGAAACGACAGTGAACTTAGTATCATGCCACTGATTAGAAGCGGCTCAGGACGTGTCAGGGGTACGTTTATCAGCTGGGGGCTGTCTCAGGGTTACTTTATCTTTGCGTTTGAGTGTTTCAACAACACATGTGTTGCGTGCGATTCTTTTAGGAATGATATTCTCTTATTAGTTCACGGAAATTCCTACCAACAAATTCACGCTTGAACAGCGTATTTTTATGTACGATACATACGTAAAAGTTAATGTATACAGTTGCGTAGAAAATTACAACAGGAATTTTCTGGTTTTCCAGTTTGGGCTAGAGACATTGAGAGATGATACGTGATTACATTTAAAACAATGAGATTGGGGAACTCACGTATGTGAATAGTAATTTCAGGCGAAGGTGACCAGAATGTCTTCGCGCAGATGGGTTAGTACTCATTACATATATATTACTAACACTCATGGCGAAGTAAAGCGGGAGTTACGGAACAGAAAACTCCGCAATGTAATAGACTGCATGGGGAGCACGCATCCGAGCTATTCGCAGCCTTGGCATAAACCGAAAGCACTGTATAAAGTCATAAATATTTCAAATATATTGTATGAATTAAGCTAGTTTCTACACACCCACAAACACACACACACACACACACTCCAGGTGGCCCGCAGAATCACACTTTCTGTTTATTCTTCAGTCAGAGTCTTGAGAGATTGCTTACTAATATGGGCGCTATAATACACATCCCAGTTGAGGATACACGGCAACCGTAAATATATAGGTTGGTACACGGCCTTAGTTAGTCACAGTGGAGGGTGGAGTAGGCATTAAATGAAGTTTGGCAAGGAAGGAACGCAATTGCGGGTAGAAGTTCCTCTTCAAACGAGCTTTTAAGCGGTGAAATTCAAGAATGGACATGCCGTAAAAGGACTAGAAAAGCATGTGCAAAGATTGGTGCTACAGTTACGACTCGTGAATAGAATTTCTCTCACAACCATGAACCTAACCATGTCCACTCAATGCTAAGACAGTAAGTAAGCAAAACTTTGAAATGTACTCGTAATGCGGTTGAACAATACGAGCGACCACACAAAATTCTACATTCCAAAATTTCTGCTGATGACTTAAGGTGATACACCTGTGAAGTTTGAAAAAAATCACAGTGTATATAATATCTAATTTAAATTTAGACACGTTTCTATGCACAATCTATGGTATTTTTCAAATGTATCAAAAATCTATTTTGCATGGTTATTTACATAATACCTTTTTACTATATAGATTGATTGTTCCACTAAAAATGATCCACGTGCTGCATTTTTAAAAATACTCCCATACAAAATTAAAATTTAACAGCAAATGCGTTTACAAATAGATCTGTTATATTATATGTTTATAGATGGTGGGCCTCGGAAACGGTACAAAATACCAGAACTTAAACACAACTATATACATTTTATTTATGGCAGTGATATCTACATAAATTGCCATGATTATTAGTAATCTTTCTACATCTCGCAAATAGGCTCATTCGGCATTGATAATTTGCCGCCAGAGGTCTCTGAAGCTTCTCATAACACGGAGGATTATGTAGATTGGTAATGGCGCCAATCTCTTCTTGGACTGCATTTTCAAATTAAGAATAGAGTGGACCTCCGGGAGTAAACTTTTTGTTTGAGGTAATCCGAAAGTAAAACGTCTGGGGCTGACAGATCTGGAGACCTCGCCGTCGATAAGACATCTCCCAGTCGCGAGATCAGTCAATTTGGAAACAACCAACGCAGTGTAGCCATCGTATTAAGAGCTGTAGCTCCATCTTGTTGAAAAACTTTGTATTGAAATGATTCATTCCTATGAGATTCGCCTTCTGTCCGGAACGTGGAGATGACGGTACTCTTTACATCGTATCTCTTCCTGCGCAAAAAATGTACAATTGATTTCACTGTCTTGAAACGTACCTCCAGTGGCCAAATTTTTATGGCAATAATAGATGTTTCGTTTGTGAAAAAACATTTGGCGGGCAAATACATTATTACTGTAGCATTACCAATATAAAATGTACTATTTCCCACCCTGTATTTACTCCAATTTATTTGTGGAAAAATATTGCTTTCCGTATTCTACAAAACTCTTGATTTTAAAAAATAATATAATTTATTCATCAAAGTTGGAGCATCATTTTTAAAACAAGTAAAACAAATCATAATGTTGATTTTTTTGAAAAACGAAAAGTGTTGCGAAAAGGTTTTCGAGAAAATAATGTTTCAAGTTGAAAAAGTATACTCATGCCCATTTTAGCTACATTTAATTGGTAGTTAAAATGCGTCAAATGACTAAAACTGTATAATTCCTTAAACTTGAAAATACATATAATTTCATTATGAATTATTATTTAATTTTTCAGAATTTTGTGTCGAATTTACAGATGGGTCACCTTAAGCAGCTTAAATAAACTAGATGTCTGATACTGTGAGACTTCGATCTAAATTACAAGGGAACTTATCGTACTTGCAGGCGATACACTAACAACTTATGAACTAAATTAGCTGAAAAATTATTATATGTTACTGGTATTGAGAATATCATTGTATTGCTGAAAGCAACAAAATGTCTATTGTTTTAATACACTGTAATATACTAAAAAGTTTTATGGACAGTATGTTTACAAGCAACATCGTGGTTAATAGTTTTAAGAATATATGTACATTTATTTTATTTTATTTTTTATTGACAAGCAAGTCTGTTGATACAACATAACGGCTCATTAATATCACATGCCAGCCTGTTTTTCTCCGAAGGCTGTTAATGTTGACTTTAAAGTACTTATTCATTCTATCGGCCAACTGGATCTCTAAAAGAATGCCATTTCCGGCGGAAATAGACCTGGTTTTGCAAAATATGATATATGGGCTAAGTAAAGAAATATGCTAGACAGTATGAAATACTTAAACTTTTAATCACGTTGTGTGGACTTCCTTTTCTCACACGCGCAGAGGTAGACGATTGTTTCTTAAATGATATGATTACTCAATTAGACGTCGATGCTGTATATTAGATCTCAGATAACGTGTTAAAACAGTACATCGAGGCTGGATGTGTCTACCAAAACCATGGGCAGAGTTCTCCTCTTCTCCGACACAAATCATGGATAGGAGCGAAAGTTTTCACTCAAAAGCTGAACGCTATGCTCAATCATTCACTCCGCAACATATTTCAATTATTGGAAGCCATCATGACATATAAATCACCGATTACGTAAACATGATTGTGAATTTGATATAAAAATGTGATGTACTACAACTCTAGCTGTTCTATACAAAATTTTGTTTTATAAATATGTTTATTTCATCTGCATCATTCTAATTGAGATAAACATTAGCAAAATTGGTCTCATTACTTGCTGGCTTGTAAGTAGAAAGGAAATAAGTGAATACAATAAGCGACAACCAAATCATTTAAAATCTGGTTGCTTTGTGATTGAAATTCAGTGTTTTGTATGGCCAGAAGCTGACACATCTCATATAAGAAAAGCAAAAATTATTTTAAGACTGAAACCAATTGCAATGAATGTCTCAAAAACGGCCAGTTCTATCGAAAAAGTATATGACAAAATCTGTATTTTTAATAAGATTTACATTTTTGTGGAGTTTACCAGTTATGGAAAATTTAGCAAATTTCATTCAAAATAAAGAATCCTCCAGAGGATTCTAAATAAACATTTTATTTGTGTTGTAAATGTCTTTAATATATGTTAGTTTAATCAAAATCGTTAGAGCCATTTTTGATATAGTCAAATTTTCAATTTTTTTCATGTAAAGTGTAGTTTGGAGTGCGGTGATTTTCTTTGAAAATCTTTGTGTCGCATTCTTGGAAGATACTAAACTTAAATACCAAGTTTGGTTATTAATTGACTTTTGTTTTTGAGTTATGCTGTTTACAATCTCACACACACGGACTTTTTTCTAAAACTGCTTCTTTAGAACCTCAAAACATATATTTCCGGTGAAATCTCAATATCGAATTTTTGGGTGGAATACAATACCACCTTCTCTATCCACTATGTCTATTGTAATGCGGGCTAGCGAAATTGAAAACAAATCAGAAAAAGGTGCACAAGGAGAAATTTTATACCAAAAATTTATCAAATTCAGCGTCTACAGTACTTCAAAGCCGTGTCACTTACATTCTTGCCATAACATGACAAATTTCTACCCAACATGTTACAATATTCGGTAATATATATTTAACCACACCTACCCAGTCGAAGAGCACTTGGTTGCTAGTTCTGAGTCTAGTTAAGTGGGAAGGAGAATTCGCGACGCCCAATTCGGATATCTGGCAAATGGTGCGGGACGCAACTAGGATACATTGTTTAGTGACAGAGCGGGGGGGGGGGGAGACATAGCTAACTGACATAGGCATGAGCAACTTGTTTTAGTACACTGCCTCTCAAAAAATCTGGAGACCGTAACATGCATAGCTGTTCCATGTTCTTTGCTCAGCCTTTCAACGGAAGTGTGCGAGCCGAAAGGGAGAGCTAGAGAAAATAATTGCAAAATAAACGCAAATGTAGTACCGTTAATTTCTGTACAAAGCCAAGCGTTGAGGTTTGGTTTTGCACAGATCGCTTGCTCAAGAAAGAGAATAGAATGTATGTCTGTTTGTGTATATATATACATACACACACACACACACATTACTGTATCAAGAAAGTTCCGGGAATTTGTCAATAAAACACAAAAAAAATGAATTATTCATCCAATTTTATTTTATCGCCTTCAAAATCGGCCTCTTCTAAAATTATACATTTATGCCAACGAATAATCCAATCATCAAAACATTTTTTGTAGGCGCTTTTAGGAATCGATGTCAATTGTCGCCGTGAATTTTCGTTTATGCCTTCTATCGACTGAAAACGTGTGCGTCGAAGTGGTAACTTAAGTTTTTGAAAGAGAAAGAAATCAGCAGGAGCCAGATCAGGTGAATACGCTGGTTGTTTGATGAAATTTGTTGAGTTTTTGGCCAGAAATTCGTTCACAATATTAGCCTTGTGAGTTGGTGCGTTATCGCGGTGCAGGACCCATGAATTGTCGTTCCACAAATCTGGCCTTTTTCGCCGTATTTGTTCTCTCAAACGCCGCATAACGCCCAGATAATAGTCTTTATTTACCATCTGACCTTCTGACAAGAACTCTGAGTGCACGACACCGCGTTAATCGAAAAAAAAACTGTCAACATGACCTTCAGTTTTGATCGAATTTGACGTGCCTTTTTTGGTTTCGGTTCAGAAGGCGCTATTTGGAAGTTTGTTGACTGGTTTGAGTGTCAAACTCATAAACCCACGTCTCATCACCAGTTACAATGCGTTTCATGAATGTGGGGTCGGAACTGGCTTGGTCTAGCATGTCTTCATCAATTCTTACGCGATTGAGTTTTTGTGGAAAATTCAAGTCTTTCAGACTTAACCAAGCTGTAACGCGTGTCATGCCCAAACAATCGTTTAAAATGGTACTAATCGATTCGTGAGACACAGAAAGGTCAGCTGCAATCTCTCTCAGACCCAAATGACTATTTTCAGACACCAATTTCTTCATTTTAGCGATGTTCAGTTCAATTGAAACCGTTGATGGCCGACCAGAGCGAGGTAAATCTTCCACCATATCTCGACCACTTTTGAATGCACTGTACCACTCATATGCACGTGTTTTTGATAAAGGCGATTCACCGTAAACCCTCTGTAACATTTTCAGCGATTCGGCACACGAAATACCATTTGCAATGCAAAATTTCAGACAGATTCTTTGTTCAATATTTGTACCGGCGTAAAATCTCAAATCACCTTTGAGATGAACAACAAAAAATGGCGTACTGTAAACTAACTAGATGACAGATGACGTTCAAACTCCGCATGGGTATAGAAGACATTTGTACCAACTTAGTGACAATAATAATTTCGAATTCCCTTTTAAACAGAATATTTAAATGATAAATCCTCGGTACTTTCTTGACAGAATGTATAAGCTCTCTCCGCGTATTTTAAGAATATATATTTGCTCTTCTTGGGGGGAGGGTTAGTGTTTAACTTCCGATGCATGGAATGAAGATGGAGTACTTGTGGAATGCGACTTCGGGGAAACAGGAGAACCCGGAGAAAATCCACCCCTACGCCGCTTTGTCCACCATAAATCTCACATGTGATCGCTTGGAATTGAACCCGGGCCATCTGGGTGGGAGGCGCGTGGTCTAACTCGTTTTACATATCTTTGTTGAATAACGATTTTCACATATTAAACCAATATCTCTTCTTTATTATTATTATTATTATTATTATTATTATTATTATTATTATTATTATTGTATTATCATCATCTCCATCATAATTGTGCAATAATAAAATTAAATTATTTATATTTATTTATAGTGTTTAATGTTCTTCCTCGCTAAACTAGATTTAAAAACGACAAATAATGTCAAATGCAGAGATTAACTTTATGGTTAATAGCATTAGTGGCACAAATATTTTAATACAAACTTGTATATATTTACAGCACTTATATACATTTTCCATGACACAAATTCACTGAATTGAAATGCAATAGCAATGTGTTGATTCAAATACATTGATGATGATCATAACAACAATAACAATAGTAACAACAGTAACAAGAATAACATCAACAACAAAGACAACAAAAATAACAATATGATAACACTAATAATAATAATAATAATAATAATAATAATAATAATAATAGGATAACCGCATAGTCACTTCTGCATACCAAACTACTTGACATAATATATCGGCTACTGTGAGGCCATATTCCCACATTCCTAATACGCGGCCTCCGGTAACCTCAGCTGTGTATGGCGTCGCTTGAGGGCTTTTAATGCAGCACTTATTATGCGTTATTTCTTGCTAGCCCTTAGGCCAATACAAAATGTTAACAATTTCAACTCTTTGGAATAACGAAGGAATGTGAAGTTATTTGATTCAGATTCCTGCTGTAAGAGAATTGGCAGTCAATTATGCTTATTTCCTATTATTCGAAGAGTACGGAATAATTAAAGAGAAGCATAAACCAGTTGAAGAAATAGTAAATTTGTTCCTTTATTTGATTTAGAATAGGCACGTTAGAGCGTAATTTGGTGAGTGTGATTGTTTCTAAATTCTTAGAGGGGATTTTGAACATTCCAAATATTTGATTCGTACATACTGACTTTCGTTCACATGGATTTAGTTCTAAACAGAAACACTCGGATGTTTCTAGCACTGCTCATAAATTTCAAACCCTGAGATGGCCTATAGCTCTGGAGAGTACTTAGTTCCACGTTTTGTTTGGGCTCCTTGTATTATGTCTTCCATTCAATTTTATGGAGCTATATTTGATATTGCAGCCTTAGGGTTGCTGTCAGCGAACTGACAACGGCTGAGAGGTTCTATAGCGACGATATATTTTCATTTATGAAGAAGAAGGTCGGAGTATAGACAAACCTCACATACAGTATGTTCAGCAAACTTTAGACAGAGATCCACCTTCTTTAAGTGTATTTCTTGGAGAAGAGCTGAAATTGAGAGCTAACATATCATTTATATAAATAGTGTATAGAGGAAGTTTTGTATTCCACCAAAAAATTCGACATCAAGATTTTCAACGTAAATGTGTTTTGAAGTCCTCCGAGTCTTAAAAAAAGCAAGTGTGTGTATCTGTGTACAGCATAGTTCAGAAACGGAAATACGTTAAATACTGAACTTCGTATTTACGGTTAGTATCTTCCTTGGATGCGACATGAAGATTTCAAGAAAATCCCTCCACCCCAAACCACCTTTTATATGGAAACATTTTTGAAAATAATGTTTTCTTTCAAAATTGATTCTAATGGTTTTGATTAAAACTCGGTATATTAAAAATATGTACATCAGAAGTACATTTTCTGAGAATAGCCTCTGAAGACCTTTATTCTGGATGAATTTTTCTGAACTTAACATAAGTGGTATACCGTAAGAGATATGCAAAAACTTAATCCACAAAAATGAAGGTCTCATTGAAACACAATTTTCTTATTGAGTTCAGCGTTTCCGAGATATTCCTTGCTATAAGTTACAATTTTAAACTGTGTAACTTTTCTCAAAAGGGAAGACACCTATCGCTTCGTCTCTCTTGTATTACAGTAGTTCTTTGAAAACGAACTGAACTTCTATTGCTTCACATAACAAAATCTAAACTAATTTAATATCAATAAAATTATCTACTGCTACACCACTTAATAATTTTAAATCCCTTCTAGAAATTTCAAAATACACAAATTTACATATAGATTATAGTAATAATGAACAAATTTAAGCAAGAATAAAACTCTCCTTCTCCCTTTTCAGTAAGAGAGAGGTGAATTGGATCAGAAAAAGAGCCAAGAGTTAAAAGATTTGACTATCGCTTAGTCCCTCATTTACCATCTACTTACAAAGAAGCAAGTAATAAGAACAATTTTGCTAATGTTTTGTATCGATTAGCATGATGGAAATAAAAGATTAATCTTTTGTAAGAATAATTTAAATGCAGGACAGCTAGAAATGAAATGGAGTTTTATTTTTGGACGCTCTTTAACTGCTGTGTTCTCAGCGACTCATTCTATACTCGGAGTGAAAGCCCGCATAATTTTGCTCAGAGGCCTTTTTATTAGGCTTCACGACACGGGACAAATGGCTTTACTTCGCTTCCGAAGGAAGCGATGTTAAGGTATTTTACGTCCGAAAAAAATTATCGTTCTCCACCGGGTTTGAAGTTTGCATGGTAATCACTACACCATGGAGGGAGACTGAACAGTTAGAGAAAGTCATGTGTATGGTATAGTCAGATTTTAACATACAAGATATGAAGTCATAATGTCATATATTATATATGGCAGCTCACAAGGGACCTTGCCTACCGCCCGGCCGCTGCGACTCTCATCTCGATGCAGTAATGGAAGATGAAACGTGGTCAGCGCCTAGAACCTCCTCCCCCCCGGCCGGTTAATGCAGTCCTCATGACCTAGAGCCGCTACTTCTCTCTCAAGTAGCTTCTCAATTGGACCACCCCCAGGGACCTACGAAGCTGAGTGCACCCCGCTCCATGTCTCCCAGCGGGGGAAAAATCCCTACGCCGATACCAGGAATCGAACCCAGGTCTCCCTCTTGGTAAGCAGCTGCGCTACCACCGCGCTAAGGAGACGACCAAATTAATATTCACACACACACACACACACACACAGACACACATATATCTATTCAGAGTGTTTCAAAACGACACCAAACGAAGATGTGGACCTTGTTGGTCATACCGTACGTGATACGTGAATATAATTTTCAGCTTTAAATTCGGCACATACAAAAAGTGCCATAAAATCACCATGGATTAGTAGTCGTACATAACTAGATGGCACGTGCCTGACCCACTCCAAGGGAGATGCCGGTTGGTAGCGAAGGTCCCAGTCGCGTGGTGTATGTGTCGTTTGATAGACACGCCGGCGCGCCACAGGTCACCTTAGTAATGGAAAACGTAGCGTGTGGGTGTGGCGTATAACAACCGTTGTTCCTTCGCTGCCTAATCCCAAATGTGTGCGATTTTTGAACACACATACAACTTTAAATAGAAAAGCTTGAAAGTGGCGACATCAAGTTTCGGACAAGTCAAAATGTAAGCTAATCGACTGCTACCTTCGTTTGGTGTCGTTTTGAAATGGTCTGTGTGTGTGTGTGTGTAATCATACGCAACGAATTTCGTCTTGGAGTTATTTTGTCCAAAGTTAATTTAACACATTGAAAAATGGTATATTCGCATTTTAAGCATTATTTTGTGAATTAATTAACTTTTGTTTTTGATGTGCTGATCTATTTCAAAATTAAATGGGAACAATATGTTAGCTAAGTTACTGCTATTCCTTTTACATTATTCGAAATATATCTCATATAAGCCACTAAGTCATGTTATGTTTGATTGTCTCACATACGAAGGTCATTGCATCTAATGCCGTAACCACATTGATGCACCAAAAAACATGCGTGTATGTTGTGTGATGTATTTGCACTTATGCTGCGCGGGCTTCTGGTTATCCCTTTGTAGATGACGTAGTCTGTCGGCCAGCAAACTGCCCCTTTGAGAACCACTGGTTAGGCATCCCATTCAACATCACTATGGATGGGACAGCAAATCATACACCTCATGGGATCTAGAAGTGTAAATAAATATGTATACCATTATTTTCCTGTTTCACGTTCAGCAAACTTTAACCCAAAACTTAGGAGCTGGACTGTGAGACAAATACTGCTGTTAATAGCTAACTAAATTAACATTTTCATCGAGATTTCACTTTCTCAAAATTCGCCTTCTGCTTCATATATTGGAGATCATAAGAGAAATATTAATGACTAATGAAATAACAAACCTGATGTGTTCCCTTCACATGACTTTCTCTATGTCTCTGTAAAACTTTTGAATTAAAAACATATTCTTCTACCTACGTCATACTAGTTAAGATAAAAATTAGCAGCTCTCTTATAAGTATTTAAGGACTTAAAGACTGATTTCAATAACAAGGAATATCTCGGAAATGGTCAACTCTTCAAAAAAAATATATATATGACATATTGTGTATATTAACAAGATCTATATTTTTTTGTACAGATAGTAAGTTTTTGTCTATCCCTTACGGTTTACCAGCTATGCAAAATTCACAAAATTCATCAGAATAAAGAGGTATTCAGAGCCTATTCTCAGAAAATTCAAGACATTCCTTTTATTTTTCTGTAAATATCTTAAATATATGGTATTTTAATCAAAATCGTTACAGCCATTTTTGAGAAATTAAAAGTTTGCAAAATATTTCCCATGTAAAGGAAAATTTGGGGAGGGGGAATATTTCTTAAAATCTTCGAGTCACAGGCTTAATACCAAGTTGGTATTTTACCGACTTTTCGTTTTTGAGTTTTTGTGTTCACAGACACAAGAACACAGGTACATTAAAGCGTGTATTTTCCAGAAAAATCTAGGAAATAGGTTTTTGTGTGAAATACAATACTTTCGCTATACACGATGTACATAGCATGGGTAGACAGAATAAAAATCAAACACCAATGGAGAAAGCTAACCCATTCTAGAGGGCGGAAATTGTGAAGCAAGTATTTCATTTTGGATTTGGATTTATATTTTGATAATTTGTATAGTTCTCTACGTTCACTCAAAAATATCAGAATTTTTAGCATATTAACTCATGAAAATTATTTTTGTATTCACTTGTCTATGCATCTCTACATAGTGATGGATTATTGAAAACATCGTTATAATTAAAAGGAAGGGTCAAAAAGCTATGTATATGACAAAGAATTCATCAGAAAGTGCTGTTTATCACTTCTTCTAGTGATAATTTAAAGTTTCAAAATAAATAGTTAATTATCACAAGTTAAAATTATTTTCAAAAGTACGGAGGCTAAAACTTAGAAGTTATATAACAATAGTTTCTGAGGAATAATCAGAATTATCAAAAGTATTACACATTTAACACATTACGACAAGAAACGTTTACTACCATTAAAATTAAATACCACAATTTTTATTCTAAACGTTTTCCAACACAAATTTTGTAAGCATTCCTGGCTATCATACAATTATAACAAATAATATTCATTGAGAATTCCAGATGTATATTTTATTAGCTGAACAAATAAATTAAATATTTCGTATTTTAATCAAAACCTTCAGAAACACTTTTAAAAAGCTGAAAAATCACCCAACATCGGAAAACGGCATTATAAAGTAAGGGAATACTCCTGAAAAAAATCTGATGCGTTTCAGTCACACGATTTTTTCTACATCTCTGTATCAATTTATTATTAATCAGGCTATTATTCTGTCTATTTAATGCTAAAACATTAGCAAAAATAGTATTAATACTTAGTTCCTTTATAAGTAGAAGGGAGTAAAGGAATACACTAGGTTAAACCAAAAGTCAAATGTTGTAAAATTTGGTTGCCATGGGACTGAAATCCAGGCAAGGAGTTGACCAGTTCCGTATGAGAAAAGTTTAAGTATTTTAAAACTAAAATCAATCACAAGGAATGTCACTAAAATGGTTACACGAAAAAAATTCATACGACATAAATTGTGTGTTTTATTGTGATTTACATTTTTGAGTATCAAATTTTTGTTTATCTCTTACGGTTTACCAGTTATGCAAAATTCAATAAAAATCATTCAGAATAAAGAGCTCTTTAGAAAATTCAAGACATACCTACATTCTGTTTGCCATGTAAATATCTTAAATATAAGAGACTTTAATCAAAATCTTTAGAGCCATTTTCAAAAACTTCTCCGTGTAGAGGGTAAATGGGGGTGGGGGATTTTATCGAAAATCTTCGGGTCGCGTCCTTGGAAGATGCCAAAGTTAAAGACCAAGTTTGGCATTTAACGGTATTTTCGTTTTTGAGCTACGCTTCCCACTGGCACACACACATACATACATACACAGACACGCTCAGATAGACACACACGCACACACGGACAGTTTTTTAATTTTTTTTTGGATTTAGGGGTCTCAAAACGTGTATTTCCGATGAAATCTCGCTATCGAATTTTGGGTGCACTATATATATATACGTGTAGAGAAAATAAAAATTCACCTAACATGTTTAACTAGCGCCTGAATAAATTATAAATGGAATAATTTTCCTATTTTCGTTAAAAAGTTTACGTCTACTGTTTACAAACCAGATATAAACTCAGTCGGTCGCTGTAGCTCAATTGGTTAGGCCCTGGTCTTCTGAACTCAAACTTGCGGGTTCAAACCCGGCCTAGACCGATGGTTTTCAGGTGTTCCTAAAAGCTACAGTTTCATATCAGGAGATTTAAAAAACTCCTGCGGGACAAGATCCTGCGGGTTATGATCCTGGCAATAAACAGCGTCAATAAAAAACAAACTAATTTATAATTTATGAAGTCGGACACACACAATGAGTAATAAGATCTTTTTCTAAATTGCTTTTATTTTTACTTTCTCTGGCCCGGATTTACAATGTACATAGTGGATAGAGATTGTATTGTATTCCACTTAAATATTCGATATCGAGATTTCATTTGAAATACATGATTTGGACTCCCCTGAGTCCGAAAAAAATTTTTTAGAAAAAGATCGAAATGTATGTATGTTTGTTTGTGGACAGAATAGCCCAAAAACGATAAAGCCGTTAAAAACCATTGTATTTAGATTTAGTATCCTCCAAAGATGCGACACAAAGATTTTCAAGAAATCCACCACCATAAAATACACTTTACATGCAAAAATTTTCGAAAATGTTGATTTTCTCACAATTGGCTCTAATGTTTTAGATTAAAATCCCGTATATTTACATACTAGATAAAATGTATATCTTGAATTTTCTGGGAGTATCCTCTAAATGCTCGTTTATTCTGGATTTTGCTTAACTGCTAATCCTAATACATAGACAAAAAGTTTACTACTTACAAAATGTGTTTGTTGTGGAGGTAACCGTTTCCGAAATATTCCTTGTTATTGGATACAATTGTAAAGTACTTATACTTTTCTCAGACAGGAGAAAACTCCTTGCCAAGCAAAGAAACGATTTACATTTGACTATTATTTTAGCCTAGTGCATTCCCTTAGTTAATTTATACTTGTAAGGAGCTAAGTAATAAGAACATTCTGCTAGTGTTTATCTCGATTAGCCTTGTGTAGAAAGAGGAATAATCTTTTGTAAGAAGTTCGTAGAGCAGCTAGAGAAATGCATGTGACTGCAACACATCTGATGTTTTGCTGCGTATTTGTATTTCCGGTGAAGTATTGGTAGGTAATATTTTTGAATAACAGTTTTAAATGGAAAAGGATATTTCCTCTATCAATAGGTGCAACGTAAAATAAATGTGAATATTTATGGCTCAAAAATAATGCACGTTTATAAAGACTGCCGGTCCCCATGGCCGCGTTCACTAAAGCACCTCGCTAAAGCGCCTAGCTTTGGTGCATCGTGGCGCAGGGGATCATGGGTTCAAGTCCCGTCTTGGGCAGGGTGTGTGTGTGTGTTTGTATATGTGTATTTGTTATAAAACAGAAAACGCTAAAGAAAGGAAATTTATGGGAAAATGACAAAAAGAGTTATAATAAAAAGGAGTACAGCGCCGGAGTACCGACCAGACTCAAATTTTGCTTTATGTGGAATGCCTTTTTTGGCTGGTTTTTATTCCAAGGATATAATTTTGGAAGTAGTTTCTTTAAGAAATTTAAATATATTTATGTATTTTTTGTATTTTTTTGCCTAAGAAAATAGAAATAAAAACAAAAACGCAACGGACCCATTAACTCATGATTCTTTACCATTGCCACGAGTAGCATTCTTAGTCCAGTAGAACTAATCAAAGCCTTAAGGCCTCAGCTGCATGCTCCTGTCAGCGCAAGGCCTGAAGGCACGAGTGTCATTAAGAGATGAATAACGCTAGGCGTTCCAGTTAGCGCACAGATCTCTTACAATTGAAAAGAATCGCATTTATGACAGGTTACATGAAGAATGATAGCAAAGCTTATTGTTATGCAACAGACGTGAAGAAGCTTATCCCTTTGAAAGCCTCGCTTGAATGAGCAAAAAAAAAACAAAAAAAAAAAAAAAAACCAAGGCCTATGTTTCACAAAAGCTATTTCATCATAAAGCAAACAATTGCAAGAAAATTAATCTCAGCTTCTCTATCCATACATGTGATAGACTAAATATTACATTTCAAAGAAAATGACTGGTCATTAAGATTTCGAATAATATAATGGAAAATATTCCCCTCTCAAAACCCATTTATAATTGTGTATTACGTTAACATGACTTTTCCAATTATTAAAAAATTGTGTTCTCACAAAAGCTTGTTATTCCATCACTTTCAGTGAATCGAGATAAACATTTATAGTAATGCTTTTATTACATATTTTCTTGTAGCTATAATGGTGCAACAACTCAGGGATAGTAAATTTTTAAGAAACCTATATTTGAAAATTGAAAATCAAAAATTAAAAAAAGGAGTATCACATAAATGTTAAATTCCACTAAATGGACATAAATAATGCTTACTTATCTATAAGTACTTTTTGTATAGCAAATTATGTCTATCTGATACAGTTTACCAGTTAGTAACAGTTATGAAACGGACTTTAAAAACTACTCTCATAAAGGTTGAGATATACATTTAATTTGTCTTGAAAATATGTTAAACATAACAATATTTTGGACAAGTATTAATAGTTATCTTATGAGATATTTTTGGAATAATTAAAATTGCCGTAAAAAATTAACATAAAGTGTACATAGTTTGAAGTAGGGGGACTCTCGCTAATTTTTGTGTTGCTTCCTTTCAAGATGCTTAACTTAATACTATGGTTGGTATTTAATGGAATTTTCAGTTTTAAGTTATGTTATTCACAAACGCACATGAACAAACATACAGATAGGCGCATCCTCTTTATATACAGGGACCTCAAAGTGTATTTTCAGAGAAATCTGGATGTCAAATTTATTGGAAGTAGAAGTAGAGAAAGTAAAAATAATCATTGTGACTGGAAAACGAGTAAATAAATTATAGAACTTCAACCGCAATAATAACGGATAATCGAAGAAGGACATTATCATTATTATTACTATTATTGTTATTATTAGTATTAATAGTATTGGTTAATTTTGGGAAGTTCTTCAAACAGCATTTTTATTAAAATATCACGCATTATCTTTAAATATATCTTATTCTATACGAATTTTATTCACTTGAGAAGCATAACGCATGCGTCGCCAACTCATTTGCTATCGTGTCCGGAGCAAATAGTCTTGCTCTATGCTTTGCAGTGGGCAAACACGTCATAGCAGAGATTGTCTCTCTTCTTTGCACAGTGCCACGTCGGGAACAGAGAGCAATCCATTATACAAGACCTGACTCATACTTTTATGCGTGCCTAAGAGGAACTTTTGTGGAAAGTGGTGACATAAGTATTTAGTTTTCGGTAAATTCTGCACTCAATTTGCAGCGTCATTTTGCAACCCATTCAAGTGAGTATGCCAGCCAACAAAGGTTTCCTTTCAATGAATTACTATGGTACCTGTTTAAAGTGTTATAAATTGAATGTTTTAATTAAAACTTAATTCTCATATTGTTGGCGATACAACGCGCTTCTAATGATTTTAATTAAGTTAAGGAGCTTGATTTTTTACGTGTTTTCTTTAATGTTATTTTTCGCAATTATATATGTTACGACTAGCAAACTTTGAAAAGATATGCATGTTCATATTCGAAATATAAATACTAATCTAACATATATAACAGAGCAATTGTTCTACCAATCATGGACGTACATTGTCATATTAAACTTTGACAAGTGGATTAGATTTGGTTTGGTAGAGTCAGACTGAAAAATTCAATTTCATAGCCAGGATTTGAATTACGGATCTCTCGGTCACTAGCCGGTTGTTCTACCACTGAGCTACCATGGCAACATGCCGACATGCCACATTATTTTGAGATGACAACCCCAATGGCGACTTACAACATTGCAAGTACTTTAGGTCCTAGGATTCATAATATAGCCAACTATAATTGTCTATATTTCAGTCTGACTATCCATTCAACTCCTGTCCTACACTCGGTTTCTGTGAGAAAACAATTAAAATTATCACAACTGTCAAAAGTGAGAAATTATCTGGTCTTGCTTTCCAGTGCACAGTAGGTGATTCGAAGAATCATCAAGAGAGGTTTCTCTGCTTTAATCAAGAAGCCACCAGTTGGTAACCCTTGGCATAACGTATAAATGAACATCTATCACAAACTATATGTATCTGTTCTTTAGCTGATCATTGTTACACCTTAAAATCGCATGTTTGCTTTTGAACTATAATTATTTTCTTGAGGGTAATCTAATTTTAAATACAAAAATTACGTATTGCAATTCCATCAGTGAATCTTTGCATAAAGAGATGGATGAGAACAATTCTAGACCGAGAAGTAGCCCGAATAGTTTATATGCTCGCGTTGCCTGTTTGATATGACACACTTTACTGACAAACGTAGTGGAACTCCTCTGACCAAACTAAAATGAGGCGAGTCTATGTGTTGGCGCTAACTACTTGTTTATCACTGTGTAAATGCAGTCCAAACGTGGGGCTCTCAATTATTTGGGTGGGTACTCCTGACTACATGTGTATGTATTTGCATAAAGAGAACAGGAAATATATATGAACTCCACTATTTTTATTGGATTATTTCATCTATAGATAAATAAACAAAATAAGACCCTTCAGAGCATGACTTGCTATGAATAGGTTGGTATCATACTTGAGTTAGATGATTTGCCACATAAAATTTCATATCATATTTATTTCATATATTTCCTATTTGCATCCTAATTATTAATTACTTCCTAAGTTGATGGTACCATATTTATACAAATATAATACAGGGTGGACCGAAAGTTTCTCAACCACCCCCCCCCTAAACATTTCAGCGCGCCATTTGCTTTGCTTCTCAGTTGTAAATTCAATCACATTTTGGCCCCCGATATACCTCTCGTAAGACAATGTGTGTTGTATTGATTCCAGTTACTGTTACTTCCATTGTTTACGCAGTGCTAGTCGTACCTTCTTGCTGTACTTTTTTGCTCCCCTGGATGGCTTTAAAAGAACCCCCCAAAAATTACACTAGGCAATGAATAGGTCATCTAGCCCAAACTTCCATGAAAGAAGATGACTATACTAAGTTGCATAATCCTAGCTTTCATATATACTTCCTTAAATATTTTTCAACAACGTACAGCATCGACATTAATAATAGCTTCTTTACGGAGCATTGACTACACTAAGGTTCATATGTTTGATTTCATCTGATGATATATTGTAAGTTTGCAAACTATTTTATAGCTCATTTTAGATGTTTTGTTTCTAACTAATTTCATTTAAAAGCATTATAATATATAACATGATAAGATTAGCTATTCACCAGATGTACATCAAGAAAAATACTTCAAATGCAACTTATAATGTTTGATTTTTAACACTTTACTGTACAAATTAATTTTATAATATAAATATTTTTACCATAACATCAATACCTACAAAATGCAAGTACTAAATGAGAGGGAGCATATGCTTAATAGATTTCACACTATTGACATGAATATTCATTATTACAATCATCATTAGCATTATCATCTTCATTGTATTTGGTTCATAGAAACTATTGCGGTTTCATTTTCTTACTTCCTACGTTTATTAAGCCTACCACTTTTTTGGTTATAAATTGAAATGAGGCGTATTTATGGACGCTCTCCAAGTGATACTCATTTAATATTTGGTTATTTTAGTGCCGTAATCTACGATACAGAATCACCGGCTTAACTCCCTACTGAAAAAAGCCATTGAGTTTGAACCTGCGATCTCGGAAAGCTGTGTGTAACACGTTAACCCTACACCATGAGAACAACCCTTTAGGTATGCATCATTATTGTCACACTGTATTTTTCACATGGCAAAATATCCTTAATGTGGGGAATCCTGGAAGTTCCGCGCCATCACCTGTTTTGGTGCCACACTCGAGAAGGAACAGCGACAATGACTAGAGCCAACTGAAATCACCATTCTTGACGAAGGACTGATCATGTAAAGGGTGATTAGTTCTGTAAGACGCTGCTTAAGGAAGACGCCAGGAAAACTATTGACGAGGAAGAAAAGTACATTGTTGATTAGTATTGCAGCCGCCTTAAACTCCAGACCGTTTACACAAGAAGAAGACCAGCACGCATTTCTTGAATGGAATACCATCCCTCAAGCAGCATTAGAACAAACTATCCTCTGAATAAATTATACAGACGCAAGTAAAAGATAGCTGACGAATTTGGAATTGCTGGACACAAGAATACCTTCTAAAATTGCGAAGCTTTCACGCGTACAAAGTCTTCAAGTTAGGGGGACAAGGTATTCTGAAATGGTAAAAAATAACATTTTTTGTTTTAAACATTAAATAATTATATATATATATATATATATATATATATCCTTTTGGGGGTTTAAGAGGATTTTAATCAATTTAAATATATATAAATGCTAGTCTACATTTCTGTAAATCTATTATGCAATGCCCTTTTTAGAATGTTTGTATCTTTAAATTCAGTTTTCTCAAAACAACATATGTGGATACTTTTTCTCATAAAGTATGAAAGCTGGAAAGCTGAAATAGTTTAAATTTCTGAACCACAATCGTAATATTATAGTATCTATATGTTGATCATATTAAGAGAGTAACAACTTTGCAAAGCTTCCACATTTGTAATTTTGCGAATTTTTCAATTTCTACTGAAATAATTGAGGTTTAGAAGACAGCTGATTATACTAATGACAAACATGCAAAAGTGTGATTATGTATTGCAAGCAGAATCAGAGAAAAAGGTACATGAATTCACAAAAACTAAGTTTTATTAATGTTTTGCTGAATGAAATATTTTTATAGACTGAGCCACATAAGCTATTAGTGCAAACAGCCACTTGAAATAACTCATGATTTATAGAATAATTCATACAAATTTCTGGGAAAAACAATTCAATGCTTTAAGAGCAGTGGTAATTCAAGTCACTTAAGGTGTAATTTCCCTAAGTTCAGACTACCTTGTCCACAAGGGTATATTTTAGAATTGTAACGCTTCCACACCGCACAAAGTCCGCAAGTTAAATCCAAAGAGTTGAAGGTAGGAGATATTGTTTTGGTACAGGTGGACCACGTGTCATGCCATATGAGGAGAATTGCCCGCATCACCAAACTGAGGCAGGGAGAGTTGGCAGAGTTCGAACTTCCCAATACTCATAAGTCGCTAGGACAGCTGGAGACTCGGAATCATCTGGGTGGGGAGATGTGGGCATTGCTGGAACTTCCACAAGTTTATATACAGGTACAATACTTTAATGTTGGACACGCTGTTTTGGAGAGATACTTAGCGGAAAGATGTACACAATATGCTAGAGTAATAATGGTATGAAGTTGAAATGTGTACGTTACTAGCTACTAGGACCCGAGAGACGTCAGTTAGCTGTCCCCTCCCCTAATATTCCTAATATGGCACATATCGCTAGTGCAGTGGATTTAAACTTCATACTTTTTCTTTTAGAACAAATGACTATACGTGAAAATTTAGGTTTATAAGATAGTGTCTCCCCTTTGAGAGAACACCACATATATTTTGATGAATCGATTTTGTTTATCATGGAAAATATTTTATGATCATTTCTCACACCCCTTTCTCTTAATCGAATATACCTATAGTTTACTAATACCCAGACCTAAGAAATTTAATTTCCTTCGCCACTGTTCTACTTATGCATCCTTCTTTGCTATGCAGGTTTTGAGATCCGTAGAATAGCAGAGGTGCAGTAGTTAGGGTTTTATAAAATGTCAGTAACTTTTCTCTTGTTGTCTTTTTATTTTATTTATTTTAATACTTCCATATATCCCTTGAAATTCTTCCAGTTGAAATTTCTTTTTGTTATTTTTGTAGAAGAAATTAACGTGTTTTTGTAACTTCTCCAGCGCATATGTGCAATCATATAGTAGATGGATACAGGTGGTATTCTCTTCCACCCAAACATAATATAGACCCTCATTTCACCAGAAACACATGCTTGGGTATCCCTTAATCCAAAAAGCAGCATTTTAGATAAAGGTTAGGGTGTGTCTCTGGACAGCATAACTTAAAAATGAAAAGTCGCTTAACTACCAAACTTGGTATATAAGGTCAGTATCTTTCAAAAATGCAAGAAGATTTTTAGAGACCCCCCACCCTAACCGGGATTTTTGTTTTGTTTTGAGATTTGCGATTTTTTAAAAAATAAATATAGCATTTTTGCTTAAAGTGTTTACATTAAAGATATTTACATTGTAAATAAAATGTAGGTAGGTATGTTCTTAATTATTTGAGAATAGCCACCCAAGTACTCTTTGCATATCTAGTAAACCGTAACAGATAATACAATACTCAACAATACTGCAAAAAAGTGATCTGTTAAAACACATTTTTTATATAATATATATTTTTGTTTAGAGCTAACCATTTCTGAAATATTTTATGTTATTTGTTTTACAACTTGTAATTTTTAAACTTTTCTTAAACACAAGTAGTTACTTTTTTCTTCAGCTTAGTCATTTTCAGAAAAGGGAGTTTCAAGTGACAGAGTGACCAGCTTCTAAAAGATTTGTCTATCGCTTTAGGGTAGTGTATTTTCTTATTTTCCTTCTTTACAAGAAGCTAAGTAACAAAGCTATTGCTATTAATGTTTATATGAATTATCATGAAATAGAGAGAAATAGCTTTTGTAAAAATAATGTATTGCAGAATAGATTGAGTGAATGGGATGCATCAGTATGTTTCATTTTAAATTGTATTGTAATTAGCTATCCAACAATTTGGCAACAGCATGTATATTGATTTTCAGTTTTATCAATGTTACACCGTTAAATCATTAGCAAATGAATAAACATCGTGTTAAGCATATGCATTTATAAAACGTAAAGAACCCTGATATTATAATTTGTCTTAATTCACCTCCGATGAATATGAAACCCTTTTTGTTGTTTTTATTTACTATTAAAACTATTAGAAAATAATGTTAATTTCGCTTTTTGTGTGTAAACACTACAAATTTTCTACTGCAAGAAGCATTATCAAAATATTATAATTTCCTCGCCCAAACACAGAACACGTGATATATATTTTAGCTGAATATTACAGTAATAAATTCACCTTAGCATAACATTTGTGTCAGATGCTGTGTCAGAAATATGAATAATATTTTAAATATTTCCGTCCTTTAAAAGGGATAAATCACCAAATCAGTCAGAGAACACAGACACATTAAACACCAGATATTGGTGAATAATTTAATTCTGATTTATTCATAAATGCATTTTTCATGTTAGAATAAATGTATCATGATAACGCAACTCCTGGGGCAGGGACCTCTGTAGAAATGTTTGGATAATCACCTGAGCAATTAAACTAGCTTTCTCATTCATCAAAATGTCAGAAAGGGTGAGGGAGATTTCCAACGCAGTTACAGAAATTGTTCGCGAAATATTATGATTATTGCGAATCTGCCGCTCTCTCTCCTTCTCCATGTATAGCTTCCCCATATTTTATGAGAGCAACCGTATCCACCAGCACGAAAGTGATTAATGTTCGTAACCCAGAAGCATGCGCGGAACGCAAATTTGGATGTCGGTGGGGAAGGGGATACAATCAATCAAATTCCACTTGTAAGTCACGCTAGGACGAATCCCCACTGTCAAAACCGACCATAAAGTGGGATTGTGCAACCACTTCCGGCCCACAGGTGCTCTAACATGTACAGCCATTTCAAAAAACGTTTTGCAAACAACTCCAGGGATAATACCCTTGCTGAATGCTGAATTCCTAAGATGTAATTTCCATTCCAACAGAAGGGAGTTTGTCCCAATGTCAGACGCGGTCCAGTTACGAACACTACTAAGTTCATACTTTCTTATTTAAATAGCACAAGTATATTTTTATATATTTATGTAACTAGATCAAATATGTGACGTCATGTAAGTCTCCACTCGCCATTATGGAGATACCAGGTGGCCCAACTGGCATTTAATGAATGCAGAAATCCCTTCATGCGTTAAAAGAGCTGTAGAACTCAAAGGAGCTATTTTAAATTAAAACCCTTCAGTAGGGAGCGTGGTAACCTTTAATTTACCCCTCTCAATACGAACGCGATCTGCTTACCGTTTCCGAGATAAGCAAGAGGGTGTGTTGAAGGTCAGTCACGCCAGTTCTCCATTGGCAGGTTTTAACTTGAAATACCCCCGTTTAGTTCTGCAATATTGTCACACGCACAAAGGGATATCTATCTACATTGGTAAAATGCGACAGTGGGCCACCTGGTATAGTTATTGGGACTAAAGTCTAATAAATGCAAAACTGTGGATATTTTATAAATATAGAGAATATGAAAATGTTACAGAAGAGACAATGATATTCATGAGCAAATAGTAATAATAATAATAATAATAATAATAATAATAATAATAATAATAATAATAATGATAGTAAAAATAATGAAAATAAGCCCGTGTGGTGGTAGCGTGTCGGCTTCACATTCAAAAGGTCGTGAGTTCGAATCCCGCTTAAGGTTAGTTGCTCGGATAAGATTTTTTTCGGGGTTTTCCCTTATCCTGAGAAGACGAATGTCGAGTAACTTTAAGCTCCATGGACCCCGAGATCATTTGAGCATCATTTCACCAATTTCATTCATCGTCCGATATAACCAACCAGGTTAAAGGACGTTAAGCTACAGAAAAAAGAATAATAATAAAAATAACAAACCCTTTTTAAACACTCATGCGGTGATACATTTTTAGTTAATACATCATATTATATCAGTCTATACAGAGTCACCTTAAGAACGACGTTTTCCAAAATTTGGCGCTTGCATAGTGAGCTCAATAACCCGCTCACGTGAACAATGACTATGTCAAAAACCGGCAACTCAAACAGATGCCACAGTAGACACAGGTGACTGGAATGGGAGGGTTTAGGGTAGCTTTTGATGTATCTGGGGGCTCAGTTGGTTAGGTGCTGCTTACTGATCCGAAGGCTTCGGATTTAAACTCGGCCTATACCGGTGGTTTTTAAGGTGTGCTTAAAATAACAGACCCATGTTAGTATATTTATTGGCATGTAAAAAAACTCCTAAAGGACGAAATTCCGGTACACCGGCAGCGCTGACAGCGTCGTTAATAAACGAAATAGTTCAGATGCATTTGTGTTTCACACAATGTATTATACACTGACTGTAAGAGAAAACCGGAACGGTAAAAGGGAATACGAGAGAGATAATTTACTCAAATATTTAGTGAGTAATTGAAATATATTTCCATTATAAAAATGTGTTACTATAGGTGTAAGTAATTGTCAACGATGGCTTATAAGTGATATTATCGAAAAATATATGAACGGCTGAGGTTAATTTTGTACGAAACCCATTTTTGTCGGCTTGATGCACTTCAATTATTCAAACTTAAGCTAAGGTCGCACCGACGTCTGACGTGGAGACGGGTAGCATCTGCCCTACGGGTATACCATGACCAAAATCCAGGAGTTTGAATGCGATTTTTCTGTTCATACTAGCAATGTTTTGGTCACGGGCTAAATTGGTGAATAAACGGAGACCGGTAAACTCCTTGTTTGTAGCTTGAATTCCGCGATGGCATCACCTTTGCACATTGGCAGATATTTGTAGTGGAAACTGCTAAACCTGGGTTTAGTACTATATCACATTATGTCAATAAGGAAAGCAAAAATGTTACCGTCAAAACTATATGCAGCTATAAAAAATATGTAATACTAACAGCACTAACGTCGCATGCCCAGCGACTTCAAGCGACCACATGTGGGATTTGTGGTGGACATAACGCTGTACGGACGGGTTTTCTCCGGGTTCTCCGATTTCCCCCGCCATCGCATTCCGTAGATGCCGCATCTTCATTCCATATGTCATCAGGGTCATCGCCTTGTCATTTGTATTAAAAGCGGGCGTTAAACACATACATAAAACCTTGTAAATTAAGGAAAGCTAACCACAGTTAAAAAGATGTTTTGTTTATTAGTGTTAATGCTTGGTTTTTACTACACATACAGCACAGGTGGAGGTCACTAATGGCATATAAAATATTTCGCAAAACATTTGGAAGAAGTGGTTACAAGACTAGTTTTGGGGTCTTACCCGGCATTTAAGTTATAAGGGACACCTGGAGAAAATCTCAAGTCATAGAAAACAATTCAGGCAGGATTTCAACAGCCGAACTCTCATTCACGAATCCTTGACTCAACTACCTCGGCTACTCGTCGGTGTTACAAAGTTGGATTGAAATATTACCTTATAGGTGTAAGCGACTGAAGTAGACGATTTTATCCTGCAGTCACAACTAACTTATTAGGCCAAGTGACCTTCATGAGAAATTGACTAGTAGCGAACGGATTACTTCATCAGTTTCAAATTATGAGTACAAAATATTTACCATGTCATGATTATCTTAACAACATTTCCATTTCACATAATAACATTATTATGTTCCTTTGGAATAAAAAAATTCTCCAACAAACTATTCTTATTTATATTTCATGCCTAATTGTGATAAACATAGCGAGAAAGCCTTTGTTATACTGGGTGAGTAAAAAGTATGAAGCAGTGCTTCTAACCTTGCTGATGCAACTTTATTAAGTTGTATTTTTTTACATTACTTCAAATTGAGTAGGTTTTGAATTAAACAATACAGTAAACTGCTTCAATATGTGGCTTTGGATTGAACAAAAACTAAGCTAATAATAACAACAACAATGCTTACTTTATTACAATATCTTTCTGAAATGGGACCACTTACAGGAAGACAACAAACTGAAATACACTAATGATGATCGGATATGGTGATAAGAGGAGGACCCAAGATGAGGTTTGTGTCTTGTTTAATGAAATGCATCCAGAATGAAGGACTACTCATTCTACGGTAAGCAAAACTTTGAAAAAGTTAAAAGAAACTGGAAGTGTTAAAAATAAGGCAAAGTCTGGAAGGCCAAAACAAGTTACCGATGGTGCTAAAGCTCTTGATGTTTTATTATCAGTGAAAGAAAACTCCACATTTATCTACTCGCTTGCAATGGACTACATCAGTCAAAAGTCCATATGTAACTTACTGAAGGCAGTCAAATGGCACCTATACAAGGTACAGCTGTTGCAAGAACTCACTGAAGATGACTGACCAAACTTTTTTCTACAATACGTAGTACATGACACCTGTAACTAATGGCCGCAGATGCTCCACGCTCTCCTTCTAAAAGTATTCCTCAGCCACCTTTTGTGCTTATGGGCCTCAACATTGGGTTATGCTTAAGTGTGCAACAAAAAGTGGGACACTTTGACAGATGTACTCAGTTTGCTGAAACCTTGAGTGACATGCTGGATCAGAACCTTAACATCTTGAATAGAATTGTGTTTTCTGATGAAGCTACTTTCTGCCTAAATGGGAATGTAAATCGTCATTATTAGGCTAAACAGAATCCCCATTGGATGATTGAGCAACATACACAAATAGTAAATGTGTGGGCTGGTATAATTAATGGCGGATTGATAGGTTCATTTTACATTGATAGCAACTTAAATTCTGAAGTGTATTTACGCCTTCTTCGAAATGAAACAATTCCTGCTTGTGCTACCTTATTCCCTGGAGAAAGAGGAGGAATTCAAAATAATATCTTATTCCAGCAAGATGGTGCCCCTGCACCTAGATCATGAATTTCCAGGAAGATGGCTTGGCAGAAGTAGAAGTGTTGAATGGCCGCCAAGATCTCCCGACCTGAACCCCTTAGATTTTTCTTGTGGGTATATTTGAAGTGGAGGGTTTACAAGGACCGACCAAGAGATCTTCATGAGTTAAAAGTGAAGAATTTGACAAGAAGTGTAGCAATCAGGCAAACAGTGCTGCTGGAAACATTAACTAGTTTCAGTGACAGACTTTGTCATTATTTGGCAGCAAATGGAAGCCATTTTGGGCACCTTTTGAAATAAATAATTGTGTGTTACAACACAGTACCACTAATTTTGTTAATAATGTGTTTTCTAGGTTTAAATTTCATGTGATGTAATACGTCCTAATAAATTTAAATTAAAATTCAAAAAGCATCTACCTGAATCCTTAGGACCAAAAAAAGTGAAAAAAAAAATCATTTAAAAAAAGTCACGCCCCATTCACAATCATAGTAATACGAAAACATGTTGATATCTTACAGCTTTTCTAAAAAATGTCACTTCACAATACTATAACAACAAAGCTACAAGCATTGTTCCATACTTTTTACTTGCCCTGTATATAGGTATTTCTTCTAAGTAGAAGGAAAATAAGGGAATACACTGGACTAAAGCCTAGCAAAACTTTTAACGTCTGCCGCTACGTGATGTAATTGAAATTGTTTTCTATTTACATGATCAGAATGAAAGAAAGTGAATAACGACTTCCCATTTGAGAAAAATCTAAGTATTGGAAATTTTAAATCCAATGAAAAGTAATATCGCAGAAATTGTTATCTCTAAAACTTTTAATTAATTAAATAAATAAAAGATAATAAAATAAACAAAATAACAAAAATTTAATATAACATAAACGGGATATTCCAACGTGATCTACTCCCTTTGTATAGTATAGTTTTACATTTTTCTTTCGGTTCACCATAATGTAAAATTCATCCGCAATGAACAGAAGTGCAGAGGCTATTCACAGACAATTTAATATATACATTTTAATTTTTCAGAAAAATATCTTAATCATACGTTATTTTAATCAAAATCGTTTAACTATTTGTGAGAAAATTCAACATTTCGAAAAATGTTCCATGTATAGGCAACTTTAGGTCAGGAGAGTTTTCTTTAAAATCTTTATGGCGCATCTTTGAATGTTGCAGAACTTAACAAAGTTTGGTATTTTGGCGACTTTTCGTTTTTGAGTTATGATGTTTACAGACACCAAACGGATCACTATTTTTTTATTCAGGGGACCTCATACATGTAGTTCGGATGAAACCTTGCTATTGATGTTTTTACCTACTAAGGGAACTGTACATGGTAAGGAAAGTAAAAATATGGAATATCTTTCATAATTTAGTTATATAGCTAATACATTTTTAGTAGTATACTACATTTTGCATTACTGTGCTTGTTTTCCCTTTTATTATGTGTTGAAAACAACATAAAAATTCTGTTTATTGGATAGAAAACTGTAAAACCTTCTGCCATATTCTGTAACCTTAAAATGGATTACACGATGTTAACAGTACACTAGCGTTTGCTTTCATTGCACTCTTTTGTAAACATATACACACGGGAGAGGATGTTCACGTGTCATACATTGTAAGCTCAACGGGATTCCCTTTCGATTTGTTATTGTTCTTGATCCCTCAGTTGAAAAATGCCCGCAAAGTCAAGCGCACATGTTGAGCTGATTCACGAATCGTTATTGATTTTGCCAAAGTAACAAAAGCAGAAGTAGTGAAAGTTTTCGGTTGCAAGAGTTGTTATATAATTCTCAGGTACATTCAGCACAAATGAAAAATCTGATATATTCCATTCATATGACTTTCTCTACCCGTTCTGCAACAAACTATTCTCAAAAGAGTTTCTTTAACCCTTAGTTGCCTGCATTAGTGTACTATATGTGCCGTTTTTCATTTAATTCAAGTTTAAAACTGGAGTTCTAGAACAAAATATAAGGAATATGCATATAAAATTCTTACATAAAATAATACAGGAAATAGAAATGAAAATAAATGTAGATCCTTTATTAATCTTTTTCTTCCCAATTAAAGTTTAAATTCTTCTAAACCAGATTTCATAATCCTGTCAAAGGCACTACAAAAAAAAAAAAAAAAAGATTGAAATCCCAGTGATTGTGGTAAAAACGGGGAGAGCCCAAGTAAAATAATAGGTGTGATGCTTGGAAGATAATGGACTTAGTTATGTAGGTTTTGCTCTTTTATTTATTTAGGGTAAATTTGCATATATTTTTACAATACAAAAGTCTTGATTACTTGTGTTTTATGGTTGAAGGTTAGTATAACATGAAATTAATCATAGAGAACAACCCTATTTGTATAGTTACGTTTAAAACAAGCGGAACTTATAGGTACAACAGGCAACGAAGGGTTAAACTACATCGTGCTAATCGAAATAATCATTAGCAAAAATTATCTAACTACTTGATTCCTTGTAAAAGGAAATATGGCTAAAGCGATGGTTCATATCTTTTAAAATCTGGTCGCTCTGTGAAGAATTGAGGTTCGGATAGCTTAGCAACGCTAGCAGCAACCAAAAGTGAGATGAAAGAAAAGCAAACTTCGTTCGTAGTCTAAAGTTTAAACGTATAACAAGAAATATCTTTGAAGCGGTCAACCCTATAACAAAAACGCACATGCCATAAATTGTTTGTTGTAACAAAATCTACATTTTTGTGTAGTAGCCTTTTGTCTTTTTCTTACGGATTACTAATTATACAATTTTCAGCAAAATTCATCCAGAATGAACAGGGCTTCCGAAGCTATTTCACGATATACATTTGATTTGTTATGAAAATATCTATAATATAAGTGTCTTAATCAAAATCGTTAGAGCCCATTTTGAGAAAAACTAAATTTTCAAAAATGTTGCCATGTATTAGGTAGTTTGGCATAGGAAATTACCTTCAAAAATCTTCGTGTCACATCCCTGGAAGATACCTAAAATAAAACCAAGTTTGGTATTTAATGGCCCTTTACTTTTGAGCCCTGATGTCTACAGACATACATGAAGTTTTCCTAAAAGTTTTTTTACTCATGGGACCGTCAAGCATAATTCCGACGAAATATATGTAGCGAATTTTTGCGTGGAATACAATTCCTTCTCTATATAATACACAGTGCGTTTAGAGACGGCAAACATCTACATTGTTAGGCCTGGTGGAAAATATATTAAAGTTGAACAACGCTCTTAATCGAAAACAACGTCATTACGGCTTTAACTTCGAAACAGGTACTTTAAAGTGAAACAGGGACCTCCAGCTCATATTCAAGACACTACAAAAGTTGAATATGGGTAGACGCAAATTACATCTTAACGTGGCGCATCTTAAAAATTGCTCAAAAGTGTAAAAAAATAATCTGAAGTGTGATACAAGACTTTCTCTAGCTGCTTTACAAACTTCTCACAAAAGATTGTTCTTCTTTCCACACAATGTTAATCTACTTCATTGTAAGTAGAAGAAGACTAAGGGAATGCACTATGCTAAAGGATAGTCAAATGTTTTAAGCTATCGTATTCGCTTCTTTGGTTGGTCAGGAGTAGAACAACAGAAAAACGGAAACTTCCTCTCTGAGAAAAGTATAAGTACTTTACAGTTGAAACCAATAACAAGGAATACTTCGGAAATGGTTCTCTCCACAACAAAAACGCAAGGTCGAGATCTACATTTCATTATTGTAGTGCGTCTTTGTGTGTCTCTTACGTTTTAGCAGTTAAGCAAACTTCGACAAAATTCATACAGAATAAAGAGGTTTTCAGAGGCCATTCCAAGAAAATTCAAAATATACATTTTATTTGGGCTTTAAATATATTTAATATACGTGATTTTAATCAAAATCGTTAGAGCAGTTTTTTAGAAATTCAACATTTTCATTTTGCATATTTTGTTTTAATCTTGAAGTTCATTATAATTTAACTCTTTAGAATCCCTCCTGGTTTAATAAAGCTTCCTACTGCGCTCAAAAACCACGAAAACTGGTACCAAATCCACCTATAATTTGTTGCAAGGGGCTGCGTCTCACGTGTTGAGACATCCTCTGACGTAATTTAACAAATCACGAGACGTGTCTCATGAAAGCGAAACATGGCTAATTTTTATTCATCCCAAAACCTGAGACGCGTCTCATTATGTAAGCGCGCGAGACGTTGGTCGTGATCAAGGTCGATGAATCGTAGAGTTTAATTCATACAAAAGTAAGACGTGTCTCGAAAATTGCAAGTTTTGAGGCCCGTCTCTCTTTTACTCATACCACCCAATATCATCTTCATCGTCGTCAGGGAGTAAGACTCAACAGCCTTGTTTCGGCCTCATAAATGAAATTGTCGGTGTATTCACCTTTTTTTAATTTTCCGTCTACCATTTTTTTTTTTTTTTGGCCTATGGATTTATAATTTACTTACAATTTTGGCATGCGGTAATCTTCCATTCTCTCCGCATGTTCCTTCTAGTTGGTCCTGTATTGGTATATTTTCTCATTCAACTTAAAACTTCCGAGTTCCTTTCTGAACTACTCATATTTCTAAAGTAGACTGCGATGCTCCTGAATTTTTTATAAAGTTTAATTTCTTTCTTAGCAGTTTTAAGTTTTCATGGTATTGTACCGCACATATAATTACATTTAAATATCTTTTTGTTGTGTCTTCATTTTTAATATACAGAACTTAAGGACCTAAGTAGTTGAAATGATTCCCTTGTTCTATCATTTTCCTTCTGAAATTATTTTTGCTCTAGTTGTATAGCCCCTTGATATTATTTTTATTCAGCAGTTGAAATATTTGCTGGTTATTTTTCCATAGGTTATTTAATTGGTATATGGCTTCTTTGCAGGTTACCTTCCAAATTAGAATTAGAACCTGCTTATCTGCAAATAAAATTGTGTTTAAAACAGTTTAAAAATGTGATGTGCTACACTCACATGACTCTAACAGCTCTACAAAACTCCTAGAAAAGATTATTTTTCTTTGTACACGATACTAATCAAGATAAATGTTAGCAGAATGTTATTACTTAGTTCCTTATAAGTAGAAGGCAATAAGGGAATGCACTATGCTAAAGTGATTGTCAAATGTTTTAAAAGCTATCGTTATGCGATTGTCATTGCAAATCACTTCTTTGCTTGGCCACGAGTAGAACAAAAGAAAAACAGACACTTCCTTTGTGAGAAAAGTTTAAGTACTTCACAATTGAAACCAATAACAAGGAATATCTCGAAAACGGTTACCTCCACAACAAAAACGTAAAGGACAATAAGTGTGTGTTTTTTTATGAGGTACATTTTTTGTGTAGTACGTTTTTTTTCTATCTCTTACAGTTTAGCAGTTAAGCAAATTCAGCAAAATTCATCCAGAATAAAGAGGTCTTCAGAGGCTGATCCCAAACAATTCGAGATATACACTTTATTTCGGGTAAAAATAGTTTTCATATACGGGATTTAAATCAAATCGATGAGAGTTATTTGTAAGAAAATCAAAATTTTCGAAATTTTTTCCATGTAAAGGGTAGTTTGTGGTGGGGGGATTTTTTTTTAAATCTTTGTGTCGCATCCTTAGAACATACTAAACCTAAATACCAAGTTTAGTATTTAACGGTCTTTTTGTTTTGGGGCTGTGCTGTCCACATACAGACACACACACACAGTCAGATACACACACGGACCTTTTTTTAAAACTGTTTTTTTTCGGACTCAGGGGATCCCAAAGAATAGATTTCCGGTGAAATCTCGGTATCGAATCCTATCTATCCCTATGTAGATTGTACATATGGGGCTAGAGAAAGTAAAAAATGAATTCCGAATTTATTTGCCTTTCACAAATAACATCATCAATGCATATATTTAAAAAAGTGACGCTCGTTAATTGTTCTGTTACATCATATTTAGGCCATCCTGTATCTATCATTTTTATTTTCCATATACAGTCAAACTTGCTTAATTCGAACGTTTTCAATTCGAAATTGTGAATAATTCGAGCTTTTAGCGTGGTCCCTTGTCATTCTTATACAACGCAATGTTAAAAAGTCTTCCGTAAATCGATATCTTCGGATAATTCGATAGTAATATTCAACGAGAGTGATAAATTCCAGGAATTGTGTCGTACTGTGGTCTAATTCCCTTTCCTTGCTAAATTCTAGGAAATGCATCACATTGTAGTTCCAATTCCCTCTCCTGCAGGTTAGGAATGTGCGTCACTCAAGCTTCGTTGTGCTATTCTATGAACTGGTTGCACTTGTTGTCATTGTGAACACTGCACCCCTTTCCATTCTATCTGCAGTCACATGTTGGTCTACGTTTGCAGCAAATAACTTCCTTGCAGTAAAGTGAGCATTTTTAAACAGTGTACACGGTTACGTCAAACTCTTCAGTGTGTGTTTAAGTAGTGAACTATAACGACAATGAGACCCAAACCTAAACTACAAAACTCTTACTTTAACTGAGAAGGATATGGCCATTCGCGAAGTGGAACAAAGTTTAAAAAAAACTGTGTCACCGCAGGAGACTATGACATTTCCCAGAATAAGTTGTCTACGTAACTTAAAAATAAGAATAACCTGAGTTTTAGCATTACAAAATTATAAGGACACCCTCTAATGTTGTTCTTCCTATAACTTCATTAGTGGAGACCTGATTTAATTAAAAACATTTTTTAAAACATCCATATTTTGTAATTTGAAACCCAAAATAATTCGATTTTTTTTTTTGTTTTTTTTGTTTCTTCAACTTCGGATTAGCCACGTTCGTCTGTATAAAAATAAAAATCACCTAATCTGTAGCTGCATCATATCTAGACTTTATCACACAAATGCCTTGTCTCAGTAATTATATTCACGTTTTCTGCACAATTCTAGCAATACTGCATGAGGTAGATCCCTTAAAACGTAGGCAGAATTTAAGCATTTGTTTGAAGTTACTGGTTTTTTGTTAAACAAAAACAAGAATAGAACCTCTGATGCCATCTGTTTTTATCTAAATATGAGTTACGACTGTTCCTTTTCTTCTTTGGTGTTCGCAATACTCTTTATATGTACACGCAACATTCCTTAAAAACATGGGTATAATCTGTAGTTAGTTTAATATTATTATTTCAAGGACAGTTGGATTCTCATGCAATCATATAATCATTTAACCTAATTCGTTTCTTACTGCTTCTAATAACTTGCATTGTTTACTACAAGGGCCGTTTTTTCAACCTTCGATATGCTATAAATAAAAGACAAGTTCATAGAAAATTTTATTTTATTACTAAAAGTTTTGTACAATTACTTTCAACTGTGTCACACACCAAGCTAATAGTACTGTAGAAGCTTAATTGGCTTAATGATTACTGACCGTTATCATATGAATACAGAAGACAGGTGAGTGAGGCACCTTACTTTAGTTTCAATATATTTCACACCACACAAGGTTTCACACAACGGTTGATTGTCATTCGTTTTGAAGCCCTTCAGATAATCCGGGCCATTTAAAACACTATATTTTACTCTATTGTTGCGTTCCTAATATAAATCCTATACAACAATCGCAAAAATGACTGAACAGAATTCTCTAAGAGCGCAACATAAGCGGGTGGTATGCTTGGTGAATGAGAGAAGCCGAGATTTCATTGAGCTGAAGAAAGGGTAATGCTAGAAGAGAGAATCTGTACATACGAAAGCTATAAGATTATAAAATAAAGCAAGAGTACAATTTATTACTTATAAAAATGCATCTTACAGTGATGGACGCTGGCCATGTAGCTCTTGGCGACCAACCTAACCTTCGCCATATGGAGACTCCCCAAAGACTACTAACTAGTTTCCCACGCTCACATTTATTGGCTACCTTCCTTCCATCACCACGACCCCACCCGTGGCGCCGGAGGACCTAAGTGAGCCTAGTGCTTGGGTGTTCCAATGGCGCCTAACTATATAAACCGTCACTAACGAACTTCTCAGTGTCTATTTGTTAACCCCAAAACAATAAGTATATTTATACTGAGCCCCAGTATACAAGTAAAATACGATACGAGTTTCCCGTGTATCGCAGACTAGTTAATGACGTCGTGTGTTTACACCAGGTTTGGTTCTAAGAGCGGGGCAGTAGCAATTATTTTCTAGAGCGTCTCAACTAAGGAGTGCGAGAAATTTCCCGAGATATATTTGTTTGGATTTAGACTTGCCAGATTATAATCCGTTACCCATGAAGATAATACACCCACAGACAATACACACATACACACACACACACACACACATTGCACAATACTGTCAATAATAAGATCGCATTTAAGTGCTCTGACACATTATATTTACCACATTAAAACTGCAAACAAAAGTGAATTTAAATTGAATATAATAATAATAATAATAATAATAATAATAAAATTAGAATATTATATATACCTATTTTTTTGTAAGCTCGAAATATCTTAAAGAGATGATGCGTTGTGATTTATATTCATTTCTACTCTCTGTTTTGCTTATTTCAATAGTTGAAAGTTGGTCGAAATCCTACAGTACTTAGAATGTTCTGGAAGTTCCGTCTTAGTTGTGTTTTTCCTTTTCGACTTTATAAATATTTGACAAATTACTCTGAAATGGCGCTCACTGGAAAGTGGTAGCCATAAGTAGTTTGAGTGTACTTATTTTACTATTCAATTCATTTATTCTTAAATTCGCGCGAGGGAATTCGGGTTTTAAAAGAGAAATCTTCTTGTAGCTTCATTTACGTCATTCTATTTTATACACATTTTACGCATACTATTCCTCCAATGATTAACTATAACATGATAATCCAATACTATTTAAAGCTTTTGAAAATGTAACTGAATAATTTTGCAAATCGCTTAATACATGATTATAGCATATATTCAATTATGGCCATGTAAAGTAATACACCTTTTTAGTTGGGTATCAGTTAACAGATTTTTCTCTAATACTTGGAAGCTAAACTGAGAGCCATTGGTTAAGGTTAAGGGACAGTGGAGTGAAATTTCCATTTCTATATTTTTGTACACATTTTTGTGGCAATTTTACGGCGATTACATTGCTTTATTTTAATAGGAATATCAAATTACATTCAAATTTAATACATACTTTGCAAGATATAAACTGTTTAAAACATTTTATTGTAAAATATATTGCATAATTAAAATATTACCTGCGCATCAACATTTGAGAAAATTGGTTAGCCATTTTTGAATTGGAGCTTTGAATCACGCACAAAAACTTGAAACGGTAATAATATCAATAGCTTTGTATATATCGAATTATTACAACATTTTTAAAACGGTAGATATTGTCATATCTAAACTTACTAATTTTTTCATACACATATATGTTGTAAAACATTATTATAGCTGTATAATTTTGTTCAATTTAATGGTAAAATTTATGCTTCAGTAGATTCTGTGACGTTTCAGTTGCGTTTAAAAAATCTGATGTGTTCCATTCACATGATTTTCTCTACATCTCTGCAAAAAATATTATTAAAAAGCTTATGCTTCTACTTATTTCATGCTAATCCAGAAAACATTAGCAGACATAGTCTTATTACTTGCTTCCTTGTAAGTAGAGGCGAATTAAGGGAGTATTATAGGTTAAAGAGATATTCAAAAGCTGGTTGCTATGTGGTCAATTTCCTTTGCTATGAGAAATGCGTATTTTAAAGCTGAAATCAGACAGAAGGAATATTGAAAAAACGATCAACTCCACGAAAAAATGTATATAACATAAATTGTGTGCTTTAACGAGCTATATATTTCTTGTGTGGTAGGTTTTTGTCTATCTATTACGGTTTAGCAATAATGCAAAATTCCGAAAAAATCATCAAGGGTAAATTAGTATTCAGAGCTATTCCCCGAAAATTCAAGATATACATTTTATTTGTCAGGTAAATATCTTTAATATACTACATTTTAATAAAAATCGTTAGTCATTTTTAAAAAAAATTAAGATTTTCGAAAAAAAAAAAGTCCATGTAGAGGGTAGTTGGGGATGAGGGGATTTTCTTGAAAATCTTCGTGTCCCATCCTTGAAAAATTCCGAACCTAAATACCAAGTTTGGTATTCAACGGTCTTTTAGTTTCTGAGCTGTGCTGTCCACAGGCAGACAGACAGACAGACAGACACACACATACATGGACCTTTTTCCAATTTTTTTTTTATTCAGAGGTACCCAAAAACATGTATTTCCGGTGCAAACTCGGTATCGAATTTTTGGGTGGAATACAATACTTTCTCTATACACTATGTACGTAGTACGAGTAGAGAAAGTAAAAAACTGAGACGCGTGAAACTTTTGCAGATGTTGATTATATTAATGATGCCCAAAATTCCCAACGACTACTTTCTATAAAAGAGCAAGTTCCGTTTTTGACCGATTGTATGTGTTGTCAAAATGCCACGCAACTATGCTTTAGTTTATGATATTCGTGATTTATGAAAGCAACCTTTTGTAAGAATGTGTTCAGATACAGTGAACAAGAAAGACGCAAGAGGCGATCTTCTATGAGATGATGTTTGATGGGGCGCTCTGATTCTTACTGGAAATTCAGCAAAAATAATTCTTTAACTAATAGATCTATGATCATGTGAAGTAACTCATGTGTTGCTTACGTCATCTCAACAAGCTCTACCGCTCATATATTCCATAAGAGAGGCCTTTCTTATGATAGCTTTATTTAAATTGCAATTCACAGCTAGCTCAAACAAGCTAGAAACATAAAAATTTAATATAAGTTTGACGCAGAATTTAACATGAAAGCAATCTAGACAATCGAAAATAAAACTACACTGCCCTAAAACAGTGTTAAAAAGAAACAAAACATTTTAGTTTGGCTATTAAATCTAAAGAAATGGCAACCTGACGTCATCGCTTCACGATACGCACGAACATTGTTTAAAATGGCGTGGTTTATGAAAGTAACATAGCCAAGGTTATGTAACAAATATAACTCATTATGATGTATAATATATAGCTAAGAATTGGTGTTTACGAAAGCATATTAATTATATAAAACATAAATAATCTCACCAATACAAAAGAAGGAGAACAAAAGAGAACGAGATACTGGATGCTGTAATTTGTTTAAGCATATAACAAAGCATAAGAATACAGCTAAACAAATAACTATTTTAGAAAAGTTAGTTACTTGTCAGAACATTATTATAAATTTTATTCAAATGTACTCATTTTAATTACTATGAGCGTATAACAATGTATTTCACGAAATGTGAGAAAAGGGAACTTTGTCGTCCCCATGGTTATGTGCAGATTACAATAATAAAGACAATGATCTTCAACTTTTGTGTTATAAGTGAACATTTTATAAGGTTCCGGTACACAGTCTACGAAAGAGAAGGCGAAGTAGAGGCACTAAAAGTTCAGCTCGGAAATGGAGATCAATATTACAAGAATTGTGTATAAAGTATTGTATTCTACTAAATATCTCCAATGATTCATGTTAGTACATATTATAAAGCAAACATGGGGCACAGTTTTGTATAAAAGAAACCAGTGTAAGTCGCGTGCCTCTGGTTCACTGCGTTGTTATAACAATATATACAAATAAAAGCTTAAATACCAAGATATATTTCAAATTCATTCTCTCCTAAAAGAAATCTTACTATCCAAGTAAAGGGATTAAGATTCTTTTACTCACCGATTATAGCTAGCACACACTTAATGGGTAATGCGCTCGAGCTGTGGAAGGACTTCATCGCGGAGAATAAGCTTAACAATCAAGTCTGGCGGTAAATGGTAATTCCATTTCGCCAAACGCAAGCGTGACCAACATTATGTCCAGCGGCAAATTTAAGCTTATATAAGGTTTAAATAATTACCACACCGAGGGTCCAGGACGAGAGTTCCCGAGACGCACAGCAGCCCGATCAACGTACACTACACCGCCAATGACCCAGCCCCGCCCCGAGTTTTATTTTTATGTTTATTTATTAATATTCATTATTCTTTGTAGATTAACGTTGTTTAACCTGGATGGTCATATCGGAAGATGAGTGGATGAACTCAACACTCATCTTCTTAGGATAAGGGAAACCCCGGGAAAAAAACAAACAAAAAAACTTATCCGGGTAACTCACCTCAAGCGAGGTTCAAACTTACGATCTCTTGAATATGAGGCAGACACGCTACCCCCACATAATCGAGGCGGGCGACTTTTATTTATTGACGCGCTTCACTATGGTTCTTAGCGCCCCAGTTTTTATTGGTCGTGAAAGTCGGGAAATTGTTCTCTGAGACCATCAGCAGAAGTTTCTACATGCCGTAAATTTACTACACGAAACCACTAGCTTTACTTCTCATCAGAAAAAAATCTCAATGTGTTCTATTCACATGATTTTCTCTATATCATTTAACAAAACATTGTTAAAAGCTCCATCTCTTACGGTTTAGCGGTTATGCAAAACTCCGTTAAAATCATCCGGCATAAAGCAGTCTGTAGAGGCTATTACCAGAAAATTCAAGATATACATTTTATTTGTCAGGTAAATATCTCTAATATACGATATTTTAATCTAAATCGTTAAGAGCTATTTTTGAGAAAATCAAAATTTTAGAAAAAAGTGTCATGTAAAGAGTAGTTGGGGGTGGTGGGGACCTTCTGAAAATTTTCGTGTTGCATCCTTGGAAGACAGCAAACTTAAATGCCAAGTTTCTTATTTAAAGGTCTTTTCGTTTTTGAGCTATGCTGTCCACAGGCACACAATCACGCGCACACACACACGAATTTTTTTCCAAAAATGATTTTTTGGATTCAGGGGATCCCAAAATATGTATTTTCGGTGAAATCCTGGTATCGAATTTTTGGGTGGAATACAATACCTTCTGTAAACACTATTACATAATACGTATGGAGAAACTAAAATTATTGTTAGTATGGTTTGAACCCAGCACCTTGGGAACTAGAGGCTAGACAGCGCAGAACGAAGTTTCGAGGCCTTGGCGTAAAAATGAAATTAGAATAGAATATGGCATTTTAAAAGAATAAGGTACCTTTTTGGAGAATTTCAGACATAAATTCTCAGAATTAATGTGATAAGTTTGTAAAATTGGACCACTTGTATAGTCTGCTGTTATTGTTAATGTTAGAAAAGTTGAGCAGCTCATTAAATCCATTTATAAAAGGGAACTGTTTTAGCATCTTTCTGTATGTGTTGGTAAATATTAATTTTCTTGGAAACGTCTAAAAGGCAAGGAAACTATGTTTCAATCTCTTCCTTTTTTTATTAACTCCATTATGAGTTTAAGAGCTTGATTTTTTCGCATCCTTTACCTTCAGCGTTTTACATTATATTTTATAGAAAACGCTCTCAGCAGTATCACATCCGCATGGTTTAATATTAAATGAATACACTTTCTTCTGAATAGGAAGACATGCTTTTTGTTGGCAATTAAAAGCTCTTGTTTCGGAAAACGTTTTTATTATTGGTGTTTGTTTCCAAATATGCTCAGGAATCATTGAGTAACAATTAGAAGATGAATGTGGCCTGTAGGAAAGCCAGTCTCTCAGCGCTGATTAGTGCAGAAGTTGCAATTGATAGCTTGTGGTTGGTAGCCACACTCAGGGCTATATTGTTCAGAGGGCTGAAGCGTTTACGAGGGTCGGCTGATAAGTCCCGGGCCTCACACAGATATGGCGCCACTAGTCCAGTTACGGTAGCAGCGTATAGTTTAGCTCTAGAATAGCTTGCTTAGTTTTCGAATGACAGCATTTTAAACAAGACAAATTTAGGGTTATCAGAAAATTGAGGATTTGGAAAAACGAGCAGTGATTAAATACTTCAATTTTAAATGCTTATCACCTAAAGGAATCAAGAAAGAAATTTACACTGCATTGAAGATTATACTCCTTCATATTCATTGATTAAAAGGTGGGTTGCAGAGCTTAAAATGGGACGTAAGAGCCCTGGTAATAAGCCTCGCTCTGGACGCCCCGTAGGAGTGACAACCGCAGAGATCATTGAAAACTGCATCCTGTAGTACTGGAAGATCACAGATTAAAGTTGTTTGAGATAGCAGAGGCTGTAAACATATCAAAAGAACGTGCAGGTAATATTTTAAGTAATGTTTTGGGCGTTCACAAGGTATGTGCAAGATGAGTGTCGCGTTTGTTGACACCTGATCAAAAGTTGCAAAGAAAAACTTTCTCTTAAGAATGTGGAGCTCACCGTAAAAATCCAAGTGAATTCTTGAGACGGCTTATTACCATGGACGAAACTTGGATACATTACTACATGGTAAGTGTTTTCTGGGATGCACAAGGAACTATTTTTATTGATTATTATTTTATTGGAAAAGGTGAGTACTATGCAAGCTTACTGCAACATTTGGGTGACGAGGTGAAAAGAAAAAGAGCTCATTTGGCAAAAACAAATCTTGTTTCATCACGACAATGCTCCGGCCCGTCGTTTAGTCATTGCAATGGGAAAAAGTCCAAATTGCTTGAATACAAAATTAAAGTTCGAATTCATTGAACGTCCACCCTGTTCACCCGATCTAGCACCCACTGACTGTTCCCAAACCACAAAATATTTCTTGGAGGACGAAGATTCACAGCAAACGAGGAAGTCATTGACGCGGTAAACAACTATTTTGAGGACCTTGATAAATCGCACTACAGAGATGGTTAATTAAATTAGAATACCGATATGGCCAATGTATTAACTTTTCTGGAGATTATGTTGAGAAATAATGCAAAAAAAAAAAAAATTAAAATGCTGTTTTCATTGAGAGCCCCTGGACTTATCAAGCGAACCTAGTACAACACAGTTAACTATGTAACAGCAGGGGGGGCTTTCTTTTTATTTACCAAGAAATAGCAAATGTTTTTTATTTATGGGTGGGTTAAAAATTCCTATCTTGTAAATGATACGTCTGCTAAATGAATTGCCTAGTTACTTAAAAACTATACTTAGTATATTATGCTGAGAGGTATACAAATTACACTTGCTTGCTTAAATGTATTCTATACATTTGTACATTAAAAGGATAGGATTGGTTATTCCCAATTCAACCATATATAAACAGTTATCAGCAATTATTTGTAAAAAATAATCAAATGCATTATAAACTTGGAGTCTTGTATAATAATACTAAAAGTTTTCATCGTCCAACCATTTAATTCAGCTATCTTCAACAAATATTAATGGGTTATTTATACCAGAAAATGTCATTTATATTAAAAATTCTTCAAAGCAAAGTGGTTCTTAAAACCTGTTATGCACGCGACTTAAATAAATAAGCGCATATATAAAATAAAGTTTCAAATATGTGCAAGGATATCGTATGGCTTGAACACATATAAAAACTATCTCATTATACTCAAAAGTTAGAGCGTTTTTTTTAAGTGATACACAAAATGCACGTAAAATGGCAGATAAAGCATTCTTTTTTAAAAATAAGTTTAGCATTTAATTATTGTGACTACTATAATATAATATCAAATTAATGCGAAACTCAAAATAAAATGACTGAAACATTTTGGGGAGAAAGTTAAGTCTACCATAACTAAACTATTTCGTTTCGTTAAATAATTCAGCATTATATTGACAGTATGTTGAAGGAGCTAGAATAATGAAAGGAGATGTCATGTTGCTGAAAACCAATCAATAGCAATAGAAAGAGCTAACTTTGTAAAACATTTGAAATATTGGTTTCCTAATTAATGAAGAATAATTATTCAACCCATACTGGTGACATACGTTAGTAGTGACCCTGATAGGTAAGCCGAGAATGAAACTTACCTATAATGTATCAGGTTTTGTAACTTTGGTAGTGAATGATTCTTCTCCTGATTTGTAGAATCTGTCCAGCAGACCAACGTGTAAACAAAGAGGTGTTTAGGATATTGTTGCCCTAAATAACGCGTCAAATAATTTCTACTACTAGAAGCGAACAACTCGTTGATAAAAAAGATAAAAAACTACATTTAACAGAATATGACCGCAAAGTGGATGGAGGAGAGAAATAAGAATTTAATTAAAAGAAAAGAACACAAACCACCTCTGAACTGACATGTTTTTCAAAAGTGGGTCTCACAAAACCCACTACCATTTGAAACTGGTTTGAACAAGGTACCTCACTATTTCTAAAAGTTCATATACCCGTGGCAATCTCTTAACATCCCGCTGCTAATACATTTTAATGGCACCAACATGAAACTAACAGTCCTCAATATTGATTTATTTATACACTGCAATGTGAAAATTCTTCCATTCGCGACAGTTCAGCAATGTTGGTTTAATAGGAAATGGCACAATTATTTCTTTTTTCAACAAGCCGTGTGTAGGACAGGAGTTGGGTAGTTAGAGTCAGACTGAAAAATTCAATGCCATGGCCGGGATTTGAACCACGCATTTTCCAGTCTTTAGCCGGTTGCTCTACCACTGAGCTACCGTGGAAACATGTCGGCATAGCACTGAATTTCCCAAATTTCTCGCATGCTTCCCGGTAAAGCATAAGTTGACCTCAAATTATCTTGACATGGCAACCCCAATGGCGACTTACAATGTTGTAAGTACTTTAAGTCCCAGGATTTATAGTATAAACAGCTATTATGGTCAATTGGAATTGATATAATTGTTTTTCCACACAAGCCGTGTGTAGGGCATGAGTTGGATAGGTAGAGTCATTTATTTGACTCATTGAGTAAGTACGCAAAAATGAGCATGGTTACAGTATCGCAAACGTTGACATATCAGTAGTGTAAATTAGCATCAAGGTTTACCTCACAGTAGAAGTGTGGCTTCCGTAGTATTCTCCAAAGGATTCATCATAGCAGTGATTTTATTCAGAACTGTTGTGGCTGGTAACGCTGTTCCAATAACTTTTCCACAGATCCATGTTGTACGTGTGTTTCTGTACGAGTTTTCCAACTTTCCTGTTCTGCAAAGAACTCAATAACAATAATTATCTTTGAAATGGTCAACTATACGATAAAATGTGTATGAGATAAGTTGTGTGTTTTAACAAGATCTATATACTTTTGTATAAGCTTTTGTCTGTCTCTTAAGGACCTGTTGTGTGAAATTCAGCAAAATTCATCAAGAATAAAGAGGTTTACCCATAATATTTCCACAAAATTCAAAATGTGCATTTTATTTGTCATTTAAGTATCTTTAATATACGGTACCTTAATCAAAATCATTAGAAACATTTTTGGAAAAAATAAAAATTCTTGAATTTTTTCAATCAAAGAGTAGTTTGGGTTAGGGAATTTTTCTCAAAATCTTCGTATCGCGTCTTTGGAAGATTTCAAACTTAAATACCAAGTTTGTATTTTACTGGCTTTTCTTTCTTAAGTATTCGTGTTCACAGATACACGGGCACATGGAGACAGACAAAGATACACACACACGGATGTTTTTCTAAATATTTTTTTTTTTTTACAGGAGACTAAAATGTGTACTTCTACTGAAATTTCGGAATCGAATTTTTTGGTGGAGCGTAATTGCCTTCTCTGCCTATGTAGCATGTATTTCGTAGAAAAAGTCAAAATATTACGTATAAGAGATTTCTTAAATTAATATATCCGCTTTCACTGTGTCATTAATTTATCACATTCATTTATGGTACTGCTATCTACATTTTTTTCGGTGGTTATGTGGCAATCTCCAATGCTCAGTTTTGCGCAAATGGCTTGTAGCCCATGTAAAGCAATGACTCTAATAATATCACAGGTAGATCCTTATACAAGGGTCGAAAACGCATACGAAGCTTTGACGCCATTACTTAAATGTAGATGGAGAAATACGGGAAAGGATAACTTTATTAGGACTTTAAAAAACGAAATTGTATCTTCAGAAGTAGTACTATATGAAGGGTTTACATGCATAAAGAATACAACTAACACTTTACAGAAGGCAAGTGTGCACATGCTGATAAGGAGGAGTGAAACATCAAACTGGCCAACGTCAAACACTTGGTACAATGTAAAATTGTGAAAAAAAGCAGCTGAATCTGCTCTTGTTAAATTTAGAAGAGAATAAAACAAAAATAACATTCTAAAGCGGAACAAAATTGCGTGGCAGGAAGCAAAGCCGGAAGAGGTGCGTCAGGTAGTCGAAAATTGAGATGTCAGTGACATGTTGAAGGTTATTAAGCAGATCCAAAAGCGAAGGCACATACAAGTAAGTATTCCTACTGGGGAATGAATAAAACACTTTAAAACTGTCAGGTAGACATAGAATCTATTCATTTCACTGTTGAAGTAATTGCTGCAACTCCGATTATGGAAATGCATGATAGCTAAATTAGCATATCAGAGGTAGTCCGTGCAATAAAAGGTTTAAAAAATGGAAGACAGCAGGTATAGAAGGCCTGTCAGCTGAATTCTTCAAGAGCTCTCTAGAAATTAGTAAAGTGGCATATTTGTGTACAATCAGTTTCAATAAAATATTTGAAGGGGTAGAGTATCCGGAAACATGGTATACCGCCATTATCCAACCTCTTTACAACGACAAAGGGAGTTACAGCAGTGCAGAAAATGATAGGGGCATCTTGCTACTCTCTATATTAAAAAAATATACACTAGAATATTATACGAAAAAATTAAATAAAATGCTACTAAAATTAAAGGCCGTCTCGTTAGTGTGGGGGTAGTGTGTCTGCTCACATTCAAGTACTGGTGAGTTCGGATCTCATCATGGATGAATTACCCGATTAAGGTTTTTTCGGGACTTCTCGTTGGTCTGAGAAGACGAATGTTAAGTACCTTTAACCTCCATGGATCCCGACATCATGTGTATCATTTCACCGATTTTATTCATCGTGCGACATGAGCAACCAGGTCAAAGGACACTGAGCTAAAATACTAAGAGAATATGCATGTAAATCATGTAACAGTGTAATATTATGTTATTTCAAAAATAAATTACTTAGAAAAGAATAAAGAATATAAGAATTTAATGCACATAATGACTGTAAAAATGAAACAATATAAATTTGTTTAATAAAACTCAGTGTGACACTCAAGTATTCAAACGAAAGGGATCAAAATGCATTCAAAGTAATGACTTGCAATGGTAAACAAATTTTACTAGCAAAATAAGAAAATTAGCTTATTAATTATTCGTAAGTCATAGCTTCGAGTTATGATTTTTAAATATTGCAGAGTGTGTTTTGTTTCCAACTAAAATGCATTCTGAAGGTTGCATGTATCATGATAATGTTTTTATTATTATAGACATTTTCGATACCACGCCCTGGAGATGAACAGTCATTATTGCCGCCGCCTGCAACTACCCGGAGAATCAGACGGCAACCGGCGGCGTCAAGATATGTACATATTCTCATCGACCCACATGGATGGCAGATAACAAGTCCCCAATACCTTAGACCGGCCAGTTCCATCAGTCTTTTAGGTTTTTTTTTTTTTTTTTTTACATATATGTATGTATATATATATGAACGAAAAGGATATGTTTTCTTTTCAAAACCTACAACCATGACAGTAAAATTTCGGCTTATTTCTTGCTGTCTTGAACATAACAAAATATTTGAGGTAAACGTTTAAGATCTTAACTATCTGCGTTAACTTCGATATACATCATCAGATTTAAAATATTGAAGATTGAATTACTTTGAGAATGGATTATAAAGCAGCTGTTTGCGCAGACCATGCGAAACACCACTCAATCTGGCAATGTTGTCCGTCATTATCTTTTAGGTTATATACTCGCAAGGCCCTTTGTAATTATCTATAACAGCTGTTAACTGTATGTTCTGGAAACATTTAGGACTTTACAATTATAGAACAGCTTTTGAAGCAAGGATGATATTTACTGTTCCCTCAGTAGATGAGTAGCTAACGCCGTGGAGTGTTTGCATAGAGAATTCACTCGTCAAAATCATGTGGATCAGTGGTCGAGTGTTTAGGTTTCCCCAAACTCACTCACAGCGAAGACATAAATCAACACAGATAAATATTACGTGCATGTGTTCCATATCAGAGCCATGTCTAATATTTGCTCACCGTCCTCAGTAGAGTGAGGTTAAGATAATCATTGTTGCATATGTAACTGTAGTGTTACAGTGAGATACGTTCGTGATTTCGAATAAAAGGTGCTATAAAATTAACCGGTATTATAAACAAAATATTTCACAAGTTTTAACCAACTGAGTTTCCTCTTTACTTTTCGCCAAATGTGCTAATAGTTAACGTAACCCGTTCTTTTTAAAAATTACTTATTGCTTATTTATTATTTGTCAGCTTATATGCCAGGAAGAAATTTTGCTTAATAGTTTTAAATATTTTAAAATTATTTGTTTCCACATGTATAATTTTACAACTTAAATGTTAAAATATTCCTTTGATATTATAAAAGGTAAGGTAAGACTGATGGCTGGACAGAGGGACGGATAGACGGACGGACAGATGGATGAATGTGAGGATATATGGGTGAAATGACTGAATGGATGGATGAGGTATCTTTATTGGTGTTACATTGTTGAGTATGGGTAATAAAAAATATGATAAAAGTTAAATATGAAAATATAACCAAGAAAAGAAAGAAAACAAAGCGTAAACATAAAGGGAAGAGAATATGAAAATAGAAGTTCTAGTTGAACAAATATGATATAGCTCCGCATGCCTAAGCCAGCAAATTACTTTTTACCAGTCTCTGTCTTCAACCAGTAGATTCCACATCCCAGTCTCTTTCTAGCAGAACTTAAAATATCTCTTCGAGTTTCATTATTCGCTAACTCTGCCACTATACACATTCTGCCAGAATATGTACCCGGCTTCAGCTAAACCAAAGAATGGGAAGATTTTCCTGTCAAAATAGTCGTAATTTTTGGCACACTCCATTCTCACAGTCTAAACCTCATCTTACCTCTCTTTCTAAGTTAAGCATTTGCGAAAAGTATCGTAAATGTGGACAGCAGTGTTCCGCCAGTGGGTGAAACGTTTGCTTGTATGTGCAAACAGAAAATCAGAAGGAATAAATTGGAAATTACTTGGCAGGTAATGATGAACGGAACCAAGAATAGATATGTCAGGTTTTATTCATATAGAATCAACTAATGTTGTTGTATAGTCAAAATTTTGGCACTTTGTAAAAATGAAGAAAAAAAATAAAAACTGTAGAAACGACGTTCCTGAAAGCTGTTGTTATTGAACAAAATGAAAAGTGAGAGTGAGAAAATCGAGATTTTTAACCTAATTGAAAATATAAATCAATACAATCTAACTGGAAAGACTGTGTGGTTGCAATAGAAGATTACTGCATCTCAAAATTGTTGCTAAATTATAGAATATAGGCAAGATATTTATATCCCCAAACGGGAAGTGATCTTTATCTCGTCCAAAGCGCTGGGCTGTAACGCCAAATATTTGAAGGGAAGAAAATGAAGATATATAATATGAGGTTTGGGACAAAAGTCATGACAACTATTTATTTTCGGGTTGGGAAATGTGACATATACAGACGAAAGGACAAGGTGTTAACTACTTGTGTGGATAATGAATATCACTGAATATCGTAACACTAATTTATTGCCGTAGTATACAGAACAATATGGCCTTCACGGTGCAAAAGAATGACAACACAGTACACATGCTGCTGACCTGGGCCTAAAGATCCTCAAAATAGTCCGCTGCTAATGTTACTAAACGCTGCCAGCGAAGTAGGAGGCGCTGAATACAGGCTACCGCAGCATTTGACGCACCATGTGTGAATCGGGTCATCTATTCGAGCAGAGCATTAGCAAAGTCCTTTCGTGTTGCAAACCGCATACCACATAGTGGTTCCTTAATTTTTCGAATGAGATCAAAGTCACAGGTCGAAATGTTGGGAGAGTACGCGTGCTCCAATTCTTCTCCGAGTGAATTCTATCTCGCATGACATTCACCAACTGACTGACTTCACAGCCCTCGTTGCGCTACCAACAGCTATCATAGAGCCATCTGTTGTTCTGCATGAATACTATGCTTGCAGAACTTCCACACGACACATATATACGTTTGTTATCTAAAAAAAAAAAAAAAAACACAAAAAAACTGGTTTTGCCATGACTATTGCCCTACTCTTCTATATATGTATATATACGTATATATAATTATACCTATATAATTGTTAATAAATTCCGATTCCTCCATCTGACCACTCACTTCTCACCTAGACGGCCCAGGTTCAATCACAAGCAACTGCATGCGGGATCTGTGGTGGACAAAGTGTCGCAAGGGTGGGTTTTCCCCGTATTCTCCGAACATCACATTCCACCGGTGCTTCATCTTCATCGCCTGCGATGTCCCAAGTAGTAAAAGCAGGCGTTAAACGCTACCCCCAAAAAAAAACATCCCCTAACTGAGGGCACAAAAGAGATTAAAACAATACAATGATATTAATATAGCATTTAAATTGTAAATAACGACTCTAAACAAAGTTATGATTTAACACTTAATATAAAAATCACTATAAATAAATGGACAATGTATCTGGCATAAAATATTCGAATTTGTAAATAATAAATTATTTTTAATATGGCAAGTGCAAATTTAAAACCAATGCTTTAATAAATGAATTCCTCAACTTATATTTTCTGCAAAAGTATACAGAACACATCTCCAATTCGTAAGGCGACAACGTCAATTTAAGATAATATTTCATGTAAATGGTTTAAGTATTCAATATTGTTAATTCATATTTCATGAGTTTCCAAGCGATATATTCAAATTTATAAGAAGTATGGCATATTTTTAGTTTGAAACTTTTATTGCATGAAAAATAATGAATAATGTATTTTTGTTACCTAATGCACATTTTGCATTTTAATAAGGAATAATTTCTAGCTTTCCGAAACTAAGAATCGTATCATGCCACTGCTCCGTAGGAAAGATATCTACGTTACGTCTCGCTGTCCTCCTCAGGTCGAAACTAAATACAATAAGTTTGCTTCTTGCGTAGTTTAAGAAAAATTGATAGCGCAAATTAAATATGCCAACCGTGTTCCCCATACCTAGTTTAAATTAGCCTTTTCTTTCTTTGTTTACCCTCCTCGTATGTGGGACTTAACAAGCCAGCCCATCGGTCAGATGTCTGTGGAGGATCAGAGAGATGTCCGGATGCTGGGGATGAAGGGAGAAAGTGATATAAAATGGTGAAATGATTGACAGAAATGATAGGAGAGGCAATTTTGAAGCAATTGGTGGAGGAATTTGTTGGGGGAAACGGGTAAACCCGGAGAAATCACACATAGAAGTCGCTTTGTCCACCAGTAATCCCACAAGCGGTCTCCTGGGATCAAACCTGGGCCGCCCAGGTAAAAGAAGATCGGTTTAGCCACGGTGATTCGTAAGGCATGCTTAAATATAATATAAAGAAATAATGACCTTTTTAAACGCTTCATATTACGTTTTGAACATGCTAAACTTAAAAGCCTATTTTGATATTTCAACCAATATTCACTTATAAATGATGTACAAGATCCTTTTCGCGTTCGCGCTAAATTTGAAGTGAACATTTGCTCGTGCTTGTGCTTAGTTTGAAGTAGCAATCGACTCTTATCTCAGGGCATTTTAATTGGCTTGGGCTTCACAGATATAGACTACTTGGTGATTTCTTAAATAATCCATGAATACTATTTTCTTTGTGGAATTGTAGTTAATCACAATTATTTCGTGCAATTTTTATACAAAACTGCAATCGTTCGATGTAATTATATGCTTTGTTCGAACATGAGCATTCTTACCCTCGTGACTCTTAACTACTTTTACAAGTTCCTACTTTTTCACGTTTTAGTACAAGTGTGCAGAAATTACTTAACGATCCCGCTACGTATTCTCGCTAATAACCTCAAAGTGGTCTTTTACATGCTTCGGAAAAGCCTCGTTTCTACTTTCTCTACACGTACTATGTACATAGTGTATAGAGAAGGTATTGTAATGTACCCAAAAATTCGATATCGAGATTTCACCGGAAATATATGTTTTAGAACCCCCTGAGTCTAAATTATTTTTAGACTCTGTGAACACGATAACACAAATATAAAAAACCGGTAAAATACCAAGCTTGGTATTAAATATTAGTATATTCCAAGCATGCGACACGAAGATTTTGAGAACATTCCTGCAACACAAACTACCCTTCACGTGAAAAATTGTTGGAAATTTTGATTTTCTCAAAAATGGTTCTAACGATTTTTATTAAAGTTCGGCATATTAAAGATATGAAAAATAAAATGTATCTCTTGAATTTCCTAGGTATAGCCTCTGAAGGCTACTTTATTCAGGATGGATTTTACGGAATTTTGCAAAACGGGTAAACCGTAAGAGATAGACAAAAGCTAATTTAACTGAAAATATAGAGCTCGTTAAACCACATAATTTATGTTATATACATTATTTTTGTGGATTTTATCGGTTTTTAGATATCCCTTATTAATGGTTTCAGCTTTAAAATACGTTATACATTTCTCAAATCCTGGCCATACAAACAAAGGAGCTTTAATAACATGACAACCAGCTTTTAAAAGATTTGACTGTCACTTTAGCCTAGTGTTTTCCTTTATCCCTTCTAATTACAAGGAAGCAAGTAAAAATTCCATTTCTGCTAATTTTTTTCTCGATTTACATGAAAGAAAAATGGTAGAATAAGCTTTTAAACATGAATTTGTTGCAGAGATGTAGAGAAAGTCGTGTGTATGGAACATATTAGATTGTTTTTATAATAACTGGCTTTGCAACCAGAAAATCAACACATAGCTATGATACCTGTTTATAAAAAAGCAAAATGGATAGAGAAAATCAAACACTTATACACGACGAAAGCACAAGGAATAATAAACATTGAAACCAGCGGTTTCAACATCGGAATGCATAAGAACAAAAACATTTGAACAAAAATATGACAAGAAATTCACAAAATGTCGGTAGATTTTGTGGTTAAGATATAAATACTGTCTCATAGCAAACACACAGTTATTATTATACGAAAACACTTTATTGGATTCTGTAGAAATTGAAAGGTTTATTATTCTAGTGAAATCTCAATATTGAATTTTTGATGGAATGCTGTACTTTGCTCTTCCTACCTAGACAAGTGGCAAAGAAAGTGAAAATAAATGAAATACACCGTTTCTTTTAAAGATAACCGTAAAAAAGAAGATTCAACTCTTAAAATTACGAGATACAAAGAGTGAGGCAGAAAAACTGTTTTCTTTTTTAAATACTCACTCTGACTCTAAAATCTCGTTTTTTGTTTTGCTTAAGCAGTTTTCTTTGTACGCATATCTCTGAAAGAGAATGGAGTGGCGAAATAAGAGCAAAAATGCTGCTCAGAGCCCTTTTATGTATGGTTCCTACAGAGGAAACGGAAGCAGCAAAATGTTAGATAAAAGAGAATGGACCTCTGGCTGTGCATGGGTTTCATGAGTAATGCGTGTTGTATGCGCGCAGGGGAAGGGAGGGGGAGAGAGCTCGCCGTGTAAGAGCACATGTAGTGGTTTGGTGGGTGTAACAGAATGTGGCTTGCACACAGTTATGTTTTACTGACACTTGCCCTGTTTTGCTAGTTTTATTAGCAATAACTTATGACATTTGCTGCAGATTTATTCTATAAAACAAAAGAAAATGCGGTGTGCAATGAATGGCCCTACTGGACCGATGCTGATACCATGCGTTGCACATTCTCATGGGTAGGGGAGGAAGAGAAAAAGGAATAAATTTCATCCTAGATAGAAACCAGCAGTAGTAAAAGTTACACGCACATATACTCGAATATATGCATTCCATTTCAAAATACAGCTTTAAAGGATAGCAGGAGAGATACTTTAGAAAGCTGTTTTCATACCTAACTGAACCAAAAAAAATTATGGGAACTTAAAAAGGCTATCACTGAGGAGCTTATTTCCAAAATTTTTCATAATTAAAATTTGTAAATAGGTTAAATATTTCCATTATATATAACCAGCTGCACATTATGCCTATAGTACCTTTACTATTCTACTCAAAAGTATGAAGTCTGGCCTTTGTAGCATAAATATATGTTTTGATGCAGCTCATCTTTGAGCTTCTTAGGTTTGAAAAACCTAATGTGTTTGGCTGTTTATGAACTCAAAAACGAAAAGCTGGTTAGTCAGCAAACTTCGTATTTAACTTCAGTATCTTCCAAGGATGTGAAACATGTTTCTCAAGAAGATACAAAACACAAACCACTTCCACATGAACCATTTTTACTTTCTCTATATGTATAATGTACATAGTGTATAGAGAAGGTATTGCATTCCACCCAAAAAATTTCATACCAAAATTTCACCGGAAATGTATGCTTAGGGTCTCATGTATCCAAAAAAAACATTTTCAGAAAAACGTCCGTGTGTGTGTCCATATGATTGTGAGCACGATAACTCAAAAACGAAAAGTCGGTAAAATACCAAACTTGGTATTTAAGTTTAATATCTTCCAGAGATGCGACATGAAGATTTTGAGAAAATTCCCTCCACACCAAACTACTCTTTACATGGAACTTTTTTTTCGAAAATGTTGATTTTCTCCAAAATGGCACTAACGATTTCGATTAAAATGTCATATACCAAAGACATTTACCTGATAAATAAAACGTATATCTTGAATTTTCAGGGAATAGCCTCTTAAGATTACTTTATTCTGGAGCAATTTTACGGAATTTCGCATAACTGCTAAACCGTAAGGGTTGGACAAAAACTTACAACACAAAAAATGTAGAGCACCTCAAAAAAACACAAAAAAACACAAAAAACACAATTTTTCTTATATACATTTTTTTTGTGGAGTTTATCGTTCTTTAGATGTTCTTGTTTTTGGTTTCGCTTTAAAAAACATACTTTTCTCATACAGGAATTTGTCGACTCCTGTCCAAACAAACCAAGGAACTTTAGTCACATAGCAGCCAACTTTTACTATCACTTTAACCAATAGTACTCCCTTATTTAGCTTCTACTTACAAGGAAGCAAGTAATAGGACTATTTCTGCTGATTGTTTCTCGATTAATAGGAAGTAAATAGAAGCAGAAGGTTTTTAACAAGAATTAGTTGCAGATATATAGTGAAAGTTATATGAATGGAACATATCAGATTTTTCGAAAACATTTTCCCCCAAAATAACTATTGATTTTTATTAAAATACTATATATTTCAGATATTTCCATGGAAAATCCAATGCACAAGCAGATATGTGAAACAAGCAGATTAGTACAGGGGTGATCCCCAATTCTTACCGACTAGTATTAATTACTTTGCTAAACCATTTAGACTACAGTAAATAACATGAACAACACTGTATTTAAATTATATTCTTCTACATTTACAATGATTTCGTTAATTTCTGGGTAACCTCTGCTACAGCTATTTTCATCTGCTCAAAAATGTGCGTCATTTAAACAAGACATGCATTTTCACTGGCGTAATATTTGAAAACACATTTCTCAAGGAATAGAACCAAAGTTAGCCAAAATGTCAGCTGCAAAGAATCTGAATTACATGCGTTCTGCCACTGATAACTGTTTAGATAGATCGATATCATGTTTATTCTGGCACAAACTTTTAAAAAAGCAATTATTTTTCGTGGATTGTATCTGCAAACCCAACCTAACCCTTGTAGGTTCGACTTGCATAGGATTTACAAAGAAGTCAAAATTATTTCCCAGGAAATCATTTACTTAGATTTCTGGTAAGGAGTATAATTATTAACATGCTTATTATTTGTATTTAGGAAGGATGGCGTAGAGGACAGCATCCGACATGTAATTGCCTCTTCCCTAACATGGCACAAAGTTTTTGATTGTATCGTACATGTGTACTATATTTTGACTTTGGATAGTGGTTAAGCTCATTTATAGTTTTGTTTATTTCATTATTTACTCCCTTTCCAAATAGTATATGCTCGAAATACAGGAAATAGTTTCCAAGGCGAAAAGCATAGCTTTATATACAGGCTTAGAACCTGCCACGACTTTCCGATTGGAACTCTGTCGCGGTCCACCATTGCAGGTTAATAGGTTATATCATACATGGACATAATGCGATAAACATCAAGAAAACGAAAATAATGGCTTTCAAAAATGGTTATATGTATGGCAGGGAAGAAAAATGGTATTACGAAGGGATAGAAATTCAAAATGTTAAGCAATACTTCCTATTTAGAAGTAATATTTAACATGAAAGGAAAATAGAACAAACATCTGTCAATCACTAATTATAAGACACAAGGGCAGTTAAACGAACTATTTATTGCTTACTCTCTCGCGTACACCTGATGTGCCAGAGGATAAATTAGAAAATATGTATAACTCTGTGAGAAGACTAACTTTGTTATACAGAAGTGAAGTTTGGAGCTAGAAAACAGCAGAGCACGTAAACAAAACGCAGCTAGTGTTTTGGAAGAGAGTTTTTGTAGTTTCACAAGGGTCATCAAATGCTTGAGTTATAGGAGAGATGGAATGGCATGAATAGGCAGTAAAAAATCTGATGTGTTCCATTCACATGACTCTTTCAATATTTCTGCAAGTAATTATTGTTAAAACGCGTATGCTTCCCTTTACATTCTAATCGAGAAAAAATTAGCAGAAATAATCTTATTACTTGCTTCCTTGTAGGTAGAAGTGAAATAAAGGAGTACCATAGGTTAAAGTTATAGTCAAAAGCTGGTTGCTATGTGACTAAAGTTGCTATGTTTGTATGGACAGGAGTTGACAAATTCCTGCATGAGAAAGGTATGTTTTTCAAAGCTGAAACAAAAAACAAGGAAAATATTAAAAACGATAAATTCCACGAAAAAATGTATATGACATAAATTGTGTGTTTTAATGCGCTCTACATATTTATATGGTAAGTTTTTGTCCATCTTTTATGGTTTAGCAGTTGTGCAAAATTCAGTAAAATTCATCCATAATAAAGTAGTCTTCAGAGGCTATTCCCAGAAAATTCAAGATAGACATTTTATTTGTCAGGTAAATATCTTTAATATACGAAATTTTAATCAAAATCGTTAGAGACATTTTTGAGAAAATCAGAATTTTCGAAAATTTTTCAATGTAAAGGGTAGTTTGTGGTGGTGGATTTTTCTCAAAAACTTCGTGTTGCATCCCTGGAAGATACTAAACTTAAATACTAAGTTTGGTATTTTACTGAGTTTTCGTTTTTGAGTTATCTTGTTCACAGGCACACGGACACACTGACACACGGACACACACGGACCTTTTTCTGAAAATCCTTTTTTTGGATACAGGGGACCCTAAAACATATATTTCCGGTGAAATCTCGGTATCGAATTTTTGAGTGGAGTGCAATACCTTCTCTATACATTATGTACATAGTAGGTATAGATATTATGTACATAGTACGTATAGAGAAAGCAAAAACAAGAGCCGTGAAGTACTGGTTGAGGCTGATGCAGCGAAATTATTCCACTCTACTTTCTATATGTTATAAATACCAGTGGGAAAACTTGAGTCACAGGTCTTTGACTACTGAAGTCGATTGAACTTGGGCTGCTGAGAAAATTAGGAATGGGGTCAGTATGGCAAAGAGCCGAAACAAATGGCAAAAGCATTAGAAAAAATGTCAAAAGATCGACAGCAATTGGCCAGCAGGAAATGTTTTTGAGTCGTAAAAATTTATTTCGTTTGCTAGCTCAAGCAATTTGCCCATCTGTGGTTTGCTTGAAGACTGGGTACATATTTTGGCAGAATGTGCACGGTGCACAGTGGAAGAACCAGCAAACAAACAAAAAATATTCAAGTCTCACTAGGAGGATATTGGCATTTTGGGATCTACTGGTTGACCAGAAAAGCTGACAAAACATAGGCAATTTCCTGGCTAAAACGCGCGAAACCAAATCAAAGTGATTCTGTCAGTTAAATTCACTTTATCTCAATGCTTTCTCTTTTTCCTTTCTTTAATTTTCTGTTTTGTATCGTTTCATCTACCTTTAATTTTTATCTTAAATATGTACGCATGGTCAACGATCCTTGCAATAAGCTTCTGTGTACTAACATTAATAATTTGACATCTAAAGTTATTTATCTATCTACATAAAACATATACCTGCACGTATTTCGAACTTCGCAACGACACCTTCTGGAACCAGTACATGAGCATGCCTGGCCTAAAGTGTTATTCCTATTCTAACTACAAATAAATATAAAAATGTAAAATAATTTATATTAATAGTTATCCTAAATTGAATTAGTATATCGAAGAATAGGCTTTTGTAGAAATTGTGGAAGAAGAGATAGAACAAGTTATATGAATGTTAGCACAAAGTATTTCTGTTTCAGTCAATATCTCTGAATCCAATGAAAAAGTTAATGTGTAATTTTTTTATTCAAAGCACATCTCTATCTCATTACTAGCAAAATCCTTATTGCATTGCATCAAGTATATCATGTTGATATTTCCCTATTTTGAGGTCCCTAATCCAAATGAAATCAATTTAACAAAAGGTTTCGCTGGTGGGCTTCTTATGAAAAAAGAATAATGACTATGGAACTAATAGGAATAAAAGTCAAACTTACTATATAAGTTCAGTATTTTAAAAAAATGAAATATGAATATATTCAGGAAAATTTTCAGTTCAAAATTGTCCATTACAATTAAAATTTTCTCTTATGTTTTGTTCTTCAGAGGTGGATGTATTGAGTTTTATTAAATTAAAATTTGTTCAAGACCTTACACAGCATATAAAACATATATCTCGAATTTTCTGAGTATAGTTTTACAAAATTATCCTTAGGAAGTCCTTATATGACTTTCTCTAGCTGTTCCATAAATAAACTTCTTTCATCTATGTTATGATAATTTAGATAAAATTAGCGGCAACAGTTTTACTGCATGCTTTCTTGTAAGTAGGAGGGAAATAAGCGAATACACTAGGCAAAATCGATAGTCAAATCTTTTAAAATTTATTGCTATGTGAAACAATTGAAATCCGGTTCTCTTTTGCATTCTCAGTAGTAAAACAAGAGAGATGAAACATAAAATGACTTTCCGCTTGAAAAATGTTTAAGTAGTCTAACTTCAAAACCATTAACAAGGAATATCTCGTGAGACGGATTGTTGCCCAGGTGAATGAGCGCACAGCCTATACCTTAATTGATTAAATTGTTTAGGTTAATTAGTAAGTAAGATATCAAGTATTTATTATATATCGGATGTTCAGAGAGATTGTTCCTGGAAAGCGTTCCAAACTTCAACCCGTGAGTTCTCCAGCGACGAATTCAGTTGTTTACTCTAGCTCTTTGTATATTGCAAGAGGGGAAAGACGCTATTGTGTGGTCACGTCTCAGTAAGAGAAAGTGAAGGTGACATATAAACCGCGGAACCACAAGGAAATTTAGGTCAAGAATCACGTTAAAGACATATTGACCCATTAGAATTAATCATGTCACGGCAGAAACGCACCCCAAGCCACTTTCGGCGCCAAAAATGGGCAAATGAGATTACAAGTTGGGAGTTTTGCACGTGGGTAGAATTTGCTATAAACATAAGAGTATTCGCCGCAATTTTCAGGCAGTTGGAATGTAACTACACGTACAATCTGTGATGCTCGAAACAAGAATCCTCGTAAAGATAGTAAGGTTATTGCCGTGATTCAAACAGTTGAAATAAATTTCACGCGTAACCTGCAACGCCGGAACAAGGAAGCCACGGCGGAAATTCAGTGTCTAATTATTCTGCACGTAGCAGTCGTACTCGTCGCCGCGTAAAGTTTAGTTACCTTTATGCGCGTTACGCTCTTGCTCGAGGGAAATTATATCGGAACTCAATCGGGCCAGGAACGTTCTCGGGAACGCTCGTGAAGAGAAATAAACCTTGACTGAACGAAAAGTGCCGACGTTATTTTAAGTTAATTCCCGTACCACTCCCTGGAGATCACCGTAGCTAAATACCTGAGCTAGATATAAGTTCTCAATTGCTCGTCGCTGAGTCCACCAACAGCCGAGGAGCATCGAGAACAGACTTTAGCAGCTGCAACGCCGGAGAGATGACCAGTCGTCGCTGCGCAGCCCAGCACCACCAGGTACCCACCAGCTCATTGCGCCCACACTCGGAAATGTTTAACTCTAAAAGAAAAAAATTATAAATAACAAATTTTGTAATTTAATGGTACTACAATTTTCTGCAGTAAGTTTTTGTATTTCTTACGATTCTGAGTTATACAAAAGTCATCCAGAATAAACAGATATTCAGAAGATGTTTACAATTCAATTTTACTGGCCTGAATTGGAGCCCGACCCGTTGAAGATTCATATATTTTAACAGGACAAATTCTAACTATTTTATACTTCCTTGAGATATGCAATTCATATGTCATAAAATATCTTAAAAATATGGCGTTTTAATCAAAATCGTTAGAGCCATGTTTGGGAATATAAAAAATTTGGAAAAATGTTCCAGTAAAGGGTAATAAGGGGATTTTGTTTTGGTAGACTTTAAACTTAAGTTTGGTTTTTTATCTACTTTTGGTCTTCAATCTATGCTGTCCAAAGACACACATTTACACAATCACACACCTATACACACATGGATATTTTCATTAAAATGCTTTTCTGCCAAAAAGAAGTATTTCCCGTTAAATCTCGGTTTTGAATTTTTGTTTTGAAATACAATATATTCGCTATCCACTATGTACATTGTGTATATGTGTTGAAGAAAGTAAACATTTGCATTCTCCATTACCAAGAAACCCTATTAATAGTTTGAAGTTTTTGATAGCTTGGTAGTTTTAAAGAGATTCAGTTGTTTATCGCGATACTATGCAAATCGTATAATATATTAATAGTATTATGTATAAAGCAGCCAGCTTTTAAACATTTGACGTCTCTTTGATTTCCTATATCCCTCTTGTATCGACAACGAAATAAGCAATAAAACTAGTTTTCCAGCAGTAAATAAGCAGTTAACAGGCTGTTCCGTAGCTCAGTCGGTAGAGCAGGTGCATGCTATGTACCGGATTTGATTCCTGGATATTGCTTATTTTCCTCGGAGTTTGGGAGTGTGAATGACAGTAGGATTGTATGTGTGTGTGATAAAATGAATAAAACCAAAAGAAAAACGGAAAATCTCTGAAAACAACGCAGGAGTTAACACTGTGCCGATATGCAATTTGTTCCAAAACTAAAATGCCTTGGATATGATTGTGAAGTTAAAGGCGGTGTGAATTAATCAAAAAAAAAGGTATGTGATACATTCAGATGACTTTCTCCAACTATTCAGCAACAAACTACTCTTACAAAATGTTTAACCTTTAATTCTCCTTGGCAGTCTTCCCCGATTTTTGGCCACAATTTTTCTCCTTGGTTTCAGTTCTTCCGCAACGCCTGAACGGAGAAGCGTATCTAGAGTTCCTGTAAAACACCGTGCTTGCATTGCTGGAGAATATGTCTTTGGAAATACGATAGCATGATGGAGCACCTGCCCACTTCCCTATTACTGTTCGTCGACACATCAACGATATGTATAGGACATGAAGACTGATACATGACCTACTCGATCGTCGGATTTGAAACCCCAGGATTTTTACCTGTGAAGATCATTGTGAAAGGTGAGCCTTTTGCTGTCTCTTCAGCAACGCGCCCATCAAGTCTGTGAAGATATTCGAATACAGCCGCGAACATTCTAACGAGTAAGGCAATCGATGATGCGACGTGCGCACTCGTGCATTGCACCTCTTTAAAGGTCTGTTGTAACATACATGGGATTCAGGTCATGAGCTGTGTACCAGAAGTATTTGATGTCGTTATTCAGAGTCATCTATCATGAAAACTGTGTATTTCCGGATACAAGATGATATGAACTCTTGTGCCGAATTTCTAGTCCGAAATAACTCCCTGAATTTTTCGGTAAATATTGCAATATATTTACTGAAATTATTAGCCTTTCAGACAACCACCTTAGTTGTAAATACAAGCAGCTCTGTCTGTCACTTCAAGCACATTGTACAAAGACTTGCTGTTTTTTAAAAACAGGTTTTCAGACTTATCCAAAACGATAATACGTTTAATAAAATCACTCTATGAAACGACTGCAGTTGCACTGCAGAGGCGATAAGCAGATGCCATTTGTCATTTTTCAGAGGCGGTTCATATGTGTAAGTGCATAATATGAGAAGTAGTTGAAGAATTTGACACCAGATTTATAGAAATGATAGACTTGGTATCTGATATTCAGTTATTTCTGGCTCCTTTTTCTGTTGCATTAATACTGTTTGTACCACGCTACAACTATAAGTGATACATTTGCAGAATGAAATTATTCTCAAAGACAAATTCTAGAATAGAAAAAATCTGCTTCTACAGCATTTCCCATGATCACGCTTTCCAGACTGTCATTTTGCTACCCAGTATCTTACAGAGGACTGCCACGGAAGTACCCGACCTAACATAGAAAGCAAAAACATTTTGGGGAACTACTTTCAGCTCGATGCATTTTCCCCAGGGATGTTCACTAGCTTCGAGACCCTGTTTATAGTGAAAACTATCGAGTTCTGCAAAACAACCATCAATTGGAGACTCCACCTCTTCATTGTTGGCAAACATTCTTCCATCAAGCCATTTCTGCAAGTTAGGAAACAAAATAATCATAGACGGCTAAATCTGTCGAATAAGGTGCATTTTATTTTGGTCATGGCGATAATGGAAGTGTGAATTTGTGCATTGTCTTGATGAAACAAAGTTTTCTTTTTCATTAAATGCGACCATTTTTGTCGATTTCATCACTCAAAAGTTTTAAAAAGTTCGCAAAGTATTCGCCATTGATTACTTTTCCTTTTTTAAGATAATCAATGAAAATTATCCCGCGTGCGTCCCAGGAAACTGACGCTATGTCCTTGCCTGCAAATGGAACTGTCTTCGCCTTCTTTAGAGTTGATTCTCCCCTTCCAATCCACTACTTTGATTATTCTTTCGTCTCAGGTGTGAAGTGATGGACGCAGGTTTCTCCACTGTTATGAATCGATGCAAAAACTCAGCTTTATTGCAGCGAAGCATTGCCAAACATTCGACTGAAACATCCTCACGATGCCGTTTTTATTCTATTGTGAGCAAACGCGGCACACGCCTTGCATACAAATTTCTCATATCCATATTTTCAGTCAGTATGAGATTACAGACCTTATTGAAATACCTGCAATATCATCGAGCTCGCGCATTTTCATTCAACGGTTATCCAATAACATTTTGTGAATTTTCTTTACAATTTCGGGACTGGTAACCTCATTTGGTCGACCACTACGATGTTCGTCTTAGCAGCTCGTACAGCCAGGCTTAAACTCTGCCACCCAATATTTCTCTGTTGTAAACGAAGGAGCAGACTCCTCCAAAGTAGAATCTAGTTCAGCTTTAATATTAGTTGCACTAAGACCTTTCAAATGAAAGTATTGTATCACATAGCGATGACCAGTTTTATCCATGTTTACAAATTCTCTGAGAGCATTCACTAATGACGGCTGTCAAACAAATGCTAAACCATGGAAAATCGTCAAACTTCAAACTTAAGCTTTCAAAGTTTGGTACTTCTTTACCAGTGTTGTTTTCAGGCCGGGTACTTCTGACAGCCCCCGTTGCTTGTTTCCATCTACATATTAATGTGAATAGTTGTTTACACTGAAAAAGGCTTAAAACCCAGCTATCAAACTATAGCTTAAAATGTAACCTCCGTTTTTGTGTGAGCCAGAGCACAGTGACTAATGCTAAACAATGATTTCAGATCCAAAGAATTGAACATCTCAACGTAGTAGTACAGACTCATAGTACATTTATACCACACTTACACCAACAGTGTACGCATTGTAAAAGCAGTAATCCATTTTCACAAGGACAAAGAAACGATTTGTTTAAATGCCGTCATCATAACTTAACCGTCTTTTCTAAGACATAATAAAGAATGTTACACTGTAAAGAGTTTTCAGTGTTCTTTAAGTGTTATTTTGTTATGCGATAATTAGTAATATTTTGTTTCTTATGCAATAAAGTCTATTTCTGTTTACAGTTATTTTATATCAAATTAATAATATTGAACATCCTCCTTTGTCTTTATATTCAGTAGCTATCACCAATAGTTTAAGATTCACAACAGACGATCTTTAATAGAGAATATGCCGCTTAGACAGATGGGTCCCGCCACTGTACGATCTATCGTCAGTCGTGCTGAGTAAACAGTTCCCGCGCTTGACGTTATACTTGTTTCCGGTGAACCTACTTTGGTGAACGTCAAAGGGCAAGTTAGACGGTGATTGCCACAGGGGTCGTAGAGAACTAACCCAAACAATTGATAGAGCAGCTGTTGGACCTCTTATGGATAAATAAAGCAGAAAATTAAAACGTCCATGATAAAACTTCAGGCTATTTAAATATGGTAAGTATTAAACATTTACAAGGAGAGCATGAATAGAGCTTATAACGAAATAGATTATACAACATTTTATGCTTGCCCTTGTGACATTATGTATTGTGGAGATTAATTGTTTTGTGAAAACAGTTTGTAAGCGCATTTGCATACCCCTGTGAGGGTGGCCTTGTTTACTAGTGGAGTTAGCTCACGCTCCTGTTCCTATGCTCACAGCGTGCACATATAATAAGCCAAGTCTTGAAATCCTAACTCTGGATATAACACTCAGGATACTCGAATTTTATATTTTGATATGTCAAAAAGCATACTTAACTGAAATTATATAACTCAGCTCAATTATGATAAGCTAGCAATACGCCACGAAGAAAATTCTTTTTGGAAATAGTAAATAATACCTAATGCTTTATATGTGAACACACTCTTTCTCTCTCTCTGTATTTCTCTTGTTCTTTTTGTTATTCTATATTCAAATTTTAATTTTAACTATCCCCCTGCCTCTGATATTCATTTTCTTTCTCCCTCTCTCTCCCTTTACAAGCTTAATCTATTTCGCTTTATTTGTCTTCCTCTCCATCTTAACTCATTCTCAGCTTCTCCATCTGTTTCCTCAAACATTCTCAGTCTTTTTCCTTTACATACTCCTCTTTCTCTTTCTCTCTCTCTGTCTTTCACTGACTCCATCTATTCTCTGCCCCAGATAATTAATACTTTTAATTATTCCTCTCTCTTTCCTTCTCACTTATATATTCTACTCGACGTCGTCTCCTCCAGTATCTCTCTTTCTTTTACTCTGTCGTGTGTGTGTATGATTGTTTGAAAATTTCAAATAAAGATTTATTTAGTATGCATAATCCTGTGGATGCTTTTGTTTAAGTACTGAGACCGGTACTAACTGTTTCCCTCGCAATTATTTAAATTTTCAAACAACAGTAAAGAAAAATTCGTAAAAATATGAATGGAATTTAAGTAAATAAAAGGACCAGTCAGACTTATTATGGCTGTAGGAAAACGCAACAATAAGCGTAATTTTTACAATTGCATTTATCTTGTATCCCAATGAGATCCTACTCTTTTGACAAAGTATGCTAAAACATAACCTTCTCTATGTGAGAGCTAAGGTGTATTACAGAAATCCTACAACAACCAGTTCTGTCTTTATTGAATAAAAACCATTTTGTGAGGCATTGTTTATCTCTTAAAAATACAATAAGTTTATAAACTTATACTATAAAATAATATTTGTGTAACAAAATACATTTTAGGTTTTAAACTATTTAACTCAAAAGTTAATTCTTTTTTTAATTTAAGATAATTTTAGTAAAATAAAGACAAATACAATATACTATTCAATTAATTTAGAAGACAATTTAAATAACTTCAAAGAAAATAATATACTCTTTGCTAAACACAACCCATTGAGTTTTATTTAAAAAAAAAGCTTCAAATAAATAAGCATATTCGCTGTAGGGAAAAGGATTCCCCATTTCGTTTGTGCGTCTCTAACATCTACATGGCACGGAATCCAGATGATGTTTTCTGTATTTTTAAAAAGAGAACAGGTAAATCCTAAATGGTTGGTGTTTATTTGGGGTTGGGGTTAAGAGCTACGTGGGCTATTTCTGTCAGATGCTTGCAACATTCATGACATTCACTACTGGAACGGATTCTGCACTCTAAGCAACAACTTTTTACATTACTGACCCAATTAAACCTACAAAGGAAATGTGACCTGACGTATCGAACTTATAATGAGTATGTTCGAAGAATGGAGTTTGGGTGTCAGAAAATAATAATGTAACCGTACGGAGTGTGGTAGAACCATGTTCAAATCCCGGCTGTGGCACTGAGTTATTTAACTAGTTCCAATAATAAAAAATCGTTACTAGGTGTAATATTCAATACATATAATAGAGGAATATTACCATTATAATAAAAATCTGATGTGTACCTTTCTCTATATCCCTGCAAAAGATTATTCTTAAAAAGCTTATATTTCTATTAACTTCATGCTAATGAGTAAAACATAAGCAGAAATAGCCATATTACTTGCTTCCTTGTAAGAAGAGGTGAAATAAGGGAGTACCATAGGTTAAAGTGGTAATCAAAAGCTTGTTGCTATGTCATAGCAGAAACCAAAAATAAGGAATGTCACAAAAACGACGAACTCCACGAAAAAAATGTATATAACATAAATTGTGTGTTTTAACGTGCTCTACATTGTTTGTTAAGTAAGTTTTTGTCCATCTCTTACGATTTAGCAGTTATTCAAAATTTAGTAAAATTCATCAAGAATAAACTACTCTTCAGAGGCTATTCCCAGAAAATTCAAGATATGCATTTTATTTGTCAGATAAATATGTTTAATATCCGAAAGTTTAATCAAAATCGTTAGAGCCATTTTTGAGAAAATCAAAATTTTCGAAAAAAGTTCCATGTAAAGGGTAGTTGGGGGTGGGAGGATTTTTCTCAAAATCTTCGTGTCGCATCCCTGGAAGATACTAAACCTAAATAGCTGGTTTGATATTTTACCGACTTTTCGTTTTTGAGTTATCGTGTTCACAGACACACGCACACACGGACACACACACACACACACACACACACGGACCTTTTTGTGAAAAGTGCTTTTTTTGGATATTGGGGACATTAAAACATATATTTTCGGTGAAATCTCGGTATCGAATTTTTGGGTGGAGTGCAATACTTTCTCTATACACTATGTACATAGTGTGTATGGAGAAAGTAAAAATAGTCTAGTTGTCGATAACTAGTTAATGTTACTCGGATGCTTAGTCTTACGGTGGTAAGTCGCCTTTAAGGTAGTTCTCTGAAGGGAGGTATACTGGTTGGTTGAAAAGGGTAAAACACGTTTAATCAGTTGGAATATTATATGGCACACCGGAAAGTTGTCACATTAGCTCAACGATTAGAGCAACATCACGCAGAGCGGCAGAACCGTGTGCAAATCCCAGCTAAGGCATTGCATTTTTCAACTGGTTCCAATAACAAAAAATCGTTGGCTGGTGTAATATTCAAAAGAGAGGAGTTTTATCATTATTATAAGTAAAGTGTCTATCAAGTAGGCCAACTGTCCCGTATTTGACACGTGCAGACTTGCCTTCGTGTGTAAGAAGAGTTGCAGAACTCAACGGGACTAAACCATAAGTGGGGGACTTGCGAGAGCGATCTTCGTTTTACATCTCCTGCTTACCAGCGGAGATGGTGAGCGACTCTCGCTCATTGAGAGGAGCGTTTAACTCGCTAATGTTTGATTAATGTGAGGACGAATAAACCTTCAACCATCATTACATAAAGTGGAAATATACAGTAAAATAACTAAATTAAACAATATATGGATCGATTTTGAGGCAAGACCAGCTAAGAAAGGTGCCACAAATGTGCTCATTTATATCACTTCCAGTAGTGTTATCTGGAATTGTAACTTCAGCGGTAAAGAAGACAGGATTTATTGCTTTCCCAGAGTTTTTTTGAGATAGTGCAAAGATCAGAGGTATAAAAACAGGTTGCTCATGCCTAGGTTGGTTACACCCTTCCACTACCTATATCAAAGGACTTGATCAAAGAATCAGCCAGGTCCAAGGAGCACCAATGTCATGCTTAAGATCAATTATTCGTATATACAGGTTAAAATATTATGAATTCCAATTACATGACTTTCTCTACCTGTTTTGTATACAAACTATTCCTGAATAAGATTATTCTACTTTCTACTTCATGGCAATTTAAATAAACATTAGTAGAAATGGTCTTATTACTGTTTCCTTGTAAGAGAAAGAAAATAAAAGAATACACTAGGCTAAATTGGTAGACATTTCTTTTAAAAGCCAAGATCTTGAAATTTGATCTTGAAATTTAGTTCTCTTTGCATTGCCAGGAATAAGACAAAAGAAAAATGGATGACAACTTCCTGTTTTAAAATAGAAACCAGTAACAAGGAATATCTAGGAAGCCCTTAACTGCTCAAAATAGCATACTACATGGCAAAAATTATCTGTTCTATCGGTCGCTATATTTTTGTGTATAGTATCTCTCTCTTTTACTGTTTTGCAAAAGACATTCAGAATGCAGATGATTTCATAGGCTATTACCTGAAATTTCAAGATTAACATTCTATTTTTAAGTAAATATATTTGACATATGGAGCCTTACACAAAATCACTATTTATGAGGTAATAAAAGAATAGAAAATGTTCCATGGGCGGTGGATTTTCATGAACATACTTTTTTGTCCTATCTTTGAAAGATGCTGAACTTAAATATTCGGCTTGGTATTTATACCAATACACGCGCAAAGGAAGGCCCACAGTGAGGCAAAACAGTTTTGGCCCGGCAGAGCCAGATACAAAATACAACATTCATATAAGAGAAAATGTATTAAATAACTAAAGGATGTGACAAAAGTGAGAAAAAGCTAAATAACGTATAGTAAGTGAAGTATTGTCACTACAATCATGGAGATACACCTAATCTAAGACTAGTCGGCAGGTCTATAAGTAATAAATGAAATTACCACGTGCTTCATGGCAAAACCATAAAATAAAACAATTTCCAGAACTCTTAGCTCTAGAGAGGATTTAGCAAGAACAGGTGCCCCATTAGCTTTTATGTACAGTTCTTAAAAAACCGTCCATTTTATTTTCTCTGCAAGTACTATGTACATAGTGTATAGAGAAGGTATATTGTAATGCACACAAAAATTCGATATCGAGATTTCACCGGAAATACATGTTTTGAGACGCCCTGAATCCAAAAATAGGATTATTAGAAAACTTTTCAGGTGTGTGTGTCTGTGGGCAGCATAGCTCAAAACTAACAGACCGTTAAATACCAAATTTGGTATTTAAGTTTGGTATCTTCCATGAATGTGACACAAAGATTTTCAAGCAAATATGACTAACCTTTTCATGGAACTTTTTTTCGAAATTGTTTATTTTCTAAAATATGGCTCTAACGATTTTAATTAAAATATCGTATATTAAATATATATGACAAATAAAATGTGTATCTTGAATTTTCTGGAAATAGCCTCTGAAGACTACTTTATTTTGGATGAATTTTATGAAATTTTGCATAACAGCTAAACTGTAATAGCTGGACAAAAACTTACCGCAAAATAATGTGGAGCACATTAAAACACACAATGTATGATATATACATTTTTTCGTGGGGTTGATCGTTTTTAAGATATTCGTTGTTTCTGGTTTCAGCTTTAAAAAACATACTGTTCTTACCCAGGAATTTGTCAACTCCTGTCCATACAAACAAAGGAAGTTCAGTCACATAGCAACCAGTTTTTGACTATTATGACTGTGTATTTCCTTTGTCTTTTTATTTTCGTGTTTACTCTTCTAATTCTTTGTTGTGGTTGTTGTTTTAATATTGCTTGTAATGTGTATTACAAAAGCACGTACGGTCTGTGGACCCGTGCGACTGTTGAAATTCTATGTATGATATTGCTATATTAATAAATACACTTATTCATTCATACTTTAATCTATGGTACTCCCTTATTTCGATTCTACTTACACGGAAGCAAGTAATAAGACTATTTGTGCTAATTTTTCTCGATTAAAGTAAATTATATATTACAGTATAAAACAGTGCAAACGGATACGAAATTTGAAGCTGGAACTTGTTTGTTAGAAATCTGTCGCTCTAACTCACATAAAGTTATAATTGCAAGCAGTTAGTTAAGTTTGTTGTAAATACGAGAACATGTGTTGGGAGGAGGATGTTATACCGTTTCGATGGGAGTCCAAGCTGTGGTGGTTGGTGAATTGACCGCTGTACGACGGCCACAGTGAGGAGGAAAAGCGCTGAACAAAATATAAAAATCTGACGTGTTCCTTTCGCATGACTTTCTTTACATCTCTGTAACAAATTCTTGTTAAAAAGCTTATTCTTTTCTCTACTTCATACTAATCAAGATAAACATTACCGAAATGGACTTATTTACTTGCTCCCTTGTAAGTAGAACCGGAATAAGGGAGTACACTAGGCTAAAGTGATAGGTCTTTTAAAAGTCGGTTGCATGAGATTGAAATTTGTTGAACCAATAACAAATAATATCTCAAATATGGTGAACACCACGCAAAAATATTTACGACATAAATTGTGTGTTTTAAAGATATCTACATTTCTGTGTAGCAGGTTGTTGTCTGTCTCTTAAGGTGTATCAGTTATGCAGAATGAATAAATCTTCAGAGGCAGGTGCCAGAAAATTCAAGGTATTAATTTTATTTGTTATGTAAATATACTTAAGATACGTATTTTAATCAAAATCCTTAAAGCCATTTTTGAGAGAAACATTTTGAAAACATTTTTCCATGTAAAAGTTTTGGGCGGGGGATCTTCATCAAAATCTTCGTGTCGTATCCTTGGAAGATACTAAGTTTAAATACCAAGTTTGGTGTTTTACCGACTTATCGTTTTTGAGTTATCGTGTTCACAGACACACGCATCCATTGATTATATTACATTTTACTTTTTGTAGGTTAAATATAATTTTTTTTTGAAGGGAGTTTAATTCTTACCTTATTTTTTATTTTTGGATGAGGTTATCAACCTGATCGTATACAGACTGGTATTTTACATAAACACGAGTCTTTTTCTAAAACTTCTTTTTTATATATACAGGGGACCCAAAAACGAGTATTTGCAATGAAGTATTGTTGTCAAACTTATATCTTAAGACCAGCTGACAAATAGAGACTGAAATAGATAAAATGCCTACAATTCTGAATATCAGAAGAATTCCAAGATGAGCATTAAAGTATAAACCTAAAGGACGACTCTTAGTTGGAACGGAACATGTTTAGGAGGCATACGATAGTTCCAACTCATAATTTTAAGAAAGGAAGTGTTAGAATGAAAAGCTCTATACCAAAGCCGGGATTTGAATCACAGAGCTTCTGGTTTCCGCTCAGTGCTCTGACCACCGAGCTTCCATTGCAATAGGCCAACCGAAATTAAATTCCCCAACTGACTCGTGTTTTTTCCCGTTTTTCCACAGGGACATCTTAAATTTACTTTCAGATGACATAACTCAATCATAAGTACTTCAAATCCCGAATTCATAGTTTAACTATTAGGTCAGTCTTTAAGAAATAGTGGTTTCTTCCACACTAGCCGTGTGTAGGACAGAAGTGGCATTGAATTTTCAATCTGAGTACCTTTCGAATTTATTCGCTTTACACGGATAGTGTGGAAGGATCAACAATTTATCATAATATTAACTTTATAAAAATGTATTTTTCGCATATCATTTTCCTACTACTTACTCCCATAATTGATTTAATAACTCATTTTGGCAAAGGAATTACTTATTAGTTGTAACTACTCCCGTAGCAAATTATTATTCATCTGAAAGTGAAGATTGTCAAAATATATTATATATAGATACTACTTAGTCTATAACTGCATAGAGTTTAAATCATTCGTTAACAATGAACTGATTCTTCAGTTCTCCAGTAGTAGCACTGGACACTTTTTGGTTAAAATAACTTTCAGATTACAATATTGCACCAAATCTAATGTGTCCCTTAATGCGCTAATCTGCTACATTAGTTGTAAATACATTATTTTATGAATATATATACATATTATATTTTACAGTGTAGCTAATGTGAAAATTGGAATTATTGCACTCATGTTATATCAAGTAGCTCAACATTGAGGGACATTTAGTAATTTTAGGTCTATGACATTTCAATAACATGGATACTATTACCAATAACATAAACTTAAGTATACTAGATTTCCACAACTTTGAGCCTCTTAATATATGAGAATAGTAACTCTTTCTATTTCATATAGTATGTAAAATGTAGTAAAAATATACTTGGAAATTGTACCTTTTTGGTTTTTATTGCATCCAACATGATATATAAAGAATTATGACTCTCTTATAATAGGGGACTCGAATTTGGAGAAATCTTCTACATTTAAGATTCTAATGTTCATGGAGTTGAAGTGCCATAATCAAAATTAACAAACTTCTCCAATTGGTATTAGTTTAATTGTTTTTAACACAAGCCGTGTGTAGGTTAGGGTTGGATAAGTAGATCCAGATTGAAAAATCCAGTGTCATAGCCGGGAATGAACCACGGATCTCCCGGTCTGTAGCCCGTTGCTATTCCACTGAGTTACCATGGCAACATGCCGGCATAGTATTGCATTTTTCAACTGACTCGCATGTTTCCCGGTAAACCACAAGGTGATCTCAAATTATTTTGAGATGATAACCCCAATGGCGACTTACAATGTTGTAAGTACTTTAAGTCCCAGGATACATAGTATAAACAACTGTTATGGTCGAAAGTCATTTGCTTCACACGGCTTGTGTGAAACAACAATTAAACCAATAACTATTGACCACAATAGCTGCCTAGGTATACTATGAATCCTAGGGCTTAAACTAATTACAACATTGTAAGTCGCAATTGGGGTTGTCATCTCAAAATAATTTGAGATCACCTGGGAAACATGCGAGTCAGCTGAGAAATTCAATGTCACGCCGGCATGTTTCCATGGTAGCTCAGTGGCAGAGCAACCGGCTAGAGGCCTTTAGATTCGTGGTTCAAGTCCAGGTTATGGCAGTCTGGTTTACCTATTCAAGCTTCTCCAAACTTTGAGTTTCTCTATTATAATGTGCAGTAAAAAATCAAATATTCACACTGTGTACTGCACAACATTACAATATATGGAGTTTATTTATAAAATAATATATTTTCCAAGTTGCATGAAAGTAATCATAAGAAACAAATTGTCTCCAGTTTATGCTAAGGGGTTCAATATTATATTATTATAGTAACACATTCTGGATATAATTTAATCAGATAACAATAATCCTGAATAAGAGTTGAATGCAATATTTTAAATTTAAACTTAATTTAACAAAAATTTTCCAGAGTTAATGCCACTAGTGTAATTGCACTATTTACGAAATAAAACTGACCTAAATAATGGCCATATTTTGACATTTTCCTTCTTTACTTTTTCTCTTCGTTAACGAATGTTTAGCGATGTCTTTTGCTACCAACATCTGGATTACGTGTTACAAATAGCTTATCTACATGCAATATAGTAGTACAGCTTGTCGACTGGCTTGGGAATTACGTTGTAGCAGCTATTGTAATCTAAACAATGTAACAAAGCACAGTCTAAAAATCAATAGCATGTGGACTAAAATCCTGGCTCTCATCCAACCAGAGCAGGAAAGTAACAGCCCGAACAAATTCGGACAAACGCCTTCATGTGCGACCTACCTTTCAAGCCAGCAGCTAACAATATGAAATAGGAACCGTTACACTCTTCAGCTTTTTGGAAGGAAGGTAAACTAGTTATATAGTTAAAAATATAAAAATAATTACTCTGTTATATCAAATATCGCTACGAAAAGACAGCATACAAAAAATGTAGCTGATGTTATATACACGAAACATTGAAGTGAGCTAAATAATCATTTGTTAAGTATAATACCACGAAAGCATGTAATCAAGTAATATATTTACACTGAAAGGAAACTATATCGCCAATAAAGTAAGCAGAGGTATATTTATGTTACGTGTTTTAAGAAATAATGTGTCTTACAAAGTTTTATTATCAGTTTATTATGGACAAATCCATAGCCATTTGAGTTATGGTATTTTATTTTGGGGGAACCATGCTTTAGCTAAAAAGATACTTTTATTACAGAAAAAGGCAATTCGAATTTTAAGTGGTGTAGCCCCCAGAACTCACTGTAAACCTTTATTTATTAAGTTGCGTGTTTTAACTTTGACTTCATTGTTTGTGTTCCATTGCCTCTTATTTGCTAAGAAAAATAGTAATAAATACAATCTATGTTCCGAAATCCATCTTCAACACACCAGAAATAGTTCTAATATTTACATAAATAGATGTAAATATAGCAAGATACAAAATTCCTTTGAAATAATATCATTAAATCTATTTAACAAACTCAGTAACAGCACTAAAGCTCTCTCCATTGAATCTTTTAAGAGGTCAGTGAAGCGCACTTTGATTTTAAATCCATTTTATTGTTTGAATGAATTTTATAATTCTGTCAATTGTTTTTGATCTTGTTTGTATTTGACGTTGAATCCATCCATCCATACACCCACCCACCCACCCACACATCCATCCATCCATCCATCCATCCATCCATCCATCCATCCATCCATTCATCCATCCATCCATCCATCCATCCATCTTTAGCATGTTGGGGAATTTGTCAAAATTTACGCGTTTTATATATTATGTAAAATTGTATAAATATGAATTTTATTTCGTTTGATAGGTAAAAGTATTACGTCTAAACATTTAATACATATATTTCACTTGAATACCATCTTTATTTACTATGTACGTGGTACGTACGTACGAGAGTAAGTCAAAGGCACAACTGGTTATTTTGAAACCATTTAGACTTATTCCCTTCTATTACTAAACATACTGCTTTTAGCATACACTTTCTCAGGATGAGACACATTAACAAATCTCTTGACAAACGCTCATATATGTTATACTATTACTCTGATATAAACTGATGGCCGCGTCGTGGCCGAGTGGTCAGACCACTCGCCTCTCTCCTACACGGTCCGGATTCGATCCCAAGCGCCCGCATGTGAGATTTGTGGTGGACAAAGCGGAGTAGGGGCGGGTTTTCTCCGGGTTCTTCGGTTTCCCCCGCCATCTCATTCCACCGGGGCTCCATCTTCATGTATCTTCAGTGTCATCACCTGCGGTGCCAGAGCAGTAAAAGCGGGCGTTAAACACTACCACTACTGATATAAACTGATGGATTACATTCACACTACTTTCTTTAGCTATTGCAATGAACTCTTTTACGTCAGCTTATTGTTCTATCTACTGCACGCTAATTTAGATAACAGTTAGAAAAAATAGTTATGTTGTATACTCCCCCGTACAAAGTGATTAAGGAGATCCACCAGGCTAAAGCTTCCAACAAATCTTTTAAGAGCCGGTCACTGTCAGAGGAAACAAATTCCATTTTCTTTGTACGACCAGGAAGGAAATTCCTATTTAAGAAAAAGTGTTCATAAATATTGAAAAATTATAACCAATAATATAAGATTATCTCGGAAACAATTAAAAATAATTTTACACAAACTATTTGCTTAAACGATAATATTTTTGTGCAGTATTTCTTTTTCTACACCTTGGTGCAACAGCCATCCAGAATGAAGCTACTTTTGATTTAGAATTTTTTCCTCTTAGATAAGTGGAGGAAAATAAATAAAAAACACCAGTTTCAGCCAATTACAAATTGGAAATGTTCTAGATAACACTGTTTTGGTATAGAAATACTAATGTAAATTGTAAATAAAGTTAATGGAAAATGTAGAGCCTGTACTTAGTGTTTGAAATGTTAGGATTCTGGATGCATTTTAATTTTTTTTTTTATTTTCTTTGAGGAAATACTACCTGACTAATTAATAGAAGACATATAAGAGATTTGGCTTTGGAAGGCTGTTTTGGACTGTTAAAGGAAAACAAAGTGAAGGGGACACGACATCGCTTGTCGAGGCTAACACGTCACTGCATTCTATATAAAAATGTCTAAATATTCTCGTGTATAATATGATCCATAAATTGATTGTTATATGTGAGAAGTTACCAGTGAAAATATTGCTTTCCTATTCAACAATCCTTGCGCACAGTCCTATTTGAGAGTATAAAATGGTTTATAACAGAATACTTTGTATTTAAATATAGAGAAAATTGGTAGAAAATCACACATGAGAGGTTAGCAAACAAACTAAGGCCGTTAATCATGACTTGACGGGTAATCAGAAGGTCTATAAAATCCGAACGTTCGGTTATTCTAAACTCCATGACCTTCTTCAGGAACTGGGGGCTATGGAGTTTAGAATGACCGAAAACTCGGAATTTATCAACTTTGACACGGCTTCACACCCGTGATTAATAACGCTCGCCATGAGTGCTTCAAGTCTTACAAACTAAGGCCCATTTAGAATATATTTTATCAGCACTATAAATTACAAGAATTTCGGCAAAACAAAATAGAGGTAAACAAACAATATTATATATGTACATAATGTGTAGCATTCACATGAGTTTTGGCTGCCCGATTTCTTCAGAGTATTTATTTAATCAAATACCAATTGACCATAATAGTTGGCTACACTAAGAATCCTGCCACTTAAAGGTACTTACAACGTTTTAAGTCGCCATTGGGGTTGTCATCTCAAAATAATTTGAAATCACCTGGGAACATGCGAGTCAGTTGAGAAATTCAATGTCACGCCGGCATATTTCCATGGTAGTTCAGTGGCAGATCAACCGGCTAGAGATCGGGAGATCCGCGGTTCAAATCCCGACTATGGCATTGAATTCTTCAGTCTGACTCTACCTATCCAACTCCTGTCCTACGCACGGATTGTGTGAAAAAACAATTAATCCAAAAGGTTATTTATATACTTGTCCTCCGTGGTGTAGTGGGTATCATGACAGCCTCTAAAATCCAAGATTTCAGGTTCAAACTTTGCAGAGGGTGATGCCTTTTTTTAGACACAAAAATCTTTACCATGGCTTCCTTCGTAAGGGAAGTAAAACCGGTGGCCGCTTGTAATGTTGATTTACACATAAAAACCCCCTTACCTTGGAAGAAAAGAAGATTCCTGGGCAAAATGTTTCTCCATTTCACGTCTGCAAGTCGTATTTTCGTCTGTGAGCGACTAGCTTATTCCTCATCACCATGGCCCATAGCAGCGAATTCACAAAGCAGAAATTCAAATACGATCACATAAACATCATAACAATACCCTTAGCTTCACTTAGGACATACAGGAAATACAATACTATTTATCTACTTAATTTTAATCTAGACGGTTTCAATATATATATTTCGTGTAGATATCCTCCAGTACCTAAAGCTAAAGGATAGTCAGATCTTAAAATGGTGATGTCTTTGAAATCCAACTCTCCATGATCAGGAGGTAGAAACAAATATAGTGACTTAGGATTTGTGAAAGTTGATAGTATTTTAAAATTCAAATAAATAACTTATAATCCTTCATAAATTATTAATATTAAAAATTTATTTAAACAAATTTGGATTTGTACGATCTAGATTTTGTAAGACGGTTTGTGTCTGTCAGGGTTTACTAGTTACAGAAAAGAATATCGAGATCACTGAGAAGAACGAATAGAACTTCGTCATAGGCATTCGCAAAAATCATATATTGCCATTATTGTTCATCTAAATATCTTCAAGATCGGCACTCAAAGTAAAATCATTAGTAATTATTGTGAAATCAAAAATAAGGAGTGGGGGATTTTCTTGTACATTCTGGAAGGCTGAGAATAAATATAAAGTTATCATCTACCCAACATTTTCATTCTGATATTACACATCTTATAACTTAGATTTCCAGTGAAATCTGGCTATCAAATTTGTTTTGGAATACAATACTCGCTATACTTATTATTGCATAGCTGATAGATAAAGTAAAATGTGTGCTGTATATTACGTTGCCACATTGACTGCTTCTTCAGTAGGTACTAGTGCTTCTCCAGTGCTAGAAATGTAATACAAGAGTTAGATACGAGTCTTTATTTTGCTCTGCTTCAATCCGTTATTTGAAGAAGTCATTTAATTAAAGATTCCATTTGGAAAGTCGCCTAATCAGATTGTCGTCATGTGTTGTAACAATATGTCTATTTCATTGCTTTAAAAGTCTATGATTCATCGCTTTGCGCACAGCTGAGCTCAACTTCTCTCAGCTGTCAGCTACGCTCGGCTATCTCTTTGATCAACTGCACACTCTGACGACTCTATCTCAGCTGACCTTCCTTCGGTCCTACTTATATAGGCCAACTTACTTAGCAAATACATTTTAAGAGCTATGGGAAGGGCAGACAAAGCGTCTTTCTTTCTTGGCCCATTATTGGAGGAGTTCTTTTGTTAAGGAGAGACACGCCTGCAACAATCCAGGAAGCTCGCGCACATGTTGACATTTGCAACAGAACTGGGTATGAAACAATTCTTCGCGCACATCATCCACATCTGCAACAATCGAGCTGACTAGGTAGAGGCTCGATCCATCGAGTATTTGCACTTGTAGTGAACCTCTTTGATAGTCAACCGCTAAATTAATTCAAGGTGATTTTTCAATTTTGTAACTGAGAACTTCAGAATTGTATATTTTATTAGCACTTCACCTTTAACTGCCCAAGGCAGCATTCCGAAGCTGATTCCCACATTTACGTGTCATGTATTAATTAGTTGGATAGTATTTTTTAATAATGTCCTCGAAGAAAACAACAATAAATTAAGTACAGTTTAAAAATAGTCCATTAATTTTATTTACACTTTACAAAAAATATTTCTATACCGAAAGAATGTTTTCTAGAATATTTCCAATATTTAATTGGCTGAAACTTCTGTAAAAACAATATGTATATGTGTTAAGTTATATAGTAAGACAAACGCCATGCAGCAAGGACCACGCAACTCAAGTCTGTCGTTTTCCCCCCAGAGATATCCATGTGATTTTCCATTAGGCCGATGTCTATCTTATATACCAGCCCACCTAGATCGCGCAAGGTATGGCAGTGGTCACGCCATTTACCGCGTCAACTCATCCCAAGGGTATCGGGCCACTGTCACGTCGAGTCCAACCCAATCCGAAGAGCTCAGATATTTAGTAACACCAGAAATACCACGGGTGCTCGGGGTGCACAGTGCTCATACTGGTGCAGCTGAAGGGGACAGAACCTCCCCCCTTCCAGTGGGGATATAAAAAAGACAAGAGGCTTGCAATCGCCGTCTTAATTCTCATTCCCGAATTATTCTTACCTTACCTCCGGTGATTCCAAGTCAACGCATCACATCTGCCAAACAAAGCTCTCCATCTGCCACATTCTAATGGAATGTAAACAATATAACATCAGAAAACTACAATGTTTCAACGTTAAGCAATGTTTAAATCCGACAAAGCTTTTTTGCATACTTAAAACACGTTGTAAGGAGGGGTTAGATATAATGTTTGAAAATATAAGTATCATTGTGTTTACCAGATGTAGTTAATACATTTGTAATACTGATTTTTTTTATATCCTATAATGTTAATAAAAGGTTCTGGCAGATCTCTATAAGCGTCTTAGCTTGTGGTTGTTAAACGTTGTTGTATTGGTCGCGATATAACATGACCTAAATGTTAAAATGAAGTTAAAAGGACGGAGGGAGAGAGAGAGAGAGAGAGAGAGAGAGAGAGAGAGAGAGAGAATTGTGGAGCTAGGAAATAGAACAAACCAATTCTGAGCGATATAGCTTAGGCAATAATATTTGTGGCGCGCAGGAAATCATGCATTCCAATCCCATTCTGTCTGTATTTGTTCTCTCGTGGCTTCTCTTAATCACCAAGGGGAAAATGGCATTTTTGAGTTGCAAGGTCCTTGCTGCATGGAGTTTGCCTTATTATACAGGGTTACTACAAAAGAAACAGACAACTTCAACTGCCTGTAAAACAAAAACTATTAGAGATAGCAACCTAATTATTTTGGAGGTATGTTGAGAAACTCTCAAAGTTTTGTTTGTTACTATTTGTAACGCTGTAGTGTTTTGTTTGTTGTTGCAGAAGCTGAAATGGCGGAAAATCCTGTGGAAAAGGCATATTGCGTGTTGGAATTTGCTAGAACGCAATCAGCAACTATTGTCCAACGAGATTCGAACTTACGACCTCTTGAATATGAGGCAAGAACACTGCCCCTACACTACCGAAGCGGGCCTAGTAGTTTTCTACTAAATTACTCCGTTCAACTTCCAAGATCTTATCGTGGGCTCTAGTTTTTTTTTTTTAAACAGTACCGGAGTCTGGTCAGAACTACGGCGCTGTATTCCCTATTTACATCCCCCCCTGTATAATTACTGTATGATTATTAGTTTTACTGTTCCTTTACACAAACATATACACATTGCACAAACATATAACACCCATGCCCAAGGCAGGACTCGAACCCACGATCTCCTGCCCACGAAAGTTTGAGAAAAAATTCAATTGATGGTGTTTTCAACTAATTCAACACCAAATTTTTATTCTAATTTTTCATAGTATACCTGTCCTCTGACTTGCATGTGGTGAAATTGAGTTAAATGTTTCCCTAAGCCAGCAAATTCATACCATAACAATTCATTAAGTCTAAAATGTTCTAGTTCTGTTGTTAAACATCTGCAGCTTCCTCTCAAGCATTTACTTCGCAGTATCCGCTAGATATTTTCCGGCTTTTGTTTTTTCTGGGTTATTCGATTTGCAGTATAGTAAGTGCTGCTTGTTTAAAATATGTTCTTAGTTATATGGAACAAATTCAGGTTCCATTTTTCTATTATCTACATCTTAGAAATTATTTTTCTTACTCCATTTTTTTCTCCGTTAAAAACCTTAAGCAGGGAAATGTTTTATTCTTCCCAAAATGTTGACGTCGAGTTTATACACTTTAAGGCTCAATAAATACGAAAAATACATCTTTAGAAAAAAAGGCGTACTCTTGTTTGTTTGTGTGCGACATAAATGATAAAAAAATCTCCTCTGTTCCATTCACATGACTTTTTCTACAAATAATTGCTAATAAGGTTATTCTTCTATTTACTTCATGCTAATCGAGAAAAAATTACCAGAAGTAGTCTCATTACTTGCTTCCTTGTAAGTAGAAGAGAAATATGGGAGTACCATAGGTTAGGATGAAGTCAAAAGCTGGTTACTAGTTGACTGAAGTTCCTTTGTTTGTATGGACACGAATTGACAAATTCCTGTATGAGAAAAGTACAAGTTTTTTAAACCTGAAACCAAAAAACAAGGAATATCTCAAAAACGATCAACTTCTCGAAAAAAAAATGTATATAACATAAAGTGTGTGTTTTAATGTGCTCTACATTTTTTGTATAGTAAGTTTTTGTCCATTTCTTACTGTTCAGCTGTTATGCAAAATTTCGTGAAATTCATCCAAAATAAAGTAGTCTTCAGCGGCTATTCCCAGAAAATTCAAGATATACATATTATTTGTCACGCAAGTGTTTTTAGTATACGATATTTTAAACAAAATCGTTAGATCCATTTTTGAGAGAATCAAAATTTTCGAAAAAAGTTCCATATAAAGGGTAGTAGGGGTTAGGGGATTTTCTTGAAAATCTTTGTGTCGCAACCTTGGAAGATACCAAACTTAAATACGAAGTTTGGTATTTAACGGTCTTTTCATTTTTGAGCTATGCTGTCCAAACACACACAGACACACATACACACACGGACCCCTTTGCAAAAATGATTCTTTTTGGATTCAGGAGACCCAAAACATGTATTTTCGGTGAAATCTCGATATCGAATTTTTGGGGGCATTACAATAACTTCTCTATACACTATGTACGTAGTACGTGTAGAGAAAGTAGTTACATAAATACTGAACATGATACTTATGTTCTGCAGCCTACCAGGATTCCACACGTTGATTTTTAAGAAAATTGCACACCTTAAACTAACATTTATATGGGGAATTTTTCGAAAAATTTTTGTTCTATAAAATGGCTAACCATGAATGATGTTATGCATTACTGGTAAACTGTAAGAGACCAAGTCTGTTGTTTTTTTAATTAATTTGAGATATTCCTCTTATAGGTTTAAATTTTCTAATTTTATACTTTTATCCAATAAGAATTCGTTATTCATTCTTTTATATATTCCTTTTTGTTTTGTTTCATTCTAGTCATTCAAAGAGAACAGAATGCCAAAGCCATCACAGAGGGACCCACTGTTAAAAGATTTGACTAACGCTTTAGCTTAGTGCATTCCTTAATTCCCCGTATACCTACCGGAAATGAAATATGAAATCCATTTCTGCTAATGTATGTCTCAATTAGCATGAAGTATATAGAAGAATAAATATTTACAATAATAGTTTATGGTCGAATAGGAAGAGAAAGTCAAGTTAATCTAACATTTATATTCTTTTGTCTTTTGAAAGTGAAGTGCTTAATTCCTGTAATACTTTCTCTGTTTTCGATAACTATTATTGAGAATTGCATTATTACAAAGTAACCGCAAGGCTGGGTATATCACACCAGAAAGCATGTTTTCAATTTAAAGAAACAAGAAGAGAAATTAGAAAAGAATCCACTGTCCAACGTAGAGATTATTTTAATTTTTTATAGACATAAGGAACACTCAATATTATCTTTTACATGGTTCTCCATTTATAATTTCTTTAGAAATTTGTATTAACTATTATTTTTGTGTGTGGTGAATTCAAAATTGCTTTACATGCATTTAAGAGAACACTTCTTTTGGTTTTGATCAATCGGAGGGAAAGCAAATTCAAACTCAGTAATAATTAATACTTTTAATGAACCTCCACCATTAGCACCTCAGACTTTTCTATTACGCAAATTTATTATGTCAAATATTTAATTCCAGTATTTTAAACTTGCTCACATATTTTACCGGAGTAGATAAACGTAATATGAGAAAATAAAAATTAACGCACGCTCTTCCATTAAAACGTTGTTTCATGAAGGGGTTTTTCCTAAATATAAATAGTTCGTTTTTCTGAAACTGTAGTTGTTCCGAGGACGCCAAAACTTTTTGTATTCCAAATCCAATACAAAGTGCAAAGCTGAATTTATAATCCTACTTAGTGAAGCAAGAGAGAAAAAATGTTTTTCGTTATTCGTTAGCGCATGAAGTTAGTGACCTCAAAAACCTGCATAGCGGCATACAATGTTTTACGCTAGAGACACGCCTTTATTTAAACCCATTCCAAAACTGCAGCTAAAACTCGTATGTTAATATTTGTAGCATTGTAACATGGCATTAGTCATGCACAATCTGAACTTGTCTAGCCTCGAATATTCTGTCATTTGCATACAGAGGAAATTAGTATTTATTTACATAGAGATGAGGCATACATTTCGTGTAAATCTCTTAATATTCACACTTTTTCTCAATTTGTTTTATAACTCCAAACACCAAACAAAACAATAAAAATATTTTGTATGAGAGATTGTGTTTCACTAGCTTTGTGACAGCATTTATCTGAAATGTAATCATTTGTGTGATACATACGAGGGGAGAGAGAAGTAAGCATTTTGTATTTTCCTTTGTTGTAGCTGAATATGTATATTTCATGATTAGAACACTGTTTATTGCTTTATTTACACGTAGTATGTATATAATGTTTACAGAAAGTATTGCATTCCACCCAAAAATTCGATACTGAAATTTCACCGGAAATACATTAAATGTAATCATATTTGGAAAAAGGTCCGTGTGTGTATGTAACTGTAGACAGCGTAGCTCAAAAACTGAAAGTTCCTTAAATATTAGTATTTAAGTTTGGTGTCTTCCACAGATGCGACACGATTTCCAAGAAAACCCTCCCATCCCAAACCACCCTTTATATGCAAAAGTGTTCGGAAAATGTTATGTTCTCAAAAATGGCTCTAACGATTTTGATTAAAATATCGAATGTTAAAGATATTTACCTGAAAAATAAAATGTATATCTTGAATTTTCTGGGAATATCCTCTGAAGACTACTTTATTCTGGATGAGTTTTACGGAATTTTGTATATCTGGCAAACCGTAAGAGACAGACAAAACTCACTTAATAAAATATGTAAAGCTCGTTAAAACACACACTTTATATTATATACATTTTTTTTCGTGGAATGGATCGTCTTAAAGATACACCTTGTTATTGATTTCAGCTTTAAAAAACTAGTACTTTTCTCATACGGGAATTTGTCATCTCCTGCCCATAGACACAAAGGAACTTTAATGTCATGGCAACCAGCTTTTGATTATCACTTTAACGTATGGTACTCCCTTTTTTCGCTTCTGTGTAAATGGAAGCAATTAATAAGACTATTTCTGCCAATGTTTTCTGGATTAGCATGAAATAAAAGGAAGCATAAGCTTTTTAACAATAAGTTTTTGCAGAGACTCAGAGAAAGTCAAGTGTATGGAACACATAAGCCATTTTTTTTATTTTTGGAAATAGTTACTATTCCGTCACTTGTCATTGTATTATCAGGTTTTTTTAATGCTGGGGATAGAAAGGGGTTACATGTATAACAGAACCTTTGGCAGATAGTCCACTTTCGGAAGGTCACAGGTTCGATCACTACGACCGCCGACTGATTTTTTCTTCTATTTTATTGATGTATTTATATAGACCCCTTTACATTACATTCTATGGCCATTTCGGCATTGGTTTCCCCAGCTCGGTGGTGTATTCATCCTCTATCGTGACTTTCCTGTTCTTCATTGTCGTACTCATCTTTCAGACTTGAAGTTCCAGCGACGGTGATCTGCGGGCTACGGATTGGCGGTGGATTTTGCTCTATAAGGGTTTCTTTCAGGCGTCTTTGCGGGACTACTTATTAGGACCCGCTTTTGGGTGGGTACCCTCTCTGAGGAACACCGGAGGCTTGGAGCTTGTGGTTAGGGCTTGGGTGGCGTATAATACGTTCGATATAGCAACGTAAGGGACCCTCCGTACATGCCCCATTATTGTCTGGAAATGGTCGCCTTACGGATCTCCCCACTCATCCCTCCCTCTCGGTGGTCATGCAAGTTGCAAAGGTATTCTTCCCCAGTGATTGACGATCATCTAATTACTTCTTAATCCTAACGTTAATTATGCATCAGCTCAATTCTTCGAGAAAGATATTCAAGTAACATGTCTAGGAGCTTACCTAACACTTCTTAAATTTAGCTTGATAAGCAGTAGAACTTGAAGTTGAATAATAGTCATAAAATCGTTAAATCTACCTGAAATTCCTAAATGAGAAACATTTAATAAAAGAGAAGTCACCTAGTTTTCGGTGGAAATTGTAGTCTAGCGAATATATGAATGAATGAATGAAGGAATAAGTGTATTTATTAACAAAGCAATATCACACATAGAATTTCAACAGCCGCACGGGTCCACAGACCGTACGTGCTTTTGTAATACATATTACAAGCAATATTAAAACAACAACCACAACAAAGAATTAAAAGAGTAAACACGAAAATAAAAAGACAAAGGAAACACAAGTCAAAAGCAATATTAAACGACAGTAAAATTAAGAGTAAATCCGAAAATAAGATACAAGGATATTCAAATATAGCAATTTAAATTTACAGCACAGAGTACACCTTCATAAATGCACCCTCTTATAATAGATAATTACACTTAAAAGACATATATACGCATCATATATACAACCCTAGCACAATAGTGACCTAAGTATGACATAATATATATGTATGTAGAACATTGTAGTCACTTTTGTTTAGTTGATCTTATTCCCCCCCCCCTTCTCTATTGGCAGCCTCCTCAGATCTCAGCTGTCTTGCCTTAAGTATAAATTTACCTAGCCCGTCCATGTTTTCCGAGCCTGCCAGTAGCGTCCAACATGCTTCTATCCCTATATTCGCAGTGGTAAAAAATCGCGGCAAATATTTTTCCCGCCATTCCTCCGTACCCCTACATCTTGCCAAGATGTGACTCCACGACTCTTCCTCCTCGCAAATGGGACAGATTCTCGTACCATTCTCGTCAGAAATTTTCGTGCTCCTCCATGCTCCTAGTCTAATCCACGCGAGCCCCTCTCTAATGAGTTTTGTACCTATTTTGATGTATTGCTCCATACCCCACTCCGATTTCAGCCCAGACTGTACTTCTAATGACACCTTCTCTGTGCATTGCGCAATCATTTGCTGTCTGTCAATATCACAGAGACGTTTCTTAATTTTTCTCCAAATACTTCGCCTGTTTTCCTGCCCCGCCATCCAAATGTCTCCCATCCCAATGGTTTCCAACCCTTTCTCTAATTTTGATGCCCACGTCAAATTACCTTCCATTCGCAACTGTTCACGGTAGCAGACTGCCCTAATTAGAGATTGGTTTCCGTGAACGATTCTCATCCAATATTTAACTGCTCTGATTTTGCACTCTATCGTTTCACTATGTGCCCCGAATTCCCTCATTATTCCGCGGTTTGCCGTACCCCTCCCTACACCCAGAATTCCTTTAAAAAATTGGGTCCTCACTTGATCCAGATTTCCTGTTTGTTCCCACCCCCATATATGAGTTGCAGTCGTCAGGCCCATAGCTTTCAAGAAATAACACATAGTAGATAGAGAAGACATTGCATTCTACCGAAAATTTAGATTCCGAGATTAATGTCAGGTGGCTCAGTCGTTTTCGTCTAGGACTGGCATTAGGGAGGTCGTGAAATCAGTTCTCCGCGACAGACCTCTCTGACACATGGGTTTTTAAGGGGATTTTCCCGGGTCACTAGACACATGCCGGACAGGATTCTTCCCGAGCTTCTTCTCTCTTCATTTCATCCCAACGGGTCTCTATCAGGGTTGTAAGTGTAGAGGAGGACTGCGGCAGAGGCCCTATTTCGTGGAGGTGACTGCGCTCTGTATATACAGCTCTTGACTGCGGGAAGACGCTAATCGTTGTCTTTGGACTCAGTTCGTCTGTCCGGGAGTGAGCCACAGCACTCCTGGTGGAGATATAGAATTGCTTGTGAACTGCTAGGGACGGCTGTCTGCCTGTCCGGGTGTCGACTGCCCTCTGAAATTACAGTAATTTCGTCCTTCCTCCAGGAGTCCGATGTCCTACAATAAGCTGACGGCTGCAGTGTGGAATACCCCTAGTATCATACTCTCTCTCAGTGGTTTAATGGTAAAACGCTAACTTCGTACACCCAAAGTCGCGAGTTCAAACCCGGTGGAGGACGATGAATTTTTTCGGGCATAAAATTCCTTGGCATGGTTCCTTCGGTAAGTAAAAGAACCTCAAGCCTGATAGAGCAAAACTAAGCGTTTTTCACGCCCAGTATAGAATGGGACGCTGATAATCACAGCAGTTAAAGAGCGTCCATAAATAAAACTCCATTACATTTCATTTCTTTTTTCTTTCTTTCTCTCTCTTTCAGACACACACACACACACACACACACACACACACACGCACAGAGGCAGGCATGTTATGACAAAACTTGTTTGAGTGGACTATATGTTATTGGTCGTGTTGTTCAGTTCAAAGTGTTAAAAAACGTGTTTTCTTATCCAGAGCTCTGTCGAATTAATTTTAAGGCTCGTGTGATGTGTGTCCAAAATTAATTATTTAGATAAACGAAAAGCCGGTTAGAGAACCCACTTTTTAATAAATATTATGTATGTTACTTACATAAAAACATACCAACCGGTATATAACAGAATCCTTAGTAGGAAGCTGAAAGACACTATTTTGAGTAACTAGTGTTGGAGCTACGTTAACATTGAAGAAATAAAACAGTGATCGTATGTACTCCATATACAAATGCAAGTTTATGAGTAGCTCCAAGGGGGCGCTCGCTAAAATGCTTAGCTTTGGTGCTTCGTGGCGCAGTCGACCGTGGGTTTGGGTCCACCTTTTTTCTTTCTTTTTTTTTATTTTTTACTATATGTAGCCACAATGCAGAAGGAGAAAGCTTGTTTTCTTTGTTTTGTTTTTAAAGTAATCTTACTCTATACCGATTCTAAGTTGTGGAGATCTATGACGATTTATAACAGGCTTTTACAAATCTACACGTCTGAGCAGAAGTACCCCGGGCATACAGGACTACAAACCTCTAAGTTTTGGGGGGGGGGGCAGAATCGACATAGGAGCAATATAGATGCACATAGCTTGTATATGCAGGGTTTAAAGGAGGCGATTATGCTGTCACGAATCATCCGCCACATCTCTGCATACAAACATTGGCTAAAGTGATATTAAAAGCTGGTTGCTATGTGACCGAAGTTCATTTGTTTGTATGCACAGGAGTTGACAAATTCCTGTATGAGAAATACATGTTTTTCAAAGCTGAAACTAAAACAAGAAATGTCTTAAAAACCATCAACTCCACGAAAAAAATGTATACAACATAAATTGTGTGTTTTAATTTTCCCTGCATTTTCTGTGTAGTAAGTTTTTGTCCATATAAGTATTACAGTTTAACATCTATGCAAAATTCCTTACAATTCATCCAGAATAAAGTAATTTTCAGAGGTTTTTACCAGAAAATTCAAGATATACATTTTATTTGTCACATAAATATCTTTAATATACGATTTTAATCAAAATCGTTAGAGCCACTTTTAAGAAAATAAAAAAATTCGAAAAAAGTTCAATGTAAAGGCAGTGGTGGTGTTTGGATTTTTCTGAAAATCTTCTTGTCACATCCCTGGAAGATACTAATCTTAAATACCAAGTTTGGTATTTCACCAAGTTTTCGTTTTTGAGCTATCGTGTTGACAGACACACGGACACGCACACACACACACACACACGGATCTTTTTCTGAAAACTTTTTCTTTGGTTCCAGGTCACCCTAAAACATATATTTCCGGTGAAATCTCGGTATCGAATTTTTGGGTGGGCTGGAATATCTTCTCTATGCACTATGTGCATAGTACGTGTAAAGAAAGTAAAAAGGGAAAAACAAAAACGGAATATAACTTCGAAATGCCGTCAAGACTCCACATGTGTATATTAGGAAAAAATATGATGTGTTCCATTCGAATGACTTTCTCTACATCTCTGCAATAAATTATTGTTAAAAAGCTTATTCCTCTTTTTACTTAATGCTAATTGAGAAAAACATTCGAACAAAAGTTCATATTACTTGCTTCCTGTAAGTAGAATGGAAATAAAGGAGTACCATGGGCTAAATCGATAGTAAAATTTTTAAAAGAAATGAGAAGAGAAAAAAAAATGGCGTGTTAATTATGTACGCGCTTTAATTGCTGTGGTTCTCAGCGTCCCATTCTATAACGCTTAATTTTACTCAGAGCCTCTCTATCAGGCTTGAGGTTCTTTTACGTGTCGTAAATCTACGACACCGGACTAACAGCTTTACTCCCCTTTCGAAGGAAGCATGCTAAGGATTTTTACATCCAAAAAAATCCATCGTCCTCCGCCGGGTTTGATCCCGCGACCTTGGGTATATGACGTTAACATGGCAACCATTACATCACGGAGGGCGACAGTGAGAAAAGTATGTATTTTAAAGCTGAAACTAATAACAAGGAATATCTCAAGGAAAAAAATACATATTAATTAAATTGTGTGATTTTACGAGCTCTACATTTTAGTGTAGTAAGTTTTTGTCTATCTCTTACAGTTTACCAGTTATGCAAAATTCAATAAAAACCATCCAGAATAAAAAGGTTTTTAGAGGCTATTCCGAGAAAATTCAAGATATACATTTTATTTGGAATGTATATATCTTAATTATAACAGATTTTAATCAAAAACTCTAGAGTCATTTTTGAGAAAATAAACATTTTCGAAATTTCTTCCATGCAAAAAGGTAGTTTGGGGTGGGGAATTTTCTTGAAAACCTGAGTGTCGCATTCTTGGAAGATACCGAACCTAAATACCATGTTTCATATTTAACGGTCTTTTCGTTTTTGAGCTATGCTGTCCACACACACACACACACACACACACGGACCTTTTTTCAAAATGCTTTTTTGGATTCAGGGGGACCCAAAACAGGTATTTCCGGTGAGATCTTGGTATCGAATTTTTGGGTACGTTACAATACATTTTCTATATACTGTGTACATAGTGCGTGTAGAGAAAGTAAAAAAAGTAGAATACTCGAGAAATTACGCATCTTCAATTCAGCTGTTTACCTAATCCCCCCACCCCCCGGAATTCTTGGCTGAAGCCTGACGTGATCTCTCTCGAGGTCTGGCTCTGGTTTATTTTTGTTAGAAGGGTTTCTATTAGCGTGTTTCCATTATATGCTAGCTTCATTGTACTCCTGATTTTTTAAAAATTGAGCTATAATAATATCGTACCCATGTTATTACCGAGTCAGCACTATTTATAGTTTTACTGCGTTAGGCGACGCTGAAAAGTTTTTTAAAATGCAAAAAGAATAAGATTTAAAACATTTAACTATGTTATTATTTTCCAAAATAAATAAATAATATTTTGCATTCAACAAATCAAGTCATTAAAGCAATGATACCACTCTTCCTGAGTCATTTCATAAGTCAGACTTTTGTAATGTACTGCTTCATCTGATGATGAAAAGATGATTCCCTGCATTGAATTTTAATTTCTGGAAAAAAAGAAATCACAAGGTAGAGGAGCTGCAGTGTTGACCTTAGAGCAACCAGTTGGTTTTCCTGAATGCAACAATGTTAAAATTAATGTTCATTTTGGGCATTTTTTGGGAACTTTATCAAAACTTGCAGTAAACAATATTGGTATCAATAGATTCACATTTTAATACTATAGTAGCAATATGACCCATTTTAGAACAATAAAAAAGTCTAGCAACACTTTTTCCCAGTACTGCGAATTGATCGGATTTTTTTTTAAGTTAGGTTCTGTTCGAAAGACCCTAACTTTTGGCTTTTCTTTTCACAATCTTAACAATAAATTCAAAATATATTTCTATATGCAGAACCAAATTTCAAATGTAACTTACATTTTTTAGACTTTTTCTGCACCAATCACCGCGTTGTTTCAATTTGGATCGGAAACCAGTTTAGGTGGAATGCATCGACAAGTTTTTTAACCTCTAACTGTTGATGTAAACTGTTGCTTTTGATATCTTACAAATAACTCGTAAGTAGTCCCTTGGCGTGTTCGTGCTTATAGCAGTTGTTCAGGAAACTCGTTTTAATTAGCTATGGCAATTATTAATTGTTGCATTAGGAGAAACTTCTCCGCCATGTGCATTTCTAACCCGATCTTCGCGTTGTTAGGTGCAACTGACGATTTCAAATCGTATTTCCGGCAACAGTTTTTTCTTCAAATTCATTTTCGGATTACCGAAAATTAGTAACCCTAGAAATGTAATCCTAATTGACCATTGGACTCACTTGCAATTTTAATTTATTCATTGATGTCCTTTACGAATTTAACTGAACCTATTTCAAATATTGTTTTATTTATTTTATGATTTATGTATTCATTATTTTACAAATTATTATTTAGCAATAACCCTTAACAGAAATTATATATCCTTAGTAATATCATTAGCATATACAACATATTTTCCTTCTAATATAATCAAAATGTCTTTTTGAAGCCTGCTTTTTTGCTTTTATTCACTTATATAAACAATATTTTCCCGTGAATGTTCTGCTAAAACATTCTTCTTGTATTTATAACAAATATTCCTTTGCGTTCTTCCTTTCTTATAGGCAAAATTTCTTCTTCTTCTGAATTTCAGTAGTTGATGTTGATGGATTCTGGATTCTCTCTGGTAACATTAATTCCAATTGGTTCATGTGTAGTCTTAGTTTTGATCTTCTTTTTAAATGTTTGTTGATGAGATAACCAGAAGGACAATAAGGAATAATCTTCTCCTAGTCTTTTTCTAGGGCCTAATCTACTCAGGTTTCCGTGTTATCCATACGACATATGCAGCCACGCCACAAACATCAATAAGATTCATGAAGCATGCTACTGGCCAAGAGCGCATTTTTAGTACTAACCCTTCCAGCACTTACCTACAAATATAAGTGTTTCATTAAATTTATATTTTACAAACCTTTAATTTGTTAAATAACAAACAACTTTGACTTCATTGTAGTGCAATATAATATCTAGTTTTTGTTTTCTCAATAACTGTATCTCTTGAATGCAGCATGCTGCTTGACTTCCTTGAAGCCGGCGCAAAAGATCCTAATGTAAAATGATTTTTTCGTGATCGGTTTACCCTCCCGTATGTAGGACTGATACCCCTATAGGATTTACAAGCAGATGCTTAGTGGTCAGAAGCTTGTCGAAGAACCAACGGCACGAAACCTCAGAATACAGAAGCTGGTACGAGTAGCCAGGCATGAGCGCAAGGAAGTGGCTGATATGAAATGCAAGAGAGATGGATAATAGGAAACCTGATGGAGCAATTGGTGAAATGAGTGGCAGGGGAAACCGGAGGACCCGAGAAAACTCTTCCAGACGCCGCTTCGTCCACCACAAATCCCATATGCGGGTAAAATAATATTTATTTTCCTTACCGTGCCAACCAATGTAAGACTATTGATGAGAATTGATTGGCAAGTTGTAGATCCGTGAAGAAATTGTCACAATTTATATTCCTGTTAGAATATTGTATGGCTCGGTGAGATGAACAACCAGAGTAGAAACAAGATTTGGGGTCCTCTTAACCAAAGGAGGGAATTTCTTAGCATCTATAATGCACAATACCTCAGCTCATATTTGCCTAGCTTTGATGCCATATATTATCGGAAGGAACAACGCCCCCTGAAGGGCACCAGTTACTCATCCACAGTAAAATTGCTGCCTGGATTACAATGCTTTTTGATATTTCTGCAAATGGTTTCCAAACTTCACGATTGGATTCTTGCAACATACACTTCTTGTTGATTTGTCATCAAAGCGAAGAAAACCAGAAGCTCCTTGAATCTGCTCTGCTCATTGTTGTACGGAATATTGGAGGCTGATATTTTGTATGCCACACTACAGTAAACGAAGGTGATTGCTTCATATGACCAGCTATAATAAGGAGTCCAATGAAGGCACACATTTCTACTTTATTACATAATTTCTAAATCTTGTCTTTCAATCTGTAAACCCTTTCGGCTTCCTGGTTAGTAAACTTCACAATATCACAAAGAAGAGATGATAAGTTGTATTTGCGTAAGCGGTAGTACTACCTTAGATAGGGGTGCTTTTTATAACGGTGTGCGCCCTTAGCTTTGAACTGGGAGATGGGTTTTTACCCCATTCGATTAAATGTTTTTCCCCGAATGAAATGAAATGCATCTCATTTTTATTAAAAAAACAATCCAAGTAAAAAACAATTTCATCTTCCAAAATGTATTATTCATGCAATAGCTATTAATAAAGCAACATCCCCTACTCGATTAGACAAAGCAGTTAATATTCCAGCAATAGAAATATTGATAACATTCCCTTTCATCCTTATTTTACATTTAAAGACATTCTAGGACTTATTATATTATTTATTATTCTATCTTTATCCTTAAAAGAACCATATATTTTAGGAGATCCAGACAACGTTTGGATCAGGTTCAACTATCATTACCTGTTCCATACGCACTTTGGCTTTCTACATCTGTATGATGACTTGTTATGCTAAGATGAGCATTTTGAGTTATGCTACTTGAGGGGTTGTAATTGCTATCTCCACTAACTGAAAATAGATTTATATCATCAGTTTTATTGTCATGTTAGAAAAGAACAAGAAGATAAACTTGCTGTTCCTTGCGTAATAGCAACAAACTGCTCTTCACATAGAAGCGTTAACTGCAAAAGAAACTATAAACAATGAATACAATTTTACCAGACACATGACACAAGGGAACCAACTGTAAGAAAATGAAAGGAGAGGTGTGTCCAGCAGACTCACATCATGTTTGTACGTTGCAAAATCAATTTTATATAAAAGCAGAAGCTATGTGAACAAATTAGTTATAATATTGGCATAGACTTCGCTGTATCATTGTTGAGGAATTTAGGAATATTAACAACCCCAACGATATATTTTACCCAGAAATGGTTTTAACTACAGTTTACCCGCTAAGAGTCCAATGGACAGCCTTTAGGATTTCTGGAGGTTAAACTATATAATTCACAAGCTATTAGAGTAACTATCAAAAACCTCACAAAACGTTATAAAACAACTTAAAACTTGCAAAACAAAAGAAAGTAGTTTTAAGAAATACACAGTTTTTCATGTCCATGTTGTCATGGTTCAACAATTGTTAATAGAGAAGTCTTATTTGTGTTCACATTGATCATATGCTTATCAGACACAGAAAAACACAACAAAGCGTATAAAATTGTCTGTATCTGCAGGCGCTGGGAAAAAGAATCTGGTTTCTTTCAATTTACTCATTCTTTCATCAAAATAAACATCTTGTTTCGATAACTTCTCACTGATGGAGAAGTCTATCTTCCCTTTCTTTTGTTTAACTATTTTAAATATTCTCCACATGGCAGTGGAATGCAGATGTTCTATCTTGATTTTGAAAGAACATTCCGAAGAGAGTAGTGATAAAACTCTCTGACTGGATGTATAAACCCTGGATGGGTTTTAACTGCAATATTATAAACAGTTTGTTTATTAGTGCAGAGTATACCACAACTAAATCTTGTGCAATGACATGGTCTTGTCTTCAAACAGTAAGCCTCGGATTATTTCAGCCAATTGAGGTGCGATGGCGTCTGAAATCTAGTTACTTAATTGAAAAATGTATAAACTAACTAAAATTTTAATCTTAATTGCATCCTTTATTAAAATCTCAATTAAATTGAGTATGTACTCAAACAATTTCATGCGTTGTAAAGTTGTAGTATTAGCATAGAAGGCTAATTAGCATTAGCTCTTGTGATTTGAAACGTTTTTCCATGAAGCTGGCAATGGCGGTGCGAACTCAGTTTTGAGCGCTTTTTGTTTACATGTTGAAAAGCCACATTGTGGTTTTTGTTTCCACATCTCTCACATTGTATGTTTACACTTTGTCTACAAACCAAATGGACACATGTCAGTGAAAGTGATGCATTAAACAGGACCTGCATTTTCGGCTCAGTACTTTGGGAAAAAACATAAAAACATTTAATCTTCTGTCAAAACAACAGTTACGGGGAGTATCAAAATGTTTCCAAGCTCTCCGAACAGGTAAATAAATGACAATGAGTGCATTAAGAACAGCATTACAGCAGCGATTTATACTTCAGGAGTGATGGAGAAATAGTAATGGGCACTATCAAATGTTTTCGACAATCGAATTTATTACATTAGTGGGAAATGCCTATCGAATGATTCGGTTTTTAATTCTAATTTAAAAGCTGTTTATTTTTGCAAAATACGTGAAGTAATAGCATAGATAAGTTACTAATCAGTTTTTATTCGTATTTAAAAGTAGATTATTTTGCAATGTTAAAACGTACAATTTCTAGCAGTCATTCTTTAGTAATTAAAGTAACAACATTTTTAAATAATGATACATATTTCAGTTTTAAGATTATCTTTTTTGGGATTATAATATGACGTTATGGTTCAGCAATTTGAGGTTATGTTATATAAGGTTATGTCGCACAATTTCATATCCATTTGATTAGAGGTTAAAATGAATGGGCAAAATTTTATTCCCTCGCAATATTGGGACAATTCGATTTAGTAATCAGTTCTTTTCAGCGTTTGCGGTACTAGATTCTAAATTTAGCTAAGTGATATTTTGGATTGAATTGAATCTATGGCGTATCTAACATTCTTAGCTTCACGAAAGCATGTGATTCTGAATTTTAATACTTTAAACCTTGAATATGAACATAGATTTGAATTCCTAAGAGGATCTAATAGGCTGAGAAATCGACTTCCACGTCGGATTTTTATTTTTTTTCTCACTAAATTTACTGTTTTGTGCAGTCCAAAATATGCGAATGTTTAGGTTATTAAGTGCATGGCATATTCTGTGAATTATTTCTTTGAACTTCACATGAGCATATATACAATAACGGCATATTCAATTACAGTGGAGGTCACTGTATCATTGATATATCCGGATAATCTGCGGTATCAATGAAATTTCCGCTGCTGTAATTGCATGATTGTGCCGATAGACCTCCCTACTAACTTCCTCCGTACCAACATTTTCATACAGTCAGTTTCAAACAGCCAATTAAATTTCATGCTGCTATTCTGCAACTAAATAACTTGACTTTCAATAGTTGTTACTTAACGAGAAAGATTAGAGATGTTGAACATTTTAATATGAATGTTGGGGGAAAAGAGTACAGATGTGATCCCATATCAACTGTTTCTATGTAGAGAGATAAATTAAGAAAAATTCTAATTCTCGCCTCTCTTTTTTAGCCACTATAGTTTTATTATTACTTCCAAAGGGTTTTACAACTCCTGTTTTTATATTTAATTCAGGTTATTCCAGAAATAATTTGCAGAATAGTTTAGCTATAAACTTATTTACTTAAGGGGGTACTGGAGACGAAAGAGATAGACATATATTTAAAAGCAGGTGGCTGTGTTTTTAATTTATATTCCTTAACATAAATCGAGTCATATAATGCAATCTCTCTTTTTTGTTATGGTTCTTGACTTGTAAGTTATTCAGAATCATAAAAAAATTCATTAAGAATGGAGAGGACAGAAATTTAAGATAAAAAAGTGTGATATTTAATCAAAATCTATAGAGGAATTAGGAGAAAATCCAAAATATCGAACATTATAGAGGATTGTTTGACAATATTTTCTTCAAAATCTTCATGTAAAATCGCACCTAACACTTTTTTATAAATAGATTATGAAATAGCTATATTTCTGTTGAAATCTCGATTTTTAAACTTCAAATGGAATGTAATATTTCACCCGCCTATAATAAATAGACACTAGAAAAAGTAAAGAACATCAAAATGTGCTACATTCAAATTACTTTTTCTACTTATTCTGTAACAAAACATTCTTACAAAAGCTGATTGTTCTGTCCACTTCATGATAATCAAGCTAATATTATATGAAGTGTTCTTAGTTCCTTATAAGTAGAAAGGGAATAAGAGATGCATTAGGTTAAAGCCATAGTCAATACCTTTAAAATCTGATCGCTCATTTTTGCAAGACCAGGAGTAAAACAAAAGAAATATGTTACGAATTGCGACTACCAGTTTGAGAACAATTTAAGTATCATTGCAAAATTGAAACCAATAAAAAGGATAACTTGAAAATGATTAACTGTACAAAAAGTATATAACAAGTGTTTTTGCGAGATCTATAGTTTTTGTTTAGCAAGTTTTTGTCCGTCTATTACGTTCAAACCAGCTCCTTCAGAGGCTATATCCAGAAAATTCAAGATATACTTTTTTTCATGCAAATATCTTTCAAAGTCGCTACAGCCATTTTGAGAAACACAACATTTTCGAAACTTTTTCCATGTAAACTGAAGTTTGGGATGAGAGTTAATTTTTAAAACTTTCGTGTCGCATCCTTGGAAGAAAAAAACTTAAATACCAAGTTTGGTATTTAACCGGCTTTTCATTTTTGAGCTATTCTGTCCAGGAACACACCACACACATACACACAGGCAGACTACACACTGTGTTTTTATTCATGGGTCCTCAAAACATATATTTAAAGTGAAATATCTACTATGTCTAGTGTGCATATGTGCTAGAGAAAGCAATAATAGCTTTTCCTTCAACATTTAATGAAACAGAAGAATATGAAACCAATTTGTGATCATAATTTCCAATATGGGAGGAATCAGTCAAGTGCTATATATTATTATTAATCCTAATATCCCATAGTTTTTATTTAACTTTCCTCTCTTGATTCAAAATATGAAATTTAGATGGACGGATGAACGGATTGATCTTTATTACCTAAAACTATTACGTATAAACACTATCAAGAAAATAAGACTAACAAAATCAATGCCCACATGATAATTTGTAATATATAATGGACTCCTTAAGGTTATGTAGGGAGTTCTCTTAATCTTAGTGTTAGCGTGTTAAGTGATTTAGCTGAAAAAAACTAAATTAACTATTCTAAACTTTGATATACTTACTTTAATTCCTGGTGTCAAGTAATCGTGAATATTTGAGTAACTTGTAAAACTATTTTAATTCAGCTTAACACATGAAAAAAATCGATGAGAAAGACAAAATACCTAAATCGTTAACATTTGGTTACAGTGACATTTAGAATTAATTCTGATAAGTAACCTAAGAGCCATATTTTGAACATAAAAATATTAGTTGATAAAGATGATTACCCCGATTATACTGCGAATAAACACAGCTTAATTGAACATCATTAGTATAGTCTTGGTAGCACTTTAGCTTAAAATTCTTAACACAGTATTCCACGGTAGTTTTACTTAAATGTGCTAAATATGAGTTCAACATCCTAAGCATGAATCAATGTGAATACACTAAAATGTTTCTGAGGATTCAAATCGAATATTAAATTTATGTTCAATGTTAGTAGATTTCTCTCTCTTATATTACTTTACCCGTCAATTCTTAATGAGACCCCCCCCATCCTTTCCCCCCCTCTCTCTCCCTCATAATGTTCACTTTCTTCCTTAAGTGACTCATTTTGGTACAGATAAGAATATATAATCGTACTTTTCATGGATTCTGTATCTAAAGTTTATCTGGAGATTGTTTATAAGTTTGGTTTATTCTCAAATTGGTAACACGGCAAACAGTTTTATTGTTGTTAATTTCCATTTAATTCCCCTAATCACTAATTTTCCTTGAGTAATTAGTCTGTATGGTGCATTGCTAGCTTGTATCTAACTCAAACTCTTAGTATTACTTTTATTTAATAGCTTTTTGGATGTTGGTTGCAGAGGAAAAATATTTGCAGTTTTGTCATTTGACAAATATGCATTCCACTGATATCAGTCAAAAAATGGTTATACTATGTTTTAAAATTACGCAACTGAAAGACTTATGACGTCCAAAAAAAACGTTCAATAATCATAAATAATTTTCGATATCAAAATTATAAGTTCCACATGTTTGTTCTAATAAAGCTGCATTTTCATTTACTTGTGATGAATTTAATCTAGTTTTCAGATGAACAATCAATTGTGAACGTTATTTATGTAGATTAACTATTCTTCGTAGATTAGCTCTGAATTAATTGTAAATAGCACGATGTTTATAAAAGATGACAATGAGTATTTTCTAATTAAATGCAATACACCCGTTGTTAGCTTTATTTAGTGTGCAAAAATATAATTGTAGTCGGGTTATTAAAATTATAGAGTGGCAATGCTTCAAATAAAAGAAGATAAATAAATAAATCCTCGCCAATACATGTATGTGGCAGAAGTAACGTTTTTATTTAATATTGCGTCTGACAATCATTTACCATATCATGAGAGTGGTGAAATAATATTCATACTTTAAAACTGTAATATTAAACATTATAAGGCTATGAAGCCAATACATTTAAGAGTTAAATCTTACACTGAATTACTAAATAAGCAGATTAGGAAACATAACGAAATTCTTTTTGTGCAGTGTGATCGATCATTAATAATGTGTTTACTAAATAATGGTTATTTGAGAAAGTGGAGAATACAACTATTTATTTGCTCATAGGATCCTTTTAATAATTTTGAAAGTAATAATGATAGTCGATGATAAAGAACAAGGTAATCCTTGTGATAACGTCTTTGGGTCACATTCCGCAAGTCCGGGGTTCAAATCCCCTCACCCAAAATCTGAGTGTTCTTTTTTTCATGGTTTTCAACGTAAAGGGAGATTTGAATTACTAATACCACAATCCAAAGTTCCACCTTAATTTTAAAGCAAGAGTAAAGATAAAAGTGGATAATAATAGAGAACGATCTCGCCATTTGTCCACAGATAATGAATGCAGGTAGACTGGATAATATCCTGTATTTGCCTGACATGTAGAAGCAGAATAAGGTACAGAAGCATAGTACTAAGTTTTCTGCGGGCACGGGATGAAGCTGCTATCGACCCCATCTCGTATAGAAAGAGAGGTATGGTTGCCTAGCACTAAGTTTTCTATAGGGTCGAGACGAAACTGCTCTCGATTCATCTCGTATAGAAAGCGAGGTATTGTTACTCAGCACTAAGTTTTCTGTAGGCACGAGACGAAACTGCCCTCGACCCATCTCGTTTAGAAAGAGAGGTATTGTTGCCTAGCACTAAGTTTTCTTTAGGCACGAGACGAAACTGCCCTCGACCCATCTCGAGTAGAAAGAGTTACAGTGCCCTAGCGCTAAGTTTTCCTTAGGCACGAGACGAAACTGCCCTCGACCCATTTCGTATAGAAAGATAATTATGGTTTCCTAGCAGTAAGTTTTTCTGTAGACACGAGAGTCAACTGCCCTCGATCCATCTCGTATAGCAAAAGAGATACAGTGCCCTAGCGCTAAGTTTTCCTTAGGCACGAGACGAAACTGCCCTCGACCCATCTCTTTTAGAAAGAGAGGTATACCCAGTACTTACGTTTTCTGTAGGCACGAAAGGAAACTGCCCTCAACCCATCTCGTTTAGAAAGAGAGATATTGTTGCCTAACACTAAGTTTTCTTTAGGCACGAGACGAAAATGTCCTCGACCCATCTCGCATAGAAAGAGAGGTATAGTTGCCTAGCACTAAGTTTTCTTTAGGCACGAGGCACTAAATTTTCTTTAGGCACGAGACGAACTACCCTCGACCCATTTCGTGTAGAAAGAGAGATATGGTTTCCAAGCAGCAAGTCTTCTGTAGGCACGAGACGAAACTGCCCTTGATTATCTCGTATAGAAAAAGAGATATAGTTGCCTAGCACTGAGTTTTCTATAGGGCCGAGACGAAGCTGCCCTCGATCCATCTCGTATAGTATAGAGGTATTGTTGCCTAGCACTAAGTCTTTGTAGGCAGGAGACGAAGCTGCCCTCGATCCATCTCGTATAGAAGAAGAGACACATTTGCCTAGAAGTAAGATCTCTGTAAACGCAGACGAAGCAAGGTGATTGGTACAGAGGTGCGATCTAGAAGACTCCTCCATGCATAAATGCACAAGTTATCTTCTGATAGATCTCTCCCGTTAAGGATAAACAGTCATAAAACAGGATATCAACATAAACCAATAAATGTAACATGTACGTATGATGAATTTTCACACACACTGATATACGTTTTCATAAAAATGTTGTTTACATTTAGAGGCCTTAGAACATTTGTTTCAAATCTCGACACCAAACTTTTGCAAAACACATTACCTTTTCTACCTACTCTGAACATGCTAGATACATTTAAAACTACCCCACAAGCTGCAGTTTGAAGGTTTTATTCAGGGTATTGACCTTATAATATGTGTCAGTATTCCATATAAATTGTTCAAAATATATTTTAACAGTTCACTGTCGTTCAACCTGGAAACCTTGAACTATAAAGGGTTCTATGGAAATAATTTAAGTCCCTATTTACAGCTTGAGGTGAAATAAATAAAATAGAGCCCCGAATCTCAGTAAAATGTAATATAAAAAGTACCCAATTGGGAGGTATTTTATGACAAAAGTGTATCACGTACAGCGAGTTGCTTGTCACTGTAGGGCTGTCATGGCAGCAGGGGCGTATGTGTGACAGATGTGTGGAGCGATTGATGATCACTTCAAGCCGTCCTGCCCCCAACCTAAACCTCCTATCAAATAGATCATGATATATCAGCATAAATTACTCTTGAAATTAATTGGCATCAATTTGGGATGCAATACCCCCACTCAGGGGAGACATGCATCACACCACGCTGGTTCATGAAACAATTAGAGCTTCTCATGCACCTCCTACTCGTTTGAGAGCTTTTGGAAAGTGTTTGTTAGCTGATACAGTGCAACAAGAGCAGACTCGGTTGATGCCCATTCATCTGGCTATCATATTATCGTCGAGGGATAAGCGGTTTTCACTAACCAGCTTTGATTTTGCCAAGGAATGGTTTGTTTGATGTTTTTTTTTTTAAAAAAAAATACACTTCCTGAGTGTGGTCGGGACTCCGGCACTGTATTCCTTTTCCTTATTCCTCTCTTTCCCTTTTTATTCTAAATTTCCTTTGTTTACGGTATTCTGATTTATGAAAAATACACGTTCACAAATACATCAAAATCCATGCCCAAGCCGGGATTCGAGCCCACGATTACCTGCGCCACGAAGCACCAAAGCGAGCGCGGTTTGGCTGGAATGTTCGGCTTTAGCTATTTCTCGTGTATTTCCGCAGTATAGCCTTTACTTATTTTCCTGTCTTTGTAAGATAAGGATTTTGTCCATTTAATTTGGTTACTGAGCGATATAGCGTTGCTTTAAGTATATAGCCGGTCCCCATGGCCACGCTCGCTAAAGCGTCTCGCTTTGGTGCTTCGTGTGCAGGGGATCGTGGGTTCGAGTCCCGCCTTGGGCATGGATGTTATATATTTGTGCAATGTGTATGTGTTTGTAAAAGAAACAGTTAAACCAGTAATCAGTAAAACCTACGGGGGGAAATGTAAATAGGGATACAGTACCGGAGTCCTGATCAGACTCCGTTACTGTTTTTATAAAAAAAAAAAAAAAAAAAGTATGCGACTTGCCTTTGGAAGGCCCTCGGTTTGATCCTCGTTTCTCGCCCACTCTGACTGATGTTTTTTTTTCCTTCCTTCTCCGTGATCGCCAAGCAAATTTTCATCTAATATGATTTCCTTTCCAACATTTCCCATTCATTTCGTCTCTCTCTTATATTTCAGGTGAGATTCCAATTTCTTGGTGTGGTAGTACAGGCAGATGGAGGGTATGCAAGCTTAAATTAGACATGGAGACGTTTGGAACTTCCGATCGCAGATGCCTGCGACCTATGACCTCTTATGGTCCCATTATCTCATCTCTCTTCCCTGGGGGTGATAGCCACAACGCTATCACAGGTCACACTGCGCAAGATATCCCACCCGCTGTCTACCATTTTGCCCTTTACTTTTATGTTGAAAAATACGATTTGAGGCTACATCGAAATATTTCCAAGAATTTGTTTTTACAGGTTGTGTGGCGTATTTCAGATAGTTATGCAACTGCTGTCAAATTCATGAAGGTTTTTCCAGGAATGCTGTACAGTCAAGGTCATTGTTTCAGTAAGTAAATAACCTTTTGGCTTTAATACATTTAAAACATGTTTTACTTAAAAAGCATATCAGTCACAAAAAATAGTATTTCTTTATTTCTCCACATAGTATTCTTTATCTAATCATTTGCCATGCTTATCCACTGCCTTAAAATGTCCACATTTTCCATTAAAGCTCACTGATAGTGAAACTTCCGACTACAATTGGTCAAAGATATAAAAATACCTTTTCTGTTATACTAAGTGGCTATTGGAATCTTTGTTGATTATCTATAGATACCCATTTATCTGCACCCCTTGTTTCCTAGTGCACTATTTTATAAAATCCAGTTTTTTTTCAAAACTAGATGTTCACTCTTTCAAAATGTTCCATACGTTTCAGTTTTTAAGTAGAACTAATAATTCCCATAATATGCAGAATTATAGATTGTAATATTACAGGCGTAAAGATATTCTAAAAACAATAGTAATTTCTCAAAAATGGTTTATAAAAATGAATAATTTTAGACATTAAAATTTCAAAATGTTACAAAATCATCGTGATTCAGTAATCAAAGCAATTTAAATATTAAAGCGTAAGGTTAACGCGTGTGATTCTAAATTTAAATTAAAAAATGCTAGTCATTTTGAGGCGTATGGAACAAATTGAGTATGCGATATATTTACATTAAATTTTAACATGAAAAGTATTTATCCAATTTGAATGAAATTTAGTGTTTATTAAAATAACAATATAATTAGAGTAATGTTTTTAGAAAATCTATAAAGTATATACCTATATATTTCACATTACAATCCCATTGCTAAAAAGCGTTGGCAAAGAGCAAGACAAGTTTGGAAAACAAACCTGTAAGTTTCTCTAGTGTTACACGCGTGTCTTGAACATTTTTATATTGTTAATGTGACACCTCAAATAATCAGCGACGACTGAGGGATATTTAGGCTAGGTAACCACGCAGATTTGTTCGCCGTTGTTATTTCACACTTCTTATTCACACTTTTTCGTTCATTACGTATCAACATACACCTGCCTTAGTTGACCGTAAATTTCAACATGTTCAACTTCCGAGCATTAAAAAATCTATTTCCGGAACTTTGTAATACACAATTCATTTTGAACAATCACAGAGTACCTACGTGATATGTTTTAATGCATTCAAGAAACACTGAGAAGATATGTCGAAGGAAACTTTCGACATTACACAGAAGTTACATGGGGATCTGCGCAGCGGGAATTACGTAAGCTGTTGTAACTTCCTGGATCACACTCATTAACCACTAATTACGCTACTAAATATCACACAAGTTTCTCATTATTTACACTTTAAGTGCTCGTTCTATTGTACAGAACCGATTGAGAAATGCATAAAATTGTGAGGCTACCAAAAGGAGGGCTAGGCCCATCTAAATACGTTCTGAAGGGTTAAGAATGTTGCCCACATTGAATGCCAGTTTCATATGACATAATTTATACGCTGGGCATTTCTCCCAGAAAGCATTTTCGAAGAAAGTATTTTCCCTGAGAACATAAACATCTCCGGGTCATTGTCCACAAAGGACATTATTCTCCACACTCTAGGGGAAGATATCAGATGTTCTGAAATCTGAGCAGTACGGAGCCCACATGAATGGCCCCCCTAGCTTTTGTGTTTCATTCAGATAGCCATACGATGGTTATTCATCGAGATGGTGTTTGAATCAAGCTTAACTTCTGTTGTAAATATCGAGGGATGTATTTCTCTTCCAATTTTAATTAATCAGTAAGGCAACCCAAAAGCATATTAAGCATAAACAGCAAAATTGGACTCTAGACATTGAATATAAATTTGACAGAATATAAATGTGGCTGTCCAAGAGTCTGAATAGAACTAATTTTAAAATCACAATAAAAAATAGTATTTAAAACAGAGCACAATTCTTAGAAAGTGAACTGCTTGCTTCAAAACACTATTAAATACCCATATCAGTAATGAAAAGCTGGTTTTTAACAAATCAAATTTCAAGAATAAAAAATTTTACCTTAGCTCTCTGAAGAATAAGACAATAATTAAATAATCATTAGAGAGTACAAGTTAAGAGGTTTATTGTTAGTACACACTCTTAAGGTCGTCTCCTTAGCGCGGTGGTAGCTTTGCTGCTCGCCAAGCAGGAGTCCTGGGTTCGATTCCCAGTACCTGGACCGGGATGCACTCAGCCTTGTGAGGTCCCTGGGGGCCAATTGAGGAGCTACTTGATGGAGAAGTAGCGGCTGTAGGTCATGAGGACCGCATTAACCCTCCAATACTGCACCCCATCTTTGACGTCTGCCACGGACCGAGATGGGGGACACAGCGGCCGGGTGGTAGGCCACGGTTCCTTGTGAGCTGTCGTGCCATGGAGTTATTACACGCTCTTAATCAAAGGACTTCATATCTATTTAATACCAGTATGCAAACTAACATTAGTCACAAGAAATTCTGTTTGGTGATATATAATAATGACTTAAGTTAATTAGTATAACATGTATTATGTATTATTAATGTTAAAATAAACCATTATATGAAAAAAATATAAAGCATAATTATCAAAAAATAAACTATAATGAGGGTTGCTCTATTAATCAATAAATTAACTTTATTGTTTGTTTTGTTTGTCCACCACATGCATTCCCTTCTTGTCATGATCAACATTTTAAATAATTTTCGTACTTCGTCTAAACGTCAACTTACCCTACTGTACAACGCCATACTCCCAAGAAAACGCTTCACTAATGTCTAATTTAAATCCTCTTCAAGATTCCACGATTTTTGTACTGCATTAAAACTATGCTTAGCCTATTGCACGGAACTTCCTGTAGTGTGCTAGTACGGGGAGTAGAATGCGTGAGAAATAGCATGTTTCCGGATAAATGTCAATATATTTATTTCATCGCTAAAAATTTAAATCTGTTCTTCAATATACTGGTTATAGTCATATATTTCAAAATAATCTGTCTTCAAATTGAAAAGAGTGATAATTATAATGACGTACTAGCATAGATTTAAAGGGTATTTAAACAACACTCCTTGTGTTGCTAGTTCCTCCAGAGTAAAAGGAGAAATACAAGAAATGGGTAATGGTTTGTCTTTTAAAATTGAATAAAAAAGATCTGATGTGTTTCATTCACATGCCTCTCTCTACATATTTGCAACAAATTACTATTAAAGAGCTTATCTTCTATTTACTTCATGCTAATCGAGAAAAAGTGAACATAAATAGTCTTATTAGTTGCTTGTAAGTACAAGCAAAATAATGGAGTACTATAGGTTAAAGTGGTAAACTAAAGCTGGTTGTGACTGAAGTTCCTGTGTTTGTATGGACAGGAATTGGCAAATTCCTGTATGAGAAAAGTATAAGTTTTTCAAAAACAAGGCGTATCTAAAAAAAAGGCATCAATTCCACGAAAAAATGTATAATTAAATAAATTGTGTGTTTTAACGTGCTCTAAATTTTTTTAGTGGTAAGTTTTTGTCCATCTCTTACGCTTTAGCAGTTGTGCAAAGTTCTGTAAAATTTATCCAGAATAAAGTAGTCTTCAGAGGCATCCCAAAAAATTCAGGATATACATTTTATATTTAGGTAAATATCTTGAATGTACGATATTTTAATCAGAATCGTTACAGCCATTTTTAAGAAAATCAACGTTTTCGAAAAAAGTTCCAGGTATTGGGGTGGGGGTATTCTCTTGAAAATCTTGGTATCGTATCCTTGAAAGATACCAAACTTAAATACCAAGTTAGGTGTTCAGCGGCCATTTTGTTTTTGAGCTATGCTTTCCAAAGGTGTGCACATGCACACGCACACGCACACGCACACGCACCTTTTACTAAAATGCTTTTTTTGGATTCAGGGGTACCCAAAACATGTATTTCCGGTGAAATCTCGGTATCGAATTTTTGGGTGGAATAAAATAGCTTCTCTACATACTATGTACATAGTGCGTGTAGAAAAATAATTTGGTATGTTCCATTTAATAAACTTCTCTAATGTTCTATACACAAACTAGTCATACAAAAGATTGTTCTTTTATTTACTTCAAGCTAATTGAGATAAACGTTAGCAGAAATGGTTTTATTATTTGCTTCCTTGTAAGTGGAGGGGAAATAAGGGAATACACCAGCCCACAGCATAGTCAAATCCTTTAAAAACTGATTCACTACGTGAAACAATTGAGGTTCGGTTCATTTTGCATAGTCACATTTGAGAAAAGTAAGGTAGTGTAAAATTGAAACCAATAACAACGAGTATCTCGAAAACGTAAACTGTACAAGAAAAACGTATGACGTAAATTATATGTTTTAAGGAGATATACAGTTCTGAGAAGTATATTTTTATCTGTCCCTTACTGTTAAACCGTATGCAAAATTATAAAAACTCTTTCAGAATAAAGAACTTTTCAGAAGCTGTTCTCAGAAACCTCAAAATATACATTTTATTTGTAATGTAAATCTCTAATATGCAGTAATTTTTATCAAACTTTTAAGAGGCATTTTTGAGAAAACACATTTCAAATATGTTTACATAAAACGGAATTTTATGGCGAGGGCTCTTGAAAATCTTTATGTCGCATTCTTGGAAGATATTAAACATAAATTCCAAGATTGATATTAACAATATTTTCGTTTTTGAGCTCTGCTGTCCAGACACACACTCACACACACACACACACGGCCCTTTTTCTAAAAATGTTTATTTTTCGGACATAGAGCATATAATTCAGTTAAAATATCGACATCAAATTTTTGGGTGGAATACAATACCTCTCTAGCTACTATGTGCGTTGTATATACATACGTGCTTAAGAAAATAAAAGGAAATTTACAAGAAAGTTTGCGAGACTAGGAGCAATGGCTTGTGCTTTGCAATTTTAAACTTTTATTGTTAAATGTTTCAACGCATATTTCTAAATTACTTAAATGTTGTGATAATCTAAACACATCGGAATATGCTAAGCCGCAGTGTTAATAATTTATTCATTTGTAATTATGTTTCATTTAATTTCAATTTATTATCACCTGAAGCTATTATTAGTATGGTTCCTGAAATAACATGTATATAATGGGAAACGTTTAATGGCGGGTTTAATTGCAACTAAATATTGACTTTGCTTATGTACTTATTGATTTACCAATTAATTTACGTCTTTTTTTGTACATCTCCAAAAAGTTCAGGCAGTTCAGTATCTACAGCACACTATGAGCAAACTTCAATCTGAAAGAAACAGTCAGCAGTTACAGAGATTGGTTTTCAACCTCTAACCATCTTATTGGAAGAATATAATTAAAGTTTTTAAATAGAAACCTATGCCAAAAATCAATCATTCGGAAGAATATTGATAGTTTTATTAATTCTTGAATCTGCAAGATCCCAGCATTATGAGGATAATGTTTTAAAACATATTCGATAAAAATGAAAAAAAAAATTATGTGTAGCGTTCACACAAGTTTCTCTATCTGTTTTGCAAACAAAATATTCTTACAAAATATTAAACTTCTATATACTTCAGTTCCTTGTCATCAGAAGCGAAATAAGTGATTACATAATAAAGCGATTGATATTGACTATCGTTTTGTTTTAAAATGCGTGTGTCTATGACATATAACAACGTTGGAAATAGGTGTCCAGATTCGAACACATAACATAAGTCTTAAAAAAACGAATATTTTCATTTAAGTTCAACTTCCTGCAAGGATGCGACACGAAGATTCTTATGAAAATCCCTGAACCACAAACTACCTCATATATACATGGAGACGTTTTCGAAAATTATGATTTCTACAATATTTCATGTCATCCATTTCTCCAGCTGTTTCAAATACAATCTATATATGGCTTAATCGTAATGCAATTGTTTTGCAAAATTCATACATAATAAAGAGTTCTTCATAGGCAATTCCCAGAAAATTCAAAAAATACATTTTATTTGAGATATAAATGTCTTTAGTATACGGATTTTTAATCAAAGTCGTTAGAGCGACTTTTGAGAAAAACAATTTTAAACAATGGTTCCTTATAAACGATAGTTTGTGGGCGAGTTTTTTAAATCGTTGTGTCGCATTCCTGGAAGACACTAAATGTAAATACCAAGTTTTGTATTTAACGGTGTTTTTGTTTTTGAGCTATGCTGTCCACAGACACACAGACCCACACTTCTGAAATTCTTTTACGGTTTCAGGATACCTCAAAACATATTTTCGCCGAATACAATACCACCTCTAGCATTTATGTACGTTTTATGTACATACGTGTTAGAAAGTAAAAATAGTTCTAACGATTTTGATTAGTATATAGTACGTTTAAAATATGTATTTCTTGGATAGCATAACTGGTAAATCGATAGATAGAACTTAATAATGCAATAATGTTGATCTCATTAAAACAAAAAATTGATGCAATCTGAATTTCTTATGGAGTTAAAAGCCTTTGCGAGATATCCCTTGATATTGGTTTCAGTTTTGCGGTACTTACAAACTTTCCTAAAATGGAAAGTCTTTAATCATTTTTCTATCTCCTGGTCAAGCAAAGGGAAGCAACTTTCAAAACTATTGCACAGCGAATGATTTTTAAAAGATTGGACTATGTGTTTAGTTTATTGCATTTCCGTGTTCCTCTAATATGTAATAAATTCATTTCTGCTAATGTTTATCATTATAAGTAGATTGACGAATAAGATTTTGTAAGAATAGTTTGTGCAACATAAGTAGGGAAAGTTGCATGATTGTAGTGTATCATATTTTTTTAAACATGCATACATATTTTTAATCATTATTTTATTGAGTCTCCTCCAATATGTAACAGTACATTTATTTTTGCAGTATATCTTTTAGTATTAACGATACAATTTTCCTTAATTAATTAGTTTGTTCCATAATTTAATATTCTATTTACATTTTGCAATTAAAGGACAATAAAATATATTGTTTTGAAAAAATATTAAATGATCTCATAAACTTATGTCTATGTGGTTCCTCTGTAATTGAACTTTGAATTACTTTTCTGGAGTTTTTAGCTTGTTTCACAGGGTTCCTTTGCTTTTGTAGTTTTTTGAATCTGAAGAAGAAGTGCTGTACTGTCTGTACTTCTAGTAATCAGGAACATTTGGTTTCATATATTATTTTCATACTGTACCGGTATGAGTTGATTTTCCTTTGTCCGCTAATAATTAATTGCTGTTAATGTAATTGAAGTTTTAGGTTACTTATCGTATACTAGGACAATTATGTTTTCAAAAATAGTTTCCTTGGCCAAATTTTCAGCCAGTTCATTCCCAATCAATGACTTTTGATCCATGCAGAGCGTGGTGTCAACGTTCCAATGTTATGGTTATGGATTTCTCTTATCAAGTGGTTTGTAATTGTTTTAATAATCTTAAACTTATTTGACTGTGTGTATTTATATCAATAATTCTTTCTTCAGGTATGGTACTACATTTATTGGTGTTGCCAGTGCTCTTAAAACTGCAGCTTATTCCTGATTATTTGAAAGATAATAACTGCATTTGTCTTTTATTTAGCTCACTAAAATTCCTTCCTTGAAAAACACAGTTGCTGCTGCTCCAACATTTTCTTATATTCTGCTTCAGTTAGTAAATATTTTGATGTGGTATGCATTGACCTGTATACCTCTTCTAGGCTTACTTTGTCAGCTGCTGTGTCTAGTTCTGTATTTCCACAATTCAGCGGAATTGTGCATTTCCCTGTATATATTTGCTACTTCAATCATTTTTATGTTTATAGTTTTGACACCAACAATTACACACACACACACACACACACACACACACACACATACACACACACTCACAAACAGGTATAGAGTGGCAGGTGAAAAGTGCAAATATTGTATCAGCGGTTGAGCACGATGTGACGATCAGTATTTTCCTCTATTTTTTTTTCCTCATGATTTTCTAAATTTACGTTCATGAGAAATTTACACTTCATGACATTTTTCTCAGACGTTCATGATACGTTTTCTCACGACGTACAGTGGATCCTCCTATGCTATTTGCTCTGCCCGACCAGAGCAGGTGGTGTGATGCGAGGGAATACTATCGATCGCACTGAAACTTCAACCTGCGTAATAATTTTTGTTTTTATACAACATTGATTAAGATTCACAATACATTCAGGGTTCTATATAAACATATTGAATGCAATGGCATTATGCTTTGTTTAGATTCGGCCTTTGTCTATTCGCATTCTCTTCGATCAGATGGTGCGAAAGAGGAGGAAATACCGGCTTCTGCATCAAGCGCAATCCTTCCCCCTCCTACAAGACCTAGCCGAAACGATAATCCTATGGTTATGGATTCAAACCTGGTGGAGAATGATGCATTTTTCGGACGTAAACATCCTTACAATGGCAGTATAGCCGTTGACGCCGTGTCATTTTTATTGACCCAAAAGAGGATTCCATACCTTCAAAGAAAATATCTTATGACTGCCTCCGTCGTTGAGTGGTCAGCGTTGACTCGGAGGTCCCATGCTCGCTTCCCGGCTGGGGCGGGAAATTTTTCTTTAACCAGAATTATTCCCTATTCCCCCATAGAGTCTGGAAGTATGATTGTGAGAGTGAATGTGCGTGTGTTTAGTATATAAAGTTTAACCTACTGTTGTGAACCTACAGTTTCACAAGTCAAAGCCCCCGAAAGGATGTCAATAACAAAATCCCTATGCTAAATTCGCCATTTTTTGCATCCGCAAGTCCTGATTTTGTACTAAAATGCCATCTATGTACGATGAGGCGATCTCTCAGTATTATGAGCACATATGACGAACTACAAATTCCTTGATCAAGAAAGCGTTGTAAAGTACCCAATATACGCCGTCAAGACCTGATGGAACTTGAATTGAAATGAAAAAAAATCTGATGTGTTCCATTCACATGACTTTCTCTACATCTCTGTAACAAATTATTGTTAAAAAGCTTCTATTTACTTCATGCTAATCCAGAAAAAAAAATACTAGAAATAGTCTTTTTACTTGCTTCGTTGTATGTAGAAACGAAATAAGGGACTACCATAGGTTAAACTGATAGTCAAAAGCTGGTTGCTATGTGAATGAAGTTCCTTTGTTTGAATGAACAGGGATTGACAAATTCCTGTATAAGAAAAATACAAGTTTCAAAGCTGAAACCAAAAACAAGGAATATCTAAAAAATGATCAACTCCACGAAAAAAAATCATATTTATAACATAAATTTGATGTTTTAATGTGCTGTACGTTTTTGTGTGGTAAGTTTTTGTCCTTCTTTTACTGTTTAGGAGTTATGCAAAATTCCGTAAAATTGATCCAGAATAAAGTAGTCTTCAGAGGCTATACCCAGAAAGTTCAAGATAGACATTTTATATTGACAGGTAAATATCTTTAATATACGATATTTTAATTATAATCATTAGAGCCATTTTTAAGAAAATCAAAAACTTACGATCCCCTGCCCACGAAGCATCAAAAACTTACTATATGAAAAATGTAGAGCACGTTAAAACAAACAATTTATGTTACATACATTTTTTCGTGGAGTTTCATCGTTTTTGAAACATTCCTTTTTTTGGTTTCTGCTTTGAAAAACTTATAGCTTTCTCATATAGAAATTTGTCAACCCCTGTCTATTCAAACAAAAGTACTTCTGTGGCATAGCAATCAGCTTTTGACTATCACTTTAGCCTATGATAACCCCTTATTTCACTTCTACTTACAAGGAAACATGTAATAAGACTATTTCTGCTAATTTTTTCTGATAGACGTGAAGTAAATTGAACTATAAGCTTTTTAAGAATAATTTGTTGCAGGGATATAGAGCAATTAATGTGAATGGTACACATCTGATTTTTTACCTCCAGTTCCAGGGAGTCGAACATGCGGAGGCACTACATTGCTCGAAAGAGACAAGTTTGTAGGCATTTGTTTGTGGCACACAAGACAAAACATGCTACAGATTTTGGGCAGGTGTACTAGAGTATATCACAAACATACAATGTTTGCCACGGTACTGGTAGTCAACATGGCGCAGCTCATGTAGCGGGCCGGGATGCAAAGCCGGACAAACAAAACAGACATGACCTCTGTTTCATGACCTCACATGTCGTGGTAATGAATTAAACTTTCTTTCTGTACTTTTGAACAGTTAAACTGGAATCGTTCATTGTGATCATGGGTTGTGATTTAATCGAAGTGAAAGATTTGAAAAGTTTACATTATTACTGTGTATAGAAACTTTTGACAGTTTCGTTTCCTTAAGGTACAACATCCGACATTTAATAAAATATTCAAAACATATAAAACATTACTTATATGTTCAAATACATAGCTTTAACCTTCAGCTTCAATGACATAATTGTGTGTGTGTGTGTGTGTGTGTGTGTGTACTTACGGAGCGGAGATTCGATTCCAGGTGACTGCATGTGGGATTTGCGGTGGACAAAGCGGCACAGGGCAGGTTTTCTTCGGGTTCTCCCGTTTCCCCCGCCATCGTTTTGCACCGATGCTCTATCATCACTCCACGTATCATTAGTGTCATAATCTGCGGTTCCTATGTAGTAAAAACGGTCCTTAAATATTATACAAAATCTGATGTGTTCCATTCACATGACTTTCACTACATCTCTGTAAAAAAGTATTGTTAACAAGTTTATGCTTCTATTTACTTCATGCTAATCGAGAAAAATTAACAGAAATAGTCTTATTACTTGCTACCTTGTAAGTAGAAGCGAAATAAGGGAGTACCATAGGTTAAAGTGATAGTCAAAAGCTGGGTGCCATGTGACTGAAATTCCTTTGTTTGTATGGACAGGAGTAGACACATTCCTGTATGAGAAAGGTATAAGCTTTTCAAAGCTGAAACCGATAACCAGGAATATCTAAACAACGACCAAGTCCACGAAAAAAAATGTATATTACATAATTTGTGATTTTAACGTGCTCTACAGTTTTTGTAGGGTATGTTTTTGTCCATATATTACGGTTTAGCAGTTATGCAAAATTCTGGTTGTATTGTGGCTGAAATTCGTTCCTATGCAGCGTCAGGAGTTTACAAGTTTCCGTGTGAGAAAAGCTTAAGTATATTAAATCTGAAACAAATAAGGAAGATCTCAGAAATAATCAATTCCACGAAAGAACATGTGTAACATAAATTGTGTGATTTAACGTAATCTGAATTTTTTGTGTGTCAAGTTTTTTTGTCTAAGTCTTACGGTTTATCAGTTATGCAAAATTAAGCAAAAATAATTCAGAGTAAGCAGGTCTTTAGAGGCTATTCCCACAAAATTCAGGATATACATTTTATTTGTCATGTAAAAATCTTTAATATACAGTATTTTAATCAAAATCTTTAGTGCTGTTTTTGAGAAAACCACAATTTTCGAAATTGTTTCCATTTAAAGGGTAGTTTGGAATGTGGGATTTTTCTCAAAATCTTCATCTCGCATCCCTGGAAGATAGTAAACTTAAATACCTAGTTTGGTATGTTAACGACTTTTCGTTTTTGAGTTAGTGTGTTCACACACACACACACACACACACACACACACACACACACACACAAGGGCAGCGCCGTGGCCGAGTGGTAACCGCGCATGAGATTTGTGTTGGACAAAGCGGTGCAGGGACGGGTTTTCTCTGCGTTCTCCAGTTTCCCCCGACATCGCATTCCACCGGTGCTCCATTTTCTATCACCAGGGTCTTCGCCTGCGATGTCATAAGCTGTAAAAACGGGCGTTTCTTTTTCTGAAAATACTTTTATTGGGTACAGGGGACCCCAAAACGTATATTTCCGGTGAAATCTTGGTATAGAATTTTTGGGTGGAGTTCGATACCTTCGTTATACACTATATCCATAGTAAACGTAGAGAAAGTAAAAACGGAGAGGCATTCCACTCTGCAGCCGTGGGCTTATTGTAGTCAGACCCCTGAAGGATGGTTGAGATGAATAATTTTAGAAGGCGGCCAACATCCGAACAGGGAGAGAGAGCCGTCGTAGAGAGTTGCTAACAGTTCACATGCAGTTCGTTATCTCGACGCGCGGAGTGCCAGGAGCCCGTGGCTCTCTCCAGATATACCAACTGAGTCCGAAGACAACCACTAAAACCATCCCGCAGTCGATAGCTGTATTTCCAGAGCACGTCACCTCCACGAAATAGTGCCTCATCAACACTTACAAGAGATCGGCTAGAATGAAAAGGAGGGATGAAGAATCCTCCACAGCACTCACCTACCGGGAAAATCCCCCAAAAACCCATGGGTCAAAAAGGTTGGCTGAGGTGAATCGATCCCATGACCTCCCATAAACCAGTCCCAGACGAAATATGCCTGAGCCAACAGGTTTGTTCAATGATAAACGTATTACGACTTTTGCTCTCAGAGCATTTTGAAGCTTGAACACATGATCGTCACGTTTTTAATTCTAACTGAAATTAAATGCGTAAGAGCACTCAATCTAACTGCTTATTTTTGCGTTCCATAATTTACTCGATTTTCTTCCATATGACAGTTTTCTTCATTTACCTTTTCATTGCTAACATACTTTTGGACGAGAAACATCTCCTTGCTAGTTAAAAGAACTTTGGTGAAAAATTGGTATAAATCCAAAATTTGGTTTTGACCGATAACATTTTAGCTATAATTGTGTGTATTTCAAGTTGAAAATACAATAATATGCACTAAATATAAAAAAATGAGTAGAGTAATCTGTTTCAAAATTTACAATACAGACATCACACGGGTGCTTCTACCCGCCCCGTCATCATCCAGACATGCCGTACCACGATGATTTAACCTGTGCCCTCCCCAACCTGAACTACAGGCGAGATAGAGCACCCTGTGGGCCTCCCCACACCCCACCAACAGCATATCTCCTGACTTGAAATAGCGGTAGAGTGCAGCTGGATTCGGACCAAATTACTTGCACTTTTTCTTTGCTTTATATATTACTAGGAATTAGCGTAAAATATCCCTCAAAGTTGACAGAATTTCTTGATTTAAAAATTGCTACAGGAGAAGATGAAATTCTAAGACTTACAAGTAGTCAAACTCATGTGAATAGAAGTTATCTTGACCGTTGAAAATTGTGCAATTCGACGCAGTTTATAAGAAATGTTATTCAAACGTTCAACTGAAATTCAAAGATTGAACTTCAAAAACTGTACATGTTTTGATAAACGTTTAAATTGTTCACGATACAATATATTTAATAGGAACTCTAAGGATATGTCGATATAAATTTGTAGTTAAAGGAATGCCTTTCTTTCTGAAACCTTTATTCGGAAGAAGCGTGACCCTAACCACGTGTGATTTGCACATATAAGCTGAGAATCGGTTTGGTTAATAAGGACTAGAGATCACATTTGGGTTTCATAAAGACTGAAGTGCACTGCAACTTCCCCTGAAGATGTAAGCAGACGTGTGCTCCGAAACTGTTTTTGAGCAGAAAATACAAAACTCAGGAACCGGAGCGTTAGGCACAACGGTTGTGCGCGCACAGTGAGAGTACCGACCCCGTCCGTGTCTCTGAAGTCATTAATCCCCTTAGCGCTATTAACCTGTAATCCCTCAAAAGATACCTTAACTGTGCTTTTTTTTTTTTTTCTTGTTAAGGCTGTTTTGACATAGATAACATTATCAAAGATAATATTAATTCAAAAAGTATTCCACTCACATGACTTTCTCTACTGCAAGCAAACATCTTACAAAAGAATATTCCTCTATATGTTTCTTACTGATGGAGATAAACAGTAACACAAATTGTCTTATTACTTAGTTCCTTATAAGAGAAGAGAACGAAGGGAATACGCTAGGCTGAAGAGATAGTCAAATCTATGTGAATGACATTGCAATTCCGTTCTCTTTGCGCGGCCAGAAGTAAAACAAAAGAGACAAAGTAGACCAATTTCTATTATAAGAATTTTACAATTGAAAGCAATAACAAGCAATATCTCGGGAATGGTTAGTTCCACATCAAAAATGTACACGTGTTTTTACGAGATCTCTATTTCTTGGTCAGTATGTTTCTGTCCGCATTTTACGGTTTACAAGTTATGCAAAAGTCATTCAAGATGAATAGGCTTCATAGGTTATTCTCATGGAAAGTCGTTAGCGCTATTTTTGGGAAAATAAATATTTTATAAAACGTTTTCATGTAAATATTAGTTTAGTGTAGTTTTCTTTCTGTTTTAATTACAGTTCCGGAGTCATGTCAGGACTCCGACGCTCTATTCTCTTTTCCTCTTTTTTCATTTTCCTTTGTTTTCTTTTCGATTATTGTTTGCCTTTTTTCTGCTAATACACACGCATATACACATTTAAAAGCATATAAACCCTCATGCCCAAGGCAGGACTTTAACCCACGATCCCCTGCTTCACGAAAATCCAATGCGAGGCACTTTTTTGCTACATGTGAGAAGTAAACTTGGGACCCTCAACAAAGAAGTAATCTACGTTTTGTCACAGCACACACAATTCTTCAAAACCTTCGTGTTATATTCTTGTAAGATCCTGAATTTAAATATCAAGTATGGTATTTAACAGACTTTTCACTTCTGGATTGTCCTACCTACCTACCCACCCACCTATCTACCTAGGACTTTTTAAAAAACATTTTTGTTCAGGAGTCCTCAAAACATATATTTCTGGTGAACTTTTTGGATGAGTAGAGTAACTTCTCTATCTATTATGTGCAAAATACGCGAAGAGAAAGTAAAAATTGAAAGGCTCCGTTCTCTACTGAACATTCGTTATAGTAACCCATATAATTGACACTAAACATTGAGAATATCAGGTTGTTTTCAACATTACCGAGTTTAATACAAGTTGTGGATAATATGATGTCTGAGGTTGGATTCAACGCATTTCCACGTCAATACCTCACAACTGTTTCCTACTATTGTCTTTGCTTGCAGACAGGAAATACACATTATGTGGATTTTTCTTGCTTCCATGTATTCTACTGGAAACTGTAATTGCTGATAATGTTTCAAATTGCGATTTCCGTAGACAGAGCTGTGTTATTTGAAATGCGTCAGAGCATGAGAATTAACACGCGTGTTCGCAATGAAATGCTTTTAAATATAACAACGGTACAAAGCAGCTAATTTAATGTTTTAAAAATCAATATTCCCTTTCAGCGTGTAAACTGTTTCTGCCTGTATCTCTTTCTGTTGGTTTCACTGTTAACGTTTTCCGCAAATGAACGAACTGATATAAACAACGATCTCCTAAGAGATTTCACGCACCACCGGAGTTCATGCTGCGTTGTAAAACATGTCATAGCTGGATGAAATCCCTTCGGAAGCAATGGAATACTCAGTGACGTGCACTCATGTTTAGCGCTCTGAAAGCTTGCTTGACCTTGAGAGTTTTCTATGACGGTATGACGCCAGAGATGTATCAGTTCTTAACTAAACTAATCCGTAAGCTTGATATGTGATAATTCGAAGTAGTCTCCGGTAGCTTTCATTGCGTGCTGAAAATATGAGTCCAATTTTAAACATAATGAATTTTTGCGTCCTACACAACAACCACCAATAATAACTGGAGCAGAATTCTCTACAAACGCAACAAAGGAGCAATTGCGGGCCGCATGATTGGCAAATGTGACAAACCGAGATCTCACTGGTGGTCAGAAATATTAATACTAGTAGGGAGAACATTATAAGTTAAAGCAAGGGCACAATTTATTACCATCACCAATATATATCCTTCAGTGACGGCCGTTGACCATATAACACCTGGTGTCCAATCTAACCTTCACTGTGCGGAGACTCCCCAAAGACTGCTGACTAGGTTTACACGCGCACATTGCCATGGATGGACCTGCGACGTTAGAAACAAATATATTTATATTAACTAACGTCCATATGCTACAGTACTCTACCCATGACTATACAGTTGAGGAACGGAAAGTAATGAGATATCAGAGATATTGCCCTACTGTTGCCACCAGCATGCAACTTCAACGTACCTGCCCAATGAATCTCATTTCTGTCTATACACAAGCACCACCATCCCTAAGTGTATTATTCTCACGAAACATGTCCAATGATATCATCAATGTTGCAGTTACATTAATCTTAGATTCCCTAAGTTATTGCTATTGCATTAAATGTGAAATTTCCACCGAAACTCTGAATATCATTTTATTTCGGTTAGTCTCACTTATATTTCTCTTCATCTGAAAAGTGTTTTTATTTATGAAAAGTTATTTTGCAATAATGGGATTAATATATAATTGTATAAAAATTAATATATATACACACTCGATTATTCAGAACTAATGTAAAATACACTATGTGATCAAAAGTATCCGGACATGTGGCTGAAAATGACGTGCAAGTTCTTGGCGCCCTCCATCGGTAATGCTGAAAGTCAATATGGTGTTGGCCCACCCTTAGTCTTGATGGCAGTGTTCACTCTCACAGGCATACTTTCAATCAGGTGCTGGAAGGTTTCTTGGGGAATGGCAGCCTATTTTTCATCGAGTACGGAATTAAGGAGAGACATCAATGTAGGTCGGTGAGGCCTCGCACGAAGTCGGCATTCCAAAAACATCCCAAAGGTGTTCTATAGGATTGAAGTCAGGATCTGTGCAAGTCAGTCCATTATAGGGATGTTACTGTCGTGTAACCATTCCGCCACAGCCCATGCAGTATGAACAGATGCTCGATGGTGACGAAAGATGCAATCGCCATCCCCGAGTGGCTCTACAACAGTGGGAAGCACCACACCATAAAACCACCACCTCCGAATTTAACTATTGGCACTACACACGCTGGCAGATGATGTTCACCGGGCATTCGCCATACCCACACCCTACCATTCGGATCGCCACATTGTGTACCATGATTCGTCAGTTCACACGTGTTGCCACTGTTCAATCGTGTAATGTTGACGCTCCCTACTCCAAGCGAGGCGTCATTTGGCATTTTCCTGCTGTTTGGCTTATAAACAGACGCTCAACCATGGATTCCAAGGTTTCTCTCCTCACGCCTGACTGTCATAGTACTTGGAGTGGATCCTGATGTAGTTTGGAATTCCTGTGTGATGGTCTGGATAGATGTCTTCCTATTACTCTTTACGACCCTCTTCATAAGCCGGCGGTCTCTGTCAGTCTACAGACGGGGTCTGCCTGTACACTTTTGTACTGTGCATGTCCCTTCACGTTTCTACTTCACTATCACATCAGAAACAGTGGATCTAGGGATGTTTAGGATTGTGGAAATCTCGCGTACAGACTTCTGAAACAAGTGACACCCAATCACCTGACCATGTTCGAAGTCCATAAGTTCCACAGAGCATCCCATCCTGCTGTTTCACGATGTCTAATGACTACTGAGGTCGCGGATAATGAGTACCAGGCAGTAGATGGCAGCACAATGCACCCAAAATGAAAAACGTATGTTTGTGGAGGTGTCTGGATACTTTTCATCACATAGTGTAGTTTATCCGAGTAATATATTATGTAATAATTCCTAATAAATAATTAAATACTCTGCCAGTAAATACATGAAAAAGTGATTAACTAAAATCAAGAGACTAATAGTATAATATTGTTAGAATAAAAAAGTACAAACTAAACATGGCATAAAATGATCAAACTTATCTAATAAATATGCTTAATATATACCTAAGAAGTGGAATTCTGGCATGTAGAACCGACGACCCCCCTTGCCGATCCGTGACCGCGCTCGCTAAAGTGTCTAACTCGGTGCTTCGTGACGCACGGAATCGTGGGTTCGTGTTCCGCCTTGGACATGGGTAAACTTGTGTGCTTGTAAATTTGCATATGTATAGGTTTATTTGTATCCAAAAAGAAAACGGTAAAACACATCAACGAAGGAAAAGTAGGGAAACCGGAAAAAGAAGACGGAAAACAGAGGAACAAGCGGAATACAGCGCCGGAGTCCTGACAAACTTCGGAACTGTATCTTATTTATTAACAAGGAAATAAGTTCAGGATCTACTTTTAATCTCCTCGCATATAATATTTACAAGTCAGCCCTGGGGCTACCTGTCTGTTGAGGCTTTGAACAGAGAGAAGCCAAGGTGGGTGATCAGTCCGATGCATAAGAAAACGAGGAAGTGGATGATATGAAATGACGGTGAAACATATGAAAGAAACAGATTGTGAAGCAATTGATGGAATGAATGGCGGTGGAACCGAATAACTAGGAGAAAGTTAGCCAAGAGAAAATCCATATCGGCTGCATCCCATGGGACGCGGTGGACCTTAAGCCAAATTTTCATTGGTTTGCGTCGATATGGGCAGCTATCGTGTTATTAGTCTTCCACGCCTTCCGGACCCTCTTTTGATGTATTTTGATGTTTGATGTATTTTTATTTTTAAAATATTTAGAACATTTATATTATGATACAGAAAAACACGTCCTCTAGACTTGGCTGCCCCTTATATGCTTCAAAAATCGTATCAACGTTACGGATGTTCTCTGCAGCAGATTTGTATATTTTAGGACTTCGCCTACATCTTGACCACTAACTTCACTCACAGTTCAAGCCTGATCTCACACACTCTAAAAAGGCTCGGATACAATTGACCGAGGTCTCCTAGCTTATGTGAACCCCTTCACTATGAATCCGGTCCAAATAATATCCCTCCACATCTTCGCATTGGCCAGGGGAAAAAAAATCCAGACATTTACTGGACAAAACTTATATACCTCCGACTATCAAAGATTTACCTCGAATAGATATATCAGAAACGACACGCACACATTTGTTGGAGCGTACTCTCTACATAAAGCTCTTTCATCTATGAGACAGCAGAACAGGAGCGATAGTACATAGACTACGAGATAAAATTGTGGGGATATATTGCAGCGAAAAACAGAAATGTTTGTTTAAACTGCTCAATATCTGTCACTATGTAGTTATCGATTGTCGACCAAAAGTTTTTTCCCCTTTTTTCCCATGATAGTGCATTATATTTTATATTACCATGTTCAGATATTACCATATATAAGACTTTAGGTAGCAAATTTCCCTACAGAAAGTTCTACTGTATCATCTAACTGAACTGTAACTTCATGTTGTAATATATTTTAAAGGAGGCATCTTTTTTAAGTATGCATTCTTTATTGAAAAATGCAGCTAAGCAAAGCAATTGTTCTCAGGTCATCATGACATCATATTTCTTTATTTTCATTGTTTATTTAAACATATATGAACACATAAATTATCAACGTTCTTTCAAATATTTGTTTTATTTTAATTTTGTACTGCCGTGCAGAAGATATTGTAGTATGCACATGAACAAAGTCTTTTCGATTTTTCTGTGATTATGAAACTTGGATATTAAAAGTAAATGGCTGTTCGTGTTTCAATTGCATTAGAAATCACATTACAGCAAAACGATTCAGTTCGTGAATTTAGTTGAGTAATACTGTTTACGCGTAGACACACGATAGTGTGGTGCAGGAACAGGTTAGGCACTTTTTACTGTGGAAGAACGGAGTGACTGCCAACCATTACCTCTTTTTTTTTTTTTTTTTTTTTTTAAAGTACCGGAGTCTGATCAGGACTCCGGCGCTGTATCACCGTTTACATTCCCCCCCCCCAAGTTTATTGGTTTTACTGTTCCTTTACACAAACATATACACATTGCACAAACTTACAACACCCGTGCCCAAGGCGGGACTCGAACCCACGATCCCCTGCCCACGAAGCACCAAAGCGAGACGCCTTAGCGAGCGTGGCCATGGGGACCGGCAAAATTGTATCCCCTGTTTACATTTTACCCCCTAAATTTACTGTATGATTACTGGTTTTACTGTTCCTTTACACAAGCATATAACACCCATACCCAAGGTGGGACTCGAACCCATGATCCCCTGCCCACGAAGCACCAAAGTAAGACGCATGAGGACCGGCTTTCGGCAGTTTAAGAGCTTGAACAATATTCTGCGCTCCGTTTGGAGTACCCGATTATGGAGATTCATTCAATCTATCCTGGCCACACTACCTGGCACCACGTTAGAAGCACTCTTCTAGGCTGGCGGATCGGATGTGCATGGTGACCCCACTATAAGTTGCTACTACTGCAACTTTTGGTGAAGGTTGAAAATCTGTAAAAGAAAGTAGCGGAACTCATCCCGGCTCACGCCCATGCAGCAGAAGTTTCTGCTCGTGCCAATTGAGGTATTATTTCCTACATTCTCAACACGGGCTCAAATTGGTGCGTCTTTCTACACAAACTACTTCCAACAGGACGTGGAAGTGTCAAGTTGGACCTGCAAACGTAAAACGGCACCACTGATCCCACCGAAGACAGAATGCCGTTGAAATTGGAGTTCGGCCTTCATCAGGGTCGACTTTACAGCTACTGCCGTCGAAAACGACTTCTAGACAGCATGACAACATTAACAGTGTTCAGTACGCCTGCAATAACACCAACACCGAGTGTGAAAACTATTACTGGTGGAACGCCCATCGATGAAAAGCTGGCAGAGTTCCCGGAACTGCCCTGTCTCAGTGGAACTCCTCATGAACTTCGAAATTCGACTGTGTCTATAATCCGAGCAACATTTAAATTCCCTATTTTTCATTGGTTAGGCGATTTGCTTCGTAACATCTTGTGATTGTCAAGGAAGAGTTTGACACCTTAACACGCGACGCTATAGCCCTATCATCGAGCACTGTATGAGCATTTGCGCTACACCTATCCCACAAGGATGGCTGGGTTCATCTGCGACTACCAAGCTCTAAATGCTAACAAAATCCATGACTACTGCACAGTTCGCTATATTCTGAATATGCCAGTTCGTGAGCTGCATCATCTGTCTCTTCCATTGATCTGGGGTGGACGACATCTTTTGTGTTCTTTGGATTCCCCTTCATATTCTTTGGACTACAGAACCCTGAGGAAACCTTGCAGCAATTCATGGATGGCGTTCTACGCGATCATTTCTGCTTTCCGTATCTGCGCTATGCGCTATGCTCTTGTGTTTTCCAGCTCCCCATAAGATTACAAAGGACTCCTCCGCCGTCTTTTTTTTTAGACTCTAATAGCAAGCTTGTCGTTAGATCAGATATTCCGGAAATGGCATTTGCTTGTTTCATCAACTCTGCGGAGGTTTCACGACCACAGTAGAATTTCATCGTTGACCTATGAGCTTTTCCGCTTCTCCAGACGACTGCTGCTATGCGATGCTTCCTCGGTATGGTAAAACACTATATTCGCTTAATACGTTAAGCTTCTTCCACTTAGGTGCCAATTAATGTTCTTTGGACAGGCTTCAAGCGGCAAAGCGCACACTCTATTACCTTGACGCCAAATCTACTACGGTACTTTGAGATCTTTAAGCGAGTTTCGCCATCTGCTAGAAGGAAATCTTTACCCGATCTTCACGGATCATAAGCCGCTAACTTATGTCCATCAACAGAAGATAGACCAATGCTGGCCAAAACGGCTCAACTATCTGATGTTTGTCTCATAGTTCCTGGCAGGCATAAAACATTTTATAGACTGTACATGGATTGTCAAACAGGAGCAAGCAGTGCTTCAAAAAGAGCCGCACGAACCGGCGTCTATAAAGATTGTTGCGCTTAAACCCGCATTTGCCAGCGAGTTAAGGTCACTCGTCAAAATTTTCCACCGATAGGCATCTTCACCGCACCTTTGCTCCCTGACAAATATGTGATGTTCACCTGCCACCAAAAACACCCTACTATCTTGCATCCAATGGTATAATCGAGTGACCACCACTTTACTTGTCGTCCGGTTTACTCTCGGAACATAGAGTGGAATAGACCAGTTTCAGGAGCACACTATCACCCCAAGCATGTTCATACATCAAGATTTGAGAAACAACTCAGTTATTCCTTCGGCAGGACGGGGTATGACCGCCAATTAAACCTCCATACATAGGTCTTTGAAACGCATCAGTTGCATAAACACAACATTTTGGCTAGAGATATGATGTACATTACTCACTGTTACTGCTGAGAGAATTAAACAAGCCTTCTCTAAGCCAATGCTGAGCTGACTCCCAACCCAGGATCTCTACACGATGTGTTACAGTCTCCCCCAACAGAAACAACAAACACCAGGTCAGGAGGCCATATCTATCATCCCAACCGTTATGAATCGTAACCCTCCTTTTCGAAAAGAGGGGAGTGGGATTTGGTGATGTATTGCATTACAAACCCCGCCAATATATATCTTTGTTTATATATGTCTGCCACTAAGAAGTTATTATTGGCAACCGACGGTTTTTTGTCCCAGTTTGAATTGTAGCATAAATCAAATTAAAATGATAAGTATTATCGTAAATTCAGTATAGTAATTCTGCTTACACTACAAAAGCATTAAGCTCTTCAGGAGCATCTGTTTGATAGCGTTTGCCTCCTGAACTATTTTCTACCCAAAACTTTCGATGCTTTCTAAATTAGTTTTGGTTCTCCTCTTAATCTTAAATTGAAATTGGGACCACTATTCAAAGACATCTGCGGTTCCTTAAAACCAAAACAATCTCATGTGTTTTATTTACAAGACATTCTGTTCTAAAAAGAAACTATTTTTACAAAGGATTATGGAATTTAGCTACATCATACTAATTGAGATGCACATGAGTAGAAATGCAATTACTTGCTTCGTTGTAAGCAGAAGAAAAATAAACGAATACAGTAGGTGGAAGTGGTAGTATTTTAAAAGCAGTTACTATCCGATTGTCATTGAACTTGGGTCCTTCTTATGGCGAGGATTATAACAAAAGAGATGAAGCGGATGAGATCTATCCCTTTGAAAAGTGTTTTATATACTTTAAAATATAGGAAAAAAACTGGGGATATTGCAAAAATTTGTGGCTCAAAATACCGTATATGCCATAAATGTTGTTGTGTTTTAACGAGATCTAAGTTTCTTGTTTGACCAGTTTTTGTACCTCTACGGTTCACCAGTTCTGCAAAAGCCATTCTAAATGAACAGAGCCTCTGGAGACATTCACAAGAAATTCAGGATATACATTTTATATGCAACGTAAATATCTTTAATATACGCCATTTTAATAACAATTGTTAGCAATTGTTTAAAAAATCAAAAGTTTCGAAAAACCTTCCATGTAAAAGGTAGCTTGAGCTAGGAAAATTTCCTACGCATTCTTTCGTGTCGCATACTTGGGAGATATGTACTTAAATACCAAGTTTGGTATTTAAGTATAGACAAACACACACACACACACACACACACACACACACACACAGAGTAATTTTTTTTTAATTCAGGTGTCCTCAAACGTGCATTTTCAGTGATATCTTGGGAACAAATTTTTGGGTGAAATACACTACCTTCTCCACCTAATGTGCATGTACATGTATTATGCATGTAATATGTCTTTAAGAGAAAGTAAAACCACGAGACCTGTTATACTGGCTTACTGTATATCAAACTTTTTTTTTTCAGTATATTTGCTCACCTCTCAAACAAAATCAAATGCCTGAATGACACTAATTTGGTTTGAATTTGGTTTGTATATTATATTATCCAGTAGCTCATGAAACCAATAAGCGAAATATACGTTATCTATAATTAGCGTGCAGCAAAATGTGAAAACATATTTCACACCAGAGACCCTCACGAACGGTTTTTCGTAACTGTCATATACACTAGAAAGTAATTTGTTTGGTAGCTCTCACTCCTACGCATCGGTTTGCTGATATTTTAATCAACTCCCACACCAAAATATTACAGAAAATAGTGTAAATAAAACTGCTCATACAAATAGAAAGGTTCAGATGAAACTAAAACGGCAGTACCAGTACATCAACAACAACAATAATAATACACATACAGAAATTAATGAAACCGTGGTTAGTCATATTATTGGTATAACTACAATGAAAACTTACTTTATCATCAATTATGTGGCGGATTGTATATTTTATCGCTAGAGCACCTTAAAAAGAATAATTGTAATGAAAACATGTTGTATGTATGTTTATCTTGTGATAATGTACGGTAATCCATGTCGTTCGATGTTATTCCACGTTACTACGACGCCTTTTTGAGTTACTTTGTGTGTATCTTCAGACATCTCCACGAAATAAAAATTGGTTGGGATAAAGAAACATTGGGTATGCAGCAAAGGTCGGGAATGCGTGGCTCAGGTTGGGATGGTGGAAAACCCGTAAGGTAGTTTGGCAGATCGCGTGCAGATGAAGAATGTTAGGAAAAATTACTGCCGGAAGTATTTTTAGCTTCAAACAGACGAAGCAGCATTCTGGGATTTGATTCTAAACAGCCCTAACTGGCCAAGCCTGGGCACATACTTAATGGAAGTTCGTGCAGTAAGAGATAAAAATATTTGTGTAAATTTTGTATAGACTTATTTGATGTTTGAGGTATCTATATGCACGAATACGTGGATGTAGTTGTGAGTGCAAGTGTTTGTGTGTGTGTGTGTGTCATACCAGAGTGTTCTTTTCCCTTGGTAGTAAAAGCGGGCTTTAAACGCTACAAAGAAAAAAAAAAAGTGTTCTTTCTTTAATTGTTCTGTGGATTTGTTGTCGTAGCACGCGAGCGTGTCTGTCGGTGTGTGTGTGTGTGTGTGTGTGTGTGAGAGAGAGAGAGAGAGAGAGAGAGAGAGAGAGAGAGAGAGAGATATCAGTGTGTTCTTTCTTTTATCGTTCTGTGGTTTTGTTGTAGCGCGCGAGCGTGTATATTTTTGTTGTTTTTTTTTTGGTAGTATTTAACGCCCGATTTTATTACTTATGGCACCGCAGGCGGTATGTGTCTTGTGTGTGATATCAAAGTGTTCTTTTGTTTTATTATTCTGTTGTCGTAGCCTGCGAGCGTGTGTGTGTGTGTGTGTGTGTGTGTGTGTGTGAGATATCGGAGTGTTGTTTTGTTTTATTGTTCTCTGGTTCGTTTATCTTGCGCGCGAGCGTGTGCATGTCGGTATGTGTCGGTGTGTGTGGGTGTGTGTATTTGTGTGTGATATCCGAGTGTTGTTTTGTTTTATTGTTCTCCGGTTCTGTTATTGTAGCGCGTGAGTGTGTGCATGTCGGTATGTGTCGGTGTGTGTGGGTGTGTGTATTTGTGTGTGATATCCGAGTGTTGTTTTGTTTTATTGTTCTCTGGTTCGTTTATCTTGCGCGCGAGCGTGTGCATGTCGGTATGTGTCGGTGTGTGTGGGTGTGTGTATTTGTGTGTGATATCCGAGTGTTGTTTTGTTTTATTGTTCTCCGGTTCTGTTATTGTAGCGCGTGAGTGTGTGCATGTCGGTATGTGTCGGTGTGTGTGGGTGTGTATGTGATATCCGAGTGTTGTTTTGTTTTATTGTTCTCCGGTTCTGTTATTGTAGCGCGTGAGTGTGTGCATGTCGGTATGTGTCGGTGTGTGTGGGTGTGTGTATTTGTGTGTGATATCCGAGTGTTGTTTTGTTTTATTGTTCTCCGGTTCTGTTATTGTAGCGCGTGAGTGTGTGCATGTCGGTATGTGTCGGTGTGTGTGGGTGTGTATGTGATATCCGAGTGTTGTTTTGTTTTATTGTTCTCCGGTTCTGTGTGGCGTAGCGCGTGAGTGTATGTTGGTGCATGTGTGTGTGTGTGTGTGTGTGTGTGTGTATTTCCAATGTTGTTAGGAGTATAAAATAGACATGTAGATAATTACCACCACCACTACTATTATTATATTCAGCAAGCTGCATAACGAAATACTATAGCTATTTCTTTTGATAGATCGTTATACGGTTTATACTACATTTATCTAATCTTTATTCTTTTAATATACATGACAAATACAGTACGGTAAAAAAAAAATGGAGCTCTAATGCTGCTGACGGTTATGGGCTATAAAACACCTTATAATTTTAATCCACAAATAATAAAAACACTCTAATTTATGGAGAATGCCATAAAACAATTAATAGCTGCTATACTCCACAGAGTGTATATCTAGAAACAAATCTGATATGCTACATTCACATGATTTTGTCCAATTGTTCTCTAAACCACATATTTTTACAACACTTCATTCTAATAACGATAAAGAATAGCAGAAATTGTATGATTGCTTGGTTCCTTGTAAGTAGAAGGGAAATAAGCAGCTGCTCTGGTTTAAAGCGATAATCAAAGCTTTACAAAACGGTCGCTATTCGATTGGCTTTGAAATTTGGTTCTCTTAGAATAGAATAAAACAATAAGAAAGCGAATGACGACTTCTTGCTTGAGAAAACTTAAATTGAAACCACGAAAAAACTCAACATGATTGGTCGGTCCGCGGGATTTGAACGCGGAACCTCCGGAATGTGGACCACAGACGTTACCGCCTAGATATCCTGCTCGGGTCTATGTTGTGCTTTACTAAAAAGTCTGATGTGTTCCATTCACATGATAATTTCCACATCTCTATAAACAATTATTGTTAGAAAGCGCGTTCTTCTATTTACTTCATGCTAATTAAGATAAACAATATCAGAAACAATTTCTTGTAAGTAGAAGGGAAATGATGGATAAAACTATAGTCAAATGTTTTAAAAGCTGATTGCCATATGGTTCAAATCCATTCCTATGTATTGCCAGTAGTTGACAAATTCGCATATGTGAAAAGAGTTAAGTATTTTAAAACTGAAACCAATAATAAGGAATATCTCAAAAATGGTCAACTCTACGAAAAAAAATGTACGACATAAATTGTGTGTCAACAAGATCTAGTAAGTTTTTGTCTATCTCCTAATATTTACTAGTTATAAAAAATCCATTGAAATTCATCTAGAATAAAGAGGTCTTCAGAGGGTATTCACAGGAAATTGTAGATATACATTTTATTTGTCGTGTTAACTTCTTTACTATATAGTATTTATTAAATTGTTAGTCATTTTTGAGAAAAGTGAAATTTTCAAAAATCTTTCCATATAAAAGAAGTTTAAGGAGGGAAATTCCCCTCAAAATCATCATGTCGCATCCTTAAAAGATGCTAAACTTAATTACCAAAATTGGTATTTTACCGAATTTTCATTTTTGAATTATCGTGATCACACACACACACACACACACACACACACAGAGAGAGAAGGACCTTTTCATAAAAAATCACTTTTTGGATACAGAGGACCATAAAACATACATTTTCGGTGAAATCTCGGTATCGAATTTTTGGGTGCAATAAATACCTTCTTTATATACCATGTACATAATACGTGTAGAGAAAATAAAAATATTATCGATTATATGGCGGAAGTACGAAACCGCTGCATCCTGTATTTGTGGGGGCCTCTGGCTCTTCGCTCCACATTGTTTTTTTTTTTTTTTTTCCCCTTTCTTTTTATATATATACACACACACACTTACGGAGGCGTTTCAGGACTCCGGTGCTGTATTCTTTTTCCTCTTTTTACAAGTTTCCTATTTTTCTTTAGTTGACCTATTAATTTTTCAATCTGACTCTACCTCACGGCTTGTGTGAAAAAACGATTAATCCAATACCAATTGACGATAATAGTTGGCTATACTATGAATCTTGGGACTTAAAGTACTTACATTGTAAGTCACCATTGGGGTTGTCATCTCAAAATAAGTTGAGATCACCATGTGGTCGACCGGGAAAAGTCGAGTCAATTGAGAAATTCAATGCTATGCCGGCATGTTGCCATGGTAGCTCAGTGGCACAGCAACCAGCTAGAGATCGGGAGATCCGTGGTTCTAAACTCCGCTATGCCATTGAATTTTTCAGTCTGACTCTACATAGCCAACTCCTGTTCTACACACGGCTTATGTGAAAAAACAATTAATTCAATACCAATTGACCTATTAATGTTTAACGTTTTCCTTTTCCACAGACATATACACATTTAAAAACACAAACACCCATGCCCAAAGTGGGATTCGAACCCACGATCTTGATCGCCACGAAGTACCAAAGCGGGACACTACGGGGACCGGCCGGTTTCGGTGCCAGATGGGGTTTGCTTATTTGGATATAGGGACAGGCAGATGCTGTCAATTTAACACACTCCCGGAAATCCTTTCGAAGTACGTCTTTCCTTCTGGCCTCTTATTAAGGTGATGCAGTTGTTAAATCTGAAAAATCCACAATATGTAAAATATCTTACTGAAATTCATGTAGGTAAATTCTGACTAATTTACAATAATAACATTATTTTCGTTATTTTGACAATTCTAGCGTGCATGAATGTTTAAATAATAATTTCGTACTGTCCAGATTTATTTTTCTAATGAAAATGAGTTATGTATTGCATTTTAAAAAAATTAAATATACTTTTGTGATATTATATTTGTTTACATTAGTCCTAATTAATGGAGAAAAATAATTACCTTTCATTCTCTCTAAAATAAAATATTTTTCGTAATGTAATAGTTTATTTAAAAAATTGGAGAATTATTTCGAAAAAAAAATAAGATGATTCTCTTTAATGCACTTTTGTGAGTCAGTATAACATTTTTGAAACGTATTAGTGAACAACTGCATCGTATTATACATTTTGAGTATGGACATGTGTTGTGAAAACGTTTACGAGAAAACAAGGTTTAAGTAGTATATTTACTTACAATTTGGAGTTCATATAATTTTTGATTATCCAAAAATAAATATTTTTAATTTTTTACAATTTATGGTCAAATTTCACTGATACATCTGCTTCCCATCGGTGGTGTAATAGTTACCGTGCTAACTTCATTTATCCAAAGTCGCGGCTTGAAACGCGGCGGAGGATGACGGATTTCTTTTCCCGGGTAAAAATCCTTAGCATGGCTTCCTTTGGAAGAGTAGTACAGCGAAAAGAACCTTAAACTGATGAAGAGGTCTCTGAGCAAAATTAAGTGGTCTTTCACGTCTAATACAGAATGGGACAGTGAGAACCACAGCAGTTAAAGATCATCCAAAAATAAAACTCCATTTTCATTTCATACGTCTCCTAAGTCGTCTAGAAGACGACACTCAGATGCTTAAGGCAGACCAGGTCATCTATGCTGTTTATGACTTCTTTTCCTTGTGGACAATAGTAGTAGGTACACAAGAAGAGAAGCAGAGATCTGAGCTCGGCAATTGAGCATGTGGGCGTAGAGAAAAATAAATTGAGTTGAATATCTCCAAAATGAAGTTTATTATGTGTTCCACTCGCATGACTTTTTCATCTCTTCAATAAATTACTGTTAAAATGCTAATCGAAAAAATGTAGCAGAAACAGACTTATTACCTGCTTCCTTGTAAGTAGAAGCAAAATAAGGAAGTACCATAGATTAAAGTGATAGTCAAAAGCTGGTTACTAAGTGACTGAAGTTCATTTGTTTGTATAGACACGAGTTGAGAAGTTCCTGTGTAAGAAAAGTTTAAGTTTTTAAAGCTGAAACCAAAAACAAGGAATATCTTAAAAATAACCAACTCCATGAAAAAAGTGCATATAACATAAATTGTGTGTTTTAAAGTGCTCTACATTTTTTGTGCGGAACTTTTTTTCTTCAATCTCTTACGGTTTAGCAGTTATGAAATATTCCGTAAAATTTGTGCAGGATAAAGTAGTCTTCAGAACATATTCCCAGAAATTTCAAGATATGCATTTTATTTGTCAGGTAAATATGTATAATATACGATATTTTAATCAAAATCGTTTGAGTCATTTTTGAAAAAAGTTCCATGTAAAGGGTGTTCTCAGAGTTTTCGTGTCGCATCCCTGGAAGACACTATACCTAAATACCAAGTTTGGTATTTTACCGATTTTTCGTTTTTTGAGTTATGGTGTTCACAGACACACGGGCACACGGACATACTGATACACGGACACACACACACACACACACACACACACACACACACACAGAGAGAGAGAGAGAGAGAGAGAGAGAGAGAGAGAGAGAGACCTTTTTGTGAAACTGCTTTTTTTTGGATACAGGGGACCCTAAAGCATATATTTTCAGTGAAATCTCGGTATCGAATGTTTGGGTGGAGTGCAATACCTTCTCTATACACTATGCATGTAGTATGTGTAGAGAAAGATCAAAAGACCAGAGAAAATACGAATTCATTCACAATATAGACCTGAAATCTTTTTGGTTGCTGAATTTGATAGCGCACGGTGTTTTCCAATAAGATAAACTTGACATTTAAAGAAAAAGATCCTTCTCACTTAATAGATTTCTGTTTTGTACACAAGCAGATGTGACAGCACCACTGTAATTCAGTAAAAATACGATGTGCTCCATTCACATGACTTATTCTTCTATCTACTTCATGCTAGTTGAAACTCTTAACAGAAACGGTCTTATTACTTAGTTTCTTATAAGTAGAAGTGAAATAAGGGAATAAATTACGCCAAACATAGTTAAATGTTTTATAATCTGGTTGCTCTGGGATTAAAATGTGTTTCTTTACATGGCCAGCCAGGAGTTGATAAGTTCCCGTATGAGAAAAGCATTTTAAAACTGAAACCAAAAACAAGGAATATCTTAACGACGGAGAACTCCATGTAAAAACGTATAAGATCTAAACTGTGTTTCTTAACGAAATCTACATTTTTTGTGAAGTAATTTTTGTCTATCTCTTAAAGTTTACCAGTTATGCAAAATTTCGCAAAATTCACCCAGAATAAAGGTGTCTTCAGAGGAAATTTCCAGAAAATTCAAGATATTCGTTGTATTTGGCATATAACTATTTTTGATATACGGCATTTTAACCAAAATCGGTAGAGCCATTTTTGAGAAAATGAAAATTTTCGAATTTTTTTCCATATAAACAGTAGTTTAGGCTGGTGGGATTTTCCTGAAAGTTTCGTATCGCAACCTTGGAAAATACGATTTTACCTATTTTTGGTTTTTGAGTTATCGAGTTCACAGGCACATGGACTCAAATACCAACCTTTTTCTATGAATGCGTTTTATATAGGGACCTTAAAACGCGTATTTCCTGTGAAATCTCGGTATCGAGTATTTGGATGAAATACAATAACTTCTCTGAACACTATTTACATAGTGTAGAAAAAATAAAAATTAAATTACGACAGCATATTATGTTTAAAAGCCACTGCCTCATCCCACCCACTACTACAAACACTATTTCCTGAGTTACGTTGCCTTTGACTTTAACGCTACCTGCATGCCAGTGGTGCAGTACATGCCAGTACGTTATAAAAACATGGTACCTGATTTTATCTCCCTACAAACATATAACAGGTGGAACGTCAGATATAGACAATACGATCTCCTTATGAGAATAACAACAAAAGGTAGTGGGTTTAAACCCGGTGGAGGGCAATGGATCTTTTCGGGTGTAAAAGTTCTTAGCATGAATTCCTCCGAAAGGGTAGTAAAGCCGTTGCTCCCGTGCTGTAGACTTACGGCACGTAAAAGAACCTTGACCCTAACAAACTCTCTGCCCAATATAAAATGGGACGTTGAAAACCGCATCAGCTAAAGAGCGTCCATAAATAAAACTTAATTTGAATAATAAAATAGGTGTGTACCTACTGCTGCAGTGTGCAAACTTGAGACTGGAAACCAACACAACGTAACGTGAGCCATACTTCATCCGCAACCATCAAAACGTATGCGTGGAGAGTGTAACCTAAAACGCTCGAGCGCGGTCAAACTTGTTTGAAGGGACACGTTAGAAGCGAAATATGTGGTGGCTGGAATGGGTGATCTTGCTTGATTTATTAACGCTTAAAGCGAAATACTTAGTTCATGTATTGTTTACAAAATAAAGCAAGGGTTGGAAATTTGTTAGTATATAAGGATGATGACTGATTTAAGCCAGACCAAGTCAATGTTTTATTAAATTGTAACATTAGGATAAACAGAAGTTAATTTGTAATTATTTTCCATTCGAGGTAGCTTCTGAATTGTAGTTATTTCTTTTTGTATATGATAATGAGCAAGAGATATTCTTTTGGCATTATTTCTGATGTGTTTGTTTATGTTTGTGTGCTATAATGACTTGTTATTTGCACGGTCATTCGCTTAATTAACATTCGTAAAAATCGGATATTTTTAAAAAAGTGGTTTTATCAATTAATATAGGTCCTTAGTTTAAAGTACATCTTTGGTAAGGCCAGTATTGAAATCTATAGCTTATACAGCTATGAGGACAACCTAATAATTAGCATTTACTTTCTGTATAAACATGAAAGAACTTTGGGTACCAAACATATAACGGGCAAAAACGGTGTGACGGAGCTATTATGCCAAGGAGAAAGGAAAGCCATCTAGTAAACAAGGGGCAAAGTCGAACGAACATAACTACCTCCTTTCTAAGAAGCAAACTTCGGTAATGTTCACTTTTCATAAGGTTGAACCAAACACAGCGTGTTTTTCCATGACACTAGTTCTTACCTTCAGTTCGATCTATTTTTCCTCCTAGTTTCAATTTATAGTTTTCGTTATATTAATATATCTTTAAATTCATGCCAGATTAAACTGGGACGCTGTGATATCACCTCATATTATGATAACAATTATAAATCTTCAGGTGTTTAGCACACATTTTTCCAACTTGAAAGACTTTATGAATGTCAACAAGAAATATGCATCTATAGTAAAATTAATTCGGAGAGAAAATCCAAAGATTTGGAAACAAATGTGATATAAAATTGGATCCACTTTATGGACCGTTTCCTCATCTTAAAATGTTTAGTTTTACCTCGTGCAATATGACCAGAGTCTGCTTTCTTTAAAACTGTATTGGCAAATTAGGAGATGCATGGCCTATTTAAATGTCAAGTTGTCATTGATGTACGTGAGCTTGCTCCTAAGGGCTTTGACTTTTAATGTCAATTGCTAATTAGCTATATCCGTGCCCTTAGTGACGGTAAAGTATCTCGTCTGTGTTGTGATCATTCGGAGATGTCTTTAGAAATAAATATCAGTAAAGCACTGTTATAACAAGGAAAAACGATCCACATTTCCAGGCTGTTCTAAACAATAATGTTAATATGACTTAAGAATGTAATATTTATTCTAGGAAAATAAATTCCCTTTAATGTTTATACCTTAATACTTTATTCCCGTATTAAATTAATAGCTATCTGATAAATAATGGATATAAGGAAACTGAGACCGTTAATTAGCTTCCTTACAAAAACTATTATTAGTTATTAATTATTTATCAGTGTAAAACTAAAGGAGTACAAATGTATGTATTTAACACAGTAAATTCAGCTTGGAGCAGAAATAGAAAGCTGACGCCAAGAGAGTAGAAGGGGTGAAAAGTTCTTTTGTTAGAAAGATTTCTTTTGTCCAGTCACGTACAATCGAGTTACAACGGGGTAAACCATAAAATTCGGAAGAGGTAATTCTTCATTGTAGAAGGAATGTCACGTGAGGTTTGCAGTGCACCCTGGGAAGAGAAAATTGACTTTTGGGTAATATTTACGTCAATCGCGCGGCCTTTCTGTCCAATCAGAGAGGCCACCATGACGGTATTTTTAGTTTATAAAGAGCCCAAGAAAGCACATCGGGGCTGTCTGTTAACATCGGAGCGGTCTGTGGCTGTGTGTTGATATCTGTCTGTCGCTGTCATGCTGTCGGTTGTCGGGCTAAACGTAACTTCTTACATAAAGTGAAACACTGTAACGTGTAACGAAAACTTGCTCTAAGTATCTTTAAAGTTCGTGACGTGTTGTATAACGTATATGTTGTATAACGCATAATTAAGGAGAAGAAGAAAATATAATTACGTGTGATCAGCCAAGTGTTAGAATTCGTAACAAGTGTACAAGTTAGCATAATTGTAAAGCAAACGTGCTTATCTCGTCTCTCCTAGTAAGAAATAAGCTTCAGGGAAGTTACGTTAAGTTTTAATTATTATAAGATCACTCCCTGAACTACTCCCATTAGTTGCACTACACCGAGAGAGTCAATCATCGTGCAGGCTGAGCAACACCGAGGTAAATTCAATGGTAGTAGTTTCACCTCACCAGGTACGTGGGTCTACTCATGGGTAGTGGAATGTGTGTTGCCAACGTCTTCAATCTGGGCTCGAAGCAGAGAACTCAGTATCTGGTGTTTTGAGTGTGGGGATAAGGCCACCGCACAGGGCACCCAAAGTCTGAGGTCACCACATAAGGCGTCCCAGAAGTTGTGATAACACCGCGAAACATTGCAAGAAATAATTAGTGTATGCTAAAGTTAAAGTACTAAGTCTCATACTATCAAAAAGTTATCGGTAAAGACGTTGGTGCGAAATAATTAGGCATAGGATCACGAAAGTAACTAGATTCCGGGTAGCTCAGTAAGCAATAATTCCATAGACCACTTCTGAGATTTGCCAAAGGTAACGAATACACAGTATTGATCAGAATGAAGAGTGTGTCTCAAATGCTGATATAAAATTCAATATGTGTTGTCAATACATACTAGAACACTGGGAGCATGGTGGAGTTATATGAGGTAGGCGGGGCAGATTGATAAAAGAGACTCTATAGGTGTTACTGAGATGAGAAAAACAACTCATAGTGTACCTCTGGAGCACTTAGACGACTGTAGAAGAACAATGTTTAGTATAAAGGATTTTTGGAGAAAAACGAGTATCAGTTTATTTACAACTAAATAATATTTTAAACTGAAATGAAGAAAAGGATAATGTATAAATAAGTTTTGTGACTAAGATAGAAAAGGTAATAACAAACAATGTTTTACATGTATATTTTTTCTCGACGTTTGTAAAAGACGTTATTTCCTTTATTACAAAATGAAACTGAAAAGGAGGTATGGGTTTGTTAACCATTTACCTTTCACAGGGGGCCCTTATATTCATCATAATATGATTATTCTAACTAGTTATCCTTAATTAGGGTAAAATGTTTGGTGACAAACTATTTAAAATTAGGCTATACGCACTTGATTAAGTTTATGGTTCCATAGTTACATGTAAGAAGTGCAGACAGCGGCCAGCTTTATAACGTAATTGGTATTTTCTTTATCAGCTAGCTCAGGAAAAGTTCATAAATGGCGACCAACCTATTTATATCCGAGTAAACTTGTGCATCAATAAACTGGATTACAAAACTATCCAATTAACCCATTTATTAACTGAAATTAATAACAAGGAATACCTGGAAATGGTCATCCCCACAAAAAATGTATATTACATAAAATATGTGTTGTTAAAATACATTTCTACAATATGTGTCTACATTTTATATGCGGTACGTCTTTGTCTATCACAAATGGTTAACCAGTTATGAAAATTCAGGAAAATTCATTCAAAATAAAGATGTCTTCAGAGGTCATTCCCAGAAAATTGAAGATATACAGTTTATTTGGTATGTAAGTGTCCTTAATATATGGCATTTTCTTCAAAATCATTAGAGCCATTTTTGAGAAACTCAACATTTTCTAAAATTTTTCCAGGTAGTTGGGGGTGGGGAGATTTTTTTCAAACTCTTCTTGTCGCATCCTAGGAAGACTGAACTTCTTAATTAACACGTTTGGTATCTCTCTCTCTCTCTCTCTCTCTCTCTCTCTCTCTCTCTCTCTCTCACACACACACACACACACACACCCATACATACACATGAGACATATTTCTATTTTTCTTTTAAATCGGCTCTGAAAACATGTATATCCGGTGAAATATCGGTATTTTGGTGCAATAGAATACTTTCTCTATACTGTGCACATATTACATGTAGAGAGAGTAACAAAATAAAAAAATTGGACCCAATGGACCTCAAAACATGTATTGCCAGTGAAATCATGATATTGTATTTTCGGGTGGAACAAAATACCCAATATATTGCACATATGAGCTAGAGAAAGAAAAACAGATATAGAATGTGGTAACAATACATTTTTAGAAAGTAATTTTTAAATAAGTTAATAGCAAATAATATTGCTATAACATGCAATTGATATTTTTACTTACTTTATTTCTATATATGACATAGGTAAGGAAGGTATTGCATTACATTAAAAAATTCGATACTTAAAGTTTCACTGGAAAATTGAGTTTTACGGTCCTCTGTACCTAAAAAAAAAAGCATTTTAGTAAACAAAAATCTGTGTTTATTTGTGTGAATATGTGTCCTATATTTGCGAACCAAAGATTCTCAAGAAAATACGACACCCCACTCTAAATCACCCTTTACATGGAGAAAATTCGAAACTTTCGATTTTTTTTTTAAATATGGCTGTAACAATTCTGAGCAAAATACCGTATATTAAGGATGCTTACATGACAAATAAAATTTAAATCTTCATTTTTCTGAGAATGCCTCTGAAGTCTCAATTTTAATTCTGATCTTGTTTTGGTTTTTTTGTTTTTTGTAGTATTTAACGTCCGCTTTAACTACTTATGCCCCCGCAGACGGTGTTTATGTTGTTAAAACACACAATTTATATCATATAAAAATTATTCTAGAGTTAAGCTTCTGAGATATTCCGAGTTATTAGATTAAATTTTAAAATAATTATAATGTTCTCGAAGAGGAAGTTATCTTTTTTCATTTGGTTTACTGTTCCAGAGCAAAGAGAACGGATTTCAAAGTCAATTACACAGCTAAGCTTTTAAAATATTTGAGGATCACTTTAGCCTAGTGTATTCTCCTGTTTTCCCTCTACATATAAAGAACTAAATAATAAGAGCATTACTGCTAAAGTTTATCTCGATTAGCATTTAGTAGAAAAAAAGTATAGCCCTTTTAAGAATAATTTGTTTATAGAACACGTAGATAAATTCATCTGAATCAAACACGTCAGAGTTATATACCAAGATGTTTGTAATGACTACACGTGGGAATTTTTAAGTAGAGTTTCTTACTGAAGTAAATGAAGAATTTGTGAATTATACCTCGTGCTAGAATTATTAGATGTTTAACGTCGGTTGCACAGTGGCTGAATTTCCTAAGGTGCTAGGCTATTGCAAATATTTCTTTTCGTGCACATTTTCAAATTATTTAAGTTCCACCGTTATTGGGTCGAATATGTGGCCAAACAAAGTACCAGATATTATCGCAAGCATATTAATTCATCGACATAACTTTGCTTGAGAAATATCCTGAAATTCTTTTTATCAGCAGTGATGAATTTTCTCAAGTCTTGAGAGTTGTCTAGAGCGTCCAAGAGTTTCACTCTAAGAACAGGCACCCAAACGTGTGCAAGATTAGGATTACTTGTGGACGGAGACCCTTGCTTAAGGTTCTTGGAGCCCTTCGCGACTTATAGTTTTCTCCAAAACATGATGGGCTTCAAACGTGACCGCTCCCTGTTACTGGGCAATAATCATTATCAAACAAAAGTAGTCTGTACTAGGGGTGTGAAGTTTCTTGTCGCAGACTGTTTGGAAGTCGAGATTTGGGCCTCAGTTAAGGGACCAGTAGGTGGAAGACTTGGCAACTGCGAGAGTTAGTTTCCAACCGCAAATCACCGAAACCCATACTTTAATATCACGCCGTCTTTGGCAGAGGATTGTCATGTTCTGAAAAATACTATACCTGACTCCAGAGAGACATAGATGTGAACGGAAATATCCGGAGGGCGACTAGATCCAGGTGACAACGAGGTCCAGCATGAACGGGGTCCACAATGGTTCTAATTGAGCGCCTCCAGCACCACCACAAGCATCTGAGATGACCTTAGGATGCTAACTCAAAAGCAACCGATACTGGGTCTCGATAGTCCGGTATCACAACCCCAGGAATAAGCCTTTACAGTGCTCAACCCGCTTTCCAGCCGCAACCCGCCGAACACCGTCTCCTGATACTTCAGCCCTGAAACAGATGACAAAGAAGTGGTGAAAATAGGAGATGGACATGAAATTTGAAGGATGTAATGAACCCTTCCAGCATTAGCATGTTAACCCGAGGAAACCTCTGAATAAACAAAATCTGATGTGTTCCATTCACATGACTTTCTCTACTTCTCTGCAACAAACTATGGTTAAAAAGCTTATGCTTCTATTTACTTCATGCTAATCTAGAAAAAAATTAGTAGAAATAGTTTTATTACTTGCTTCCTTACAAGTAGAACCGAAATAAGGGAGTAGCGTATGCTAAAGTGATAGTCAAAAGCTGGTTGCTATATGACTGAAGTTCCTTTCTTTCTATAGACTGGAGTTGACAAGTTCCTGTTTGAGGAAAGTATAAGTTTTCAAAACTGAAACCAAAAGTAAGGCATGTCTCAAAAACGATCAACTCCCGCCCCCCCCCAAAAGTGTATCTATCATAAACTGTATTTTTGTGTGGTAAGTTTTTGTCCACCTCTTACGGTTTAGCAGCTATACAAATTTCCGTAAAATTCATCCAGGATAAAGTAGTCTTTAGAGGCTATTCCCAGAAAAGTCAAGGTATACATTTTATTTGTCATATAAACATCTTGAATATATGACATTTTAATAAAAATCGTCAGACACTTTATAGACAAACAAAATTTTCGATTTTTTTTCAATTAAGGGTAGTTTTTCGTGGGGGATTCTCCTGTAAATCTTTGTGTTGTATCCTTGGAAAACACAAAACGTAAGTACATAGTTTAGTATTTAACGGTCTTCTCGTTTTTGTACTATGTTGTATATAGACAGACACACACACACATGGATGTTATTTCCTAAAAACGCTTTTTTTTGGAGTCAGGGAAGCCCATAACACATATTTTCGGTGAAATCTCGACATAGAATTTTTGGGTGGAATACAATATATTTTCTATCCCTATGTACATTGTACATAAGTAATAATGAAATGGGAAACGTTTGCCGTGTGGGTATAACATATCACAAGTTGAACTATAATTGAACACGGATCTCTCTATTTGTGCTGTTTTGTGCTAGTGTTATATGCGTGTATTATTTCTTCTATGCGAGTGCTGTCCTAACGTCAGAGCCAGCCTAATGACTGCATAAAATCCTTGCTTTAAGATGATTTATTAAGGGTACCTATGTTATAAGCTTCGGCTACTAAACACAGGACTAAAGTTTCATAAGAGATGTTAGCAATTATAATGAGGGACTAACTTCCTGGTGCTATATGTTACGGAAAAAATAAAACCGCAACGTCTGGTCTCCCGTATATAAAACACACTGCCTTTTTCGTTCCCTGCCTACTCAAGGAAAGTTACTTTCATAGTTATTTCCTCCCTGAACGACCAAAGAGCGATAAAACATTCCTTAGTTAGACAAGAACCAGGAGTCACATGTGCCTCTAACGAATACAAATGCGTATACGAACATAAAATGTTACAACATTCGCGGGCGTTATTATTCGCTGCAGATATTCTTATTGCCTCTAAATGGGACTTTAATGTTTCGGATGACTAAAATGTTAAAAACTTTTCCCCTCCATATGAAAAGTTTTATGCCAGAATAAAGAGTACCAGCGGTTACCTTTAAAAAATCTACACGACTTCTACATCTTTGATCAAATTATTGTTAAAAACTAATGCTCCTATCTACTTCATGCTAATTGAGGTATACATTAGCAGAAATGCTTTCTTGCAAGTAGAAGAAAAAACGATAGGATACACTAGGCTAAAACGATAATTAAACATTTTAAAAGCTGGTTGCCATGTGTGTTTCTTTGCATAGCCAGGAGTTGAAAAATTCCCGTATGTGAAAAGTATATATTTTAAACCTGAAACCAATGACAAAGAATATCTCAAAAATGGTCAATTCCACGAAAAAATGTATATGAGAAATTGTTTGTTTTACTGAGATCTACATATTATGTGTAATACGTTTTTGTCTATCTCTTACGTTTTACTAGTTATGTAAAGTCCTGCAAAATTCATCCAGAATACATTTTATTTGTCCTGTAAGTATCTTTAATAAACGGTATTTTAATCAAAATCGTCTGCCATTTTTTAAAAAAATCAAAATGTTGGAAATTTTTCCCATGTAAAACGTAGTTCGGAACAGGGATATTTGTCTTAAAATATTAGTGTGGTATCCTTGGTAGATACTAAACTTATATTCGAAGTTTGGTATTTTACGAACTTTTCGTTTTTAAATTGTCTTATTCAGTCAACAAACACACTGACAAAAAACACATGGATATTTTATTAAACATGATTTTTAGATACGGGGAGTCTAAAACGTCTATTTCTGGTGAGATCTCGGTATCGAATTTTTGGGTGGATTGCAATACTTTATCTATACACCATGTACATAGTACCTGTAGAGAAGGTAATGTATTCGGATTCAGGTACACTTTTATAACTATTTGTACGCTGTTTCGACTTTCATTCTGAGTTTCATCAAAACTAATGTTAAGCCGCATTTAAAATTGGATACATTGCTACGACGTAATGATAGATGTATATCATTTTAGAAGTTACTAACTCTCAGAATTAAATTTAATGGTTATTATAGCTGGATCTATTGGTGAAATGCCAGGATTCTACGAACATTTTGAGATCCAGGCGCATAGCTCCAGTGCTATTGCTGTCTGTCGTAGCGAAGAGAACAAAATCAAAAGACAAACATAAAACGGTTCAAAATGTAAACCAGTAAAGGAAGTGGAGGGAGAGAGGGAGAGCGAGCAAGAGTGACGTTCTATTTGGAAGGATTTTATACCTGATTAGGCTCTTTTGGCGTTCTCAACAATACCACAGTAGTCATAAAGCGGAACATTACTAGAGGTTCAATTTACAATCCTTCAAGAGTTGCTTGGACATCAAAATTTAAAACGCCAAAAATAAACATTTTTGCAAAACCATTACACCAGCGGTACACAAGGGCCCCATGACTCAACCGTTGAGGAGCAAAACTTGCCTCCTCTACCCACCTCCCAACCTCTTTCTCACCCGCCATTCTGTAAACCCCACATTCCCGTCGGAACGTGGTTAAGTTCTTGTTAGAATATGAACACGTCTAACACTCCTCGGGCTGCCCTCAGCCTGCCAACTGCTCGTGTCGTGACGTAGGTAACCCTGACATGGGATCCATTCTATTCTCTAAATACGGATTAACAGGTTTGTAGGTCTCTCCAAGTATGTATTCAAATCCGTTCATTCATTGGAAATAAGTAATAAATGTCATAGAACAACTCTATCTTTCTTTTGTTCATTAGTATCACCCCAGAAGAGCAAACGACTAAATATGCTCTTATTCAATGTGGCAAAGAAATGCGTATACATGCAAGAGAAGTAATAAATTTCGTATTTTAAAAAATGTGAACCCTATAATATTTAAGGTATGTGGACAGAAATGTTGAGAATTCTTCCCTCTCCCTCGATAACTATTTTTCTTTCTTTAGCATACACTCACTCTGCAAGAGGTAGCAATGATATCAACTTCGGCACATAAGATGTTGAGGAATGGCAGAAGAATGCTTCTGTTTAATTATCAATACCTGCTTAAGGATACCTATTTGTGAAGATTGATCAAAAGGTGCAAAAAATAAGATTTTTTTTTTGCCTAATTAAATAATGTAATGCTTGTAGTTCAATTTCGTGTTGTTTTTATTACCATACGGCATTTTAAACCACATCACGTGACTATTTCTGTGGGTGTGGTGCTTTAACCTTTTCACTATGGTGAAGAATTGCTAAAAATCCGAAATTTGGATAACATTTGGCCTTAAATACGTCTATTTAAAGCTGAAAATACAATAATATGCACTAAGAACTAAAAAGGTGTGTATAGTAATATGTTTCAAATTTACAAAACAGGTCTCACCTGCCACGTCATCATCCAGGCATGCCGTGCCACCGATTTGTTACTCCGTCTATTTTCAAACCTTTTGTTTATGTTTTAAGATATTTCCGATCATAAAACCTGCTACCCAGAGCGGTGACACAGCTAATATCCCATTGAGCAGGTCCAAGAAATAAACAATACCTGGTGGAAGTGAAGTCAAATTATTACATTAAATTACACGAATTACAGATTTCATTATTTGCAACATATTCTAGGTATTACTTTCTCTACACGCACTATGCGCATAGTGTATAGAGAAGGTATTGTAATACACTCAATAATTCGATACCGAGATTTCATCAGAAATACATGTTTTGGGTCCCCCTGAATCCCAAAAAACATGTTTAGAAAAAGGTCCATGTGCGCATGTGTGTCTGTGTGTGTGTATGTGGACAGCTTAGCTCAAAAGTAAAGACGTTAATACCAAACTTGGAACACTTTTTGAAAATTTTGGTTTTTTCAAAAGTGACCACATTGATTTTGATTTACATACCTTATATTTAAGATATTTTTAACAAAAGAAATGTACATCTTGAATTTTCTGGGAGTAGCCTCCGATTCATTGCAAATGACTTTTATGTAACTAGCAAACCGTAAAGGATACACAAAAATTTAACTATACAATAAGTGTAGATCTCATTAAAACACGTCATATTCATTTTTTGTAGAGTTTGCCGTTTTCGAGATATTCCGGATTCTTGGTTTCAATTTTAGCCACTTAAACTTTTCTCAAACGGGAAGACATCTTTTTTATCGTGTCTTGTTTGCTTATTCCTGACAAGCAAACAACTTGGAGTTTCAATTGTTCACATAGCGATCTGCCTTTATAGGACGAAACTGTCGTTTAGCCCGTGCATTTTCTTATTACCCTTCCACTTATAAGGACATTAGTAATTGGGCTAATTTTGCTAATGTTTACCTTAATTAGCATGAAGTAGATAACAGATTAATATTTTGAATAAAAAATTTACTTATCGAAAAGATAGAGGATATCATGGCGATGAAACAAATTAGAATTTTTTCCTTCTACTTGCAAGGAACCAAGTAATAAGAAAAAATTCTGCTAATATTTATCTGGATTATCATGAAATATATATATATATATATATATATATATATACACATACACACACATATGCCTTTTAACAATAATTTGTAACAGAGATGTAGACAAAGGCATATGAATGAAACACGTTAAGATTTTTACTTTCTCTACAGGCATTGTACCCAAAAATTCGGTACCGATATTTCACCGCAAATACATGTTTTAAGACTCCCTGAATCCAAAAAAAAAGCATTTTTAGAAACATGTCCACCTGTGTGTGTTAATGGGGGGGCAGCATAGCGAAAAAACGAAAGGATCGTTAAAGCCCAAACTTGGTTTTTAAATTTCGTATCTTCCAAGGATGCGACACGAAGATTTTCAAGAAAATCCTCCCACCCCAAACCACCCTTTACATGGAAAACATTTCGAAAATGTTGATTTTCTTAAAAGTGGCTCTAACAATTTTGATTAAAATATCGTACATTTACCTGACAAATAAAATGTATATCTTGAATTTTCTGGGAATAGCCTCTGAAGACTACTTAATTCTGAATGAATTTTATAGAATTGTGCATAACTGCTGAACCGTAGGAGATGGAGAAAAACTTGCTGTTCAGAAAATGTAGCTCGCGATGAAACACACAATTAATGACATATACATTTTTTTCGTGGAGTTGATCATTTTTAAGATATTCTTGGTTTTTCGTTTCTGCCTTGAATAACATACTTTTCTCATACAGGAATTTGTTAACTCCTGTCCAAACAACAAAGGAACTTCAGTTACATAGCAACTAGCTTTTGACTGTCACTTTAACCTATGGTACTCCCTCATTTCGCTTCTACTTACAAGGAAGAAAATAATAAAACTATTTCTGCTAATGTTTCTCGATTAGGATGAAGTAAATAGAAGCATAAGCTTTTTAACTAAAATTTGTTGCAGAGATGTGGAGAAAGTCATGTGAATGGAACACATCAGATTTTTTTTTCATTGTCTCTCTTTACGTTTCCTGCGGAGATCTTTAGGCCTGCCGAGAAAATAAGACGCACACACGGAAATATTACAACGGTAGGCGACTGATAGATGGGAGCTACGTAATCACCCTCCATTTCAAAATCATACGTCGCGTAAACAGCTTTTACTTCCACTGCATGGACCATAGCTCATGATTTTAGGTAAACGTCTCTTGCCTGTAATCTAATAATTGCATTTGCGATTGCATGATACATTTGTTAATCTAAACATATAATCTACAGGAAACCAGCTCGTCCAGCTTTAAACTTACATACGCTGTGCAATTGATACTACAAATTTAACTATATTTTTAATATGTAAACAAAAACAAGCCACATAATTAGGCTATTAGAAAGCATCCTAAATGGTACTTTAAATGTAGACAGCAAAATAATGAACAAAATAAATGGATGTGTTCCATTCACATGACTTTCTGTACATCTCTGCAACAAATTATTCTATTTCCTTCATCTAATCGAGAAAAAAATAGCAGAAATAGACTTATTACTTGTTTCCTTGTTAGTAGAAGCGAAATAAGGGGGTACCATAGGTTAAAGTGATAGTCAAAAGCTGGTTGCTATGTGACTGAAGTTCCTTTGTTTGTATGGACACGAGTTCACAAAGTCCTGTATAAGAAAAATATAAGTTTTTCATAGCTGAAACCAAAAACAAGGAATATCTCAAAAACAATCAGCTCCACGAAAAAAAATGTGTATAGCATATATTGTGTTTTAAGGTGCTCTACATTTGCTGTGTGGTAAGTTTTTGTCCATCTCCTACGGTTAAGCAGTTATGCAAAATTCCGTAAAATTGACCCAGAATAAAGTAATCTTCACAGGCAATTCCCAGAAATTTCAAAATATAAATTTTATTTGTGAGGTAAATACGCTATTTTAATCAAAATCGTTATAACCATTTCTTAGAAAATCTCAATTTTAGAAAAAAGTGTCATGTAAAGGGTAGTTTGGAGTGGAGGGATTTTTCTCAAAATCTTTATGTCGCATCCCTGGAAGATTCTAAACTTAAATACCAAGTTTGGTATTTTCCCGACTTTTCGTTTTTGAGTTATCGTGTTCACAGGCACACAGATACACGGACACACACGGACCTTTTTCTGAAAATACTTGTTTTGATACAGGGGACCCAAAAACATATATTTCCGATGAAATCTCGGTATCGAATTTTTTGGTGGAGTGCAATACATTCTCTTTACACTATGTACATAGTATATATAGAGAAAGTAAAAACAAATGGTTCACTTAAGAGCACATGAAGGTATCATGAGACGGAAAAGATCACATCTCCTACACTTGGTGTGTATGAATGATTATCCACCACATACACTAAGCTCGGAAGTTTCAATGCATAGTACGATGTTACTTTAATAATGACTCAACCTCTAGCGAAACTGACAAAAACACGAGTACGAAACGCTTATAGGATATAAAGGTATTACTTTCATTCTATTAGTGTAGAACAGTTGCTACCAAGTTGACCTGTCATTTCGCCAAAACATCACTACACCCTTCTGTCATATTTGCTCGAGATAAGTGGAAAAAATCTGATGTAATCCATTCACATGACTTTATGTTTCTATTTACTTCATACCAAGTGAGAAAAAATTAGCATAAATATTCTTATTACTTGCTTCCCTGTAAGTAGAAGCGAAATAAGGGAGTAACGTAGGTTAAAGTGATAGCAAAAGATGGTTGCTATGTGACTGAAGTTCCTTTGATTGTATGGACAGGAGTTGATAAAATCCTGTATGAGAAAAGTTTCTTAAGGATGTAACAACAAATAAGGAATATCTAAAAAAAGGACCAACTCCACGAAAAAAATGTATATAACATAAATTGTGTTTTAATGTGCTTTATATTTTTTGTGTGGTAAGTTTTTGTCTATGTATTACGGTTTACCGGTTTCACAAAATTCCGTAAAATTCATCCAGAATAAAATAGTCTTCAGAGGCTATTCCCAGAAAATTCAAGATATACAAATTATTTGTCAAGTATACAACTTTAATATATGATATTTTAATCAAAATCGTTAGAGCCATTTTTTTAGAAAATCAAAATTTCGAAATTATTTCCATGTGAAGGGTAGTTGGGGGTGGGGGGATTTTCTTGAAAGTCTTCGTGTCGCATCCTTAGGAGATACTTAACTTAAATACCAAGTTTGGTATTTAACGGTTTTTGAGCTATACTGCCCTCAGACACACTCACACATACACACACGGACATTGTTCTAAAAATGCTTTTTTTGGATTCAGTTGTTCTCAAAACATGTATTTCAGGTGAAATCTCGGTATCGAATTTTTGGGTACAATGCAATACCTTCTCTATACTTTATGTACATAATACGTATACAGAAAGTAAAAAAAAATGAAGATTTTCCCCTCCGAATTCAGGAATGCTAATTTGTTTACGTGTAGGGCCTACCTTGACCTAGAAACTTAGCCTTCGTTTTCATTCGGATGACGTTTGCAAATCAGTGTTCCGAAAATTATTAATAATTTCAAAATCCTATTAGATGTCATAGTTACTACCGAAACTAGGTCAGAAATAGGTTACTCTACTCATTTTACCAGTAACAAATTATTATGTTCATACATCCATGTAGAATAGTCAGCCTAATTTGGAAAAACAGACAAAAAGTATTGACCAGAAAACAATATTTTATTATAGCTTTATGTTTCCAGTACTTCTATGAAGCATATATTAGAGGAAATAGGCTCCGACCAGCCTATATATTTTAATTACTTCTTTATATTTCAAGGTTTATCAAAAGGACAAACTTTACTTAAAAAACGTCACATCAATATATACATGACTGCCTCCGTGGTCGGGTGGTCAGCGAGCTGACTTCTCACCCGGAGGTCCCGGGTTCGATTCCCGGCTGGGGAATTATTCCCTATCCCCCACAGAGTCTGGAAGTATGAATGTGAGAGTGAATGTGCGTGTCTCTTAGTTATATAATAATGATTAACCTAATGTCCTAACCTACAGTAATACGAGTTGTTTCACAAGTCAAAGCCCCCGATATGACCATTGAAGTTAAAGGGGGCTATACAAATGAAACAATAATATATATATGATATGAGAGAGAGAGAGAGAGAACATTTATTTCTAAAGGAAATATCATAAATGGAGCTATGGATCAGGCTTCATTAAAATAAAGCAAACTGTAAGATTAGAAAACCACTTATTTCAAATGTTATTATAAAACTAATATTCTGAGTCAATGGTAAAGCAATACCATTAAAAACGAAGCACATTGGGCAATTCCTTCAATAATTAATTTCAGTCTAGCGAAGTTTAAGCAAACTCTGATAAAGCTGGAGGTTTAAAGAAGAAGGAATGAAAAAAGGGCCCGACTTTAACCAATAGCTCCTCTGCCAACTTTGGAAGCAACGATTTCTCTAGAGTAAACTTCTTGCAGATGCAGTGCGCGCGCACACAAACACACACACGTTCACAAGAAAAGCAGCGTCTTCCGTGTGTTTTTCCTTACCTTCCTTTCTTGCTTGCTTGCTTCCTGTTTACTCCCTTCTTTTCTTTAATCTAAGAAATTGAACTTTGTGTACAAAGTTCGTGCTTTAATTTGTTTTTATGGAGGGTAATATTTAAGAAAGGCGCACTTACAAAGACGCGGCAAAATTTCATTCAGAAGTTTTAGAGCTGAAGGAATAACACACATAACTCATAAGTGCATAAATAGATAAACATAAATATATTATTCAGTACACCTTGTAGTGATAATATAAAAGAAAACAACATTTTAAGGTAATATCTGTTTTAAAAATGTAATATACTACATTCACATGATATTCTCACTTACTCTGCAAAAACTATCCTTTCAAAATCCTATTCTTCCCTCTACTTAATGCTAATCCAGATAATGGTTAGGTGAAATTACTTGGTTATTTATATTATAACGGAAATAAGGGAGGTCACTAGGCTAAAGTGATATCCAAATCTTTTCAGCTGGTCGCAATGTGATGGCATTGAAATTCCCTTTTCTTCGCAGGAACAGAAGAAAAATCTGATGTAATCCATTTACATGACTTTCTCTATATCTCTGCAACAAACGTTTGTTAAAAAGTTTATGCTTCTATTTACTTCATGCTAAGTGAGAAAAAATTAGCAGAAATAGTCTTATTACTTGTTTCCCAGTAAGTATAAGCGAAATAAGGGAACAGCATAGGTTCAAGTTATAGTAAAAGATGGTTGCTATGCGAATGACGTTCCTTTGTTTCTATGGACAGGAGTTGACAAATTCCTATATGAGAAACGTATGTTTTTTAAGGCTGAATCAAAAAACAAGGAGTAGCTCAAAAAGGATGAACTCTACGAAAAAAATGTATATAACAAAATTGTGTGTTTCAATGTGCTCACATTTTTTGTGTGGTAAGATTTTGTCTATCTCTTACGGTTTACCAGTTACACAAAAGTAAAGTTCATCCAGAATAAAGTAGTCTTCAGAGGCTATTCCCAGAATATTCAAGATATACATATTATTTGTCTAGTGTATTTGTCTAGTGTATATCTTTAATAAATAATATTTTAATCAAAATCCTTGAGCCAGTTTTTAGAAAACCACATTTTCGAAAGTTTTTCCATGTGAAGAGTAGTTGTGGGTGGGGGGATTCTCTTGAAAATCTTCGTGTCGCATACTTAATAAGTTTGGTATTTAACGGTATTTTTGTTTTTGAGATATGCTGCCCATAGACACAGATACACACACGGACATTTTTCTAAAAATGTTTTTTTGGATTCAGGTGGTCTCAAAACATGATTTTCCAGTGAAATCTCGGTATCGAATTTTTTGGGTAAAATGCAATACCTTCTCTATACACTATGCACATGGTACGTATAGAGAAAGTAGAAAAATGAATAACGACTTAAAATTTGAGAAAATCCTCAAGTATTTGACATTTTAAAAATCAATGATAAGCAATACCTTGAAAAATTGTAACTCTACAAAATACAACTTTTTGTAGTGTGATATTGTAAATGTCTTGCTGTTTACCACCTGTGCAAAAGTTCTCCTTCACAGGATAGTTCCAGAACATGCAAGATACATATTCTGTTTTTTGTTTTTTACTTTTTTTTTTTTTTTTTTTTAATAAAATACAGTTCCAGAGGCTAGTCAGATTTCCGAAGCTGAATTCGTTTTTCCTCTTTTTTTCAGTTTCCTACATTTCCTAAGTTAACCAATTAATGTTTAAGTTTTCCTTTTACATATGCATACACAGACATATACACATTTACAAACACCCATGCCCAAGGCGGGACTCGAACCCACGACCCCATGTGCCACGAAACACCAAAGCGACACTTTAGCGAGCGCGGCCACGGGGACCGGCAATTTACCATGTAAATATGCTTAATATATAACATTTAAATCAAAATTGTTGAAGCAATTTAAAATAATCTCAAATTTCAAAAACTGTTTAATGTAAGGGTAGTTTGGGTTAGGGAATTTTCCTGAAAACCTTCGTGCCGCATCCTTGGAAGATATTTGAATACCAAGTTTGGCAAGTTCACCGACTTTACCGTTTTTGAGTTATACTGTTCCTAGTTGCACACTCAAGGAATCTTTTTCTAAAAATGCTTTTCTTTCCATGTGACTCAAAACAAATATCTCCGTTGAAGTCTCGCTATTGAACTTTTTTCTGTAATGCAATATCTTCTCTTCCTACTATGTACTTTGCAGCACGTATGTGTGTAAGAATCGGGCTGCCTACGACTCTATTCAACCTAGCGCTGCATAGAGCAGTAGAAAAAATAGATACTAAAGGAACAATATTTTTTAAGTATAGTCAGATATGTGCATATGCAGAAGACATATTGATTGTACCAAGAGATGAAAAGTGGTAGTTGAAGTTTATGAAAAATTAGAAAGAAGGTCTAAAGAAATAGGATTAAAAGTACCTGAAAATGACAGCAGACAAAATCCAAAGAATAAATTCAAATCTAGTAGTTGGAGACAAAAAATTTGAAAGGGTATCCAAGTTTATGTTTTTAAGAGCACTTGTAAATAATGATAACAGTTTAAACGAGTGCATAAAAGAAAGAATTGAAAGTGGAAATGCAGCCTATTATGCAAATTTAAATCTATTTAAAATAGGCTTATTAGTACAGGTACAAAATACAAGATCTATAACACACTGATAAGAAAAACAGTAACATGTACAGCAGAAACCTGGACTTCAAACAATGTAGATGAAGAAATACTACGAAGGTTTGAAAGGAAATACTTAGACGAATCTTTGGACCTGTAAAGGATAAAGACCAATGGAGAAGAACTAATTAACCAGCAAAATATTGTAAAATAAATACTTGATATGAAAACGTTTGGCTTCCACATACTAACGTCTCACTACAAAGTCAACAGAAATATTTACTTGGCTGAATATTTGTAAATTATGTAGGTTTAGGGTACTTCCTACGTGAGATAAGAAATATAAATACCACATAATAAGTTGATATACTCAAATGCTGGAATAAGAACTCTGTTGCCTTCAAAACTTGAATCCTCATATTTATAGTAACAGTAGAACGTATATAATTTAAATCGATGCATGACCTTTCAAGTGAAACGACGTGCTATACAGAGCTTTTATTTTTATCTCCTTTAATATTAGCTGGAAACTAGCTAGTATACAGCAATATATCACTGAGTACGTAATAAAAAATCGGATGTGTTCCATTCACATGACTTGCTCACATCTCGGTGCAAATTATTGTTGAAAAACTTATTCTTCTGTTCACTTTATGCTAATTGAGATGAACATTGACATAAATGGTTTAACTATTTGCTTCCTTGTAAGCAGAAGGGAAACGGGAATGACTAGGCTAAAGCGATAGTCAAACCCTTTGAAAGATCGTTATGTGGATGAAATCCGTATATTTGCATTTCATTTGCCAAGAAAACATCTTCGACAAGTGCTATTTCAATTAAAATCTTTAGCCATTTTTGAAAAAAAAAAATCGAAAATTTTTACATGTAGTTTGGTGAGGGGCTATTTTTTGAAACAGCTTCGTGTTGTATTCTTGGGGGATACTGAATATCAATTTTGGACTATTCCTTTTATACCTAGCTATCTACAGATACACACACTGAACTTTTTAAAAACAAAAGTTTTTTTGGAATTCAGGGGTCTCAAAACATGTATTTTCGGTGAAACTTCGGTATCATTTTTATGTAATACAATACCTTTATGTAATACAATGCATAAGTTACCGGCAACGTTTGAAAACAGACGTTCTGTATAATTACTGGGCAATGTATAGAATGAGTAAACTAAGCAATACATAATGACAATACCGAAATGTGCAAAGTATTTTTGATAATATTTCGTATCCAAATTAAAACTCTGTTTTTGTTGTGCAGTACACTGGCTTATTCGATCAGATTATTCTTGTATTTTCCTAAGTGCTCAAGATATAGCAACGGTTTGTTACTCGTGAATCAGACTTTTCACAGTATCGGGTTACTTTGATGACAAATCTGTTACATGGTGAATTCTCTCATTTATGTACAAAATACTATCACAGGTTCTGATAGTGTATATAATGCCTAAGCAGTTCACACAGTGCATAAAAAATGTAAATGGCATGTTATCTATGGACGCCCTTTAACTACTGAGGTTCTCAGCGTCCCATTCTAAATTTGGCGTGAAAGACCGCTTAATTTTGCTCAGATGCCTTTCTATCAGGCTTGAGGTCCTTTTACGTCCCGTAAATTTACAAAACGGGACCAACGCCTTTATTTCCCCTCCAAAGGAAGCCATGCTAAGAATTTTTACACCCGAAAAAATCCATCGTCCTCCGCAGGGTTTGAACCCGCGACCTTTAACCACTACACGGCGGATGGCGACATTCAATGCATAGGAGAAGTACAAAACTAAGTAAAATTTTTCTTTTTTTCTTTTCGTAGTCGGCCGCCTAGTATGACACCCCTTAGGACTTGCGAGCGGATGTCTAGGGGTCAGAAGTCTGTCGGGGAGCGAACGACACGAAACAACAGAATGGAGAGCCTGTAACAAGTGGTGGGCCATGCATAAGCGTAAAGAAGTGGATGATATGAAGTCCAAGCGAAATTGAGCAAAAATCCCACCCGCAGGAGCTTGGGATCGAACCCAAGCAGGGGGCGTGCGCCGCCTCAAGAATTTTATACTTTGCAAAAAATGGTCTTGCATTTCATATAATGTCATGCCAATCTATACAATGCCCGAGTACTATACTTTGCAATAACACATACAGCTATTATAAAGTGTTAAACTCTAAACTACACTCATGTGGAAATTAAAATAAAATTTACCTGGATTTGTTCTCTCAACATATAGAAGCAGAAACATTTCATAATAGACATATATTCTATATATCTATTAATAGCTATCCACGACAAAATGTTCAATATCAAGAATAAAGCTAAGAGTGTATAACGCAGACGATATAACTAAACATGGAATTCAGTAAATAAATACCAACAATTACCAAATAAACATAAATACATTTACGAAATACGAACATAAAAATATTTCTTCATCTAAAATGTAAAGTATTCTTTCCTAACTTTTGCTGTCACAATTTGCTTCTGGTCCTAGCAAACTTGGTATATACTTCTGACGACTTCGTTTCATCAGAGAAATGTATCACCATTCCTCTGATGGAACTGAACAAGCAATAAAACATTAACTTTTAACCATCTTCGGAATAAGTACAGAAAAATAGTTTGAAACTATATTGAAACAATTGTAATATATCATTTTTAGAACCACTGCACAAAAGTTTTACTATACGTTATTACAACAATGTTTTAAAATGTATAGGCTGCATTGATTGAACATTTTAAAATGCATGTAATATATTTTATTTAATACTTTTTAAATTATAAGACTAAATCCCAAATATACAAGTTATAAAATAGGTATTAATCTGTGGAATAAACAAAAATAATAATATATATTACGAGAAATAAATTATACGACACTGACTGATAACGTTCGGCAGTAAAGTCAAAATTCGACCAAAATAAAGGAAAATCAAGTTATAGAAAGTAACAATGCCTGTTTCCATTTATTAAGGGGGCTGTACCTTCACCGTGTGGATAGAAGGCACATTACAAAGACACGGAATCGAAAGCAAATTAGGTAATTCGTTTTTTTTTATTTACGTCAGGTAATGTTGAACGTAGTTTTTCAAAACATAGTATTTACGCATTAATTGCATACAATGTACCATCGTGCATTGCAAATCTTACGGGTAAATAAAAATATTCTAAGTTATTACCCTTAATATCATAAGGACAATGGGAGTGAAATTTCTAATATCTATATATTTGCATAGATTTTTTGAGTACCTTACTGTGATTCCATGCTGGTATGTTAATATGAATACCAAATGTCAGACAGATTTTCAAATAATGTATATATTGCAAATTATTTCGAAAGTTGAATTATTAAATTTTATTGCATAATCAAAATGTTCCATTGGCCTAGAAATTTGCGTGGCATTTTTTGTAATATTTCAATAACTTGACTACTGAATTGTGATAATTTTAATGTTAGTAATTTAACCTGTAAAATGAATCATGCTTTATAAAACTTTTTTTAAAATATACTATTCATTTTAGAATAATTTGGTCACTTGTAATGTTAAAATTACTATTTATGTACTTTTTTGGCATATTGTGGTTGTATATAAACAAAAGCTCAGATTTGTGGAACATTTCGAAAGTGTTAAAATGTTATTTTAAGAAAAAACGCTGTTTTATAAAAAGTATGATAATAAAAGGTGTATTAAAAGATATTTAAGTGGCTTTAGAGCCCGAAGCAGAGTTAAATATCGATTCTCTACAGATTCCCAAATTTTCCAACCACCGTTTACTATAAATAAGCGATTTTGGACATTTTCACCGATTGGTGTCAAAATTCACTGCCGGTGACCTTATTTAAATAATGATGCAACTTAGTTAACTTCCGAAAGCTAAGTTTGCTTTATTTCGGTACTTCTTAAACTTAATCTACCGGTTTTCGAAGCAGCGTGTAGACTTTCAACTGTTTATGTTTGCTTACAGAGAACACTGCTAGGTCGCAGCCGCTTCCCCTACACTCCCCAGCAAACCTCGTTGTATTCCTAACTTGATGGTTTATTTAAATAAGTCCCTCTTCCTGTGGATGGCTTTAGAATTCCATTATTTTGCATGGCCAAAAGAGATAGAGAGAAATTTTGAGAATATGTTTAAGTATTTTAAAATCCAAACCTTTAACATGGAATAACTGGAAGCCTTAACTGCTCAAAGGAAAGGATAAAGTACCTATTGCTTACTTTAGCGAGATATATATTTTTGTGTAGTAAGCTTTATTGATTTAATTGTTTTTTTTTCACTGAAACCGTGAGTAGGACAGGAGTTGGATAGGTAGAGTCAGACTGAAAAATTCAATGCCATAGCCGGGATTTGAACCACGTGTCACCCGGTCTCTATCTGGTTGCTTTACTACTGAACTACCATGGTAACATACCGGTATAGCATTGCACTTCTCAACTGACTCGAATGTTTCCCGTAAATACAAGGTGATCTCAAATTATTTTGTGGTTGTAACCCCAATGGCGACTTACAATGCTGTAAGTACTTTAAGTCCCAGGATACATAGTATAACCGCCTATTATAGTTAACTGATTAGTTTAATTGATTTTTCATACACGTGCCTATCCAAGGTTTTGTATTTCTCTAACGTTTTACCAGCTACGCAAAGGTTATCCAGAATGAAGGGCATTTGAAAAGCTATTCCCACAATATTGAAAATATATATTTTATTCGTGATGAAATTATCTTAAATATATTTTATTAAAAATCATTAAATACATTTTCAAGTAAATTTACCATAAATATTTAATCTAAAGAACATTTTGAGGTGTGACATTTTTTTAAGACCTTCGTTACGCATTCTTGGAAGAGCATAATTTTTATACAAAGATTCGTATTTAAATAACTTTACTCTTAAGTATGCTGCTCAAGAATACACAGAGTTACATACATAACCTCAATTTTATTTTCTAGCGAGTTTTTGAGGTTCCGAGGCCTCAAAATGTATTTCTTGTGAAATCTCGTATCGAAGTTTTGGGAAGAAATACAAAAAAAGCCCTACATAATATAGTAATATAATATTGCATAAAGTAAAATTAGTTTTATCTTACTGGACTTGAAAACCGTACTCAGGTAGAATATAATTTTATAGTAGCTACATTTGCACATTTCTTGGGTATACAGGAATGTTATTTTGTAGATTATTCATATTTTAGGAAATTGTACGGAAACACCAAGTAATATGTTATTTATCAGTTTATCATGTGGGTGGCGAGCGGTGTAAACGAGAATATAATTTAAAGCTCCTAAAATCTACACTGCGATGGTGAAATGACATTGTTAACTGCCTTTACCTCCCAAGTTGACAATTCTACTTATTGCCTCAAGTAAACTTAGAAGTTCGAAGACTGACGTACTTTATAGAGTAAGCCATTTAGTTTCAATAAATATACTTCTCGAATTGTGCAATGAAACGAGATAATCAAGCAAACGGAAGAAACCTTTCCATGGAACGGAAAACTTTGTCGTTGCATGTTTGAGTCTTGTTAAGTGCGTGTTGAATTTCCGAGGGCACTTCATTGCGTGCCTTTTCCATTAGGAAAGTACCTTTTCGTTTTGTACAAATACAGGATGTTAATTTCTTCTCGGTAATTCACCATTTATAGGTTTACGAACTGCAGAGCTTTATTTCTCATTAAGAAAAAAAGAGTTTAAGATTTACCTAGCATGATGTAATAATAATGAATAAACGCTGTAAGCTAAGGCAGATTAGGCTTCACTGCAAATGAAAGTTGGTATCTGAGAACTAAAACTTTTACCGCTGATTTCATTCATGGTATAAACCAAGTGTTAAAATTAATAGAAATAAAGTGCTTGTGGTTATTCAAATCTTTATATTTGATCCAGTTAAATTTATAGTTATTGGTAGGATTAATACAATTTCAACGTCTGATGTGTTCTATTCACATGACTTTCTCTACATCTCTGACACAAATTATTGTTAAAAAACATATTCTTCTATCTACTTTATAATCGAGATAAACGTTAGCAGAAATTGTCTTAATTACTTGCTTCCTCGTAAATAGAACGAAAATGAGGGAATACACTAGGATAAAACCATAGTAAAATCTTTTAAAAACTGGTTGTCATGTGGCTGATATCGTTTCAATGCAGAGCCAGGAGTTTACAACTTTCCATGTGAAAATGTTTGAGTGTATTAAAACTGAAATAAATAATAAGGAATATCTCAAAAATCGTCAAATCAAAAACCAAACAAAAAACGTATGTAACATAATTTGTATGTATTGACGAGGTATACATTTTTTGTGTAATAAACACATTTTGTCTATCTTTTACGATTTACCAGTTACGCAACGTTCAGAAAAATTCATTCAGAATAAATGGGTCTTTAAAGACTATTCCCTGAAAATTCAAAATATGTATTTTATTTGCCTTACAAATATATTTAATATACGATATTTTAAACAAAATCGTTAGATATTTTTGAGAAAATTAAAATTGTAGCAATGTTTTCCATGTAAAGGGTATTATGGAGTGGGGGATTTTTCTCAAACCATTTGTGTCGCATACCTGGAAGATACTAAACCTAAACCGCAAGTTTGGCGTTTTACCGACTTTTCGTTTTTGATTTGTCGTGTTCTCTTCCCCCACCCTCTCTCTCTCTCTCTCTCTCTCTCTCTCTCTCTCTCTCTCTCTCTCTCTCTCTCTCTCTCTCACACACACATACACACACGGACCTTTTCTTGAAAATACTTTTTTGGATACAGGGGACCCTGCGAGCGGTGAAATATCGGTACCGAATTTTGGGTGGAATGCAATAACTTTTCTATACACTATGTGTATCGTACGTGTAGAGAGAGTAAAATCGGTAAAAATCTGCTGATTTGAGGTCGGTCCGGTGTCACAAAATTGCCGTATTGAGATTCGGTGTACACAGAGTATAACTAAGGCGTGATGGAGTAGGCGAGGCCTTTTCGAAAAACGTTGCACTGTCTAGCATTGCTCACTGCCTGCCTCGTTCAGTTCCTGCTAGTAGATATTGTCACATCCTGGCTGCGTACATAGGATGTGGTAACATTGGTAAGAATTAGTGTTTCATATGTTGGCGACATTGCCAACTTTACTGTTCATAAAACAGGCTGCAGAGTAGCCTTTTTCTCTCGTATACTATGTATCTAGTATGGGATAGTTATAACAGGGAGCGTTGGCTTCTCCAAGTGGCTAAGCTTGGCTCCACGGCAAGATGGTGACACGTGTTATGTACATTCATGCAAAAGGTAAAAATATAACTATTATTATTAAGAAGTGTTTGTGTTCTTGTATTGGTGGCTTAACCTTTAACCTTAAACTAATATAATAATGTAGAGCCCATTCACTTCTAGTCTCTGAAAGAACAGAGCTGCGTGCTCATATGCACGCCTGGCTCAAATGAAAGTACATTTATTCGGTTAAGCGCGTTTCAGAATTTATAACAGCAGGCGTGACAATATAGCAGTGAATACTGAAAGACAAAGCTGATTAGAAAATGCCGAAAATACGAAAGGGTAGGCGTTCGTTACTTAACAAACTTGTGGATGATTCAAACTTATTTTGAGTTACAGGAGGAGAGCTTTTTCTATCGATACAGCAAAGATGTATGTTGTAATTCACTGCAGTGAAATTTGACTTTAAGAATTAGAACGATGCATATAATGTGAATGCAAGTAATAAGCTACTTTTGGAACAGATTATACCTCAACAAGTGCATGATTACCCCACAAGCCCCTCCACACTACCCTATCTTTATACCGCTCACTACTCTGTGTGCGCTTCGGAACCCTAAACCGAGTTCTACCGATTTGTTTCAAATTACTTTTTAAACCTAATAATGTTTATATTACATATATTTAACAAATTATTATTTTTATGAAAGCTTATTTTTCTATCTACCCCAATTTAATCGTAATAATCCTGCAGAAGACCCCATAGCAAATTCCGGTATGTGCATTATATGCTCTTTCCATGGTACCATGGAGAAACAACTAAACATTAGGAGATTTTAAAAAAGGGACAAAGTATTTAACATTCTAAGCAATAAACATGGATAGCGAATTTTAAAGATCGCTAGTGTTTTGTATTTCTATATATCTCTAAACTGAATTAATACTTATGCAAAACTAAACAATAATCCTCCCGGATGAAGTATTTTACATGACTATTTCCGAAAATCAAGATTAATATACACTGTCTTAAATAATCGTAGTCCTTTTCGAGAAAATTAGAAAACATTATGCACGCAAGGAATAGTGGGATGTATTGTGATAATCTTCGTGTCGCACAGTTTGGGGATTCTGGGTTCAAATAGCAAGCTTGGCACCTCTCTCATTTTCAAGTTGGACGCCAGATATCGTTATCTCTACGTCACACGTTTATGGGATAGATGTAACCTACCAAAATCTTCATAGGAACATATGCCACGAGTTTCAGCTGCGACTTGGTAAGAAAAGTTTGAAATACTAATTTCTTCGCTCTTCGACAGGCCCCCGTGGGCTGCAAATTCGCCGATAGACAGATCCTCTTTAAGGACTTAGCGAAGTTTCACTGCGTAATGGCCAAGGATGGGCAAACGCTTGGACACTTTTGTGGGGTTGAAAACGTTTTGGAGACACTAAATTATTATTTTAATAAACCCACTTTGCTAGTCGGGACAATCAGGCGTTTCTTTAAGCGCAATATTTAGTTTTCAAATTCTTAATTAAAGGCCTGTTACTTACTATATATATCTGTTATATCTTTAATGGCTGCTTGTTAAAACGTTTTCAAGTAAATAACAATTAAAACTCTACCAGAGTTTCTTTACACCTTCCTAGAATTTTTCTCCGTAAGCTTTTAAGGAAACTTGGTTTTCTGTTTATGATTTCCTCTGGGTTTTGTAGCTTAGTTATTTGCCTAGGTTAACGACAGCACAAGATTATACTGAACACGCACACTCAAATCACCCACACACACCATATGCGTATAGACCTTTTTCTAAAAGTTTTTTTCTTTTAGGTTTAAAGAGCCTGAAAACGTTTTTGAAGAATACAATGCATTATATTTCCCGAAAATGTTTGGATTTTTATTAAAAAATATATACCTATATTTTATGTTTGATTATATACAGATTTAATAAAAATTATTCTTACAAGAGGTTATACACCGTTTTACTTATTCTCTTTTAGGACTAGAATTACAATGTGGTTTCTTTGAAATTCCGTTTTCTTTATATGGACGAGAGAGAGAGAGAGAGAGAGAGAGAGAGAGAGAATGAACGAGTTCCAATGTGAGAAACATAACTATTTTGGAATGTAGGCCAATAAATAAGTAATAACCCCGAAATGGTTTGATTCACAAAAACAGTTATTAGATACACATGGCGAGTGATAAGATCTGCAGTTTGTGCATGGCATTATACTTTTGTCTAGGCGGTATTGTGGCCGAGTGGTTTTACCGCTCGCCTCTCAACTAGGTGGCCCAGTTTCATTTGCAGGAAGCCACATATAATGTGTATTTGTAGTGGATAAAGGGTGTCTGGGAAGGTTTTCTTCGTATACTCAGGTTACCTGATCAGTCATTCCTAATTGCTTCATCAATTTTCCTTCCATCCATTTCACCATCACTACCTATATGCATTTCCTCACTTTAACGTCAGGTATTGGGCTGATCACCTCCCTCTGCTCCTCTGCTTGTAATTCTCGGGTGTTTTAAGTCCTTCATACGAGGAGGCTAAATATATAAAGAAGAATATGTCTATCTTTGCAATTTACGAATTATGCAAATATAATTCAGAATGAAGATGAATATTCAAGGGATAATTTTTATGAAATACAAAATTAACAGTCACAGTCGAATACTTAAGAACTGGATCCGTTAAAATTCTTACTATTTCATGCAATCGGAAGAGACTTTAGAATCAAAGAGTAGAACCATTAATCTTTATTATTACATATTTGTAGTACCTAAGTTTTTCGTTTATAGTTTAATATTTACTGGTTATACAAGGCTAAACAAAATTCCTTTTGTTCATTGTGCATTCCCAGAAAAGTCAAGTTACACATTTAATTTTCATGAAAATAGCATTAATATAACTTGTCATCAAAACGTTTCAATAATGTGATGTTTTAATCTACATCGTTAAGAACCATTTTAAAGAAAATAATTTTCGAAAAATTCTCCACATAAAAGCAATTTGTAGTAAAAGAATTTTCTTGAAAGGTTTCGTTTGGCATACTTGGAACATACTGACTTAAATTCCATGTTTGGTATTCACTTTACGTTTTTGAATGATGCTGTTCAAGAACCCACGAACACAATGATATGAGAAGACACGCTCACACAAACATACACGAATATTTTCAAAAAAAGTATTTTTTCCATTCAGCGGGCCTCAAATTATAATTTCCAGTGAGATCTAGACATCAAACATTAGGCTGCAAAAATATATTAATATATTAAGCAAGTCGTGATATGTGTACCCTTAACGTAAGTTTTGTATCAGCTAAAAATGGTAACCTGTACTGCTTGAAATATTGCAAAGCTTAAGTTAACGATAGAAAATGTAAATGGTGTAACATGTGTAAATAATATAGTGTTAGTTAACTGTATGTTACACACCAGTCGAGTGTAGTACACGACAAAATAATATTATCTCTCCTTGTGGTTCAACAGAAAGATATCAAGTAAATTTGGGAATTTTATGTCGTGTTGGTCGTGTTGCATTTTGCCATGTTAGCTCCATGATTAGGGCAACTGATGGGAACTAAGAGATCGAGGTTCAAACACCGACTATGGCATTGTTTCAGTTTGATTATACTTTAACTCCGTTCTACACAAGGTTAGGGTGAAAGAAACAATTAATTTAGAATGACTGATGTAATACTTGGTTAAACTACAAAAGCCTAGGATTTAAATGTGTAACAAATGTCTTTATTCGTTTCAAAAAGTGGTTAAGAATAATTCTCTCTGGTTAACTGCACAACAGTTCAATGGACATTTCGATAGTTCTAGACTCTCGTGACAATGCTCTCACGCCACTGCACTCTAACAGTCCAGTCGCAGACTGATTCACGACTCGTTGACTTTCCTTGCAAATCTTCCTTATATAGCCATGAATACGGAAGTTTCTAGTAACCGACTAATTGTGTCGATGGCATTCCAAAGTTTCCGGCTAGTTCGAGGCGCTGACTACGTCTCACCCTCCAATACTGCACCCCATCCATGAGTCTGTGGAGGACCCAGATGGAGGAAGCAGCGGCCGGGCGGTAGGCCAAGGCTCCTTGTGAATATTTTTACTAATTTAAGCATGTTATCTAACCATCCTAATTAATATTTCTCTCATGATAATAGAGAAAGGAACAACACCCAACTTTTAGTTTTGAGTATATCTGTATAAATTTTGAAGGAATTGAACAAAACTTGCATCGTATGGAAAAAGATTTTGAACGCGTAAAAATGCCAAAAAGAAAAAAAAGACGAGAAAACCAGCCTTGACATTATTTAGCCTTGTGCGCAGGTACATTTAAAACTCGTGTAATATTTATTCTAATGATTATCAATAGGCACTACAAAGTATGTTGCTAGATAATTCATTCCTAACAATAAATCTATAAACGAAATTGGATTTTTTCAAGGATTTCGTTAATTTTTCACCCATGTGTTCCCTTTAATAAAGAAAGACTAAAATACTTAGAATAACTATCTCGCTAGACGTTGAAACAGGTGAAGCTATGAGATTCGGAAACGACCTGGCTGGACTACCTGAGGTATTTTGGCGGTTAATGTATACAGCCGTAAAATGTGCGAGCGATTATACCCTCATATCCAAAACTCAGCTGCGTCACGGTTCGATTTGCATTGTTAATTGTAGAGTGGTGGGCTAGCTCTCCTGTAAACGGGAGGAAGTGAACATGGCAGACTAGCTTTGCATTCAATTATTCCAGTTATAATTTAAAATATTCATGTCACTCTCAAAACTAAGTTTTGACATGGCCTTTACGAGTCAACATTGATCGCTGCCATAACACTGAAGGTCATGGATGGTTTCCAGCAATATGCAGCTGCGATTGGAGCTCACCTTCAATGAAATTGTTCATGGAAAATACCATTAATTTTATTAATACATAGTAACAACACACTCTTTTTCTCCAAAAAAAATTTATTACTTACACAAACTAATCACAATTAGAATCTACTCACGAATAACTTTTTCTTCAATACTTTCTCAACAACTCTGCGTACAGTTTACTTCCGACGTTTGCTGCGACGATACTACTCCTTGTTACGAATTTCCACTTGAAACTGAACTCTGAGATTGTTTTCCCCTTTTTATACCTGTCGATCACGTTACAGCAAACTTCAAGAAACAGTCGGACTTGCAAAACCACAGCTGGTGTCACAAACTCCTCAGGTGTAACAATGCAGTGTAAACGTCATAGAACCTACTGATAGAATACGTGTCCAATCACATAGTGTCAAAATCACAGCTTTGCGTCAAAAGAACTTTTCGCCGGTACAGATATCCACTAACGCAAGTATAATAATGTAAGCCAACAATTATATATGACTTATAAGCAAGCTGTCACACACGTTCAGTGATTACAGCTGCAGGGCATAGTCACAATGTGTTTATTTGTATATTATTTTACATTGAAATAAGATAGGTTGAGAAAGTATTCTATGTTACATAAAAGCATGAAATCAAACGTCAGGGATGATTTGTATGTATTGACATTGTTAATTAACTTCTCTATAAACTTTTAAAAAGTGACAACATAGATTGAATAATAGCTATTGTAGGGTTTTTAGTTAAAAGGAGAATTAGTTGGATAGCTAATAAAGATATAAAAGTATACTATTATATCATAATCGATATTAAGGTTTCAACACCAAGTAGGATGACTCAGACGGTAATCTCAGTGACACGCCTTCGAGAGATCTCGAGTTCAAAATTCGTGGGTTGGCTAACCCAGTTGTCTTCTTGATTACGCGGTTTCCTCTCAGTTGCTAGGTAAATATCGAACTGCATATTTAATACCCATCCAAAGTTCCAGCTTCAGTCTAAAGCAATAGTAAAACTGAAAATAGATGGCAATAGCGACCGCGCTACCATTTATCCAAATAGAACTAAAGCAGCTGAATGGCACCCTAACGCCATCTGCTTGTCGCTGATCAAAGTAGTGTAGTAAATATGGATGTGATCTCGATAAATGGCCGCACTCCATCATTTGACTATGGATGTCGGAGGAAGCAAAACGCTGGCACCCTACCGCCTTCTGCATGGCAAGAAGTGAACATAGAACGGTAGAAATGAGTCCTAAAAGGCTACTGCCCACCACATATCGTCAACGAAGCATCTTATGGCTGCGGCTAGCAGACCGAGAGATTGCCTGTCCGCGGTATGTTGATTTTATTGTGCTGGCGCTAACGAACGTCAAATAGATTGTTTTTGTTTGAGGCTATAGTACTAAAAGACAAGAAGTTCTAATAATGCAGGCATTGCAACGGCAAAACATTTTGCAAATTTCATTTCGAGGAGCTGAACATTGTCCCAATGCAATGAAAGTGCACGAATTCATTAATGACTACATGAAAATACCACCGGATAAGGTAGATACACTGCAGTTTCATCCTAGACAAAAACAATAGAGCGCAGATTATAAGTATTCGCGTCAAGTTTGGTGTTCGTTCTGTACAAATGAAATTCCTGTTGGTGCGACATATCTAGGACACCAGCAAACTTACTTGTGTGTGGGAAAGCTTCTCATTTTTGCTCACAATGTCCATTCAAAAAATCCGCAGTGCCTGTCTCTGACTCGCGCAGGCCTGTTTTGCTCAGCAATGTTGCAAAAGGACAAGCTAGAGCTTGGACCGCAAAGGAATGTACATAAACAGTAGATGCTACGCGAGCTAGTGATTTAGAGTCTGTTTGGAATGTTAAACCTATGAAGGAAGTTTAGCCGACTATCAGCTGCATTCATGCTGATACGTCTGCGACGGTGCAGGAGAAATCCGTATCCGCACAGGTAACAGAAGTAACAAAGTTGAATGTATAATCTCCTATACAGTCTTCTGTAGTTGCGGTGCCCACTAGTGGCGACAAGAACATGGTTGGCAATGAAATCCACCACAGGCACAGTAATGACTGAACACCAGCAATGGAGTGAGGTAGATTCTGATGAATCTGTGTAGGTTATGAGGGAACGCCCGCTGTCTGCTAGCGAAGAGGGGACCGAAGAAACGGAGACAGACATCGAGAGGGAGAGTGTGAGAGATACTCGACTACGGAAGCACATATCCTCTGGGTCTGGAAAACTCCGAAATAGTTTCCTCGGGTTTCAGTTTTTCCATGTCGTCGAATGACTAGCTAAACTTTGGCCCGTGGCCACTGTACCTGCTATGTTTTACTTCTAGCTTGTTTCATGGTAATCTTACATATCTTTGCAATTTTCCACATCAACTCTCATCACTACATTGCCAAACAGGTTCTCTTACGTGATTTTGTGCCAACTAATTACCAAGATATAGGTTTCCTCTAAGAAATCAATATTAATGGGTCCACAGTACAATTGAGTAGTCAATATAGGAGAAAATATGCATGCTACTGCTATTTTATATAGAGCTGGTTTGTCATTTTCCGAAAAAGGCACACATCCTGGTGGTCGTGTTGCAAGTGCTAGAATGGACAATGTCCTGTTGCTTAACCTATGCATGCCTTCCAGTAGTGATAAACGCAATGAAGGAGAACAATAACTAACATTCTGCCCTATTATTTAATATCACTTTATGTCATTCTTTTAGTAGGTGGCGACTTCAATTGCGTGCTGCATTCTAAGAATCAGCGCCCTGCTTATAACAAGTCTTTGGCATTGGATAAGCTCATAACGGGTGTACGTCTTTTTGATGTTTGGCAGCATATGAACAATACGTTTGAATTTACTTACTGTCGAGTTAACTGTGCCTCAAAGACAGAAATCATCTATCTTAACACTGAGTTTAAATATCCAATCCACGCTATGATTGTTTACTGTAATCTTTACTGACCACCATTTTGTCAAACTGCAATGAATTGCTGAGAGTCGTGTTCTGCTATATGGCAGAGTTTATTGAAATTAAACTAAATTATATAACCTGACACCATTATTGCCGCTGACTGCGCCAGCCAGACTTTTATCTTCAATATAAAATCCGACGCTCAATAATGGTGGCGGATAAATGGCGACATATATTTAAGTCTGGTGTTACGACCTTCTTCAAGAACAAAGGTCGTGAGAAGGCCATTGAAAGGCGTCACCCCTCAGACTTTTACCAAGAAACATTAATGGGTTTCCTATCTATACAACAGAGTTGACAGGATGTATTCCATTGCCTTCAAGCTGTGAAGCGGATGCTAGTGGGAATTCAGAATCCTGTTTTGGTGGCAACTGTGATACGTTCGCGATCTCATCGTTCATCATTTCACAGGATAAATACAATTCAAGAAAAAGGTTATGGTAGTGGTCGCTACATCTGCTCTTTTGACCCCGGAGGGAGTTACGGTAACCTGTATGCCTCAAATCCTACAGATTATCCAAATGTCTTATAGTATTGTGTTAGACAGCACTGACCTTCACAATGACGCTAGGGAGGAGCTCTTAGCATATGTTGACACCCGCATAACCGTGGAGGAACTGCATTCCTTGAAGATCTCTTCAACAGATATGCCGCAAAGCATTAATTCCGCTGGCACTCATTCCTGTTCGGGAGATAACGGTCTAAAATTAATTCTTCAACACATGTTTGACTATAATCAAAGAATAAGTTTTAGAGTTGCTGAATACAATCCTTATTGGATGGACCTGTATCGGTGGATTAGCAGAAGGCATCGTCTTAATCAATGGTCTCTTGAGAATGTATGGGACTATAAACCAATAACGCTTTTAAATACTGAATACAAAATTGTGATGAAAGTACCTGCATCCAAATTAAGGCACGTTTTCGCTACAGTTATAACATCCAGATAAACATGTGCCATCCCGGACAGAACCAAATTGGCAATCTTCTGGTTCTCCGTGATACGCTCTTACATTATAAAGCCTTTGATAGAGTTGACCATGTCTATATGTTTAACTGCTTCAGCAATTTTAAATTCCATCGCTGATAAAATCTCCAATCCAGACCCTACAGTGAGATGACTTCGAATATACAAGTCAATGGATTCTTCAGTAAGCCTATAAAGATTCATGACTCTGTACGCCACGGTTTTCCACTTTCGATGATCTCTTTTTCTTTTGTTTAGAATCCTTCCTTCGATGTTTTCAGCTAAGCTGCCTAAAACTGTCTCTCCAGCTCAATTATTTTGTTCCAGGTCCGATGCTGATTCGTCACGCCACTCATCCTTAGGAGCCAGGAATTACCCTTGGTATATACTGCCATCGAACTTTGAGGAAGCTTCTAATGCCAAACTAAACACCGAAAATTCCCAATCGCTTCCTCTTGGGTCGTGGCAGACGGATCATAACGCTCTCGATAGCCCGAATCAAGATAGTGTGAAGATTCGCAGCATCACCTTCTCCAAACCATTTACATTGATGATTGCTGGGATTAAAAGATAAACATTATTCAGCTGAAAAACGTTTCGGTATTATATGTTTTCTGAAACGCATCCGAGCATCGAAGGATGCGCAAAACTTGGAGCCGCAAAAGAAGATCTACAAAAGCATAAGTGTCTCTTATTGCAGTCAACAACGGCACTTGATTTGCTGGTTCTATAGCCCCTACAGCATTTTCACATGTTCACCACCTTACTGAGCAAGTTCGAATACAAATAAATAAAAAATCAGTCCTTACCTAAAAAATGCAATCAAGTTATCAAGTTAAAAGAAAACAGATCCATTATGATATAACCCAGAAGTTAAACTGACGTAAAATAATATAAAACTATAAAAAAGGATCAACGGATACACAAGTTTTGTGGCATTTGGCATCCAATCACATTTTACAAAAATACACTTAGACGAGAAGTATCATTCTACCTGCCTGTCAGCCAATTTATGGGATCGGAAACCCAAATATGGAAGTTAAGATGAATACAAAAATGTACATTTAAGTCCAACACCTTTGACGGCTAAAACAGGGCAAATTTAACCAAAGTTTTATTTTCACAGAAGCTCGCAGAGCGACATTGGTTGAAATATTATATAAAACACTATTCTGTAGCGTTTTGTTAAGGCTTAGCAAATTATTAAAAAGAGTTTACAAACTGTTAATCAGAATTAATTACCATTCTGAAAATTCTTAATAAAGCAACACTTTGCTGAGAATAAGTATTTAGTTGTTGAATGCAAAAACGCCTAGAATCTCTTTGATGCACAATAGATTCGTAAATAGATCATGTCAGCCATAATTAAAGAGCAAAAACAGCATAAAAGTTGGCATGTTAACTATCAAAGATTTATTTGTTCGTTGCAGGGCAAAATATAAATTTTACGAATTACACTTTGTTAAGCATATGTTAATAACAAACATTTTAAAATATCAATTTAAAACAAAACTAAATGTTCTGTTGTATTGTAATAATAATTATTATTACATAATTTAATATTTTTAAATTTAAATCATAATTAATGGTGTGATTTACATCATTCACGAATATATCTGCTTCATTAGTAGGAACGGAGCATTGTTGAGGATCCTTAGATATTACAGCATTACAATTTTCTTTTCAGAATCACTATAAGATAATTATCAATATTTGAAAAGAAGTTGCTAGCAGAAAAAATATTTACCACCTTCCCATAAACACAGAAATGGAATATGTGCTGAAACTGCTGAAAGAGCATAACAGATGCCATCAGTTTGCTTATAAAGTGATAATAAATTTGTGTATCAAACATAATCCGAAATTAAAATACTGGTAGCATGTACATTCCCCCAGATAGAACTAGTGGGACTAACCGTTCTATCATCATGATTTTTCACTTAGCGGATCCCTATTAATTAATATGCATAGTTAATTACACTGTACAACAACAACAAAAGATGCCAACACTTGAAGCTATGAAATATCTAGTTATTATGTGCGCTTATTTCCATTTTTTCATATCTCGTAAGGCTTTTGTTCAATGATGTAATTCCGCTTTCTTCTTCTGTTCGCCAGGCCGTCACTCCAGGCGGGATCTGAATGCATGTAAACCTAAAATAATCTTGCACGTAGAACCTAGTGGAAGTTATCGGATGACAAATTTCCTGCTTACATTCTTTTCCAACTGTATATCCTATCTCCACTGTTATTTGTAAACAATAACGTTCAGACAGTATAGCAACTTGCTATTGTTGAGACCGCAAATACGTGAAGTTCATGTGTTCGCATTTCATGTAGTTCAACTATTAATTTTGATGTTGTGAATAACAGTGCTTTTAGAATAACGGTGCTTTTAAAAGATAGAAGTGCGCTAAACAGAATTTTATTTTATAAAACTCATTTTAAAGCAACAACGTGTGTAAATTCACTACAACATCGCAAACAGAAAATATAAACCATTCGATTAAGAAAGCACACGAATTGTACTTTAACCTTAAAGTGGATAAGGAAAAAAGTTTTGCTCCTATATATTGTTGTAGCGGATGTTCTCGTAATTTGAGAGGCTGGTTAAATGACACTTGCCCTTCTATGCGGTTTGCTGTTCCTATGATATGGACAGAAGAGAAGTACCAGCTTTTAGACTGTTATTTCTGTTGAACCAAATTTCTGGTTTCTCCTGGAAAATTGACCCCAAAAGATGAAGGATCAAGTTCTTCCCCCTAATTCTTTCATTCCCAACTCTGATTCCGATTCTGAAACCGTTGAACTAAAAAACTCTTAATTTTACAGATCTTGAAACAGAATTAAATCACACACATTGTTATCATCTAGACTAAAGGAATGGCATCTCTTACAACCTGGTACCAAAGTATGAATGAATGAATGAATGAATAAGTGAATTTATTACATAACAACATCAAACATTGAACATCAACAATGGCACAGGTCCACAGACTGTACGTGCTATTGTAATACACAAAATAAAAACCAATATTAAAAGAACAACAACAACAAAGAATTAAAAGATTAAACACGAAAACAAAAAGATAAAGATTATCAATTACAGCAATTTATATATTTACAGTACAGAGTACACCTTATTCAGAAGCATAAATGTACCCTGTTATAATAGATAAATACACTTAAAAGAATCAATTTATCATAAGCATCAAGATAGTTTTCGACATATTTTTTAAAAATGATGATCTTGTTTATTGAGGCAACTTATACATCAGCTAGGCAGAAAATATATTCCTGATGAGTGGCGTTTATTTATCGATTCTTCAAATGATGTTAATTTGCTTCGGCATCAGTAACTTATGGCGTAAATATGAAAGAAACATACGAAAATATGGATATCCTCCTAAAATAAATAAGCTATGACTACAAAATATACGAAATATTGTTGTTTTTTGTGTGAGTGGTACTCTCGGAACAGAGCTAATCATTACGGAATGGCCTTTGAGACAAAGTTTAGTAACCGGGGAGAAAAATGTAAAGTTTCGTCCACTCGTAGATTCTCATTCAATGTTATTGCCACCGCTCTACATAAAGCTGGGCTTAATGAGAAAGTTCGCTAAAGCGATGGACAAAATTGGAATGGTCGTCAGTATTTAATAAACAAATTTCTCAGAGTGAAATAAAATTAAAAGAGGGCATTTTCATTGATCCTCAAATCCAGCAATATCCCATGGTCTAGGAAAAACTCACTAAAACAAAGAAAAACTAGCGTGATGTGCGATCAAAGAGTCATGTACAAAATTCAAGAGAAATTACAGAGCAGATAACTACATCGAAGTTGTGGAAAATTTGTTATGGGTATATGAAGTAATTGTGCAATATGTCCATTAAAATTAATTTCTTGCGCTCCCATCTTAACTTCTTTCCACGGAACCTCAGAAATTTCCCAAATAGAAAGGCGATATGCAGGAAAATAACCTCCCAACATGCTTGATGACTATTGCTGGTTTCTTGTCTCTGGGTGTTTCGAGCTCAGCCACAAAAAAAAAAAAAAAAAAAAAAAAAAAAAAAGAGTCTTCCAGAAAACCATTATACAACTCTTACTTTCTCTATACGCACTATGTACATAGTGTATAGAGAAGGTATTGCGCACCACCTAAAGATTCGATACCGACATTTCACTGGAAATGTATTTTTTAGGGTCCCCTGTATCCATAAAAGCATTTTCAGAAAAAGGTCCGTGTGTGTGTCCGTGTGTCTGTGAACACGATAACTCAAAATCAAAAAGTCGGTAAAACACCAAACTTGGTATTTAAGTTTAGAATCTTCCAGGGATGCAACACGAAGATTGATAAAAATCCCCCCACCCCAAATACCCTTTACTTGGAACTTTTATCGAAAATTTTTATTTTCTAAAAAATGGCTAACGATTTTGATTAAAATATCGTATATTAAAGATATTTACCTGACAAATAAAATGTATGTCTTGAATTTTTTGGGAATAGCCTCTGAAGACTACTTTATTCTGAATGAATTTTACGGAATTTTGCATAACTGCTAAACCGTAAGAGATAGACAAAAACACACCACACAAAAAGTGTAGAACACGTTAAAATACACACTTTATGTTATATACATTTTTCTCGTGGAGTTATTTGTTTTTGAGTTATTCCTTTTTTTATTTCACCTTTAAAGAAGTATGCTTTTCTCACAGAGGAATTTGTCAACTCCTGTTCATACAAACATAGGAGCTTCAGTCACATAGCAACCAGCTTATGACTGTCATTTTAACGTATGATACTCCCTTATTTCCGTTCTACTTACAAGCAAGCAAGTAATAAGACTATTTCTGATATTTTCTTCTGGATTTGCATGAAGGAAATAGACGCATAAGCTTTTTAACAACATTTTATTGCAGAGGTATAGAGAAATCATGTGAATGGAACACATCGGATTTTTAGTTTTTAAAAATCTTATTTGCAAGTATTTTTTTTTTTTTTAGTTTATAAAATATTTTACATTTTATCAGTAATCACATCCTTTTCAATAAAATTGGTACTTTTGAATACTGAATGGAGTAAACTTTTGAGTCTGTAATTACATTTATGAAAGCAAATAATACATTTTAACCAAAATATGATATATGGTTGCTAAAGAAAACGGTACATGATAGCGAATTTATGACTTCAAATTCGAATTTAGGAGACTCGAATTACTAAAGGTTATAAATTTTCATTTCATGACACTAAAAAGGTTAAAATCTTGTAGTACAGTGTTATCGGTTGCTAATAATGATTCTTAATCAGATATTGTTGGGACACATGACCATTTCTACATACCTGTACCACAGCTGAACATAACGTAAACCCGAATGAATAAAATAAGTGCATTCCTAGTTATCCTTGATATAATACATTAAAATCACGAAAATTTTTTTTGACCGTTTGCGTTTTAAAAAAGTATTACTAAAACCAAGAACCGTGAATAAAATTTGCATTTGGGACAAGAGAGGGAGGAGAATAAGTTTCCGTCTAGCTAATACAATGGGTTGAGGATCTTAGTTTTTTTTTTTTTTTTGTTAGGTTTTTTACTTTCTCTGCACATGCGATGTATATAGTGTATAGAGAGCTATTGTAGTGCACCCAAAAATTGATACCGAGATTTCACCGGAAACCAATGTTTTGGGTCTCCCTGAATCTAAAATAAAGGATTTCTGGAAAAATGTCCGTGTGTGTGTGTGTGTGTGTGTGTGTGTGTGTGTGTGTGTGTGTAGCTCAAAAACGAAATACTAACTTTTGTATTTAAGTTTGGCATCTTGCAAGGATGCCACCAACTACGCCATACATGGATTTTTTTCGAAAAGTTTGATTTTCTCAAAAATGGCTCTTACGATTTTGAATAAAATATCGTATATTAAATATATTCATCTGATAAATAATATATATATCTTGAATTTTCTGGGAATAGCCTCTGAAGACTACTTTATTCTGGATGAATTTTACGGAATTTTGCATAACTGCTAAACCGTAAGAGATAGACAAAAACTTACCACATGAAAATGTAGGGCACATTAAAAACACATAATTTATGCTATATATTTTTTCTTCGTGGAGTTGATCTTTTTTTTAGATACTCCTTGATTTTTGTTTCAGCTTTAAAAGCTAATACTATTTTCATACAGGCATTTATCAAATCCTGTCCATACAAACAAAGGAACTTCAGTTACATAGCAACCATTTTTAGCTATCGCTTTAACTTTTGGTACTCCCTTATTTCACTTCTAATTACAAGGAAGCAAGTAATAAGACTACTACTGCTATTTTTTTTCTTTCTTAGCATTAAGTAAATAGAAGCATTAGCTTTTTAACAATAATTTGTTGCAGAGATGTAAAGAAAGTCATGTGAATGGAAACACATCATTTTTTTTTTTTATGGGAAACTCTGAAAGAAAAGTTACTTGTTTCAGATTCCTGTATGCACTTTACTATACCGCGCACAATGAGTCCATCCCACAGCCGTCCATATTTCAAGAACTGGTTTCAGAGCCTCGCCTTGCCAAAACCAGATACAAATTAAATGAAATATTTCTCACTTTCCCGACAAACTAATAGACTACGCATGCCCGCTGTACATTCTAAACGGAACTATTTCTTGCTTCCTTCCTACGCGCGCAATGAATCCTCTTACATTGCGAACTTATAACATGTTATTCGCTTTCGATCCGTAAAGCAGCTCAGGTTTACCACAGGATGTCCGACATGAAAGTGGCGACGTGAACATTGCATTTTTATCAGCTTCAACGGCTAGACAAGAATCTATTCGCCGCCCATTTTCTACGAGGTTGGTCCTAGACTCTTGCTATTTATATTACTTTGATCTATTTTATTGGTTGTGAATATGTTGCATTTTTACCACATTTTAAGGGTAGTTTCCATAATTTTCTGAGAGAAAGGGGAGTTTCATTTGTGAAAAGAAAATCGTGAACGTTGTAATTGGCATACATAAACTACTAAGGTTGTGTAGGGTAACACTGGCGATTAGAATCCTTTAAACTGAAGTACATCGGCTGTAAAGACCAGCTATGCATTACTTTGTAGCAGTATTACCTCTCGGATAGTGTTTTTGGCATGTGATAAACATGTGAGGATGATACGTGTTCAAATTGCTCGGTGCAAGTCGCGTTCAGTTCCTGACTTCAACCAAAGAGTTTTGCTCAAACAACGGATTGAAGGATGGACTTCATCTACAAACAGAAAGGTTAGTGTCTTAAAACAAATTACCATTTCATTTCCACTGAGAGTTTTTACAACTGACTCGCATGTTTCCCGGTAAACCACAAGGTGATATCAAATTATTGAGAGATGACAACCCCAATGGCGACTTATAATGCTGTAAGCTCTTTAAGTCCCAGGATTCATATTATTGCCAACTATTATGGTCAGTTGGTATTGGATTAATTGTTGTTTCACACAAGCCGTGTGTAGGATAGGAGTTGGATATGTAGAGTCACACATGGGAACAAATTCGAATCTTTTGATTTTCTCAAAAATGGTTATAACAATTTTTATTAAAATACAGCATATTTAAGATATTTACTTAATAAATAGTATGTAAAATTTGAATTTTCTGGGAATAGAGCTTTTCATTTTGGACAAATTTTGCTGAATATTGCATAAATAATAAACCGTAAGATATAGACAAATTCTTATTACATAAAATGTATATTTCATACGAATTACATGTTTTGAGATCACCTGAATAAAAAAATAAAAACCTTTTGCAATGATCAGCAAAAATGTTTGTGGACGGCATAGCTTTAAAACGAAAATTCTGGTAAGTACCAAACTTAAATACTAAGTTAAGTGTCTCCCAAGGATGCGACACGAAGTTTTTCAAGAAAATCCTCCCACCCTAAACTACTCTTTACATGCAAAATGCTCAAAAATTTGGAATTTTTCGAAAATGGCTCTAACAATTTTGATTAAAAGTACCGTATATTTACATGACAAATATTTTGAATTTTCTGGGAATAACCTTTGAAGATCCCTTTATTCTGGATTAACTTTGTTGCATTTTGCATAACTGGTAAACCGCAACAGATACATAGTAAAAAGAGATAGCACAAACTTTATATCATATACGTGTTTTTTTGTAGTGATGACTAGACACCGGATTATATGCAGTTGCATGTTGCATATGCATCTGGATATTTAGCCCTTTTTCACTGGTTATTGCATATTTTAACCAAAAACTGGTGATGATGCATATTCAGGGCTAAATTTACAATATTTTAAAAATCTAAAAGGGCGGGCACAAGCCCCTTCTCGTTTTGATGTTTAACAGTGACGGCAAATTCAAACCCGTCGGAGGACGACAATACTTTCGGACGTAAAATCCTTAGCATGGCTTCCTTCGGAAGGAAAGTAAATCCGTTGGTCCCGTGTCGTAATTTACGGCACATAAAAGAACCTCAAGCCTGAAAAACAGACATCTGAGCAAAATTAAACAATTTTTTACGCCCAGTTTAGAATGGGATGCTGAGAACCACAGCAATTAAAGAGCGTCCATAAACAACACTTATTTCCTTTTTCACGTTGTATGCCGCACGTCCATTGTTTGTTTAGTTTTCTATCTATTTGTATGAAGTTCAACGCGTAGTGTGTAACGTGCAGTGCACCATGCCACCCAAAAAAATAAATGCCGTTCCGTGGATAAATGCCCAATTGCAGTGATTTAACCTTCAAAGTAGAGGGGAGGAGGCAAAAAAGAAATATAAAAGAAAACATGGATATATGTGAAGCATTCATTACAAGTAATATTCCTCTTCAAAAAATTACAAACCCTATTCCCAAATGTTTTCTGCGCAAATATCTTAAATCAACATATACCAGATGAATCAACATTGTGCAAGAATTACATGCCGACAATTTATCTACATGTTCTGGAAGAAATACGCAATGAACAAGGATAAAATCAATTTGATTTCAGCTGAAGAAACTACCGAAAATTGTGGCCGTTACATTGCAATTTAATTGTTTGTGCATTAAAACGAAAAATGTCTTCTTCCTCCTATTTGATGACCTGCAAATAATTAAAACATTTAAATCATTCTACGATCACCAGATTTGTGAATGGGGGCATTAAAACGGTATTTCCAGAATCTTCCGCAGATGAAAGAAGATGCTACTCCATATATGATCAAAGCTGGGAGACCCCTCCAAGTATTTTGCACAAATATGATTCTTGTGACGTGCTTCGCTGAAGAAGTGCGATCCACGTTTGAGAATAAACTGATTTCATCAACAATGAAAGTGTTTCTTATGGTACCTGCCCGCATCAAGCTTACAGAGAAAATTATAAAATGGTCCTTACCTCCTGAAACAGTGGTAACTCGTTGGGGTACCTGGGTCGAAGCTGTGTTTCTTTACAATCACATTTTGAGGCCATCAAAGGCGTAGTAAACGACTTGGATAGTGCAAAGCTTTTGGCACTTCGTCAGTGCAAGGAAGCATTTAACGAGTCCGGTATTCAGAAAAACATTGCTGTGATTAGCATTCATTTTCCCATATACCTGTGAGTATTAAAACGCTCTCTAAACTCTAGGTTGACTGAGTCTATTCAGATAATGAATAAAATAGTTCTAGTGATCTCCTCCTTGCCGGAGGTATTCCCGAGGAAACTTAAAACTTTACAAACATTTTAAACAATAACCAAAACTTAGAACTTTTGTGTCAAATTGAAAAGTTTTATTAATGGGACGGGTGAATTTTTACCAGAAACAATAAATACCAATATAGCACCCAAATTCAAATACTGTCCAGTGACCTCAGTTGTCGGGTGTTTTTACCAAAAACAATAAATGCCAGTATAGCACCCAAATTCAAATACTGTCCAGTGACCTCAGTTGACGGGTGAACTTTTACCAGAAACAATAAATGCCAATATAGCACCCAAATTCAAATGCTGTCCAGTAAACTCAGTTGACGGATGAACTTTTACCAGAAACAATAAATGCCAGTGTAACACCCAAATTAAAATACTGTCCAGTGAACTCAGTTGATGTAGAATGGTCCTTTTCTGCCTATAAAAATGTTTTGAGCGATCAACGACACAATTTTTCTACTGAACATTTCGAAAAGTACCAGATCGTTTCTGTTTACCATAGTAACAAAATGTAAGCGAATCTTTTTTTGATGAAGTAAATAATACAAACTTCTGATTGTAAATTGTTTTTGAAATAATAATAATAATAATAATAATAATAATAATAATAATAATATATGAAACTAATCATTAATTTGCATTATTTGATGTTGCATATTTTGATACTTTTCATGCATATTTTAAGTATTTTTATACATATTTTGAGCTTTTTATGTTAGATATAATCCGGTATCTAGTTATGACCGTTTCTGAGATATTCCTTGTTATTGATTTCAGTTTTAAAATACTTAAATATTTTTCATGCGGAAGTTTGTTAACCTCTGGCCATACGAAGAAGGGAATTTTAACCACATGACAACCAGCTTTTAAAATATTTAACGACTGCTTTATCTAGTATATTCCATGATTTCCATTCTACTTACAAAGGAACAAGTAACAAGACCATTTCTGCTCTCGATTAGCATGAAGTAGATTGTACAATACGTTTTTAAACAATATGTTAGATGTACACAAAGTCATGTGAATGGAGTACATTAGGTATTTTTACACCGAATACCTATAAACTTTTTAATTTTAAGAACATGTTTTGTGTTAATTTGTTATTAAATTTATCCAAGTGTATTAAAATTTAAAATCAATATAAATAAAAAATATTAATGACTCAAAAAGTAATAGGTTTTAAATTAAATACTTCCTTAAATGCAGTCGCGTTCAAAGAGAGAGAAACCTTATCCAATTTATAATGTTTCGGGTTGTTCGGCAACTTTGACAGGTTAGACTGTGTAATTCACGTATTCGTGTAGCCTTTACTAGCTGCCATAAAGAAACTGTCTTCAATAAAATGAGTCTTAATACCAGCAGCAACTATGTCGGAACAAATTAGCAAGAAAAGTACAGCAACCTCTGCACGCAACGACTTCTCTTGTTTTCATTGCATCTCTATCATCTGCATTTGCATTAGGGGATAGAAAAAGTATATCCCTGAAAGACAATTTCCCCCAAACCCCCTGAATAATCTCACGGAAAGTGTAGAAACTAGCTACAAGAATAAATGAAGCGTGAATATTAAGGGGAGTAAATAAGGGTGAAAGAACAGTATACCGGCAGAGTAGGGATAATTTCTATTACGTTTTAAACGTGCAGCCATTTTCATTTGATGTAACATTGAATGGAAGGGACACGCAGACTAGGGTGAAAGCAGGAAAATAGGGAGAAGGAACCTTAATCTGATCACGTGACTAGGTTCATTAACAGCCTATAGTTGTCTTATAGCAGGGAGAGGCGAATGAGGGAGGGAACCACATAGTCTAATGTGGTTAACAGCATGGCACTGCCACACTAAAGAAGGGATTTAGAATTTATGGTGAATTAGAGACCAGAACATCGCTCTGGACGGCGTAACTTGCCATAAACACTTCTCTTCTCTATGTATTCTCATTTTCTCGTTCTAGAAAAAGTTGATGTGGAGAACTGCGTCGCGCCGTCAAATGCAAGTCTGCGATAAGGTTAAGCTGTTTTAATCAAGCAGTATGACGTTTTCTCATGGCATGGCAACATATATTTCTAGAGATTCTTTGCTCTTTAAAGCTACTTATAAAGTCAGTTACAAAAAATGTTCTTCACAGTGTTCTGGAGTACACATTAAAACAAATTTGACACTTGTTAAACATTATTTTCTCTACCTCGTAATCTTACGTGCATAATAAGTGGCTAAGTATTGTAGATCACAAACTGTTCTATGAACCCTTGATAGGAAGTGTTTTTTCTCCAACATCTCAAAAACTCTCGCTCGTTTGACGGAAGACATATCAGAAGAGGCAGAAAGTGCGTTCCCGGCACTTGTGAGCTAATATTTGTTCATGGAATGACATTTTGCAGCTTTAACTTGTGCCGATTCTTGACCTTTAGTACTGGGTATCTGAGGCTCAAGACAAATCCCTATTAAGGTATAAAGGATTTTGGAAACCTGGCATGAAGCGACCTTATTAAATAACGTATACCCGAATGCAAAACAACGGTCAGAAAGACCAATTAAGGAGAAATAAGAATCACCTTTTACATTATTTACTTACCTGGCCTTAGCCCTAACCGACTGAAATGAGCTCACTTGCTCGACCAAAACCAGACTAATCTCGACCGTTCGAGCTAAGCACCTCCGGAGGAACGACTGTTGCGCACCTAGTGGCAATTTACTTCTCGTTTCTGCCCTCTCGTGGAAAAAAGTATTATATCCATAAAGAAAGTTGAACAGAAATGGCACTTAACAATTGTTACTTTAAGAACACGCCTGCCCAATTGTATACTGTAGTATAAAAGCGGTAAGTACATAAACTAAGCTCAATAAAGCAAATAAACAGATACAAATCGTTTTAAAGATGCTATGTGAGTAAATACTTAGACTTGAGTAATGAGCTCACAGAACCATAAAGGATTAGTAGATGTCCCTCATACGCTTTAATAAGTCTACCTTAATAGTATATTAAACCTGTCAGCAAGATACACAAAGCATTCTTATTCTTAAATAACACTCCAATGGATAAAATCAATTTTAACATTTTTATTTATCTCTATACATATAAAAAAGCCCTGTTTTGATGCTACATTGTAGTATATATAAAATATTACATTGTAGTATTGATTTTTTGAATAATTATAACCCCCACCCACATGTGTGCAGGAAAGTAATGTTGTTTATATTGCATATTTTAATAAATTTTCTTCCTAACTTAAAATAGAATACTGTTCTATTAGCTCTCAAGTGTTCAAAATAATAACGTTCACACAGGGCACCGTTTTCCTGTATACATTTCCGATGACAGCAACACAGAAACGAAAACATTCTCTACACTTATCCCTTATAGTACCAATGTGTGGGAAGGGCTATGATGCATTAGGGAATTAGAAAACGCATTTCAACATTGTATTGTACCCCATGGTGCAGTACCATATCCTCAATTCTTTCTGTACAGCTTCAGCCTTTATATATGCTGTAAATGATATGACACACCGTAATACACCAGACAACATGGTATTTACTTTTAGACTCTTTATATTATTTTGCTTAGTGTGTGACAAAAGTCTGGGATGTTTATTTAATTTTAACTTAATATATTGATATTCAACTGATGAGCATAACATATGTTGTGAATGTGGATCATACATAAAAGTATATGTAAATAAGCCAGGTATACAGTTAATTAATTGAAACTTGTACAATATTAAACAGATAATATAAATTAAAAAACTACCAGAAGAAGTGAATATGATTTAACATTAGAAAAAATGTTGTTCTATTTATGGCCTCTGTTTAACTGTTGTGGTTCTCAGCGTCCCATTCTATACTGGGCGTGAAATACCTCTTTAATTTTGCTCAGAGGCCTGTTTATCAGGCTTGAAGTTCTTTTACATGCCGTAAATCTACGACACGGAACCCAAAGCTTTACTTCCCTTCCGAAGTAAGCCATGCTAAGGATTTTTACGCCTGAAAAAATCCATCGTCCTCCGCTGGATTTGAACCCACGACCTTGGCAATATGAAGTTAGCATTACACAACGGAGGGCGACATTTAACATTAGAAAAGAGGGAGTTGTTGATTATAAAACCTAGGTTAAGGTTAACATCAACTGAGAATGTAAATAAACCACTTTCATAGACAGATCTTTAACGATCCATCATTATTTTCAAAACAAATTATTCGTGCAATAAAACATTTTCATGTCACTGATTGCCATTAGAACATGCTATTATATATATATATATACGTATGATATATTATACAACAATAATAACGACTAAGGAATTTCCAAACATCAATGCCAGGGAGAATGCAAATTCGGTATAAGTTATCGGAATATACCCCCAAAACAAACCATCCCCATTCCTGTCCAGTCTGTTGTGTGCAGATCGATAACACCCCGTTTTTCTTACTGTAGTTATTCAAGGTCGCTTTGTGTAGTTCTGTGTGTTAATGATGGTTTGTATGTACCTAACTTGAAGCCAACTGCTTGAGAATTTCTTATTCTGATAATAAGAAAACTAATTGCGTTATCTACAAATTGTTTTTATCCAGGTGCATACTTTTTTCTAAAGAATACAATTTATCCTGAAAATAATGTGATTGATCCTGAAAATTTTAAGTATATTTTCTCGAAATAAATTGTTTACATATAACGATTTTAACATACTTTATTTTCTAAAATTAGCAGTTTTGAACATTTATTTAAGCAAGCAGAAACATTGTTATGAAGCTTCTGCAGGTAATTGTAATCTAGTTCCTCTATTCGCTCCTGCCACAGTACTGCTTAGGGAAATAAGGAGAATTTGTTTAAGAAAATATGAGTATAACAGTTTATTTGCACTCATAGGGTATTGAACTATATATTGTCCTTAAATTAACTAAAGAAGCAAATTTATTTTAATCAGATGAATGTATTTCTTTATTGCACTTGTTTAAATTTGCATGTGGAATTAAGATATTACTCAAAGTACTATTTTTTACTTTCTCTAGAGAAGGTATTGTATTGCACCCAAAAATTCGATACCGAGATTTCACCGGAAAATATATGTTTAAAGCCCCTGAATAAAAAAAAAAAAATTAGAAAAATGTCCATGGTTGTGCGTGTGTGTGTCTCATTCTCTGTATGTCAGCGAGAGTCTGCTTGTGTGTGTGTGGGGGGGGGAAGGGGCAGCATAGGTCCTTAAATACCAAACTTTGTATTTAAGTTTGGCATCTTCCACGGATATGACACGAAGACTTTCAAGAAAATATATCCACCCCAACTACCCTTTACATGGACCATTTTTCTAAGATTTTGGTTTTCTCAAAAATAGCTCAAACAATTTTGACTAAAATCGCTCATATTTAAAATATTTATGTCACAAATAAAATGTATGTATTCATTATTTTGGGTATGGCCTCTGAAGACATGCTTATTCTGGATTATATATTTTGTTGTTGTTGTGGAGTTGTCCATTTTTGAATATTCCTTATTACTAGTTTCAGCTTTAAAATACTGATACTTTTCTCATATGGGAATTTGTAAGTTTCTGTCCACACAAACAAAGGTATTTCAATCACATAACAAACAGCTTTTAAAAGATTTGACTATCGATTTCGCCTATAGTACTCCCTTATTTCCCTTCTACTTACAAGGAAGACTTGATAATACCCGTTCTGCTAACTTTTTCTCGATTAGCGTTAAGTAAATACAAGAATAAGCTTTTTAACAATAACAACTTAATACAGAGATCTAGAGAAAGTCATGTGATTGGAACACATCAGATTTTTATATTTAGATCTTCAACAGATACACGGTTACAATTTCCTAACGATAAAAAACATAGCCTTATGGTTGTTTAACACGTCAAGCTTATGATTCAAAATACGAATCGCCCCAACATCTTGAACTAATATTTCGTGTAATGACATTAAATTCGTTTTTTTTCATTTTACTATGAAATATTTTCAGGAAGAGTGTAAGTGAATTAAATAATATATAAGATGAAGCACTCTAATAATCCATTAGTTAAATATAGATGTTATTAATGCATACATGTTCGACAGTATAATCAGTTCTGAAACACCATATTCTTTAGTGAAAATAAATAGATTAAATTGTTAGCTTAAAGAACAAGTTCATACACAGAATATTTTAAATGGTAAACGTTCTAGCTTTGAGAGCAAAAGTAATTCGTTGCAATCTTTGTTTTCTCCTAAAGATACATCTATTTGTGAATGTTTATTTGTTCATTGATTTGTAATTTGACATTCGCTTTAACCTCTAGTCCATTCCATCATTTTTCCTTGAGAAAACCATATATTTATATTTTTGCTACATTAGCATGAAGTAAGGTCTGAAATCTTTGAAAATCCAAAATAACCATTAAAATTATGCAAAACTTGGATGGAACAAAAACGCTGATAGAGACAAGCCTTCATTTAAATATCAGAATGTAAAACGTTTTTTAAATATTATAAAATAACACTTCTAGGTCGAATTTAAAATAAACGTACTATGCTTTTAAAATAATGCAGTCTGATGTATTATTTCCATATTAATTTTGACACCATTCATCAACAAAATGTTGTTCCAAAGGTTTGTTATTTTATGTATTTCATGTTAATTGAAATACAAATCTACAGAAATGGTGTTTTGCATATTTGCTTTTACGTATAATGGGAAATAGGCATAAGCGATAGACATACCTTTTAACTGTTGATCGTGTTATGATGTCTTCGAATTCTGTTCTGTTTCTATGAAGGAGTGAGAGAGAGAGAAATACGATAACTTCTCATTTAAGCTTCTGCTAGCTTTTAAAATTCAAACCAAAACAAAGAGCATCTCAGAAATGGTTAACTCCACAATATAAAAGAGCATATTTTATATAAATAGTGTGTTTTAAAGAGATATTCACGTTTCATTTCAATACATATAAATGCTTCAAATATTAAACAAAATTCCTTTATATCAGACGATTTATCATTCCAAATGAATAGGACTTCATAGAAAATTCACAGAAAATTTAAACATCCAGTTAATTTGTAATGAGAATCACTTTAATTTGTTTTAATAAATGTTGTTAAAAGTTTTAGAATATCAGGATTTTCTGAGAATGTTCCATTTAAAGGCTGGTTTGGGAAAGAACATTTTCTTGTAAATCTTAGTGTAGCATTCTTTAAAAATGGAGAATTTAAGTATCAAGTATAATGTTTGAGCGATTTTTCGTTTTTAATATGCTTTTTCTCTAATTGCTAGCACTACTATTAGAGATGTAATATGAATTAGAGTTTAACTTCCTAATTGGAATTCTGGAAACTAAACACTGAGCTGTGAATCGCATTAAGTTTTTTATTCAAAACATTTGGTAAATCCTAGTGAAAACGTTTCTTTAATGGGTATCTAAAAAGTACATGCGTATAGATATGTTTTGACATTCTTGATAGCAATAGTTTACCAATTTAGTCCTTCTAGTGTGTTATTTGATATTTTACCGTTCACACATTTTGCTTCCATTCATATTCCTGCTTGATTTATGAAAAGATGTTGCAGTAGCTAATGCTGCAACAAATCTTGTTTTAAATAGTTTTACAAACAGCGCCGCTTATTGCATACATAACCTCTAACCTCTTTTTATAAAATAAAGTTGTGTCTAACTTAACATTATAGATGAGTAGTTTTATTCTTTGTATATGACACAGCAGCTACTCATGGGCCAAAAGTTTGTTATGACTACAGGGTATTGCAATTGGATTAGCATGCTCATTTATCAGTGAGTTTTCTTGATAAACATATTTTTTTCAGCCATCAGTGCATACAATATATACAAAGTTTACAATCACCAAATGAGTATCATATTTAAATATCTATTTCCTTTCTTAATAACAAATGAATTATTATATCAAACTCAATTATTATTCATTACTAAACGCAGGGCAATGTTTCTCTCAGCGCCTAATTATTTATTTCATCTGCCTTGGTATATAAATTACTATTGTCATAATATAATTGATCATAGCATTAACAGGTCCCTAGAACATAAAATGGATACTTTCATATAGTTCATCGCCTAACAGAAATAAATTAGACTCATGATAATGATGTTAGCACTCTATTTAAATTGATGTTTTAAACGTGCATAAAATTAAACACCTTTAGTTTGGAGTATAAAGAAAATGGCTGTATGCCACTTGGGAATTTAATTAATGCACATAAAACAGCTTCGTAAATGTTTTCGTCACATAATTATGAGATTGAATTCCCTTGGTGCATGTTACTATTATAAAATTAAATTCATAACAAAAATAACGGGTAAGAGATGAGATCATTATGGCATTTGGTTATAGTTGATCGCCTGACAAAATTAATAATTTACACTCATTATAAGCGAAGGCAATAAGGTTAGCTTACTCTGGTGTAATTTAGGACATCCAAAACGTCCCTAAAATAGATTGGAGTAAAAAGGAGTTAAAGCATCTGCGAACATTGGTTCCTCACACCTGTTGATGGCGCTAATCATTAAGACACTGAAAACATTCTAAAATTAGGTCTGTTTTCACTGTTCTTGTTTATCATGAACTGTGAATGCGCTCTAATGCAGCCTGGGAGCTGGTTTTCAATTAAGTCGTCTTTGCTGATAAACAAAAAATCTGATGTGTTCCATTCACAAGACTTTCTTTATATCTCTACAACAAATTATTCTTAAAAAGCTTGTGCTTCTATTTACTTAATGCTAAAAGAGAAAAAAATTAATAGAAATAGTCTTATTACTTGCTTCCTTATTACTTGCTTCCTTATAGGCAGAAGCGAAATAAGGGAGTACCATAGGTTAAAGTGAATCAAAAGTTGGTTACTAAGTTCCTCTGTTTGTATGGACAGGAGTTGACAAATTCGTTTTTCAAAGCTGAAACCAAAAGCAAGAAATATTTCAAAAAAGATCAACTCTACAAAAAAAATGTATGTAACATAAATTATGTGCTTTAATGTGCTCTACATTTTTTTGTGTCGTAAGTTTTTGTCCATCTCTTACGGTTGAGCAGTTACGGTTATACACAATTCCGTAAAATTCATCCAGAATAAGGTAGTCTTTAAGGCTATTCCCAGAAAATTCAAGATATACATTTTATTTGTGTGGTAAAAATCTTTAATGTACGATATTTTAATCAAAATCGTTACACACTTTTGAAAAAAGAATTCGAAAAAATGTTCATGTAAAGGATAGTTGGGGGTGGGGATATATTTTTGAAAATCTTCGTGTCGTATTCTTGACGTTTGGTATTTAACAGTTTTTTCGTTTTTGAGCTATGATGGCCACATACACACATACACTCGCAAACACACACATCGACCTTTTTCCAGAATTCTTTTTTTTAATTCAGAGGAACAATACATATTTCCAATGAAATCTCGGTATCGAATTTTTGACTGGAATACAATACCATCTCTATATTTGGTAATTGATTAGTACCTTTAATATTAGGAGCACCAGATATAGCATTCCCTCGAATAAATAATATAAGCCTATGACTTTTATACACTATGTACATCGTGCGTACAGAGAAAGTAAAAGTGTATAACGAAGGACGTTCACGCTGATGCTACAGTTTCCATCTGACCTGTATTTACTTGGGGTTGTCTTGTTGAATTCTGCAGCTCTTTCTGCAAGAACAGATATTGCTGTGATGTGTACACGATTATAATTTGAAAAATTCCATGTATCCATTCGCGTGCTCATAATATACAGGATGTTAATGAACTATACAGAAATATTTTCACATAGCATGTAAATTACTTAAATAAGTAATTTGAGATAGGAGACTTATGGCCTGTATATTGAAATTTCGAAGTAACGGCTGTAAGTTTCTGAAGTGCCAGTACGCCAGGTATCGCTGCACTTCGTCTGAAATGAAAATAATAATAATAATAATAATAATAATAATAATAATAATAATAATAAACATTTAGTCTATGACAGGATTCGAAATCATGACCTTTGGGATAGTAGCTTCCCACGTTACGCATTAAGCTACCAGAGCAGTTGAAAAAATGCCTCCAGAGTAGACCACATAACTCAAGAACCTTGAATGAATGCTCAGTGGCGCACTGTCAAGTGATAAGTTCGAGATTTTACAGATTTTTGCGACATTAAATCTTGAGAACGCTAGCAACGAGCTGCTATAAATCGATATTTCTATACTCGGGCAGCAGTTTTAAAGGCATTCTAAGCAATTCTTTCAACCTGCTTTGCTTTAACACCGACTTATTAGCACCTGATACCCACATGTTTAACGCTATGTAGTTGCGTTATGTTTATCCGGGAACCTATGCATCACCGACCTCAAATTACTTATATCTGTCACATGCACAATCTCGCAAATTCTTTCGGTGTAGTTCATTAACACTCTGAATATTAAAATCCTTCGCCATAATAGGAAGTTATTTAATGAATGTTTCTACATTCTAACTTCCTGTTCCACTTGCACACACATTTTATTTCCGCGCTTTTTCTTCAAAAAGAAAAGAAACTAAAGATACAGAGGAACGTAAGTATACGTTAATTATTCTGAAAACTAAATAATACGGACTTTGTAGTAGCCACTAGGTGACAATGCCGCTCATTTGAGGGTTGCAGAGCCTTTTGAAGTTGAAAGGAGCGCACAAGAAGTCTAACTCGCAAATGGTCTTTCAGGAAAACTAAGAACAAGGGAAGCAGAGCAGGAAGTGAAGGAGAGAGAGGAAGTGAAAGAACAAAGCACATTACGTTGCTTATCAGGCAAAAGTCAGAGGCTTTAACGAAAATGTTGCTTAGTCTGAATACAGTCCACTCTTCAGCCACTATCTAGTCTTTTATAACAAATAGGCTTTTTATTAATGCTAAGCTATTAATACACATGTTTTTACTTTCTCTAGCCCCATATGTACAATGTACACAGGGATAGAGAAGGTATTGTAATGCACCCAAAAATTCGATGCCGCGATTTTACCGGAAATATACGTTTTCGGGTCCCCTGAGCATTTTAAAAAAAAGTCCGTGTGTGTGTCTGTGGACAGCATAGCCCCAAAACAAAAAGACCGTTAAATACCAAACTTGGTATTTAAGTTAAGTACTTCCAAGGATACGATACGAGGATTTTAAAAAAAAATCCCCCCACCACTAACTACCCTTTACATGGAAAAATTTGGAAATTTTTATTTTCTTAAAAATGGCTCTAACGATTTTGATTAAAATCCTGTATATTAAACCTATTTATGTCCAAAATAAAATGTATATCTCGAATTTTTTGGAAATAGCCTCTGAAGACCTCTTTATTCTGGATGAATTTTGCTGAATTTTCCTTAACTCCTAAACCGTAAGAGATAGAAAAAGAAGAAACGTACTACACAAAAAATATATCTCATGACTAAAAACACACAATTTTTGTCCTTCACGTTTTTGTTGTTGAGGTAACCGTTTTCGAGATATTCCTTGTTATTGGTTTCAATTGTGAAGTACTTAAACTTTTCTCACACAGGAGGTGTCTGTTTTTCTTTTGTTCTACTCCTGGCCAAGCAAAGAAGTGATGTGCAATGACAATCGCATAGCGATAGCTTTTAAAATATTTGACAATCACTTTAGTATAGTGCATTTCCTTATTCCCTTCTACTTTTAAGGAACTAAGTAATAATATTCTGCTAACATTTATCTTGATTAGCATTGTGTACAAAGAAGAAGAATCTTTTGTAGGAGTTTTGTAGAGCAGCTAGAGAAACCATGTGAGTAACATATCAGTTCTTTTTGTGTTTTTATGGTGTTTAACGACCGCTTTTACTACTTGTGGCACCACAGGCAATGACACGGTGATACATGGAGTACTGATGGAATACGATGACATGGGAAACAGGAGAACCCAGAGAAAACACGCCACAAATCTCACATGCAGTCGCTTTGGATCGAACCCGGGCTGTCTGGGTGAGAGGCGAGTGGCGGCCGCTGGATGCTGTGGAGAGAAGATGTGAAGCTGCGCTCTGTTGTAGTTGTTCTGAGTTGGTAGCGTTGGTAAATTATCTAAAAACAGGATAGTTCTGCTGGTACACTTGCTTTGCACCTCTGGTTTTAATTCGCCAATAATGATTGTTTACAAACGCAAGGTTGACTGTTCCAATAGCTTGGTTACTTTATGTTATTTACAACAGATCATTCTGATTGTTCAAAATATGTGAGTAGCTCCGGTGAGTACGAAATTTTTTTTTTTTTAAGCCCTTGCTAGATAAGAAGGAATCGAGTGCAAGAGGAGAAATAGTAGGTAATTGTTTTAAGAACGATGAGCTATTTTATTTGACTTAATTTTTGTAGTTAGCGTCCCCCTTGATATGCTTATGTTTTCTTTTTAATAATTTCGCATAACAGTTAAATAAACTACACATTTACACTTATAGATTTGATGCTCTTTTTGAACTCTCGATTGACGAGATTCCTTGGTACGTTTATAATCATATTTCCTCTGAGAAGCTCTACATACGGAAGTAGAGAAAATTATCTCTCGTCTCATAAAGATGATTGTTGTTGTTTACTATTATGTATTTTACTTGTCGCTATGATGATAAAGAGTTTTAATGTTAGGCTTAACATCAATTAAATACATGGCATATTAAAATTCGAAGGCTTTCACGGCCGGTGTTAGAATCACTTATAGAACACACAACCAGGCTTGTAGGCCGTGATCCACTGGGCTTCTCCCCTCGTTCCCCAGACGTTTCGCCTGCGTCTGCGGCAGGCATCATCAGAGAGAGGCTACTGAGAGACCACGGAGAAGATGTACACTCCACTGATGATGCCTGCCGCAGACGCAGGCGAAACGTCTGGTGAACGAGGGGAGAAGCCCAGTGGACCACAGCCTACATGGCATATTATTACTATTTTAAGTGTATATATTAATTATTTTACAACTCTGGAATAATAATGCCTTGTGTAGGACAATATTTTTATATTGTTTCATTTACAACGTAGAAAAGCCGTTTTTTTCAACTTCCGATAACCTATAAATAAAAGACAACTTCATAGAAAGCAATTACTTTATTACTAAAAGTTTTGTACACATATGGTTACTGTTCAATATAATTACCGAAAATATTGAGATATTTATCGTATCTGTGTACACGTTTTGCAATACCCGCTTTTAAAAATGTTGCCACAAATGATGCAGCCCAAAACCACTATCAATGCAGCTGTTTATTGTGAAACTTTACGACGTTTGCGGAGAGTCATTCAAAACAAACGAAGAGGAATGCTGACTTAAGGAATTGTGTTGATCTATGACAACGCTCGTCCACACACTGCTGGCACAACCCATTGTCTCCTTGAACAGTTTCAATGGGGCATTTTCGATCATCCGCCGTACAGTGCTGATCTGGCACCCAGCGACTTTCACCTTTTCCCTGAACTGAAGACGTGGGTAAGAAGGCAGCACTTTCAAAGCAACGAAGATCTTCAAAACAAAGTCAATGCTCATTTAAAGTAATTGGCGGCAACATTTTTTTTAAGGGGTATTGTGCACAGGTACGATAAATATCTCAATCTTTCCTGTGATTATGTTGAAAAGTAACCATAAATATACAGAAGTTTAGTAATAAATTAATTGTTTTCTATGTACTTGTATTTTATTTATAGGCTATCGGAAGCTGAGAAAAAAAAGGCCCTCGTATTATTATTATTATTATTATTATTATTATTATTATTATTATTATTATTGTTATTTATCATTACCATCATTATCATCTTGATGTCGCAGAACTAAATTTTGTTAACATCAGATTTTACAAATTAACATTCACGTGTTCCTTAGCCATTCATTTCACAATCCATATTTGTTACAAATTTAAACTTTTTCAGCCGGCCTTTGTATTTTACCACTGTGTTTTAATTGCCAATATCTAAGCGACATTTATTATCAGATCATTTCGCTATAACACATCTGTGAGGGGCGTAATTTACAATTATATAAAATATAATATTTTGATGATGGCGTTACATGGTGTTTCCTGATAACATTTTTTCCTTTTTAAACTAATCAATGAATTATTTGTTGTCTACTTTAGGGCAATAATCAATTACCGATTTAGGTGAGTAATTTCTAAATGTTTCATATGCTTAATAAAGCTTGTTCTTCCATCTGTTTCATGTTAATATTAACACAGTTAAATATTTATACAAGTGGCTTTAATATGCATTTTTCAGTAGGATTCAGTTGATAAAATCATTAGCAGAGGTAGATTCAATTACAATAGGTATAAATCTGTGGTTAGCTCCACATATTTCTGAGCATTGTCCGTAAAATACTCCAGGACGATTAAACCAAAAGGTGAATTGGATCAGTAAGGGAGAGGTGAATTGGATCAGTAAGGGAGAGGTGAATTAAGTAAAAATAAACAAAGGCCTTCCCTCCCTAAAAAAGAATTTTTTGCCCAAAATTCAAACTTTTAGGAATAAAGAAAAAAAAAAGGGTAAGCAGTTAACTAAAGCGACAGTAAAATATTTCAAAACTAATTGGTGCGCTTTAAATTCCGCTCTCTCAAGGAGGTTCATACATACGATTTTCTGAATATCAGACTACTGTATAGCTCTTCCTTACTCAATTTTTAAGGTAAAGAAATTCAGAATAATTAGGATTAACAAACAATCCACATGTAGAAGTAACGGACAGTACTCAGAGCCATGGCGAACAGTGAATATTCACAATATGCTGCCAATATCTAAGGAACTATTGATCGCTCCCTTGATAACGAAACTTTGGGACATCAAACACAACAATATCTCTATGTTCAATTAATATGACTTTCTCTACCTGTTCTACAAGCCAACTATTCTTATAAAAGATTATTCTTTTATCTACATCATGCTAATAGAGATAAACATTAGCACAAAATTTATTACTTGCTTCCTTCTAAGCAAAAGAGAAATAAGAGAATACACTAAGCTAGCACGATAGTCAAATCCTTTAAAACCTGTTCACTATCTGACCATTTAAGTTCACTTCCCTTTGCATGACGATCAGTAAAACAAAAGAGAGATGAAACAAAATAGGACTTCTCGTTTGAGAGTAGTTATTCGTTTAAAACTGTAATTAGTTACAAGGAATATCTCTGCAAAAATATACACGACACAAATTGTTTAACGAGATCTACATTCTTGGATATAAGTAATTCTGTATTTCTTACTCTTCAGAATGAAGAGTATTTCAGAGGATATGCTCAGAAAATTCAAGATATAGGTGAATTTTGTTTTCATAAAAATATCATGAACGTATGATTTTTAATCAGAATGTTACATTCAGTTTTTAAAATATTTAAATTTCTCACAGTTTCAAAGGGTACTTTGGAGTGGAAGGATTTAATTAATAATATTTGTATTGTATTCTTGAAAGATGCCAAACCTAAATACCATGCACTCAGGGGAACTAAACCATAATATCCTATGAAATTTTGACATAGTAGATATTGTATTCGATCCAAAAATTCTATGTACCCCAGTCAAAAAACAAAAAAAAAAAAAAAAAAAAAAAAAATGAGTCATGTCTGGAATGTCAAATTCGTCTAGTCCTACACAACACAGCACCTGGTTTACACCATCCGATACAGTTTGTGGCTGCAGCAACAAGTTGTCACTAGTTAAAATCGTAATATTACTAACCCATATGATCAATAAGCATAATCAAATACTCCCTGAATCCAAAAAAAGCATTTTTAGAGAAATGTCCGCGCGTGCGTGTGTGTGTGTGTGGGAGGGGGGAGCTGCATAGCTCAAAAAAACGAGAAGTTCGTTAAATACCAAACTAGATACTTTTCAAGCATGCAACACGAAAATTTCCATGACTACCCTTTAAATAGGAACTATTTCGACAATTTTGATTTCTTAAAAAAATGGCTAACGATTTTGATTAAGATCTCGGATATTCAAGACAACAAACACAAATAAAATGTATATCTTGAATTTTCTGAGAACAGCCTCTGAAGACTTGTTTATTCTGGATGATTTTTTCTGGTTTCTGCATAACTGATAAACCGCAAGAGATAGACAAAACCTTACTACAGAAAAATGTAGATCTACTTAAACATAGTTTATGTCATTACATTTTTTCGTGAAAGTTATAGTTTTCGAGATATGCCTTGTTATTAAATTCAGTTTTAAAATGCTCTAACTTTTCTCATACTTGTCAACAACAAAGAAACTGTTCTCAATCCAAAGCAATCACATTTTAAAACATTGGACTGTCGCTTTAACCTTCTGTATTCCCTTATTTTCCTTCTACTTATAGAAAACTAAAAAATAAGACAATTTCTGCTAATTTTTATCTCGATTGGTAAGAAGTAAATAGAAGAATACGCTTATTAACAATAATTTACGGAAATGTAGAGAGCCATGTGCGTTTATAGTTAACTTTTCTACGACGTACAATGTAAATAATAGATTGATATGGTATTTATTACATTGCATTCCATGTATACGTGTGCAACTGTGAACAACATAGGTAACTCAAAAACGAAAACTAGGTTAAATACCAAATTTGACATTTAATCCCAGAATCCTTCCAAGCGTGCGATTAGTATTTTAGGGAAATCTTCCATTTAAAATACCTTTTACATGGATTATTTTTGGAATTTTGTTAAAAATAGCCCTAAGAATTCTGATTTAAATATCATGTATTAAAATATTTACATAGCAATTAAAATGTTTGCATTCAATTTTCTGGGAACAGCCTCTGAAGCTGCTTCAGTAACTTTCTCTAGCTACTTTAATAACAACATTCTTAGAAAAACCTATTCTTCTTTCTATTTCATTCTAATCGATATAAACAATAGCATAATGCTATTATTTTATTCCTTGTAAGAGAAAGCGACTAAGGGAAGATATTAGGCTAAAGGGATAACAAAATGTTTTAAAAGATCACGTTACGCGACTGCCTTTGAAATTAGCTTCTTTGCATGGCTGGGAGCAAAACGAAAGAAACAATATGATTTTCTGTTTGAAAGAAGTATAGGTATTTTAAAGTTGGAACAAATAACAAGGAATATCTTGGAAATGGTGAAGTATAGAAATAATATACGAAGAGCGTCCGGAAAGTAAGGTCCATTTTGTTCTATCGCCACTGCAGCTAGTGGCACATTTTCAGGCATGCGCCCTCGTGGCTTGACTTTATGGACTGTCCACTTACAACATTAACACTGAATCATTTTGTGTTTACAGTTGTTAGTAGTCATTCAAAATGCTTAAGATAATTTCTGGTATCGCCAACTGTGTTCCGTAATACGGGTTTAGAAGGCAAATAATATTAAAGCATCTAAAATTCATTGGCAACTTGTAGAGATGTACGCTGAAAACGTAATGACAGATGTAGTGGTGAGAAAGTGGGTTAGGCAATTCAATTTTGGACGATCCAATGTCCATGGCAAAGCACAGAATGAGCGGCCTTCTGTTGTCAATGATGGCTTGGTTCAGCAATTAAATGAAGCAATTCGTGAAAACAGACGGTTCACAATAAGAATGTTTTGTAATGTGTTTCCACAAAACACGTGTTCAACAGTGGTGTCTTCACTTTAGACAGCTTTCTTTAGCGAGGACATACAAAAGTTGATTCTACGCTATGATAAATACATGAACTTATGTGGCAACAATATCGCATAGTAGGTTAAGGAATGCCCTTTCATGCACAAATAAATGTAAAAACAAATATCTTATTTGTTTTTTTTTTCCAAATCGGTACTTATTTTCCGCATAGGTCTCATAGACGTCATAAATTGTGTGTTTTAACTACATCCACAATTGTGTTGCAAATTTTCTCTCTGTATGTTTAGGTTTATCAGTTAAACAAAGGTCATCCGGAATGCTGAGGTTTTATGAAACATTCACAGAAAATTCAAGATATACATCTCATTTGCCATGAATACCACACATATGGTATTTTAATCAAAATCTTTAGAGCAGTCGGACGAAGGGGTATTTTCCTGAAAATATTCGTGTCGCACCCTTGGAAGATGCCTAACTTTAATAGCTATGTTGACTTTTAACGGAATTTTGTTTTTGGGTTATGCTGCACTGACACACCGGACCTTTTTGTATAAATGCTAGGCTTACCAAACAGTGCCTGTGACATGCGTTATCGCCTGTCGATTATCTTAACAGGCTGTGTATTGCACCATGTCTCGCATTTATATTGGGTCCTGATAAAGAATGCGACAACAAGCCTCATGCTTCTTATTCTTCGTCAGCCAATTAGTAAACAAACCTAAAAGTGTTTCTACCTGATGCTATGCTCAATGGTAGTTATACATATAGGTGGAGTAATCAATTCCCAATTAACTGAATCAACCAACGAGCTGGTTCAGAAGCCATGAAGTACCCTGAATACGATAAATGAATCACATTGCCATAAGAACCATGACTGGTATTAAGGCGCTTATATGAATGTGGCAGCAGACAAATATAGCTCAGAGGTAAGGTAAGCACTTTGTATATTAGCGAACTGTGTTCCAACCTATGCAACAGCATGAATTTTTATCCCCATTTATGTTGTTTCTTCTATCATATTTTCTATTTCACATTCTTAATTTATACTAATACAGAGCTTCCCGTATATTATAATTTAAACATTATATAATGTGCAGGTATATATTATGTATAATAGCCAAAGTTTAACAACTTTGAGCTTGATTCCTTTTTCGATATTGTGTTTCTTTCTCTGTTATTACTTGGTTCCATTAGTCTCTCATTCATACTTTAGCAATGGCAGAGGCGTTGATAAACGTTTTGCTGTTCTCACTCTGGTTTCACAGAATTAAACGGCCACCAGAGCGGGTAGCATTTGTGATGTTCCACATTTCACTGCGAGGAGGTGGGCAAAATTATATCGTGAAGAGGGACAGGATGCTGCAAGGAAGAGCACTGGTCGCTCGCGTGTATTTACCGAGAATGAAGAGACAGAGGCCGAAAGAGATCCGTTTCTGACGACCGCTGAATATAAGACTTAATCTTTATTCCCGGGTAGTGCACGGACGATTGGCAATCGCTGTAAAGATGCCGGAATTTGGCGCAGACGGGCAGCAGTAAAGGAAGTGCTAACTGAAGCCCACAAACTTGACAGATTGGCATTTGCTGCACAGTACGAGAACTTCGATTGGAGTGATGTAGACTTCTCCGACGAAGCTATGTTCTGTACTATAGATGCCAATTTGACTGTGTTTGTTTACAGGCCTAGTGGTACTCAATATGGTATGTGTTATTTGGCCACTCGTGTACGAACGAATGATACTGCTTGGGCATGGATATTAAGGGAAGGTGCATGTATGCTGGAACGTGTTCATGGGAAGTGGAATGGGGAAGCATATTCTGAAATTCTAGAACATGTTTTGTTTTCATCTGCCCAAGAGCATTATTCTGAAGGTATTTTTAAATTCCAACAGGATCATTATTCGGCCCACAAGTCGGCCAAAGTTCAAAAGTGGTTTTCGGAGCACACGAATATCTTAGAGCAGATACCGTGGCCTCAAAATTCAGCAGATCTCAACCCAATTGAACATGTTTGGGCGAAAGTGAAACTGAGACTTTCTCGAGGTCTCAGATTGAACAATGCTACACAACTCTGGTGTGTCATGACAGACACTTGGGATTCACTAGCATAAGATATTAATTCTTTTCAAACGCCATTGGATTCCATGCCCCGAAGATTGAGAACAGTGACAGCAAATAATGCGGACCACAAAAAGTATTAGAATTTACTTTCTCTTGTTTTATTAGCTTTTGTTGCATTTAAAGGCAACTGGAAATCAGGTTGTAGTGTTTTTCTTTGTTTTCTAGTTTGCGAGAACTGCAAATAAAAGATTTCACAGGGTGAATGATTTATATAATCAGATGTAAAGAGTACTAATATGAACTAAAAACTAAAATAATAGAAAAGAAAAAAATCTCTACCGGATATTGGCCATGAACCTGCGCTAACTAGCACACTGAGTTTCGAAAGGAGCACGTAAGCACCGAGACATTTCTATCTTGGAGCACAATTTTCCCTGTTTATAAAGAACTAGCGGACAGCTCATCTATCACTCTTATTTTTAGTGCTTCTGTATATATTGCCGAAAAACAGTTAATTTGATTGTTCTTGGATGGCTAATTTATGTTATAAAGCAATAAACTACCTCTTACCTCGCTGTATAAAATCTTGTTTTGTAGCATAGTGCACGTGCACGTGTAAATCCAGCTTGTGTAACTTCGTGTGCTTCCGTGAGGCCGAAGCGACACAAAGGTTACAGCGCTGAATCATTTTTTCCATGACTGTACCTACATTTTCAGCATTTCTTTCCATTGCTTGCTACCTGGATTCCATTTTCGTTAGATTGATTATTGGCTATCGATGTGTGCGAGCAAGAGTATTTGAAAGGTGCCGGTAAAGTCTAAGCACCGAGAAAAGAAAACTGAAAGGGTCAGTTTCGAGATGCCAAGTGCTGGAAATGGTCAGCGTTAATTTAAAGTCGAAAGAATATTCAGGGTAAGGTAACTAACAAAAACTCAAGATAATCATTCTACTGAAATATAACGTAAGAGTTTGCATTTAGTTATAAATTATAAACGCTTAATAATACTAACGGTTTTTTCCTGTCTAGCCGCAAGGGATATTAAACGCTTTATTAATATCCTGTTATTTCCATTTATATGTTGTGCTAATTAAGAACTTAATTTATTCATATGATACAAATTAACATTTCAAAAACTATAAACATTTATATCTGGTAAATACACATATGTAGCATGCTAGTTTTAGAAGCTATTCGAAACACTATTGCTAATTATAACCTACATTATATTTGTATTTGCATTTTTCTATTATCTGGAAACGGTGGACCAATTTCCATTTTCGTTTTTCCTATTAATTTTTACGGTCATGTATAGGGCAGTAGCAGGCAAAGTTAACATCCATATGGGAGGGCAGATAGAGGTTTATTATGATCCAACTCAGTTATGCAAAAGGGAAATGATGCAGTATTTATAAAGCCTATACTTTTTTCAAAATAACCCGAAATGCTTTAATATAAGTACCAAATCATAATACTTTTGCTACACGTGTTGTACATATAGCATAAAGAAGGTATTGTATTGCACCCAAAAATTCGATATCGAGATTTCACCGGAAACATATATTTTGAGACCCCCTAAATAAAAAAAAAGCATTTTTAGAAAAATTGTTCGTGTGTGTGTCTGTCTGTATGTGCGGCAGCGTAGCTCATAAAAGAAAAGCTCTCTAGGTTCAGTATCTTCTGAGGATGCGACACAAAGATTTTCAAAAAAAATTCACCACCCTTTATATGGAAAATATAGAAAATTTTGATTTTATCGAAAATACTTCTAAAGATTTTGATTAAAATATCGTATATTAAAGATATTTATATGAAAAATAAAACTTAAAACTTTAATTTTCTGGGAATAGCCTCTAAAGACATTTTTATTCTGGATGAATTTTGCAGAACTGGTAGATCGTAATAGGTAAACAAAAAGCTCACCTGAAAGAAATGTAGAACTCATTAAAATTCACAATCTATACTATAAACATTTTTTGTGGAGTTGACCGTTTTTGAGATATTCCTTGTTATTGGTTTCAGCTTTAAAATACTTAAACTTTTCTCATATGAGAATTTGTCAACTCCTAGCCAAACAAACAAAGGAACTTCAATCGCATAGCAACCAGCTTTTAAAAGATTTTACTATCACTCTAACCTATGGCACTCCCTAATTTCCTAGTCGCCCTCCGTAGTGTAATGGTTACCATCCTAACTTCATATACCCAAGATCACGGGTTCAAACCCGGTGGAGGACGGTGGATTTTTTCGGATGTAAAAATCCTTAGCATAGCTTCCTACGGAAGGGAAGTAAAGCCGTTGGTCCCGTGTCGTAGATTTACGGCACGTAAAAGAACCTCAAGCCTGATAGAGAGGCCTCTGAGCAAAATTAAGCGGTCTTTCACACCCAATTTAGAATGAAACGCTGAGAACTACAGTAGTTAAAGAGCGTCCATAAATGGCACGCCATTTACATTTCCCTTATTTCCGTTCTGTTGACGCGGAAGCAAGTAATAAGACATCTCTGCTAATTTGTTTCTCGATTTGCATGAAGTAAATAAAACTAAGCTTTCTGGCTGCCTCCGTGGTCGAGTGGTCAGCGAGCTGATTTTTCACCCGGAGGTCCCGGTTCGATTCCCGGCCGGGGCGGGGAATTATTCTTAAGCCAGAATTATTCCCTATCCCCCACAGAGTCTGGAAGTATGTATGCGAGAGTGAATGTGTAATTTGTGATTTAAACCAAAGTAAAAGAACCTACAGAAAACGTTATGTTTCAAGTGCAAAGCCCCCGATATGACCTTAGATGTTAAAGGGAGCTATATAAATGAAAGGATAAAAAAAAATTAAATAAATAAAAAAATAAGCTTTCTTACAATAATTTATTGCAAAGATGCAGAGAGAGTCATGTGAATTAAATACATCAGATTTTTTTTTTGAAAATATATAATAAGCTGCCTTGGTAGAATAGATAGACCACTTGTCTTTCAACAGGAAGAACAGGGTTTGATTCTAGGAGGCCATATTTGAGGATTGGGATGGACATAGAGCGTCTGCAGGGATTTCTCCAAGTTCTTCCGTTTCCTCTGACACTCATTCCTCTCCCTAGTCCAACTCGCCTTTTCTTTCATCATTTAATCCTCACTCTCACACCAGACATCAGGCTTGATATCCCATTCTGGGTATCCCAAATGATCTCTAGAATATTTGCCACTCCATAGACATCTGAACCTAGGTGCTGGCTTTTTAAGTCCTCCAAACGAGGAGAGCAAATAGCAAACGAAGAAAAGGAAGAAGTCAATACATTAGGAGTATTTTTGGTCTATAATTACTTTTAAATAGAACCATTTGTGTACAGAAATGAACCTCCTACGAGAGACGTTCAATAGGTCCTTAGGAAGTACAGAAAATTACCCTTGTAGCATCGAAAAACGTTTTTATTTAGTAACCGTCTCTCTTACTAGATTGCAGTTTAATTTTCAGCTATATCCATCACGTGGTTACCATAGGCGATTGAATCAACCATCTTGTGCTTATTTATAAACACGACCCTCTACATTGTTGTAACAAATTATTGTTCAAAATCATATTCTTATACTACTTACTGGCAATCGAGATGAACAATAGCAGATAGTTTTTTAACTACTTACTTCCTTGTAAGTAAATACACTAGGCTAAAACGAATGTGAAATCTCTTAAAAGCTGGTTGTTATGTGGTTCAAGTCCGTTCCTATGCAGGGCCAGGTGTTTACAGCTTTCCTTGGGAGAATATTTTAAATCTGACAAAAATTAACGAAGAATATCTCTAAAATGGTCATTCCACGAAAAAATGTATATGACAAATTGTGTGTTTTAACGTGAACTACTTTTTTGTGTGGTAAGTTTCTGCCTTTCTTACGGTTACACAAAAATTCATTCAGAATAAAAAGGTCTTTAGAGGCTATTCCCAAAAAATTCAAGGTATACTTTTTATTTGCAATATAAATATCTTAATATGCGGTATTTTAATCAAAATCGTTAGAGCCAATTTTGAGAAAATCAACATTTTTAAAATGTTTCCCATGTAAAGGGTAGTTTGGGATTGGAGGATATTTCTCAAAATCTTCATGTCACATCCCTGGAAAATATTCAACTTAATTACCAAGTTTGGTATTTTACGGAATTTTCGTTTTTGAGTATTCATGTTAACAGACACACGGACACACACAGAACTTTTTCCAAAAATGCTATTTTTGGATCCTGGGGACCCTAAACGTATTATTTCCGGCGAAATCTCGGTATCGAAGTTTTGGGTGGAATGCAATATTGTTAAAAAGCGTATGCTTTTATTTACTTCATGCTAATCGAGAAAAAAGTAGCAGAAATAGTCTTATTACTTGCTTTCTTGTAAGGGTTTACCATGGGTTAAAGTGATAACCAAAAGCTGGTTACTCTGGGACTGAAGTTCCATTGTTTCTATGGACAGAAGTTAACAAATTCCTGTATGAGAAAATATGTTTTTTAAAGCTGAAACAAAAAATAAGGAATATCTTAAAAACCATTAACTCCACGAAAGAATGGATATAACATAAAATGTGTGCTTTAATGTGATCTACATTTCTGTGTGGTAAGTTTTTGTCCATCTCTTATGGTTTAACACTTATGCAAAATTCCGTAAAATTCATTCAGAATAAAGTAATCTTCAGAGGCTCTTCCTAGAAAATTCAGGATATACATTTGATATGACAAGTAAATATCTTTAATATACGATATTTTAATGAAAACCCTTAGAGGAATTCCTGAGAAAATCAAATATTTCAAAAACAAGTTTCATGTAAAGGGTAGTTTGGAGAGGGGGGATTTTCTTGGAAATCTTCGTGTCACATTCTTGGAAGATACCAATCTTAAATACAAGTTTGGTATTTAACGGTCTGTTCATTTTGGGCTATGCGACCACACACACACACACACACACACACACACACACACACACACCACACCACACAACACACACGGACATTTTTCTAAAAATGATTTTTCTGAATTCAAGGGGACCCAAAACATTTATTTCCGGTGAAACCTCGGTATTGTATTTTTGGGTGCATTACAGTACTTTCTCTTATACACTACGTACATAGTACGCACAGAGAAAGTAAACTATCGAGTAATATATATATATATATATATATATATATATATATATATATATATATATATATATAGTGGTTAGTCCTATATAGCAAATATATTTTACCACATACATTAGCAAATATAACACATAATTTATTTGTAAGCTAATCGTTTCCAAGTTATTCATTATTGGCTTCCATTTTAAGCTACTTATACTTTTTTTAAACTGTGGTGATCTTTAGTTTCTTCTCTCATTGTTTCGCATAGCGACTGGCTTTTTAAAAGAATTGAGTATCGCTTTAGCCTAGTGTATTACCTTGCAACCATGTTATCTCGGTTAGCACGATTAGATAAAGAGAGAATCTTATAACATGAGTTTTGCGGTAGTCATGTGAATGAAACACATCATATTTTATAATGTATATTTATACGACTTTATGCTTACGTTTTACTGTATTTTTGTATTGTCTTACAAAGACGAAGAGAATGTCATATGGTCTTAACTTCCACGAGAATAAACAGATAAATAATGAATTAATAAAGTAAACGGTAGTTATTTCCTGGTACATCTTCGTATTATTGTATTACAATATTTGCTATTTTGACATATTCTTATTACGTTCTCTACATGTACGATGTATATAGTGTACAGAGAAGGTACTGCATAGCACCCAAAATTTGATACCGATATTTCACTAGAAATACATGTTTTGGGACCTCCTGAATAAAAAAAAGCACACATTTATAGAAAAAGGTCCGTATGAGTGTGTGTGTGTGTGTGCACAGCATAGTTAAAAATCGAAAAGTTCGTTAAATGCAAGACTTGGTATTTAAGTTTAGTATCTCTCAGGATGCGACATGAATATTTTCAAGAAAAATGACTCTTAACGATTTTGATTATAATCTCTTATATATATATAGACGACAAATAAAATGCGTAGGAGCTATTCCTTGTTATTGGTTTCAGCTATAAGGTACTTATACTTTTCTAATTATGGAATTTGTCAACTTCTGTCCATTCAAACAAAGGAACTTCAGTCACATAGCAACCAAATTTTGACTATTACTTTAGCCTGTAGTACTCCCTTATTTCCCTTTTACTTACATGGAAGCAAGTAATAAGGCGATTACTGCTGATTTGTTCTTGAAGTAAATACAGGAATAAGCTTTTTAGCAATAATTTGTGGTAAATACGTAGAGAAAGTCATATGAATGGAACACATCAGATTTTTTTAAAGGGCAGATTGAATTTTAAATCAGCAGAGTAAATTTCCCAAAATTATATGGTATAATAGGATTTATCTTGCAAATAATCCTTTGTGGACCTGAGGTATCAAAATCGGAATGCGTATTTGAAGGGTTTTCATACGCAGTACATAACCAAATTTGGGATGTTAAAGTAAAATCGAGATTCAACTTTGTGATTACCACTGGACTGTTCAAGAGGCTTTGATGATGCAATAAAGATATAAGCGTAATACAATGAGATTAATGGAGCAGGTTCTCTGCAGCTGAATTATTAAGGCAGCCCTGCACATCCGAAGCTATAGGGACCGATTATTCATGCATTACTACCATGCTGCTGCAGCTACTGATTGGGCATAAATACCCTAAGCTAATAAACCACGCTTTATAAGGGTAATTATATTTTCCAGCGTTTTTTAAGTAGAATACAGTGAACATGAATGCTGAAAACTCTGCAGGGTTCCATCAAATTAGCCCACTACCCTGCTATATCGATTGCGGGTTCCTCACGGGCAAATGCGGATCACTTACGCTTCCATTCCAAACCATAAAGGTGTGATTCCAATAAGCCGTTCTTTCCAGCGAATGAAATCCCCATCTCCCCGAGATACACATCTGTCCAATTATCTGGTATCGAATGGGAAGATTGGCAAGCAGAATATTGGTATTCATTGTGATGGAGTCCGCAGGGGCTGCTGCATATTACCGCACTCAAGTGGCAATGTTTCACGAGTTAAGAGATTCCTCCATAATCTAGTAACACATTCTGTTGATAGTTTTCCGCTCGTAGCTACCGTGACTTTTATTGCGACTCCATCCTCACACTTTAAACTATTTTCCATTTTGCAACTAATATGATTTTATTAAACTAGTAGGTTTTCGTAGTATTAGCTTCATACTAGAATTACTGTCTCATTAAATTAATAATTATTTTACAAAATAACTGGTAAGAAGGTAAATAATTATATTAAACTATTTTATGTATTAAATGTGAAATACGGTGAAAATTTTTCGTTTTGCAATAAATATTCTCCTTAAAGTAGGAGAAAATGGCCGAAATATTTGCCTGTCCCAGGGAATTATTAGAGATATAACTGTTTTAAAAATATGTTATATCGTTATTCTGAATCAACAAGCTACAAAGCTGACATAGTAGGCTAAGCTTTGTTGAACAGGCGTACTGTGGAGTAGAACTATGTCAAACTCTACGAAGAAGAGGATTTGGAAATCGTTTGTACAAGTATAATGATTAATGCACCTGAGAGGTACATTTTAATATAGGAACAAACATCTAAGGGAGATGGTGTAATAATATGAAGTGCCAGAGCTTCTGTGTTAAAAAGAAGGAGAAATAAAGCGGTGAGAGAGATGATGTACATGAAGGAGACAGTACTGGAAAGTATCGAAATACGAATTCTTGAGTGATATGGCTATGTCAGTAGAACTAATGTGTATAAGTGGCCAAAATATTTTAACAATGACCATATGGTGGTAGAAAGAAGCAGGCGAGTACTAGAATAACTTGGAAAGGAGATATTCATAAATTGATACCTGATTGGTGTCTGGAGCGGGATGACTGCAATGATCGTGAAGAATAGTAGTTGCGGATACAGGGCAAAAGTGGAGAAGTCTTGAAAAGGAAACAAGAAGGACATCAATGTGAAAAGAACGATTATAGTTCGTCGAGACATAGGCGTGAGACAGTACATGTACTGCCCCGGAGAAAAGAATTATTCAGAATAGAAAATATAAATATACACCGAAAATGGGAAGGGAAGAAAGACTTTTAACACGCATGAGTCACGAGCTCGGGGTACAAGATACAGCTACATCAGAGCGTTGACCCGAGGGATGAATATGAATGGACCCTGCCCGAGGGGACTAACGGGACAGCGAAATAATGTTCTCCTCTGGTCAAGGGGACACTTTCTGAGGCACTTGACGAAGAACCTCCGCACGACCAAGAGGTGATATTTGAGCGCGTGGTGTAACCCTTAGTTGTGACGGAAGTAAGTGATTTTAAGACCGATCATAGTACGAGACATATCACTGCATCAAACGGATAGATTATAATAGTCGCGTGCAGGTAAAGTGTAACGTCACAGTAGAAAATTAAGAAGTATACGCGTTAATAAAGCACTTGTGTCTCACCATAGCCTGAAAGAGTTTCCATGCTAATCAAAACCCTGAGTTAAGCCAACCAAATCCAACATTCTTATAACCATAACCTGCGCCCGTGATAAGAACCCCAGTACCGCACCAGGCGTTAAAAGGCAAGGGTTGGAGCGATGTAATTAATGTTCAAATCAGAATGGCGAAGGTAATTGTATAGGAATGCCAATGAACTCAAGGACGAGAAGACTAGTTAGTTGAGGGTCAGTTCCTGAGAATGTATACGTTCAGAAAACTAAAGGACGCAGGTAGACAATTTATAGGGGCTATGGAAGAAACAGAATACTGATATTTTCCGCAAGCGAAAGAGTAAAATATTGTTTCAGATAGTATAAAGTGCAAGATTTGACAACGCATAGCTTAGATAAAATGGTGGGAGTCATGATGTAGGCGGGACTTACGTTAATAAAAGAGCGTGTATTTCGAAAATGTAACTACTTCTGCATCTTCTGGATCTGCTCCATACAGTCGGCCGTCCACAGCGCCTAAGTACTCACTCGGCTCATCTCTGACTTAGCGATGATGTCAATAGCAGTTTAATACTTAAGCTTGCTACTTTTACTGCGATTACAATTTTGACAATTAAACTTGTTTAGGTATACTCTGGAAGTTAGTAGATTTATATGTCGCAGATACAATTACTCACTATAAATTATTTAAGGAACACAATCTAAGCTGAATCTGATTATTCATCTCAAACCAACTGCAACTCGTTCCAAAGAGATACAATTTTAGCCACGTTATATGCACATACTCAAGTCAATTTAACTAGTGTTGTCCGTTTACGCCCCAGGCACACATAACCTCAAAGAAATATCTTAAGAGAGCCACTGGAGTATCAGGCAGCAGAGTCGAGGAAACGCTTCAGATTCCAAATTAAACACTGGAATTATTGTTAAAAGTAGAAATGAATTGATATATACATTCATATAATTACTTGCAGCACACTTAAAACACAAAATTGTGAACAAATAATCACCAACACACTGATTTGTTCACTCTGAATTAAAAAAAAAAGTGCGTTTCATTCACATGACTTTCTCTTTATCTCTGAAAAAAATATTATTAAAACGCTTGTACTTCTATTTACTTCATGCTAATCCAGGAAAAAATTAGCAGAAATAGTCTTATTACTTGCTTCCTTGTAAGTAGAAACGTAATAAGGGAGTACCATAGGTTAAAAAGATAGTCAATAGCTGGTTGCTATGTGACTGAAGTTCCTTTGTTTGCTTGTATGGACAGGAGTTGACAAATTACTTTTTGAGAAAAGTGTAACTTTTTCAGAGCTGAAACCAATAACAAGGAATATCTCAAAAGCAATCCACTCCACGAAAAACATATATTTTACAAAAATTGTGTGTTTTCACATGTTTTACAGTCTTGTCCACCTCTTACGGTTTAGCAGTTATGCAAAATTCCGCAAAATTCATCCAGAATAAAGTATTCTTGAGAGTCTATTCCCAGAAATTCAGGATATAAATTTTATTTGTCGGGTAAATATCCTTAATATAGGATATTTTAATCTAAATCGTTAAGAGCCATTTTTGAGAAAATACATATTTTCGAAAAAAGTTCCATGTAAAGGGTAGTTAAGGATGGGGGATTTTCTTGAAAATCTTCGTGTCGCATTCTTGGAAGATATTAAACCTAAATACCAAGTTTGGTTTTTAACGGACTTTTCGTTTTTGAGATATGCTGTCCACATGCACACAAACAGAAATATTTCTAAAAATACTTTTTTTGAATGGTCTCAAAACAAGCATTTCCGGTGAAATCTCGGAATCGAATTTTTGAGTATATCACAATACCCTCTCTATACACTATATACATAGTAGACGTAGAGAAACTAGAAATTCTGATAAGTTATATCAACATATACGTATTCTGCATCAAACTATTGTTATATTCTACCTTTTCATACCAATCGAGATACAGCAGAAATTGTTTTGTTTTGTTTTTTTGGTTTTTTTTTTAGTATAACTTCCTTTATCCTAGCTGATCATATCGGCTGAGAAATGAAACACCCATAAAATGATGTTCAAATAATTTTGCAGTCCATTTAGCTTAAAGTTACTCGATAACCGCCTTCTCAGGATAGGGGAAACCTTATTCGGGCAACTCGCATTAACCGACATTCGAACTGCGACTCTTGAATACGAGGAGACATGCCACTTCCACAACACAGAGGCGTACCGAAATGATCTTATTGTGAAACATTTAGTATGGTATTCAAAACAGTTAAAACAACTTTGATAAATTCAAAATGTTCTAACAATGTTCCATGTAACGTGTAGTTTGGGATTGGGGGATTTCTTTGAACACTTTCGAGTCAATCTATGAAAGATTCTGTTCTTAAATATTAAGTTTAGTATTTTAACAGGCTTAAAACTTTAAGGGTCGCACTAATGTTACTCAAGACATTCAAAATTGATGTATTTATAACTAATATTTTTAAAAAGTTAAACGTTTAGGAAAGCTTTTACTTTCTCTGGCAATTACTTATAATATAGATAGAGGAAGGGTGCCTTGCGTTTGAAATTTTACCAGGAGTACTACTTTGTGTCTTCCAAAATAAATAAATAAACACATATATAAATGAGGTCATTTTCAAAACTTCACGCCTATTTTCATACATTTTTGAAAACTACAAAAAAAATTCATTTATTTTGGACAGGAGTCGATTTTATACACGATCAAGGCAAGGTTTTATGCTTTAAAGGCTAAATGACCTGAGCTAAATGACAATAGCACACAGAGTGGCCAAAAATGAATGCAGGGACACAAAAATTCAGTTTTAGTACTGGCTACACAAGAAATGTTTTGTTAATCATCCTCGAAGTAATATTCAGTTTATAAATAGACAGAAAGAGAGAGAGAGAGACAGAGAGAGAGAGAGAGAGAGAGAAAATCCGTGTGGCAACAGTATATATGGAAAACGAAAAGTCAAATGAATATCAGGCTTATGTTTAAAAGCACAATCACACAAGAATGCAGCACGAAATTTTACAAGAAAATCTCCCAACCCGAAGCACATGTAGAAAATAGTTGGAATTGGCTGTATTTAAGATTATTTAAATTCTTTAAAGATTTTAAAAGGGTTATGTCTGAAGGGTTAGTTTTGCTATACAGGACAATATAACTCGATAGTTTCTTCAAGTCTCACATTATTTTTCCACCAGTTATGAATGTTTTTGACATGTGTATTAACCTAGCATATGGTTTTTAGGGTCTCTTTGCATACTACTTCCGCCAGTCCATATAAAGAAACCTGTATGTATTTGTTTTTAGAGTTAAGCCTTACCTTCGACAATCTCTTAGGGATATTTGCGCATATGTACGGAAACTTCATGAAAGATAAAATGATAAGTTATCTGTTTTGGTGAACATCAAGTTAGCAAGTTTTTCTTAAGTGTAAACATAAATTTCTACACCGTCAGCTTCAATGCCCCCCTGAAACCGAAGATAACCAATAACGTACTTACTTCTGCCATGCGAACTTAAATACAGAAAAATGCATGTCAAAAATAATGCTCGAAGATTATCTACTTGGGTTGTTACTCTTATGAGGAGCCACAAAACTACATTTTACACTACGATGAGAATTTAAGGATATGTGTGACTGAAAGAATGAAATTGGAAACTAATAATGATAGGCTTTTTAAATTTATTCCGCAGATATAATGTAATACAAAAAATTACAGTACAAACTTCATAAATTTTGCTCTAATGTTCTGGAAGCTATGGTCAAATGTATTTAAGTTTTTGTCACGTCACTAAAAAGGTCCCTTGAGACAAAGAAATTAAAACTTGAGGTTAACAATACATATAGTTTCAGAAACTGCTCTAGATCTCTGTATCTCTCCTCTAGTTTACCTTCCAAAAATTCTAAAATTTAAGCATGTGCTTTTTTGTTATACAAATATAACTTTGTGTTTGAAAATTAAAAACATATGTTTTAATAATCTGACAGTAACGCCTAGTGCAGTTATTATTCATTGTATCTCTGAACATGTACAGAAAATGTTGTTTCTGTAACACAAAAACTGCTCCGCGATGAGCACTTTACAGGAAGAAAAATGCTGAATGTAGTAGGTTGGACCTTCAACTTTCCTTTTTCTCTCCTCTGCTGCTGTCTTATTATTCCTTTCTTCTTGCTTAGCTTCTGCACAAGATCGTTTTTACTTTGCATGATGTGAATTAGATCTCGTCGAACTGATGTTTTTCTTGCCAAGTCCAGTTTCACCTCTAATACTTTGCTGTAGATCCAGTGACTTAAGCCTTTTAAATATGGTGTCAAGGGGTCAATTCTACCTTTTTTAAATCAAGGAATATTTAAATTATTTTATAGAATTAAAATAGAATAGTAGATTTTGTTGTGATTTTTCATTAAATTTGAGACACACGTGATTACGAACATGTGTACAAAGAATTTGAACGTAGGTAGAATGAAATAAAAAAATAGGACGACTTTGGATCACCCTCACGCCTCAAAACGTTGATGTTTATTGTGGCAACAGCTCACGCGTGAGCCTGCAATCTGTTGGATTAGTCTGAGATAAGGTTTACTCCATTTCGTTGGGTAATCGGCTTACCCTCCCGGTATTTGTAGGACTGACACTCCCCTAGGACTTACAAGCCAATACCTAGGAGTCAGAAGCCTGTCGGGGAGCCAACGCCACAAAAACTCAGAATGAAGCATCAGTTACGAGGTGTTGGCCTGTGGCCAGTCATGAACATGAGGAAGTGGATGATATGAAATGTAAGCAAAATGGATGATTGGAAAGGTGGTGATTGAGCAATCGGAATGAGTGGAGGACTCTGAGAAAACCCGCCCAGAGGCCACTGCGTCCACCACGAAACCCAAATGTGGATCCTTGGGATGGAAACCGGGCGGCTTAGATGGGAGGCTTGCAGTCTAATCATTCATCCACGGTGCCGCCTGTTTTACTCCGTAATGGCTTCAAAAGTCGTTCGAGTGTGGCAGGGATACATTGTTGGGGTTTCCAATGTCAGTTACAACCTTTCAATGGTAGCGGACAAGTTGAAACCAAATGGTCTTCCCATAATTCAGTCATGTGTGGGTCGTATAAAATAGCTACACAAAAATGGATTCCCATCTTAAGCTCATTGAGCACCAAAATAAAAGTAAAAATAATAATAAAAAAACACTAGCAAGAAAAAGGGCACAACAACAAACACGACCTAAAGACGTAGTAGATAAGGTGAGGGCAGCAGTAACTCAAGAAAACTAACCAGCTCAAAGAAGCATTGCTAGTCGCATAGGAACATATAAAAGGACTCTTTATCGAATAATACACAGCAACGGAGCTATAAATCATGTGGACTTCCTTGAAAGAGCAACTTATCAGAGCACGCAACACAAGATAAACTCTTTGGAGATCACCTTCAGGTGCAAAATGGCAGTGCGTTGCTTCTTTTGATGAAGCATGGGTTTTTTCTAAACGATACAAACAAATCCCGGGCAATCTACTACCATAAAGTGGTACAAAAGAGGTCCTACAACTTCATGCGGGAACAGTTTTCCAAGAGATTTGTGATGATTGCAGGTTGCCACTCTAGAGGGAAACTTGGCCAATAGAGTGGTCAACAACGTAAAACTTAATGTAGTCTACCATCAAAGGAATGATAGAGGCCCAATCTCTAATGACAGCTGTATGGTGAGGATGCTCCAAATGTTTGAATACACATGGATAAACTATTCAGTTACCCCTCTTGATCTGCCCAGCTTAAATAGCACTGAACAGCTGTGGAAACAAGTGCGTCAACGTGATACCACTAAAAAGGCTCCTTGTGAAGTCATCAGATGCCTCACCAATGGATTTTTGGAATTTGGCCTGCTGAAATACCTCCATACTTTTCAACACCTTCCATACATGAAGGACTTTGGAAAGTCCCCAGAAGTAGTGGGCTAAAGCCCCTCTTTCTGTTTCTAGGTGGAGTTTTCTATAATGGAAATTGCGCTGCAGAGCCTTAGCTAAATTCCGTGGATCACACTGAACACGATAGGTGGTGGTAAGGAAATATCTTGTCATGAAAAGGAATAACTAAGACGTCCAAGTTTAAGTGGGGTAACCCTTCGAATATAGTTTCTCTTAGTTATTGCATAATGGACCTCACTTTAGTAACATCCCTCGTATATTTGAATTGTCTGCAAATCGCCTATAAATTTCTCCCTATTCAGAATGAATTTTATATAATGTTTATTACTGGAAAATCATAAGAGGTGTACAAAAGGTTCTTCACAAAAATGTAGATCTGTTTAGAACAGACAATTCACTTAAATGTTTACTCTTTGGATTCGGTCATTTCCAATTCGGAATAGCTGTTATTGCCGCTGCCAATGTGTGTTTTCCAAAGATCAGGAGATTCGGAACCTTATTTTCTTGCATATGTTGAGTGTTTCTGATCTATGGGAAGATTATATATATTTTATATTCTTTAATAAATATGGGATCGAAAATAATTTATGAGTGTTTAAAATGTATCCTAATATAATTATCTAGAAACTTACATGAACTTTTCGACCAAGGATTCTTCCACTGTCAATGGTATTTATATCACATTTCCAGAACTTGGAGAACCGTCGGAGGTGGGTTAAGGAAGTCACACTTTCCGCCGATGTTTCATATACGTACTTTTGAGTGAATATTGTAGTAAATGTATTTATTGACGTAAACATTGGTTACAAATATAGTCTTTGACTCACTGCTACAAATAATTCTCTCGCCGTTTCGACGCGTTTATGACCGCAGGCCATCAATGGCTCGCGCACCACTGTGAGCTAACCCTCCAGTCACTCACGACTCAGTACAACTTACAACCCAACAACAATACTGCACTACAATTTTTGCTCCTTTTATAACTAGAAAGTAAGGTCACAGAAATTCCTGGGAGCTTCTATAAACCGAAGTTTGTAGAAACAGCTCAAAAATCGAGAAGAATCATGACGTCTCGCGTTTCGAAGGTTCCTGTTACATCCCGCTGATCTTCCTGTTCTTGTTTACGCATCCAATGCGATGACCGTATACCAAAGTAGGAATCAATGCTGAAGACGACGGTACTATCACCATATCAAGGAATTTTTAAAGATAAATAAATATCCTTATTTAGTTGAAATTAAGTAAGAAGCAAATTAATTGTAATCAAGTACTTTTGATTTCCAATCAAAAAGTCTATAATAATTAGAATAAATAATTCAAATTCTAACTATAATATTCTTAATCGTATTAACTGATGTTTGAAATAATCAGTCAGGACTGTAGGAAATTGCAATTATAAGGGGTAAGACTGAGGACTCACTTTAAAAGTCCTCTAAAGTATACTCAATAATGCATAAATAACTGGAGGGTAATTAAATGAAAATAATTAATTCTCCTCTAGATTACAAACAGCTAATGGGTAAGCCATCGGTTGTTAGGGGTACTAGGGCAGATATTTGTATTGGTAATTAAGAACAGTGTAATGAATGCAACTTTATCAATATTTGCTTCATTTGTGGACTTATAATTTTATTTATTAAGAATTGTACGTTTTCAGGTTGGTTATACCTCCAAGTAGGCGTGGCATACACAAGACATAGGTGTTTCTTCTCCATGCGATCCGCGTCGGAAAGCGCAATCTTGAGTAGGCAGGTTTCGCTGTAACGAATGTTGTATCGGAACTAAGTTTGAATAGTTTCTGCGAAATAAATTACTTCACACTACTTAGGACAGCATGTGCGAGAATGTAGAAGCAAAGAGGATATACTGCACTGACAGGCAATGTTCATTTCGGGATGGAGTTAAAACGATGGAAAACTCTTATACCTTCAAAAATTTCTATTAAATGAAATCACTACGGACTGCTAGAATGGGTAATCATAGTGAAGCAGTTCAAGAATTAGCTTTTACTTGATACACTATAAATCTATTGCAGCTCTTCCATCAGCAGTTCTTCTAATAATTAACAGAATGATACATAAGGTAGTAACTTATTTAATTTGTGGGAAAACTGCTAAACGAAGAGAAAAAATCTGATGTGTTCCATTCACATGACTTTCTATACATCTCTGCAATAAATTATTGTTAAAAAGCTTATTCTTCTATTTCATGCTAATCGGCAAAAAATTCGCAGAAATATTCTTATTACTTGCTTCCTTGTAAGTAGAAGCGAAATAAGGAAGTACCATTGGTTAAATTAATAGGCAAAAGCTGGTTGCTATCTGACTGAAGTTCCTTTATTTATATAGAGCTGACACATTTCTGTATGAGAAAGGTATAAGTTTTCAAAGCTGAAACCAAAAACAAGGAACATCTTAAAAACGATTAAATTCACGAAAGAGATGTATATATCTTAAATTCTGTGTTTTAATGTGCTCTACATTTATTGTGTTTTAAGTTTTTTTCCATCTCTTACGGGTTAGCAGTTATGCAAAATTCCGTAAAATTCACCCAAAATAAAGTAGTCCTCAGAGGCTATTCCCAGAAAATTCAAGATATACATTTTGTTTGTCCGGTAAATATCTTTAATATTCAAAATTTGAATTAAAATGGTTAGAGCCATTTTTGAGAAAATCCAAATTTTCCAAAAAAATGTCCATGTAAACGGTAGTTTGGAGTGAGGATTTTTCTCGAAATCTTCGTGTCGCATCCCTGAAAGATACTAAACTTAAATACCAAGTTTGGTATTTTGCCGACTTTTCGTTTTTGAGTTATCACAGACACACAGACCTTTTTCTGAAAATACTTTTTTGGGATACAGGGGACCCTAAATCGTGAAATCTCGGTATCGAATTTTTTGGTGGAGTGCCATACCTTCTCTACATGTCATAGTAGGTGTACCGAAAGTAAAACTAACACATCGAAGTGGTCAAACATTAATATAAGGATCATCAAACGTTGCGATTGTGGTTCTACTTTTGTAATTTGAAGAAATAAATGTTTGAAATCTGCTCCTTCTTTTTGAATCTATTCCTTCTGTATAACAAATCATTATATATATTTTATTGACAACGTGTTTATATATAACAAATTCTATAATATTTATGGTACCACATTGTTGAAACATTTTCCAGGTTTGAAACAAAAAAAAACAAAAAAAAAAAAAAAAAAAAGGCCTGATGTGTTTCGTTCACATCGCTGTAATAAATTATTGTTAAAAGCTTATTCTTCTATTTACTTTATGATAACAGAGATAAACATTGGCAGAAATTGTCTTAATCACTCGCTTTCTTTCAAGTAGAAGGTAAATAATGGTATACACTAGGCCATAACGAAAGCCAAATCTTTTAATAGCTGGTTGGCATGTGGTTGAGATCTGTTTCTATGCATTGCTAGAAGTTTACAAATTTTCGAGTAAGAAAAGTTTAGTATTTTAAATCTGAAAAAAATGACACAGAATATCTCAGAAATAATCAACTCCACGTACAAAGTTTATATTACATAAATTGTGTGTTTTAAGTGATTTAATTTTTTTGTGCACAACGTTTTTTTTTTTTCTTACGTTTTCGTAAACTTTCACGACCAATATTAAGATTACTTTGGTCCAATACTTCCGGTGTAGACCGTGTTTGAACAAATTTTAGTTTTGAGACGCGTTCTACACCGAAAGTATTGGACAAAGCTTTTTTCTCTCTCTTATACCTTACCAGTTACTAAAAATTCATTCAGAATAAAGAGGTCTTCAGAGGCTAATCCCAGAAAATTAATCATATGCCTACATTGTATTTTTCATGTTAATATCTTTAATATAAGGTATGTTAATCAAAATAATTAGAAAAATTTTTGAGAAAATTAATATTTTCGAAACATTTTTCATGTAAAAGGGTAGTTTGGGGTGAGGTATTTTTCTCAAAATCTGCTGTCGCATCCCTGGTACATACTAAACTTGAATACCAAGTTTTTTTTTTTTTTTAAAATCGTTTTCGTTTTTGAGTTATCGTGTTTCTCAGGCACACGGCCCACACACACATACCTACCTTCTTCTAAAAATCTTGTGTGTTTCATTTACACAACTTTCTCTGCATCTCTGTAACAAATTACTTTTAAAAAGCTTATTCTCCTGTTTACTTCATGCTAATCAAGATACACATTAGCATAAATTGTCTTATTTCTTATTTTCCTTGTAAGTAGGAGAGAAATAAGGGAACAAACTCGCTAAAGCGATAATCGAATCTTTTTAAAGCTTGTTGCGATGTGGATGAAATGCGTTTTTTTTTTGTTGGGGGGCATTGGCAGAAGTTGACAAATGCCCCTACGTGAAAAGCCTTAAGCATCTTAGAACTGAAAACAATAACAAAAATATCTCACAACTGGTGAACTGCACGAAAAAAATGGACGTCTATGACGTAAATTGTGAGTTTTAATGAGACCTACATTTTTTTCAGTTTTGGCTATTTTTTTAAGGTTTACCAGTTACTCAAAATTCAACAAAATTCATTCAGAATAAGCATTTCTTCAGAGTCTATTTCCAGAAATATACATTTTATTAGCCATGTAAATGTCTTTAATATGCGGTACTTTAGCCGAAATCTTTAGAGCCATTTTTGAGAAAATCAACATTTTCGAAACTTTTCCATGTAAAGGCTGGTTTCAGGTGGAGGGATTTTCCTTAAAATATTCGTGACACATTCTTAGACGATACTAAACTTAAAGACCAAATTTGGTATTTAACGAAATTTTCGTTTTCAAGTTATCGTGTTCACAGACACACAGACCCTTTTTTAAAAGTTTTTGGGTGGGATACAGGGAACCCTAAAACGAGTATTTCCGGTGATCTCGGTATCGAATATTTGAGTGGTATGCAATACCTTTTCTATACACTATGTACGTGTAGATAAAGTAATAAATAATGATTTTTTCTGAAATGTATTATAAACATTTATTGTAACACACATAGTAAGACTTTGCTAGCTGAGTTTTTTGGGCGACTTCTACGTACACTTAATGCTAACAGTACAACCAAAAATAAGCTGACTTTTAAAGCTTCAAAAGACAAAATTGTTATATATTTTCATAAATAGTATTTTGTGTCAAAGGATTTCTAAAATCAAAGCAGGAAAATGTAATATACCGTTTTCTCGCGTGTTACATTTTTTCCCCAAATAATTCTGTAGGAGAGAAATTGTAGCTTGTTTTCTAAGCCTATAGAACGCTGACTGACCTTCGCACATTTGTTATTAAAATGACATTTGAAAAGTAAATCCCATAAAATTTCTGCTCCGCAACATCAGATCAATAATGAGGTTTTAAGCACAATGTTGTACATGTTCGACCAACTTCTCTTTTTGCGCAAAAATTCATTAACAGCTGGAGTTGGAAGCGAAATTCTGTTATGCTGCGATATACGTGATGAAAAGAGGAAAATTAAAACCGCGTGAAGGTATGTTGTTCACATGCACTAAGAGTATATTAACGTATATCAACAGAAAAGGGAACAATAGACCACCAGCCACCATTGCGAAACCTGGGGCATTTCGTAAGGTAAACATACGAGTAAAACCAGAAAATCGTTTAACATCACAAAGACAGAAGCATACCTTTAATATCCTAAAATGAACTAAGATTACGAAATTCTAATACAGCTCTAATAGTTTATACACGAACAAAATATTGTTTTTTATGTATAGTTATAATTGATGTTCGTTTTGGTATAAGACTACACCAAAGATTTCCATCACCTCAATACATCATTGCTTTTCCTTGAATGTTCTATCAAATAAATCGCATGCCGTTGCTATGGTAGCTCAGAGATTAGAGCAATTGGACGGAGACCAGGAGCTACGTGGTTTCAAGCCAAAAATAGGACCTAAAAAGTTTCTACAAAATCCTCAGCTTTGGCGATAAATTTTTCGATCTGACTATCTTCGGAGCTCTTATCCTGAATACGGTCAGTGTGAAATAAGGTGGAGGGGAAAGCATGGTAAAAACGAGAGACACCTCGGCAACTGCGAACCGGTGCGGATTTACCGAGGGCTACCATCCTCCGGTGAAGGAATGAGAGGAGGGGAAACCAGCAACCAGGAAACGTCGGAGCTAAGCGCAGAGACAGTCCCTAGCAGTTCACTAGATGGCAGCTCTGGTGCGGCACGTAGGCTATACAGCGCCCGGAGGCCGAAAAGATGCCTGTACGACACCTAACCTCAAGCAGCGCAGGAGTGTTTCACTCGGAGTAAGCAACCGTCCATCGGCCTGCAAAGCCTCAAGCCACACTTGCGCCGACCTGAAAGATGAACAAGGGAAACGAAATGAAGGAAAGAAACCGTGGTAGATATACAACACCCCAGCCTTCTCCTAAGCAGCCCTAGGAAAACCACGGAAAAACTCAGGGACAGAGTGCGTGGTCAAAAGGAAGCAAACCCGGACCTCCAGAATGCTAGTCGCAGACAAAATGCCCGAGCCGCCTAGCTTGGTTAGTGTGGAAGAAACAATCGATTTACTATAGTTGGTTAAATATGAAGCCCAGTACTTAAAGCACCTAATAATTTGAGATTATTATATTACTTAGAAAAGCGAGAGGCAGTTGAGGAATTTAATATCGTGTTGGTATGCTGCCTTCGTAGCTCAGAGATTACAAAAATTGGATGGAGACCACTAAATCTGTGGTTCCAATCCCAGCTATGGCATTGAATTTTTCAGTGTGATTCTGCCTTTCAAATTCCTGTCCAACACGAGATTAGGATGGCAGAAACAATTAATTAAAAATAAATCACATATATTATTTAAATCTTCCCATAAAGAACCAGAACATTGTGTATGTATATATATATAGGATCGGCCTTTGCCTGTGTTTCTGGCTATTAAAAGACCCAAAAGTGACTTTCATTCATTTTATAATTTTTGTAATTTTTCCGTTTCTCCATTAAGTAAAAGATCTAAAGAGCTTTTTCTTGAAACGAAGCACATAGGCTATGGAGATATAGTAAGGGAAGGTATTTGAATAAATGTTCTCCATGTGGAGAAGTAGTTAATGACTTCTATTATATAATTGAATGTGAAGGAACAAAGTTGTGCAAAGATAAATTTATACCAAAGAATGGGAAAATGTTAACAAAGAAGTTCTAAAAGTTGGGATAATGAAAATACAAAAGGAGAGGAATATAAAAAGAATAGGAGAATATATGGAGAGAGTAAGAGAAAAATGGTTTAGAAAAATAAAGAAATATGAATCTGTTATGGCCCTCCATGCATAAATAGCCACATTGTTAAAACCCATGGTGGACGAAAGAATAAAATAGGAACTCAAAATAATACATGAAAAATTGTAGTGGCAAATTGCAGCTTAGTTTGATTTTTTTTTTTGTGTTTTATACATTATTCCTTTTTAGAAATTTGAATTTGTAAATGTTACATGCTTTATTATTTTTTCTAGAAAAACTTTTAATATTACAAACATTTTATCGCTGATTGTAAAGAAATATGCTTGAGAAATAATGGAATAAACATAGATGCATAATTTTAAAAGGTTAACTTTTCATTAGTTGAAAGTAAAATTAATTTTCTATAAATTTGTATCGTGCAATCTCAAAAAGAAGCTTCAAATAAATTAGTAATTTCAGCATCGAATACCCTCAGCCACTTCATCTCATTCATCATACCGACATACTGAAATATTTCTTATTAACGCAGGTACACATTTTTAGAAAACCAATAAAAGTATACAAGTCATTAGATATCACGGAATTGCACTGACCAGGTTATCTTTTGTTACACAATGCCAAGCTTCTTGTTGGTATCATTCCTCTAATGCCGCAAATGACTCTTAGGCACATAAGAGCTTTACATTAGATTTACCGAAACAATAGAGAGCAAAATACGAGTTTCAGAAACTAAAAGCTAAATATACATACATACATTACATACATAAACAGAAATGAGGGTAATATTTTAGTTTAAAGAACGTAAGGCCAAATGCTTACTTGTTAGTTTAGTTGTGTATTTGTTCAATAAAACTAGATATAAATGAAGCATAATATCTTTGTGTTTGATACTTTTAAACTGAATTCTGAATATATTGTAAATCCTAATCAGATAATGCTGTATGAAAAGAAAAGCCTATATGGTTGGGTAGGTTGAAGTTTTGGTGAGATCGATAATAATCTTTTCTCTCATCACATCTCCTATAGTCGGCACATAGCAGATAAAGGCCAACCATGTATCTGTTACGTAAACAATCACCAAAAGTCTTAGATAGTGAACGACCATCCTAAAAACATCGTGATTTTTTCCTCATGAACATAACTTTAGAAAATAGCGTAAAAACTGCAGTTTCTGGAGATATGTTCAATGAAGATGTATTCAATTCTGAAGCTTCTGGATCTCCTACAGCTTCCTGAAATGCTTACACAAGTACCTATTTGATTTATTCACCTCCTATTCTGTATATATGTATATACATCCAGAAACTGCAGTTTTTTTCACTATTTTCTAAAGTTATGTTCATGAGCAAAATTTCACGATGTTTTTAGGATGGTGGTTGTTCACTATCTAAGACTTTTGGTGATTGTTTACGTAACAGATACATGGTTGGCCTTTCTCTGCCGTGTGCCGACTATAGGAGGTGTAATGTGAGAAAATATTATCGATTTCACTAAAACGTCAACCTATAATTCAGGAAAACATTACGTAGTTTGGTCCTGAAATGTTTGTAATACGTATGTTAAATATTAGAGAATAGTACCGAAACAGGTGTCTTACTCCTTTGCTGGTATTGCATGGAATGAACATGATACGTCTCTGAACTGGCTGTAGTGATAGTGGCAGTTGTGTTTTTGGCAATATCCTGTTAGTGTTCTGCCTCTTTTCTTTGTGAACAAGCTTCTTTGGAAGATTATGTGTCCGTTATTTGAGGTTATGTACACCTGTTTGCATGCCGGGGTAGATGTATCTAGGTTGAGGACATGTTCCAATAGAATCCATAGTACATTCTTTTGTATCCTCTTCCATCTATAAACAACATGATACATTCACATGACTTTCTCCACCTATTTTGTAATAAACTATCCTTACAAAGTTTTATTTTTTATTTACTTCATTAATCAAGTAAGCATTAGCAGAAATGATCGTATTACTTATTTCCTTCTAGGTATAAAGAAAATAAGTCAATACATCAGTCTAAAGCAATAGTCCAATCTTTTATGAGAGAGTCGCTATGTGATGGTATAAAATAGGTGTTATTTGCATGGCCAGGACTAAACAAATCTGGTGTATTCCATTCACATGTCTTTCTTTACATCTCTGTACCAAACGCACATACATACATACATACATTCCGTACTTTAATGAGATCTACATCTATTTACTTATTTTTGTTTTGTTTCATTTATATAGCCCCTGTTAACATCTAAGATCATATTGGGGGCTTCGAATTAGAAACAACTCGTTGTCTGTAGGTTTAAATCATTTCATTTCCTCTCACCTACATACTTCCAGACTCTGTGAGGGATAGGGAATAATTCCGGTTAAAGAAAAATTCTCCGCCCCAGCCGAGAATCGAACATGGGACCTCCGGGTGAGAAGTCAGCTCGCTGATCACTCGACCACGGAGGCAGTCCTACATTTTTTGTGTTGTAAGTTTCTGGGTACCTCTTGTGGTTTACCACTTATGCAAAATTCAGCTAAAACAAACATGCCTTCAGAGGCTTTTTCCCATAAAATTAGAGATTGACAGACACCCACACCTAGACACAGACGTTTTTTAAAAAATGGTACTCAAGAGATTACCTAAACCTTTATCTGTCACATGCTTAAAAGATTTAGAACCTAAATACCAAATTTAGGTTATGGCATTCACAGACGTACATCGCACACAGTTACTCTTTTCTAAAATGTCTTTTTGGGAATCATAGAACTTCAAAATTACATTCCCGATGTAATTTTTACATGGGATTCTTAGCTGGAATACAAGATTCCCGTACTTGTTAAACCTAAATAGACAAGGTAAAACTTAAGGTGTAATTCTGGTCTGTGACTCCTGCACTTCTGAGGAGAGATTAATAACTTAAAATTTAATTTAATTATTTTATTATGTTAATTTAGTATTATTTATAATTCAATTAAGGTTTGGGTGACATTATTCACAGATCAACTTTTCAGGGTGCATTGTAAGCTTGTTTTACAACCCTGAGTGTTTCTTTTTAGGTGTTTCCAAAGTTAATGCTACTTTATGTAGCCACAGAGAAGGAAAGCTTTGTCGGTATTAAATGTTTCGGAGAGCAATGCTTTGTGCTTCCTATAGGCATAGACAATCAGAGAATATATTCCCAATATTCACAGACACGCATCATGCTGTAAATATGCATCGCAGATTAATGCCTTTCGGATTGCTTATGACGTTTCAGGCATTTGCTGCTGTGACAGAATGTCAGCTCTTGATCGACTGTCACCCCGAGGTGCTTAACTTTTGGCTTAGAGGCTATTGCCTCGGGATTTTAATAAGTTTTAACCACGCCTGATATGTAATTGGTGTATCACGCCACTTAATCATGAATTTGACTCATAAACCCAGGAAGGCTCGAGAGTTATTACATTAGGCGCTCTCCGAGGATATTAATCGAGAGATTACTCATGAACTATCAACACTAAACGAAAAGAAAGCTTCCGCTCTGTAAAAAAAATGCTCGGTGTTTTAAGTAATATATTTTTACTTTCTTTACATGTACTGTGTATATAGTGTATAGAGATGGTGTTTCATTCCATCCAAAAATTCGATACCGAAATTTCACCGGAAATATATGTTTTAGGGTCCCCTATATCCATAAAAAACATTTTCGCAAAAATGTTCGTGTGTGTCTGTGAAGACGATAACTCAAAAACGAAAAGTCGGTAAAATACAAAACTTCACGAAGTTTTTGAGAAAAATCCCCCCCCCAACCAAAACTACCCTTTCATGGAACTGTTTTCGAACATTTTGATTTTCTTAAAAATGGCTCAAACAATTTTTATTAAAATATCGTATATTAAATATATTTACCTTGCATATAATATGTATATTTTGAATTTTCTGGGAATAGCCTCTGAAGACTACTTTATTCTGGATGAATTTTACGAAATTTTGCGTTACTGCTGAACCGTAAGAGATGGACAAAAACCTACAACTCAAAAATGGTGTAGCACATAAAGACACACAATTTATGTTATAAACATTTTTTCGTGGAGTTGATCGTTTTCCAGATAGTCATTGCTTTTGGTTTTAGCTTTGAAAAACTTGTGTCCATACAAACAAAGGAACCTCAGTCACTCAGCAACCAGTTTTTGAGCATCACCTTAACCTATTGATCTGCATTATTTCGCTTCTACTTACAAGTAAACAAGTAATAAGACTATTTCTGCTAATTTTTTTCTTGATTAGCATGAAGTAAATTGAAGCATAAGCTTTTTAACAATACTTTGTTGCAGATATGTAGAGAAAGTCATGTGAATGGAACATATCGGAGTTTTACTTTATTACAGATGACTTCACAGGATAGCAACCAAGTTATATCGGCATCAGTGTAATCCAAACTTTTGGCCATCTTGACTCTGTGGTCTTCGTCTTCTTTCTTAGTGATGGTCAAGATGGTCGAAAGCTTGGATTTCTCTGCTTCCGATCTATCTTGGTTATTATATAATCAACACCGAGAAAGCTTCAATTTTTTAATTATTTTTACTTTCCCAAAACGTAACATAGTATATATCGGTCGTCTCCTTAGCGCGGTGGTAGCGCAGCTGCTTACCAAGGGGATACCTGGGTTCGGTCCCCAGTACCTGCGTGGGATTTTTTCCCCCACTGGGAGACCTGGCCCGGGGTGCACTCAGCCTCGTAAGGTCCCTGAGGGGCCAATTGAGGAGCTACTTAACGGAGAAGTAGCGATTCCAGGTCATGAGGATCGCATTAACCATCCGGGGGGCTCGAGGCGCTGACCACGTCTCACTCTCCAATACTGCACGCCATCCGTGACGTCTGTAGTGGACCGAGATGGGGGTTGCAGCGGCCGGGTGGTAGGCCAAGGTTCCCCGTGAGCTGTCGTGCCATGGAGCTATTATATTACATTTTCAAGTAATTAAGACAATTTCTGCTAATGTTTATTTCAAATATCACAAAGAATATGCTTTTTAACAGTTTGTTACAGCGATGTAGAGAAAGGTATTTGAATGTAATAATCAGATTTTTAAAACAATTAATACGGTGTTGCTATTTATTGTAAGGTAATTATTACCATATTTTAACAAAATTTCTAAAAGAAAAATATTTTTCTAGCAATAATTTTCATTAAGTTTTCAATGTGTGATGAGGGTAGCAAAATATATATTCCTGTCACATTACTTTCTCTACCTGTTCTTCAAACGATCTATTTTTAAATATTATTATTTGATCTACATTTGTTAATCAAAGTGAACATCAGCAGAAATTTGGTTACTCTCTTTGTAATTAGAAGGAGAGTCCAGATCATTTAAAATATGGATGTTATGTGAAACAACTGAAATTTGGCTCGCTTTACATGTCCTGCAGTAAAATAGAACATATATCAAACGAAAGCTATTTCGCGTTTGGGAAAAATTTTAAGCAGTTTAAAACTGAAACAAATAACAAATATATCGGAAACGGTTAACTGTACAAAAAAATGCATTTGACATTAATTGTTAGTTTTAACACAGTCCTTATTTTTTGTACAATGAATTTTTATCTATCACGGTTTACCAGCTATACAAAAGTCGTCCAGAATAAAGAGTTCTTTGGAGGCTATTTACAGAAAATTAATTATATACATTTCGTTTGCGATAGAAGTATTATAATAGATACGAGTATATAACGCTTTTATAAAAATTTTCCATGGAGAGGCTAGTTACAGGATGTTCCTGTAAAATCTTTGTGTCGCATTTTTAGAATTTAAAGACCTGTGGTATTTAACCGACTTTTCATTTTTGAGTTATGCTGTCCACAGACACACATACACACAGACAACGCGAATCTTTTACTTAAAGCGCATTATTTTGATTCAGAAAGACTCAAAACATGTATTTCTGGTGAAATCTCAATATAAAATTTTGGGTGGAATGCAATAACTCTTCTACCTACAATATACATTGCATATATGTGGTGTAAAAATAAAACTAGGTTTAACTAGGCGTTTCTTAATATTAACCCAGTTTAGATTTTAATCATAAATACATAGATGATTAAAATCTAAACTGGGTCAATATTAAGAAACGCCTAGTTAAACCTAGTTTTATTTTTACACCACGTATATGCAGTGTATGTATAGGTAGAAGAGTTAACAGCGTCATACATGTATTTATAATAATTTTTACTTCAAAAGAATTTAATGTTAATAAAATATCAGTTTTAGTCTAAAAAAGTGGTTCAAAAATAACATCTAATCAGAACTTAAACGTTTAAGGTTCTGAAATTCTGGACATTTGCGTCTTTCTGGATGTATCAAAAATGATTTCTTTAGTATTTCCTACGATTTATTCTAATATTATGTAAATAAAAAGTGTATGAAAACATAGAGAGTTAAACCATAGAGTTTTTAAAAGGATTAAAAATAATAAAGAAGACGATGCAATAGGCTGGATTAAAAAGTATTTTAATTAAGCTTCGGTGGGGTATATGTTTTTATTGGAAGATAACAAAGGAATGAAGGACAGTTTTATTCCTGCCTATAGTTGTTCATCATTTCATTAATTAGGGATATAAGTTAGTACTTTAATCTTATTAATATATTAAATACTTTAAGTTAAAGCAAAATAATATCCCTTAAAGTTATAAGTAAAGAATTCCTCTTTAAGTCTACCTTTAATTTAGTGTTTTTTTCTTGGAAGGCATAATTAGAATTTGAAGTCCAACCAACACTCCAGAACAATTAAATCTAAAGGTTGCTTGATTTGCTTTGGAAGTAGGTCCCATTCAGTAGGTTTTTCGTTTAGGACAGTGTCTAGTTTATAAATTGACTCTCTTGCTTTCGCAGGGACGGAAGTAAACCACTTATTTTGTAAACATTTAAAATTTCAACATACTCTACACTGATAATGAAGTTCCTTTAATAAAACATTTAGGTTACGTTTGGCTAAGAGTGTGCCATCTATCATGAAGGAAATGCCCAGTACTAGTTCTTAAAGGGAGAGAGCCTATTTTCAAAGCAGCTTACTTTAATTAAACTATGCTCTATTTGTAGCTATACGTGTGTAAATGACATTCTCTATAATAAAAAGTATATGCTTTACTAAATGTGCAGTGATGAGTTCATGTATATGTTATAAAATTAATTACTAATAACTTTCAATTAAATAAACTCAATACATCAACAAAGCTTGAAGGAACATAAAATGTTAAACGTACCCAGATGATGCTATGGCAGCAAATTTGCTGTCCTGAGAGATTTAACCCACTAACAAAGCAGCAGGATAACCAGAATAATGAAAAACTACATGAGGAAGCCCTGTATGTTTCATTCTTCCCGTAAAGAAATTGCGGAATTATGCATACCGTTACGTCAAGTTTCATGTCAGTACAGACCTTTCTCTCCTCTTTACGCTATTTTTTTTTCTAGAAAATCCAATAACTTCCAAAACTTGTAATAAACTAGTCTTTCTAGATGTTCCCTTCGTTTTCATTCCCAGCAATTGTTTCTCAAAAATGTTTTGTATGTATTTCTTATGGGGTGTAGGAGCACATACCACATGCTCACAAAATATACAAAAAGAGAAGTTGTATATAATGCCATTAACTTATAGAAAGCAATGTAAAATAGTTTGTGAATATTTAGGTAATTAAGACAAGGTGAGCTAGCTTAATTCCAGGTAACGGTTCACCAACCGCCACCTGCTAATGAACACAGGGTTTAGGCTAAAGAATGTAAGATAGAAAATAACGGACATAGAAAGGAGTGAGACAGGAATATTGACTTGTCTTATAAGTAGCACAGGGAATTGAAGTAACTCACAAAGCAAGCATAAGTTAAATTGAGAAGGAACCAATGGGCTTTTTCAAACGCGTCAGGTGCACCCTATGACGTCAGAACTTGACACAATTAATTCGTATAACTTGTGAAGTGATGCTAACTAAGAACCAATAAGATATATTGTTACATTTTATGGCGCGAAAGTTGGCGTCACCCAGGATCAGTATTTAAGGCACGGCAGATCTCTTATGTGGCTACTCTCTATAACTATCTCTCTTGAGCTTGTGTTCACGTTGTGCGCACGTCCTCGTGCTCGAGTCTTGGTGGAGTTATGTGCAGATGGTTAGATTAGGCTCCTGATTAATAATTTAAGTGGTGGGATGGTGTTCATTTATAATACATTTGTATGGAAACAAGCTAGCCGCCGTTAAAATCTGTGATACAATAAATTCAAGTCGTAAGGGAAAATGCAGTGTTTTCAATATTAGCCTCACTCACAAACCCCTGAGATAATTTTAATTAGAAGATTATGAGTGGAACCTGTATCTATAACGAGGCTGAGGACACTGCTGGAATGGGACACCCGACTTCCCGCGACAGAGGTATAATTAATTTCTATCTTAAAACGGAAATGTGTGAAACTGAAATAATGATCATTCTGTCATTGGAATGAGTCCTCCCAGATATGGGAATCGTATGGGAATCGTATCATTGAAGTATCATTGCGTTTAAACTGGATATCGCCGTGCTAGTAAGTTGAATTATAACTGATATTCATTACAAGAGAGGTTAAGTTGGAGTAAGTCTTTCGCTTTTCTTAATCTGCCATATTGTAATATAAAGCATAATTATTAGTAGTTACAGTTAATTCAATATACGTGTGTCCCCATATTCAAAGGGGTAATTTGTTTCTCAATTTTTTTGTTATTAAAAAATTCTTTAGACGATTTTTATGGTGTGAACATGACTGTTTAATTTATGAAGTCATTTTGTACTAAAATATATTCTGTTCTACTGCATATATTTCTCCGCGATATTTCATGCATTTCAACTACGAATTCACATGTATCATTAATCAGCCATTCTGAAAACTTAGACTTCCTGAAAGGCAGCTAATAAGGCCAATCTCTAGAATGCTAGATTAACGAGATAAACATTAGCAGAATTGGTCATATTACTTGCATCCTTGTAACAGAAGGAAAATAAGGGAATTCATTAGGCTAAAGCGATAGTCAAATCTTTTAAAAGCTCATCGCTATGTGAAACTTCATATACCCAAGGTCGCGGGTTCAAGCCAGGTGGAGGACGATGGCTTTTTTCGGGTGTAAAAAGCCTTAGCATGGCTTCATTCGGAAGGGAAGTAAAGCCGTTGGTCCCGTGTCGTAGATTTACGGCACGTAAAAGAACCTCAAACCTGATAGGGAGGCCTCTGAGAAAACTTAAGTCGTCTTTCATGCCCAATTTAGAAAGGGACGTTGAGAACCACAGTAGTTAAAAAGCGTCCATAAATAACGCGCAATTTACATTTTTTGCTATGTGAAACAATTGCGGTTCCGTTCGCTCAAGAGCACACAGTTTGAGAAAAGTGGGTAGTTTAAAAGTGAAATTAATAACAAAGAATATCTCGAAAACAATCAACTCTATAAGAAGAAGCATATGTGACAAATTGTGAGTTTTAATGAGATCTACTTTTTTGTGTTTTAACATTTTGTCTATTCCTTATGGTTTAACCATTATGCTAACTTTTGCAAAATGCATCCAGAGTTAAAAAATCTTCAGAGGTTACTCCCAAAAAAGTTCAAATATATACATTTTATTTGTCATGCAAATATATTTAATACACGGTATTTTAATCAAAATCACTAGAGTCATTTTTGAGAACAACATATTTTCAAAACCTTTCCTATGTAAAGGGTAGTTTGTGGTGGGGGATAAAATCTTCGTGTCGCATGCATGGAGATACTAAATACAAATACTAAGTTTAGTATTTAACGAGTTTTTTCGTTTTTGATCTATGCTGTCCAGATATACACGGATATTTTTGAATTTTTGGATGGAATATAATACCTTTTATAACTACTATATACATTGTGGCGCATATGGGCTAGAAAAAGATAAAACGTGCATTGCTAAAATGTGTTTACTCTGTTGCTATAGTTTTTATAAGAGCGCCAAGTATTTAGAGGATTTGCCGTATAGCACATTAAGCTATCACGGTAATATCAAACTTGTTACTTTACCATAGAATCTTAATCCTCCGAAAGTTATAATATTAATAGGACACGCCAATAATTCCTTGGGCTTAAAATCAGAAATACTTCATTATTCAACTAAAAACAAGCAGTTTGTTATAAAAGGGGTCAGTTATTAGCTTCCAGTAAATATTCACAGTAATTTTAACCAGTGTTATACATTCTCGCTCCACTTACGCATACACTGAGGAAAATATCTCGCAGCCTGGTTGGAGAAATTATTAATATCGGAACACCACACAAATATTAAAACTAATAATAATAACTAATATTTAGTATGCAGTATTGCTTTACAGGGCATTGAGAACAATTAAAAAAATCTAATGTGTACCATTCACATGACTTTCTCTACATCTCTGCAACAAATTATTGTAAAAAGCTTATGCCTCTATTTACTTCATGCTACTCGAGAACAAATTAGCAGAAATAGTCTTATTACTTGTTTTCTTGTAAGTAGAAGCGAAATAAGGGAGTACCATAGGTTAAGGTAATAGTCAAAAGCTGGTTGCTATGTGACTGAAGTTCTTTTGTTTATATGGACAGGAGTTGACAAATTCCTATATGAGAAAAGTAAGTTTTTCATAGCTGAAACTAAAAACAATGAATATCTCAAAAACGATCAACTCCACGAAAAAAATGTATGTAACATACATTTTGTGTTTTAACGTGCTCTACATTTCTAATGTAGCAAGTTTTTATCTAAGTTTTACGGTTTAGCAGTTATGCAAAATTCCATAAAATTCGCCCAGAATAAAGTAATCTTCAGAAGCTATTCCCAGAAAATTCAAGATATACATTTTATTTGTCAGGTAAATATCTTTAATATATGATATTTTAATCAAAATCGTTAATCATTTTTAAGAAAATCACAATTTTCAAAAAAAGTTCCATGTAAAGGGTAGTTTGGGGTGGGGGAATTTTTCTCAAAATCTTCGTGTCGCATCCCTGGAAGATACTAAACTTAAATACCAAGTTTGGCATTTTACCAACTTTTCGAGTTATAGGGTTCACAGACACACAGACCTTTTTCTGAAAATACTTTTTTTATACAGGGGACCCTAAAACATACATTTCCGGAGAAATCTCTGTATCGAATTTTTGGTGGAGTGCAATATCTTCTCTGTACACTATGCACATAGTAAGTATAGAGAAAGTAATATGATAATAGCAAATTACATGTTGAGGTTGACCTATAAGGCTGCTCTATCGTAAAAAAGCAGAATGTTTGTTTCACATAACATATTGACTGATGTTAAATAATATCTTCTTATAAGCAACAATGAATTGACGTCAAGTAAAGAATGAAATACAATAATGACAGTAAATGCGTGGTAACAAATTAAATATTAAAAAAAAAAGCTATATATCCAAAACATATACAACATTTGCTGCAATAAAATTTATTCAAGGAGAGAAAAGTCGCTGTCATTGGATTGGCTGAGTAAACTTTCTTGGAGTAATTTCCTTTTTAACTTTGTTCTATTTCGAGTTTCGTTCCTAGTTGATATGTCTGAACTGCAGAGACTTAAGGAAGTTTATCGTAGAATTATTTTTGTTGGTTCCCTGATGCATTGTTATAACGGAAGAATTTGTAATTCTTGATGCAGTTGATCGTTTCTTACGTACCAAGGAGAATTTGTGGCAATTCAAATGCATTTATTTTGTATTACCTGTAGTCGATGGATATGTGTTTTGCTGTCTGCACCCCACACAGGAGCTGCATATGTGATGAGTGGACATATCAGTGATTTATATAACAACGTTGAGCATCCCAACCCAAGTTTGGAACGTCTGTTGACCGACGGATTTAACTTGGTGATTCGAGAAGAAGTAAGTGAGACTGTGCGAGTAATATGTGCATTTCAGGTCAGCTATGTGTCTAAAAGGGCTCCAAGATTGGTGTTTCAGTAGGAAGCCATGTTAATGGCTGATGTAGGAGGTGTAATGGCAGTGGATGTTGACAAGATTTTAATGAGAAGATTTTGGACTCAGTTTTGTACGTGTTTAGTGATATACGCCAGGTTCTGAACCATTCCGACAGAAGCGAGAGACAAGTCGGAAGACAAATGATTGCCATTTTCAAGTTGGAATTAGAGTAAACATATCACCGTATCATCTGCATACATAGCAGTAGAGGTGGGCTTTATCTTTGGAAGATCATAATAGTAGATATTGAAGAGTATGGGAGCGAGAATAGCACCTTGTGGTACTCCCGCAAGAATTGAACATGGTGTTTATGTGAAGTTGTCTATGCGTACAAAGAACTGACGATTTGAGAGAAAACTTTTAAGAACTTGAATGAGATAATCTGGAAATTCTATTCTATATAGTTTCACCAGTAGACCTTCATACAATATCAAAAGCTTGTGCTATATCTAGGAATTCTGCAGCGGTGTGTTGTTTTCTTTCAAAGCTCTTAATGATACACTTAGTAATTCTTAGCAATTGATGAGTTGTGGAATGTAGAGGGCGGAAGCAGAATAGAAAGCTGGGAATAACATTGCTGTGAAAAATAAGGTTTACATGCGCTTATGTATATATATTTTCAAATAGCTTTAATAAAGTAGGAAGAAGACTGATTGGACAATAATTGGATGGTAAAAGTTTAGGTTTTTCTGGTTTATGCAAAACGATAATTTCCGCTAATTTCCATGATGGAGGAAAGTACCCAATGTTCTATGAGTTATTAAAAAGATTGGTTAAATAGGCAACAGCTTTTCTGGTGAGTTGTTTTAACACACAATTGGGGATAAGATCATGCCCTGGTGTCTTTTTATTTGGTAGCTTCTGGATAAATTAGAGTAGCTCCATGAGAAGAAGTGAGTGAAATTTTATTCGGCACATTTAGTTTATTGTTATGTTGAAGAAGTTCTTTTTCAATGTCTGATGCGAATTGTTGGTTGACATTATTGTTGGCTGAAAATATTTTTTTCAAAATAAGATGCAAATACATTACATTTTTCTTCATTATCATAAATGTACAATTATTTGCACGAGGTGGAGGAATAACGGTTAATTCTTGTAAGATTCGCTTTCTTGCTTGCAACACAATGTGTTGTAATTCTCTGAAATGAATGACGAAAAAGTCTGATGAGTGTTTGAACGATGCTGGTCTAATAAATGTTTAACTTTACGTTTAAGATTGTTGAGTTTTCTTCGTTGCCATGGTTGCCTCTGAGGTTGCCATTGTCTGCGAATTCTGCAACTTTGCTTTATAAGCTCCAGAATGTGGTTGGTTGTAACCGGATCTAGGTCTTTGGAAGGAATAAACTAATAGTAGTGACTGCGCAGTATATGCATTTAGATAAAAAGTGCAAGATTTAGTCATTTCATCTAAGGGGTAGCTTTAACTGCATTAACACATAACGATATTATCACCAAAGAACATTGATATAGCATTGCAAAGCACTTCCATAAGAATTGTAAATCATCTTTAAGTATAACTGTTGAACTTAAAGGCTCCAAAAATTTACTGACATACGTTAAGAAAGCCAAGATCTTGTGGATTAGCCTGCACACATAGAATATGGACATGGTCCGAAGAGTCCTTAAGGGACCACGGTGAGTATCTAAGATTATCTTACTTCTACTTATCTTTTAGTGTTGTTAAAAATCGCACCATTAATCACTTTAGCAATACAGGATGGACATTTACAGGATTTGTTAGAAGAATTTGAACATTTCTTTCTACCGCAATTTAACGCGCAGCTATTGTTTTGTTGGCAGATTTTACCTATAATGTATAGTACTACGGCACATATAGCTTATAGTACTTTAATAAAAGTACTTAAACTGTTACTTTTTTAATTAGATAAATATCCTACCAAGTTCCAAAACCAAAAATTTTAATACAGTTCAGTTTTACTCCAATAATACTTTCTACTCTTCCTCCATGTTTCCATATTTCCTACTCCAACTGTTCACTTAATGACGCAATAGTCCTGCCAGAAGGGTCAATTGATTTTCTATCAACTGTACCCATATAAGTTATTTCTCGCGTTGGAAAGTATTTTGTTTATGTGCGCACTGGCTCGCTGACAATTGCCACCTCCAATGTTGCCATTTCTACTTGATAGGCTTTAGATGAAGACAAATGAAGGCAAATTGAATGTAAAACAACTATATGACAGTCGTCATGTCGCCTTTGGCCGTCAAAGAAAAAGTGAAGTTTAATTTTAAATGTTTCCTGGCTGTACAACAAGCTATTGTAAGGAAGTAGCAGCGCGTCGTTCAGCACCAGCAGACTGGCCAATTGGAGAGGTTAGGAGAGGTAGAGAGGGAGGGAGGGAGAGAGAGAGAGAAACGCTCTCCGACTTAAATCCCATCTCAAATGCAATGAGATAATTCATGTAAGCTCCTTACCCCTACCTCCCGCGAACTACCTCAACACTATATAACTATATATTTGAGACCTTTTCGTGATAGCTTAGGGATTTATTGATATGAAGTAGAATGTGGCTTATTAAAATTCTGTGATTTACAGCGGTGTGTCTATCTTTATTGTGAGTTACGCGGAAGAAAGAAAGACGGCTTTCCTAGTGTTACATTACATTTTGTGTGAAATAAAACCCCGATGAGTTCCATTCATATGAATTTCTCTTCATCTCTACAACAAATTATTGCTAAAAAATTATTCTTCTATTTACTTCATGCTAATGGGAAAAAAAAACCACCAACAGAAATCGTCTTATTAATTGCTTCTATGCAAGTAGAAGTGAAATAAGCGAGTACCATAGGCAAGTGAAAGTTATAAGCTGGTTTCTATGTGATTGAAGTTCCTTTGTTTGTATGTATGAGCAAGAGTTGACAAATTCCCGAGTGACAAAAGTATAAGTGCTTTATAGCTGAAACCAATAACAAGGAATATCTAAAAACGATCGACTCCTCGAAAGAAAAAAAAAAAAAAAACGTATATACACATGTGTGTTTTAACGTACTCTATATTTTCTATTCACTAAGCTTTTGTCTATCGTTTACGGTTTACCAATTAAGCAATTTCGCAAAATTCATCGAATAAAAATATCTACAGAGGCTGTTCCAAGAAAAATAAATTTATACATTTTATTTGTCATGTATATATCTACATTTCAAGCAAAATGCTAGAGCCATTTTTGATCAAATCAACATTTTAGAAAATTTTACCATGTAAAGGGTAGTTGGGGGGGGGGGATTTTCTTGTAAATCTTCGTGTCGCATCCTTGGGAGATACTGTACTTAAATATCAAGTTTAATATGTAATGGACTTTTAGTTTTTGAGCTATGCTACCCACAGGCTCACACATACACTTACGGAAAATTTTCTTTTTTTTTTATTCAGGAGATCTCAAAACATACATTTCCGGTGAAATATTGGTATCGTACTTTGTAGATAGTACGTGTTGAGAAAGTAAAAAGTGATATGACAGTAACAAATAACGTCGGAAAAGTGAAGTGCAAGTAAAAGCTGAATAAAGCTTTAACGTTTAGTTTCTCTAGTAAACTATTTTTACTTTCTCTATACGCACTATGTATATAGTGTATAGAGAAGGTATTGTAATGTACCCAAATATTCGATACCGAGATTTCACCGGAAATACATGTTTTGGGTCTCCCTGAATAAAAAAAAAACAGTTTTAGAAACATGACCGTGTGTGTGTGTGTGTGTATGTGGGGAGGCAGCATAGCTCAAAAACGAAAAGAGCGTTGAATACCAAAATTGATATTTAAGTTTGGTATCTTCCAAGAATGCAACACGAAGACTTTCAAGAAAATCCTCCCACCCCAAACTACCCTTTATATGGAACATTTTTTAGAAAATTTTGATTTTCTAAAAAATTGCTGTAACGATTTTGATTAAAATATTGTATATTAAAGACATTTACCTAACAAATAAAATGTATATGTTGAATTTTCTGGGAATAGCTCTGAAAACCACTTTATTTTGAGTGAATTTTACGGAAATTTGCATAAATGGTAAACCGTAAGAGATGGACAAAAACTTAGCACACAAAAACTATAGAGCACATTAAAAACACACAATTTACGTTATATACATTTTTTTCGTGGACTTCATAGTTTTTTTTTGTTCTTTTTAGGTATTCCTTGTTTTTGGTTTCAGCTTTAAAAACATAATTTTTCTCATACAGGAATTGGTAAACTCCAGTCCTCAGAAACAAAGGAACTTCAGTCACATAGGAACCAGCTTTTGACGATTACTTTAAACTATGCTACTCGCTTATTTCGCTTCTACTTACATGGAAGCAAGCAATAACACTATTTGTGCTAATTTTTTCTCAATTATTATAAAGTAAATAGAAGTATAAGCTTTTTAACAATCATTTGTTGTAGGGAGATAGGGAAAGTCATGTGAATGTAACACATCAGATTTTTTATAAAATGAAAGCTTGAATTTCGTACCTCCTAAATATTTCAGCTGAGCTAATATGAAACGGTTCATGTTTATTTTTTTTTTTTTTTTAGTTTCTTTAAAGTTTGTGGTTTTGCTGCTTCGTATGCTTATAAAGTATTTACAGATACCTGTAAAAAATCCGAGTCTAAATTTAACGGTGTAGCTCTCAACATGATTATGGTGTGACTTGAAACCATAAACAAAACCATGCGATTTTCAAATATGCAGTGGCTTTATGTCAGACAAGAAAAAAGCTAAAACGTAATAGAAAAATCTGATGTGTTCCATTCACATGACTTTCTTTGTATCTCTGCTACAAATTATTCTTAAAAAGCTAATGATTTTATTTACTTGTTACTAATGGAGAAAAAAGAAACAAAATATTCTTATTATTTGCTTCCTTGTAAAGTAGAGCCGAAATAACAGAGTTCCATACGTTAAAGTGATAGTCAAAAGCTGGTTTCTAAGTGATTGAAGTTCCTTTGTATGGACAGAAATTGATAAATTCCTGTATGAGAAAACTATAAGTGTTTTAAAGCTGAAACCAAAAACAAGGAATATCTCAGAAACGATCAACTCCAGGAAAAAAAAAATTATGTAACAAACTGTGTGTTTTAATGTACTCTACATTTTTTGTGTGGTAAGTTTTTGTCTATCTCTTACGGTTTAGCAGCTATGCAAAATTCCTTAAAATTCATCCAGAATAAAGTAGTCTTTGGAGGCTATTCCCAGAAAATTCAAGATATACATATTGTCAGGTAAATATCTTTAATAGACAATATTTTAATTAAAACCACTAGAGCCGTGTTTGAGAAAGTAAAAAATTTTCGCAAAAAGTTCCATGTAAAGGGTAGCTGGGGAGGGGGGGGGGTTCTTGAAAACCTTTATGGCGCATCCTCCTTGCAAGATAGCAAACTTAAATACCAAATTTAATATTTAACAGTCTTTTCGTTTTTTCTAAAAATGCTTTGTTTTGGATCCAGGTGGTCTCAAAACATTTATTTCCGGTATCGAATTTTGGGTACCTTCTCTATCCATTATGTACATTGTACATACAGGACTAGAGCAAGTAAAAATGACCTAGGATGGTTTGTCTTTGTGGGAAGGTTTGTTGAATATGCTGGGAACTTGAACGAAATTCAGAATAGATTACATTGTGGTTATCTTAGCGACCTGTTATCAGCTTTATTACTGATGTTACCGTATCTCCCGCAGAGTTGATATACCAGGCTAGATAGCCCTCTGTTATCTGAACAATGAAACTCTGACACGTATAGGGTAATGGTCAACAACAGACAATGTACCACAAGGAGGTCATACTGCGGTTTCAAGTGCTCTACTAAAGTTTATCTCCATTTCATAGCCATAAGCCGCTTCTGTATGATGCTGGTAAAGTATATTACTTTGTATATGTATATAGGATGTTAATGAACTACACCGAAATAATTAGCGAGATTGTGCACGAGAATGATATAAATAATTTGGGATCACCGATGTCCCACGGTCAAATATTTTGGTCCAATAGTCTTCAAATTGGATCGTGGGACATCGGATAATTTCATTGTATACAATTTCCGTCCTAATTTTTGGTCCAGTTTGCTTCAACAGGATGCGGCAGTTTTTAAATTTTGGTCCAAACGTATGAAATCAACCAATGAGCGACCTCGCGATAATGACGTAATAAGATGGCAGCTAGCGCTTGGTCTTCCTTCCCGCCCACGTAATTGTTTGTGTGAAATTTGGCTGTATCTTGTAGACTTTGTCCTAAATAATAGGGTTATAATAGCTGAGCTACGGTTGAAATACATTTTTTTTTTGTGTGTGTGTGGCAGAGCTGTATGAAATGACTCGGGTATTTATAACCCCTACAAATGCATTTTAACAGATCCATTTGTACCTAACCTCCATTTCTCAACAAAAATATAAAAACGCTACCTTTGATTAGCTGGTATGGACTGCCTCATATTTGTGTCTTGGCGAGTGAGTTTTGCCTCAACTAAGGACAGCACCTCTCCAAACAAATGTTCGTCCATTCTAAGGAAGTTAAAATAATTTAGGGTCAGAAACGAGTTCATTTGCTGCATATTTAGTACATCTCTTCCTTGGCCTGAATTCCTATGTTCCAGTCATTGTCTAGTCCACCAACACCTCCTTATTCATTTTTTCTTTGTATTATGGTATGCTCTTGCAATACATACAGAAAACTAAGCTTGCGACAGCGAACGTAAATAATAGTGGATCAGCAACCTCCACCATTTTCTATCAGCTGTTCATGTGCATGCGAGAAATTTTGGACCAATACATACTCCCGTGGGAATGGTATGGAGAAATTGTACATTACGTTCACGTTGTATAGACATTTTTGGACCAAAATTTGACCGTGGGACATCGGCTTAAACTACATAGCGTTAAACGTGTGAGTATCAGATGCTGATAAGTCGGTGTTAAAGCAATGCAAGTTGAAAAAATCTGATGCGTTACAATCACATGACTTTCTCTAGCTGTTCTACAAACTTCTTACATAAGATAATCCTTCTTTCTGCACCTTGCTAATCGAGGTACTCATTAGCACAATGTTCTTATTACTTAGTTCCGTATAAGTAGGAAGAAAATAAGGGAATACCCTAGGCTAAACCAATAGTCAAATGTTTTAAAAGCTGTCGTTACGCGATTGTCATTACAAATCGCTTCTTTTCTTGACCGGGAGTAGAACAAAAGAAAAACGGACACTCCCATCTGAGAAAAGTATAAGTACTTCACAACTGAAACTAGCAACAATGCGTACCTCGAAAACGGTAAGCTCCACGAGAAAAATTGTATATGACATAACTTGTGTATTTTAAAAGAAAGTACATTTTTGTAGAGTAAGATTTTGTCTATCTCTTACGGTTTACTAGTTACGCCAAATTAAGCAAAATGTATCCAGAATAAACAGGTATTCAGAAAATTCAAGATATACATTTTATTTTTCAGCTATATATCTTTAATATACGATGTTTTAATCAAAAACGTTACAGCAATTTTTAAGAAAATCAAAATTTTCGAAAAAAGTTCAATGTAAAGGGTAGTTTGGGGTGGGGGGATTTTTCTCAAAATCTTCGTGCCGCATCCCTGGAACATACTAAACTTAAATACCAAGTTTGGTATTTAAGCTACTATTCGTTTTTGAGTTATCGTGTTCACAGACCCACGGACACACACACACACACACGGACCTTTTTCTGAAAATGCTTTTTATGGATGCAGGGGGTCCTAAAACATGTATTTCCCGTGAAATCTCGGTATCGAATCTTTGGGTGGAATACAATACTTCTCTATCCCTTTGTACATTATACATACGAAACTAGAGAAAGTAAAAATGACTTTGAATGTCTTTAAATCTGCTGCCCCAGTAGAGAAATATCGATTTTTAGCACATCACTACTAACGTTCAAGATTTAATGTCACAAACATCTGTAAAATCTCGAACCAATCACTACATTCTTTAACTACGTTCCTTGAGTTATGTAGCCTACTCTGGAGGCGTTTTTTAACTGCTTTATTGGCTTAATGCGCAGCGCGGAAAACTGCCATCCCAAAGTTCATTCGCTCGATTCCTGTCATAGAGTATTTTTTTTTTCTTCCATTCCAGACGAGGTGCCACGATACGTAAACGAGACCCGAAATCGGAAACTATCTTTCACTTGAAAACCAGTATCAAAACCACTACGCTAGAGAGGTACCCTGTAATATGACCCTTCGTTTTGCGTGTTATGCTCTTGATAAATTAGCCAGTGGCATACTGACACTCAGAAACTTATATCCGTTACTTCGAAATTTCAATAAACAGCCATAAGTCTCCTGTCTCAGATTACTTATTTAAGTTATCTACACATTCTGTGAAAATATTTCGGTATAGTTCATTAACTTCCAATATGTAAATTGGATTAGAAGGAAGAGGAACTTAATTGTAATGTGCACTAACATTGTAAAGGGAGAGAGATCCTATAACCAACGAGAAAATGAACTTTAAAGCACTATTTAATTTCAAGACATAAATTAATAAAACACTGACAAAAATGACTAAACCTTTGTTGAGAATAGAAAATAGTGTACTCCACAGGAAATGTGAGCGGATTAGTTGACAGAAAATGCATAGTGAAAACAAAGCTGTTGCTTTTATAACAAGTAATGTACATAAATGGCCATTATGTAACACTTAAAAAAATCTTGAGTGTTCCATTCACATCGCAGCGACAAATTATTATTAATAAGTATATTCTTCTATCCATTTTATGTTAAGCGAGATAAACAAGCAGAACCAGTCTTATTACTTGCTTCCTTATAAGTAGAAGGGGAATAAGGGAAAACACTAGGCTTTTCAGGCAGTCAAATGTTTTAAAATGTGGTTTCTTTGTGATTAAAATCAGATATTTTGGCTGGCCATAGCTGACAAGTTCCCGTATGACAAAAGTTCAAGTATTTTAAAACTGAAACCAATAACAAGGAAGATCTCGAAAACGGCCAACTACAAGAAAAAAAAATGTATATGACATAAATTGTGTGTTTTAAGAAACTCAACATTTTTACGTAGTAAGTAAGTTTTTGTGTATTTCTTACGGTTTACTACGCAAAATGAAAAAAAAAATCATCCAAAATAAAGGAGTATTTAGAGGATATTTATTTCCAGAAAATTTAGATATACATTTTATTTGTTATATAAATATCTTAAAATAAAAGATTTTAATCAAACTCGTTAGAGCTATTTTTGAGATAATCAAATTTTCGATTTCTTTCAAATATAAGGAGGGATTTTCTTGAAAATCTTCGTGTCGCATCCTTGGGAGAAACTGAACTTTAATATTAAGTTTGGTATTTAATTACTTTTCGTTTTTGAGCTACGCCGCCCATAGACACGGATATTTTTCCAAATATACTGTTTTTGGTTTCAGGGCATTTCAAAACATATATTTTCGCTGAAATCTCGGTATCAAATAAAAGTTCTTCTCTATGCATTATGTACATAGAACGTGTAGAGAAAGTAAAAACATAATGAAGCTTATAAAGTCACAATTAATACTATTTTATTAATTACTTTCTATATACGTACCATGTTCATAGTGTATAGAGAACGTATTGTATTGCACCCAAAAATTCGATACCGAGTTTTCATCGGAAATATATGTTTTGAGACTCCCTGAATCAAAAAAAAAAAAAAAAGAATTTTTAGAAAAATATCCGTGTGTGTCTGTTTCTGTGTCTGTGTGTGTGTGTGTGTGGGGGGGGGGATGCGACAGGGATGTGACACGACGAATTTCCAGAAAATCTCCCCACCCTCAATTACCCTTTACATGGAAAAAATTTCGAAAATTTTAATTTTCTTAAAAATGACTTAATGATATTTATTAAAATCTCTTATATTTAAGATATTTACTTGCCAAGTAAATTGTACATCTTGAATTTTCTGGGAATAACCTCAAAAGACTTCTTTATTCTGGATGATCATAACTAGTAAACCATAAGAGATAGACAAAAACTTACTACACAAGAAATGTAAATCACAATAAAACACTCCGCATCTGAGATTTGTGGTGGACAAAGAGGCGCGGGCGGGTTTTCTCCGGGTTCCCCCGCCATCTCATTCCACCGGTGCTCCATCTTCATTCATGTATCATCAGTGTCACCACCTGCTGTGCCATAAGTATTTAAAGCGGGCGTTAAACACTACCCCCCCCCAAAGAATCAATAAAACACTAATTTATGTCATTCATTTTTTTAGTGGAGTTGATCTTTTTGAGATATTTCTTGTTATTGGTTTCAGCTTTAAATAACTTATACTTTTCTCATACAGGAATTTGTCAGATCCTGTCAATACATATTAACGAAGGAACTCCAGTCACATAGCAACCAGCTTTTGACTATCACTTTAACCTATGGTACTCCTTTATTTCGCTTCTAAGTACAAGGAAGCAGGTAGACTATGCTAATATTTTCTCAATTAGCATGAAGAAAATGGAAGCATAAGCTCTCTAGCGATAATTTGTTGCAAAGATGTAGAGAAAGTCATGTGAATGGAACACATCAATTTTTTTAATTAGAATTATAACGTACCTAGTATATAATATAATGCCCTGAGGATAAGGACCTCTTGGCTGCCAAGGCGGACATTTCAGGTGATTCCGCTTGGCCAGTGCGATTCTCGCGTTGCTGCTGCTAGCAATAGTTTCCAATAAAATAAATCTTAATAAAGATGTAAATATTAATAAAACATAATGACAAATATATCACAACCTAAGATAATTTTTATATCTACGTAGTTCCTTATCCTTTGCAGTGCAGTTGGTTCCAAAGTAAAATTTTAGGACACGGTTCCATCTCTTCCGTGGTCGGTTTTTGGGTTCCAAGGTGTATCTGAATTGGTTATATACAGCCCTGCTAATCCAAGGGATATTAAGGTTCTTAAGAGCGCTTAAAAGCGACAGCTCCATATCAATAGATTTACTAGCAAGTAAAATAACTCCTGCGGAACGAAATTCCGATGCAACGTAGGAGCTGATGTGATTCTGGAAATTGACAACGCCAATGACAAATAATATTACTTTCTTACTTTACTTTATGGCTGTTTTATAGTTGTGATTAAACAATGATATACATCCGCGAATAATCAAGCAGCGTCAAAACCTCTAAATAAAACCATTGCGGCCGCGCGGTCAGATCACTCGCCTCTCACTTAGACGGGTCAAGCGGCCGCATGCGAGATTTGTGGTGGACAAAGTGGTGCAGGGGCGGGTTTTATAGATGTTTTCACTGAATTTTCTAAATGGAAAATCCTTCCGTTAAAGTTTATGAATGGTAAAACCTTCCGATAACCATTATATAACATTATGATGCTTTTATTGCTTGTGTTTACCTAGTAAAAATGTTATTTAGCTGGAGATGCTAAGTAATTATTTAATATTTAACTCAATGCGCCGATGTTAGGGTTTCTGCAGTATATGAAAACTATTTAAGATTCGCCAAGTACACAAGTTTTAAGATTTTACCTACAGCAATTATCTAAAAAGCTACTCGATGATTTCAGTGATGTTTATTCCACCGTCAAATGTTGCGTATAGGTTATTCATCATTTCTAGAACATTGAAGACTGTGGGAGTTAGGGAAGGGGTGGGTGGATGAGGCAGTCCAGCATTCCGTCGATGTTTCACATTATTTTTTGAGAATAATTACACATTTTTCGGGCATACGAAGCTGCAATTATATGGGCTCAAGGAAAGGATTCACTATACAAATCTTCTATGTAGACAATTTTACAATAACTTCATGAAGTGCAAGGCCATTAATTGGCCGCCGCGTTCTCCTCCCGAAATAGAAACACTTGAGGGAAATAAAGGTGAGTCCCCATTATGCTATTGCTTTTAAAATCCACTGTCGGCTTTATTTCATCCAAATATGCTACATTTCATTGGTATTTATAAGTATAAACTACTCATTTTACTGCAACCAGCACTTTCATAAATGAAGGTACATACATGCTTGAACATGCTGCGCGGAGAAATACATAGCATCCAATACAGCAATATTGAGTAAGAGGTGTCAAAGTCCTAATCTCTCAAGGAACAGAGACAATGAAACGGATTACAGAGATACCGCTGAGGAACTCAACGGCAACCAGGCGATGAAGACATTTTTTTAATTGGTTCAGTCGTCAGAAGAGGCAACATTTGTATTTGTAGATTGAAGTGCATCTGAAACAAGCGTGCATAACCTGATTACTCAGGGATAAATGACAAGCCCGTGGATTTTTTCCATTAGATCAGTATCTATTTTATACATTGAACTGTCCTGCGTGCATGTACCGATGTGATTGCATACAGGGACGGAAGTGGATGCGCCACCTACGTGCGTAACCCCGAGGGCAAGACTGCCGAAAACCACCGTAAGGCCGAGATTTACCAGCTTAGGTCTAGTAACTTTCCAGGTTAGTGCCGGAGGACTAAGGTGTCTCAACCCCGCCTAGTCGCCACCTTCCATGCGTATCCAATCTCCCACGGGTATCGGCCCAATGCCACATCGAGTCCAAAACAAGCCGAACAGCTCCCTTTCGGAAGGGGCTCAGATATTCGGCCCGACTACTACTAGTAACGCCAAAAGAACTACGGATCCTCGGGGTCTACAGAGCTTTCACCGGAGCAGCTGATGAGGTTGCCTACGCCTTAAGGGGAGATTGAAGTAGAGAAGAACCTTGCGGGGATAATTTCCAAAAGCTAAGGTAGACAATTCCGAAAGAATACCTGGCCCACCAAAGTAGGGGTTATGTGGTGGGCCAGTAACTCGCCCACTACTATTTATGTATAATATTGCTCAATTAGAACATTCACTGCGGTCAGATGCTGGTGGGCTAATTACATTTGTACTTTGGATGCGTGGTCCACATTAACCATGCGGGAGAGATTCCAGTACTACACCTCAGGCAGTGGTGCAGGTGCAGAGATCAGTCAGTAGGCCTTGACCTGACTTTGGACAGTTGCAGCGCGGATGGAGTAAATAGGTATATATTACAAGAGATAGTTCAATACTAAATGTTCGCTACTGCTTCAACGGGTGCAGAATAAATGCCTCCGGGCTTATTATTCTGCCCCTTTTTCTTTTCCACGAGACTCCTGCACGAAGCCTCTGGCCTTCCATACTTGAAGGGCTCTCGTTAGGTCTCTTGGGAATTATAACCCCAGAACTTTCCGCTTCCTCGCATAGCATGTGAGCATCTCTGGTAACAATGGAGTAACTCCACCAGCTGCCACGGCTGGGCTTCTGTACACTCCTTCCAAGAGTTGCTTGGAAATTAAAACGCCAAAATTAACATATTTGGAAATAATCTTACACCCAGCTGTGCACAATGAGGAGGAATCTTACTACCTCTTTTCACTCCCCTACCTCATCAATACCTGATATTCTGCAAACCCCACATTTCCGTTAGAACAAGATTACATTCTAGCAAGTGTGGGTGAACTTCTAAAACATGTCTGGGCTGCCCTCGGTCCGCCAACTGCCAGTTGACAACACCAAAGAACTTTAACACCATGTTAACCGAATGTCTTAATCTGGCAGGCTATCGAAGCAAGCTATAACCCAAAAGGAAGACGAAATGTACGATTGCTGAGGACCAGGTGGAAAGATCAGGTGGCGCGAATGGGAACTCAATTCCCTAATCTTGAAGATGCAGAAGAAAAAGGCAATCAAATTTCAAACGCTAGAAGTACGAACTATTCAATTATGGATGAGGACCAGGTGGAAAGATCAGGTGGCGCGAATGGGAACTCAATTCCCTAATCTTGAAAACGCAGAAGAAAAAGGCAATCAAATTTCAAACGCTAGAAGTACGAACTATTCAATTATGGATATCATACTATTCACATTGTCTAGTGTATAGAATTTTACTTTCCCTACATGTACTATATACATAGTGTATAGAAAAGGTATTGCACTCCACCCAAAAATTCGATACCGAGATTTCACCGGAAATATATGTTTTAAAATCCCCTGTATCAAAAGAAAAGTATTATCAGAAAAAAATACGTGTGTGTGCGCGTGTGTGTGTGTGTGTGTGTGCGTGTGTGTTTGGTATTTAAGTTTAATATCTTCCAGGGATGCAATACGAAGATTTTGCCACCATAAACTACCCTTTACATAGAAAAAATTTTGAATTCTTTATTTTCACATAAATGGCTCCAAGGATTTTGATTAAAAAGATAATAAAGATATTTATGTAGCAAATAAAATCTATATCTTAATTCTTTTTGGAATAGTTTCTAAAGGCTTCTTTATTCAGAATGAATTTGGCTGAACTCTGCGTAGCTCGTAAACTGTAAGAGATGGAAAAAAAAAAAAAAACCTTACTTCACAAAAAATGTAGATCACGTTGAGTGAGCCATTTCTGAGATATTCCTTGTTATTTGCTTCAGATGTAAAATACTTGAAACATTTCTCACACGGAAAGTTGTAAACTCCTGACTCTGAATAGAAACGGATTTCAACCACATGGCAACCAGCTTTTAAAAGAATTGACTATCGTTTTAGCCTATCGTATTCCCTTATTTTCCGTCTACTTACAAGGAAGCAAGTAATTAAGACAATTTCTGCTAATGTTTATATCGATTATCATAAAGTAGGTAGAAGAATGTACTTTTTAACAATAATTTGTTACAGCGACGTAGAAAAAGTCATGTGAATAGAAAAAAAATAATGTTTTAAGACAAGCTGTGCTTATTGTATATTCTTAATTTACATCAATCATTACGTGCTACTGTATCAGAAGTTCTGTGTTGGAAACTGTTCAAAAAATTCGCTGGAGCCGAATGCACTTATTCAAAGACACGTTCCCATTCTTGATAATACAAAACCCCACACGGGAGCCGGAAGAGCATACATTGGTCGATTACAACTGCAAATCACTTGCTCGCCCAGTCTGCAGCCCGGACATGAGTCTACTTTGTTATGATCTCTTCTCCAAATAGAAACTCCACAAAGTCACCGTATTTTACAATGTTAAATGAGCCAAGTCAATCCGGGACTCGACGCATCCCATATTTTAAGTTTCGTAAATAGCATCCGTGGCTAACAGATCTTTTTGAACGAGGCATTTAACTACAAGAATATTACTTCGAACTATGTGGATTGTAAAAGAAATAATAGGTACCTCTTTATTTATCTCCAGACTGTTTTAATTCATTTTTATTGATAAAGTTGAGGATATTATTTCTAATTTACCAAATGTTAATCATGATGCTTTCAACTTTTTGGATAAGTTACCCAGAACAACTAGAACCTTCCGGTTCAGTCATATATGTGTTGAGCATGTCTACCTTACCATTTTAAAACTCAACAACAGTGCATGCCTGGATGTTTATGGTTTGAATTCAGAAATATTAAAATTGGCAGTGCAATTTATTTGTGAACTGATATATTTAACTATTGTATTGTATTGATTCATGTACATTTCCAGACATTTTTAAAATTGACAAAGTAATTCCTATTTATAAAATAATTATATATAATTTATAAAAAGGGGCCTATATGTGAATGCTATATTGCCAAATATGTCAAAGGTTTTTGAAATTATTTTAAGTAAACAAATCACACACTAATTTGATGAAAATTCGTTTTTTACCAATTATTAATTTGGCTTTAGATCTTCTCGCAGCACAATTGATGCACTAATTGCATTTATGACAAAATGTTTTAAATGTCTTGATAAAGGTGATTTGGTTCATAGTAGATTTTTCGACTTAACAAAAGCTTTTGATACTATCTCATGAAATGTTGTTTAAGAAATTGGAATATTGTGGTTTTGACAAGAACAGCTTAAATTTTATCAATTCTTATTTTGTAATAGATATCAGTCTGTTTGTATAAATGGTAGTTACTCTGATTTTAAATTAGTTAAGCATGGTGTCCCACAGGGCTCTGTGCTCGGCCCTTTATTTTTTATAATTTATATTAATGACCTCCCTTTTAATATCTGAGATGACTGTTTAGAAACATATTTGTATGCGGACGATTTGGCAGCAAGTATCTCTGTCAGTTCTGATGCCAGTCTGCACGATAAACTTGAGCACTTACTGAAAAAATTGATAAATGGAACAAATACAATAGGCTTGTTCTCAATGATAACAAAACAATTGACCTCACTTTTAGTATTAGTTGTCCTTTTTTTTTTAACTGAAACCAGTACAAAATTTCTAGTCATTCATTTTCGAACCTGGTCTAGGTTGGCGTTCACATATTAGTGATATCGCCAAAAAAGTAAGCAGCGGTATATTTTTGTTACGTATTTTAAAAAATCGTGTGTGTTCCAATGCTTTATTATCTATTTATTATGGACAAATCCATAGCCATTTGAGTTATGGTATTTTATTTTGGGGGAACCATGCTTTAGCTAAAAAGATACTTTTATTATAGAAAAAGGCAATTCGAATTTTATGTGGTGTAGCCCCCAGAACTCATTGTAAACCTTTATTTGTTAAGTTGGGTGTTTTAACTTTGACTTTATTGTTTGTGTTCCACTGCCTCTTATTTGCTAAGAAAAATAGTCATAAATACAATCTATGTTCCGAAACCCATCTTCAACACATCAGAAATAGTTCCAATATTTGCATAAATAGATGTAAATATAGTAAAATACAAAATTCCTTTGAAATAATATCATTAAATCTATTTAACAAACTCAGTAACAGTATTAAAGCTCTCCGTTGAATCTTTTAAGAGGCTAGTGAAGCAGACTTTTATTTTAAATCCATTTTACTGTCTGGATGAACTTTATAATATTGCCAATTGTTTTTGATCTTACTTGTATTTGGCGTTGATACACAATGTACTTTGTTCTGGTAAATAAACTTGTCTGTCTGTTTGTCTGTCTATCTAACACTCCTGTATTTTCGTCTTTTTTATGGTTTCATCTAAAGGGAAAAAACAGAATTTTTCACGGTTTATTCTATTTAAAAATCCTAATGAGCTCTAGCGATTCAATGACTGAAAGCTTTGGTTTTGTTTGGTCTATTATATGCGTTGTGAAATCCAATTCCTAAAACTGTTTATTGCTGCATTTGAAAACTTTTACTATATTACATTCTCATCACTTTTTGGGACCAATTCCTGTTCCGGTTTCCATAGACACATATATTACATACACTTAGGTATGCACATATACAAATCCACACACTCCTTAAGAGCAGATATAGGGTCAAAAGCTCAAATTTTCAAAAAATATTTCAAATTAAAATACAGAATTTTAGGAACATCTATTCCAAAAGTTATGTTAAATTATTGCTCTAAATACATAAAGCTTCAGCCTGTGCTCTACCTTACCACCTTTTGAATGCAATGTTATTCGTCCACTCCAAGATCATTTTTTACAAATTTGAAAGCTCAAACTGCAGCGATCTTTTATTTTGTATTATACGGCTGTAAACAGGATACGAAAGTTATTTCAACCGGCAAGAAAGTCTTGTTTGGTTTTATTTTGGAGGTTTATCTAGATATCTGAAATACGTTTTATCACGTAGCCGTTTTTGTAAAACTTGGAGCTCATTTTCTGAAACTTACATTTTTCAACATTAAGCGGATAGTTTCTCAAAATGTATTAGATATACAACAGTGAAACTACGCAAATGCATATTATTAATAACAATATGTTCCCTGCAGAAATTTTATGTTTAAGTCATTTAGTACATTTTCCCTGGAGATTGAATGATAATTTTTGTACATTAATACTACCTGCTAGGCTTTGTTCTCTCAAAACTAAACGTATTTTAAACACATGCGTTCGTATTGTACAGAAACTCCATGATAAACGAGTTCCATAACCCAGATATTTTTCTGAAAATGTTCATCTTCAGTAAGTATATAGTAATTTTAACTCGACACCATTCAAAGTAAATATTCCGAAAGAAAAAAAGTGTAAAACTTTTAGACGATTATTCTAAGCTAACCTGCTACATTTCAAAATATAAGCCAAATAACTTTATGGGTTTAGACTTAAGTTTTTTCCTTTAACACGCAGTTCTTACCACCACAAGTTAATGTGATTTTATTGGTTATAAACTATTAGTGTTCTGTTAAATTTGCCTCTGTATACGCAGTATGATTTATTTCACTGAGTAACTGTTCATTTCTTTTAATTATTATTATTATTATTATTATTATTATTATTATTATTATTATTATTATTATTATTATTATTATTATTTACTATGGACCGTAAATTCGTAAAAAGTTTACAAATGTAATAACATTTATAACTAGGCCCTTGAGGTGGTTGTGTGAATCTTCCTGTAATTGTTGTAATTTATCTATGGACACATTTTTACTTTCTCTGCACATAGTGTATCTATAGAGAAGGCGTTGTAGGTATTCCACCAAAAATTTTGATATTGAGGCTTCATCGAAAATTTATGTTTTGAGATACCCTGAGTCCACTAAAAAGCATTTTTAGAAAAAGGTCCATATGTGTGAATGTGTGTGTGTCTGAACCGCATGGCTCAAAAACCAAAAGACTGTGAAATACCAAACTTGGTATATATGCTTAGTATCTTCCAAGAATGTGACACAAAGATTTTCCATACCCAACTATCCTTTACATGGAACATTTTTTGAGAATTTTGATTTTCCCAAAAATGGCTCTAGTAATTTTTATTAAAATGCTAAGCTACTAAAATAGTTTATAAAAACGAAATGTATATGCTGAAATGTCTGGAAATAGCCTCTGATCATCTGGATGCCTATTGTATAGCTTTATATAACTGGTACACAAAATATACAGAACAGCTTATGCACAAAAATGTGAATCTCGTTAAAACACACAAATTATATCATAGAGCACCCATTTCAGAGAAATTCCGAGGTATTGGTCTCAATTTTAACCTACTTAAACCCTTTTTCAAAGAGAAGTCGTCGTTCTTTTCGTCTCTCGCTTGTTTTACTCCTAGCAAGCAAAGAGAACCGAATTTTAATTTTTTTTCAGAGAGCGACCGGCTTTTAAAATATGTCATATTGCTACTGTTTATCAATTCTAATAATGTTTATCTTGATCAGCATGATGTAGAAATAGAATAATCTTTTGTAAGAAAAGTTTATTTGCGGAGCAGCTAGAGAAAGTCTGTGAATGGAAGCTTTGTTATCCTATCTAAAATATGAATGTCATCCGTATAAGTATACATTGTTTTACTCGGATTAAAATGTTTCCCCTCAAATCAATTTAATCCAAATTGATCCCATTAGAATACTGCATAAAGAGGCATAGATATAGAAATTATTCCTATTTTACGTTAGCTTTAATTTTAAGTTCTATTCATATTTTTCATTATTGAGGGCAGCCATTGTTTACCTATTTGGATAATTTTTAATGCAAACCAAATTAAAAAAAATATATTAAATGCCGTACCGGTATGTTGCCAATGTAGCTCAGTGGTAGAGCAGCCAGCTGGAGACCGGGAGATCTGTGGTTCAGCTCCCGGCTATGGCATTGAATATTTCAGTCAGTCTCTACTTACCCATTTCTTGTCCTAACGACGCTTGTGTGAAAAAACAATTATCACTAACTGACCATAATAGTTTGCTACACTATGAATCCTGGGTCTTAAAGTACTTTAAGACATTGCAGTCACCATTTGGGTTTGTTATCCCAAAATAACTTGAGATCACTGTGGTTTACCGGGTCAATTGAGAAATTTAATGTCGTACCAGCATATTGCCATGGTAGCTCAGTGGTAGAGCAACCAGCTCGAGCCTGGGAGAGCACTGGTTCAAATCCCGGCTATTGCATTGAATTCTGCAGTCTTGGTCTAACGTATCCTACTCCTATCCTTATGTGAAGAAACAATTAAATTAACACTAATTGACCATAATAGTTGGCTATACTATGAATCCTGGGACTTGAAGTACTCGTACTTACGAACATTGTAAGTCGCCATTGCGGTATATCGATACAAAATAATTTCAGTTCACCTTGTGGTTTACCGGGAAACGTGCGAGTCAGTTGAGAAATTTAAAGCCGGGGATCCGTGTTCAAATTCCAACTGTGACATTGAATTTTTCAGCCTTGCTCTACCTTTCCAAATCGGGCCTACACACGGCTTGTGTAAATAAATTATCAAATATATTTATGCTGTTGCACGACCTCAAAAGTTTATCAAAACTAGGCCTCAGCTTCCTTAAACTTGTAATATAACGTTGAGAATGCAAGCAGCAAAAACTTGAAATGTAGCTGCACGTCCCCCGGAAGGTGAGAGAAGTAGCGTTCCCCTCTGTTCCTTTATCGCGGGATGCGAGGGAAAGAGAGGGAGCATTATCGGTTCAAATTAAAGGGAAGATAGGTCAGAAAGCCGCGTCTTAGCAAAACGCTCCTATCTTCCAGCAATTCCAATTGTTTCAAACTTTGCATACAAACTTCTTTTAATATTCTAGAGAATAGGGATTTTTAAACAACTTATGTTCCCTATTGTCCATACTAAACAACTAGATAGATAGTTAATAATTCTAAAAAATCTGCTGTGCCCCACTCACGTAACTTTCTCTACATCTTTGTAACAAATTATTGTTAATAAGCTCATCTATTTAATACTAAAACATCAGCGGAAACTATCTTACTGCTTAGTTCATTTATAAGTGGAAGGGAAGTAAGTGAATACACTTTACTAAACCGACAATCAAATGTTTTAAAATGTGGTTGCTATGGGATTGAAATCACTTTCTTTGGGTGACCAGGAGTTGACAGGGTCCTGTATGAAAAATCTAAGTATTTAAACAAAAAAATTGGTAGTGTGTAACTACTTATGGCACCGCAGGCGGTGACACTGGTGATACATGAATAAAGATGGGGCACCGGTGGAATACGATGGCGGGGGAAACCGGACAACCCGGAGAAAACCCGCCCCAGCGCCGCTTTGTCCACCACAAATCTCACTTGCAGTCTAAACACTCGGCCACGGCGCGGCCTTTTTAAAACTGAAATCAATAACAATGAAGATCTCGAAAATGGCCAACTCAGAAACAAAAATGTATACGACATAAATTGTGTGTTCTATTTTTTTTTTTGTGTAGTTAATTTTTGTCTATCTCTTGCGGTTTACCATTTATGCAAAATTAAATAAAAATCATCCACAATGAGGAGGTCTTTAGAGGTTATTCCCAGAGAATTCAATATTTACATTTTATTTTGTATGTAAATATCTTAAATATGAGAGATTTTAATCAAAATCGTTAGGGCCATTTTTGAGAAAATATTTTTTTTTCATGTAAACGGTAATTTGGAGTGGGGGATTCTTTTGAACTTCTTCGTGTCCCATCGTTGAAGATACCAAACTTAAATACCAAGTTAAATACCTAACGGTATTATTGTTTTTGAGCTATGCTGTCCACACACACACACACACACACACACACACCACGTACCTTTTTCCAAAAATGCATTGTTTCGATTTAGAGGGACCCAAAGCCTGTATTTCCCGTGAAATCGCGGTATCGAATTTTTTGGTGCAATACAATACCTTCTCTATACACTATTCACATAGTAGTATAGAGAAAGTAAAAATTATCCCCTACATTTCCAGGCATTCTTATTGGTACTGCGTAAAAGCTGTCTGTAACGTGATATTTGAAACGAAATATTGATTTTCAATAAATTGTGAATTTATTCACAACTATACACAATTTCAGTAATGCCTTAAAATGAACGAGTGACTGTACCATATTTACGTCGCATAAGCCTGTGCACCCACTTTTTATGCAGAAGTTCCTAATTTAAGTGAATCACTCGTGAAATTTATAAATTCTTTTCTTTTTGGTAAACAATTTACATTATTTTGTCCGATATTAGTAGTACTACCTGTCTGATGATAGAATACAGTTGTTGGTGTAGCTTGGCACAATTTATACCGGTCAGAGAAGGCTGGAATATATTGCAGAACAGTCTGATGAAAACATCAGCAGTGTGCGTAAATAGGAAGAAGTTAAATGATCCACATGTTAAACTTGCTGTTTTTTCTATCACTAACGAATATTTATTTTCTACTTTGTGAATTTATGACTACGCACGGCAGTGTTTACATTTTGACTTGAATGGAATTCCCCTTACTCAGCTGCTGCATTCCAGTATTACTGGACTGTAAAAGTCATGCACCGAAAGTGATGATGTAATACCGCTTTTATGTTTGAGTTTACGCAAGATTCCATGAGACTTATTCTTCAGATAGAAAATATACTCTTTAGCAAAATTCAAAATTGTCAGATTAATTCCTAACAGCTACAAAGTAACAAATAAAACTTTGGTTTTTTTATAAAATAAAATAAAGCCCCTTGGTAGTGCAGTTTAAAAATTCTGGAACCAAATTTCAATATTGTTTTTCAAACATATCTCTCTTGAAGCTTCTAAATGATTTGCAAAAAATATGTAATTATTTTGGAAAACATATTCAAAAATAATTACTTTTAGGTTTGAATGTTCTATTAATCTATAACAAAGAATTTCTAAGCTATGTACTTAATTTGTTTTACATTAGCTGTAACGGATTTTAATAAATGTCATCCAAAGTAGTTTTAGTGGAAATGTTTAGAGTAACTGACAAAGTAGTATTGAGAAATACTGGAAGAAAGCTAGTTTTAGAGGTAGAGAGCAAAGCTGGACTTCAAAACCAAATTCCAGTGTTGGCAGATACTTCATAATATCTGTGTACACAATTTTATACACTTTGGTGTATAACATGCATTGCTACTCAACCTCTGCATTTTACAAAATTTTCTGTTGCTTCCCCGTAAACTTGGGGATAAATGTACAATTGAATTAATGGTACTGTAATGATATCGTGCGCAGAGGTTTATGAAATACTAAACCGCCTCCTGAACACCCTTACCTAGTAGTAACACGCCACTTTAAATTCTGTTTTACTCTTCTTTTTTCCTTCACTCCTATTACAATATCAAAACAAGGAGTCAAAATTACCGCAACTGCTATACGGTGAATCCCTTACCAATAACCGCTAAACAGGTGATGAGCGTAGCGCTACGCTACCGATCGGAGTAACAGTTCCATAACTTGTAAAAGCTGTAGCAAGACTTACAGGATCTCAGCAATACAGCTCTTTTATCAATCCAAGTCCTTTATCACTCCATTGTGTTAGAAATTTTAAGATTTTTATTTGGCTCTGGGAAATCTGTTTACTTTTACGTGCTTAAATCTCAGTAGCCTTCTACTTGACTGTTTCTCCGAAATCCTACATGCTTTTAGCGAGTTTCATGTCGATTTCTGAATATAGAATTCTTGTTATCATTTATGCATTTTAGTCAAATTTAGATTTTAGTTATGCCATGCCAATATAATACCACTTTTTTGTAATTATTTCCTAGATTTTTACCTCTTTTCTTCATTTCTTTATGTGCCATTTCCCTTTCAGCTTCGAAATTCTTAGCTGATTAATCCCCCTCCCCTCAATGTTGTGCTTTCTATTTTTGGTTCATCGAGTGTTTGAATATTTCCTTTTCAGTTTTTTTTATTTCTTGGCTAATTTATTTTATAACACTTTCTATATTCACCATAACCTATTCTCTATTTTCTTTCATTTCCTAAAATTATTGGTTTACCCTTTTGCTTGTTTCGAATTGTTTCGAATAATTGTTTTTGATTTGCTTATAATCCATTTTCTCTCTTAGCTGCTGTCTCTCTTTCACCTTTTTATGGTCTATAACATCTGTTACTAAAAATAACCGAGAAACTTATAGAATAAGAATTCCATTTCAGGCATTTAGACCGAGATTGTTAGTTTAAGTGGGACAAAGACGTTAAGAGGAAAGTTAATTAGTTTTAAAGCCATCTATGGAGCAACTGAAATTACTTTGGGGAAAAACCAAAAAAGGAAACACAAATGAAATTCTATAAAGTTATGGCTGCGTCTGTCCTGGTGTTAACTTTCAAATAGTGCATAATAAGAAAAACAAAAATATCAGGCATTTTGGCAGCGGGGGTGAAGCTTGAAAAGTATATAAGCATATTTACTAAAACGGAAAAAATAGAGAATGAAACAATAAAGATCATGATGACAAAATGATAAAATTAATCACCTAAATAAATGAATTATCAGCCGATTGAAAAAAAAAAAAAAACTCAATCGCAAGAGGTGTAAGGATAGTAGAGACTGGAAGAGGAGATTACAACACCTAATCCTTGAAAGGGGAAGAAGTAGAAGAACATGTCTATTATTGTCCTGAAATAACCTCTCCAATTCCTAATTTCTCTCATTTTTCTGCTGAATTCTAGCTTACTGTTCCTTTTCTGAATTAGTCTTCGTATATTTTGAATACTTTGGCCTATTTCTTTTACTCTACAATTTCCTTGCTGCTATATTTTCCCTTCTCAACTTTCATATAACTACCGCGTTTTTTTCACCCAATATATTTTCAGTTCTCAAGAACATCCTCATAGTTCAACACCAAAATAAATATATGTCTAGCGAGTACCTGATTTGCTGAAACATTCCCGATGTCTTCTTTCCTCTTTTTCGCTCGCCTTGTGTCTGTGTGGCATGACACCGCCACTCAGGATTTTCTTCCTTCCCTGTCGTGCTGTCAGTGCAAAATTTGGTTCTCAATAAGACTCCTTAGTTCCTTGTGGTCCTCTAAGGTCCCGCATCATTTTATGTGTAATTTGACGACTGATTATTTACCCTAGGGAGGACATCAGATTTTTTCTCAGGGTTATACAGGATGTGAACTAGACCGAAATAATTTGCGAGATTGTGCACGTGACTGATATAAGCAATTTGAGATCGGCGATGCATGTCCCCGGATAAACTTAACGCAGCTACATAACGTTAAACGTGTGGGTATCAGGTGCTGATAAGTCAGTGTTAAAGCAAAGCAGGTTGACAAAATGGCTTAGAATGTCTTTAAACCTGCTGTTCGAGTATAGAAATATCGATTTTTAGCAACTCGTTACTTGTGCTCTCAAGATTTAATGTCGCAAAAATCTGTAAAATCTCGAACTAATCAATTGACAGTGCGTCCCTGAGCTTCATTATCTGCGTTCTTGAGGTAACCTACCCTGGAGGCGTTTTTTCAACTGCTCCGGTGGCTTAATGCGTAATGGGAGAAGCTGCTATCCCAAAGGTCACGAGTTCAATTTCTGTCATTGAGTAAATGCTTTTTATTATTATTTTTTTCATTCCAGACGAAGTGCCGCGATACGTGAACGAGACCCGAACTCGGAAACTATCTTTCACTTGAAAGCCAGTATCATAGCCACTACGCTAGAGAGGTACGTTGTAATATGTTCCTTCGTTTTTCATGTTATGCTCTCGAATGGTTGATAAATTAGTCAGTGGCGTACTGGCACTTCAGAAACTTATAGCCGTTACTTCGACATTTCAATAAGCAGACCATAAGTCTCCATTCGACGTCCGTCGTTATGTACGGGAATATTACTGCACACTGATATTCAGAGACAACACAAATGCACGTGGGTGCAATAAATTTAGAATAACAATTGCATGTGCGTGTGATTAAAATAAAACATTAAAATACAGAATAATGAGTTCCAAATGGTTGGAACTTTACGCTCCAATGTACTGGATTGGCCACTTCTTACGATCACGCGTCACGTACGAAATACTCGATATAAATCCTGCGTAAATAAGCAACCCTCCTCTCACCAAAGTTCCTATATTATTTTGCCAAAACTTAAGACATAATTCAGCTGAATGTCTCTTTACGTTTGGCTGCTCAACTCTCAGTAATTCTCAACTTTATTACTTCTCAGAAATAGACTTCGTGCTTTTGGCGAGTCTGCTTTTGACGGCTAGACTGCAATTCTCGTGAACCATATCTAACGCTAATGTATTTCTGGCTTACATAGTTTACCGGAACCTAATTACTTTCACGATTCCTAATTGCTTTGCTCCAGATTTGTTTCACTGTTTACCCATATATAGTAAAATATTTTGTAATTTGTGATTGAACATATTATCGTTCATTATATACGGAACTATTTATCGTAGTCATTTATCTATTTCCCCATTATTTTCTATAAAATAATTTAATTTAATGCAACCATAATTCCGGTATAGGCTTTCAAAAGAGCTTTAGTGTTTTTTTCTTCGACTACATTTCTCTAAGAAATAAAAAAAATTAATTGTCTCTCTAAACCACACTTCAAATCAAGGTTAGAAGCATATGTCAATTTTACAGAATTTATGGAGAAATTCAGAAGGTGTTTGATGTTAGATTGCAGTAGTTCTGCCATGACACCCAGACTAAACATTATACCAGAAATCTGAAACGTAAAACGCAGCTTCATTCCGGGTTGTACACAAGCATTTCACGGGTACGGAAATCGATATTGTGAGCCAACACCTGGTGTATTTCCACCCCAAAATACACAGCATGATCCTACCTCGTATAACCTTGTAAGCCTCTGGACATGAACTCTGCGAAATAAACCAGCTTCTATGAAACAGCACTGCAGAAGAAAGTTTGGAGTTGTAACATTCCCTCTATCCGTTACCATTTGATAGAGATTCTAAAAAGTATATGAAAGATATGAAGTATTCTCCAAAGGTGCTTAATGAAGCATTTTGAGAAAATACGTAACCCCCAAACTACCCTCTACGTGGAAAAAGTTTCGAACATTTAGGCTTTCTAAAAAAGGGTATAAATATTTTGATTAAGATACTGTATATTAAATATATTCAAATTACGAATACAAACAAAGTGTACATTTTAAGTTTTATGGGAATTATCTCTGAAGTCCTCTTTGCATAACTGGTAAACCGTAAGAAATGGACAAAACCTTAATTCACAAATATATAGATCTCGTCAAAACACACAATGAATCAAATACAGTTTTACTGCGGAGTAAACCATATCTGGAATATTGCTAGTTTTAAATTTAAATATTCCAATACTTATAATTTTCACAAATGGAAAGTCGTTATTTTCTTTTTTTTCATCCTGATGAGAGAGAACCATCACACAGTGATCGCCTTTTAAATTAAATGACTAACGCTTTAACTTGTTTTACTTCTTTATTCACCTCATATGAGGAAATAATATGTAACAAGAACATTTTCATCTTAATACGTATGTAGTAGAGTAATAGGCTATTTTAAAAATAGCTTTATGCAGAAAAAATAGATAAAGTTATGTGAATACATATACAATATATGCGCGCACTTAGATCCTGTTCTAGGAATTCTTGTTTTGGAATCAGGAGGCTTCAAAACAGTATTTGCTCTAAAATTTTTACATCTAGTTTTTGGGGGAAATTTAATTATTTTAATACTTCATTTATTTGAATGAATGAATTAACAAGTGTATTTTATTGAAACAACAGTGTCATACGTTGAGTTTCATTAATCCCACGGATCTACAGAGAGTACGTGATTTGCAATACACAGAATAGTAAGCAATATAAAAAAAAAAAAAAAAAAAAAAAAAAAAAAAAAAAACAATAAGGAATTAAAAGAGTAAACACGAAAATAAAAGGACAAATATTACACAGAGTGATTCAGATGCACTAATATAGCCTATTTTAATAAACAAATGCACTTAAGGGAAATATATAAACTATATAACACCACAGCTATGGCATAGGTATGACAAAATATATATTACATTTACTTGACAGAAGTAAATATACAGACAGCAAATATGTATGAATAAATCTTTGAAATATATAACAGAACAAAGGAAGATTTTTTTTCAGCGTTTGTATTAAAATGTTGTCAGCCTGTAATCAGATGGAAACTAGCCTCTGCATCAGCTATCAATCTCATCTGAGAAGAGGTAAAAATGTAGTTATATGTTTGGTGCCATTGCATTTTTAACCACTTCATTTCAACTCCTCCTTAAATGGGAGAAGGGAAATGAAAGTCCTGGCGTCTAAAATCATGTTTTTGTAGTAGAGGTATGAGGTTGTTCGTGTTTGTAGCGCAAGCTGAAGATGAGGCAGTCATCAAGTGATCGATAAAACCTCGTGTCTACTCCCAGTGGGTAACTATCTTTACATCTTCGTTATTCCACTTGAACGCTTGCCACTCGAGCAATGAGACGAGCTCATTCCCTTGGGTGTTAACTCAGTGCAAGCTCTTGTTCAGAAGAACCTTCGCTGAAAGGAGGCCATTGGAAAAGGAATCCAAATATTTTATGATCGACTAGTTTCCATTAAATACAACATGCATTCGCTGAAATAAAGTATAGGCAAATGCGCAACGCCATAAACAATCAGGGAGCATCGTTTATATTCCTTTAAATAACACTTAAAATCATGAAATCATTAATGTTTACTTTCTCTATACCCACTATGTACATAGTGTATAGAGAAAGTATTGTACTCTACCAACAATTTCGATACCAAGATTTCACCAGAAATATATGTTTTAGGGTCTCCTGTGTTCAAAAAAAAAGTATTTTCAGAAAAAGGTCCGTGTGTGTATGTGTGTGTCCATGTGTACGTGTGTCAGTGTGTCCATGAACACGATAACTCAAAAACGAAAAGTCGGTAAAATACCAAACTTGGTATTTAAGTTTAGTATCTTCCAGGGATGCGACATGAAGATTTTGAGAAAAATGTTCCCACCCTAAACTACCCTTTACATGGAACTTTTTTCGAAAATTTTGATTTTCTAAAAAATGGCCCTAACGATTTGATTAAAATATCGTATATTAAAGATATTTACCTGACAAAAAATGTATATTTTGGTTTTTCTAGCAATAGTCTCTAAAGACTACTATATTCTGAGTGAATTTTAAGGAATTTTGCATAACTGCTAAACCGTAAGCGATAGATAAAAACTTACCACATAAAACATTTAGAGCACATTAAAACACACAATTTATGTTGTCGACATTTTTTTCGTGGGGTTGATCGTTTTTGAGATATCCCTTGATTTTGTTTTCAAGTTCGAAAAAATTAATTTTTCTCATACAGAAATCTGTCAACTCCTGTCCATACAAACAAAGGAACTTCAGCCACATAGCAACCAGCTTTTGACCATCGTTTTAACCTATACTACTCCCTTATTTCCCTCCTACTTACAAGGAAGCGAGTAATAAGACTATCTCTGCTAATTTTTTGTCGATTAGCATGAAGTAAATAGAAGCATGAGCTTTTTTAAACTAATTTGTTGCAGAGATGTAGAGAAAGTCATGAGAATGAAACACATCAGATTTTTACTTTAGCTACACGTAATATGTAAACAGTGTGTAGAGAAAGAACTACATCCCACCCAAAAATTCGATACCAAGATTTCACCGGAGGTAGGTAGGTAGGTTCGGGTAGGATTAGGGTAGGGTAGGTTAGGTAGGTTAGGTAGGTAGTTTATTTGCCAGAACAATACAGAGTTTGTGTAGTAACGTCAACAAATGCATAAATAGCAAAACAAGTTACAAAAACATATTAATTTTACAAGTATAAAACTCTGAAACAGTGTACAATGGATTGGAGAGCAGAACAGTCTTAAGTTTTCTTTTGAATAATGATAAGGGTAAGGTTTTTACATTATTAGGGAGGCTATTAAATAGGTTTAAAGATATAGTTTCAAATGAGTTTTGGACTTTGCTATACTTTCATTTTGTAATGTAAATGTTTTCAGTATTTCTTGTAGAATAATTGTGAACAGAGGAACACAATGTATAAGAATTTATATTAATTTTAACAAATAGTAAACAATTAAGAACATATAAACATACCATCGTCAATATACCCAATTTAATAAAAAAAAGTTTTGAGATGTGTCCTAGGGGATACACCGCTCATAAGCCTAATGGCCTTCTTTTGAAGCACACAAACGTTATTGGCAGAAACATGGTTGCCCCAGAATAAAATACCATAATTCATATGGCTATTTATGTACACATAATATATGCTTTTCAAGGCATTCGAAGTTAAACATTTTTTTTAAAATTCTTAATAAAAGGAGTCCTCTGCTTATTTTACTGTTGATATGGCTATGCCAACCTAAACACGGTTGGATATTAATTCCTAAAAAATTAACAGAGTTAGCAACAGAATCTGAGCTAGATAAATTAACATTAAAAGCTAAATCAACAGTTTTGTTATAATTAACAATAAGGCTATTGTGTGTACAGCAGTTTTCAATTATATAGGATAACATTACAATTTTAGTGTCCATAAGAGTTCTATCTTTAAGAGAGATATTGATTGCCAAATCATCAGCATAGAGGTAGGTCTTTAAACAATTGTCTTGAACATTTAATGGGAGATCATTGATATAAATGATAAAAAACAGGGGTCCAAGTATGGAGTCCTGTGGAACACCATGTTCTACCAATTTGAATTGTGAATGTTTATCATTTACATAAACAGACTGATACCTATTTAATAAATAAAATCTAACCAGTTTCAAACTGTTATCATCAAAACCATAAAATTTAAGTTTTTTAATCAATGTATCATGCGAAACAGTGTCAAAAGCTTTGGTCAGATCAAAAAACCTGCTATGAACGGTGTCCCCTCTTTCAATGCAATAGTATGTTCTGGTCATAAAAGAAACTATGACATCAATAGTACTACGTTTAGTTCTAAAACCAAACTGACTATCTGAAAATAGCGAGTTCTCTTGAAAATATTTAGTAATTTGTTTACTTAACAGAATTTCAAACATCTTACACATTATTGGTAATATACAAATAGGTCTATAATTAATCAATTCATGTTTGTCTCCCTTTTTATGTATGGGTATAACCTGGCATGTTTAAACACACCAGGAAACTCTCTAAACAAATGTTGTAATATAGGTCAGCGGCTCAGAAATAAATGCAGAGGCATGCTTCAGAATGTTTGAATTGAGCCCAAAAACATCAAGACAGGCACTGTTATTTAATGCCAGAATAGCTGAATAAACAGTTTCTACATTCAAACTCGGAAATTTAAAGCTGCATTTAATTTTAGGAATATTATTCATAAATAAAAGCGCCTCATTATTACTGTTAGGTAGAGTTTTAACAATATCTTTTACCTTGTCGATAAAAAAAGAGTTAAAAGTATCAGCAGTCAAGTCAGATTAGCCTTAGAACTCTTATTTGTATAAGTGGATGCCACAGTCCAGATGCATTTTGATTTATTCCTGCTATTCTCAATTAAAGATGAATAATATTGCATTTTTGTAGATTTAAGCATATTTATGTATTTCTTCTTAGTTGCAATATATTTACTTTTCAGTTCAATAAAACCAAAATGTATATACATGTCGTAAAGATATAAGCACTCAGATTTAAAATTCCTAAGTTCAGGAGTGTACCATTTATTTATAGGTTTCTTTTTAAGTTTAATAAAATGACGTGTTAGAGGAAAGCATGTTTCAACTACCTCTAAAAAAGTATTTAGAAAAAAATTAACCTTATCATTAAGTTTAATAATGCTGTACAGCCCAATCCAATTTATATGTCTCAGATGAAAAATAAAATTATGTAGATTAAATTCATTGATCGGACGTATGATACTTAAATTTCTCTGTTCGGCGCTTTTAAGACTACGTTTGTTGTAGTAAAAAAGAGAGCATCATGGTCGGACGGGACAGTGTGATATATTTAGCCTTATATTTGTCATCCTGAATAGAAGTTACAATATTATCTAGACAGGATCCAGTACTACCATTTCTGCCAGTCCTTGTAGGCTGGTGAATAGTCAAGTGTAAACCAAAGTTATTTAAAATATTAGTAAAATCGATAACCACATTGGAGTGTTCAAGAAAGTCCAAGTTAAAATCACCAACTAGCACTATGATATTCCTGCAAGGTGTAAGGAAAAAATAGATCTACTGCAGGTCCAGCATGGGCAATACTGGCTGAAAGAGGAGGATATACTGTTCATCTTGTACCTGCTCCTCTTTCAACAGTTCTTCTAAGGTTCTTAAAAAGAGGATTTTAGTTGAATTATTGGGCATTAGAAAAGAGAGATTAACTCTATATTAGAACTAGTATCAGATTTGTACACAGCATTTAAAAGCGTCTAAACTTCTAAAAAAATCCTCAATTGTAGACCTTGTAGTATCAGGTGCTCTATAAAAGGACACACATAACAAATTAAGAGAACTGATATAACTATTACATATTTCAAAGACAGCTTCTTGTGCTAGGTTGGATACGTCACAAATAGCCATCTTTAATAAAAATAGCAGAGCCACCGTGTTCAATATTAGATCTACAATAGCAACTAGATAAATAATAACCAGGTATTTTAATATTACTGATTTCGTCATATTTCAACCAATGTTCAACAACACACAAAATGTCTACTTCTAGCTCTGTAAGAATAATTGAAATGTAATCAATTTTATTAAATAAACTTTGGACATTATAATACAAGATTTTAGTGCCGTTACGTAACACATTGATATTGGGAACATTTTGAGTGTTAAAGTGCTCTAGGTGACCTGCGCTGGAGGCTGTCTTTTTTTAAAAAGCTTAGTAACCAACACACCCTGTGGCCACATATCAGTTTCCATTGCACGGTCTATATTATCATTAATGATAATCTTAAATGTTGCATATGCATCAGGATATTTAGATTTTAATGTCTCACATTTTGCCTCAGGGAAGCTTTCCTTAACATAAGTCTCTAATTGGTCCACTGTTGTGGTAGGGGCAAGTCTTGAAACAAATAAATATCCTTTCTTGGGAACAGTTGTTAAGCCAGAGTCTTTACTAATAGTCTTTAAACCAACTATTGTTTGTTTGCGTTGTCTGGGGTTTCTTCTGTTCTTACTTACGACTTCACTCCACGGGGTTTCTTTATCTTGTGGACTATCGTCGGTGTCTTGTTGACTTTCACCTGCAGCAGCACTCTTCACCGTCGTACCGTCAAAATGGGCACTTTCATTGCTTGCTTTTCCACTAGATATTATCATCACATTTTCACCATCACATTAACCACATCATTATTAGCAGAATCTGAAATAAGTACATTTGATGTTTGGACATGATGTTCACTAGAGGATAACTGTTCAGAGAGCAATTTAACCCTTTCACGCAATTCACCAATTACCATGTCCTTTTGATGTATAATGTATTTGATAATGCGAATGTCAATTTTATTTTCAGAATCGGCTATTTCACTTAAAAACTTGATTCCATATCAGCTGCATATGTACTCTTATCACATTCACAGCATTGGACACTATTATCGTTAAGCATTTTAATACTGTTTAATTTAGCACAGCTATTGTGAAAAAAGCGTTCACAAATACAGCATTGTAAGCCGTTAACTACTTTGGCTTTACACCTTTTGCAAAATTTATCTTGAACACTAGTCGATCCAAATGTTTTGGGTCTCCCTGAATCCGAAAACAGCATTTTTAGAAAAAGGTCCGTGTGTGCCTGAGTGTCTTAACAGCATTGCTCAAAAACGAAAAGACCGTTCTATACCAAAGTTGGTATTTAAATTCAGTATCTTCCAAGAATGCGGCACGAAGCTTTTCAAGAAAATCTGCCCAACCCCAACTAACTTTACATGCAAAAAATTTCGAAAAATTTGTTTTTCTCAACCAACGATTTTGATTAGAATAATGTATATTATAGATATTTACCTGACAAACAACATTTAGATCTTGAAGTTTCTGGGAATAGCCTCTGCAGACTACTTTATACTGGATGATTTTTACGGAATTGTGTGTGACTGGTAAGACATAAAACAAAATTTATGTAATACACATTTTTTTTTTTTGGACTGGATCATTTTTGAGATATTCCTTGTTAATGGTTTCAGTTTTAAAAAACTTGACCTTTTCTCATATGGGAATTTGTCAACTCCTGTCCATAGAAAAAAGGAACTTCAGTCACATAATAACCTGCTTTTGACTAATACTTCAGCCTATGTCGCTCCCTTATTTCCCTCCTAATTGCATAGAAGCAAGTAATATGACTTTCTGATAATTTTGTTCTGATTAGCATGAAATAATAAGAAGCATAAGTTTCTTAACAATAATTTGTTGCAGAGATGTAGAGGAAGGCATGTGAATGGAACACATCAGATTTGTTTGCTACTCTTTTCAAAAAAAATTTGATGTGTTCCATTCATATGACTTTTTCTACATTTCTATAACAAATTATTATTTCTACGATTATTCCTCTATCTACTCCATGTTAATCGTGATAAATAAAAGCATAAATGTCCTTATTACTTGATTCCTTGTAAGCAGAAGGTAAAAAATCTAAGCAAACCTATTGTTCAAATGTCTATTCTCTTATCTACATCATGCTAATCAAGATAAACATTAGTAGAATTAGTCTTTGTACTAACTTCCGCTATAAGTAGAAAGGGAATAGGAGAATACACAGGTTGAAGCGAAAGTCTCGTTCTTTAAATGTCGTTCGCTATGTGAAACAATTGAAATTCCAATCTCTTTGCTTGCCAGGGCTAAACAAATGAGAAGCGAGAAGAAAGGTGTATTCCCGTCTGTGAAAAGTTTAATTGGCTTAAAATTTAAACCAATAATCCGGAATATATCTACGAAAATCTGATGTGTTACACTCGCATGACCTTCTCTACATCTTCTAAAAATGTTATACATAAGATTATTCTTCTTTCTGCACCTTACTAATGATATAATCATTAGCAGAATGTTCTTATTAATTAGTTCCTTATAATTAGAAAGAAAATAAGGGAATACACTAGGCTAAACCGATAGTCAAATGTTTTTAAAAGCTGTCGTTATTCGATTGTCATTGCAAATTGCTTCTTTGCTTGTCCAGGAGTAGAACAGAAAAACGGACTGCTTCTGTCCCAGAAAAGTATAAGTACTCACATCTGAAACCAAAAACAAGGAATATCTCGGAAACGGTTACGTCCACAGCAAAAATGTAAAGGACAAATTGTGTGCTTTGATCAGATCTATATTTTATGTGCAGTAAGTTTTTGTCTATCTCTTACGTTTAGCAGTTAAGCAAAATTTAGCAAAATTCATCCAGAATAAAGGGATCTTCAGAGATCATTCCCAGAAAATTCAAGACATACAGTTTATTTGGTATGTAAATATCTTTAATATTTGGGATTTTAATCAAAATCGTTAGAGCTATTTTGTAGAAAATCAAAATTTTCGAAAATGTTTCCATGCAAAGGGTAGTTGGGGGTGGGGGGATTTTTCTCAAAATTTTCGTGTTGAATCCCTGGAAGATACTAAACTTAAATACCAAGTTTGGTATGTTACCGACTTTTCATTTTTGAGTTATCGTGTTCAGTCACACGGACGGACACAAACACGGACCATTTTGTGAAAATGCTTTTTTTTGGATATAGGCGACCCCAAAACATATACTTCCGGTGAAATCTCGGTATCGAATTTTGGGTGGAGTGCAATACCTTCTCTATACACTATGTACATAGTACGTATAGAGAAAGTAAAAAAACATGTACATGACATAAATTGTGTTTTAATGAGATCTACATGTTTTGTTTAGTATGTTTTTGTTTGTCTTACTGTTTGCCAGTTATACAGAATGAAGAGATCTTCAGAGGTTATTTCCAGAAAACTCAAGATATACATTTCGTTTCTCATAAAATATCTTAAACATGTGTAGTTTAATCAAAATGGTTACAGCCATTTTAGAGAAAATCAAATGTTAGAAAAACGTTTCATATAAAGGGTAGTTGTGGGTGGGGGGATTTTCGTGTCACATCTTTGGAAGATACTCAACTTAGGTACCAAATTTGGTATTTAACTTTCGTTTTAAGGAGAGACTTTTTTCTAAAAATGCTTTTTTTGTACTTAGGAGACTCCAAAACATATATTTCCGGTGAAATCTCGGTTTCGAATTTTTGAGTGCAGTACAATATCTTCTCTATACACTATATAAATAGTACGCTTAGAGGAAGTAATAAGTCTGTAGAGCCTTATGATTAAAATTAACGATGGGCAGTAACACTATTTCGATATTCAATAGCGACTTTAGCACGGATTCTCAATACTCGATACTCACTCCATTAAAAGCTGAAAAGCGATAACTTATTCACTGAACTGTATTATTAGTAGTTTGCTGTACATAAACGTTTATTAGCTTCTGTAATCCGCAGTTATTCATGTTTGACAGACACGTATTGGCTTCAATATTTGTATTTTGATAATGCCAAAGTCAAACGTCTGCTATTTTTAGTCAATGTTAATAATAATAATAATAAAATATATTTGCATTCACTACATTATCTAACTTATCTGATTTGTTTGTTGTATTCATAGATTTTGCTGATTAGAGTATGTAAATGTAGTGGCTGTGAACGAATCGTCTTGCTAGGCTGTTGCAGAAACGTGATGAATGTTACCTCCCTCCCTCCCTCCCTCCCTCCCTCCCTCCATCCATCCATCCACTCAAAACCTGCCCTAATTCCTCCTCCATGAATTTTTAGTGCTTCAAAAGAACGATTTCAAGAGCTTAAAATATATTAAATGCGAGATATAAAATGATAACAATAAAAATATTTAATTTGGTACGACACAACCTTGACAAAATTGCATTCAGATATTGGAAAAACATGAACGATGCACTCTGCCCGTTTTGCACTATTCTATTGTATGTCATCTTGTCAGACAGATTCTATGATTCCTTTGTTTTTAATCCTATACAATATTGTTTCTGATCACCCGGTAGAACTTACTTTTTATTTGATTAATAACACTTCATTTAGTTGAAAAGTCTAACTCATTTATCATCATTATTATCATTATTATTATTATTATTATTATTATTATTATTATTATTATTATTATTATTATACATTTCATCTTACCTAACCTGCATTCCGTTTCTTCCAAGGATCTCCTCCCATAGCTTTTAACATTTAGCAAAATGAAAATCAAATAACTTATGTTAATATTTTACAGTGCTACGCATGCTATAGCACTTGTTTCAAATGGCTGCACGCTAACTGCTTCTGCTTCACGATCGATGACTTATTTGTCATAGACAATGAATACAAGAGGATACAGGACTCTGGTTTCTCTTAAAACTTGTCTCCAATCATCCTCGGTATTTTCGCTGGCTTGATTCTCATTGTAACCCCAGTAGTAGTAATAATAATAATAATAATACTAATAATAATAAAAACCACTTCTCTCTACATAACTTATCTATTGCATAGGTATAGAATTTCCCGAAAATCTCACGTTTAAAAGGTCTTCTTATTAAAAATTTGATGTGTTCCATTCACATCACTTTTTCTACTATTCTGCAAACTATTTTTACAAGAGATTGTTTTATCATAAGCACAATGAGAGCTCCAACTAGTTGCTCGCGAATTTGTGTACAGAAAAGTTGTAGCTCAAGTAGTATTTATTAAGATTATTTCGAGAATAAAACAATAATGATTAGCCCATATGGACACAAAGAAAATAATCTTCCTAAAATCCCATTTGTTTTGACGTATATCTGCAACGAAACCATTACAGTTTGATGTCCATATCATGAATCATGACCTCATTGCTTACAGAATTTTTTTTTTTTTGTAGTGTTTAACGCCCGCTTTTACTATTTGTGGTACCACAGGCAATGACACTGGTTATACATGGAATGAAGATGGAACACCGGTGGAATGCGTGGCGGGGGAAACCGGTGAACCCGGAAAAAACCCGACCCTGTGCCGCTTTGCCCACCACAAATCTCACACGGGGTCACTTGGGATTGGACCCGGGCCGTCTAGATGAGAGGCGAATTGTCTAACCACTCGGCCACGTTACGGCACAGCCTGCACAGAATTCGTAAACTGGTAGCAAACAATCTCTGTTGTTTTTAGTATTCTGCGGCTTTGAGTTTTCAATTAGTATGTCTATTTCCCCAAAATGTTTTGGAACTTCCGCCATTATCACTGCACAAACATAATATTATTATGAGACGAACATTAGTTCAGAAAAAAAATCAAAAAACAAATGCATCTGGGTGCGATAAATTTAGAAAAACAATTGCGTCGCTATGCTCGGGGCATGAATTGTTTTAAGAGATGAAAACACGAGTTGTATTTGATAAGACAATTCAGCGAAATAGACTATTAATACTTTATAATATATAGGAAGGGAGATTTCATCAGCTTATGATTGTAATATTTACATTAGTTCACAAATGATAGAAGTCACATTCAACCATATTTATTTACCGAATGTTTTTTTTTTTCTTTCTTCCCTACCTCCAGAATTATAATATGGCCGATCGGGACTACACCCAAATGTACGAATATCGATAGCAACAATGATAAGGAACAGTCATCTTATTTCAGCTATTAAATATCGAATTTCGGGGTGGAATAAAATACTTCTGAAAATGTAGCAAATACATTAACTTTAAATGTTATACCTATTTTTTTTTTAAAATATATGTAATAAACCCATTTGAGCAAATATAAAAGTATATATTTAGTATTATTAATTCAAAAGTATAAATAATAATAATTTTTGTAATGTTTAAATAAATAAAGATAATAAGTTATGTTAAAGCACATTTGTTCCCAACCTAATCATAATAATCTATTTGCTGAATCTAAACTATTGGCTTCCTTTTCGGGAATAATTATTTTTTGGAGTAATTGCTCTTTTAGGGAAATTGCTCTGTGATAGGAGATAAATAAATGGAAATAATTTTATATTTAGTACAGCACAATGCGTATAACGCATTTGTTATCTCATTTTGTCTGCTTACTAATAGTATTGTCATAAATAAATCAAGGTCTAATGTGTTTTGAACGGTCCTGAATTATGTCACTTTGGTGTTTACATACAACACTCCATACAGCGGGCAGGGCATAGGCGGGCGATCGTGTGATATGTTACTTAAAAAAGTGAACGTCGGAGATAGAAAATAATTATCCTAAAAACGTGTAATTTTTCTCATGTACATAACTTTAGAAAATAGCGAAAAAACTGGAAATACTGGATACACATATTTGCACTTATTCATCTGTATTTAAATGGAATAAGGAATTCAATCTGGCTACCTCATAGTATTATGCAGGTAAACAAAAGTAGAACGCTCTTATACCTCCTGGATGCAAATAATCTTAGCTCAGTGGAAGCCAGATATTCGCTGTGTTCTTTTCTTCTCTGGCTTTTCTGTTACAGGATTACTTTTGGGATGAAGTTTACATAAACTGAATTGGAGTTCCACTAATTAAAGGCCTTTGTTTCGCTTCTGAAAAGCAACTGCTAAAGTTCCCATGAGACTTACTTTCATTTAGAACAAACATTAGTTAGGCATTGCTTTCTGGCATTCATTCTTTCAGCGAATTCTTCCCGTACCATAAATAAACGTTTGGCTTTCTGAACATACACAAAGTTAGTAACAAAAGGCAGCATAGCCAGAAAACGGAACGAAAATAAGTATTATATTTATAAGGAAATATCTGAACTAACAGATTAAGAACTGAAAATGCAGAAACTGTAAACAATAAAGCGATTCTTCCTTTTCGTTTTGCCAGTATATATCTACTGTTTTCTGTGTTTCTTTCCACCCTCTCTTATTCAGTATTTACACTCACGGAACTACTAAAGCTCATTTACTTTTTAAGCACAGGTCTCAAATTTTAGGAATTTATAAACTAATGCCACCAAGTTTCTACTTTCAACATAAAACAACCTGTTGTTACGTTCACGTTACTTTTCTCTACCCACCATGGTTTATTAATGGCTATAAAATAGCGAAGAGAGCGAATTATTAAACCTACTTCATTACATTTTGCAGAAATAGCTAAAAATAGCTTCATTAAAATGTTGATATCATTAGTTAGTTGCTAAAGCAATAGACAAATGCTTTAAAAGCTGTCTCTAAGCGAGTTTCATGGATTACTCTTCATTGCAAGGCAAAGAGTAAAACACAAGAAACACGGAGGTCTTCCTGTTTGAGAAAAGTATGAATATTTTAAAATTGGATCCAATAAAAATTAATATCTGGAAAACAGTTATTTCCACAACAAAAATATAAAGCATATAAATTTTGTGTTTTGATGATGTCTACACTTTTTGTTTAATATGTTTTTGTGTATCTTTTCCGGTTTACCAGTTATGCAAAAGTCATTCAAAATGAAGAGGACTTTACCTAGGCTATACCCAGTATTCATTTTTTGTCATGTAAATATCCATATTATACGGTATTTTAATCAAAATCGTTACAGCAATTTTTGAGAAGATCAAGACATCGAGAGTTTTCCATATAAAAAACAGTTTGGTGTGCGGGGATTGTCTTAAAAAAATCTTCGCGTTTCACCTTGGAAAATAGGTATTAAACTTACATACCAGGGACTTCTCGTTTTTCAGTTAAGCTGCCCACACACACGCACACACACACATACACACACACACACACACACACACACACACACTCACTCACTCATAGACGGACAAACACGCTGAATTATTTTTTTTTTTTTTTTTTTTTGATTCAGGTTTCCGGTGAAATTTCGGTATCGAATTTTGAATGGAGTGATATACCGTCTCTACTACTAGTGTATAGTACACACGTACACAGAGCACAAATAGTATTTAAAGGGAGTGTCTCCTGATATCCGCTGACCGCTCCGTCACTCTAATTGGGGAAGGAGGAGGGGTTGTAGCTTGCCTGTTGTAGTACACGTTACCTAATCTCGCTTCCAGTTGAGGGAGGTGGCTATACCTATTAGCGAATGAGTTGACAAACCCAGCATAGGTATGCTCTATTGGTTCGATATAGAACACTCACCTGCAAGGTGACAGTATCACAAAAATATTGCACCTTACGACCAGCATTTCCAGGGGAATGTTTAATGTCTTTGAGTGTAATGTAATAATTCGGGAAATGCAACGTTTTAAAAACGAAATAATAATTTTTAGTAACCCTGTACATTACTGATAAATACGAAAAATTACTAAATTAAATGAAAAACAAATGAAACTCTTCATAAAGTCTTACATGAATATGTCACTTGCTAAGATGATTCCATAACAAACTTGCCAAAATAAAAGATGTAGAAACTATATGTGGGAAATATGAAATAGAGAAATATGGTGTTTCCTGGTGCATAAATAGATGGTGTGGTAGTGGTGGTGATGATGATTATGATGATGCTTTGGCAAACACTGGGCATTGTATGCAGTTTCATAGCGCTCAGTCAATTACTGTCAATCCAATCAAGTTATGGTATCTATGCATACTACTCCGTGCATAAACCAAATAACACACAAGTTGATCGACTGTGCTGGCAACATCATAGCAAGCATCTCAAGGTTTCATGCTGTAATATTGCTGCCTATCAATTAATTTGATATTATTGTGCCTAGAAGGACACTGCCGTTTTACAAACAAAATCTGCAACTCCTACTACGATAACGGTATCAAAAATCAGTATATATTATTTTGTTTTAATCAACTCTCAGGTATAGAAGCAAGATGCTTTACACGTTTTATTTCTATGCATATAGTCAACATGAAATCTATTATTTTGACATACAATAGTCATTAGTAACAGACAAACAAACAATTGTGTGCACTCTTTCCTCTATAACCAGATCTCTAAAAGGTTTTTCTTCGTCTATGCACAAACACATCACCTTTAGCATGCTCCTATGATTAGTGAATTTCAAATGCAAATATAACTCTCTTATATTTGCTTTATATTATTCATTAATTCTATGATTTGGAGGTGGTAAAAATCATGCAACATATTCCAAAAAATCGCGGAAACACCAATCTGTCTATTTTTAAACGTAATATTCTATGTTTGTTCCCATAAGCTAGATATTGCTCATTACGAGATGATAAAGGTTTCACTTAAGCCATTAATGTTAATCCTAAAATAATTTTTGCTGTGGTCTTATTTTATCACTAAAGATAACAGAGATAGGTAATTTTATAATTTATTTAATTGCATCCTCAAAGCAAAATGCATACGCGCCTTATAATTAAATAATTATGGAAATATTCCAAACATATAAATCATGTTTCAGAATTTAAGCGCACCGAGAGTTAAGTTTAAAGTGTCTGTATTTTTGTATAGATTCTTCCGGAAATTTTATGTGATTGAATTGCGGATATATTAATATGAATACTTATTACCTTAATCTCAGATTACAAAAAATTTGTTTCTTACTTAATTTAAAACAATTATATATCTTAGAAGTATTTTACTTAAACTAATTAAATTTAGTAATAATATAAATACGTAGTACGTAAATATATTGAAAAATCAGAAAGTTTTACGCACCTCAAAACTTGATAAACTTGGTTGGTATTTTTGTAATTGGAGCTTTGAACAACACACAAATACTTTACCCGAGCATATAGTGTCTTACAGTCTTCCGAATTACCTCACTATATTCTCCTGTGAGCTTTTTGCCATATTATTTGCTCCGGAATACATAATGAAAACTGAACACTGTTACATAATCTTCCCTGACACCACAAGTGCAATTCTAGCTCATAAATAGATATCGCTCAGAAACTCCCTAGTGCAAAAAATGTTACTGCTGAATAATAAACGAATAGACTGCAATACAGATGTGATACTGGCATGGATACCATCCCACAAGGGTATATCCGGCAATGAGAAAACTGATGAAGTTGGAGAAGCAACAAATAACTCTCCTAACCTGACTAACCTCAAAGTTCCACATTACGACTTCTAAAATCTTCTCAAACATGAAATATGTACAAAATGGAGTTCCACATCCAATAGCAAACTAAACACTATAGGCTCCCAACAATAATTTCTGTTACTCGAAAAAACATCTAAAGCGACGTGACCAAGTTTCTCTCAGCAGGCTACGTATTGTATTTATTGCAATTACCCATTCATACCTTCTGACCAAAGAATCTCAGCCTATATGCAAGCATTGTGATGCCACTCTCACAGTTCAGAATATAGTTTCAGAGAGTCCTTCCTACGATGTGCATCGGCTTCAGTGTGGAGTTCCTGCTGATATCTCAGTTGAGACAGTTCAAGTTTTTTTTTTTTTTTTTTTTTTTTGTGCAGCTGAACGTCCTTTAGCCTGGTTGGTCATATCGGACGACGAATGAAATTGGTGAAATGATGCTCAAATGATCTCGAGGTCAAACATTCGTCTTCTCAGGAAAAGGGAAAACCCCGAAAAAAACTTATCCGGGTAACTCACTCTAAGAGAGATTCGAACTCAAGAGCTTTTGAATGTGAAGCAGACATGCTACCACCACATTACCCAGGCGGGCAGTACAAGTCTTGTTACGGGGCTAAGAGTTATTCAGAAGGGAAAAATAAATCATGGTTAATAATGTAAATTATACCAAGAAGGGAAATATAAATGTACATTTAAAATGGGCAGGGAAGAAAGATTTCAAACACGTCTAAGTAGCCGAGTTGTCACGAGCCGGCGAACGACCCCAACAATACCGTTAAGAGAGAAGGACATTGAACTGAAGGGGATGAGAGGACACTGCCCGAGGGGAACATAGATACTACCGCTGGTCAAGGCACTTGGCGTAGAACATCGGCAGAACCAAGATGTGATATTTAGGGTCCGTGGTAGAGCCGAACAGGTTATCTTTGATAGAGAGAGAAGTAGTTATTGTAATACAGACCTGAGTACGGACGATATCATTGCATCAAAATTAATAAGTAACAATATTCACGGTCGCGTAAACTATAGTTTCATAGGAGAAAATTAAGATGAATGCGTGTGTGTTTGACGGCAGATAAAGGCCGAACTAACTGAATAAAAACTTGTGTCGTACCACAACCTGAAAGAGTTTCCAAGCTAGTAAAAATCCTGAGGTAGGGCACTCTCATATTCACACCATTCCTAATACCCAAAACCCGCACCCGGGATACGAACCCGTAACCACGTTACCGCCCCACAGTGGCTTTGAACGATCCAAGAACTGCCATAATATTGTAAAATTTGCAAAAGAAATAAAGTTGTATAATGCATGCTTGTAAATTGATTGACAAATTACAATTTTTAAAATTTATTGTAGTCGCGATATGACTTTATTGCTAAAGTTAGAATAATAAATTAAAAAAAAAAAAACACTTCACGCAGTAACATTTAAATAAATTTGTTACTGAATTATGATATAGTTTTTAAAATACTAGATGTTTTAATCTCTGAAATTAATTATCTTCATAAAACTTTTTGAAAAATTAATATTGTTGCAAGCATATTTTAGCTGCCTATAATATTGAAATAGATTCTTCTGCACTTCAAGGAAATTTTGGATACATGTATTAAAAAAATCTGAGGCGTATGGAATATTTATTAAAGTATAAAAATGTAGTTTTGAGAAAAATTATGTTTTATGAAATAGTACTCGTGTTAGGAAACAGATATGTTGTAAAAACCCTTAAAATATCGATTTTCTATGGAAGTTCAAAAGTTCTAAGGGCCATTGTAATAAGAATTCGATTTTTGACCGATTATATTAAAATGTCCACTCCCAGTGTCCCTTAACTATGCATACAAATGCGCAAAACTGCTTTTATTTTGTTTAATTTTTCAACACATATTTGGCCTTCAGGGATAGACTATTTGCCCATCAGGTGTGAGAGAATGACTTACAAATAACACAAACACAGAAATATACTACACAGACATCCAAGGCCATAGCGGGATTCGAACCTTTTACGGCAGAGCGTCATTGGCAAACGCGTTAAGGATCACATTGATTTTACTTATTAGAAACTAGAGCTCCGTCCACGATATTTAGTAATTGGTTACGCGCTGATCTGTTCTCTACGTCCAAACCTGTTTAAAAGAGATAGGCTCATGTCACTAGATTTGTTGGGAGAATCTAAAACAACTCCTGCAGATGAAATTCCGGCGTCGCTGATATCTATTACGACTCCGGTAACCAACAGCTCATCAGCATACAAACACTGCAGTTTAATTTTTATTTGCTTAATTTAATTGGTTATTGTGGAGTATGCACCCTCTCTCTCCTTCTCACTCTGCATTTGAAACTATGCCTATTTGAAACAACAATAATAATGGTAATTTAATAAAGATCCAATGTTTTGTCCTATCCGTGTTGCGCTCTATCATCAGGTAGCCTTTGCCCCATACCGAGTTTAACTGCCTCACAAGAGAATTTTTCTCGAGCGCTTCTGTTGTGTGTACCAACATTAGTATAAGCTTGGCGAGTTCTCTGTATTAACATGTCACCATTTCTTCAGCAAATAATTGCCCTCTTGGCTATTTCTGATTATTCGCTTTTCGCTGTTTGCCTCTCGAAATCCTTTTTACTTTCTCTAGCTCCGTATGTACAATGTATTCCACCCAAAAATTCGATGTCGAAATTTCACCGAAAATACATGTTTTGGGACCCCCTGAATCCAAAAAGGCAATTCCAGAAAAAGGTCCGTGTGTGTGTCCGTGAACACGATAACTCAAAAACTAAAAGTAGCTAAAATACTAAACTTGGTATTTAAGTTCAGCATCTTTTAGGGATGCGACACGAAGATTTTGAGAAAAATCCCCCCCCACACCAAACTACCCTTTACATGGAACTTTTTTCGAAAAGTTTGATTTTCTTAAAAATGGCTCTAACGATTCTGATTAAAATATCGTATATTAAAGATATTTACCTGACAAATAAAATGTATATCTGGAATTTTCTGGGAATAGCTTCTAAAGACCTGTTTATTCCGGATGAATTTTCCTTAACTTCGCACAACTAGTAAACCGTGAGAGATAGACAATAACTTACTCTACAAAAAATGTAGGCCTTGTTAAAATACACAACTTACGTCATACACATTTTTTTCGTGGAGCTTACCGATTTTGAGGTATTCATTGTTATTAGTTTCAGTTGTACCGTACTTATACTTTTCTCAGACGGGAGTGTCTGTTTTTCTTTTGTTCTACTCCTGGCCAAGAAAAGAAGCGATTTGTAATGACAATCTCATAACGACTTCTTTTAAAACTTTTGACTATCGATTTAGTCTAGTGTATTCCCTTATTTTCTTCCTACTTAGAAGGAACTAAGTAATAAGAACATTGTGCTGAATACTTCGATTAGCAAGGTGCAGAAAGAAGAATAATCTTATGTAAGAAGTTTGTAGAACGGCTAGAGAAAGGCATGTGAGTGTAACACAACATATTTTTAAAATATTGTTATAGGGCACATTCGGAGAACTAGACTTTTACTCTCATTACGTAGTCAAGAGTAGTGTTTTAATTAGATTATTAGGAAACGTTATGGGATTTTAATGTGTTTTTATGAATTCTGAATCATTGTACACAGCTATTATTCGATAGGCATTCTGAGCGTATCTTTTTTGCGATAACATATATGACACAGATGTAGATGTTTGTAGATAAATCATATTATTGTGAGCTTATACTAATAAACCTGCTATGAGTAAAGAGCAGAGGTCGAACATTTCATTGTGCCAACGAACATTTATTTGCATTTTCAGAAAGAAACAAAAATATACATAAATTTAAAAGGTGATAGTAACTTGTCAGTAAGTTAACACTCGTAATTTACCAGAAAAACTAACGATAGATGGTTACAACTGCAAAACAGTAATATCGAATAAAACTGTCATATAACTACAGGAAATTTTTTAATATCCCTAAAACCTTTATCCTATCAGAATTTTGGAATAAATATCTATTCCAAAAGTCACTGGATAGATTTTGTAGATAGTGAGCTAAGTTACAGGTTAAAATTCAAGGCAGAGGGGTATAAGATAAAGGCCGCGTTCGGTCGCTTGTTATGTGGCTGACTAGCCCACGTATAAAACGGCTCTCTCGTTTTTTCCAGGGGCCATCGACCAACTGGTTTGTTTTTCCCATACATCAGTGACAGGGGAACCTTGTTTACGCTGCCCAGATAGACGCTAGCTATAATTACATGCATGCTGCTCTGCGAAAGGCTCATTTCGCGTATGTAGGATATGAAAATGTTCTATAGAATCAGTCCCAACCTGAACTTTCAACAGATATGCTGTAACCAAGTTAAGGAATCAATTAGAAGCCACTGAAAAACGATTTTTATAATAATCATGTTTAAACACAATGAAGGAATACTCAATGAAGAATATGTCCCCCTTGATATACGAAAATACAAACACAGTTTCCTGAGATAAACTGTATTATCCCAAAGAAACCAAGAAGAAAAATTAAAATATTCCGGAAATTAATCTCTCTCTGAAAACACCTATATATGCACAATACGATCAGGAAAAACACACAAATGCGTTTGAGGGTCTTCCCGGAAGTTATGAAAGTTAAATTAGCTTTTAAGGAACAGAGGAGTATTTATTTTAGCGCGAGTGTTAAAAATTTCATTTTTCGGATTTAGGTGCAAAACTGCACCATTATTTAAACTGCCTATTTACAAGTTTTATTCCTTTAGGGCAATTTAACTACGTTTTGATGTCATTTTAAAGTGTCCGGTAATTAAATAATCCTTTATGTAAATTTTAGTCATTTTTCTCTGGTTCGCTGTTTTGTTATTTTCCCATATTCATAAAATGTATATGGTCCCACAAAATGTTTCAGAAAGCAGAATGTGAGTAATAAAATGTGTGGTTAGATTTTTACTTTTTCTACATTGTACATATGTAGAGAAGATATTGCACTCCACATAAAAATTAAGATGCCGAGATTTCACCGGTAATAAACGTTTTAAGGTCCCCTGTACCAAAACTACATGGTCAGTGTGTGTGTATGTATGTATGATCGTGTGTCCCTGTGTCTGTGAACACGATAACTCAAAAACGAAAAGTCAGTAAAATACTGTACTTAGTATTTAAGTTTAGTATCTTCCAAGAATGTGATACGAAGATTTTGAGTAAAATCTCCCACTCCAAACGACCGTTTATATGGAAAAAATCCCAAACTTTGATTTTCTCAAAAATGGCTCAAACGGTTCTGATTAATATTTCGTATATTAAAGATATTTATGTGACGAATAAAATTTATATCATGAATTTTCGGAGAATAATTTCTGAAGACCTCATTATTCTGGCTGAAGTTTGCTGAATTTTATACGAGTACATCTCCTTAAAACACACAATTTATGACTTACATTTTTTTTTGTGTGGATTTGATCGTTTCAGAGATATTCCTTGTTATGCTTTCAATTTTAAAATAATTAAACTTTGCTCAATCTGCCCATGCAAAAAAAGAATAACAAACGGATTTCAATCACCAGTTTTTTAAATATTTTGCTATTGCTTCAGCCTAGTGCACTTCCTCACTTCCCTTGTACTTACAAAGAATCAAATAATGAAGACAATTTCTGCTACGGAGAATCTAGATTATCATGAAGTAGATAAAAGCATAAGCTTTTTAAAACAATTTGTTACAGAGATGTTGAGAAAGTCATGTGAATGAAACAAATATTTTTATAATAACTCCATGGCACGACAGCTCACGGGGAACCTTGGCCTACCGTCCGGCCGCTGCGTCCCCCATCTCGGTCCACTACAGACGTCATGGATGGGGGGCAGTATTGGAGGGTGAGACGTGGTCAGCGGCTCGAGCCCTCCCGGCCGGTTAATGCGGTCCTCATGACCTGGAGCCGCTGTTTCTCCATCAAGTAGCTCCTCAATTGGCCCCCCAGGGACTTTACGAGGCTGAGTGCACCCCGGGCCAGGTCTCCCACGCCGGTACTGGGGAACAAACCCAGGTCTCCCGCTAACACATATTTTTATATTAGTCATAAATTGGTTTTAGGAAATTAATACTATAATCCTGCACTTTTGTAAATTTTTTTCTGCTTTGTAATTAGAAATGTTTATTTTAGGCTATCCAATAACAGAAAATTTTAACCAGACAGTGCCTACAAAGATATTAAGGAATGTAGATTTAAATATAGACATGCAGCTCGATGTCTGTAGGAGAATAGGGATATTGATTTTAGCTAAATTGAATAAATTAATACATGCAGAATTAAAGTCATTTTGAAAGAAATTTGGTATGAATATTACCTATTTTTTCAGTAATTTAGCCTTCTATGTTTAATACTTTAGAAAATAAACGCTGTGTTCGTTTAAAAAAACATGACAAATCGAGGCAATACAGGAAATTATAACGAGAGCGCAGCCTAATTGCATAATGGCGCTGCTATATATAAAGTATTCGTTTTAGACTCTCGAAAAAAGTGTTCCTACCATAAATACCTTAATGACCATATACCTACTTGCGTATATAATGCTAAACTTCAACTACTCAGTTGGCGCTACCAAGAGAGCAGTGCGAAGACGCGTGTAGAACGTTTACATTAATCTGTTAATATTGTCAACTTTTAAAACGAATTAGTGGCATGAGCTTGGCACAGTGAAATCTATCAAATTGATGATCGTTGTATATGATGATATTTCCTATAAAATCTATTTTCTTGATTTAGTATCCATCCAGTGAGTTAAAAACGTTATGCTCCCCTTCCATGCTCTTAGGCTTTTCTGGTGAACAGATCTTCGAGTTATACATGGATTTTCGAAAGCAAGAAAAATAATTTTTACTGAGCAAATTGACATCTGTATTTTTAATTTCCTCCGAATAACTTACTTATATATTCAGAAATGTGTCCTATTACATTTATTTTCATAGAATTGCGAATTATTTCCGACTTAAGAGAAAGATTTCATCTTATGGATTGCTCTATTCCAAATTTGTATTAAAGACAACTGTCTCATTCAAGTGCATTTTCAAGAAACACTTTTATAACACTAACACAATAAAACACGTCAGTCTGAGTTTGACTGAAAAAAAAAACTGATGTGTTCCATTCACATGACTTTCTCTATATTTCTGTAACAAATTATTGTTAATAAGCTTATTCTTTTGTTTATTTCATGCTAATCGAGACAAATTAGCAGAAATAGTATTATTTCTTGCATTATTGTAAGCAGAACCGAAATAAGGGAACACCATAGGATAAAGTAAAGCCAAAAGCTGGTTGCTTTGTGACTGAAGTTCGTTTGTTTGTATGGACACGAGTTGCCAAATTCCTGTATGAGAAAAGTGTAAGTTGTTCAAAGCTGAAACCAAAAACAAAGAATATCTCAAAAACCATCAACTCCACGAAAAAAAATGTATATAGCATAAATTGTGTGTTTTAACGTGTTCTACACGTTTGTGTGTTTAAGTTTTTGTCCATCTTTTACGGTTTAGTACTTATGCAAAATTAATCCAGAATAAAGTAGTCTTAAGAGGCTATTCCCAGAAAGTTGAAGATATACATTTTATTTTTCAGGTAAATATCTTTAACATACGATACTTTAATCAAAATTGCTAGAGCCATTTTTTTTACAAAATCTAAAATTTTCGAAAAAGGTTCTATTTAAAGGGTATTTTTGAGTGGGGAATTTTCTTGATAATCCCCGTGTCACATCCTTGGAAGATAACAAATCTAAATACCAAGTTTGGTTTTTAACGGACTTTTCGTTTTTGAGCTATGCTGCCCAAAGACACACACACTCATTGACATTTTTTTTAAAAATGCTTCTTTTTTTGGATTCAGGAGGCCTCAAAACATGTATTTCCGGTGAAATCTTGGTATCGAATTTTTGGATGCATTACAATACCTATGTATATAGCACGTATAGAGTAAATAACAAATAGAAAGTTCTGCTTTGGCAACCATGTTGGATTAAAACTTTCATGTCAGTTTTTACAAATATGTAAAGTGTTATATTCCTTTAGTGCAATTTAAATCTCACTAAAACATTTTAGGCTGCTAAACGAAAATAGTACGCTTGTACGCTCCATGGGACGAAATGGATGTAAATGTACTCAACTGGACTGTGAGAAAGGACACATAGTGATCGCTGTACGCTACTGGGTGGCGGCAGGTTATATACAAGCGATAAAAGTAGTTTTCTATCTCATGTTGCGCATGTAAATTAAATCAAATCACGCTATTGACCTCAAATAAGATGCCTCAAATTTACATTTTGTATTTGTTTAAAAATAAGTACCTTTTATAAAATTAGCTAATTTCTGTACGTAAACTGCAAAGTTTTAAGTTTATAAATCTGAACTTCCAAGCTCAGTTACTCAACTGAGACAAAATTAACTCTTGCCAGCCAATCCTCTCGCTGCAAGCTAACATTTACATGGATGATTTATATTTAATTTTTATTTTATTTATCTATTTTCTCAAATTAGCCTCTAACGATTTTAATTAAAACCACAAATATTAAAAATATTTATTGCAAATAAGATGTACTCGTATAACAGAATTTTCTAGGAATAACTGTAAAATCCTCTTCATTTGGAAATACATTATATAACGCTACAGGTAAATTATATATAAAAGATATCTTTAAAGTATACAACATATTAAATACATTTTATGTCTTATCAGACGTTTCAAATATACCTATTATAACACGTGTCCTGAGATTGACAGATTTGATGTTTGCCTGTACTGCTTATCGGCCCACCGGTGATCTGACGGAACTTCGCTGATATGCTGTTCGGGTCACCTTAGAGGAAATAATACAAAATATCCTTTTACAAAACTTTGCACACTTTAACAACTAGAAAGTTATTCTTGTTTTTAAATGTTTCTTTTTCTTTTTCTCTTATCTCTTGTTTTTCTTCTATGCACACGTTCCCCTACTACTTTGTTTACAAAACAAACAAACAAAAACACACATATTGGCGTAGCCTTTCCACAGTTTAAACACTGCAGTATTAAACATTCATTCTTGAATGTGTTTTTCATTGAAACAACTGCTACACATCATAGGTTTTCCTGGGCAGTCATTGTAGGATGTTTTAACTTTCTTGGTTTTGTTGTCTACTTTTTTTTTTGAGCGAATACGTTTTTGTAGCACAACGTGTAGTGTCACTGAATATTCTTGCTGGACCCTCATTTTTTTTTTTTCAATTTTCTTAATGGAGGAGTGGCACACGGAGCATATCTTTACATAAATGCAAGACAATTGCTTGTTTGAAACTTTTTCCTCGAAATATTCTGTTTACAATACAGAATCCAGGCATTTACCACAGAAGCCCCTACTAGGAGTTCCATTGCAAATTTTCTCCACTATGTCACCCCATTTCTCAATGGTGAATAATACCAAGATATCTGGTCACCTATATCAACACTTTTTATCTTATTGTACTCTAATACAGTCTTTCATTATAGCTTCTCCCTTGCTGTGCTTTTTCCCAGGATCCTCTAAAATATCAGTCTATTTAGGAACTCTCCTTTTATCCAGTGAGTTACAAATTTTAACTCCTTATCGTTCTCTGCTCCACATATATCCTGCTTTATTTGGACGAATTGTTCCACAGAGAAGCATTCGAGGTGTGATCAAAAATTTTCCGGAATGGCTTCACAACAATGCTGAAGCTCAAATTTCTTTAATTCTTACACAAACTGTACATGCAGTGTTTCTTCCCGATAAAAATGAGAGGTCCCGTGACTTCCTGTGACCATGCAGTGACGAGTTAAGACGCTCTGAAGTGAACACGTGTTTTGCATGTACAGCGATTTTACCACGTAGCAAAAATGTCACATTACGAAGAACAAGGAACGAACAGCAAATTTTGCTTTAAACTCGGTAAAACTCTAACAGAAGCTTATGAAATGTTAAGAACAGCTAATGGGAGGAAGTTATTGGAAAAACTCGAGCATTTGAGTCATTTTTGAAATATAAAAGTAGTGCAACATCAGTTATAGATGCAGATCGTTCGGGGCGGCCATGTTCCAGAAAATCTGCTAAAAATATCAACCAGGTGAGGGAAATGATCTTAAATGATAGGTGCATTACAATAAGAGAACTTAATGAATCATTAGGACTCTCCTTCGGAAGTGTTCAAAACATTCTGAAAGATAATTTGGACACGAGAAGAACTGCCGCCAAGTTAAGGCCCGACTACTTTCAAATGACCAAAAGGAAAGTCGGGTGATTGCCTGCACAGATCTTAAAGAACACCTATAAAATGACCCACAATTTATGGAGAACATTATTACTGGTGATGAAACATGGATTTTTGGGTATGGTCCAGAAACGAAGGAACAATCTTCACAATGGAAGAGTCAATTGTCACGTGACCAATAGGCGCTACAAGAAGCAGGTCAGGGCGCGAAAATTCGTCTAATGGGAAGACACCACACTTAGAAGGTCTGAGAATTATAAAAGGACGAGGAAATCACCTTCAGTCCAGTCTACTTCGGCAGAGTGGTTCATTTCAAATGTGTGTGCGTGTTGGTCACAGTTAATTTTGGATTACGCCACTTTTACAGCCGGCAGGGTCCCGAAGGACTATTGTTATATGCACGGTGTTTATGGCAGAAATGTGTGACGTTATTTTCTGATATAGTAACATTCTTGTGAGTGTTATTCCACAGTAGCAAAAAAATAGACTATTGTATCTCTTTTTCCACTAAATGAGTTAGCAGCGTGGTCGCCGAATTTGAGCTCACCGAGTAGCCGTAAACAGCAGAAGAAATCACTATTCAAAGTTACTGTTTTATATTGTTTTTACAATTGGATTCCGAATTGAGGTATAATTTTAACAACGCATTACCATTATCAAAGTTACATAGCGTATCGTGAGCTTTATCGAAATAGGAGTCATCACCACCTTCATTTAAATCCAAAAATGATCTTGAAACTTGGTGATTGAAAACTGGATCATCGTCAAACACAGGAGAAAACTTGCAAGCCACTGGTCACTTTGATTACGTAGTAGTTCACAAAATAGTGTATTCCCTCTTTATCTATTGGTGTACTACATCTTCATTTCCCTGTTACAAGCAGTCCAGATGTAGATGGATCCATTCATAGCTAAACATGCAATGAAACGTAATTAGAACTGGCGCCCTACCATAATTATTATAATACATAAACAATCATCTCATAAAACGTAAACAACACTTTGGTGAACACCTTAAAGCAGCTACTCTTGCCTGTTAGAGTAACAAACGACGGTGTGTGTATTTTAATGTCCAACAATAACTGATCTGTTTTCTGCACTGTTTTGATACAGGAGCGTAGCACAACAAACGGGACCAGGGTTATCCGAACAAGCACGAAAAACTGTTATCAGGCCACTGGTGGACTGGACGGAAACAATAGCATATTTCAATTATCTCACGCTGAAAAAACAACGATATGAGACTTTTATATCTTAGAATTTGACGTAATAGTTGTTCCGATGAGTAAGAAAGAACCGCGTCGGAGCACATTGTGAGCCGAGCCGCAGGGATCATGTTGTTGATAAACAATCAAGTTACTGTTTTTTAAATCTCCGTGATATTTAGCTGTTTTTGCCATGATTTCCTTTTTCTATAACTAAAATTGCCACGCAGTAATTCCCGAAAATGTTAATAATCTAATGACATTCTTCTCGGCCAGCAAGTGGGAATGAGGGTGAAGGACCGGTTTCTGCATCAAGCTGCACCCTTCACCCTCCTACAAGCCGTAGCTGAAAAGAAATTATCTTGATTAAAATGAATGAGATTTCGCAATGACCCGCAGTAAGAATAAATTTATACCAATTAATAAGCAATAGAAAATAGGGGATATTTTGTGAATGTAACAGAAACTGAGGTAAGTAGGTAGGTAGTTGTGTGGGTGGGCATGCAGGAAGGTAGGTAGATATTGTGGCCGCGCCGTGGCCGAATGGTTAGACCCTTCACCTAGGCGGCCTTGGTTCGATCTCAAGCGACCGCATGTTGAATTTGTAGGGTTTTTTTCTCCGGGTTTTCTGGTTTCCCCCGCCATGGTATTCCACCAATGCTCCATCTTTATTCCATGTATCATTCGTGTCATCGCCTGCGGTGCCGAAATAGTAATACCGGGTGTTAAACACTACCATTAATAAATACAAAGGTAGGTATATAGGTAGACCTCTTTGTGTGTGTATATTGCATTATTCCTATAAGTGGTTCATCCGATAAAAGGTGAATGACAATTTGATTTTCTTCCTCATGCGGAATTATTTAAAATAAATTACCTTTATAGTAAATTATCTAGGGTTTATGGAAATGGTGATGCTTGTAAGCAATATCTCTCGGTGAAAAACTGGATGTGCAAAATCGTTTCTTCAGTTGATTGTATATCTACCTACTAATCAATTACATCTAGTATTTACTAGTGAATCTATTCTGAGCGTGTCTCTAATCTGTATTAGATTCCAAGCTGGCGCAATAGTAAGACAATCTTTTTGTTCATATTAGAACACACAGCTACAAGCGCGCTGTCTGATAGAAAGCCAGGTTAATCGGGCTTCTGAACCAAAAACCGTGAACCCCTTCTTCTCCCTTCAAACAAATATAGTTTCGTAAGCTATTCATTCTTATTACTTTCTCTAACATGTAAAACATTCATAGTAAGTAGAGAATGGGTTGCAGTCCACCTAGAAACACGATACCGAGATTACAGGAGAAATACACGTTTTGATACATAGCAGGCTTAAGTAAGCATCTGGGTGTATCTGTGAAATGTGCAGCTGGAAAACCAAAACAAGTTAATAAATAAATGTACCATTTAAGTTGAGTATCTTCCAGAGATGCTACAAGTAAACTTTCAGGACATTGCCCCGCTCCAATCTACCATTTACATGATATTTTTCGAAACTTATATTTCTATTAAATATTGCTCTAACGATTTTTATTAAAATCCAATATTTACATGCCAAATAAAATGTATATCTTAAATTTTCTGGCTGTAGCCTCTGAAGTCCTCTTCATTGTAGATGACTTTTGTATAACTTGTAGACACACACACACACACACACACACACACACACACACACACACATACGCACATGACTCTCCGTATTTGGCGTACGTAAATATCTCTTGGTGGGTTAAACGTTGCATAATTCAACTGGATTATTTCACGTTAAACCCGCAGGTGGAGAACTGAGAAAAATATAGACCTCCATGATACTCCTATTAACGAGCGCGATCTGGTCACTTATCTACGCTGATAACAAGAGGGGTATAACGAAGTTTGCTCTCGCCAGTTCTCCACTGGTCGGTTTTAACTTGAAACAGCTCCGTTCAGTTGTGCAACTCTTTTAACGCACTGAAAAATAACTGCACAGACAAAAACTGAGCTGCTGGGCTAACCGGTACATGTTTTGAAGACCCTGTAACCCGTAAAAGCAAATACCTGTGTGTATCTATGTGTCTTATGTGAAGAGCATAACCCAAAAAATGTGAAGTATCTTATAAATATGAAACCTGATATTTAACTTGATAGCTTATAGGTTGCGACCAGAAGATTTTGAAGAAAATACTGTAACCCAAACTACTATTCATGTGAAAAAGAGTGACTCGCTTGATTTTATAAACATTAATGCTAATAATTTTGAATAAAGACCATTTATCTATGATATTTCCATGACAAGATATAGATATATACTGAATTTATGGAAGTATATTTAAAATCCTCTTCATTTCGGAGGACTTTTGTATAATTATGTACAACTAATAAATATTCATATTCAAAACCTACCTCACAAACATTGTAAACCCCTTTAAAACACCATATTTATTTAAGATAATGTTAGTACCTACCATCAACAGATATTTACAAGAAACCCGCTGTTATCACTTTGAAAGATGTATGTTTTAAAATGCTTTGGACCTTCAGTTGTTTGCTGCGCTAACATGGAAATAGTACCTACTTAAATTTAAAGCCAGCAATATGCAGCCCCTATCAATTTGGCTTGCTTTGTTCTCCTCGTACACTCAAAGACATTAAAAAAAAAACAAAAAACAACCCTGGAAATACTTATCGTAAGATCGGGTGTTTTCGCTGACTCCACCCATGCCGTCCATTATTTCTATGCTCTGGGAAAGGGATGAACATGAAAGATAAATTGCGATAAATGAAGCTCCCGAGTTGCGATCCCTAAATTTTCTGGTTAGACAACATCGGGTGTTACAAAATTAGTTTAATATTTTTTCTGCGCTAGATTCCGAAGTTTTAATGCCAAGGCAATTCGCGCACGTGGTACACTAATTTACCTCTTTGCTTATACAAGTCAACCTGTTCTGATAGTGCGCCAAGCAGGCTGGATTGTCTAATCGCTTTTGCGTTTTCTTACTAGGGTGGTATGTTGTACCACAGTAGCACCAATAAAAATCGTACTAAGACCCGAGTATCGTCAAACGTTCACATTTTCAGCAAAATAATATCGCCAACCATATTTTTATTGTCTGCGAGTTTACATACAACAAAATATGTAAGTTAACTATTTCTGCAAAGCTTATATCGATTAGCAGAAGAAAATAAAAAAAACTAACATTTAAAGCAGCTTTTAGAAACTATATAAAAAGGAACGATAAAGCGTAAAAATAGCTATGTGAATGTAACAAATCAGATTTTTCGAAAATTCACGAGGTAAATAAAATGTGTCAAGAGATTCTAAAGCGGAAAAATAATTACATATGACATATTACGCAGAAAATTTTATATTTAATCTTTTTTATACAGCGAACCAGTTTTTTTTTTTTTTTTTTTTGTTTGTCGTTATCCACATTTCTTAAAATCTTACAGACTTAAGAAGTGTAAGAGACATGCAGCACATGTTATGAAAAACTCTAATGTAACTCAGTAATATAACTACTCAGACAATGTAGATGTAATTTCTTATATCCCTAAGGCATCGTCAGATATTTTTAAGTAAACAAACAGGTTTTGTGCTTAACTGCTTGGTTGCTGTGCAGCAAGTAATAAAGTAAATTGCTTTACATGTACGTACGACATGTTCACTAAACATTCTTTAAGATTAACATAATGTAGTGATCTATGTAGAGTTTGTAGAGTAAACTCTCCCCGAGGTATTCCCTGTAATTGGTTTAAAGTTTTAACCACTTAAACGTTTCTCACATTTCACTTCATCTCTCTTTTGTTTTACTCCTGGTCATGCAAAGCGAACCAAATGTCTATTGTTTCGCATTCGGAACAGCCTAACTATCGCTTTACCCTAGTATCTTTCAGAACAATACTTTGTAGTAGTCAAATATGGTTGCTATGTGATTGAAGTTCTTTTCTTTCTATGGACACGAGTTGACAAATTTCTGTATGAGAAAAGTAAGTTTTTCAAAGCTGAAATAAACAACAAGGAATATCTAAAAAACGAACAACTCCACGAAAATAATATGTATAACAAAGTGTGTGTCTTAACGTACTCTACATTTGTTGTGTAGTAAGTTTTTGTCCATCTCTTACGATTCAGCAGTTATGCAAAATTCCGTAAAATGTATCCAGAATAAAGTAGTCTTCAAATGTTATTCCTAGAAAATTCAAGAAAAACATTTTATTTTTTTAGGTAAATATCTTTAATATACGATATTTTAATCAAAATCGTTAGAGCCATTTTTAAGAAAATAAAGCATTTCGAAAAAAGGTTCCATGTAAAGGGTAGTTGGGGTGAGGGGATTTTTTTGAAAATCTTCGTGTAGAATCCTTGGAAGATACGACATTTAAATACCAGGTTTGGTATTCAGCGGTCTTTTCGTTTTTGAGGTATGCTGTCTACAGACACATAGACAGACAGACAGACAGACAAACACACACACACACGGACCTTTTTGTAAAAATGCTTTTTTTGTATTCAGGGGGTCTTAAAACATGTATTTGAGCTGAAATCTCGGTATCGAATTTTTGGGTGGAATACAATACTTCCTCTATACACTATATACATAGTACGTGTAAGTAAATATATATGCTATTATAAAATTAATACCTAATAATACCTAGGAATACTTCGGCAACGTTTAACTCCATAACTATATTTTGGCAAAAATTGGTTTGATGAGATCTACATTTTCTGTCTGTAAGGATTTTCTCTGCCTCTTATGGTTCACCAGTTACTCGAAAGTCACCCAGAATGAAAATAACTTCATAGGCAATTCCCATAAAATTCAAGACATACATTTAATTATTGGAACCAGTAGAAAAATTCAAGGCCACAGTAAATATTTGATCACGGTTCTCCCGCTTTTCGTGCAATTGCTCTAATAATAATAATAATAATAATAATAATAATAATAATAATAATAATAATAACTCATAGCACGACAGCTCACAAGGAACCTTACCCTACCGCCCGGCCGCTGCATCCCCCCATCTCGGTCCATGACAAGACGTCATGGATGGGGTGCAGTATGGGAGGGTGAGTCATGGTCAGCGCTTTGAAACCCCCCGGACGGTTAATGCGGTCATCAATATCTAGAGCCGCTACTTGTCCATCAAGTAGCTTTTCAATTGGACCCACAGGGACTTCATGCGGCTGAGTGCACCCCGAGCCAGATCTCCCAGCAGAGGAAAAATCCACACGCCGGTACCTGGGAATCGAACCCAGGTCTCCCACTTGGTAAGCAGCTGCGCTACCACCACGCCAAGGAGAAGACCTTAAACATATTTAAATGAACATTATTAGAGGTCCTTTTAAGATAATCAACATTTTCGAAAAATGTTGACATTTGTCCGATGATTGGTTAGGAAGCCATGTATACATTTTTGGTAACGCCTTGGAACAATATGAAATATGTAGGTACTGAGGTAAATATCATGTTTATTATTATTTGATAACGCTACTGAAACCTTTATTAAGGTCTCATTATCATCTTGAAAATTCATTACCGTAGCTGACTAACGAGTTTGTAAACCGACCGGAGAATAAAGCGCATCTTAAATAACGTGCTAAGAGAGCACTGTTCTATTCTCCTCCATCACAACACTCTCTCCAATATTCGTTGAATAAGGCTCCGGAGCCTGGAATTTTCAGGAACCAACTCAGTCCCCAAGGAATTCATTTCAATATAATTTACAGCCTATTACTAAAGTCGGATCATAAACTTTCCCGGGCTGCATAAGAGATAGTGATTAAGAATGCGAGCACGTTATTATTCCATATATCACTCCGTAATTAATACTCCAGGACGCCTTTCGCACTCTGCCTAGGGCGTGATGAAAGAGCGCCATCTTGTAACCGTGCTTCGGAAACAAAAGTAACTAAGCGTCTGTCACAAAGAATTTAAAAGAGAAGCACAACGTGTGTGCATGTGCGTGTACGTCTGTAGACAGCATAGCTCAAAAACGAAAAGACCGTTAAATACCAAACTTGCTATTTCAGTTTAGTAGGTATCTTCCAAGGATACGACATGATTTTCAAGGAAATCTCCCGCACCCCAAACTACCCTTACATGGAAATATTTTCTAAAATTTTCATTTTCTCAAAACTGGCACTATGATTTTGATTAGCGTATCTTATATTTAAGATATTTACATGCCAAATAAAATGTATGTCTTGAACTTTCTGGGAATTGCGTCTAAATACCTCTTTATTCCGGATGATTTTTACTGAATTTGGCATACATGGTAAACCGCAAGAGATAGATAAAAATCTGATGTGTTCCATTCACATGACTTTCTCTATATCACTGCAACAAATTATTCCATTTACTTCATCTAATGGAGCAAAAATTAGCAGAAATAGTGTTATTACCTGCTTCCTTGTTAGTACAAGCGAAATAAGGAGGCACCATAGGTTAAAGTGATAGTCGAAAGCTGGTTGCACTGCGCCTGAAGTTTCTTTGTTTGTATGGACACAAGTTCACAAAGTCCTGTATGAGAAAAGTATAAGTTTTTATAGCTGAAAACAAAAACAAGGAATATGTCAAAAACAATCAACTCCACGAAAAAAAATGCATATAACATAAATTATGTATTTTAAAGTGCTCTGCATTTGTTGTGTGGTAAGCTTTTGTCCATCTCTTAGGGTTTAGAAGTTATGCCAAATTTCGTAAATTTGACCGAGAATATAGCAGTCTTCAGAGGCTATTCCCAGAAAATTCAAAATATAGATACACTTTATTTGTCAGGTTAATATATTCAATATACTATATTTTAATCAAAATCGGTGGAGCCATTTTTTAGAAAATCTAAATTTTCGAAATAAGTTCTATGTAAAGGGTAGTTGGGGGTGGGGGGATTTTTCTCAAAATCTTCGTGACGCATCCTTAGAACATACTAAACGTAAATACCAAGTTTCGTATTTTACCGACTTTTCGTTTTTGAGTTATCGTGTTCACAGACACACGGACACACACACGAACCTTTTTCTGAAAATACTTTTTTTGGATACAGGGGACCTTAAAACATATATTTCCGGTGAAATCTTGGTATCTAATTTTTAGGTGGAGTGCAATACCTTCTCTATGCACTATGTACATAGTACGTGTAGAGAAAGTAAAGAACTGTAGGTCACGATTAAAACACACAACTTATGTCGCATACATTTTTTTATGGAGTTGGCCATTTTCGAGATATTTCTAGTTATCGACTTCAGTTTTAAAGTACTTAAACCTTTCTCAACGCTTGGCCACGCAAACAAACGGATTTCAGTCCCATAGCAACCACATTTTAGAACATTTGACTGTCAGTTTAGCCTACTCTATGCCCTTATTTCCACTCTACTTATAAAGGAACCGTTTGTGTTAATGTTTTAGCACTAAATATATAGAAGAATAAGCTTATTAACAATAATTGTTACAGTGGTTTAGAGAAAGTCATGTAATGGAGCACATCAGGTTATTAATTGAAGCAAACTCTTTTAAAATCGTTTCATTGATCTAATGCAAATGTGAACAACTTCTGAAAACGAGAAAATCATGTTTCATAAACTATTCTTATTTTACATCTTAAACCAGGCATGCACAAAGGTACTTCTTGTGAGGTACTGACGTCAAAAATCCCCCCCCCCGACTCCAATCAATATGGGGAAATGTTGACGAGTCACATACTTTTCATATATACCTCCAGTACTCGATAGCGAATATATTGCTTTTAAGCAAACAAATAGAATATACGTTAGGAAATGAGGGGAGTAGCATTTTGAAAACATTTTCAAAATCCCCAATATCTAAAAATCAAATTGTTTCTCAAAAGTGAATTAACTAGAATTTGGGAGTTATTTAAACCAGTTCAAGTTTCATTTTCCATATTGCAATTATTTGTATTAAATTTAACGCAAATATTTAGCTCTACATGCATTAGTGAGCAAATCTTCTGTACAATGAATAATATTAAAAACCAGCATTCGCATAGACTTCGCAATCATATGGTTCATCCCTAAGGCCTCCTTAGCAGCAGATATTGATGGATTCGTCCAAAATAAACTTAACACCAAAGTAAAGGGAAAAAATGCAACACAAGATGCAAATGAGGAAGGTCTTATTTTACAAACATTGCATTACGTCGCATAGCAGCGTATCCCAATGCTTCACACGGAGTGGAATGACTTTCTGCGTCTTCCCCTCTGTTTCTTTAATCTGGAAATGCCTCTATGGAAATCTTCGTCTCTGTTCATATTTGTATATACATAAATGTTCATAAGTGTTTTCCATAATAGAATAATATAAATTCTAAACTTTCAGAAAATATATAATTGTTCCTCACTTGGTATATTAAGCTATCAATTAACTGAAGCAGGACAGGTGCATGCTCAATGCGCAGAAACATACTACTTGTTATTTCGAAAACATTTTTCACCATTTTTCCGTACTCATAATCAAAGCATGTATTTATTTCCAGGGCCCCCCCCCCTATTGTTTTGTTCTCTGAGCATGCGGTTGACATCACTCCTCATGGGCTTATCGCGCTGTGTAAACAATCTCTGCCATCTATGACACTCCTGTCGTCATATACCACACTAAATTCCATCATGCTGCATTGATTAACCGAAAATTTGCTCTCGATTTTGTTAGTGTTAAAAATAATGCTTTACTCATAAAATTCAACACTATGCTATATAGATACTAATTTGCTGCAACATTTCTTTATTTCTCTATATGCACTATGTACATAGTGTATAGAGAAGGTAGTGTCTTGCACCCAAAAATTTAATACAGAGATTTCACCGTAAATACATGTTTTAGGTACCTCTTACTCCAAAAAAATTTGGAAAAAGGACCGTGTGTGTGCGTCTATACGTCTAGACAGCATAGCTGAAAAACGAAAAAAACGTTAAATACTTGGTAATTAAGTTTGGTATCTTTCAAGAATACGACACGAAGATTTTCAAGAAAATCCCCCCACCTCATACTACCCTTTACATTGAAAAAAATTAAAAGAAAAATGTTTATTTTTTCAAAAATGACTAACTATTTTGATTAAAATCTCTTATATTTAAGATATTTAAATGCCAAATGAAAGGTATATCTTGACTTTTCTGGGAATAGCCTCTAAAGACCTCTTTATTCTGAATATTTATTGAAATTTGTATAGCTGGTAAACCGTTAGAAATAGACATAAACTTATTGCACAAAAATGTAGATCACGATAAAGCAAACAATTTATGTAATATATACATTTTTTTCGTGGAGTTTTCGAGATATTCCTCATTATTGACCGTTTCTGCTAATGTTTTAGCATTAAATAGATAGAATAAGCTTATTAATAATTTGTTACAGAGATATAGAGAAAGACATGTAAATGGAGCACATCAGATTTGTTGTTATTCTTTTCTTATAGCTTAACGTCCATTAACCTGGTTAGTCATATCGTAGGATGAATGAAATTGGTGAAATTATGCTCACATGGTCTCAAGATCAATGAAGCTTAAAGTTACTCAACATTCGTATTTTCAGGATGTAAACCTTATCCGGGTAAATCACCTTAAGCGAGATTCGAACTCGCGACCTGTTGAATGTACGGAAGATACATCACACTACCCAGGCAGCCCGCAACATATTTGTGTTGCCTTTCAAAACACATTAAAAAAAGTACATATGCTTAATAAAAATAATACCAGAATATCATAAGTAGGTTATTAACTTTTGAAGAATATTCTGAAAATGTTTTTTATTTATTATTTTTTATTTAGTTGGTCCCAAAACTTCCATTCCCGATGAAATCTGGTATCGAATTATTGAGTGGAATGCAGTAACTTCTCTACCTACTATGCACACTGAATATCCGTGCTTTAGAAAGTAAAAATAAATTCAAGAACTTCTTTAAAATGTTATAATTGGAAGAATTTAAAAAAAAAAAATCAGATGTGTTCCTTCACATGACTTTCTCCACATCTCTGCAACAAATTATTCTATTTACTTTATCTAATCAAAAACCAATTAGCAGAAATAGTCCTATTACTTGCTTCCTTGTTAGCAGAAGCGAAATAAGGGAGTACCATAGGTTAAAGTGATAGTCAAAAGCTGGTTGCTATGTGACTGAAGTTCCTTTGTTTGTATGGACAGTAGTTGACAAATTCCTGTGTGAGAAATATTTATTTTTCAAAGCTGAAACCAAACACAAGGAATATCTAAAAAACGATCAACTTTAAGAAAAAAATGTATATAACATAAATTGTGTGCTTTAACGTGCTCTACATTTTTGTTTTAAGTTTTCATCCATCTCTTACGGTTTAGCAGTTATGCAAAATTCCCTAAACTTCATCCAGAATAAAGTAGTCTTCAGATGCTATTCCCAGAAAATTAAAGATATACATTTTATTTGTCAGGTAAATATCCTTATTACACGAAATTTTAATCAAAATCGTTAGAGCCATTTTTGAGAAAATCAAAATTTTCGAAAAAAGTTTCATGTAAAGGGTAGTTTGGGGTGGGGTGATTTTTCTCAAAATCTTCGTGTCGCATCCTTGGACGATACCAATCTTAAATATCAAGTTTGGTATTTTCATCTTTTTTGAGCTATGCTGCCCACAGACACACACACGGACATTTTTCTAAAATTGCTTTTTTTTTTATTCAGGGGGTCCCAAAACCTATATTTCCGGGGAAATCTCGGTATTGAATTTTTGGGTGGAGTGCAATACCTTCTCTATACACTATGTAAATAATACTTATAGACAAAGTAAAAAGTCTAATTCCATTTAACAGGCTTCTTCAAGTTAAAAATCATTTCGTGATCAATTAAATATTTGAATACAGAAAATTTCAACAGATTCAGGTAAAAATCTCAACAAATGTAAATAGTAGAGTACACAAATTTCAAATCAAACAGACTTGAATTATAGAATGAAAAAGGTAGCCCTAATTCAGCCCTTCAAATCCACACTAGGCTCTTTGTTATCTACCCTTCTCTTTATCTCTCTAAACAGCTCTGCGAAACAAAGCACATATATGAGAAGGTAAAACACACGCTACATCCGACAGAAACTATAAACACGGTAGAAGCAAATAATTAAGGTTTTAATTTGATCCGCTTTTCCCACATCGCTTGCAGAGGAACAATGAAAGAAAAAAAAAATGAGTTTTTCTGTTATAAAAGATAGGTGCTATATATAGCAGCGCAGGTGCATCTGTTGTTTTTATCTAAGAGTTCTGGCAATCCGAATTTATTGCGATTCCAAATAGAACAAAATGAAGTATGTGATTCATATCATAAAAATCACGATATTAACTGAAAGATTTTTTAAACTCGTATCCATTACAGTAATAGTTATCGGGAAAAGAGATAAAAAAAAGCACTTACACACATACACACAAAAATAGAGAGAGAGAAAGAGAGAAAAAAACCATCAGATACTAACTCGTCTTTGCATTAGTAATGTAAAAACCCGATGAATTAAATTCAATGGCCTCCTACATCTCATGCTAAACTCAATTGCAACAAAAGCTTACTACTAGACTAAGGTTTGATGCTGGTGGTCTCCTTAGCGCGGTGGTAGCGCAGTGCTTACCAATGGGGAGAACTGGGTTCGATTCCCGGTACCGGTATGGGAATTTTTCCCCCGCTGGGAGACCTGGTTCAGGTCATGAGGGCCTCAATAACCGGCTGGGGGTGATTCGAGGCGTTGACCACACCTGACCCTCCAATACTGCACCCCAACTATGACGAGATGGGGACGCAGCGGCCGAGAGGTAGGCTGAAGTTCCTTGTGAGCTGTTGTGCCATGGAGCTAAGCCATTTGATGATTTTACATTTATTTTAGGAATAAAATAATGAAATATGAAAGAAACCTATGGAAATATATTTGAATTCAAACCTTTCTGTTACCATGGATTAAGCATGATTTGGAAATCAGTTCTCACTCCTGTAAACTTCTAATTTCAAGCTCCAAAAATAGAAGTAACTTAGCATCTGGTTTCCTTTTAATATTATTTTTCCTTTTGTATTTTAACGCCAGGTAACCATCACATATGAAATTAAGGTACAAAGATTTAATCTAATTATTACTACAACATATACAGGATGTTAGTGAACAACACCCAAATATTTTACAACAATAAGGATGTATCTTAAACAAGTAATTTGAGATAGTATACCTCTGGTCTGTCTTTGAAGTTACGGATATAAGTTTCCAAAGTACCAGTCTGCCACTGCCATCTGAGAACACAACAACAAAAACCTTTGAAGAGCGTACCGTTCTGGTGGTTATAAGATTAACTTCATAGGCAGCATTTCTCCGAGTTCGAATCTCGATCTCAAATACCATGTCTACGCATAGAAGTAATGAAAAAAGAAAGAAAAATAAAGTTAACTCCAGGAAACGAACCTGTGACCTTCGAGTCATGAGCTTTTAGCTTTATACATTAAGCCTCTAGAGTACGTTACATAACGCAAAAAAGGAAGTTAACCCATGTCAGGTGATCTGTTCAAGATTTGAGAGAACTTTATCGCAGCAAATCTTGAGAACGCGAATAACGATTTACTGAAAATCGCTTATTTCTAAACTGGCGTATCAGATTTAAAGACACTATAAGCCAGGTTTTAATCTGACTTCAATTTAGTATCATAGACAAAACTTATTGCACAAAACTGTAGATCTCGTCAAAACGCACATTTTATGTCGTTTACTTTTTGTGGTGGAGGTAACCGTTTTTGAGGTATTCCATGTTATTGGTTTCAATTGTAAAGCATTTATGCTTTTCTCATACAAGAAGTGTCCGTTATTACTTTTTTCTACTCCTGGTCTAGCAAAGAAGCGATTTGCATAACGGCAGCTTTTAAAACATTTGACTATCATTTAACCTAGTGCATTCCTTTAGTTCCCTTGTAAGGAACTAAGAAACAAGAACATTTTACTGATGTTTATCTCGATTAGCATTGTGAAAATGAAGAATGATCTTTTGTAAGAAGTTTGTAGAGCAGCTAGAGAAAGTCATGTGAGTAACACATCAGATTTTTGGAGATAGCTAGAGTATCGCTGCGGTCTCACGGAAGTAGACGAGGTTAAAAGAGCTCCGTTCATGTGTGCAATGCGGTCACCGCAAAACATATGCACATTTAATTCTAGCTAAAATGTGAAAATATCCGAAGAAGTAAACCAAAAATTGTATGACTTTATAAAGTGAAGATAACATCGTACATGATAGAAGTGACTCAGTGCAAACGTATTACATTTAAAGTTCAGAAGAGACGGTTCGAAACCCATTTTGAGCATTTCTTCTTCTTCTATTTCATGGTTTGGACTTCAAATTGCTGATTCCATCGTGCCCTTGGATTCTTTGGTTTCCTCTTCTCTTGTGAGCTATAATTTACAACTTCTTTGGGTATTTTATTGTTTTGCATTTTGTTCAAATTTAATTCCCAATTTTCTTTATATTTATTATTTAATTCTTCTACTTTTCTTCGCGCATTTATGTCTAGTTTTGAATATCCAGGTATAGATCTCAGAAATCTCATGTCTGCTGCTTCAATCTTTGTAAATGACAGTATTACTCTTTATTGCTTTTACATTGATATAGATTATTTTTGGGTCTATATTCATACTATGCTTCTGCTGTTCTCGGCAAATATAAAAGGAAAGCCTTACTTCCCTCAATTCTACATACAAATCTGAACTCCAGAAGGAGAAACCTATGCATTTATAGGCTATCAAAATAAGGTTAAAAGTCTCATATTTTATACGTCCTCCGTTAGTTTCTATCACTACCCTCAATCTTTGGAGCAAAGTACGTGTTGGTGATTCACATCTGCAGTACACTAGACTGTGCAGTATTATTGAACATGGGATACGAGAAAATCTCCATTTTCGTCCAAACATGTTTTATAGGGGTCAAAGGTCTCTGAAATTGTTATAAATTAAACAAATGCGTAAGCATAAATGTGATCGCTAACGATTAAAGTTGCAACGCCTCCGATGCCACTCTAGGCCCGGACCTCCCGGTGGACGCAGAGGGAGCCACAAACCCAAAGACGGATCCCGATCGAGCGATTCTGACGACTATGCCAGGGTTTTTACATTGCGAAAGCTACTCGCCAAAAATTGTAGGCTACTTCTTCAAGCCTGAAAGAGAGATGTTAGGAAATTATGGAATCAGGAAATGGTGGCGAAACATTCGGTACATGTAATGAACCCGCCAGAATTTGCCCGGAGTCCCGGGGAAACTCCTAAAGAAAAGAAAAAACGTGGATCGGCTAGGCCGTCCACGGGTATCGAACCTCTTGCCTACAGGCTTTGCCTATCTATAGCTACTCATTTACCACAAACTCAGTAGCGTAGGAGCGCCTCTCCCCTTTCCATGCGCTGGTAAGCAACTTACCAGTATATTAGAAGTTAACTTGACCTAAAATCATATCTGAAGCCACGTTATAAGTAAAGAGTGGATCAGTGCCTGCTGTCCCTTAAGTTTGACGCCCATGTTGTCCTACACGTGCAGGGTTATGCTTTGCATGGCCCCACTCTTGTGGTTGTACGGTATCTGTGACGTCATTCATGCTCCGTGTCCATCTAAGGCATCAAACGTAAATCACACACACTCCTTCGTGAGGAGCCTTCGGACATGAGTTTAGGCTAAGCTACCTTCTAGTATAGAGGAAAGAGGAGAATGGGAAGTCCCATGCATACTGAGTTTGTCCTATAGGTGCAGGGGGCCCAGAAGTAAATAGGGGTATAAAGCTGTGTGGTAAATGTACGCTTTTATTACAAGTATAAATAACATAGACCCAATACTAATGTACTGAATAGATTCATTTGTGGCAGATGAAATAATCCATTTCAGATAACAATCAATTCTTGGACAACTATTACAATGTCTTAAAATATATTTTCTACTTGTATCAAAGCAAAACGTCTTCTATTGCACATTGTAACTTCAGAACAGGCTGTATAGATACTGATCGCTTGCTTAGATTGACTGACTGGCAATGCTTGAGGTGGAACAGATCCCTATGAAGCCCTGTGTGAATGTCATTATTTCCAGCCAGAATGCAACCAAACCGCAACGGTGTCCAAAACCAAGATTACATTACAGTTCAGTTTGTGGCTCCTGTTTTAAGGTTAGACGCAAGTACAACTCTAGGATGTAGATAAGTCAGAAATTACATTTATTCTTTGCTCTTTATAATTATTAATACATTTACTTACAAAGATAACTTGATAAGGATATACATACCACGTGCATGTATATATACACACACACACATATATATAGCCGTTTGCACTGTTACTTGATCTATAATTTAAGTGCGAGTGAATTTCAAAATACAAAACATTTGATGTGTTACACTCACATGACTTTCTCTAGCTCTTCTACAAACTTCTTATCTAAGATTATTCTTCTTTCTGCATCTTGCTAATCGAGATAATCATTAGCAGAATGTTCTTACTACTTAGTTCCTTGTAAGTTCAAAGAAAATAAGGGAATACACTAGGCTAAACCGATAGTCAAATGTTTTAAAATCTGTCATTCGACTGTCATTGCAAATCGCTTCTTTGCTTGGCCAGGAGTAGAACAAAAGGAAAACGGACACATCCTGTCTCAGAAAAGTATAAGTACTCACAACTGAAACCAAAAGCTAGGAATATCTCGGAAACGGATGCTTTGATCAAATCAACATTTTCTGTGTAGTAAGTTTTTGTATATCTCTCACCGTTTAGCAGTTAAGCAACATTTAGCAAAATTCATCCAGAATAAAGAGCTCTTCAGAGGCTATTCCCAGAAAATTTAAGATATACATTTTATTTGGTATGTAAATATCTTTAATATACAGGATTTTAATCAAAATCGTTAGAGCCATTTTTTAGAAAATCAAATTTTTCGAAAAGTTTTCCATGTAAAGGGTGGTTGGACGTGGGACGATTTCCTTGAAAATCTTCGTGTCGCATTCTTGGAATATACCAAACCTAAATACCAAGTTTAGTATTTAACGGTCTTTTCGTTTTTGAGTTATGCTGTCTACAGACACACACACGGACCTTTTCCTGAAAATGTTTTATTTTTTTTTTTTTTTTGGATTCAGGGAGTCCTAAAACATGTATATCTGGTGAAATCGCGGTATCGAATTTTTGGGTGGAATACAATACTTCCTCTATACACTATGTACACAGTACGTATAGAGAAAGTATAAAGACTGAAACGTGTAATTTTTACGTAGGTGTTCAAGACGTTATACCCTTTTTAATTGTTTTCCCAATCTATTCTCTTTGTTAAGTATGCTAATATGTTTTTTTAAAATATTAAATGGGGACAGCAGTTGACTCAATTATTTTTTCCCATAGACTTTTTTGGGTGCGTCGTCTTCTACACTATAATAAACCAGCGAAAATAAGAACAAAAAAGACGGCAGTGCAGTAGTTACAGGTTATACGTTGTTTTGGCAACCTGAATATCTATTTTAAAAAAAATCATAAATTCAGCATTAGACAATTCTTCATAGCCATTTCCTTAATTTCAGAAGATTTTTAATCTAGTATCAGGAGTAACACGTTACTTTGTGAAATTTAATTATAAGACATAAGGATTCAATACACAATAGTTTCATAAACACTAAAAAATTGAAATGTACTTAATTTAAAGTCATTCAAAATTTTAAAAATCACATGTGCAAAGTCGGAAAAGCTAGCTCGTATCCAGTAACTGAACACTTTAGACCAGCAGTTATAATGATTCAAAATGTAAATGATTTGGCTTGATTCCTAGATACATGTAATACGTTTAGGAAACACAGTTATCAGCAAAAATTCAAAACTGCCCAATTAGATGCAGGAACCTTCCCTTGAATTTCAGAATCCTCTGGAGAGCATACTTCAGTTGAGCTACGGAAATTACCTACATGTATAGGGGAGCCGATTAATTGGGATCGTTACAGCATATAATGTAGAATCCACTACCCATACTTTGCATGTGGGTAGGATAATGTCACACATTTACCCAACACATTTCTTGTTGATTTTGGTTATGTATATATATATCCTAAATCTATTATTAATATATCGCATATCTCATTCTTTTTTAGTTTCTCTAGGACATTCATTCTTCTATACCGAGATCTCACTGGAAATACACATTTTGGGGTCCAAGAATCCAAAAATAATTATCTCTTTTAGAATAAGGACCGTTTGTGGTCTGTGTGTTAGTGTCCGCGTGACTGAACAGCATAGTTCAAAAAGTGAAAGCCTATTAAATACTAAATTTGGTATTTAGATTCAGTTCTTTCAAGAATATACCAAGCTGATTTAAAAAAAATAAATAAATAAATAAATAGAATAAAAAGCTACCATCCCATTCTATGGAACAGTTTGTTACAATTAAAATTGGCAAGCGATTTTGATTAAAACACCATACTTTAAGATATTTTATATGTATACTTTGCAGCTTCTAGGATTGCGCTCTGTAGCTCTTCATTCTGGAAGACTTCTGTAAAACTGTAAGAGAGAGACATTTTTTTTTCTATAGTAAGATTTTATCTATCTTGTTAAAACGCAGCATATCATATCCTTTTTTACTGTCTCTAGAGAAGGTATTGTATTGCACCCAAAAATTCGACACCGAGATTTCACCGGAAATACATATTTGGGTCCCCCTGAAAAAAAGGAAGCATTTTTGGAAAAAAGGGCCGTGTGTGTCTGTGGACAGCATAATTCAAAAACAAAAATACCATTAAATGCCACACTTGCTATTTAAGTTTGATGTCTTCCAAGGATGCAACACGAAGCTTTAAAAGAATATCCCCCCACCCCCAAATATTCCTTAGATATAAAAAATTTCGAAAGTTATGATTTTCTCAAAAATTGCTCTAACGACTTTGATTGAAATCTCTTACATTTAAGATATTTATATGACAACAAAAAGTATATCTTCAATTTTCTGGGAATAGCCTCTGAAGAAATGTTTATTCTGGACGAATGTTGAGGATTTTTTCATAACTGCTCAAGCATAAGAGATGGACCAAATCTTACCAAACAAAAATGTAGAGCTCGTTAAAACACACAATTTGTTATAATTTTTTTTTTACGTGGAGTTGACCGTTTTTGAGTTATTCCTTGTTATTATTTTCAGCTTTAAAGTACTTATACTTTTCTCAAACGTGAATTTGTCAGGTTCTGCCCATACAAAAGTAGTTAAATCACATAGCAACCATCTTATAAAAGATTTGACTATCGATTTACCCTATTGTACTCCCTTATTTTCCTCCTACTAAGACCCTTTCTACCAATTTTTTCTCAATTTGCATTAAGAAAATAGAAGAATAAGCTTTTAAACAATTATTTATTTAGCCCGCCTGGGTAGTGTGGTGGTAGCGTGTCTGCTTCACATTCTAAAGATCACGAGTTCGAATCTCGCTTAGGGCGAGTTGCTCGGATAAGGTATTTTTAGGGGTTTTCCCTTACCCTGAGAAGACGAATGTCTAGTAACTTTAAGCTCCATGGACCCCGAGATTATTTGAGCATCATTTAACCAATTTCATTCATCGTCCGATATGACCAACCAGGTTAGTGGAATTTAAGCTACAAAATAATAATAATAATAATAATAATAATAATAATAATAATAACAATAATAGTAATAATAGTAATTTATTGCACAGTTGTAGAGAAAAAAAAACATGTCAATGGAACACATCAGATGTCTTTTTATTGATTTTGATACATTAATATTAGATTAAAAGCATAAATATTATCAAAATCAAAATCTAATTCCTTTTAGTTTCTCTAGCACGTTCATAGTAAGTAGAGAAGGTGTTGCATTCCACCCAAATATTCTATACCGAGATCTCACTTGAAGTACTCATTTTGGGGTCCCTGAATCCAAAAATAATCTCTCTTTTAGGAAAAGGATAATTTCTGTACCTTTGTGATAGTGCGTTCGAATGTCTGTGAACAACATAACTCAAAAAGCAAAAATCTGTTAAATACTAAACTTGGTATTTAGATTCAGCTTCTTTCCTGAATGTGGCAAGACGATTTTAAAAAAAAAGTTAAAAGTCACCACTTCAATCTATGCTTTATATGGAACAATTTTTAAGGTTTTTGTTTTCTTAAAATTTGTTGGAGATTTTCATTAAAACGCCATATGTTTAAGACATTTTAATGACAAATGAAATGTATATTTTGCATTTTCTAGGAATATCTTCTGAAGCTCTCTTCATTCTGGAGGACTTTTGTGTAACTGTAGACTGTTAGAGATAGATAAAATCTTACTATACAAAAAATGCTTATCTTGTTAAACGCACGTATATCTTATACTTATTTCGTAGTTAACCATTTAAGAGGTAATTGATTATTTGTTTCATTGTTAAAGTGGTTTAATTTTCTCAAATGGGTGTGGTCATTCGTTTCATATGTATTGTTTTTTTTACTCCTGGTTATGCAAAGAGAACCATATTTCAAACTTATAGCATGGTGACAAGTTTTAAAACATTTGACTGTCGCTTTAGCCTCGTGCATTTCTTACGTCCCTTCTAATTACAATAAAATAAGTAGCAAACGCGTTTATTATAATGTGCATAAAACATATAGACAAGTATGGTTTTATAAGAATAAGTGTTGCCAAATAGGTAGAGAATAGAGCACATCCGATTTTAACTCTAGAATGATTCCTTGCGACTTGTGAAAGAAATGAGACATGAAATGGTTTATTTTCATCAACGTATGAAGCTACTAAAATCCCGTCACTCTAAGTAACTGTAGGAACATGAGCTTTCATAATTGATAGAGCGCTTCATATATTCTTTACGTATTTAATTGTTCCCTGCTCATATTCTTTCTACAGATTAAATGCATGACAGAAAAATTAAAACTCTACAACATAGTTTCAACAAAGGAATAATTGGTTTTGAAAGCTTATAATTATTTTATACCTGACTTCCTCGATGTTCACGGACAGTTTTAAACTTCGAGTGACAATTTAATTAACTTATTTTTCTTCCTCCGGATTCTGTATAAAATTATTGCACAGTGACCTGGAAGATTTTTTTGATGTTCACATAATAGTTCAGTTGAAAATATTACTTTTATTCTTTATAACTGCAATACTGTACAACTATCTGCTATTCCTAATAATAAATGATAGTTTAAGAAACTCCTCGCAAACAGCTCTTATAGTACAGCTAGCCCATTATTTTGTAGTTGTCTTTCTGTTCCATCTTCTAATCCTCATGCTATGCAAGTCTCTCTCCAAATATACTTGGCTTTACCTTCAAAGATGTTTTTAATAGAACCTCCACTGTCCATCCTAATAATATCTCTAACAAGTGATAGAATATTAGTTTTTATATATTAGATTCAATTCATGTCTGTACTTATTTTCCACCCCTCTTTATCCTTTATTGGTCGGTCAATTTTTTCAATATTTTATTTTCTCATCTTTCAAAGTTTAGTTTTACTTTCTTTACATGTACTGTGTACACAGCGTATAGAGAAGATATTGCAATCCACCCAAAATTCTATACGGAGATTTCACCGGAAATATATGTTTTAGGACCCCTTGTATGGAAAAAGAAAAACATTTTCAGAAAAATATCCGTGTGTGTGTGCGCGTGTGTGTGTAGACAACTCGAAAATGAAAATTCGGTAAAATACCAAACTTCATATTTAAGTTTAGTATCTCCCAGATATGCGACACGAATATTGAGAAAAATCCCACCTATCCGAAACTAACCTTTGCATGGAACTTTTTTCGAAAAATTTTATTCTCTCAAAAATGGCTAACGATTTTGATTAAAATGTCGTATATTAAGATATTTACCTGACAACTAAAATGTATGTCTTGGCTTTTCTGGGAACTGCCTCTGAAGACCACTTTATTCTGAATGAATTTTGCATAACTGCTAAACCATAAAAGATGGACAAAAACTTACCACACAAAAAAATGTAGAGCACGTTAGAACACACAATTTATGTTCTACACATTTTTTTCGTGGAGTTCATCGTTTTTTGCTTTTCTCTCTTTTTTTTTTTTTTTTCTTTTTTTTCTTTTTTTTTTTTTCTTTTTTTAAGATATTCCTTGTTATTTATTTAAGTTTTGAGAAACTTATATTTTTTTCTGATACAGAAATTTGTCAACTCCTTTCCATAGAAAGGAACTTCAGTCACATAGCAACCAGCTTTTGACTACGAGTTTAACCTATGGTACTCCCTTATATCCCTTTTACTTACAAGGAAGCAAATAAGACCAATTCTGCTAATTTTTCTCGATTACTATGAAGTAAATACTGAAGTACCTTTGTTTGTATGGGCATAAGTTGACAAATTCCTGTGTGACAAACACATTAAGCTTTCTAAAGCTGAAATAATAACAACTAATATGTCAAAAACGACTAATTGTGTGTTTTATCGTGATATACACTTTTTGTGCAGCATGCTTTTGTCTATCTCTTACGGTTTACAGTTACGCAAAATTCATTAAAATTCATCCACAATAAGGAGATCTTTAGAGACTATTCCCAGAAAATTCAAGATTTTAATTGGCATGTAAATATCTTAACTATAAGAGATTTTAATCAGGACCGCTCCAGCCATTTTGAGGAAATCAAAATTTTCCGAATTTTTTCTATGTAAAGGGTAGTTGGGGGTGGGTGAATTTTCTTGAAAATCTTCGTGTTGTACCCTTGGTAGATACCAAACTTAAATACAAAGTTTATTATTTAACAGTATATTCGTTTTGAGCTATGCTGTTCACAGACATACACACACATACGGACGTTTTTCCAAAAATGCTTTTTTTTTTTGGATTCAGGGAGATCCAAAACATGTATTTGCGGTGAAATCTCGGTATCGAAATTTTGGCTGGAATACAATACTTCTCTATGTGCATAGTACGTGTAGAGAAAGTAAAAATGACGTCAAACGATAAGGAAAACAATTGAAACATGAATGATTATTCTCACACTATGTTTAGTCTTCCTAGAATCACAATACAGAGTTTACAATTTTATAAGATCCTCCACTTCTGCATATGGCATTGCCTCCCAGTTATCTACAAATTATGTATTAGTTAAGGACGAATTATGAAAGGTTAGATATCATTATGATACCTAAGGAGAACCAGAATGTGTGTGTCTAATCATCAGTGACACTAAGGTAAATAATTTACGCAAGGTTTCATCACCTTATTTTGCTTACATGTAATGGAGGATCCAGATCTTGGAAAGAGCTCAGATCTGCCATGGTGTTAAAGAAAACCCAATGCAATGTATAGGAATGCCCCCCGGAAATTGGAATATATAATTTGTGCAGAACTGCCAAACAGATATAATTCAGCATAGAAGGAAATAAATATTTATAATGGCTGGCAGAATGCGCATCACTAATTCCGGAAACAAAAGAAAGTATTGGGAGGAACATGTGTTGCACAAATTCAGCATAACACTTACCTCATACGCAACCCATGCTACCCCAAGCTTGCTACAGAAGCATTGTTAGGCAGTCCCAAGGTGTTAATTTTGGCGCCTATTTTTATATAGGAACATACGGTAAGTTCCACTACTTTTTCCAATAAGTTATATTATGTCGTTAGCACATAACATAAATATTTTGAAGAAGATTTCTCTAAATGCTCATCTTGAATTTTCTTGGAATAGCAATTGAAATCCTGATCATTCCGGATAGCTTTTGCATAGCTGGTAAACCGTAAGAGATAAGCAGAATCTGACTACACATATCTCGTTAATGCCAAATACTCTTTTTTCTCGTAAAGTGAACCATTTTCGAGATATTCCTTGGTAGTTATTTGATTTTTAAAATACTTCTAATTCTCTCATCTGGCAGGTCGTCATTAATTTTTTTTCTCCTCATCTTGGAAAAAGAAAGGAATTTCAAAGCAGTAATTTGCTACCAACTATTATATATTTTTATTCTCGCTTAAGCCTACTGTATTCCTTTTGTAAAAGACAACCTGTATACAACTATTTCATAAAGATTTCTCTCTATTAATATGAATCAATATAAGAATAACGTTCTGTAAGAACATTTCGAAGAATGCATGAAGAAAGACATACCTCATTTTTTTTACTACGTAATAGTATTTAACATACGGCTGTAAAAATCCACCATATGCGCATCAGAACATATCCGTTAAGTTTTCATCAAATAATTTTGGTTTTATGTATACATTCGCAGCAATACGGAATGATTTTTAAAACAGATACAGTTAAATGGAAAATAGCAAAACAAGATAAATGTATAAACACAAAAGTTTCATGAGTATTTAAGTACTCAATATCAGAGTTATCTTGTAAATTGATGCATCAAAATTATCAAGAAATATAATTTCTGATTTCATCTGCACACAAGAGTTGGAATATTGAAACTAATATTAAAATATAATCCACAGTACGTTACGTTACGTTATGATCTTTTGCGTATGAGTGTATTGCGGGAACCTTAAAGTCAGTTTACTACTTCATTTAATTTGAATATCATAATAATACATATTGCATTTTATTTAGGGATTATGATGTACTTACTGTAAATATAATATTTATCGAATCAATATTAGCTAACCATTTGGCAGTGTTGCTTCATTTTATGTTTATTATAGAAATTTGTTTCCTCTTTGAATTTATTTTTTTAGAAATGTTAGTGATAAAATTTCGTCCAATATAAATTATGCAAATATTTGAAAAAGGAGTTTTTCATTTTCGATGTCACTACCCTGCGACATCTACAATGGATTCTTCTTTGGGGGAGCAACACACTTCATGATGAGTTGTTCAAACATAATATTGTCTAAAACGATAATATCCCGTGAAATACTATTTCTTACTTTCTCTAGTCCGTATGTAAGATTTACCCACACACTGGATAGAGAAGATATTGTACTCTACCCAAGAATTCGATGTCGAAGTTTCAGCGTAAATTTATATTTTGGGGTCTCCTGAGTCCGAAAAAAGCATTTTTAGAAAAATGTCCGCGCGCGCGTGTGTGGACAGCATAGCTCAAAAACGGAAAGACCGATAAATGCCAAACTGGCTATTTAGGTTTAGTATCTTTCATCGATGCAACACAAAGATTTTCAAGAAAATTCCTCCACCACAAACCACACTTTACTTGGAAAATTTTCGAAAATATTGATTTTTTAAAAAATGGCTCTAACGGTTATAATTAAAATCCGGTATATTAAAGAAATTTACATTCCAAATAAAATTCATATTTTGAATTTTTTTGGAAATAGCCTCTAAATACCTTTATATTATGGATGAATTTTGCCGAACTTTGCTTAACTGCTAAGCCGTAAGAGTTACTACACAAAACATATGCATCTCGTCAAAACACACAATTTATGCCCCTTACGTTTTTGTTGTTTACCGTGACGTCTCTTATGGACGCAGCCGCCGGGCGGTAGGCCAAGGTTCCTTGTGAGCTGTCGTGTCATGGAGTTATATATTATTACCGTTTCCGAGATATTCCTTGTTATTTGTTTCAATTGTAAAGTACTTATATTTTTCTCAGACAGAAAGTGTCCGTTGTTCTTTTGTTCTACTCCTGGCAAATGAAAGAAACGATTTGCAATGACAATCGCATAACGAATTTTAAAATAATTGACTATCACTTTAGCATAGCACACTCCTTTAGTTCCCCTCTACTTGTAAGGAACTAAGTAATAAAAACATTCTACTAATGTTTACCTCGATTACCAGTGTGTAGAAAGAAATCTTTAGCAAGAAATTTGTTTGTAGAGCAGCTAGAAAAGGTCAAGTTGCTGTTACACATCAGAATATGCACCACTAACTTGTTACACTTTTTATGATTCAATGGTTCAGCTATGAGTTGTCAAATTTTTACTTGAGCGGTATTAGCGGATCAGCAAAAGAGACCTAGAAAGGTATGTGAGAGATCTAGAAATTTTAATGCTTACATGTGTCACCCAAGCTTCGTAAATCAAGAAATAATAGATGTAAAGTATGCTGAGCTTTTTGGGTACCGGTGTGCAGAATTGAGAGGGCTTATAATGTATAGCACTATTGAATACGATACAATATGAATTATAACAGAAATCGACGTGAAAGAAGAAAAAAACATATCAACTAAAATATGTAATACTGAATATAAAGCAAATTTCATGTGCTACAGACTGAAAGAAAAAAGAAATGTTAACTTTAGAACTAGAAATGTTTGTATTAACTTCTGTCGATTTGTAAGTGATTATACATTGTTATACTTACAGATATAAATTGCTATTTCTTTTGTTTCACTCTTATAAGAGCTTACACGAAAACAAGAAAGGGCTTTATAAGAACACTTACAGAATTTAAAATTGTTAAACTTGTCTTAATTACTGCTAGAATACATTCTGCAAGTTGTGGCCTGAACTAGAATGTGCACCTACGAGCTTGAAATACTATATCTACCCATATTTTACTTTCTCTACTCGTACTATGTACATGGTGTATAGAAAAAGAATTGCATTCCTCCCAAAATACCATCACGATACCGAGAATCCACCGAAAATAAATGTTTTGGGTCCCTCTGAAACCAAAAATCTGATGTGTTCCATTCACAAGACTTTCTCTACATTCTCTGCAACAAATTAGTGTTAAAAAACGTATTAATCTATTTACTTAATGTTAATTGAGAAAAAATCTTATTACTTGCTTCCCTGTAGGTAGAAGCGAAGTAAGGGAGTACCATAAGTTAAAGTCAGTCGAAAGCTGGTTGCTATGTGACTGATGTTCCTTTGTTGTATGGACAGGAGCTGACAAATTCTTGTATGAGAAAAGTATAAGTTTTTTAATCTGAAACCAATAAGGAATATCTCTCAAACCATAAACTCCAAGAAAAAAATGTTATAACATAAACTGTGTGTTTTAAATTGCTCTACATATTTTGTGTGGTAAGTTTTTGCCCATCTCTTATGGTTTAGCAGCTATGCAAAATGCCTTCAGAGACTATTCCCAGAAAATTCAAAATATACATATTTGTCACGTAAATATCTTTAATATAAGAAATTCTAATCAACATCATTATAGCCGTTTTTGAAAACTTCGTGTGCATCCTAGAAAAATGCCAAACTTAATTACCAAGTTCGGTATTCAATGGGTTTGTCGTTTTTGAGCTATTTTGACTAGAGATAGACACACACGAACCTTTCTCCAAAAATTCTTTCCACGGGAAAAGTTTCTTTCCTTGCCCTGCAAAGAAACAGTTTTCATTCACATGACAACCAGCTTTTAAAAGAATAGGCTATTGTCTTAACCTAGCGCATTCCCTTATTTCCCTTTTACTCACAAGGAAGCAAGCAAATAACACAATATCTGCTAACTTTTATCTCGATTATCATAAAGTTGACAGATGATTAAACTTTTTTAATAATAAGTTGTTACAGAAATGTAGAGAAAGCCCTTGAATGGAATACATCAGATGATTTTTTTAAATAGTCTTTTTTATTTTGATATCCTTAAATAAAAATCTGATGTGTTACACTCTCATAACTTTCTCTAGCTGCTCTATAATTTTCCTACAAAAGATTATTCTTCTTTCTGCACAATGCTAATCGAAATATAGACTAGCAGAATGCTCTTATTGCTTAGTTCTTATAAATAAAAGGTAAATAAGGTAATGCACTAGGCTAAAGTGATAGTCAAATGTTTTAAAAGCTATCGTTATGCGATTGTAATTGCGAAACCCTTCTTTGCTTGGCTAGGAGTAGAACAAAAGAAAAACTGACAGTTCCTGTTTGAGTAAAGTTTAAGCACTTCACAATTGAAACCAATAGCAAGGAATATCTCGGAAACGGTTACCTCCACAACAAAAACGTAAAGGACATAAACTGTGTTTTGACGTGAAGTACATTTTTTGTATAGTGAATTTTTGTCTCTCTCTTACGGTATAGCAGTTAAGCAAAATTCGAAAAAATGCATCCAAATAAAGAGGCCTACAGAGGCTATTCCCATAGAATCTGAGATATACATTTTATTTCGTATATAAATAACTTTAATATACGGGACTTTAATCAAAATCGTTAGTCATTTTTAAAAAAATCAACATCTTTGAAATTTTTTCCAATGAAAAGAGTAGTTTGTAGGGGGGGGTTGAAAATCTTCATGTCGCATCCTTGGAAGATATTAACATAAATACCAAGTTTGGTATTTAATGGTCTCTTCGTGTTGAAGCTATGCTGTCTACAGACACACACATACCTTTTTTTTTTTTTAAAAAATGCTTCTTTCGGACTCGGGGGACCCCAAAACATATATTTCTGGTGAAATCTCGACATCGAATGTTTGGATGCATTACAATATATTCTCTATACCTACGTACATTGTACATATGGGCTAGAGAAGGTAAAATGTTAACATGATTCTTTTGTTTTAAGACTTGTATGCTGTTCGTTAAGACTCAATTTGGTAAATTATATCTTATTAAGTTTTTATGCAGAACTTTTTCGAAAAAGCATTATGAAAAGCACTCTCTCAAAGTTTAATTTACTGTTACCCTTTTGAATTTCCAGGTTTAATCATCACTTGTTGAAGGAACCGGAGAAAGTAATTCTTTTCATATTGGCAGAAATGGCGCGATCGATCGTGGTAAAATTAGTATATTATAAAATACATTTGTAAATATTTGTATGCAGTTCATGTGAACCTATAATTTAGTTCTCACATCTTCCGTTTTACACAACACCCTAAAAGCAGTTCCTACTTTTTGTGACGTATTCTCTGAATATAAATATATTTTGCGAAACATTAACGTAGCATCGTTTGGACCGAGGGCAAGGTTTAGCGAGCTTTGATTTTGCAATTCAAACTCACACGTGGACTCCAAAATGCAATCGTGTAGTGCACATCAATACAACGAGCTGACATACTGAAGTTTAATTCTGTCATCTAGCGACCTTATGGCACCTCATATAATGCACCATGAATATGTAAATAAAAAAATCTGATGTGTTCCATTCACATGACTTTCTCTACATCTCTCCAACAAATTATTGTTAAAAGGTTTATGCCTCCACTTTGTTCATATTAATCAAGAAAAAAAAAAAAAAAAAGCAGAAATAGTCTTATTACTTGCTTTCTTGTAAGTAGCAGCGAAATAAGAGAGAGTCATATTTTAAAGGGATAGTCAAAAGCTGGTTGCTATGTGATAGAAGTGCCTTTGTTTGTATGGACAGGAGTTGACAAATTCCTGTATGAGAAAAGTACAAGTTTTTCAAATCTGAAACCAAAAACAAGGAATATCTAAAAAACGATCAACTCCACGAAAAAAATGTATATAACATAAATTGTGTGTTTTAATATGCTCTACACTTCTTGTTTGTTACGTTTTTGGCTCTCTCTTACGGTTTACCAGTTGCACAAACTTCCATAAAATTCATCCAGAATAAAGTTGTCTTCAGAGCCTATTCCCAGAAAATTCTGTCAGGTATATATCTTTAATATATGATGTTTTAATCAAAATAGTTAGAGCCATTTTTAGAAAATCATAATTTTCGAAAAGTTTTCCACGTAATGGGTAGTTGGGGGTGGGAGAATTTTCTTTAAAATCTTCGTGTCGCATCCTTGGAAGATACCAAACCTAAATATCAAGTTTGGTTTGTAACGGACTTTTCGTTTTTTAGCTATGCTGTCCACAGACACACAGACAGACACACACACACAGCCCTTTTTGTAAAAATTGTTGTATTCAGGGGATCCTAAAACATGTATTTCCGGTGAAATCTCGGTATCGAATTTTTGGGTGGAATACAGTACTTCCTCTATACTCTATGTACATAGTACATGTAGAGAAAGTAAAAATCTCACAGAGGCGGAACAAGGCTATTACGATAAAATTGAATCCATCCACTCATATTACTTTGCAATACATTATGCGCAACGCTATTTAAATTGGTATATAACCATTCCAACAAACTCGCACGTTGCAACAATTTAAGGCAAGTTTAAGTTTAAAAGGATTAAATATATTCTATATTAAAGACTAGGTACAGCGTCTAGTGGACTGATAGAATTGAAGTTACCGCAGTATGGTACAATGTGTTCGTTGTACTGGTTCTAACCGAAGGAAAATGGGGATTCTTCTGTGGTATACCTACTGTGCTGTTTTGACTTAAGGTTGGGTGGGCGGTAACTAAATACTACTGATTTACAGGAGCTCAATTTTTAGTATTTACATAATTAATTTTCTGTTGTGCAATATGCCATCAGCATCATTATAACCTTAATTTTCTTCCAAATTACGCAGCACTGCCCAACAACATACCTTCTTAGCATCTCAAATGTGAATCGTCTCCAATTGGTATGTAAACAGTTATATTATTAAAAACTTCGCCTAAGGGTTTACATACGTATTGCCTTTCTGAAGAATGATTGCGGACAGCCACGAGTGGAGGCTTGCGTGAACACAGATAAGCGATATTACGTCATCACTCCCCGTGCATGCCCTATACAAATCGGCAATACTGGAATGCGGCAGTCGAGCCTCTTACAGTGGACGGGTTCAAATCAAATCAAAATACAAACACCGCCGCGCGTAGTCATACGCTCACAAAATAGAAAATGAATATTCATTAGTAATAAAGAAAACAGTAAATTTAACCTGTTGAGGATCGTTTAGTTTATTCCTGTGTACGCACACTGTGTTGATGCTTTGATGGTCAGACTGTTTTGTTTCATAGTCGACCTACGCTTCCCGTATTTGTAGAACTGACACCCCCTTAGGATTTATAAGCCAATGCCTAGGGATCAGAAGTGTGTCTGGGAGTCAACGGCATGAAAGCACAGAATGGAGAAGCTGTTACGAGGGGTCGGCCCGTAGCCTGGCATGAACATGAGGTAGTAGATGACAAAATGTAAGCGAAATTTATGATTGGAAAGGTAATGATGGAGCAATTGGCGGTTGTGCGGTGGGGGGAAACCGGAGGACCGGAAGAAAACCCGCCCAATCGCCGTTTCTCCCACATGCGTGCGCTTGGGATCGATCCCGGGTCGCCTAGATTGTTGCAGCGAAGGTGCCGCCTGGTCAGACTGTACTGCACTATATTCCAGCCTTCTCTGACCACCCTAAACCGTGCCGTGCTACATCAGCTATCTCCCCAAAGAACTGCATTCTTTCATCAGACAGGTAGTACACGTAATAACTAACTCTTTACATGGGCGCTTGGGATCGTACACATGCGTGGCTCTACCCCAGACGTTTCCAGTGTAGCGACTCACAGGTGGTTTACCTACAGCATTAAATACAACGCAGCATTGAGGTCAAGCTATCGTCACGGCTGATTTAAATGTTGGAAATGAAGTGGCAGGACGCAGGTACTGTGATATGGTCTTTGAAATGTGACGTATTGGCTATTATGCTTCCCCCTGCAGTTCAGCACCGAGTTTTGAGGTTGAATACGCGCGTTTTTGCTCAGACAAGTGGAGCTGGTGCAGACTGCTCTACTCGGTAGGTTTGTAACGTGTATCTGTATCCGCAATCGATTCGTCAATCGGTCTGAAACGTGTTATCCCTAATTATAATTTTGTATAAGCTGCAAATATTATAACACCTTTAATAAACTCTGTCTGTTAGGTATATCAATGTAAATGAACTGGAATTACCATAATTTAAATAATCCACGAACATTTGTTATAACTAAAATCAACAACCACCTTAATAATGTAACATCAAGTAATTCACGAAGATTGCAACCACTAAAATAAAATATAAACTATATAACTAAAGCCGGGTACACTAATACAGCTATTTCGAATTAAAAGGTCACGAGAAAATTCAAACATAACTTCTTACGGTCTGTGAAAACCATAAGCATTAATTCTTAAGCAAATGCGAAAAGCTACAGGAAAAATCCAAGTAAAGGATAACGGTCAGTAAGCCCCTTCGACGGTTACGCCGTAACAGAAGATTTACTTCAGGATTCGTGCACGCCACTCGAAGAACAAAACCCAAATCCCAGGCCTAGGGTGACCGCAAGCTAAATGAACCAGAATACACCATGTGGCACAACAGTGGCGAAAAGAGGAACATAACTAAAGATAGTGACACTACTTGCGGACTTAATACCAGCTGCTAAAAATGCCAAAAGGGCGCAAGATTAATGCCACGACTATTTATTACATTTTAGCATGCTCTTCCCAGAAAAGCCAATGCAGTTATTTGTTTCCAAAAGTCTGTATACTAGAGTAATTGTATTTTAAAAATACCGCCATAATAAAGTTCGCTGTCATATTCTGTCTAAACAACCCGAAATAGTATCCAACTTTTTAGGGCAATGCGGGAAAATTAAGAAGTGCTTCAGGTTTTTTTTTATCTTTTTTTTTTATTCTTTTATTACTATTACACTTGCCACTAAAAGAGCCTTTAATTTCCTCTACCACATACTTCGTAGGTACAGAAGGTATTTTACTATTCTATAAGACTTTGCTGGATATAAATATTTTGAGGCCGCCCAAATGCAAAAGGACCAATCATAGAAAAAGGTCCGCGCGCGTGTGCGTCTGTATGTGTGTATCAGCAAACTCAAAATTAAGATCGCGACATACCAAACTTCCTGTATAGACCCAGAATCTTCTAAAGATGAGACACGATGATCACCATTGAAGGGGAAAGTTTTTCAATGTTTTTAATTTTATTAAAAAGGCTATAACAATTTTTGTTAAAATAAGATTCAAGATACTCAAATAATACATAAAACAATTATCTTGAGTTCTCAATGAATAGCTGTTGCATTACTTTAAATCGGGCAGGAATGTTTACAGTTTTGTATAACTGGTGAAAAGTAAAATATAGAAAAAAACATAATTTAAAATATACAATTTAAAGAAAACTTTGTAATGGCATTATTATTTCCGAGATGACTGTTGTTTCAAACTACTCAATGCTGTAGTTTTCTTTTTTCTACTTCTACATATTAGATAGAGAACGTATTCAACCCAAAAATACTGAGCAGTAAAACAAGTTCAAGTGAAATATATACCCTTATTTCTCTGGCGATAGTTTGTGAAGTCCTGCCAATTCGTAGGGACTTTCATGTAAACTTGCTCATTTTGTTTGCGATAGACGAAAACTTGCTGTTCAAAAAATGTGGAACTCTTCAAGATACATATTTTATTTCAAATACTCTTTTTTGCAGCATAAACCATTCTTAAGGACCTCCTTTGTTAATGATTGGGGTCGTTCAGTATTTTGCCATTGTTTTCAAACTCCTGTGAATTTTGAGTTGTTTCTCGAGATTACATGGAGAAAGATGGACAATAGAGTTTTAACTTCTGCATATAGCGAAGCGCTTTTAAACGTCTGGATTGTTGACACGCTCACAGATACACAACAATGGCAGGTATCTTTATTTCACTAGCCTGAATAATTTCCGTATATTGTCGTGTGTTGTGTGCGTGTTTCTGAGACCAGTATAGCTCAAAAACGAAAAGTTAGTTAAACACCAACTTGGTTCAACTTCATCTTCCAAGGAAAGATGAACAAGATTTTCAACAAAATCACCCCACCCTCAACTACCCTTTACATTAATTATTTTCGAAGCTTTTATTTTTTCAAACATTTCGATTAATGCCATTTGTTTAAAATATTTTCAGGACAAGCGAAATGCCTATCTTGAACATTCTGAAGACCTCTCCATTCTGTCTTAAGCTTTTGTATAACTGATAAACCGTAAGAGAAAGACAAACTTACATCACAAAAAGTGTAGATCTCGTTAAAGAATACTATTTATGCACCTACATTTTTGTAAATTTAACCAGTTCCGAGATATTCCTTATTATTGATTTCAATTTTAAATTAATTGTATTCTCAAGGGGAAGACACATTTCGTTTCATCTCTCTTTTGCTTTACCCCTGGTAATGGGATAGGACAATTTAATAGGACAATTTCTGCTTGTTATATCTCGATTAGCATAATGCACGTAGATAAAAGAATAATCTTTTGTAAGGATAGTTCGTTGCCGAATTGCTAGAGAAGGTCACATTATCTTTTATAACAATGGTTTGAATGTTTCAATTTTTAGCGCAAATCTACATTCCTTTGTTTCTACAGTACTTCTCAACAGGATGAAATTTCAGCTGGCATTAAGCATCGCACTTATAACTTATCACAGCAGTCTCCCGTATTCCTCTTTTACTTATATCAAAATATGAAAGTTTAGCAAGAATTGTTTGCCCAAAACCAAGAAAAAGTAAATTACAGAGAGAAGACAAAATCATGCATGTTTTTTATTTTTTATTTACAAATAAGTTATTTTATTTACAAATCAAGATTATCTGAGTGGAGGTGTCTTCCTTTCAGTCACTGGGATTTATGAAGTACATAGGTTAAAGAAATTTTCATGACAAATAAAACGTCTCTCTTGAATTTCCTGGGAACAGCCTCTTAAGTCCTCTTCATTCTAAAGGACAATTGCATAACTGTGAACCTCAAGCAATTGATATAATATCTTATAACGCAAAAATTAATATCTCCTTATATCACATTTTATATGAATAGTTAATACTATGGTTATTATTATTATTATTATTATTATTATTATTATTATTATTATTATTATTATTATTATTATTATTATTATTATTACAGTCGGACTTGAGTAATCCGAAGTTGCAGGGACCAAGAAAAAATATCGAATTATTCAGAATTTCGAATTCCTTATTTTTCGGGTACGTATACAACGTATTATAGGGGATTCCAAATCATACGGTCTTTAAACCTTTTTCCACTTCGCGAATGGCTGCTGCCTTTTCTGTTAAGGCATGGGTTTTGCAATTTACACGTTTAGGTTTGGAGAGAGCCATTGTCGGCTCAGTTCACTACTTAAACACACACATACACTGAAGACGTTGACGTAAATGTGTACACTGTTTAAAAATGCTAACTTTCTTATACAGGAAGTTATTTGCTGCCTACGTAGGTCAACATCTGACTCCAGTTAAGATAGAATGAAAAGGGGTGCAGTGTTCACAATGAAAACAAGTCCTTGGCTGGCAAACAGTTGCTAGAATTGCACAAAGAAGCTTGAGTAACCTACATTCCTAACCAGCAGGAGAGGGAATTGGAACTATAATATGAGGTATTTCCTGGACTTTTACAAAGGAATGGTATGGGACCACAGTACAGCACAATTCTTGGAATTTATCCAGCAATTTTGACTAACCTATAATCTTTTCACTTGCTTTCTTTGAAAATCATATACCGAACTATCCAAAAAACATTGATTTACAGAACATTTTTTAACATTGCTTTGTATGGGAATGTCAAGGGACCAGCTAAAAGCTCGAATTATTCTCACTTTCGAATTAAAAACATTCAAATTAATCAAGTTCGACTGTATTAACTTCTTTGAGTTGAGCATTAATGATATATTGCTTTTTATTGTTTAATTTTAGAAATTCATACTTTTCTTGAATGGAAGTTGATGTACAGTTTTTCTTTTATTGCTTTGCCATGCATGGAGAATGAAAGTTCATAACCATCACATGGCGAGCCTCTCTAACAAGATCTGATTGGCGCTTAAGCCTTTTGTATTTCCATATTTCTATTCTGTACGCAAAGGTGTATTTCAAGATGAACATGTAGTAAAGAGACAAAAAAGAATTTTAAATATGGTGTGTTGAAGTATAGGTAGAAAATATAATGGGAATGTAAAAAGGTGAGCGTGAAAAGCATGCCATATAATTAAGGGAAGTTTATTTTATTTTCTATTCAATTTTAACTAGACATACCTAAATAATATTCTGACAACGCCCTGCTGATGTAAATGGTGTACGTGTATAATCGACTTACTTTGTAAGTTATAGGCGATTGTTAGCATCCATTATTACACTTGTCATAGCGCACGCGTGTGTCGGCGGCAAGTTCTTTTGACATCACAGCTGTGATTGTGTGCGAGTGAGCACGTGTGTTATCGTAAAGGTTCTTTTACGTCGAAGCCCACATTGTTATACCTGAGCAAGTATGTGACACCAGTGCTGGTTGGCATGTGCGACTGCTTCTAGTAGTTTCCAGCCACGTGACCCATAAGTATAATAAGGGAAATTACGCCTTACGCCACACACTACGCCACCACAACCAGCCTCTCATATGCCAGCATCCGCCATCACCTTTACGCAGATACAGGACCAACCGCAGACCTCCACATTCATCAAACTCCAAGCCGATATAGCAACCAACACAGCCGAACACCAACACCTACGCCAAACAATCAATACCATCGTCGACCGCATATCCACGTGGAGGAAGCCCTGACCCGTTCTCTGGCAGAGCCGCAGCCTGCAATCAACACCACAGGAAGTACCCCGGGAGAACGCCGCCTTGCGAGACCACTTCGACAGAGCCTCGACTACATTCACAACTCAAGGATCTACAAGGTCCACAAGCAGCTCGATGAGCTGCTGCAACAACAGACTCGTGGCTTCAAGCCATGATGCAACAACTAACGATAGTCATTCGCCACTGTCCCAATATGCTAAGCTTTGCAGCTCCACCGGCTACGCCGCCCAGAAACCACTTGGGAAGAGCACCATTGCCTTCTTAACTCTCCAATCTGGAACATGATACAACTAAATGTTTGTAGGTCACCGTCAGGGTATTGAGCCGTGGCGTCTATCTGTTCTCCACGCTCATCATCTAAGCAATCACCCACAAGCACTCGATTTGCTTCGGCGGTACCGGGCCTCATGTTACCACAGTTGCCCCAATAAACAGAGACACCACAGTATCAAATCCTTTCTCTCCCCTTTCCCTTATCCTTCCCAAACACCTTGTATAGCTGTCATCCTTATAACCTTTATTCCTATCCCCCCCCCCATCCCCAAAATGGTACCCAGAGTTCAGTTTCGACTAGAAATAAGTACCCAGCAGTAGTAGTCTTCGCCGCAAAAGAAAACCTACGGTAGATTTGCTACAAAAGCACTGAAGAAATGGCTATTGGTGAGCAGATTCGGATTGTAACCAGTTTGTGGAAGAAAATTAAAGAGTGTTGGAGAAAGAGAGACGTTTTATTACAACATACATTCTAAACTCTGTATATCTATATATCATTTGCGCACTTAGCTGCCAATCAATTGAAGCTTTAACTGATCAGACAATACCTACTAATGGGCACAACCAAATTCAATTTTTTTTTTTCCGCCAACATTTTTCATTATTTTCTATCCTTAAAATGCAGGATATAATTTTTACTTTCTCTACATAGTACGTAGATATAAAAGATACTGCACTCCACACAAAATTTAGATACCCAAGATTTCACCGGAAATATACATTTTATGACACGCTGTATCGAAAAAAATAGAAAAAAGTTCGGGTGTGTGCGTCGTTGTGTTTTAAAGACGAAAAGCTGGTAAAATACCAAATTTGGTATTTAAGATTAGTATCCAGGAATGAGACACGAATATTTTGAAGAACATCCCGCGCAATAAACTACCCTTTACATGGAGAAAATTCGAAAGTTGTCATTTTCTCAAAAATGGCTTTTAGAGCTTTGTTTAAAATACCGTATATTAAAGAGATTTAGATGATAAAATATAAATCATGAATTTTCTAGGATTAGCCTCTGAAGACCTCTTTATTCTGGACGATTTTGCTGATTTTGCATAACTGGTAAGCCGCAAAAGATACACACACACTTACGACACAAAAATTGTAGAGCTCCTTAAAACAAACAATTTATGACATATACATTTCTTGGATATCTTCGTGCGCATCCTTGGGAGATACTGAACTTAAATATAAAGTTTGGTATTTAACGGACTTTTTGTTTTTATCGAGGTTGCCCATAGAGACACATACAAACAAATTGGTTCTAAAATTTTTTTTTTTTTTTTTTTTTGCTTCTGTGTGACCCAAAACATGTATTTCCGGTGAAATCTCGGTATCGAATTTTTGGGTGCAATACAATACTTATACATATGTACATAGTACGTGTAGAGAAAGTAAAAGGATTAAATTTTTACTTTCTCTAGCTCACATGTGCGATGTAGATAGTTGACAGAGAAGGTATTGTATTCCACACAGAAGTTTGTTGTAGAGATTTCACCGGAATGTATTTTGGGGTCCTCTGTATAGAAAAAGGCATTTTCAGAAAAGGGTCCGTATGTGTGTGTGTGTGTGTGTGTGTGTGTGTGTGTGTGTGTGTGAACACGATAACTTAAAAACGACAAATCTGTAACACACCAAACTTTGTATTTAAGTTAACTATCTCCCAGGGATGCGACACGAAGATTTTGAGAAAAATTTCCCCACCCCAAACTACCTTTTAGATGGAAAAAAATCGAAAATGTTTATTTTCCATAAAACGGCTGTAATTATTTTGATTAAAATCTCTTATATTTAAGATATTTACATGAGAAATAAAATGTATACCTTGAATTTTCTGCGTATAGCTTATGAAAACCTCCTTTTATGGGTATTTTTTTTGAATATTGCATAACTAATAAACCGTAAGAGATATACAAAAACTTACTAGGTACATAAAAATGTAGAGATCCCTAAAACACACACTCTATGACAATTTTTACTTTCTCTACACGTACTATGCACATAGTGTATAGAGAAAGTATTGTATTCCACCCAAAAATTCGATACCGATATTTCACTGGAAATACATGTTTTAGGACCCCCTGAATACAAAAAAAGCATTTTTACAAAAAGGTCCGTGTGTGTGACTGACTGTCTGTCTGTCTGTTTGCGGACAGCATAGCTCAAAAACGAAAAGACCGTTGAACACCAAACTTGGTATTTAAGTTTCCTATCTTCCAAGGATGCGACACGAAGATTTTAAAAGAAAATCCCCTCACCTCCAACTACCCTTTACATGGTACGTTTTTCGAAATTTTTGATTTTCTTAAAAATGGCTCTAATGATTTTGGTTAAAATATCGTATATTAAATATATTTACCTGACAAATAAATTATGTATCTTGAATTTTCTAGGAATAGCCTCTGAAGACTACTTTATTCTGAATGAATTTTACGGAATTTTGCATAACTGCTAAACCGTAAGAGATGGACAAAAACCTACCACACAAAAAATGTAGAGCAGGTTAAAACACACATTTTATGCTATATATTTCTTTTTCGTGGAGTTGTTCGTTTTTTTAGATTTCCTTGTTTTTGGTTTCAGCTTTAAAAAACTTACTTTTCTCATACAGGGATTTGTCAACTCGTGTCCATAGAAACAGAAGAACTTCAGTCACATAGCAACCATCTTTTGACTATCACTTTAACCTATGGTACTCCCTTATTTCGCTTCTACTTACAAGGAAGCAAGTAGTAAGACTATTTCTGCTAATTTTATCTCGAGGAGCATGAAGTAAATAGAAGCATAAGCTTTTTAACAATAATTTGTTACAGAGATGTAGAGAAAGTGATGTAAATGGAGCACATCAGATTTTTAAAGTAATAAAGCTGGATAAAACAGTTTCTAGTTATGAGGGTGTAATAAACAGCTTAGAGCCAACAAGTATTGAGAATGTTTGTGGTCAACAACGGAGGCAAACAACTTTTGAACTGAAGCTGTGGTTTGTGATGGATGGATGTTCGGAATTGTACGGAACGCCACAGGGAAGAGAAATCCTGCTGCAGCAAGAGGTCAGCAAGCCAGGATACGATCGACTGCCAAATGAAAAGAGACGGAGAAAGGGCGAAGAGAAGATTGATTGATGTAGCGTGGAGGTTCGTTGATTGCCTAACCAGTGAGAAACGGTAGTTATTGTGAAATCTCACATTATTAGGGCTGTATAAACTGATTTTATTTATTTTTAATGGTCATGCACCATCAAGCACAACTGCCTTTCGTTTATTCCGACTTCTGGATAATTTTTCAGTATACGAGTTGTCAAATTCTTTCAGTGACATACACACCATTGCATTTCATTCAGAATATTAGATGCACTAGTAACAAATTTATAAAAATAAAATGTGTAGGTACCGCGTGAAAAATCAGAATATATTTATAATACTAGTGTTTCAAATGCTTATTAATTACTTTTGCGTTAAATACTGTCTTTTCTTTTATTGTTTATTCATTCTCATTCTCCCTGTTCTTTTTCTTTCCTTCTATTTCACTGCCTCCCCTTCCATCATCATCTCTTTCATTCTCCCTCTCTTTATATTTATTCCTGCCTCTCCTTCTGCTGTCTACTCCAACTTCTTCAGCTCCTTTCATCCTGTGCACTCTCCTTCGTGTTCTCATATCCTCCTCTTACGACGGCATCACCTCCTAATTCTCTATCTCCCATCTATATACATCTTGAATGTGATATAATTTAAATCTGGTAACAAAGCTGCATTTTCTAGTTTGTTAATAAGTAGCCTTCAGACGCGGTTGCGGTTTGGTTGCACCTTAACTGGAGAATAGTTAACGTCTCAAAGCACCGTTGACTATTCACTCTAAGCAAGCAATCATCGCATGTACAGCCTATTCTGAAGGTATGAAGTCCCGTAGAAGACTTTTGTTATATATTCAGAAAATAAATAATGGCAGTAGTTGCCCACGCATGTAAATCACACATCAAACTGATTATTGTATCTGCCATACTACACATTTATTATTTTGTTCAAATCATTAGTATTTGTAATAAAACTTATGTTTATGCTTGCCTACTGCTGTGCTTGCCTTATAACAGCTATAGTATAAAAACAGTACTGCATGATACTTCTGCTTCTCCCTTCTCCGCTCGTTTGTAGGCAACGTACTAGTATACTAGCAGTTAATTTAATCTAAAGTCGTGTCCGGAGCACTTTCATAGCTTTGAGAGCTTGCGAAACTTTATGATATCAAAGAAGTTATATATGTACTTAATTTTTCATGGCTTTCTCTAAGCACTATCGTCTATTGTGACGACCAATCTGAAAAAAAAAAAAAACTAACTTTTATACCTTACTTCAGGTTAATGGAGATGTTTGGAGAAATATTTAATATCAATTTTATTGTATGTACAAGGAGTATAAAGGAAACCGAATGATGCAGTTAACAGTCACACGAACAAACACGGTTATTCCAAGAAAATAAATATACTTTACAGGTTATTCCAAGAAAATAAATATACTTTTTATTTTAATCTAAAGATCTAAAATCAATTGTATTTAAACCAAACTCATTAAAGTAAACTGAGAAAATCAAAAATGTTATATATCAAATTTAATATTTATTTACTTTGCTGTTTATGAGTAATGCTTGTGATACACTCAAATACACAGACTTTTTCCAAAAATGATTTTTATCTTATTGAACCTCAGAACACTATTTACGATAAAACTTCGGTAAGACATTTTTAGATGGAATGCAATATTGTCTACCTATTATGGCACAAAGTTTTAACTTTTGAAGCATTTATGCTACCGAAATCTTCTAGATAATAAATACTTTTGTAAATATTTCATTTCTGAAACAGAATTTTAAAGAAACTTAAAAGCACTGAAGCTATCACCACGTACATACGAATTGGTTTAAATTTGGATCGGTTTGCGAGAGGTGAATTAACTGAAAAAGAGTAAATGCCTTCCGTAACAAAATGAACACATTTAAATTCACGTGAAAGAGGAAAAAGTAAACAACTGGAAACTATGGCGTCCTTTTATTGTAATACAATTATTATAAATACTTAATTGATAATGAGATGTTATCAGTCAATGGGAAATATTCCTTTGTATGTACAAGGTAATGTGATGTAAAACCACGTTGCTAGTGTTTATTTCGATTAACATAAGGTACATAGAAGAATAAACTTTTGTAGGAATAGTTTCATGCAGAATATGTAGAGAAAGTCATGTGGATGTAACATCAGGTATTTTCTTACTTTAACATCTCGTTATAAGCTATGCTGTTTGGTGAAAGTAATTAAGAAGCTAATTTCTATGTAGAAAAATCGTATGTGATATCGGATAGAAGGAAAACAGAGTTTATTTTCGAAGAGGTGATTCTACGTAGTTCAGAGACTAAAATTAATAAGCTATAAAAAATATTAATAATAATGAGGATAATAATCATAGTAGTGATATTAAAATATTAATATAATAAGTATTATTATAAGAAAACTATTATGGCTGATCTTCCACAAGTATAAGAAAGCACAATAGCTGATATTGACTTTCATTTTCTGAGTTTATCATTTTTGAGACCTACTTTGGCAACCATTTGTTCGTATAATTTATACTTTTCACAGGAGATAATAGACTACAAATATGCTCGGATTTTTTTTCAGCTTATACTGTTATACCGAAAATATACGTTTTCATGCCTCTAAACCCAAAAAGGGCATTTTTTGATAAAGATCCGGCTGTCTGCGCGCGCATGCGCTATCGTGAACAGCTTTACTTAAAAACTAAACGTCCGTTGAATACCAAACTTTGCAGTTAACTTTAGAATATTCCAGTAGTCGACACATTTTCAAGATAATCCCCCCCAACTATCCTTTATATATAAAAAGCTTTGGAACATTTTCATTTTCTCAAAATGACACACATTTTCTATGACGTACGATTTTAATTGAAGAAATATACATTTTCATGCCAAATGAATTGTACCTCGGAAGTCCTCTCCATTTTGAATGAATTTTACATAACTGATAAACCGTAGGAGATGATCAAAATCTTACAGAAATGTGCATCTCTTTAAATCACTCAATTTATATTAAATACATTTTTGTGTAGTAAAGAATTTATGATAAATTCATTGTGATTACTGATTTATATTTTTCAGTATTTTTTTTTGAAATATTAAGTCGTAATGTTTTTTCTTTTCTTTTCCTTATTTGGCCATGCAAAGATAACAGAAATTAAAAGTTATTACACAGTGGTTCGATCTTAAATGTTTTATATCTCTAAATTAATATGCACCTACTAAGAAATATACAATAGTGAAATGTTTGAAGTACATTTGTAAGAATACTTTATATAACTAAATAAAGAAAGTGGTATGAGGGTAACAAATTGGTTTTGAATTATTATAACCGTAGAACTACGAAATAAAAAAAAAACATTCATTTTGCTTTTCTTTCCCTTAAAACTCATGCAAAACGCATACATTTTTTGACCATAAATCTGACGATGAACACTAGTGTATTTATTTCGTTTCTACTTTATGTGTTTGTAGGTTAATATTTTAAAGCGATTGTTTAATTCGTTCTGTTGTCCAGACCTTAAGCAAGGCAGCTGTTTTGGATTCAGTTCCTTTTGTTAACTCTCAGTAATTGCGCGAAAACCTCTGCCCTAAGAGCTAAATACCACTAAAGGAGGTTAATATAAATCTTATGAAGAGTTACAGCCGCTTTTGGACTCTTACTGTAGTCTGTTGGGAACCTAACATGAATTCCCTCTCACCTGCAAGGAGACGCAGGGGGTTGTTAAATGTCTCTTTATAACAAGGACATTTTAAACCATAATGATAGAAAGAAGGAATTATTACTTTCTCAAGCCCGCATTTACAATGTACATAGTGAATAGAGAAGTTATTGTATTCTACCCAAAAATTCAATATTGAGATTTCACCGCAAATATATGTTTTAGGGTCCCTTCTGTCCGATAAAGGTATTTTTAGAAAAAGGTTCGTGTGTGTCTGTGGATAGCATTGCTTAAAAACGAAATGATCATTAAAACAAACTTGGTATTTAGGCTTAGCATCTTCCAAGGATGTGGCACGGAGATTTTCAAGAAAATATCCCCACCTTTACATGGAAAAATTTTCGAAAATGTTAATTTTCTCAAAAGTGGCTAACGATTTTGATTGAAATCTCGCATATCAAAGTTATTTAAATCCCAAATAAAATGTATACATTGAATTTTCTGGGAATAGCCTCTGGCAAGCTCTTTATTCTGGATGAATTTTGCTTAACTGCTAAACTGTAAGACAGACAAAAACTTGCTGCACAAAAATGTACATCTCAGACAGGAAGTGTCCATTTTTATTATGTTCTACTCCTGGCCAAGTAAGGAAGGGATATGCAATGACAATCACATAACGATAGCTTTTAAAATATTTGACTATCACTTTGGCCTAGTTCCCTTAGTTCCCTTCCATTTATAAGGAACTACGTAATAAAAACATTCTGCTAATGTTTACCTCGATTAGCATTGTGTAGAAAGAAGAATAATAGAAGTTTGTTTGCAGAAGAGCTAGAGAAGGTCACATGAGTTTAACAAATCAGATTATATTTTTTTCAGTGTAATCCATCATAGCTCCCTCTCGTTTAATGAATATAATATCATATCATATTTTATATATATATATATATATATATATATATATATACAGACACACACACACACACACACACACACACACACACACACACAGAGTGTTAATGAACTACACCGAAATAATTTGCGAGATTGTGCACGTGACTGATACAAGTAATTTGAGATCGGCTACGCATGGTCCCCGGATAAACATAACGCAACTACATAGCGTTAAACGTGTGGGCATCAGGTGCTGATAAGTCGGGGTTAAAGCAAAGCAGGTTGAAAAACTGGCTTAGAATGTCTTTAGAACTGCTGCCCAGGTATAGAAGTGACGATTTTTAGCACCTCGTTGCTAGCGTTCTCAAGATTTAATGTCGCAAAAATCTGTAAAATCTCGAACTAATCACTTAACAGTGCGACACTGAGCATTCATTAACTACGTTCTTGAGTTATGTAGCCTAATCTGGAGGCACTTTTTCAACTGCTCTGGTGACTTAATGCGTAACGCGTGAAGTTCTATACCAAAGGTCACGAGTTCGATTCCTGTTATAGAATAAATGCTTTTTATTATTATTTTTTTCATTCCAGACGAAGTGCCGCGATACGTGGCGTACTGGCACTTTAGAAACTTATGGCCGTTACTTCGAAATTTCAATAAACAGGCCACAACTCTATCTCAAATTACTTATCTAAGTAATCTACATATTCTGTGAAAATATTTCGGTATAGTTCATTAATATCCTGTGTATATTCTATGATAAGTGGTTCACCTGTTCTTCATTATTTTTGGAGATAAGCAACACTTCATACTCTGAAAGTAATAAGGTCGAAATTACCATGCTTGTTGGCCATTTGGTAACCATGCAACTCTAGTCTGCTCTTCATCGGAAAGTAAACCTTAGCAGTAATAGTTACGTCCATTCCAAAAACATGCGCTTAATAACTCCTGTTACAGTACATGTTATATTAATAGAATCATTGTCATGTGTCCTGCAACGTAAATTCTAATGAGTGAAAGCTTAAGCTACAAAAAGGAATCACACAAGAGTTATAAAGAGATCAGAAGCGGAGAGGGAGACATGTGTGATGCTTACCTACAAGTTTTAAGGCAGTAAGCGGACACAATGATCGTAGCTCAACTGGTTAATTTCATGTTAGCTGATCACCTCCACCATATCAGTGGTTCGAGTCCCACAGTCTGCAGGCACTTTTTTTTTCTTCTCTGTGTATTATCCATGCAGGTGAAAAGTTAGTTCAATGTTTGTCACTAATAATTTTAGGTGGAAACAAAAAGGTATACGAATGAAGAAGAAACGAAAGTTCAATGTATGTGTTCTTCAGTCTTTGATCCTTAATTTTCTTTCTCATTATTTTGAAAAAGTAACTTCATTAAACCTGTAAACAATACAGCATATTTTCAAAACTATAAAGTTAATAAAACAATTTCAAAATACTAGAACTCCTAACATGTTATCGATTGTTCTTCGTAGTTAGAGAATTTTCCATCACTAAGTTTCATGTTGGAAACCCTTTATCTAGTGGATATTGTGAAGTTTGTTAAGCTATGGGGATTAAACTTAATTTTCTTTTCAATTGAAAATATTAGTGAATACCTCTATGTATTTAGCGCAGTTTGTGATTGTCAGTCTAGGTATGTTGTGTATTTTTCGTTTTAGAGATACCCTGAACATGGGTTTGGTGATTCTGTAGTATTATCTGAAATACCAGAAAATTCTTCACCCACTCCTTTCTCTCATTCAATGCTTACTCAATTATTCTACATTCAGCTTTATCTCTCGCATACTTCAGCTGTATCTCTAAACGTCTCCATCTTCTCTCTCTTTCTCGTGGTAAAGGAGAGACCATGGCACAAAAATGTGTGCCCAATGTATTAAGCACCTAGTGTATCACATCGAAGGTTTTGCCAACTATTTGAATATTAATAGATTCAAATCTCATAACAATAAGTATAATAGTTAGAAATTGACCAATTGTTTTTATTTAAAGTATATCTGGGTTTCCCCATCTTACTTCTGAGAAATATGATTCAACTGCTCTTCAGCAAATAGACCAATTCACATAAAAAGAACATTTAAAACAACAACCTTTTTCCCAGTTTACCACTGATTATCTATTCAACATTAAACACTTTTTGGAGACTTATTACATGTATAATTATGAATATTCACACGTTAAATTCATACAATGGATTTTTACTTTTTCTACATGTACTATGTACATAGTAAGTAGAGAAGATATTGCATTTCACCCACAAATTTTATGACGATAATTAATCGAAAATATATGTTTTGAGGTGCCCTGAGTTTAAAATAAAATTCGAAAAAGGTCCGTGAATGAGAACGATAACCAGAAACGAACTTGATATGCAAGTTCAGCATCTTCCGAAGATGTGACACGGAGATGTTGAAGAATATCCCTACTCAAAACTGCCCTTTACATAAATGTTCGAAAATACTGAATTTCTAAACAATGACTAACGATTTTATTAAATTACCGCATATTAAATATATTCATATGACAAATAAAATGTATATCTTGAGCTTTCTGGAAATAGGCTCTGAAATCATCTTCATTCTGAATGATTTTTGCTTAACTAATAAAATAAGAAATAAAAAGAAAACGTACTGCAAAAAAAAACAACAAAAAAACATGTTTTTTTTTTGTGGAGTAAACGGTTTCCGAGACGTATCCTGCTATTTGTTTGTTTTAAAACACTTTTCAAACAGGAAGTCCTCGTCTCTTTCATGTATCTTTTGTTTGGATTCTGGACATGGATAGAGAACCAAATTTAAAACTCAACTGTATAGCGACCAGCTTTTTAAAAAATTAGTCATTTTAGCTTAGCATATTCTCTTATTTCCCTTTTACTTACAAAGACTATTTATGACCATATAAGCTGAAGTTTTTAATTACCATAAAGTAGAATAAAGAATTATCTTCTGTTAGAATAGTTTTTGAGAAACAGATAGAGAGTATCGTGTGAATGAAATATGCAGCTTGAAAGGAATGAAGGCAATAACACAAACATACCGCCCATATGCCCAACACTAAATAACATGTTAAAAACAAGTATCAAATCAGTTGTTGATACTTGCACTGAAGGCATTCCAACGTGAAACGTTAAAACCATAATTTACGCAAAAGTTTTGAGTGCTAAGTAGTAGTAGTATTTATTATTAAGTTTACAATAATACAATATTTGCGTCACAAAGTCACTTGAGTCGAGTGACCGTACATATTTTCTAACATAGTTGAGTTTAAACTATTACCTACATATCTATTTTATATATCTTAACATTGGAAATTCATAGACACACAGAAATATACACACACATACGCACGCTCGTGTGCTAGAACAATACAACCACAACACAACAGAACCACAGAATAAAAGAAGGTACGCTCTAATAACACACACACACACACACACACACACACACACACTTGCATTCACAACTACACTACGTAGTCATACATATAGGTTATTCAAACACCAATATTTACACACATTTTATCTCTTAGTGTACGTACTTCCATTGAGTATGTGCCCAGGCTTGGCCAGCTTAGGCTGTTTAGAGTCAAATCCCGGAATGCTGTCCGTCTGTTTGAAGTTAAAAATACTTCCGCTAATAATTTTTCCTAACATCCTCCAACTGCACGCAATCTGCCAAAATATACGTCCAGTCTTCCTGATCCCTAATAATGGGCAATTACTCCTACCAGCTTCAACTACCTTACGGGTTTTCTACCCTCCCAGTCTGAGCCAAGCCATTTCTAACCTTTGTTTCATACCTAATTTTAAAATATTTGTTTCTTTACCCCACCCTAGAATTATTTTGTAACTGCAATATGATTATATCACTTAGTTTGTTGTTTTACTTTATTCACGACATTATAACTATGTTCGTTACCCCATTGCCAAATATCGTTTAAGTCAATCTTTGATAGTCTCTGTTGTAACCCCGCCGCCCACCATTTTGGATGTTCTATGTTGTTTATCTGATGCCGATAACATATTGCTCTTAGAGTGGAGACAAAGTAAAAAAATAAGCATAGGTATCTACATTAATTATTATTTATCCAAAATTGCAGTTTACCAGAATCAACCAGTCTCTCACATGCATACCGTACATGAAATACAACTTTAAAAGAAAACCCAATGATTTTGCAATATAGATTTTGCTTTAACTAGAATGCTCTCATAATTAAGACGCCTTGAAGTTTTAAATGGCTTCCGAGGGCACCAATATTATAACAAGTCTTAAAAATCGATACGTATAGGATAAGGTGATGTGTCAGATGCAGATAAGAGTATCATTTATTTGTGAGACTACCCCCTGCTGCAGGAGTCTATCAGTTCCGCAAGAGGAAGGGACGCAATAAAAGAGGGTAATGGAGCAGGCAGATCCCTATTGGTGGCCCACGTCACTCTTCAGTCCTTGACATTCATCGAGCTCCCTGTGCTGCAAGTGGATTACTTCATTCACTCCATTCTGATCCTTTTGAATGAGGGCACCTTCGTGAAAGCTGGCCTTATGCAAGCAAGGCTTATAAACTTTGACGCGTTAGAACGTTGACTAGAGATTCAGGGAGTCTGCAAAGAGACATCACATTTGCATTCGGTTGGTTGGATAACAAATTCTACGTCCACTGCATAGGCGCAGACTACTTGGGACAAAAGACTTGCGTACCAGAGTTACTCAGCTCTAGAGCATATTGTTCTAAAAGGAAACTTCTCTAAGAACGAAGCTCAATTCTCAGAAAATAAACAAAATATAAGGTATGAATTTTATTATGGCAATATCTCAGTCATGTGACGTTTAATCAAAAATCACTAGACCATTTTTAGAAAAAAAATCTTTGTGCATCTCTGCAACAAACCATTGTTAAAAAGCTAATGCTTCTATTTACTTCATGCTAATCCAGAAAACAGTGCAAAAATACTTGCTTTATGCAATTAGAAGCGAAATAAAGGAGTACAATAGCTTAAAGTGATAGTCAAAGGCTGGTTACTATGTGACTGAAGCTCCTTTGATGTGCAGGAGTAAACAAACTATATGAGAAAAGTATAAGTTTTTAAAGCTGAAATCAATAACGAGGAATATCTCAAATCCGAGAAAAGTAAAAGTACCTCATAATTGAAACTAATAAGAAGGAATACCTGGAAGACGGTAAACACCACCAAAAAAATGTATATGCCATAACGTGTGGATTTTAACAAGAACTACATTTTTATTTAGTAAGCTCTTGCCTATTCCTTACGGTACACTATTTAGGCCAAATTAGGCAAAATTCACACAGAATGAACAGGTCTTTAGAAGCTATTCCCAGAAAATTCAACTTATACATTTTATTTCGGATATAAATAGCTTTAATACACGGGATTTTAATCAAAATCGTTATAGCCATTTTTAAGAAAATCAACATTTTCAAAATTTTTTCCATGTAAACGGTAGTTTGTGGCAGGGAGATTTTTTTTTTAAACCTTCGTGTCGCACCCTTGGAAGATACTAAACCTAAATACTAAGTTTCGGTATTTAACGGTCTTCTCGTTTTGGGACTATGCTGTCCACAGGCACATGCACGCACAGACCTTTTTTTTTACTTTCTCTACACGTACTATGTACATAGTGTATACAGAAGGTATTGTATTGCACCCAAAAATTCGATATCGAGATTTCACCGGAAATACATGTTTTGTGTCCACCTGAATCCCAAAAAAAAAAGAAGCATTTTTAGAAAAAGGTCTGTGTGTGCGTGTATCTGTATACAGCATAGCTCAAAAACGAAAAGACAGTTAAATACCAAACTTGGTATTCAAGTTTGGTATCTTTGAAGGATGCGACATGAAGATTTTAAAGAAAATCCCCCACCCCCAACTACCTTTATATTGAACTTTTTTCGAATATTTTGATTTTCTCAAAAATGGCTGTGACGATTTTGATTCAAATATCGTATATTAAGATATGTACCTGACAAATAATATGTATATCTTGAATTTTCTGGGAATAACCTCAGAAGACTACTTTATTCTGGAGGAATATTGCAGGATTGCTAAACCATAAGAAATGGGCAAAAACTTACCACAAAAAATGTAGAGCCTATTAAAACGCACAATTTATGTTATATAATGTTGTTTTTTTTTTGTTTTTTTTTGGAGTTGATCGTTTTTAGATATTCCTTGTTTTTGGTTTCAGCTTTGAAAAACTTGTACCTTTCTCATACAGGAATTTGTAAACTCCTGTCCATACAAAGGAACTTCAGTCACCTAGCAACAAGCTTTTGACTTCACTATAACCTGATACTCCCATATTTCGCTTCTACTTACAAGGAAGCAAGTAATAAGACTATTTCTGCTATTTTTTTCTGGATTAGTTTGAAGTAAATATAAGAATAAGCTTATTAGCAATACTTTGTTACACAGAAGTAGAGAAAGTCATGTGAATGGAACATCTGATTTTTTTAAAAATGCTTTTTTCGGACTCTGGGGACCCCAAACATATATCTCAGATAAAATCTCGGCATAGAATTTTTGGCTGCACTACAATACCTTCTCTATCCCTATGTATATTGTACATATGGGCTAGAGAAAGTAAAACAACAGGAAGCAATACATCAAATGTTCTTGACACTAATATTCTTATGCTGTATTTGCTAATACCAGCCGCAATCTTACAGCTAGCAGTCAGGTAATTTTTGTAATTGGGATTTTAGTTCACAAAGAGAGGATTAAGTAGGGGTACATATTTACGATAGGAACCGAGTTCAATGGACAGAGCTTATGTGGGGCCATGGCATTTAAGCCAAGTTTGTAGACCATTTGGATGGAAGCTATAAAGTAACAAAAGCGTTGGGATTAGCAGTGATATTTACGCAGAGGTTCACGCAGTCGTGAGCGTTAGGACCTAGTCTTTTTAAGTTCATTCCCTCTTTTCGCTCATCATTGCTTTCTCCGTCTCTTTTTCTCTGGCATTTCTATCTCTGTCTCATAGCTGTGCACATAATCGATATCAGCTGCCATCCGTTTCGCCGGTTTTGTAGCCGCTCCTCTCTGGGGGCGAGCAGAACGCGGCCAGATCTCGCCAACTGAGAATTTCTGACAGTGCGCTTTGTTATCTTCCAGTTTCAACCTATTCGGAACTGCTGCCATGTTCCTGGGACTGAAAGGAATTTGATGATATGAATCATATATCAGCTTGTGTAGTTATCAACTCTAGGATGGTAACATACTTGTAGGAGGAGCATTGTAATATTCTGTCATTAAAAGCCACCGAAATATGAAGTTTGTACTGTGGAATAAACTTTTGAAAAATATGTATTCCATTTACATGACTTTCTCTACATCTCTGCTACAATTTTTTTTTTTTTTTGTAGCCTAACGTCCTTTAACCTAGTTGGTCATATTGGGCGCTGAATGAAATCGGTGAAATGATGCTCAAATGACCTTGGGGTCCATGGAGCTTAAAGTTATTCGACATTCGTTGACTTAGGATAAGGGAAAACTCCGAAAAAACTGCATTCGGGTAACTCAGCCTAAGCGAGATTTCAACTCGCGAGTTGTTGAATATGAGGCAGACAGGCTACCACCACACTACCGAGGCAGGATTACAAATTATTGTTTAAAAGAGTATGCTTCTGTTTGCATCATCCTAATAATTATACTTTTTCTACACGTACTATCTACATAGTGTATAGAGAAGGTATTGCACTCCACCCAAAAATTCGATACCGAGATTTATCCGGAAATATATGTTTTATGGTCCCCAATATCCAAAAAAAGCATTTTCACAAAAAGGTCCGTGTGTCTGTGAACACGATAACTCAAAAATGAAAAGACGGTAAAATACCAAACTTGTTATTTAAGTTTAGTATCTTTGAGGGAATCGACACGAAGATTTTGAGAAAAATCCCCCCACCCCCAACAACCCTTTACATGGAACATTTTTCGAAAATTTTGATTTTCTTAAAAATGGCTCTAACGATTACGATTTTTACTAAAATATCGTATATTAAACATATTTACCTTACAAATAAAATTAATATCTTGAATTTTCTAGGAATAGCCTCTGAAGAGTAGTTTATTCTGGATGCATTTTACGGAATTTTGAATAATTGCTAAACCGTAAGAGATGGACAAAAACTTACTATACAAAAAATGTAGAGCACGTTAAAACACACAGTTTATGTTATATAAACTTTTTTCGTCGTTTTTGAGACATTCCTATTTTTGGTTTCTGCTATGAAAAAATTATGTTTTTCTCATACAGGAACCTGTCAACTCCGATCCATATAAGCAAAGCAACTTCAGTTACATAGCAATGAGCTTTTGACTGTCACTTTAACCTATGGTACTCCCTTATTTCTCTTCTGCAATAATTGTTGCAGACATGTAGAGAAAGTCATGTGAATGGAACACATCATGAAGAAAAGTCATGTGAATGGAGGAGAGAAACCGGAGAATCTGGAGAAAATCAGCCCATACGCCGCTTTGTACACCACACATCTCTTCATGCGATCGCAGGATAACTATGAAATCTAAAACAACATATTAACTTTGTAACGATATAAAAAAGAATTGTTTAAGTATAATTATTTACCTGAAACAATACGGATCAATTGAGAATTAAATGTCGTATCGACATATTGCCATTCTTCCCCAAAACCGAAGATTCATGGTTCAAATCCTGCCTAAGGCATTAACATTTACTTTCTCTACACGTACTAAGTACATAATGTATTGTGGCTAAAAATTTAAAACCGAGATTTCACCTGAAATATAGGCTTTAGACCCCCTGAATTAAAAAAAAAATGTATGTTTAGAAAAAGGTCAGTGTGTGTGTCTCACTCTCTGTAGGTAGGTAGGTAGGTAGCATAGCTCAAAAACGAAAGGTCCGTTAAATACAAAATTTGGCATTTAAGTTTAGTGTCTCCTATGGATGCGACACAAAGATTTGCAAGAATGTCCCCTCCCCCAATCCGCTACTGGAATAGTCTCTGAAGACCTCTTTATTCTGGATGAATTTTGTATAACTGGTAAACCGTCAGAGGGAAATAAAAACTTTCTACACAAAAAAGTGTACATTTCGTTAAAAAACTTAATTTATATCATATACCTACGTTTTTTCTTATAGATTTTTGTAATGAACCGACCGTTTCCGAAATATTATTTGTTATTGGTTTCAGTTTTAACATACTTATTTTTTTCTCATATGAGAATTTTTCAACTCCTAGCCATAAATACAAAGGAATTTCAATCACGTAGCTACCAGCTTTTTTAATAACAGGAAATCAAATAATAAGACAATTTCCGCCAATCTTATCTCGATTGGCATGAAATAGATAGAAGAATAAGCTGTTGAACAATAATTTGTAACAAGAGATGTAGAGAAAGGCATTTGAAAGGAAAACATATGTCTGCACACGGCACGTGTGGAAAATAATTATAAGTTAACTCCATGGCACGACAGCTCACGGGGAACCTTGGCCTACCGCCTTCCGCCCGGCTGCTGCGTCCCCCATCTCGGTCCACTACAGACGTCATGGATGGGGTGCAGTATTGGAGGGTGAGACGTGGTCAGCGCCTCGAGTCCCCCCGGCCGGTTAATGCGGTCCTCATGACCTGGAGCCGCTACTTCTCCATCAAGTAGCTCCTCAATTGGCCCCCCAGGGACCTTACGAGGCTGAGTGCACCCCGGGCCAGGTCTCCCAGCGGGGGAAAAATCCCTACGCTGGTACTGGGGATCGAACCCAGGTCTCCCGCTTGGTAAGTAGCAACGCTACCACCGCGCTAAGGAGACGACCATAATTATAAGTAAAAACTTTTATTATGGATTGCTTTGCCAATCAATTGTTGAAAAGATTGAGGAAGGACCTCCTATTAAATTTACAAGGCACTGACAGTCATGACGTCACACACACACACACACACACACATATATACAAGATATAGTCACTGCCAGTAAAAGGGAATCTAAGAAATGAAGCTGCAGAGTGTACGTTGCAATTGAAGATTATTCACTTATGGAACATCGAAATTGAGGGAATCAAAGGAGAAATAAATTTGCAATACGTGTTACAAAAAAAAAAAATCTGAGGTGGTGCACTCACCTAACTTTGTCTAGCTGCTCTACAAGCTTCTTACAAATATTCTTCTTCTTTCTACAGAATGCTAATCGAAATAAACATTAGCAGGTTCTTATTACTTAGTTCCTTATACCAGAGTGGCTGATAAGTTCCAGGCCTCTCAAAGAAAATAGCATTTAAAACTTTTTTTTTTATTTATTTCTCAACATAATCTTCAGAAAAGCTAATACATTTGTCATATCGGTATTCTAGTTTAACTGTACCATCTCTGTTGTGTGATTTATCAAGGTCCTCAAACTAGCTGTTTACCGCATCAATGACCTCGTTGATTTGAAATCTTCGTCCTCCAAGAAATGTTTTGAGATCTAGGAACAGGTGGTAGCCACTGGGTGCTAGATCTGGCAAATAGAGTGTATGTTCAGACAATTACAATTTTAATTCGTACATTTTTCCCCATTGCAATGACTGAACGATGGACCGGATATTATCATGAAGAAACAAGATTTTTGTTGTTGTTGTTCTTTTCACCTTACCACTCAAACGTTGCAGTAAGTAGTCTCCAATGACACCCTTTTCCAGGTAATCAAAAATAATTCTCTGTGCATCCCAGAAAACATTCGCCATAACCTTATTAGCTGACATTGACTGTGCCTTTTTTTGGAGCTTGTACCTGGTGCAATCCAATGCTTTGACTGTGATTTACTTTCTGGAGTATAGTGATGTATTCCTGTTTCATCCATGGTAACAAGCCGTCTTAAAAATTCACTGGAATTTTTAAGGTAGAGTTTCAAATTCTTAACAGAAGCAGTTTTTCTTTGCAACTTTTCATCAGGTGTCATGAAACGCAGCACCAATCCTTGCAAACCTTGTGAAAGCCCAAAACATTAATTAAAACATTACCTGCATGTTCTTTAGATGTGTTTACAGCCTCTGCTATCTTAAACAACTTTAATATGCGGTGTTCCAATACTAAACGAGGCATTTTTTCAATGATCTCTGGAGTTGTCGCTTTTACAGGGCGTCCAGAGCAAGGCTCATCACTAGTGCTTGTACGTTCCATTTTAAACTCTGCCACCCACCTTTTAATAATTAATATGAAAGGGCAGAGTCTCTCAATGAAATTTCCATTTATCCTTTATTTTCTTGGGTGTTAAGCCTTTCAAATTGAACTATTTAACCACTGTTCGTTTTTCCAAATTCTCAAATTTCGTGAAAACTCTAAAGTTGTCTCATATAAAATGCTGTCATTGGAAAAATAAACTATTGAACTGTAATTATGAATACAAGATAGTCTAGACAATCTATACGATGTTACCGTCTTATTGGCCTAATGGCGCCATATCTGTGTGAGGCCCGGAGCTTATCAGCCGACCCTTGTAAGTAGAAGGGAACTAAAGGAATGCACTAGGCTAAACTAATTGTCAAATGTTTTAAAAGCTGTTGTTATGCGATTGTCATTGCAAATTACTTCTTTCCTTGGCCAGGATTAGAACAAGCGAAAAACAATCACTTCCGTCTGAGAAAAGTATAAGTACTTCACAATTGAAACCAGCAAAAAGGAGTATGTCAGAAACGTTAAAAACCACAACAAAAACGTAAAAGACATAAATTGTATGTTTTGACGAGATCTACATTTTTTTTTTTGCAGTAAGTTTTTGTCTATCTCCTACGGTTAAGCAAAATTCGGCAAGTTTCATCCAGAATAAAGAGGTTTTCAGAGGTTATTCCCAAAAAATGAAAGATATACATTTGAGACGTAAAGAGCTTTAAAATATGGAATTTTAATAGAAAAAAAAAAGTAGAGCCATTTTTAAAAAATCCAAAATTTGCGTAATTTTTCCATGTAAAGGCTAGTTTGTAGTGTGGAAATTTTCTTTAAAATCATCGTGTCGTATTCTAAGAAGATACCAAGTTTGGTATTTAATGGTCCTTTCGTTTTTGAGCTATGTTGTCCAGAGACACACATACATATACACACAAACCTTTTTCTAAAAGTGCTTTTTTCGGACTCAGGGGACCTCAATACACATATTTTCGGTGAAGTTTCAACATAAGACCCTTTGGGCGGGATATAATACTACTCTATCCCTATGTACATTTACATACCGGGCTAGAAAAAGCAATAAATGACCATACAATCCAAGAGAAAACTTATTTAAAGTATTATCGCATATCCAATCTCCTTACATTTCATTACTAGACTGAGGAGTTACGTATAGTTTCATGTATTTATTGAGAAACAAATTAAAAATATCTTTCGATTGGACAGAATAATAATAAAATAAAGCTTTCTTTATTTTGCACATTTGCATATTTTGAGGCTTTTTGCTAAAGATACACATTTTGTTTTAAGTTACCCATAACTTCATATTTCGATATTTTTCGCATTTCCACTTGTTTGAAGAACTGTTCAAATTAAGAAATTTAAGTGTGAAATGTGTTTACGGTCCTGAGGAAATACTGGCTTATGTATACTCACAATACCTGAAATTTTATAAAGGACGGTAATTTTACACCTTGAGTAGTTTATTTAAAAATGTACATTATACTGTGTGACTAAAAACTAAATACACAGATGTCATTATGATTAATTGCTAACACAGTTATTGTGGTAGAGAATCCCATCATATAAGTAGAAATAAATGACACTTATTTCACATAAGAAAATTTGGTGTTGACTGTATATTGTAATATCTAATCGCCTTTGTTTTGTTGAATATAAATACTCTTTTCCCAGTGAAATTTAATTACTTGATTATGTTCTTCGCAGATCCCAATTTTAATTTCCATTTATTCCACTAAATTAATTTTAGTATTGAAACTTTATTCATAGTTTCATAAAGTGCTGCCTATTTATAATATGCGTGTCCAAATGGACAATTTTATAATTGTAAGCATTAAATTCACTATCTAAATTGAGTTCTTCACCGAGCATTTTAAAGTTAAGATAAACAAATTTGGTAAGAGTCTGAAAATGGTGCAACTGAATATTAAAATTCTAAATTAAAGGACAGTTCTAATGTGTTACTGCATATTTAAACAAATAGTTTTGAATAATTTAGTGCATATCCATGCATATTACATTTTCGTGCATATATCTCGGTCTGTTTATTACACAAAACGAGATCGACGAAACCTGCAGACGACTTTAGAGCTACCAACACTAGAGAAAGTCTATTTCATGTTGTCAAAGAAGAAGAAAAACAAGAGTAGTTCTTGTGCAACCCTAAATAATATCCTGCCCATACGATTTTTTTTTTTGGTAGTGTTTAACGCCCGCTTTAACTACTAATGGCACCGCAGGCGGTGACACTGATGATACATGAATGATGATGGAGCACCGGTGGAATGCGATGGCGGGGGAAACCGGAGTACCCGGAGAAAACCCGCCCCAGCGGGTTTGTCCACCACAAATCTCACATGCGGTTGCTTGGGATCGAACCCCGGCCGTTTAGGTGAGAGTCGAGTGGTCTAACCACTCGGCCACGGCGCGGCCTGCCCATACGATCCTTGTCCATTGTACGATCTATACGTAACCGTTTTCTCAGCATATTCGTAGCACATATTTTATTCAGGTACTAGAATTCCTCTATCTCCCTCTTCTTATTCGCAAATATTCCGTTCGCGTGCATCTGTTTTACATCTACTTACCATCAAGAAGTTTTTCTTTTATTCTCCCTAAAATATTATGACCGCATAATTTCTCTTATCCAAGTATTTCAAACTTTGTCTTTCTTTACTTATCTGAATGATCTCGCCCAAAAACACTTTTGCAAGTGCTGATTTCTCAGCTTCTTGTCTATTTATTGACGTATCTGCTCAAATAAATACAATAAATACTTAAAAAGGTTGCCTTAAATATTAATTTTTTGTTGTGATGTAACTGAAATTTTGCAAGTTGTTTCTGTTGTACAAAATTAGTTTTATTTTTTCATTGGTTTTTATCCTTTCATAAATAGCCTGTCGTATTTCTCTAATTTAAACATTTAAATTCATTCTTATTTCCAGGACAACAAATTAATGGTTCATCGATATGTAATGTTGCATTTTCAAAACGTCTATTTGTGTGCAAAATCAATATATTAGTCATAATCTTAAGGATTTTTAGAGGGGAATAAAAACATGCTTTTAATAGGACCTCATATCTAAAGATAATATTTCACGTGCTACAACCACTCGAAAGCAGGTGACCTTGCTTGGTTAATTAATTTAATTTTGACTCAGTTCATCAATTTGTTTACAATTCAATTCAGCAAGTAATACAAACAAGAAACAAATAGCAAACTTAACAGAAGTATTTATGAAAATACATTATCAGTCAAACGTAGTAAGCTATTTTATGACTTCCCCACACAATGATTACCATTCTTATCCACTACAACCGTTAGGAAATAATAAAAAGAATTTTAGCACCCAAAATATTGCTATAAATTGATCTTTTAGTCAACTTGGATTAAGGGATAACCTGGTGAATAGTAGATAACAGATCCAGCTATAATAGCGAACACAAAGAAACAAAGATCAATTTTATTTATATTTCATTTCACATTTGTTTACAATTAAACTAAACAATATGATTTTGTCTTCGACACATGTGGTTACCATTCTGATCCGCACAACTTGGTTCGATGTTGTGACCACATTTTCTGATAAATTCGCTCCACCATACCTGATGTGTCTACAGTCTGTAGCGCATCAACCACAATTCGTATCACTACATCTGCCTCTGAATCTACAGGAAACTCGTAAGTCAAATTCCTCATCCTTTGGTCATAGTGGCCATACGACTACATCACCTTGGTCTAACTATCTTAGAACAAATCGTTGGTCCAAATGTTCCTGAACACCAAGTGTAAATTGGAAGGATGCGCTGGCGCCTGAAACTGCTTGTTTTGACAAACGTTTATGGCACATCCACCACTAATGTGTATCCTCTTTAAGGAAGATAAAATAGATGGGACACGGTAGTTTGGCAGGAGGAACGTGACCCAATCACACGACTGTCGCTTTCCAAATGTGTGTTAGAATTCTTGAACATGCTTACAGGAAGATTTTTGGCTGTCCATACATGGCTGTTTCGGGAATTGAAAACACTGTCGCTAATGAGTTGTCGGTTATCTATGAAGAGCCGAGGAAACGGAATCATTGTTGAAACGGTGAAGAAGCTACGAGCAGAAGGCAACATCTGGAACAAAATTGGCTGCCAGTTGGCAGTGATGTGGGTTTAATTGTTGCTTATGCACATCCCAGACGGTGCTATGAGTAACATCGATTGAATTTCCACTTATTTGCGTACTCTTTGATAGGTTCTCGTCAACGTGATACAGAATGGCCGCTTCAAATTTGGGAGTTCGGTGTATTTTGGGAGATCCACAGTATCTCCCCCTGATGATGAAGAAGGACCATGTCTTTCTGCTGCAAACGTGTATTCCACCATGTTACTCAGATGTTGAACGACAGTGAATGGGGCTTGAACCAAGTAGAGAGGTAAAGTAGATGTCAAATGGCATAAACTGATCACATGATGTGAACAGCTCTCGTTACCATATCCGATTGCTTAGCAAGCAAACAGACTAGAAGTGATTGTAGCACTATAGTGGACTTGGGTAATACACCCGTGTCTCCTTTATGAGTCCCAACATTTTCTAAGGGAGAATTTAAATATTAGATTTGTTGTGTCGACAAAAAATTAAAGGAATGTGGGCATTCGTAATGACAAAGTTTGCCTTCTATATATCGAAATTACATTTTTAATATCAAACCATCCTCCTATTTGCTTAATTATTCTGGTGATATTTGTAGATATCTGTAGTAGTTTATTTTACAGAAACACCAAAAAATTTAAGCAGCACGTATTTGTTCCTAGAAATGACCTAACAAATTAAAATTATATTAGTGTTACAACACTGACATAAGTAGATATTTTGTTTTGTTTGCACTATATATTTTTATTTCAGGCTCGATTATGTAATTCAATAAATAGCGAACAAAGATTGGTCTTGATGACAAACAAAGCGGCTACGCATTCTGATTAACATATATAATTGAAATAAAAATAATTTAGACACACTTTTATTTAAAATTCTCTTCAGGACAACTATATAAGAACATATTTTTTAGATTCTCCAAATTCCACGAATAGGCAAAATCACATTTTAGCTTTTACATATTGTTAATACTTGCACTAATTTCCTAACGCCATGCGGAAATCTCTTGACGAAGATTAGCTCTTATTTCTCTCACTTTACTTTCTCTGCTTAGGTTGTGATGTATCGTTGTGTATATTGTAATTTCATTTATACTTCCCAAATTCTGAACTATAGAAGACCACAATAGCACCTAGCTACTCTTAGAGTAATGCAAACGCATACATTTGTCTTGTATTAGAAGTATACAGAGCTCTCCGTTTTCAATGTACACAGTACTGTAAATAAATTTAAATTAACATGAACACGTGTACGAATACTGGTCCAGCGCGTATCAAGAGTGAACATTTTTACAATTTGACAAACGTATAGTAACCAAATCAATAAAGTATTTGTTGGTTTTAATACACATAATAAAACTACCAATAATACGCAATAATTATTGATAGATATTTCTAAAATGCTTTATGTTATAAAACTATTTTAAATGAATTGTGTAAATTTTGAAGCGACCTACATAATTTGGTAATACGTTTGTGCTATATTCATGGTTTGTCCGTTGTAAAAAGTTAAGAAAACCTTCTTCCAAAAGAAGAGGACTCCAGAGACTACCCAAAAAAAATTAAATTTAAATGTTAAGAAAAATACCTGATTTAGCAAAGGAGGCGAGATTAGTCACAACTAGAATATGTGTTTCTCTATCTCTATGTAAGGAAATTAATTCCTTGGAGTTATGGACAATTTTACTATGTTGAGTATCGATATTTCAGACAACAGACTTGGTTCTAATAACCAATTCTAGTGAACAAAAATACTTCACAAACGTAAATGCTGCTATTTTGGGTAAACTTCCCTAAATACAAGCAACAGTTATGAGTTCTGTGCGCTGATAACAGCTGCATGTTATGCCAACCGTAATGCTGAAGATACTTTACGTGTTTACCATGCATTCTTAAACATACTCCAACTCTTCTTTTCAAAGAATCACCAATTCCTACAATCACATCTGCTTCCGGACTTGGGCACAGTGTTGGTCACACATTGTCGATGAGTTTGGCATTCATCGATGTCTTTAAATGTCTTCATAACAGAAATCCAATGAATTGGGGTTCAGTAAGCGGGGATGATCTATTTTACTTGGATGGTCCAGGATGGGTGAGATTATGTACTGTCGTACATGCAAAATCTGCTGGTGCTCCATAGTGCATAAATAGCTTGATTGATATCTTCAGCAGCTGTAATTCTTCAAGCACTATTTGTGGATCACGTTCTACAACATCCATTTCTAATTTCGGCAATCTGTTGTCCTGACCGCTAATGAACTCGTTTCTGCAAGTCCTTGGAGTAGCCTAGCGAACAGTTTTGTCAACGGAAGATCCAATAATGGATGTTTCTTATCATGGCCTGGTCTGTTTGACCACTATTAGCTAACTCATAGCAGAATTGTACTTTCTATGATTCCATTCTTGATACTTCTTAGCTGAAATATTGTTGGAAGTTGCCTGAACGCTTTTCTACAAGTAATTTATTGTCATCCTCTAGCAGGTCTGCAAACGTCTGAGGTCGTGTTCTTCCTCAACTACAAATATAGGTTGAGATGACAATTTATTAATTGTCAAAACGCATCCAGGCAACTTACAACATTTCAGCGAACAAGTATTAAGAATGGACGTCAAAAAAAGTATACTATGGAATTTTTGCCTTTAATAGCGCTTCTTTTAATAATCAAATGCATAGCAGAATGCCATGTTTGCCTTTACCCCGTGCAATAGTAAGACACCACTTCATTAAGTGATTCACACTGCACGGTATCGATAATCTCATTCGGACACCGTAGTGCAATGTACGTAAAACCTTAAATAATCCATAGTACTACGATTTATACAGCCTGCAATTCAAAAATATCTAATAACCTTTAATACACACATTATATACACACATGGTGAACCATTTAACTTGACAATGTAGAATATCTCTAAAACTAAGCGTTGTAAAAAGAAACGACTTTAAGTTGTTTGATATAATGGAGGAAATGTGTTGCGCTTTAATTGGAGAAGGTTTGGATGGTAATTTGAGGGTTAAGGGAGGTATCATTTTTATTTTGTTTCCTTATTTCTCATTAAAAACAAACAAGTTTTGCTTCAACCATTTTCTTGTACATGGTTCTTTTACATATGTAGAAAATTAAACATTGTTGGAACGCAGATACACACAGTATCACCACTTCACAGATATTGTACAGTATTATTTCATAAGTATCGTACCTTTGTTATATAAATGTTCACAGTGATGCCCTTCTACCTCAATGCATTTTCCAACTCTGAATAAACGAATACATTATCCGCAAAAGTATGTCTCTTCCAATACTGGCACAAGCATTTCGTATGCGCGCCTTCTCCAGACAACATGTTCAGCGCAAGTAAAATGACCCATATCATCACAGGTATGTATGTCCGAACTTACACTATACAAAGCATTCAATTTAGTTTTGTCAAATCCTACCTGAAGTTGCAAAAACAGCCTGTTTTACTTTCACTATACGTACTATGTACATAGTGTATAGAGAAGATATTGCACTATACCCAAAAATTCGATACCGAGATTTCACCGGAAATACATGTTTTGAGACCACCTGAATCCAAAAAAAGCACTTTTAGAAAAATGGCCGTGTGTGTCTGTCTGTCTGTGTGTGTGACTGTGGGCAGCATAGATCAAAAACTAAAATACCGTTAAATACCAAACTTGGTATTTAAGTTCAGTATCTTCCAAGGATGTAACACGAATATTTTCAAGAAAATCCCCACACCCTCAACTACCCCTCAGATGGAAAAATTTTCGAAAATTTTGATTTGGTAAAAAATGGCTATAATTTATGATATTTTAATCAAAATCTTTAAAGATATATACTTGACAAATAATATGTATATCTAGAATTTTCTCAGAATAGCCTCTATTCTGGATGAATTTTACGGAATTTTGTGTAACTGGTAAAACTTACCACACAAACAATGTAGAGCACATTAAAACACACAATTTATGTTATATACATTTTTTTTTCGTGGAGTTTGGTCGTTTTTTTAGATACTCCTTGTTTTTGGTTTCGGACTTGAAAAACTTGTACTCTTCTCATGCAGGAATTTGTCAACTCCTGTCCATACAAACAAAGGAACTTCAGCCACATAGCAACCATCTTTTGCTATCACTTTAACCTATGTTACTCCCTTATTTCGCTTCTACTTACAGGGAAACAAGTAATAAGGCTATTTGTGCTAATTTTTTCTCACTTAGCATGAAGTCAATAGAAGCAAAAGCTTTTTAACAAATTTTTGTGTTGAGATATGGAGAAAGTCATGTGAATGAATTACATCAGATTTTTTTTAAACACCCATTGTATATTTTTTTGGTCTCTCAAACGTCTTAAAAATTATTTTATTTTAATTTAGTAATTTGCTTAGTATTGTTTGTGAAAATAAAAATATTGATTTATTTTTAATATGAACAGTAATTTGGAATTAGGGGGCATTCTTGAAAATATTCCTGTCGCAAATTTGGCAGATTTTGAAATAAATAAGATTTAATAGTATGAATGTGGGAGTAATTGTCAAATGTTAAAAACTGATAAAACTAATGTCAAGTAACCCTACAGTACAGCGTAAAAACGCTAGCAATTGTTTCTCAAGTCAAAGCATCCGATATATCAAAGGAGTTAAACGGGGCTATAACATTGAAACAAACAAAAAATAGATATTTGTTAAGAATTTGCCTTTAGATTAATGCTGTTCTCATACACACACACCCTCGCGCACAGAGAGAGAAAGAGAGAGGGAGAGAGAGGGAAAAGAGACCGAACGTTTACTAAAATGTTTATTTTGAGTTCAGTATAACTCAAAGCACGTGTTTCCATTGAAATCCTGAAAACGAATGTTCGGGTGGAATGCATTTCCTATTATCTATTATCCGTAGATCGTAGCATAATGGAACGGAGAGGGACACATCACTCACTGCAACACCATGATCAATAGTGAGACATGGATGAAGAAGAGGAGATTCCGGAGTTTAAACACCTGCACACCATTACACAGTAATCTCAAAAGAGTCGATCAGCGAACCTAGGAGGCGAAACAGCTCACCCTGACGTCCACGGGGTAACATTTTCCACTGAACCGGCAACTGTGCCATCTGTCCGGCACCACCGACACAGCAGGACTTGAAAGCGCACTTGAAATCTGAAAAGGAAATTAAATGAGAGGCAATGAGGGAAAGGTGAATTGTGGTAGAGTAAACCATCTCGACATTCCAGTAAGCCATCACTTGGCAATAAAGTGAGAGCCCTGTGTTCAGAGTTCAGGACCTCCAGAATGTGGCCCTCACACGTTACTGTGGAGCCATCACATTGATACCTACTATAGAGAAATTAAAATCATGGTGAATTAATTCAGACAGTATTGAGGAAATATAGGCGCCCTTGATAAAGCGGCTAGACCGCTCGTCTCTCCCAAGGCAGCCCGGGTTCAATCCCAGGAAATTGCTAGTGGGACTAGCGATAGACAAAGTGGCGTTTGGGGGGTTTCTTCGGATTCTCCGGTTTCTGCCGCCATTTATTCCACCACTGCTTCAAAATTACCTTTCCTTACATCCATTTTACCATCACCTCATGTTGCCAATTCCTCACTCTTATTCCGTGAACGGACCAATCACCCCTCCTGGCACCAATCTGATCCAGAGTACATTTGCTCCTCAATAGCATCTGTCTCTAGGCGCTGGCTTGTAAGTCCCATATACGAGGAGGGTAAACAAAGGAGGAGGAAGAACAATAAGAAAATAAACGGATTGGCTCCGCTGGCAGCTGCCGTTGCTCGCAGGGCCCCATCAAAAAATTAAACCAAATTGACATATCACTGTTGCGATGAAGTATTGTTCACATATTGAAGTAGAAATAAAATTATGATCAAATTTCTATGCAAAGGTCAATTTTCTGATATACTCTGATTAGGCGCATGAATCAACGAAATTCCTAAAACTTAAAGCTGTGCTAAATATGCAACATTTATTATAAATTAATTGTTTTTCCACACCAGCAGTGTGTACGACAGAAGTTGGAAAGGTGAAGTCAGACAAACATTCAAATTTGGGTGAACCGTAGTTTAAATCCCATCTGACGCCAGCTTTTAAATAATATTTAATTGGAATTTCAGAAGTGAAAATAGCAATGACAGCGTACTAATTAAGGCGCCGGTTTGTAATAGTACAAATATTCGAAGTTTAAGGTTGCAATATATAGGAGGACATATTAGTTTGGTAGTTCTGAATATAAGCAAACCTTGTTATCTCGCTTGCGAACATAAAGGGAAAGAAGCAAAAAATAGATAGAATATTCCACACAGAACGAGAAGAGCCGTGTTGCAAATAGGTGGCCTCGTCATTAAAATACTATATTGGAATTTAACATTGAAATAATTCCCTTTCTGGCATCTATGAGTAGCTATTTTCTGTACATCAAAACAGTTTCAGTGTGCTGATGTTTTATGACAGCTGGAGTTTTGAGAGTGTGTGAAGCTTTAAACTTTTAAAATGTTCATGGCTCTGCAACTTTGAGCAGGATAGCTCTAAATGTTGCATATACAAAATACATGATAAAAGAAAGTTCAAAGAAACATTGAAGAGGCTTATAGAACTTGAAGTTATTGTTCATTTACGAACCTGAGTTTTGGAATAAAAGAGATGTGTTATATCTTTCAGAAACTTCATTTATTTACAATAAAGAAATTTGAAGCATAAAAAAATTCTATAGTAAGCTTCCAAATAGCTTAAAGCAAATATATCCACAAAGTAGGTGGCGCCGTGGTTGAGTGACTACACTGCTTGCCTCCCATTTAGGCGGCCCGGGTTCGATCTCGAGCGCCCGCATGGGATTTGTGGTGGATGAAGCGAAGTCTGGGCGAGTATTCTCCGGGTCATCCAATTTCCCCCGCCACTCACTCCACCAACTGTTCCATCATCACCTTTCCTATCATCCATTTCGCTTACAATTCATATCATCCACTTCCTCATGTTCATGCCTGGCTACTGGCCGATCTCGTAACAGGTCCTTCGTTCTGTGGTTTCGTGCCGTTGGCTCCCCGACAAGCTTGTGACCCCTAGGCATTGGCTTGTGAGTCCTAGGGGGTGTCAGGCCTACGAATACGGGGAGGGTTAAGCCGATCATGAAACGAAAAATATCCACAAAGATGCATTAAATGGTTGAAATTAAACACTTGTGAAAATTACTATTAACAGTTCGGAATTTAGAGAGTGCATTTCAACCTATTGTTTCAGGAAAAGTGTACGGGAGCGAGAACATATGTATTCAGCTAAACACAAGCTTTGAGTGTTAATACGGGTGGCTTTAGAAACAAAGTGAAATAGAGTTTATTGTACGGCTCTAACGTTGGGCGCCAATTTGAAATAGATTGTTGTTATAGGTTCACGTTGAGGTGACAATTGGAAATGGGATTTAAACAGACGATCCTAACATCTCTATACACTGTGGTTTGGTTGGATGGGTTTTATACGAGGGCTTTCAATAAAGAAAGATCATAATTTTATTATGGTGTCAATTTCTTGCGTTAAAATTCAATCTTATTATATTTTTTTAGCTTAATGTGAAGCAAACACGCCGTAGTGGTTTCATTGTTGGTACTTCTGGTTCCCTCCTGTGAGAGGCAGGCAAATTCAGGCATGTTCAGTATCGCGTACCGCTACAATGGAGGTAACACGCTAGGAACAATATGCGGCTTTGAAATTCTGCTTTCCTCTCAACAAATCTTCAGCTGAGGCCTATACAATGTTACAGGAGACCTATGGAAAGTATATTCTTCCCTACAACACAGCTCAAACGTGGTTTAAAATGTTAAAAGAGGGGAGACACTCAGTTTTAGAGGAAGGTGCTCCCGTTACTGCTCTTACGGAAGAAAACATCAACACTACTGCTGCCATTGTGAGAGAAGATCGACAAATTACCTTTAGATCACTTTATGAAATACTGAACACTTCATTGGGTGCCACCCACACGTTGGTGACAGAAACATTACACATGAAACGTGTGTACGCGATGGGTTCCAAAACTTGGTTCCCGAACAAAAGAACATTAACTACATGCAGACCTGCACGCCAAAGTTAATGTTAGCGGAAGATCCGGAGTTTCTTTCAAATGTAATCACTGCTGATGAAACTTTGCTACATCATTTTGATCCTGAGAGCAAGCAGCAAAGCTCAGTGTGGAAATCTCCATCACCATCCCCCTAAAAAGCAGAAGTGGTTGCTTCTGCAGCGAAAGTTATGGTTACCTCTTTCTTTGATATTCATAGAATGGTTTGTCAGCATGTTGTACCTGCACACACATCAGTAACTGGACGATACTACAGGGACGTCCTGAAAACATAAGTCCATATGAGGCGCACAAGACCACATTTCCGTGAAGCAGGCTGGATGCTGCACCATGATAATGCGCGGCCGTATATTACTGATGTTGTTACTGAATATCTTGCAAAAATTAACGTGATGAACATCCCTGACCCTCCCTATAGTCTGCATTTAGCTGTAGTCCGACTTTCTTCTATTCCTTAGAAATGCCATTATCCATCATCAGAAGCCGTAGTGAAGGCGGCGGAGACGATTTTGAAGGACCTCTAAAAAATCTGATGTGTTCCATTCACATGACTCTCTATATCTCTGCAACACATTATTCTTAAAAAGCTTATACTTCTATTTACTTCATGCTAATCAGAAAAAAATAGCAGAAATAGAATTATTACTTGCTCCCTTGTAAGTAGAAGCGAAATAATGGAGTACTATAGGTTAAAGTGATAGTCAAAAGCTGGTTGCTATGTCACTGAAGTTCCTTTGTTTGTATGGACAGTAGTTGACAAATTCCTGTAAGAGAAAAATATAAGTTTTTTAAAGCAGAAACCAAAAACAACGAATGTCTCAAAAACAACGAGCTCCACGAAAAAAATTATATAACAAATTGTGTGTTTGAACGTGCTCTACATTTTTTGTGCAGTAAGTTTTTGTCCATTTCCTACGGTTTAGCAGCTATTCAAAATTCCGTAAATTGCATCCAGAATAAAGTAGTCTTCAGAGGCTATTCCCAAAAAATTCAAGATATACATTTTATTTGTCAGGTAAATATCTTTAATATACGATATTTTAATCAAAATCGTTAAGAGCCATTTTTTAGAAAATCCAAATTTGAGGTGGGGGAATCTTTCTCAAAATCTTCCAAGGAAGATACTAAACTTAGATATTAAGTTTAGTATTGTACCGGATTTTCGTTTTTGAGTTATCGTGTTCACAGACACACAGACACATACACAGGGACATTTTTCTGAAAATACTTTTTTGGATACAGGGGACCCTAAAACATATTTCCGGTGAAATCTTGGTATAGAATTTTTTGGAGAAGTGCAATACCTTCTCTATACACCAAGTACATAGTACCTATAGAGAAAGTAAAAATGGTTTCCAGCATGTCTTTGAAGACTGGCAGAAACGGTTGGACAAGTGCCTCGCCTCATGGGAGACTATTTTGAGAAGGACCATCACAAATATGAGGATGTGTAAAGTTATGTTGAAAAAATAAATACGGTTATTCTTTGTTAAATAACCCTAGTACGTTATAAGAGATATTATAGGAATGACATAAGTTTCGATCTCCTGTCGTTTATTATTCTCTGTTGTACATGGATGAGAATTTGCACTCAGCAGCCTGATCAAATGATTACTTAGTTATTTGAATGTATGTATTCGCTGTTTATTTTAAATTTATAATTATTCAAAGCAGTATGAATTAGTTCTAATTTGATATTTGCATGAAATTCTTTCGATATCTTGGGCGTCGAAATGTATGGAGAACAAGACATGAGTATAAGGATGATAATATACACCGTTTATTTATAGATACTAACTAAGCGAAAAAATTGTAAGTATATTTTTGTGGGTTTTCTTGTTATAAGAATATTATAATTTATCTAATAATAATTGCATAATCCTCTTTATATCAATAATTAATTTATATATCTTAATTGGAAATAATGCGAAGACATCAAGGTTTGCATACGCGACGTAATCAACGAAGTGAATCAAATTCGGAACAGTAAAGCTGATTTTATGCAGGATCATGACAAATGATGAACTGAAAGTATATCTTCTCATCTAATTTTGTTAGCTATGTGGTAACAAACTGGTGTAATTGTTTAATGCCAAGAATGACCTTTTGGCTTTCATTTTTACTTTCTCTAGCCCCGTATGTACAATGTATTGCATTCCACCCAAAATCTCGATGTCGAGATTTCACCGGAAATACATGTTTTAGGACCCCCTGAATCCAAAAAAAGCATTTCCAGGAAAAGGTCCGGTGTGTGTCCGTGTGTCTGTGAACACGATAACTCAAAAACGAAAAGCAGCTAAAATATCAAACTTGGTATTTAAGTTCAGTATCTTCTAGGGATGCGACACGAAGATTTTGAGAAAAATCCCGTCACCCCAAACTACCCTTTACATGGAACTTTTTTCGAAAATTTTGATTTTCTTAAAAATGGCTCTAACGATTTTTATTAAAATATCGTATATTAAAGGTATTTACCTGACAAAATGTATATCTTGAATTTTCTGGGAATAGCTTCTAAAGACCTATTTATTCTGGATGAATTTTGCTTAATTTGCCATAACTAAAAAACCGTAAGAGATAGACAAAAACTTACCATTCAAAAAATGTAGGCCTTGATAAAATACACAATTTACGTCATATACATTTTTTTCGTGGAGCTTACCGTTTTCGAGATATTCATTGTTATTAGTTTCAGTTGTGAGGTTCTTATACTTTTCTTAGACGGGAGTGTCCGTTTTTCTTTTGTTCTACTCCTGGCCAAGAAAAGAAGCGATTTGTAATGACAATCGCATAACGACAGCTTTTAAAAAAAATTGACTATCGATTTAGTCTAGTGTATTCCCTTATTTTCTTCCTACTTATAAGAAACAAAATAATATGAAGATTGTGCTGAATACCTCGATTAACAAGGTGCAGAAAGAAGAATAATCTTATGTAATAAGGTTGTAAAACGGCTAGAGAAAGTCATGTGAGTGTAACACATCAAATTTTTCTTCATCGTATGAAAATGTTATTATAGCACGGCATTGCTAAAACAAGCTAATTTCAGGATGACAGATAAAATAAATATATGTTTTATATTGCGAGGTCTCTGTGCAAACATGTTGGCTCTTTTGTCATGTTACTTTACTTGTATTGCACATATACTTATAAAATTGTCCAAAGTTTAAGACGTTCTGCTGGCCTTGAAATGTCATGCTCTTTGTATGCAATCGCGAGAAGCAACTGCATTTAAAAGAAGTTTTAAAATAATGTCGAAGTATTGATCAATTCAAATCATTAATTGCAGATGGCTTAGGCACAAAAAGGTTATTTGAAATAAATTGTGTTATTTCAAATAAAATCCTATATTTTTGTGTAGCAGGATTTCATCTATCGCTCAACATATATAGTTATACAACATTCCTTTGGAATGAATTGGCCTGCACAGCTCTTCTCAGAAAATTCAAGATACATTTTATAGCTGTGGCTTTTGAGCATACTTAAAAACCATCTATCTGGACTGGATTTGAACCCGCAACCTTGAGATCAGAAGACTCGCGCACTAAACCTGAATGGACTCTCCGGATCCTTCAGACGACTCCAACGCCACACTGCCACCGAGTGATGTATTTCCAAAGCGCATTCGCTTCAGTAGAGGGTCGCACCCACCACATTCATGTCGAGATTTATAATCCTAAGAGAGTTTGAATGAAATACTGATGGAATAAAGGGACAAAAAGTTCAGGAAAATTAAGAAACCAGAAAAAAAAAAGGGCCACAGAGATCAGCCCAAGAAGTGCCGAATGCCAGTCAGAGAGACAGAGAGAGACAGAGAGAGAATTATAAGTCAGGTTGGTATTATGATTTCCACTGTTTATTTGTTTCTAATGAGTTATGAAAGGTGCTGTGGGTGAGAGATCTTAGGTTTGAATTACACTTGGTGTGGAACACGAGAACACGGTTAGTCTGAACAGAGGCTCAGCACACTGCTGCGTATTTTCCTCATATTGCACAGCACTGCTACAATTGATATTTTTGGCCAGAGCACAACTAACAGAGGTTTCAAACTACAAAAGTAAATCAGCCAGAAAATATATAAAGACTGAAGTGATTTTTACCTTCTTTATACGTACTATGCACGTAGAGTATAGAGAGTATATTGTATTACACCCAAAATGTGATACCGAGATTTCACCGGAAATATGTTTTCAGCCCCTCTATAAAAAAAATAGCTTAAATATGAAAAGACGGTTAAATAGCAAACTTGGTATTTAAATTTCAAGGATGTGAGACGAAGATTTCCAAGAAAATCTTCCCACCTCCAACTACCCTTTATACGGAAAAATTTTCGAAAATTTTAAATTTCACAAAAATGACTGCCTATCGTATATTAAGGATATTTACATGACAAAATGTATATCTTGAATTTTCTGGGAATAGCCTCTGAAGTCACCTTTATTCTGGATGAATTTTACGAAATTTTCCATAACTGGTAAACCGTAAGAGATAGAATAAACTCTCTTAACAAAAAAATCTAAGAACCCATCAAAACAAAATTTATGTTATATTTTTTTTTTTTTCTCTCTTTTTGAGTTGATCGTTTTTGAGATATTCCTTATTTGTGGTTTCAGTTTTAAAATATTTATACTTTTTCCATATCCTGGCCATAGAATAATAAGAACTTTTATTAGATAGCAACCAGCTTTTAAGCGATTTGTCTATGGCTTTAGCCGATGGTATTCCATTATTTCCCTTCTACTTGCAACGACCATTTCTGCTAATTTTATCTCTATTAGCATTAAGTTAATAAAGATAAACTTTTTAACTATAATTTGTTACAGATCTGTAGAGAAAGTCATGTGAATGGAACGTGTCAGATTTTTTTATTCTCTTTTATAGTAATGACGATAAATGTTATAAAACTGATTTTAAACCAGAAAATACTTTTTTTGATAAATGTACGTAGGGGTACAACAATTCTCGGCACGTATCGTGTCTTTGATCAGGTTCCACCATTTTACTAAGCTCTCATTGTCACCTCGCTAATCGATTTAGTTGAGCTTTCACTCTCACTTTGTCAACCTTCTTCCCACTGCTTCACTTGCTGGGAAGTGGAACAATGATCTCTGCAGTATCCTGAAGTAGCAGCGCTTCACAATTGTTGTCACAAATCCACTCATAGGTCAGCACTTTTTTCACATCAGAAGCGCACCATCTTATTGAACTGACGTTGTCTTATATAGCCGAAGGAAATTTTCACAGAACATTCTAGAGGCGGGGAGAAGATAAAATTCCAGAAGATTCTGGCTATTTATAGTTAGTACTTCTGATGTTTACACAGGACGAAGAGTATTCCAAGTCTACTTCTGTCTATGTCTACAACTGCCCTGCGCTAACCTCCCGATTAGCTTTGGCCTTAGCCACTGGATCACAACGTAGAAGTTTTCGATATATTTGTTTGGAGATTAAGCACACCCTTAAGCCTTACTGTTTATATGCACTTCTGTTTTATACCAATGTCTGCGTAGTTGGTAATTTTACATCATCCTTCATTATAGAATTCCAATAGATTTCAATTAATCGCTCGATTATTCCAGCTTCGGAATTTTGTAATGGAATAAAACGAATTGAAAAGACATTCATAAGTGCAATAAAAATAAAATACCTGAGACTTAACATAAAAATTACTTGGCTGTGATTTTATCCTAACTCCCAATAAAATACACCGCAGTGTCAATTAAAATTACTTTCTTTACTTCCCTTTCCTTCTTACCCTTTTATTTGCTTTTTTACTCAATTATTTTCTTTCTTTCGCTTTGCTGTATACAGAGGTATGTTTTTCTAAAAAATAAATGAAAGTCAGGACGTTTTATGCACATGCTGCTCTACCATACTTGCTTCTCACTATTTCTCCATTCTGCCAACGATTAGACCTCTCGCTTCTCACCTAGACGGTCCGGGTCCAATCCCAAGACTTTTAGTGGCCAAAGTGTCGCAAGGGCGGGTTTTCTCAGGGTTGCCCCGCCATCATATTCCACCGGTGCTGCATGTATTACCAGTGGCATCGCCTGCGGAGCTATAGTAGTAAAAGTGAGCGTTAAAAACAATTATCAAAAATACCCTGACCACGTTCTACCCACAGTAGCCTTCTTACGGCGGTAATTAGGGGTTTCGGGTTTGTATCCCGCGTACAGGTTTTGGCTATTAAGGAATGGTGTGGAGATGTGGGTGGCCAAACTCAGGATTTTGTAGGCATTAAATCTTTTTTCAAGTGATTTATTTCGAGTTCCAGATTATTGAACTCATTTATTCATTTTGTTTGGCCTTTTCTGCTGTTGAACACACACGGATTCCTCCTAAATTTTTTACTTTTAAGTTACGCTTTACTCGGCCGCGCATATCATTACTTTTTATTTTTGGCCGTCTTTTGTTGTAGTGATTTCGTCCGTTTTCTAGCGTACTAAACTAAGACTATTTCCGTCACAACTAAAGGTAGCCCTTTCGGCTCCACTATGGAACCCAAAATCACATCTTAGCTCCAAGCCAAATGCAAAAAGTGTCGCCTGATCAGCAAGAGAATCGTTTATCTTGCTTTGTTATGCCCACTCTCGAGCAGTGTAACCTCACCCTTCAGTTCAATGTCCTTCCCTTAACGGTACTATCCTAACTGGGTCACTTGTCAGCTCATAACAACTGTTTGTCCTTGGCTCCTTAGTCGTGTTTTACACTATTTCTTCCCTGGCCATTTACAATGTACAATTGGTCCCCTCTTAGTATTATTTATATTATATTTACCATAATTTATATCTCTCTTACCCTTTTACCCCCTGACACGACATGTATTGTCTCATGTTGCAGATGGAACTGGATTTTATTAAGTAGAAGTAGATTGAAAATAAAAGACCCTTGTCTCGGCTTTCTCTCCCATGAGCTAAAGCTTCATTAGAAAAATGCTATCTACAAATGAGAATAATTGTAATAACATAATTGATTTTTAAAGTATTATACCAGAGAAATTAAAAAGTTTAGTTTTATCTCTTTAGTTTTTTTTAGAAGCTTTTCTTAGAAAAGTGAAAGGTAACTACGGTCGATTTTCTTTCCGCTACATTAAATATGAGATGTAAGTTACTTTAGTGCTGTTTTGTGCGCAGATAGTTGTAGCCTCGTAAGGCAAAGTATATTAAATGTCTGGCATTGTACGAGGCAGCTGAACGTCGAAGGAAAGACAGACCTAATGTCAGCCTATAAAATTAAAAGCCTTAATTGTTTTCGATGCATTTTCATTATAAAATCTAAACTATCTACAATGTGATAATGACCTAATAATAATTAGTCTAATTAAGGTGCGTTAGCTAATGCATTTGATTACTAGAAAGGTATTATATTTTATTATTTTATTACTTTCTCTACATCTTTGCTACAAATTATTTGTTAAAAAACTTATTGTTATGTATACTTCATGCAAATCGAGAGAAAATAGCAGAAATGAACTAATTACTTGTTTCTATTTAAGTAGAAGAGAAATAGAGTACCATAGGCTAAAGTGATAGTCAAAAACTGGTTGCTATGTTACAGAATTTGCTTTGTTTGTTTAGATAGGAGTTGACAAAGTCCCGTATGAGAAAAGTGTAAGTATTTTAAAGCTGAAACCAATAACAAGGAATATCTAAAAAATGACCAACGAAAAAAAAATATGTAACATAAATTATGTGTTTCAATTTTGCTATTAAGTAAGTTTTTTAAGTTTTTGTCTATCTCTTAGGGTTTACCAGTTTCGCAAAATTCCGCAAAAGTTATCCAGAAAAAAGATGTCATCACAGGCTGTCATGTAAATATCTTTAATATATGATATTTTAATAAAACTCGTTGGATCCATTTTTGAGCAAATCAAAATTTTCGAAAAATTTTCCATGTAAAGGGTAGTTGGCGGTGGGGTGGGGGGACTTTCATGTAAATCTTCGTGTCACATCCTTGGAAGATACTGAACTTAAATATTAAGTTTGGTATTTAACAGATCTTTCGTCTTTGAGCTATGCTGCCCGCTACACACATACACACACCCTCGGACATTTTTCTGAATTTTTTTTTTTTTTTTTTTGTATTCAGGGGGACCCAAAACATATTTCGGATGAAATCTCGGTATCGAATTTTTGGTTGCAATACAACACCTTCTCTATATACTACTTACCTGGTCCGTTTAGTGAAACCAATTAGATAGCTAAATTAAATTAGCTTAGAAAAATAATAAGCAAGATGGAAATTCTTTTGGATAGTAAAATTACAATGTGAAAATAATATTGTTCTGTACTTTCAGTATAATCACAAAAATTTTTATATTAAGAAGAACTCTAAATCGGAAACAAAATACGGCTTAATAATTACTGTGAGAAGATTATTTTGTTGAGTAGTGAAATTATAATTTATTTAAAGCAGGAATAAAGTTATAGAAAAGTCTGATGTCCTCCATTGATATGAATCTCTCTACCTCTCTGTAGCAAATTACGTTTATAAGCTTATTCTTTTATCTACTTCATGATCATTGAGATAAACCCCCTAGCAGAAATCGTTTTATTACTTAGTTCCTTATAGTTATAAGGGAAATAAGGAAACACATTAGGCTAAACGGACATACAAATGCTTTGAGTGTGGTGCTATGGCATAGAAATCCTTTTCTTTGCGTGGTCAGGTGCTGACAAGTTCACGTATCTTAAAAACAGTCAACTACAGGAAAAAAATGCATATAACATAAATTGTGTGTTTTAACAAGATCCACATTTTCTGTGAAGTAAGGTTTTATCTATCTCCTATGGTTTACAGTTTTGCAAAATTCCGCAAAATTCATTCAGAATAAAAATGTCTTCAGAGGATATTTCCAGAAAACTCAAGGTATACATTTTATTTGTCATTCAAATATCTTTAATATACGATACTTCAATCAAAATTGTTAGAGCCATTTTTGAGGAAATCAAAATTTTCGACATTTTTTTCCATGTAAAGGATAGATGGAGTTTGGGAGATATTCTTAAAAATCTTGTTTTCAATGTTCTTCCTCTCGCATTTAAATACCATGTTTGGTATTTAACGGTCTCAGTTTTGAGCTATGCTGGCCACAGACACACACATACACTCACGGACCTTTTTCTAGAAATGCTTTATTTGGATTCAGGAGGTCCCAAAACATATATTTCCGGTGAAATCTCGGTATAGAATTTTTGGGTGCAAATAGTACGTGTAAAGAAAGTATTAAAATGAATTGTGGTGAGTAAAACCATCCGATATCAGCTTTTGAGCACCGTTATTTAAAATTATCGATTACGTGCTTTCGATTCTGAGTGTGAATAAGGCATCGATGAAAGTGAACATTGCGCTAAAGCGTCTTTCAGCCAATTATCTTTAAAACCTTCCTTTCAATAGCGGAACTCTGTGATTATTATTCCTAGCAGTTTACGATACGCTAGCGAGAGTAACAGTTGCTGACGCCATTGTTCCTCGCCATTTTGAAAGTGACTCAACTTGTAGCGAAAGAGCACGAATTATCATAAAATGCTCTATAACGAAGTCATCTTTAAACTATTTTCACTTTCATCTATGTTACTTCCTTACTTCGCTTCTACTTGCAGGGAAGCAAGTAATATTTCTGCTATTTTGTTTCTCAATTAGCATTAGGTAAGTAAATAAAAGCATTAGTTTTTTTAACAATTTGTTGCAGATATGTAGAGAAAGTCATGTGAATGGAACACGTCAGATTTTTTTTTAGATACATACCCCAATGGTGACTTACAATGTCGTAAGCACTTAAGTCCTGGGCCTAATAGTTAAACCATGTATCAGGTAAATTAATGTTGATTAATTGGGAGCACATACACAGGTACCACCATCTCAACCCCTTTCTTACAACATCGCGAGTTTCAAACCAGTCTCTCGCAAGTAAATCACTACTTATCCAGGAGATCAAAACTGATTGAAATTTCTTTAGAAACTCGTATCGTCACAAATACTGACGTGGTGTCTCCATGAAGTTACTTAGGGTATTTTAATCCAGTTGAACAATTACCCTTACAAAACTATTTCCATTACTAGATTGTGGAAATTTTTGGTTTCGCTTTAAGGTTGTACTGTCTCTGGATAATCTCGACTCCTTTTACTTTTCTGTAATGAATACTCTTTAGTTTCCCAACGCCTCCACATTGTTACAGCACTAGGCGAGGTCTCGCAAACGCCCAAATATAACTAGCACATACCCTACGTAGAAATGAATTGGAGTTGTGCTCACATAAACGTAACGCTACCACTGGTTACAAGAGGATCATTAGAAAAAAAACTAAGTATGACTTCGCTGAAGCCAACTTCTCGTACTTTGCACAGGACAGTAACCACTTCTGTATCAGGAAGTCTATATACCTTTGCCCTCGTACATTAACTATCTTACATCTCTCATATAACCTTCTGCATGTTCTGTAGACAGCACTTCTACCTAGTTTTTAATCTGTCTATTACTGACTCTTGGAAATTGTTGTCCGCGTTCTTTCGAGTGATAATGGTTTGAGTGTGAAGTCAACTGCTTAATAAGTTCTATAGCTGCTCCTTATACCTACGCTTCATAAAACTGGCAAAGAAACCATTTAATTTCTCTACTATGTACATAGTGTATAGAGAAGGTATTGCAATACACCCAAAAATTCGATACCGAGATTTAACCGGAAATACATATTTAGGAATCCCTGAATCCAAAGCATAATTTTTAGAAAAATGCCCGTGTGCTTCTATCTGTGCGTGTGCGTGTGCGTGTTTCCTGTGGACAGTGTAACTCAAAAACGAAAAGTCCATTAAATACCAAACTTGGTACTTAAGTTCAGTATCTACCAAGGATGCGACACGATGTTCAACAAAATCTCCCACCTCTTAGTACCCTTTACATGAAAACGATTCCAAAATTGTGATTTTCTCAAAAATGGCTAACGATTTTAATTGAAATGCTGTATACTAAAGATATTTACGTGAGAAATAAAGTGTATATTTTGAATTTTATGGGAATAGCCTATGCAGGCCTCACTATTCTGGATGAATTTTGATGAATTTTGATGAATTTTGATGAATTTTGATGAATTTTGATGAATTTTGATGAATTTTGATGAATTTTGCTGAATTTTGCATATCTTGTTAACCGTAAGAATTAGACAAAAAACTTACTGCACAAAATTTGTAGATCTTGATGAAACACAATTTGTATCATATATTTTTTTTTTTTTTTGTGTAATTGACCATTCTTTTTAGATATTCCTTGTTATTAATTTCAGTGTTAAAATACTTACTATTCACATACGGAAATTGTGAACCTTGGCAATGCAAAGAAACGGATTTCAGCCATATGGTAACCAGTTTATAAAAGATTTGATTATCGTTTTAGCCTAGTGTGTACCATTATTTACCTTCTACTTTCAAGCTAGCAGAAGTAGATAGAAGAATAAGATTTTTAACAATAAATTGTTACCGAGCTGTAGATAAAGTCATGTGAATGGTACACATCTGTTTTTTAAAACGCGTGGTTTCGAAACCTCACAAGTATTTGTAAAAATCAAATTCAAACGTGAACTATGTTGATAACTGACCTATCCTTATTGTCCCAGTTATCGCACTTACCTTGCACCCCTCGCTAATTTCCTAGTCAGTCATGGGTTTAATGATTCAGGATCTGGAGCGGAAAATCCCCTCCACAGTTGGCGACATTGACCCACACATGTGCTTCCACCACTGTAAGGTAACAAGCGAAGTGCCCATTAACCTTTAAAGCAATGTAGCATCTGGCTCACAGATGGCGGTTTTATATCGTGAAACTATTTTACTCCTACATCGTATTGCATTATACGATGTAATTGCCTTTTTACACCGTTTCATCTATGTAACAGGTTATTTAGTAAGTAGAAGTATCGTTTCGTTCTACCATTCAATTTGCTACATATAGTCGTGATAAGAGAATTATTGGATTGCCGATTACAACTCTTGAGTTAAAAAAAAATCTGATGTGGTCACATTCACATGATTCCCTACGTCTCTAATAAATTATGATTGCTAAACCTGTACTTCTACGTATCTACTTCATACTAGTCGAGATAAACATAAGCAGAAATGCTTTTTTGTAAGTAGAAGGGGAAATAAGGGAATACACTAGTCAAAAACGATACTTAAATCTTTAAAATCTGGTTGTCATGTGGAAGAATTGGGGTTTTATTTATTCATTTACTAATTAATTTTGCATTGCCAGTTCACGACCCCGTATGTGAAAATATAAGTATTTTAAAACAGAAATCAATAAAAAGGAATATCTCAAAAATAGTCAACTCAACGAGAAACATTACATATATGACAAATTGTGTGTTTCAATGAGATGTACAGTTTTGTCTATCACTTACGTTTTATTATCTATGCAAAATCCATCAAAATCTATCTAGCATAAAGAGGATTTTAGAGGCTATTCCCAAAAAATTCAAGATATACATTTTACTTTCGTGTGAATGTCTTTACTATACGATATTTTATTGAAATTCGTTGGAGCCATTTTTGAGAAAATCAAAATTTTCTAAATATTTTTTACACGTAAGGAGTAGTTTGGGGTGAGGGGGGGATTTTCCTCAAAATCTTCGTGTCGTATCCTTCGAAGATACTAAACTTACATACCAAATAAAGCATTTTACCGAATTTTCTCGTGAGTTATTGTGTTCACACACACATACACACACAGATCTTTTTCTAGAAATACTTAGTATTCAGGGGACCCTAAAACATCTATTTCCGGTGGAATTTCAGTATTGAATTTTTGGGTGGACTGTAATACCTTCTCTATACACTATCTACATATTACGTGTAGAGAAAGTAACAAGTTAATAGAGTACTCATCCTTTCTGTACATGTCAAAAACCACGAATAAGATAAAAAAAATGTGATATCTTAAATTACACGAATTATGCATATTCATAAAGAGCATAATTTACCTATAATTTTTCCATAAGGATATTTTGCGTAAATGTTTGCAGCCTCAAAGATAGATAAGGTTAGGACAATAGTAAGCACTTAAAAGTAAGCTGTATAATGTTAGTCTTCATGCTACATAAATTCTACTTATCTCAGTAGAAACTATTTTTTTCTTAAAACACTAGAAAAGCAAACGAAAAACAAATATTTCGGAAATAGCTAAGTCTAAGAAAATATTTATTTCAAGCAAATTACAGTAATTTTATGCACATTTTTTCTACTTCATTATAATTTATAGGTTGTTCGATAATTTTTCTTATAAACCTTCAGGAGTTTAGATCATGCTTTGGATAGGAACCCAAATTCAAAAACGTACCCCATGTGTGTTACATGAATTTAAATTACTTTCGTGGTATGGAATTGGCTAGCGACACAAAATACATTTACATCAGAGAAGTAGCTAATATCGTTTGACTTGTCTACCCTTATTTTGACCTGTTAATTCCGAGCTTTATGCTGTTTACATGACACAAACACATCTACCCTATCTCTCTAGCCTGGCTCCAGCCCCATTCCGTGAGGTTTAGTATCCGAGCACAGGACGCCGAAGTCACCCTCCATGGTGCAATGGTTATCATGTTAACTTCATATACCCAAGGTCGCGGGTTCAAACCCGGCGGAGGACGATGGATTTTTTCGGGCGTAAAAATCCTTAGTATGGCTTCCATCGGAACGGAAGTAAAGCCGTTACTCCCGTGTCGTAGATTTACGGGACGTAAAAGAACCTCAAGCCTGATAGAGGCCTCTGAGCATACCTAAGCGGTCTTTCACGCCCAATGGGACGCGTTAAAGAGCGGTCCATAAATGAAACTACATTTCAGGACGCCGAATTATTGTACAATACACAAACAAGGTTCTTTTGTGCATCATATTTATATGCATATTTCACATGTAAAACACAAATTAATGGCCATAATGCAAATTGTAAAATAACCTTTACATTAACATGTTGCTAGTTCGTTTTATTTTCCAATTTTAGCATTTAATATTATTTATTTTCAGTTTCGGACGCCATTTTATTCCGGTCGCCATTTTGTTTTGAACGCTCGCTTCCACTACACACAGAATCGTTGTACCCGATCATAAAGGATACTTATATAGTATTACAGCATCAATAGCAACCGGTGAAGCAGCACAGTTAAGGTTCGAGCCCCTCGATTAGGGTGCAGTCGGTGGACTGGAGTTGATTACTTTGCCTTTAAGTTGGGCTTCATGTTTGAAGCAGCTGGATGGGTTTCTATAAGTTAGATTAATATGATAAAAATGAAATAATTTGTTATCTGGCAGTTGCTAATTGTAAAGCACTAGGGTAACCCCACAATGACGAGCTATTAATATATTAATTAAATTTTATTAATTCTAATTAATTTAAAAATTTTTAATCCTTATGTAGCAAATGCTCTACCAATTTTTATCCTACAATAGCTGTAGCTGTCTAGATGACGTTGTAATTTTTACTTTCTCCATACGTACTATGTGCATAGTGTATAGAGAAGGTATTGCACTCCACCCAAAAATTCGATACCGAGATTTCACCGGAAATATATGTTTTAGGATCCCCTTTATCTAAAAAAAGTATTTTCGGAAAAAGGTCCGTGTTTATATGTGTATGTCAGTGTGCCTGTGAACATAACTCAAAAACGAAAAATCGGTAAAATACCAAACTTGGTATTTAAGTTTAATATCTTCCAGGGATGCGACACAAAGATTTTCAGAAAAGTCCCCCCATACCCAACTACCCTTTACGTAGAACGATTTTCGAAAATTTTGATTTTCTAAAAAATTGCTCAAACGATTTTGATTAAAATATCGTATATTAAAGCTATTTACCTGACAAATAAAATGTGTCTTGAATTTTCTGGAAATAGCCTCTGAAGAGTACTCTGGATGAATTTTACGGAACTTTGAATAACTAATAAACCGTAAGAGATGGACAGAAACTTACAACACAAAAAATGTAGAGCACTTTAAAATACACAATTTATGTTAAATCTTTTCATGGAGTTAATCGTTTTTGAGATATTCCGTGTTTTTGGTTTCTGCTATGAAAAAATTATAAGTTTCTCATACATGACTTTGTCAACTGCGGTCCATACAAACAAAGGAACTTCAGTAACATAGCAACCAGCTTTTGACTATCACTTTAACCTATGGTACACCCTTATTTCGCTTCTACAAGGAAGCAAGTAATAAGACTATTTCTGCTAGTTTTTTCTGATTAGCATGAAGTAAATAGAAGTATAAGGTTTTTAAGAATAATTTGTTGCAGAGATGTAGAGGAAGTCATGTGAATGGTACACATTGGATTTTTATTCTGCTTGCGAAAATTTTCTATTACCATACATCTTCACTAATTGTTAAAAAATACGGTTTATATTTTCAGTTAACGATTCTTTTCTCGTTTAAAATGTCTTATGTGCTCCCCTCACGTGACTCTCCCTACCTATTGTGTAACTCACGATTCTTACAAAATGTGTTTCTTCTATCTGCTTTATGCTATCAAGATAAATATTACCAGAAAAGATTTTATAGCTTAGTTCCTTATAAGGACAACGGAAACGAGGGAATACACTGAGCTATAGCAAAACCAATGCTATATGACTGAAGTTCGGATCTCTCTGCATGACCAGGGGTAAAACAAAAGAAACGGAAATGTTAAATTCATGTTTAAGAAAATGTGTGTTTTAAAACTGAAACCAATAACAAGAAATAACTCAAAAATGGGTGTATCAAAGTAACGGGGAAAAATTGGACATGATTCTTTTTATTCAAATTTAATTACTAACATTCAAAATGATATCCTTCTGAGACTACACACTGGTTCCAACGTTCTATCTCCTTTTTAAATACTCAGAGAAGCCCTTGTTTGACATCCTGTTTAGTATTCCCGAAATCCGAAATACTATTTAGTTCTGTATAGGTGTGATGTTTTTTCACTTGTGGAAACAGATAGAAATCGTAGGATGGGCGAATATGTTGGATGGAGCATGATTTCGATGATTGTCTCTTGTGTGCCTTTGGCTCGATGAGCAGGGGCCTTGTCTTGATGCAGGATGCATCCATTGGGAGCAAGTTCTGGCCTCTGGCAGCTATTTTCCTCTTGAGTGGTTCCTTTAAGGACATGACTGTAGTATTGAGTAGTAGCTGCGGTTGGTTTAGGAACCCGTGGTTATAAATTACCTAATTTTGTCGAAAAACAAAGTCGTATGACTTTTCCTAGACTAGATTGCACTTGGTTGCACCTTTGCTTTTTCCACCATCTTGAAATTTTTAATGTCATTTGAGATAGTACATGTCTTGTCACGGGGCTGAGAGTTATTTAAAAAGGGAAATATAAATTAGAGCTTATAATATTAATTATACCAAGAGGGGACAAATGTAGAACATTAAAAATGGGCAGGGAAAAATGATTTTCAAACACGTCTAAGTAGCCGAGTTTTCAGGAACAGGTAGGACAGTACCTTTAAGAGAGTAGGACATTGAACCGAAGGGGTGAGATTACATTGCCCGAGGGGAACATAACAGAAAAGAGAAAACAATGCTCCCGCTGGTCAGGTGATACGTTTTGGGGCACTTGGCGTAGAACATCTGCAGAGCAAAGGTATGATATTTGGGGTCCATAGTGGAGCCGAGCAGGCCACTTTTAATTACGAGGGAAATAATTATTTTAATATAGGCAAAAGTACGGACGAAATCACTGCATCAAAAGTAATAAGTAATAAAAGGCGCGGTAGGGTAAAACATAGTTTCACAGTAAAAAATTTAAGAGGAATGCGTGTGTGTTCGACGGCGGAAAATGGCCGAACTGAATAAACCACTTGTCTCTCTCCACACCTGTAAAGAGATCTCATGCTAGCAAAATCTTGAGCTAGGGAACCCACCTGCAGCAGGATACGAACCCGTAACCTCGTTACTGCCCACATTAAAAAACACGTGTTTTTGATAAAGCTAGTCTCCATATGCTTCCTGTAATCATTTGCAGCGTTTCAGTTCTATACTTTTCTCAGAAGAACAAAACCGAATATCACTGGTTGTTCTAATATTGGAATCCAAATTGGGTCACTGAAATACGTGTTTACATACTGACTCCCTGAGACATTTATGCTGCGCATATCCCTGCGTCAGTGAAGGTCAGACCTCTCTCTCTTACCTTGACTGGCGAATTTTGACAGGCGCGTGTTCAAACAGAAAAAAATATCTCCGTTACTTTTTTATACATCCTCGTATATGGCATTAGTTGTGTTTTAATGAAAGCTGTATTTCATGTAGTAAGTTCATGTCTATCTCTTATAGTTTACCAGTTAGGCAAAAGTTATCCATAATGAAGAGATCTTCAGAGGCGATCCCTAAAATATCTAAAATATGATTTTATTTGTTATTAAAAATATCCTTAATATACTGCATTTTAATGACAAACTGTTAGATCCATTTTGAAGATGAAGATATTGCGACATTGCAACGGAGAGATATTATTATTATTATTATTATTATTATTATTATTATTATTATTATTATTATTATTATTATTTTTAAATTTCATTCTTGAAAGATGAACTGAATTATCAAGTTTAGTATTTCGCCAAATTTTTTATTTGAATTAGGTTTTTCACGCATATTCACACACGCACACGAAACCACAGACCTTTTTCTCTAAAAAAAGCAAACAAACAAAAAATGTGTATCTTCTCTATCTACTATATGTATAGTATTTGTAGAGAAAATAAAAATTTGGCACAGAATATTTCATTCAGGAATACATAAAAAGAGAAATCAAAGATTAAAAAACAAAGTATCCCATTTCGTAGAATAACTATATAGGCCGCATCATGATGAAGTGGCTAAAGCGTGTTCGATCCTAAGCAACCGCATCTGGGATTTGTGGTGGACAAAGCGGTGTAGTGGCGGGTTTTCTCCCGAGTTCTCCGGTTTTCCCCGCTATCGCATTCCACCGGTGCTCCATCTTTATTCCATGTATCAGTGTCATCGCCTGCATTGCCCATGTAGTAAATGAGTACGTTATACTTCCAAAGAAAGTACAAATTATGCAATAAAACGACAAAAATTAATGTTAAGCCTATAAAGGAAACGCATATTTTATCTCACGTATTTTGATTTGTATCTGATTTTATAGTTTATGGACGACAATTATCTTAGTGATTAATTAAGGGGAGTGGGCAGTGCAAAATGACAAAAAATTAAATTTTTGTTCTTAACGGAAAAAATATGCGGTTCTTTTTGATACAAAATACATATGATTTACTGATCATTTAACCTTTTCACTGCAAACATATTTGTAGGTGAGAAACACCTCCGTGCGGAGTTAAGGGAACATACAAATGTCCAGTTTTTGCCATTTATTTAGCAATTTTAAGCTATCTTTTTCAGACAAACTACAAAATATACTACCATAAAAGTTTAAACAGAGATACGTGCATATATTCAGATTATATAGTATTTTTTTAATTTCGCTGCGGATACTATGTATATAGTGTATAGAGAAGATATTGCACTCCACCCAAGAATTCAATGCCGAGATATATTGGGTGCCCCTGATTTCAAAATAAGCATTTTTAGAAAAAGGTCCATGTGAACTCATGTGTGTGTCTGCGAGTCTTGACAGTATAGCTCAAAAACAAAAAGACCGTTGTATACCAAACTTGCTATTTAAGTTTGGTATCTTTCAAGGATGCGACACGAAGATTCTTAAGAAAATTTCCCACCCCCAACTATCCATTACATGGAAAAATGTTCTAAAATGTTTAATTTCTGAAAAATGGCTGTTACGATTTTGATTATAGTATCGTATATTATAGATATTTACCTGACAAATTTTATATATTGAATTTTGTGAGAATAGCATCTGAAAACTACTTTATTCTGGATGAATTTTACGGAACTTTGTATAACCGGCAAACCTAACAGAAAATGTAGAGCTCTTTAAAACACATGATTTATTCTATATACATATTTTTCGTGGTGTGGATCGTCTTTTGAGATACGCCTTATTGTTTTTAGCTTTAAAAAACTTAGTTTTCTCATATGGGAGTTTATCAAATCCTGTACATAGAAACAAAGGAACTTCAGTTAAATAGCAACCACTTTTGACTAATATTTTAGCCTACGCTACTCCCTTATTTCCCTTCTACTTGCTTAGAGGCAAGTAATAAGACTATTTCTGCAAATTTGGGTCGGCTAAAGTTTACTCTTCACCAGTGTTACAGGCTGAACTGGGCGGGTTGTAATGATCTAATATGTGCTCACTGCAAATCCGCTTTTAAAGAACAGCATTAATTCGCAGTAATGTAGGTATATATTGTCCATTTTAAAATGGCACATTTCGCTAGACCATGGGCTGTAATGTATGCAGAGTATTAGAAGCACATGCTTTTAAAATCCCCCGGAGGCCAGTTGCTCTATGCCAGTAAAATAAAACGAGTTTTACTGTTCAAAGTAACGCCTCTGAAAAGCTTACAGAATGAGAGGGAGAATGAAGGAACAAGGAAAGTGTGCTACGGTATGCGGATATGGCTATATCACAGACTCTAGAGAGAAACTTTCTTCCGAAAAACGGCACTTGCCAAGAAGGTGCAATTACGTGAGAAAGAAACAAGGTAGAGCTCTGTGTCAACACTAAAATATTCTGGCGGTTTCGTCTGGACATGGGTCTAATTCCAATTAAAATATTTCAGCTTGGGCAACACCAAATTTGTTGCTTGAGAATGGTAGAACTTTCGCATGTGATTCAGTCCGCTAAAATTGCTGGATAAAATTAGGTAATGTAAGTAGCATTTACAAAGATAAGGTCTATGAAACTTCCTTTCTGACGCAGGAGAACCAAACCTTGCCGCACGGCCGCTTCATTCTCCGGCTGCGTTTTCTACAGAACACATAAGGATGGATGGCGTGTAGTCATCCTACTGTTTTTCCAATATATTTTCTATGAAAGAGAGTCTTCAAGCTCCTCTAGAGTCTAAAAGATTACTAACAGTATCAAACTCTTTTCCTGGTACAAAAGGCACAACAAAATCCGGCACTGTCTTGTTCCGTACACCGCATTCCTTACCGTTTGTCGGGTACCTTATTACGACATGTTTTTATTTTATTGGCTGATACTATCACCTTGCAGGTGAGTGTTCTACATCGAACCAATAGAGCATACCTATTCTGCGTTTGTCAACTCATTCACTAATAGGAATAGCCACCTTCAACTGGAAGCGAGATTAGGTAACGTGGACTACGCCAGTAAGCTACAGCCCCTCTTCCTTCCCCAATTAGAGTGACGGAGCGGCCAGCGGATATCAGAAGACACGCCTTATAAATGCCCCTACAGAGAATCAGAAATTCGATGTCTATTACTATTTGTGCTCTGTGTACCGGAAACTGAATACCGGAAATGTCACTTGGGTTTCATCCATCATAGCCAGCAACGCTTCCGTATTGCTACGGTGAAGAAGCCATGTTGAATCTATTGTAACAAACAGATTTCAGTACATCGATGTTCGGTGCCACCTATTTAATAAAAATCTTATGTGTTCCATTCACATGGTTTTCTCTACATCTCTAAGAACTCATTGTTAAAAAGCTCATTCTTCTGTCTACTCCACGCTAGTAAAAGAAAGCATCTCTGCTAATGTTTGTCTTCAAGTAGAAGGGAAATAATGGAATACACTGGGCTAAAACAATAGTCAAATCTTTTTAAAGCTGGTTGCCATTAGGATGTGTGCCATTTCTTTGCATTGCCAGAAGTTGCAAATTCCAGTATGTGAAAAGTTTTAGGTATTTTAAAACTAAACCAATATCTCAAAATGGGCCAATACTACGAAAAAAGTGTATTGCGGCGGGAATTATTGTTTAGGGGCTTTGGAGGGGAATAAGGTAACGGGTTGGATCGCCGGCTAGCTAAGGAACTGTGTGATAATCTTAAGGTGTGCGGGAGAAACCTAAATGATTTCTAAGTGCCCTTTACTTTCCCGCATGTAATGTTTCACTTTTCCCCTGGCCGTCCAAAGTACAAGAACTCCAACCTCTCCAAAACAAAACCGGTCACAAATTATTTTAGTTGTTTCACATTCCCTTCGCGCCAATCTCCCTCTTAATTCCCTTTCCCTGTGAACAATTTTCTTTACATCGCGGACTAGTAACTTCTCATTTCGCTTTGAGCTACGACTCGACGCGGGTTCACTACACAGTGTCAGACTTATGAGTGTCGATGTGCACCCTGACTTTCCGGATGCTCCCGTGGCTAGACAAGAATCTATTCGCCGCCCCTTCCTAGGATTTGCCTAGACTTTGCTATCTTCGTTACTTTCGCCGATTTTATTGGTCGAAACTGTGTTGCATTTTTATATTTCGTCGCGTTTTCATTGGGTCTCATGAATTTAGACGCTCTGCTATTAACATCTTAGCGCACCTGATTACACTTTCTGTGTGTGGTGGAGCGTGAATTTTGTTTGGGGTTTTTCCGTTCATTGTTCGCAGCCGAGTTTCTGCATATAAGCTAGCTTGCCTTACACTTTTGTTTGCTAGCTTTGCTACCTATTCTTTCCTTCTGGACTCACGATCTTTCGTGTTTCAAGCCATTTTATTTCAAGTTTCTTTTCCATTTCAATATAGCTAGCATTGTTTAAGTAATTTAGGTTCTGTTTTAATTGTGATTGTATTCTATTTATTACTTTATTTCTTTTCTTAAACTCTGTTTATTTGCGTTATTTTTCTTTCTTTTTTATTTAATTTTTTTTTTCGTTCGTTTTCCCCAATGTTTTATTATTACGTTACTCTTATTTGTCTGTCTAGTTTTATCACTTCGGTATTTTACATAACTTGTGTGTTTCAATGAGATTTACATATTTTGTGGAGTAAATTTTTGTCTATCTCTTACGGTTCATAGTTATGTAAAATCAAGCAAAATTAATCTCGAATAAACAGGTATTCAGAGACTATTCTCAGATAATTCAAAATATATATTTTATTTGCCGTGTAAATATATTTAATATACGGTAGTTTTAATCAAAATCGTTACCCATTTTTGAGAAAATCAAAATTTTCGGAAGTTGCTCCATGTAAAGGGTAGTTTGGGACGGAGGGATTTTTCCTCAAAATCTTCGTGTCGCAACCTTGGAAGATGCTAAACTTATATACACAGTTTGTATTTTACAGATTTTTCGTTTTTGAGTTAACGTGTTCACAGACCCACGGACACACAGGGACTTTTTTCTAAAAATGCTTCTTTTGAGTACAGGGGACGCTAAAACTTCTATTTCTCACGAAATCTTGGTATCGAGTTTTTGGGTGGAGTGCAATACCTTCTCTATACACTACATATATAGTACGTGTAGAGAAAGTAAAAACTGTTTCCTGTATATATCCCACTTCAGACATGTTCCATAGTTTTGCATTTAAAAGATGGCTTTTGTAGAGAATACTTTAGCCACTCCCCGATTGTGCTGTAATGCTTTGAAATTTCAGTACTCCAGTCGTTTAATGATTTTACCGCAGATGTTGATTAAATCCTTCAAATAGATGCAAGTACCATCTATATTTCTTGTTACAGGTATATTTATATTTGCCTTCATTTTCTTGAACTTACCATTGATTTCATGCAACATTTAAATACAACTTCTTTAACGGAAACAGACATCTTACCTTAAGTTGTATACAGATTTGATCACCAATACCAGGCACGACTAATCGATCACCAGTATGCAGATACTGCTTTTGAACAGCTGGCAGTGATTAGTTTTATTTTCGTGTGAGCATCTCAATTATTTAGAATCGTCGAAAACGTAGTATACAATAGACGAGCATTCCATTCTAGAAGCTCAGAAGTGATGTTCTAGAGACGGTTTAAACTGTGTATATCATTTCTGTTATGGTAAATATTATTCTGACAACGGAAGTATCTCATGTCCACGAAGCTACATTTGGTCTTTCCCCATTTCTTCTCAAGAAGACATTCCCCGGATTTCTATTTCTAAAGTATGCACGTGCTGCTGTACAGCTCTGAGTCCTTCCAAAGAACTCTTTGAAAATAACGTTACGGTAACCATATCCAAAATGTACTTACCTGCACTTCTAAATTTTAAGATTTGATCCAAACAATGTCAAATTTATATAATATCTCAAAGTGTTGATGTCTAAGCTTACTGCATTACAGTTGACATTCCATACAACCAATTTCAGCTTACAACTTTAAACAAGAATATCATAAAATTGAATTACTTATCCGGTGATTTGAGGGCACCGTTTAATTACAGGGTATTGTAATTAATGAGAGCAGAAACAAAAAAGTCATCTTTAACCTAAGAACACAAAATACTATCTGGGAAATGAATCGGTTATACTACTGAAAATATATATTTATGTAAATTTATATTGCAGGTATTGTTTTAATTCCTAAATTTGAATATCTATTCGGAATAATCTATTAAGGAGTCGATAAGCTGTATTCGAAAACGTTATTTAAGACCAGCATAGTTCACTATATTTCTGATTAATTAATTACGGAATTATAATTTGGCACTAAAACGTAGTAAAGTGTAAAAAGTATCTTCTTATAACACATTTAAAAAAACTTAATTAAATCACGCATTTCAACTGCTTTGAATTTTACTTATTTTACTAGTTATTCAGGAAACTATGTGATGTTTTATTATAGACACACATGATTACAAGAAGTTTATTAGGTTCTATCAGATTTATTTTAATCAAGTCCATCCATATAATATACACTATTACTACGAGCCAGGTGACGCTAAATTGTCTAAAGCAAGCAAGCTAAGGACTAGCATTTTTTATATTATTGCTACCCGAAACACTCGATGTATCGCTGCCCGTAATTTGACGGTTTCAGGCAGAGTGAGGTCCTCCTCTACTCCTCCTCCACCGTTCTCTACATGTTTCTTCTTGTTTGCAGTGACACAAGTCTGGGAGAGTGTGCTGAATGAAGTCACTATAGACAGCGCTTGTAAGATAAATAACAAATATTAACAAGCAGCCATGGCAACACAAAGCAAACCTTGCAGGGGTCAAACCCTTCTATGAATGAGTGCATAAATAAATGTAGTTTTTAGATTGGATCAGGAAAGCCGTTAAGGCAACTCATTAAGAGTCTGATGTGTTCCATTCATATGACTTTCTATACATCACTAACAAATTATGATAATCGAGATAAACATTAACAGAAATTGTATTAATTACCTGCTTCCTTATAAGTAGAAGGAAAATAAGAAAATACATTAGGATAAAACGATAGTGAAATATCTTAAAAGCTGGTTGTCATGTGGATGAAATCCGCTTCTATGTAGGGCCAGGAGTTTACAACTTTCCATGTGAAAAAAGTTTAAGCATTTTAAATCTGAAGTAAGAAACAAGGAATATCTAAAAAAAAAATGGTTAACTCAACGAAAAAAACGTTTATGACATAAATTGTGTGTTTTAACCTGATGTACATTTTCTGTAGTAAGTTCTTGTTTATCTCTAACGGTTTATCGGTTATACAAAATTTAGTAAAATTCATTCAGAATAAACAGGTCTTAGTAGCTATTCCCAGAAAATTCAACATATACATTTTATTTGTTATATAAATATTTTTATTATACGGCATTTTAATCAAAATCGTTACAGCCATTTTTGAGAAAATCAAATTTTCGAAGCTTTTTCCACGTAAAGAGTAGTTTCGGGTGGGCGGATATATCTCAAAATCTTTGTGTCGTATCCTTGAAAGATAATAAACTTAAATACCAAGTTTGGTGTTTTATCGACTTTTCGTTTTTGAGTTAGATGTTCACGGACACCTACAATGACAATTTCTGAACATAATTGTTTTGGATACAGAGGATCCTAAAAGATGTATTTCCATTGAAATCTGCGTATCGAATTTGTGTGTGAAATGCAATACATTCTCTATACACTATATACACAGTACGTGTAGCGATTTAATTGCAGTTTAAATTGTTTTAATTTTAATAATAGTTTAATGTTTATCTCACACTATGTAACTATAGAAATATAGTAATAAGAATATGGGATAAAGTAATAAAACATTTAAAATAATTTTAAACAAAATAATAAAATATTATTATTATTATTATAAATATAAAATAAATGACAATGGTATACTTAGAACAAAGAATTTTATACTTACTTATAATAGTAATTAATAAAATAAGGTATAATAGTGATTAAAATAATAAACATTAAATTAAAATAAAAGGATAATAAATAATGAAATATATTAATTGTAATATAATAAAGTGATATTAATAATAATAGTTTAAAATAACCTTCATTTAAAATATATATATATATATATATATATATATATATATATATATATAATTATAACGTTTGGGTAGTTAATATAAAATAATACATAAACATTTAAATATTACATTTAATTTTGATAAATATATAGGTTCAGATAAATAACTTTGAATTAAATTATACAAGTCAAGTTATTAATCTGACAATTCTATATTTATTTTGTAATTTATAAAAAATGGTTGTTAATAAATAAATAACTAAAATAAGGTTTGAGACATTTGTCACCGTGTAGTTACCCGGGTATAGTATACATTTAATTTTTATGTTTTTAGTACGTGTAAAGAAAGTAAAAAAATTGTTAAACGAAAACGAAATGTTTTAGAGCATATGTTTATATGAACATATTTTCTTATTCTGATGTGAGGAATCCCTCCCCAAACGTCGTAAACTAGTTTTGTTCAATTCAGAAAGTGATCAAGTAAAGAAGTGTGTGTTAAGGTTTTAGTGCTAACAGAGGGAAAGGATTTTGCAGAAAACATTTTTGTCGTCGCTTCACTGCTGGTGGTTGCGCGTCTCTACTAGTGTTCGAATTCTGTTAGAGAGAGGATTGAATTAGATTAGCACAGCGGTCAACTGCACCACTAAGTACATCCCTGTGGAACATGGGGGGTCTGTCCGTATGGGACTTTTCTCTCCACAAGCGTGTCAACAACTGCTGTAAAGAAAAGTCCCATGCGATAGGACAGCACCCAGCTTCACACTGCTGAATAATTAATACACAAACACACACGTAACTTGTACGTTCATTGTATGTTTGTAAATATCGTTCTATTAGTTTTCACTTGTTACTCTCAGCTGTTTTTAGAAAAACTTAAGTATTGGAATATCATACTGGAAGTTATAATTTAAACAATGATCTATTTCGGCACTATTATTATTATTATTATTTGGTGTATAATCTACATTTCCATGTTTGTATTTTACTTAAAGCCTTATTTTAAAAATCTGATGTGTTCCAATCACATGACTTGCTCTACATCTCTACAATAAATTACTGTGAAAAAGCTTATTCTTCTATTTGCCTAATACTAATCGAGAAACAATTAGCAGACATAGTATTATTACAAGCTTTCTTGTAAGTAGAAGTGAAATAATGGAGCACCACAGGTTAAAGTGATAGTCCAAATCTGGTTGCTATGTGACTGAAGTTCCTTTGTTTCTATGGACAAGAGTTGAACTCCTATATGAGAAAGGTATAAGTTTATCAAAGCTGAAACAAATAACAAGAAGTATCTCAATAACGATCAACTCAAATAAAAAAGGTATATAACATAAAGTGTGTGTTTTAATGTGCTCTAAATTTTTTATGTTATAGGTTTTTGTGCACTTCTTACAGTTTACAAGTTATGCAAAATTCCGTAAAATTCATCCAGAATAAACATGATTACAGAGGCTATTCCCAAAAAATTCAAGATATACATTTTACTTGTCATGTAAATTTATTTAGTATAAAAAAGTTTAATAAGAATCGTTAGAGGCATTTGAGAAAATACAATTTTTGAATGGTTTTCCATATAAAGGGTAGTTAGGGGTGGGGCGATTTTCCTAAAAATCTTCGTGTTGCATCCTTGAAAGATACCAAAATTAAATATCAAGTTTGATATTTAACGGACTTTTGGTTTTTGATCTATACTGTCCACAGACAAACACAAAAATACTTTTTGGCTGTAGGGGGACTCAAAATGTGATCACTGATGAAATCTCGGTATCGAGATGGGTGCAATACAATACCTTCTCTATACACTATGTACATAGTACATGTAGAGAAAGTAAACATTTGATGTGTTCCAATCACATGGCTTTCTTTGGCTGTTTCACAATTAAAGAAAACTATTCTTACAAAAGAGTATTCGTATATCTAGATGAAGCTAAACGAGAGAGTAGAATGGCTCTTAATACTTTCCTCCTGATAACTAAAAGGGAAATAAGCCAATACAATAGACTAAAGCGATAGTAAACTTTTTTACTTACTCCATACGCACTATGTACATAGTGTATAGAGAAAGTATTGCACTCCACCAAAAAATTCGATACCGAGATTTCACCGGAAACATGTTTTAGGGTCCCCAATATCCTATAAAAAGCATTTTCACAAAAAGGACCGTGTGTATGTGTGTGTGTGTGTGTGTGTGTGTGTGTGTGTTTGTGTGTGTCCGTGAATACGATTACTCAAGAACGAAAAGTCGGTAAAACACCAAACTTGGTATTTAAGTTTAGTATCTTCCAGGAATGCGACACGAAGATTTTGAAAGAAATACCCCCACCTCCAACTACCCTTTACATGGAACTTTTTTCGAAATTTTTTATTTTTTTCAAAAATGGCTCTAACGATTTTGATTAAAATTTCGTATATTAAACATATTTACCTGACAAATAAAATGTTTATCTTGAATTTTCTGGGAATAGCCTCTGAAGAGTAGTTTATTCTGGATGAATTTTACTAAATTTTGAATAACTGCTAAACCGCAAGAGATGGACAAAAACTTACTACACAAAAAATGTAGAGCACATTAAAACACACAATTTATGTTATATACATTTTTTCGTGGAGTTCGTCGTTTTTGTGATATTTCTTATTTTTGGTTTCTGCTATGAAAAACGTATACTTTTCTCATACAGGAACTTGTCAACTCCTATCCATATAGACAAAGGAAGTTCATTGACATAGCAACCAGCTTTTGACTATCAGTTTAACCTACAGTTGTCCCTTATTTCGCTTCTACTGACAAGGAAGCGAGTAATTAGACTATTTCTGCTATTTTTTTCTGATTAGCATAAAGTAAATAGAAGTATAAGCTTTTTAAGAATTATTTGTTGCAGGGATATGGAGAAAGTCATGTGAATGGTACACATCAGATTTTTTTTAAAAGCATTACTATGTGAAACAATTGAACTTTGGTTCTCATAGGTGTCCAATAGTAAATAAAAGGAGAGATAAAACGAAAGAGAACTTAATGTCAAGAAAGTGTATTTAGTTTAAAATTGAAACATATAAGGGATATCTAGGAAATGGTTAACTCTACAAAAATGTATACGTATGACATATATTGCGTATTTTAACGAAAACTATATATTTTTGTAGTAAATTTTATATATCTCTTACCGTTTACCAATTACACAAGTCATCCACTCGATTACCTTTTCCTAAACATGCTTATTTTGACTCGGGGGACTCCAAAACATATATTTCGGTTAAAATCTCGACATTGGAAACCTTGTCTGCAGTACATGTGTAGGGAATGTGGTAAGTTAGTGGTTAAAAACGGAACAGAAGATAAGTATGCTAGATTCAGATGGCATCATTCTTTGGTTCCTCACAGATGGAACGCTAAATATATAATAGAAAAAATCTGATGTGTTCCATTCACATGACTATATCTACATCTCTACAATAAAAAGCTTATTCCATTTGCTTAATGCCAATCGAGAAACAAATAGCAGGAAGGGCTTTATTACTTGCTTTCTTGTAAGTAGAAGGGAAATAAGGAAGTACCATAGACTAAATCAATAGTTAAGGCTTTAAAAAGCTGGTTGCTATGTGAATGAAGTACCTTTGTTTGTATGGACAAAAGTTGATAAATTCCCATATGAGAAAAGTATAAGTATTTTAAAGCCTGAAATTAATAAGAAGGAATATCTCAAAAACGGTCAACCTCACGAAAAAGGTGTATATAAGAAATTTTATGTTTTAACAAGCTCTACATGTTTTGTGGCAAATATGTCTATCTCTTATGATTTACCAGTATGCCAAATTCCAGGAAGTTCATCCGGAGAAAGCATGTCTTCAGAGGCTATTCCCAAAAAATTCAAGATATACATTTTATTTGTCAGGTAAATATATTTAATAGAAGAGATTTTAATCAAAATCGTTACAGCCATTTTTTAGAGAATGGCAATTTTCGAAATTTTTACCATGTAAAGGGTAGTTGGAAGCGGGAAGATTTTCTTGAAAATCTCCGTATCTCATCTTTGGAAGATACGAAACTTAAGTACTTTTCGTTTTTGAGTTATGCTGCCCACACACACATATACACAGAGTCGGACACAGGCATTTTTTTAAAATGGATTTTTGATTCAGGGCGTCTCAAAACATGTATTTCCGGTGAAATCCCGGGGTAGAAATTTTGGGTGAAATACAATACCTTCTCTATACACTATGTACATAGAACGTGTACAGAAAGTAAAAGAAAAGTTAAATTTAGATCCCTACTAAATCTTGTACCTTATAAATTATTAACTGTTCACGATTTATTTACGAACTTTTTTTTATAAGCCTGAATGCAAGTTGTGCGCATAATGTACTATGGCGCCAATGTCTCGATAAACTTCGCGCTAATAACAATAAAGCAAACACGAAAGCTTGTTCTTGTTTCCCCCACAAATACTAGGTCAATATTTATGTCCCAAACACAAACACTAGACAATCATGCATGGCCAGATGTACAACACTTAAATCTGCAAAGCATAAATTATTTGATATAAACATGAGCACCTCTCAACAAGATTATATTGAGTATATAATCAAGCAGATGAACAAACATTTTTAATCAGTAGCTTTACAATCAATCTCGCAAACTGTAAACCAATAAATCCTATTTTGCACAAATAAAAGACCTCAACTAAATTTGAAGCTTGCAAAGGATTTCGACTATATTATTTTTAGCATTTTCTTTTGTGCTCTGCGAGTACCACACGAAACGAAAGATATAATAAAACCCATCACATTTAAAATGTTATCTCAAGCAGATATATTAATAAACACAAACAATGACTACTAAATATGTGAAAAGATAATAACACCTAATTAAAATATTCGTCAAACTTTTAACTGGAGTCCAGATTCTTATGTAATTTCACTTCCATTCCTTTATATCGGACACATGAAAACAGAAAATATCTACGAATTGAAACATTTGCTTTGCTATACTTAAGTTTCATTTTACAGATTGACATATTTCAGCATATGCTACACATTTTGCAAAATCTTATATAAAATAAATATGTATATATCTACTTGCATAATTATTTATTATATTTATATTTTCTCTCTTTTGTTGCTTTTGCTTATATTTCTCTTTCTGTGAAACGGTTCTTTTTAGTCGCAATCGTGTTTCTAATTTTTTTGACGTTGAAATGGCATTAATTTTAACAATACGACTATGTAAATAAATATCAACTAACAATTCAAATTAAAATTAACATTAAATTAACATTGAATGTCTACTTTCTCTAGACGTACTATGTACATATACTATATACTATGTGTATAGAGGAGGTATTGTGTTCCACCCAAAAATACGATACGGAGATTTCACCGGAAATACGTGTTTTTAGTCTCCTGTATCAAAAAAGGAAAAAGATTTTCAGAAAAAGTCCGTGTGTCTGAACACGATAACCCAAGAACGAAAAGTCGGTAAAATACCCAACTTGGTATTTAAATTCAGTATCTTCCAGGGATACGACACGAAGATTTTAAGAGAAATTCCCCCTTCAAACTACCCTTTACGTGGAACTTTTTTAGCAAATTTTCTCAAAAATGGCTATAATGATTTTGAAAAAAACAACGTATGCTAAAGATGTGTAACTGACAAATAAAATGTACATTTTGAATTTTATGGGAAAAGCCTCTGAATACTAGTTTATTTTGGATGACTTTTACGGAATTTTGCATAACTGCTAAACGGTAAGAGATGGACAAAAGCTTATCGCACAAAAATGTAGAGCACGTTAAAACACACAATTTTATATACTTTTTTTCGTGGGGTTGATCGTTTTTAAGATATTCCTTGTTTCTGGTTTCACCTTTAAAAAACTTGTAGCTTTCTCATATAGGAACTGGTCAACTCCTGTCCATATAAACAAAGGAACCTCAATCATATAGCAACCAGCTTTTGACCGTCACTTTGGCCTGTGGTACTCCCTTATTTCCCTTCTAATTGCATGGAAACAAGTAGTAACACGATTGTTGCTATTTTTTCTCGATTAGGAAGAAGTAAATATAAGAATAAACTTTTTAACAATAATTTGTTGTAGAGGAAGTCATGTGAATGGAACATATCACATTTTTATAACTGCGATCAAACCATTTGCTCACTATAACAACAATATACCATTTATAGTTTCGTTTCGTATTCGACTTAACCTCACGGTATTTCTAGGATTGCACCCCCCCCCTTCGTAGGACTTACAAATCAATGCCTATTGGTCAGAAGCCTCTCAGGGAGCCAACGGCACGAAACCACAAAATGGAGGGGTCGGCCGTAGCCAGGTATGAACATGAGAAGGAGGAGGATGATGATGATATGAAATGTAGGAAAAATTGACGATTCGAAAGGTAATGGAGCAATTGGTGGCATGAGTGGAGAAACTGGAAGACCCGGAGAAAACCCGCCCAGACCCCGCTTGGCTTCATACATTTGTAGCATGTAAGGGCGTATGCTTATTAACAATGAACAACCCCAGATGCTGCCAAATTAATTTTACTTAGTGTTCTCTGAGAAGTCATCGCTAACGTAAAATCTTTAAAAGAAGAAATTAATCTAACATTACACCGATAGTCTCTTCACTCGGTGAGAAATTAAAAACACAGGCCTCGTTAGATAAAGGGTTTACAACTTGCGGTAAAATCATAGTATGTGGAAAGAAATTACTCTGTTCCATGCAACTGCAGCTGGAGCTACATTTGGGAAGTGCATTGTACAAATTTCTGATGTGTACCATTCACATGATTTTCTCTACATCTCTGCAACAAGTTATTCTTAAAAAAACTTATACTTCTATTTACTCCCTGCTAATCGAGAAAATATTATCAGAAATAGCCATATCACTTGCTTCCTTGTAAGTAGAAGCGAAATAAGGGAGTACCATAGGTTAAAGTGATAATCAAAAGCAGGTTACTATGTCACTGAAGACCCTTTGTTTGTATGGACGGGAGTTGACAAATTCCGGTATGAGAAAAGTATAAGTTTTTCATAGCAGAAACCAAAAACAAGGAATGTGTCAAAAACGACGAACTCCACGAAAAAAAGGTATATAACAAAGTGTGTGTTTTAACGTGCTCTACATTTTTTTTGTAGTAAGTTTTTGTCCATCTCTGATGGTTTAGATGTTATTCATAATTCAGTAAAATTCATCCAGAATAAAGTAGTCTTCAGAGTCTGTTCCCAGAAAATTCAAGATATACATTTTATTTGTCAGGTAAATATCTTTAATATACGAAATTCTAATCCAAATTCTTATAGCCATTTTTGAGAAAAACAAAATTTTCGAAAAAAGTTCCATGTAAAGGGTAGTTAGGGGTTGAGAGGTTTTTCTCAAAATCTTCGTGTGGCATCCCTGGAAGCTACTAAACTTAAAAAGCAAGTTTGGTATTTTACCTACTTTTCCTTTTTGAGTTATCGTGTTCACAGACACAAGTACACAGAGACACACGGACACACGGACACACACACACACACACACACACACGGACGGACGGACACACACACACACACACACACACACACACGGACATTTTTCCAAAAATGCTTTTTTTTTTTTTTTTAGATAAAGGGGACCCTAAAACTTATATTTGCGATGAAATCTCGGTATCGAATTTTTGGGTAGAGTGCAATACCTTCTCTATACACTATGTACATAGTGCGTATAGAGAAAGTAAAAATAATTCACGTCAAAAGTCAATATCAGCCTATTGACTTGAAAAATGTATTTTTGAAGAACATGTGTATTACGATGCAGCTACCATTACTACAAGTACTGGAGTATTGTCCCAGAAAGGTCTACACTCTGTAAAACTAGAGATTTGGATATTTATCAAGAAACAAAAGAAAGTAAAAAGAACGGAACGAAGATTACAATGTTGTAAATTAGGCTATAATATAATAGGGGCTATATGGTGCATATCGATGTGGAAAAATCAGACCCTTTAAACTCCCACCATATTCCAGACTGCTTCCAAGTTACTGAGACACACATATCATTAAAAAATAGTCAGATTTGTTCTCAACAGTTTGAAGACACTGTGGGCCAACAGAGGTCGAGAATTAGAAAAATCTAATGATTTAATTGGTTTTACACACAAGCCATGCGAGAGACAGCAGTTGGATAGGTAGAGTGAGACTGACAAATTCAATGCCATAGCCGGAATTTGAACCATGGATCTTCCAGTGTCTAGCCGGTTTCTCTACCATGGCAACATGCCAGTTCGGCAACTAAAGCTCTCAACTGACTCGTATGTTTCCCGGTAAAACACAAGGTGATCTCAAATTATTTTGAGATGATAACCCTAAAAGCGACTTACAAAGTTGCAAGTACTTCAAAATCCAGCATTCATAGTATAGCCATCTATTAAGGACAATTGTGATAATTTAATTGTTTTCTCACATAAACCGGTAGGCTGTGCCTATCCTATTCCTCTCCTACACACGATTTGTGTGAAAAAAAAAAAACAATTAAATCAATACTAATTGGCCACAATAATTGGCTATACTATGAATCCTGGAACTTTATTCGCCATTGGGGCACGTCATCTGAAAATAATTTGAGATCATCTTGTAGTTTACTGAGAAACATGCAAGCCAGTTGATACATTCAATGTTATGCCGGCATGTTACCATGGTAGCTCAGTGGTAGAGACCGGGAGATCCGAGATTCAAATCCCGACCATGGCATTAAATTTTTCAGTCTGACTCTACCTATCCAAAAAATCTAATTGTTCCTTTCACATGACTTTATCGATCTGTTCCGGAAACCCACAATTCTTATAAAATACCTTTATATACATCATGTTAATCGAGATAAACAGTAATCGAGTTAATCAAGATTAAATAAATAGTCTTATTACTTGTTTCTTTGTGATCAGAATGGAAATAAGAAAATACACTAGTCTAAAGCGATAGTCAAATGTTTTAAAAGATGGTTACTATATGAAACAATTGAAATTTAAGTTCTCTTTGCTTGCCAGGAATAAAGAAAAGAGACGTAAGAAAGATGAATTTGAGAATAGTTTTTAGTAGCTTAAAACTGAAACAAATAATACGGAATACTTCGGAATCTGACAAACTGTGTTTCAACGAGATCGGAAATTTTGTGTAGCAAGTTTTTTTCAGTCTCTTACGGTTTACCATTTATTTAAAAGTCATCAGAATGAAAAGATGCTCACAGGATATTCACAGAAATTTAAAGATGTACAATTCCTTGTCATAAAAATATATATATAATCAAAATTATTAGATCAATTTAAGAAAATCTAACCTTTGGAAAAACGTTCCATGTAAAGGGAGTTTGGGGAGCGGAGATTTTCCTGAAAATCTATTTGTCGTATCCTTGCAAGATAATAAATAGAGCTCATAAGATCCCTTCGGAGCAAGGGCCTGCTACTTATGTAGGGATGGCTCCAAATTTGTACTCTTAACATGGGGAGACAAACCATGAGTGTTTGGATGTTTTTCCAATATTGTAACTTTCTTAATCACTTCAACTTGTTAACTTTTATCCTGATAATAGTAACATATAGTACTATGGTACTAATCTTGTGACTATACTATATACTTGGAAGATACTCAACTTAAATACCATGTATAAAATGCTTTTTTTGGTTTTTCTGGATTTAGAGGACTGTAAGAAATGTATTTTCGGTGAAATCTCTGTATCGAAATTTTGGGTGGAATACAATACCCTCTCTATCTACTATGCGCAGATAAAAATAAAGTAAAAAGCTGTGAAATTTCTCCAATGCTGCAGCTTATATTTTGAAAGCTCCAAGTGCACTCAAAGTGTTCTATCTGAACATAGCACAGACGACATGCTTTGCTCATGCTCTGCAGTGTGTAGACGAAGAAATAAGAACCAACTTCCCTGAAGTTAATAAACTTGTTTCATCCAGGAAAATGTGTTTTTCAGAGTCGGTATCTAGAAGGTGGAGTACTAGGATACAAGCCGTCAGCTTTAACACTGAACATTTTGAAACTGTGAAAACTAATAGGAATGTTCTCATCAGATTCAACTCTCTCAGTACGTGAAGCTCTATTTGTTTTTATAGCCATACACGGCATGTAAACACATGTAAACATATCCATCCGCGTTTCCTTCTCGTTGATTGGCTGAGGTTATTCCCGCCTTAATTTGGCTTGTGAAATGCACGTGGAGTGAACAGACGAGATAACTTAAATGGAAATCTAATATAAATTAAAAAAAAAACAAAAAAAAACACACACACATTTATGACGCCTGTAAATTAAGCGTGCAACAAATGTATAAAAGTAGGTACATTATTTAACTAGATGCAAAAGTTGAGTTAATCAAGGTACGTTTATTTAAGGAAATACATTTTAATAGAGTAAATAATTATAATATGGCATATTAAATCTTATATCAGTTAACAATTTTAATTTTATTACCATTAAAATTGTTATGGTAATTATTTTTATTGTTTCATTTGTACAGCCCCCTTTAACATCTAAGATCATATCGGGGACTTTGCATTTAAAAAAAATCGTTGTCTCTAGGTTCTTTTTTTTTAAGTTTCGTTTAAACCCTTTTATTTTCCACAAATGCACACGAATTCACTCTCACATACATTCTTCCAGACTATGTGGGGGATAGGGAATAATTCTGGCCAAAGTAAAATTCCCCCACCCCCAACTACCCTTTACATGGAACGTTTTCCAAAATTTTTGATTTTCTCAAAAATGGCTCTAACGATTTTGATTAAAATTTCACAAATTAAACATATTTACCTGCCAAATAAAATGTATATCTTGAATTTTCTAGGAATAGCCTCTGAAGACTGCTTTATTCTGGATGAATTTTAGGGAATTTTGAATAACTGCTAAACCGTTGGAGATGGACAAAAACTTACTACACAAAAAATGTAGAACATGTTAAAACACACAATTTATGTTATATAAATTTTTTTTCGTGGAGTTCGTCGTTTTTTTTTTTTTTTTTTTTTTTTTTTTTTTTTCTGCCATGAAAAATATATTTTTCTCATACAGGAACTTGTCAACTCCGATCCATATAAACAAAGGAAGTTCATTGACGTAGCAACCAGCTTTTGACTATCACTAACTTTTTTTTTTTCTGATTAGCATAAAGTAAATAGAAGTATAAGCTTTTTATGAATAATTTGTTGCAGGGATATAGAGAAGGTCATGTGAATAGTACACATCAGATTTTTTCTTAATGTTGAACAATGTATTTAAAAGCAATTTTGATATATTGTCTTTATTTTTACAGTTTTTTCAAGTATTTCAAAACGTAATTGGCTAACCACGAACTGCAAGTTACTTATCAGATCTCGAATGCTTGGAAAAACTCGGCCCTGGGGGCCTCGTATTCACAATATGCGTTCTCGACCAGATAAGTATAATTTATGATAATTAGTACGCAATATAATATAAGAATCATGACGTAATTTATAAAGTACTTTATAACATTTGCTATGAGAAAATACATAACCACGTGTTATTTACTTTATAAGAAAATAAACAGAAGCTTTAGCAATGAAAAAGTATCAATTAATGGCCTGCTTTTGAAACGGAAGTAGATAAAGAATATTTATCATAGAATCCGGAAATGGAGCAATTCCATCCATATCGGAATCTGATTCCGCGATGTCAGTTTCGCTGCCAGATGAAATTGTGGCAAGGTCGCTTTCAATAATATTGCCATGCAACTCGCATGTTTTATTTCCATTTTGGCCATGTGAGTAATTGCTCATTTCTAATTTGTCGTTAACCTGCGACAATGCTGTACTAAATAGCACTAACTCCTAGCAGTTTGAAAGTTGTGTTGTTTCTTTCTACCAAGCAGTTTTCACAAGCTCATCACATCACTCATTCACTCAATCATCACACTTAAAGAGCATGGGTTTATTCCTCTTTTCTTCTTATTGCCATCAAGCAAGATTTACCTAGCATAATAACAAATGCGCACCTTTTACCGCCTGTAAATAGCAACGACCGTCAATGAACTGAAGCTTGGTCAGTGAAAACTCTAAGAGCGTAGAAATGATTCGCAAGTGTTTTTGTTATAGACAATTCCAGTATAAACAAGAAAGGTAACTTTCCTGCTAAGTTAATAATCTACAGATGCTCATTACTTGAAAGGAAAGTATTAACCGTGCAAGAAGATGAGAACGGTGTAAACTTGATGCACAGTGGCATGATCTGATTGCTGCAGTCAGCCGGCAGCCGAGATCCACGTGCGTTTGCATATCCATGGCTATTGCTTCCAGTCTCCGCCTCTTTCCCCCATTCCTTGTACTGTGCAACTTGACTGTTCACGTTTGTTTGCAAGAATAATACGTAATTTGACTGAAATATTCTGAATGTAGAGAATACACTTTTACTTTCTCTACACGCACTATATAGCTACATAGTGTATAGAGAAGGTATTGCACTCCACTCCAAAATTCTAAACCAAGATTTCACGGGAAATACATCTTTTAGGGTCCCTGGTATGACAAAAAGTCATTTTTAGAAAAATGTCTGTGTTTATGTCCTTTGTCCGTGTAAGGATATGACACAAAGACTTTCAGAAAAAATCCCTCCACCCCAAGATATGTTTTACATGGGAAAAATTGCGAGCATTTTGGTTCTCTCAAAAATGGCTCCAATGATTTAGATTAAAATACGTATATTAAACATATTTACACGATAAATAAAGTTTATAATTTGAAGTTTCTGGGAATAGCTTCTGAAGACGTCTTTATTTTGGGCGAAGTTTGTTAAATTTTACATAGCTTGTAATGCATAAGAGATAGACAAATACTTACCATACAAAAATGTAACTTTCGTTAAAACACATAATTTATGTAATATATACCTTTTTCTTGGTGTTAACCACATCTGAGATATTTCTTGTTGTTGAATTCAGTTTTAAAATACAACTTTTCTCATACAGGAATTTGTAAAGAAGGGAGTTCAAACACATGGCAAGCAATTTTTGAAAAGATTTGACTAGCGTAATCCCGTATATTTCCCTTCCATTATAAGGAAGCAAGTAATACATTTCTGCTAATCATCATCTCGATAGCATAAAGTAGGTAGAATAATAAGATTTTAAAATAAATTGTTACAGAACGAAGAGAAAGTCAATGTGAGTAAAACAAGTCAGATTTTTATTTGTTTAACTAGGAAATATGTTTCTATGCTGGTACGTCAACAAGACAGAACTATAACCACGTCTATTGTTGACTTGCGGGTTAAGGTAAGGAAAAACAGATTTACATAATTTGCTTTGAATAAAACGAAGATTTAGAGACCTATTACGTACATTATAAGAAAATTTAATTAACTTCTAGAGAAAACTACAAGTTGTCGGCAGGAACCTATGGCTATTTGGAAGAGCTCTTATATAACGTTGGAGTAAGTATATCTCGAAGTCCCGGAATATAACTGGTAAAAAGTTCAGCTATTCCACTTTCCTCAGTATAAGCAAGATTCTGAGTAAGGAAGATTGTCAGGCTCCGGAAAACATACCTCCAAGAAAAATCTGATGTTTTCTATTCATCCACGATTTTCTCAGCTATTCCATAAACAGATTTCATTAAAAGTTATTCATTTATCTACATCATACATTGCCAGAACTGGTCGTACTACTTGTTTCTTTGCAAGTTGAAGGGAAATATGGGAATGCACAGGCCAATGCGACAGTCAGATATTTTAAAAGCTGGATGTTAAGTGAAGCAATTGGAAGTAAACAAAGGAACATGGTTGACCATAATATATAATATAAAGTGTGTGTTTTATTCAGACTTAAATTTAGTATGCGTTAAGCTTTTGCCTATTTTTACGGTTTACGAGTTTTTCAAAAGCTATGCAAAAGTCATCCGAATAAAGAGATCTTCGGTGGCTATTCCCAGATAAATACATAAAACAATTTTTATTCTGTTCCATTCACATGTCTTTCACTGGCTGTTTCGTGTACAAACTTCATTTAAAAGATTATTCTTTTATCTATAGCATGCTAATCCAGAAGCTTTAGACTACACTAGAATAAAGTGACAGTTAAATTGCTGGTCGCTGTGTGAAACAATTTAAATTCTTTCGCTTTGTTTTGTCAGCAAAAACAATACAGATTAAACGAAATGTGACTTTTCATTTGAGAAAAGCTATGTTGTTTGAAATTATAACCAATAAAAAGGAACAACTCAGAAACGGTCAAATGTACTCAAAAAGCATATATGACAAATTGTGTTTTAACGAGATCTATATTTTTTGCGTGGACATAGAGACACACACACGGGGCTTATGCTTTTTTGAGCTCAGGGAACCTCAAAACATATTTCCAGTGAAATCTCGGTATCGAATTTTTGAGTGGAATATAATACCTTCTATACCTACGTATCACTTGCAATGTTAAGAAAGTAATAAGAACGCAATTCTAGCTTGTAGGGAAGATATATACAAAATATCTAATGTGTTACATTCATACTTCTATCTATATCCATTCTCTTATTGCTGAGCGTGTATCTAAAAAGCGTTTTGTATCTAACACTTCTTACACAAACGACCATCTATGGGTTGGGACAAATATAGCGTAGGTATATAACAATTCAAACTAAAAACAAATGACATATTGGAAATGGTTAGTGCTACAAAAAATGTAATTAATAATTGGGTTCTTTTAACAAGTTGCATTTTTGTGTATAATGTATTAATGTCCATCTCTTAGGATTTAATAATCATACAAAACTATGTAAATTCAGAATAAAGTAATTTGCGTAGAAAATTCGTAAGGAAAATCAAAAATAGGGAAGTTTTGAGAAAAAAAAGTAACGAAACATGTTCCATGTAAAAGGGTGGTATATGTGGGAGTATTAGCTTGGAAATTATTCCGAAACCGTGGAAAGTGCCTATTTTAATACATTATTGAGTTTTGTTTATTAGGAGTTACACACAGACACACACAGTGATATTTCTCAAAACCTCAAGGTTTAACATTTGTTTTATTTTTTAAGTTAGAAGTTTGAATACTGCATTATTATTGTCATTCATTTGACTCCCTTCAGCAATATCAAAGTGGCTTCGATTAGTTTAATTCAGAACATTAGATTAAAGTAAACCTAAAAACAGGATTCAAACGCTTCTCTTTTTTTTTTTTTTTTTTTTTTTTTTTTTTTCTTTTATTGATCGATCAGTATAATGCTTTACAAGTCAGTGATAACATACATTACAATGAAAATAACACAGAGGAGGCTTACAGGCCATCCCATACCTACAGTATGTTATAAACGAACATCAGATACAACACACAACACCCAAGAGGTAAAAGAGCATATCAATCACTAGTTAGAATCAGAGGGATCACTCAGAAGTAGGTCTTGCGGTAGTCCTAGCTGCAAGTGTGTTGGCTGGCGCGTACGAACGCCTATGTTACAGTGCGCTGCAGTGTTGCCAGATTGGGCGAAAAGTCGCGGTTTGGGCTACTAAAAGATGGATTTTCCGACCTATTCTTAATTGAGGCGATTTGCGAATTTTTGGGCTACTTCTGAAATCACGAAAATAATTTAAATGTATGCCTTGAAAAGTGTATTGTGCATTGTTTTACAAATTAAGTAATATATTAATGAGTAGAGTGATGGTATGTTCGCTAAGTCAATACTGCTATGAAAAAAGTGTAAAATACCTACTTACACAGAAGAAAAATTAGCTGCTATACTGTTTTCCATGTTATCTTTTCATTGTTACGTCCCTATTAATGCAGTCACACCGAGTTAAAGAGAAATGTATGAATCAAATGCACCAGTTGAATGCAAATATATCTTATTATATGCACGATATTAGTTTTTGAATAATATATATATATATATATATATATATATATAGAAAGAGAGAGAGAGTAATTTGAGTAAATAAAGTATTAGTAATAGGTAAGTGGTAATATAAGAAAGCTTTAACAAGAGTTGCTTTCCTGCTTTGCGAAGTGTCCAGGGTTCGATTCCAGACTGTGGTGGGACATTTTCTGTAGCCGACGTCATTCCCTATCCTCCCCTAAGTCTGGAAATATTGATGAGTGTGTGTGTAATCCAATGAATAAAATACAAAGGGAAACAGAAACCAACTAAACACTACACGAGGTAACACCATTGCCGATAGGTAATTTGTTTCAAAGAGAACTCTCGCAGATATGACTTTGCAGTTGTGATCCTGAAATAAATAAATAAATGGTTTTAGGAGGGGGGTATACATTTTTTTTATTGTAAAGTTTGCAACTAAGAGCCCAATTGTTTGAGCGTAAGAAGCATTATGTAAAAACAAACAAAATTCTAAACCCAATCTTAGACATTTTCAACCCCCCTAAGAGAATTTGAATATTAATTGGGCGATTTAATATGATTTTAGCGATTTTTAAAATAATTATGGCGATATGGTGAAATGAATCTGACAGCCCCAGGGCACTGCTCCAGGAACATCCTCCAATGTGGAAAAGAAACGACGGGCGATCCTCCGAATAAAGTCGTAAAGAGGTAAGAGTCCCAGTTCGTGATGGAGCTGCTGATTACGAATAAACCAAGGAGCATTGGTAGCGATGCACATAAACCGGTGTTGAATGACTTGGGAGACGACGTAGAAGGCTTATGTGAGTGGCTCCCCACACCTGGCAGGCATAGGTGAGAAGCAGACGAACGAGAGACTTGTAGAGTAATCAGGAGGACTCCAATCCAAGAGTGGTGTGACGATGAAACAATGGCGAGAGTTTGGAAAGCCGTCCGGAGGCCAGGGAAATGAGGCGATCGATGTAAGCGCACCAAATCAGTCGAGTGTCCATAAGCACCCCCAGATACTTAACAGGAACAGGAGCAGGTAGCCAAGACACATCGTTACTACAAAGGAAGAGGAGGATATCGGCGTAGAGTGAGAGTCTTCTGAAGGTTCAAGGAGATGCGCCAACTGTTGAACCAGTGAGTAAGGCGATCCAAGGAGTGTTGTACCACTTGATGGGCGTGTTGAGGATTAGCATGGCAATAGTAGAGAGCAATGTCATTAGCATAGAGAGCTACAGAAGTCTGGGCCAAATCTGGAATATCAGAAGAGTAGATACTGAATAGTGTGGGGGCCAAGGAAACACTTCTGATCATTTCTTTTTGAATTCAGGGAGCCTCCAGTGCAATATTTATAATGGACTTTGAATGCAATACAATGCTTCCTCTGCATACTATAGGCAAGCGGTAGAGAAGCTCTTGTCACCGACAGGGTTTGTAGGTAATTTTAGTTATTTCCGAAGAACCCTAGAGGCGGGATTTGCAGGTTTTATTGGGGAGCTAAAGAGTACACATTTACTAATGAAACGTCCATAGACTAGCACAATGAACGGATAGCGTAGAAATGGGAGCGTGTTAATGAGCATTTATTTTTGGCAAGAAAAGCAGAGCGCAACAGTAACATACATGTATTCTATTGCATTTTGAATCAATAATCAATCACTGCTTCAAAACTGTCAACTTTGTAAGCTAACAATAGAAATAGTAAACGCAAATAAGTTATATGCTCATTAGTAACAGGATCGGTTGGATATTTCACACTTTAAAAACACATACTACTTTAACAGAGCTCAAAAAGCTTCATTGCTAAGGGTATTTTATTACTAAATGAACGTATTTATTTATTACTTATTGGTCTGCTTCATCCCCTAAAGGTTAAGCCTTCCTCCTGTTAGTATGGTAGCTCAAAAAGACTCATTGGGGGAGATAATCCAAAAGAGCACAATTCCCTCTTGTTCTACGCAGTACATAGTTTTAGCTAACATTTACACTATTTTAGTTTCTCTACACGTACTATGCATATAGTGTACAGATATCGAGATTTCACCGGAAATGCATGTTTTGGGTCCCCCTGAATCCAAAAAAGGCATATTTAGAAAAACGTGTGTGTGTGTCTCTCAGTATGTCTGGACAGCATAGCTCAAAAACGAAAAGGCCGTTGAATACCAAACTTGTATTTAAGTTTGGCATCTTCCAAGGATGCAACATGAATTTCAAGAAAATCCCCCACCCCCAACTGCCCTTCACATGTAACTTTTTTTTTTTTTTTTAAATTTTTATTTTCTCAAAAATGACTAATGGTTTTGGTTAAAATATCTTATATTATGGATATTTACCTGACAAATAAAATATATATCTTGAATTTTATGGGAATGGCCTCTGAAGACTACTTTATTTTGAATTAATTTTACGGAAGTTTTGTAACAGGCAAACCGTAAGAAATAAAGAAAAACTTATCTACTCAGAAAAACACAATTTATGCTATACACATTTTATTCGTGGAGTTCGTTTGAGATATTCCTTGTTATTGGTTTCAGCTTTAAGAAAACTTATATTTTTCTCTTACGGGAATTTGTCAACTCCTGTCCATCGAAACAGAGGAAGTTCAGTCACATAGCAACCAGTTTTTGAGTAATACTTCTGCCTATGCTACTCCTTTATTTCCCTTTTCCTTGCATGGAAGCAAGTACTAAAACTATTTCTGCTAATCATTTCTCGATTAGAAAGAAGTAAAATAAACCATAAGATTTTTAAAAATAATTTGCTGCAGAGATGTTGAGAAAGTGTTGTGAATGGAACACATCAGGTATTTACATTAATCTTTTGAAAATGTTTTCTTGTTATAACGGCTTGCTGCAGGTTTTCTCTACATCATGGATATTTTACATTACAATTTTAAAAGTTCTTGCCACAACTATGTCTCGTGCACACCTCAACCGCAAATGTTCCATTTTCTACTAAAAAAAGTCCACCCATGTGTTCCTCTGCCTGTCCATGCTGTTTCTTCCTGTCCTGGGGCTCAACATTCTTGCACATCCTGGCAAGGTGGCCTCCTTATTTTCATTTGAGATGTTCAAAAATGATAATTACATCTCCCGATATCGTGGCGCATTCTTCTCTGAGCGTTTTCTCTAGTAGTTTCCTCTTTATATTTCGTTAACATACATGGATCATTCTCTCCATTTTCTTTTTTAGCAACCATGTCTGACTACCACACTGCAGAATTTATATTACACAACTCTCTAGTACTTCCGCCGTTAGACTGATGTTCAGTGTGCCATCGGTTGTATATATATTCCATGCTCCAACAATATCCGATGCCTGTCCAATTCTTGCCTTTATTTAATTTTATTTTCTCTATACGTCCTATGTACATAGTGTATAGAGAAGGTATTGTATTGCACCCAAGAATTCGATACCGAGATTTCACCGCAAATGCAAGTTTTGGGACCTCTGAATAAATATATATATATATATATATATATATATATATATATATATATATATATTTTTTAGGGTAGCACAGCTCAGAAATGAAAAGTATGTTAAATACCAAACTTGATATTTAAGTTCCATATCTTCCAAGGATGCGTACAACACGAAGATTTTAAAGAAAATCCCCCCACCCTTAACTGCCTTTTATGTGGAAAAATTTCGAGAATTTTGATTTTGTCTAAAATGGCTTTAACGATTTTGATTACAATCCCTTATATTTAAGATATTTATATAATAAACAAATGTATTGTTTTAATAATTTTCTGAGAATAGCCTCTGAAGACCTCTATTTTGAATTTTTTTTAAATTTTGCATAACTAGTAAACCATAAGATACAGACAAAAGCCTATTACACAAAAAATATAAATCTCCTTAAAGCACAGAATTTATCATATACGCACTTTTGAGATATTATTCGTAATTGGTTTCTGTTTTAATATATGGGTTCAATTCCACAACAAACACATTTTATAACATTTGACTGTGTATTTAGCCTGGTGCACTCCCTCATTTCCCTTCTACTTACAAGGAGCTAAGTAATAAGACCATCTCTGCCAATGTCTATCTCGATTAGTATGAAGTAGAAGAATAAACTTTCTAACAATAATGTGTTACAGATTGGGGATATTTTTGTGAATGGATCAAATCGGATTTTTTGTTATTCATTTTAGCCAATAAAGGATGTCCTAGATAGATAATATACTCCTGTATGTATTCAACTGGTCACGTTTATACTGAGAGGTTTATCACCAAGTTTGTCTTCCCGCGTCATTTTAAGTCCTGCTTCTGTGCTTACTCAGTTAGGTCTTCCAGCATGTGTTCCAAGTTCTTCGCTGTATGTGCTATCACAGCGATGTTACCTGCGAGTTGAAGTTTTTACCAAGATTTCGCCGGAAATACATATTTGGATCCCCCTGAATCCCAAAAAAAAAGAAGCATTTTTACAATAAGATCCGTGTATGTGTGTGTGTGTGTGTGTGTCTATGGACAGCATAGCTCAAAACGAAAAGACCGTTAAATACCAAGCATTTAAGTGTGATATCTTCCAAGGATGCAACATGAAGATTTTCAAGAAAATCCTCCCGCCCAAGCTACCCTTTACATGGTACTTTTTCCGAAAATTTTGATTTTGTCAGAAATTTCTCTAACAATTTTGATTAAAATCTCTCATATTTAAGATATTTACATGGCAAATAAAAATGTATATCTGGAATTTCTAAGAATAGCTTCTGAAGCCTACTTTATTCTGGATGAAATTTACGAAATTACGCATAACTGCTAAACTATAAGAGAAGGACAAAAACTTACAACACAAAAAAATGTAGAGCTCGTTAAAACACACAATTTATGTCAATTTTTTTCGTGGAGTTGGTCGTTTTTTAAATATTTCTTGTTTTTGGTTTCAGCTGTGAAAAACTATACTATTCTAATACAGGAATTTGTCAAAAGCTGTCCATATAAACAAAGGAACTTCATTCACAGAGCAACCAGCTTTTGACTATCTCTTATTTCGCTTCTACTTACAAGGAGGCAAGTAATAAGACCAATTCTGCTAATTTTTTCTCGATTATCATGAAGTAAATAGAAGCATAAACTTTTAACAATAATTTGTTGCAGAGAAGTAGAGAAAATCATGTGAATGGAACACATAAGATTTTTTTTATTCCCAATCTAAGTTACCGAGTTCATTTTCCAGCAGAGAGGCGAACACTTCCGAGACAGAGTGTCGCCCTGTTTGACGCCTCTTTCTAATGGGAAGCTTTTTCTGTCTCATTCAGTTTTGATTTTGGGTTAACTTCAGTGATTCTGATGTATTTGGTTTGTAATCCTTGATCTCTTGTTGCTTTCTAGACGAATCGAAAGCCTTGGTGTAGTCTAAAAGACGATGAACAATTCAATATTGTATTCCTGAATTTCCTCAAATAGATGCATTCCTCCTATCCAGATCTGAATCCAGCTTGCTCTTCCAGTTGGTCCTCATTTAATATCATACTCTTTCGTTTAGAATTTTAAAAAATAATTTGAACATAGTATTAGGCTTATAGGTCTATAATTGTTTCTATAGTTTTCCTTTCGTTTCTTGTGAAACAAAATAATTGTGTATTGCATCCATTCTTTGGGCAGCGCTACAAAAACAAATTGAGTATGCAACGGGTCATGTGTTAAAATGCTCTGATCAAAGAATATAAAAAATAATTTTATGTTAATGTTGTGTTAATACGGCATGTTAATGCCAATATTATTCAGTCGACAAATTAACCACTGTTTTATTGATAAAAGGCAGTTCCTTCACTACAGGTCAGAAAGTAATTTACTGGAACATAAGAGTATTTAACCAGAGGGTGATATATCCCGTACTGCTACCTAGGGAGATCTATTACCACTCGCCAGGAGGGAGTGATGAAGTGAAAGAACTACATGAGGCAACAGGCCACAGGGATAGACTGGAGACGCACGAAAGCCTAATAGCTTCTGGCACGAAGACCCACTGGGGCTGGCCAGAGAGGGCATAAACTATTTGTTGCTTGGTGTAACGTATTCGACGCAAACAATCCTATTAAGGTTTTAAGTTCTTTTGATGGCTTAGTTTTTTAAAATTCCACATTATACTAACCTTCAACTAAATCATAATATTTTATAGCTTTTAAAAATAAAAACATTACATTTTTAAAAAAGATAAGGAAAATCCGCAGTCAAAAGTAGCTCCTTCAGCTTACAAGCGTGTCTTTCATGCATTATTTTACTTGTGCTCTGCCATCCTTTATTTTACGCATATTTGACTGCAGCTTCTGCGACGTTGGACTTTGAATGGTTGACCAGTCCATTGCGCATCACATTTAATTCTCACCGAACCGCTTCGATTGTGACACTTTTGGAAGGGATATGAAAGTATGTTTTGGAATTAGAGAAAAAGTGGCATATATAGCTAAGTAATTCCGGTTGTAAAGGGTTAACGACTCTTTCAACTATGCAGGTATCACGTGGCACTAGGCAGACAGATGACACGGGGCAAGCATCCATGCCATCTGTCCGTCATCGCTACACCCATGACAGCAAGACGCACACATAAGAAATCAATAGGAAGCGGAATGAAAGCCCAATTACCTAAAGGAAGTCTCTAGATGAATAGTCACCTCAGTATTTACCTACCAATTAGACAAAAATCACTAAAAATCCAATGTCGAGGTGTGAGGTCGACGGGAATCGAACGCAGAACTTCTCAAATGCGAGAGGAAGTTACCGCGGAGCCGACTAGCTCGATAAGGAAAGTCAATATATTTTTACTTTCTCTATACGAACTATATACATAGTGTATAGATAAGGCATGTATTGTAAACAAAAATTCCATTCCGAGATTTCAACGGAAATATATGTTTTGAGACTCGCTGAATAAAAAAAAGTATTTTTAGAAAAATGTCCCTGTGTGTGTCTGTCTGTGTGTATGTGTGTGTCTGTGTGTCTGTGGGAAGCATAGCTCAAAAACGAAAAGACCGTTGAAGCCCAAACTTGGTATTTAATTTTGGTACCTTCCAAGGATGCGACACGAAGATTTTCAAGAAAATTCCCCCCACCCCAAACAATCCTTTACATGGAAAATATTTTGAAAATTTTGATTTTCTTAAAAATGGCCCTAACAATTTTGATTAAAATATCGTATATTAAAGATATTTACCTGACAAAATGTATATCTTGAATTTTCTGGGAATTATTCTGGATCAATTTTACGGAATTGTGCATAACTGCTAAACCGTAAGAGATGGGGAAAAACTTACCCCACATAAAATGTCACTCACGATAAAATACGCAATTTATGTCATACATTTTTTTCGTGGAATTGATCATTTTTAAGATATTCCAGCTTTTCGCTTTAGCTTTGAAAAACTTATACTTTTCTCATACAGGAATTTCTTAACTCCTGTCCATACAAACAAAGGAACTTCAGTTACATAGCAAACAGCTTGTGGCTATCATTTTAACCTATGGAACTATTTCTAATTAGCATGAAGTAAATAGAAGCATATGCTTTTTAACTACAATTTGTTGTAGAGATGCAAAGAAATTCATGTGAATGGAACACATCAGATTTTTTTTTTTTTTTACATGCATTCTGAGCATTTCATTATTATAGATTTCAAGAAGCTACTCCTACCGATACTGAAGTACAGGCCCCTCTTCTGTTCTGTTTTTTCAGTGCCGTCTCACCCAGGAAATAATGCTACCTCAAAAATGCATTATATCATTTCTAGTTTTAATAATGAAAAGTTCTGGGCCACGAAATAATGGTCTTGATTGTACATATAACGGAGAGTGTTACAGATGTTTCTCGATAATCGATACTGTATATCGAAGTCGGGTTGAATACCGATAACCGATATTCAATGCTGCATACTGCCTTTGCTTAACAGAAAAGTAAACACGAAAAAAGGGTTCTATCACTAGCAGCGTTTTGGTAGAAAGTATCTTATGTGGAGTACGAGGATGTAGCATCAGTTTCTTCAAAAAGTGTTTTTGAGTGGTTCTATTTATTCTGGTATTTTTGCCCAGTTATACCAAAACTGCACAAGATGTTATTACCAGTTATTAAAACAATAATCTTTAATTTCATAAAAAATCGTCATACTTCACTAGTTCTCCATTTTTACTTTCTCTACACTAATTTGTACATAGTGTTGTATTGCATCCAAAAATTCGATTACGAGATTTCATGTTTTGGGTCCCCCTGAATCAAAAAAAAATTAGAAAAATGTCTGTGTATGTCTGTATGTCTGTGGACAGTATAGTTCAGAAACGAAAAAACCGTTTGGTATTTAACTTTGACATCTTCCAAGGATGCGACATGAAGATTTTCAAGAAACCCCCCACCCCCAACTATCCTTTAAATGGAAAAATTTTCGAAAATTTAGATTTTCTCAAAAATGACTAACGATTTTGATTATAATATCGTATATTAAAGATATTTACATGAAAACAAAATGTATATCTTGAGTTTTCTGGGAATAGTTTCTGAAGACATCTTTATTCTAGGTGAATTTTGCGGAATTTGATATACCTGTTATACCGTAAGAGATAGACAAAAATTTACAGAATAAAACATGTAGAGTTCCTTAAAACATACAATTTATGTTAAAAATATTTTTTTCGTGGAGTTGACCGTTTTTGGGATATTTCTTGTTAATAGTTTCAGTTTTAAAATACTTTTTTCATGCGGGACTTCGTTAACTCCTGACCATACAAAAGTACGTCAATCACATAGTAACCAGCTTTTAAAAGATTTGACTAACAATTTAGGCTAATGTATTTCCTTATTTCTCTTCTAAAAAGAATTATTATTCTGCTTTTTTTTCGATTAGCATGAAAAAATGGAAGAATAAGATTTTTGACAATAATAACTTGTTGCAGAGGTGGTCTTATTAGGGACCTTTATTTTAGAAACCACTGATGTTTTTCTCATAACGTTGTTAAAACACACGTTCACACTTCCAGACTCAGTGGGTAGATAGGGAATAATTCTAGTTAAAGAAAATATCGCCGCCCTAGCCAGCCGGAAATGAAACCTGGAGCCCTGTGTGAGAAGCCGGAACGTTGAACTTTTTTCTTCTTTATATGCCTTTCATTAATTGATCAGCTAATCTTTATCTTCCAAGTGTGTCGATTTCTAATATACAGCGTTGTACATAAGATATATATATATATATATATATATATATATATTTTCTGTTACAACCTTGATGATAGGCGAGTGCTCTAACCACTCTGCCACGGAGCAGTCCTCGGATAATAGCACCGTCATTTTTTTTTAAATATTTGGTTGTCACTTCAGTCCTGTATCCCCCTAGTACCTACAGCCCTATTTCATTATTTTAATTATTAATTTGTATAGGTTAAGTATAGGAAAGATATTTGCTTCAGTAGACAAGACTTGGCAGATCGCAGAACAAATTACGGTAAGAATGTGTTATTGTATATGCCAAGGTTACTTCTTTTGTCAATCCAGAAGTACAAATGCTTTTGTAAGAGTAAGACTTTGGCGCATTAAAGGTTTAGATAACATGGCTTTCTCAGGGTCTGGTTTTTCCCTAAAAGTTCGTAGTTCAGGACTTTTTCATTATAAAGAGAGGTCACGCGAGTAAAAATACAATAGACTACCAAAGCGAATCATGTGATAGCTATATCGCGCTACTTTGTAACCAATCAGAAATGAGCCTGAAGTTTGGATATTTTGGGTATAAAAGCAGTGTGCACACCAGAAAAAAGGCTGTATGTATGTTCTACTTTGTAGTGTTGGTTCTTGATTATGTGACATTCTTACGCGAAATAATGCAGTTACCGTATTAGTTGATGTGCAAGTTTTATATCACGCAATAGTGAAGTAAGTGATAAGTATTTATGAACTTGGCAATGGGAAACTTTGTGGGCAGAAGAAATAGCACCAGTTATATGCATATATTACTGAATCTACAAGAACTTATGTTGGGAGTCGCTCGACGGGTTAGTGCCTCAATAATAAGTATGAATAAACAGCATCAATTCTGAGGATTTTAAGTGAAGTACTTATATTTGTTCGTCTACCCAGTGTGACATACCCAGGTCATTCTTCCTCCTCTTAATGAGTCAATTCTGTTTGTTCAAATATCGATAAGTTTAGCCGCGCAACGCGGAACATCAAGGAGGTATGTACATACTAATTACTTTCTCTATACGCAATATGTATATAGTGTACAGAGAAGGTATTGCACTCCACCAAAAATTCGATACCGAGATTTCACCGGAAATATTTGTTTTAGGGCCCCCTGTAAAAAAAAAAAGAAGCATTTTCAGAAAAAGGTCCGTGTATGTGTGTGTGTGTCCGTGAACACGGCAACTCAAAAACGAAAAGTCGGTAAAATACCAAATTTGGTATTTAAGTTTAGCATCTTCCAGGGATGCAACACGAAGCTTTTGAGAAAAATCCTCCTACTCCTAACTACCCTTTACATGGAGTTTTTTTCGAAAATGTTGATTTTCTAAAAAATGATTTTGATTAAACTATCGTATATTAAATAAAGTGTATGTCTTGAATTTTCTGGGAATAGCCTCTGAAGACTACTTTATTCTGGATGAATTTTGCGGAATTTTGCATAACTGCTAAATCGTAAGAGATAGACAAAAACTTACCCTACAAAAAATATAGAGCACGTTAAAACACACAATTTACGTTATACATATATTTTTCTCATGGAGTTGATTGTTTTTGAGTTATTCCTTGTCTTTGATTTCACCTTTAAAAAACGTATGCTTTTCTCACACAGGAATTTGTCAACTCCTGTCCATACAAACAAAGGAGCTTCAGTCACCTAGCAACCAGCTTTTGACTTTCACTTTAACCTTTTGGCATGAAATAAATAAAAGTATAAGCTTTTTAACAATATTTTGTTGCAGAGCTATAGAAAAAGTCATGTGAATGGAACATCAGATTTTTTTTTAAAGTATTTCAGTGGCAGTAATTCAGACCGTCTCTAAGGTAGATAAGAGTTGTGACACATGATGGGCATATATGGATATATTTTGTAAGAACATGTTGGAGACAAATATTAAAATTTTGTGTCTGTAAAACATTATCATTTTATCTCTTTCTGGAAAAAGAAGAAAACTTGATAAACAAAATCTACAATGACTATCTGGAACATACTAAAAGATATTTTAAGATGAAGTAGTAGGACTGTTTCTCGATCGAATCCCGAGAACAAAACTAGCAATTAGTTTTAAACACATAATCCTCATAGGATTAGCCCCAGAAAGTTATTGAGTCTATTGAGGTGACAATTTTATCATGGTATTTGCGACGATCCTTAGAAAAATTAAAAATAAGGTGTGAAAAAACATTCTGGTAATTTGGTTCATCCTTAAGCAATAGTTTGCACTCCCCCCCTCTCTCTCTCTCTCTCTCTCTCTTTCTCTTCCTCCACTCTGCTCTCTGTGTATGTATGATATATGTGTATATATGTATGATAAATGTATGTAAAGTAAAAAGATATTTGTTGCTTCCCGTGAGATGTGAGAGGTATTTAGAAAATTGTACCAACACCACTAATACGGTGGTTAAAGTATAATTTAAATTTAAAATTTAGTTCGTTTTTTGGATTTTTAGTTATTTAATTGGTATACTAAAATGTTAAGGGAACTTAAATATTTTAGAAAATATGGTTTAATTAGTAGTGTATAACTGTATAAGTACACTAAACTGATTTATAAATATAGACAATTAGGCCTAAACAATTCTAGATAAGAAACGCACCTGTTGTAGATAAAGAGCAGGGAATTAATTGAAGTCATTAGTCTGTGAACACTAATTGTTCGTAACCGAACCTCTCCTCATGAGGACGGACAAATAGTTCCGCATTTTCTTGGCCCTATTTTTGTCTAGAATGTTTTAATGGAAAGGAGCAATGCAAATATACGGTTCTTATACAGCATACGTAAGGACATGTCGACTTTTGCTTTCTGTAGTCTCTGAATAAAATGCACATAGTGGATAGAGAAGGTATTGCATTTCACCTGAAAATTCCACGTCGAGATTTCACCGGAAATATATGTTTTGGTATTCCCCGATTCCGAAAAAAAGCAGTTTCAGAAAAAGGTCATGTGCGTATGTCTGTGTGTGTCTGCGGACACCATAGGTCAAAATCGTAAAGGCCGTTAAATACCAAACTTGGTGCTTAGGTTTAGTATCTTCCATGGTTACGACTTGAGATTTTAAGAAAATCCCCCCCACCACAAACTACCCTTTACGAGGAAACTTTTTCTAAAAGTTTAATTTTCTCTAAAATGACCAACGATTTTAATTACAATACCATATATTAAAGCTTTTACATTCCAAATTAAACGCATATCTTGAATTTTCTGCGAATAGCCTCTAAAGACTTCTTTATTCTGGATGCATTTTGTCAAATTTTGCTTAACTGCTAAACCATAAGAGAGAGATAAAAGTTTATTGCACAAAATATGTAGATCCCGACAAAAATACAATTTGTGTCATATAGGTACATTGTTTTCGTGCAGTTGACCATTTTCCTTGTTATTGGTTTCCGTTTTAAAATACTTAAAATTTTTCACATACAGGAATCTCTCAACTCCTTGCAATATAAGAAATGAATTTCAACCACATAGCAACCATCAATCATTCATTCATCTTTTTTGTAGTGTTTAACGCCCGCTTTAACTACTTATGGCACCACAGGCGGTGACTCTAATGATGTATGAATGATGGAACACCGTTGGAATGCGATAGCGGGGGAAGCCGGAGTACCCGGAGAAAATCCGCCCCAGCGCCGCTTTGTCCACCACAAATCTCTCATGCGGTCGCTTGGGATCGAACCCTGGCCGTCCAAGGTGAGAGGCAAGTGGTCTAACCATTCGGCCACGGCGCGGCCATATTGGTTTTTAAAAATATGTATATATATATATATATAAAGAGATGTAGAGAAAGCCATGTGAATGGAGCACATCAGATTTTTTTTCTCTCCTTAGCACCCACTGGGCAGAGGAAAACAAGATTTCTCATACCTGTTGTTTTGGGATTCTCTCTTTAGTGCGATGGCCTTTACCTCTCCTCCTCCGTTGATATTACCGAGTTCTTGGAATGTCCTGGCTTTTAATATCGCAGCAGCGAAACAAAAGGTTCTCTCTTTAATGGATACTCACGCAGCACACTTACATAAGGACAACTTACAACGTGAAAAACGAAAGTCTGAGATCTAGTTCTGAACTGAACTTGTATTTCCCCACCACTTACATCATTTTCAACTGTTCCTGGTGTTTTCTTGCGTGATATTTGTTGTTTAGCGTGGCACATTCATTTAGGAACTTTGACTTGCATTGCACGTTAAGGGAACATACCGAAATTACACCTAAAGTGAGTAGAATTACCACTTCTCTTAAAGTATTCAATTGTTTTTCCAGAAATTGGTATGAATTATTATATAAACCACAATAATTATTTAAAGAGATTGTTTGCATTAATAGCTTATGTCATTGAGTCTAAAAAAAAGTATTTCATTTAGCAGAAGAGTACTAAAGTCTTAAAACCTGTAAATTTATCTACCTTTTTCTCTGATACAGCTTACAATACATAACACTTTTACATACTTGTTCTTAGTATAATCAGCTATTTTCTGAACCTCAATTATTTAGCCATAATACAATTCCAGTAGAAACTATGTATATTTGCTAATCTACAAAAGTAAAACTTTGGAAAATTTTCGATGTTGTTGCTTCCTTAATGTAATCAATATATACTGTAACATTACAATCATAGTTCAGAAAGTTCCAACAATGTATTGTAATATGTGCTGAAAATTTCAGCTTTCCAGCCCTCATAGTTTCCGACATAAACATCCAAAAATGCTGTTTTGAGAAAACTGCATTTAAAGATACGATTGTTAAAAAAACGGCATTTTCTAGCAGCTTTAAAGAAATGCAGACTAGCATTTAAATTGTATTTAAATTTATTAAAATCATCTTAACCTCACAAATGTATACATTTTCTGAATTGGAAATATTAGGAATTTTATTAGTATCTAAAACAAAGAAATGTTATTTTTTTATCTTTCCAGAGTACCGAGTTCCCTTAAATACCCGGAATTTATTAATAACAATCTGTTTTTTCTAGTCCTTCGCGGAGATACACTATGCCAAAAATAACTTTGTCGCTTATTGGCAAACTGATATAATCCGCGGAGTAGTGGTGTTTTTTTTTTGTTTTTTTTTGTTTTTTTTTTTTTTTTTTTAGTATTCTAAAATTCACTTATTTTTAGGCTCGAAAATTTTTTACAGAGAGAGGTAAATTCAGTGCAGTGAACATTTTAATGGTAGATGAGTCATCTAAAAATCTTATGTGCTACACTAACATGACTTTCTCTAGCTTCTCTACAAACTTTTTGCAACAGATTATTCTTCTTTCTACGCTATTCTAATCGAGATAAACATTAGCAGAATGTTCTTATTACTTACTTCCTTATAAGTAGAAGGGAACTAAAAGAAAGCGCTATGCTAAAATGATAGTCACATGTTTCAAAAGCAATCGTTATGAGATTGTCATTGCAAAACGCTTCTTTGCTTGGCCAGGAGTAGAACAAATGAAAAACGGGCAGTTCCTGTCTGAGAAAAGTATATGTAGTTTAGAATTGAAATCAATAACAAGAAATATCTCGGAAACGGTTACTTCCGCAACAAAAACGTAACAGACATAAATTGTGTAGAAAAATTCCAGAAAATTCACGATATATATTTTATTTTTCATGTAAATATATTTAATATACGACACTTTAATCGAAATCGTTAGAGCCATTTTCTAGAAAGTAAAAATGTTATAATTTTTTCCATGTAAAGGGTAGTTTGGGGTAAGGTATTTTTATGAAAGTCTTTCTATCGCATCCTTCGAAAACACATACTTAAATACCAAGCTTGGTATTTAACGCTTTTTTCGTTTTTGAGCTATGCTGCCTACATACACAGAAACGGACATTTTTCTGAATTTTTATTGGATTCAGGGGTCTCAAAACATGTATTTCTGGCGAAACCTCGGTATCTAATTTTTGGTGCAATACAATACCTTTTCTATACACTATGTACACAGTACGTGTAGAGAAAGTAATAACGTTTATCATACTAAGCTGGAATACAACCGACCCAGGTGACTCGGGCGTTTCATCTAGGGCTGGCATTCGGGAGGTCCGGAATCGTTCCCCGTTGACTGTGAACCTGGGTTTTTCTGTGGTCTTCCTGGGGACACTTAGGGGATTTTTGGGGTGCTGTATTTCTACCACGGTTCCTTCCCTTTCATTCCTTCATTTCATTTCCCTTCTTCAACTTTCAGGTCGGCACAGGTGTGACTTAAGGCTTTGCAGGTAGATGGCACGGTTGTTTGCTCCGAGTGAAACTCTCTTCTCCCTGGTTGATTTGTTAGAGGCTAGGTGTTTTTGTAGAGACCTCCTTTCGGCCTCCCGGCGCTTGTATAGCATCCTTGGCGCACCAGGGCTGCAATCTAGTGTACTGTTAGGGACTTCCGTGCGTCTCTGCGCTCAATTCCGTCGTTTCCTTTGTGCTCACCTGTAGTTTCCTCTCCTCTCAGCCCCTTCCTTTAGGGAATATAGTGAGAAGAATGAGGTACGCCGAAATAGACCAGTATCTGGTCGCAGTTGCCGAGGTGACCCCCACTGTTAATCTACCCTCTATCTTATTAAGATGGTACATAAAGACATATGTTTGTGTGTGCGTGTTATAACATTTCCTACATCAACTCTATAATTTATGCGTTTTTTCCACACATTCTAAATTTGGTTGCCAGGAATATTTTATTAAACGGGTAAACAACTGAACACTGTGATTATTCCCTAACGTATGTCTGAAAGTTTTGCCATAAAACAATACTTAACATAAAATTATTTACACTTTGGTGACAATTTAAAGTCTCAGTACCTAAATAAAATATTCTTTTTTGATGTCAAATTATTAATATTTTACATGGGTACATAGATATTTAGTTCATGGGTCGTTGGTTGTATTTAAGGTACTATTTAAAGGTGACAAAAAAGAGGAAATCACCGAGTACAGGACCTGTTAAATGAAGGTACATAAGTAGTTTTAGAACTTTTATTTGGTGCCAAGTTCAGAAGACACATCAAATTTCCTCTATGGCAAAACATTTTTTTACATGAACTGGCATTTTAAGCAAAACCAAGCGCTACCGAATTAAAATTATACATATAAAATATTTCTCTGATAAACAATATATGTATACAAAAAAGATTTGATGTGTTCCATTCACATGACTTTCTCTACATCTTTGTTCAAATTATTGTTGAAAACCATGTGTTTCTCTTTACTTCTCGCTAATCGAGATAAACCATTAGCAGAAATGTTTTCTTGTAAGTAGAAGGGAAATAATGTAATACACTAGGCCAAAACGATACTCAAATATTTTAAAGATAGTTGCTATGTAGATAAAATCCGTCTCTCTGCATTGCCAGAAGTTGACAAATTCCCTTATGTGAAAAGTACAGAATTTTAAAACTAAAACCAATAACAAGGAATATCTAAACAATGGTCAACTACACAAAAAAATTGCACATTACAAATTGTGGGTTTCAAGGAAATCTACATACTTTGTTTATAAGGTTTTTATCTAACTCAAACGGTTTAATTGTTATGCAAAATCCAGCAAAATGCATCCAAAATAAAGGGGCGTTAGAGGCTAATCAAAGAAAATTCAAGATATAAATTTCATTTGTCGTGTACATATATTTAATATACGGTATCTTAATCAAAATTGTTAAAACTATTTTGGAGAAAACCAAACTTTTCGAAATGTTTTGCATTTAAAGGTAGTTTGGGCTGAGGGGACTTTTCTCAAAATCTTCGTGCCGCATTATTGAAAGATATTAAATTTATATATCAAGTTTTGTATTTTACCGACTTTTCTTTTTGAGTTAGGTTCACAGACAAACACACATACCTTTTTCCAAAATCAGATTTTTGGATGGAATGTAATATATTTTTTATACTCTATGTACATAGTACGTGTAGAGAATGTAATAATTGGTTAGTCATTTACTGTTTATCACATGCCTTGTTACATTTTCTCTTCGAATTAAGCTGCATGTCTCTATGACGATTGTTCGTTGCGAATGGAAGGTAATTTGACGTGGGCATCAAAATTAAAGAAAGGGTTGGAAACCATTGGGATGGGAGACATTTGGATGGCGGGGCAGGAAAACAGGCGAAGTATTTGGAGAAAAATTAAGAAACGTCTCTGTGATATTGACAGACAGCAAATGATTGGGCAATGCACAGAGAAGATGTCATTATAAGTACAGTCTGGGCTGAAATCGGAGTGGGGTATGGAGCAATACATCAAAACAGGTACCAAACTCATTAGAGAGGGGCTCGCGTGGATTAGACTAGGAGCATGGAGGAGCACGAAAATTTCTGACGAGAATGGTACGAGAATCTGTCCCATTTGCGAGGAGGAAGAGTCGTGGACTCACATCTTGGCAAGATGTAGGGGTACGGAGGAATGACGGGAAAAATATTTGCCGCGATTTTTTACCACTGCGAATGTAGGGATAGAAGCATGTTGGACGTTACTGGCAGGCACGGAAAACATGGACGGGCTAGGTAAATTTCTACTTAAGGCAAGACAGCCGAGATCTGAGGAGGCTGCCAATAGAGAAGGGGGCGGAATAAGATCAACTAAACAAAAGTGACTACAATGTTCTACATACATATATATTATGTCATACTTAGGTCACTGTTGTGCTAGGGTTGTACATTTTATGTGTATATATGTCTTAGGTGTAATTATCCATTATAAGAGGGTGCATTTATGAAGGTTTACTCTGTGCTGTAAATTTAAATTGCTATATTTGAATATCTTTGTATCTTAATTTTTATTGTTGTTTAATATTGCTTTTGACTGTGTATTTCCTTTGTCTTTTTATTTTCGTGTTTACTCTTTTAATTCTTTGTTGTTGTTGTTTTAATATTGCTTGTAATGTGTATTACAAAAGCACGTACGGTCTGTGGACTCGTGCGACTGTTGAAATTCTATGTATGATATTGCTATGTTAATAAATACACTTATTCATTCATTCATGACGATTGTTCAGTTTCAAGATGTCAAAACCAAAAACAATGGACAACTTTAGCAGATGACAAATTAACTAGTTTGTATATCCATAGCACTTTATAACGTATTATTCGCTTTTCCACCTCAATGTGATTATGCACAAGCAATATCAGGTAGGAAACATTTAATTATATATCGCTATGCTAAATCTTTATTGTTGGATACGAAATCTGATACGAAGGATTTCAAGGAAGTATTCCACCTCAAATTACTGTTTAAAGGAAAATGTTTATTTATCTTTATTCTCAAGAAATGTCATTTACAAGTTTGATTAAAACCCCATATGTTAAAATATTTTCATGGGAAATGTGATTCTTAACAGTTGCTGCGAATAAATCTCTAGTCATTTCTGTTTAAATAATCTTATACAATTTTCATAACTGGTAAACAGAAATATATGAACAAAATTCTAGTAATCACAAAATATAATTCTGTAACTAGAGAATTATATCACATATGATATACATTATATTTTTCAAATACTTTCTACTTTTACCATCCTTTATATTTCGCCGTGTCACGTAAATAAGTGTAATTTCAAAGATAACATATACATATCCACCTGGGATTTTGACTATGCTGCAGCATTCTCTAGCTCATCAAAATGTTACATAAAAACTTATCTTCTATATCAATTTAGATTAAGTTGATATAAAAATAAGCTCCTCTGGGAATAATTTATAAACGAATGGGTAGAGAAAGTCATGGAAATGTATAACCGACTATTTCCATATTTCCTAAATAATACATAGGTACAGAAGGTTTTCACTGGAAATAGGCACTTTAGGGTGTTCCATTCACATGACTTTCTCTATATCTCTGCAACACATTTTTAAAAAGCTTATTTTTCTATTTACCTCACGCTTTCTGAGAAAAATTAGCAGAAATAGTCTTATTACTTGCTTTCTTGTAAATTGAAGCGAAATAAGGGAGTATTATACGTTAAAGTGATAGTCAAAAACTGGTTTCTTTGTATCGACAGAAGTTGACAAATTCCTGTACGAGAAAAGTAAGCTTTTTAAAGCTGAAACCAATAAAAAGGAATATCTAAAACTGATTAACTCCACGAAAAAAATGTATATAACAAATTGTGTGTTTTATAGTGATCCACAATTTGTTGTTTTTCTCTATCTCTTATGGTTTAGCAGCTAAGCAAAATTCAATAAAAGTCTTCCACAATGAAGAGGTTTTTGAGCCTATTTCCCGAAAATTCAAGATATACATTTTATTTGGCATGTAAATATATTAAATATAAGAGATTTTAACCAAAATCTTTGTAGCCATTTTTGACAAAATCAAAATTTTCGAAAAAAGCTCCATGGTAGTTTGGTGGAGAGATTTTTTTGAAAATCTTCGTGTCGCATCCTTGGAAGACATCAAGCTTAAATACGAAGTTTGGTATTTAACGGTCTTTTCATTTTTTAACTATGCAGTCTCCCCTACACACACACACACACACACACACACACACACACATTTTTCCAAAAATGTGTTTTTTGGATTCAGAGGGACCCAAAACATGTACTTCCGATGAAATCTCGGTATCGAGCTTTTGGGTGCAATACAATAAATAACCTCGCTATACACTATGTAGAGAAAGTAAAAATCCAATGTATAACATTGGCATACCTTCTCCACATTTCCTGCAAACTATTATTATAAAATATTTACATCTACATCATGATATACGAGAAAAATATTAACAAATTCTTATAATAAGAAGGGAAATAAGGGAATATACCAGCCAAAAGTGATGGTCAATATGCAAACATTTGAAGTTCGGTTCCTTTGCACGCCAGAAAAACAAGAGAGATGAAACAAAACCCCGTTTAAGAAGATGCGTAGAAGGCAATTACAAGAGATACCTCGGAAACTATCAACTCTGCAAAATAAAAAAAAATGAATAAATAAAATGCATATGATATATATATATATATATATATATATATATATATGTGTGTGTGTGTGTGTGTGTGTGTGTTTTTTTTGTTGTTGTAATGTTTTGTCTATTTCATGCGGTTTACCAGTTACGCAAAACTTAGCAAAGTTCATTCAGAATGAACAGGTATTCAATAGCTATTCCCAGAAAATTAAAAATGTACATTTTATTTAAGATGAAAAATGCTTTAATATGAGGCAGTTTAATTAAAATCGTTAGAGCCATTTTTGAGAAAAGCAAAACTTTCAAAACTTTTTCCATGTAAAGAGTAGTTTAGGGCGTTTTGTTTTTTGAAAACCTTCGTGTTACATCCTTGGCAGACACCAACCTTAATACCAAGTTTGCTATTTAACAGTATTTTAATTTTCGAGCTATACTGTAGACAGACTTACACGGACTCTTTTCTAAAAATGTCTTTCTCAGTGGGTTTCAAAACATATTTCCGATGAAATATCGGTTGCGAACTTTGGGTTGAATACAATACCTTCTCTATAAACTATGTCCATATTTTTAGAAAAAGGTATGCGTTTGTTTGAGAAAGAGAGCACCTCAAAAACGAAAATTCCCTTGAATACTACACTTAATATTTAAGTTATCATATCCCAAAGAAGATTTTCGAGAAAATCCCGTCACCTCAAACTGGCATTTACATTGCAAAATTTTTGAAAAATTTTATTTTCTAAAAAAATGGCTCTAACGATGTTTACTAAACCTCCGTATATTAAATATATTTTTACTTGACAAATAGAAATTTACATCTTGAATTTTTGGGGACTTCTAAAGTCCTCTTCATTTGAAATGACTTGTGTAACTAGTAAACCGTAAGAGATAGACAAAAACCAACTTCAGAAAAAATGTAGATCTCGTTAAAATACACAATTTACATCACTTCCATTTTTTATAGATTTGACGACTTCCGAGATATTTCTAATTATTGGTTTCAATTTTAAAATGTGACCCTACTTCAATACTCAATGTTGCGTGTTCAAACCCGGCGGAGGGCGTAAAAACCCTTAGCATGGCTTCCTTCGGAAGGGAAGTAAAGCGTTGGTCCCGTGTCGTAGATTTACAGCGCGTAAAAGAAGCTCAAGCTTGATAGAGAGGCCTCCGAGCAAAATTAATCGGTCTTTAACGCACAATATAGAATGGGACGCTGAGAACAACAGTTAAAGAGCATCCATAAGTAACATCCCATTTCATTTTTCATTTTAAAATACCTAAACTTTTCTCAAATAGGAATTTGTCCTTCGATTTTAGTTATAATCCTGACCATGCAAAGAGAACTGAATTTCAAGATCAATTAGAACAAACAAATTTTAAAATATTTGTCCTTTGGTTTAGGCTTTCGTATACCGTTAGTTCCCTTCTACATGAAGGGAATAGCAGCCTTTCTGACCTTAAAGAAGTTTAGAAATAGTATAAAGAGAATAAATGTTATTTAATTTGAGTTAATATTGTGAATTAATTAAGGATCTCAAGAACTGTATTATTAATGTATATATATATATATATATATATATATATATATATATATATATATAAGTATTAATGTTGAGGATTCATAGTAACTGTTTATAAGCATGCTGCTAATTGATATAAGTATTGCTATACTGAATAATAAGTAGTTAGGTATTTCAAAAATACATGTATATGTAATATGTTATTTATATAACTATTTTTAATATTAAGATTATTATTGTAAGTGAACTTTGTGCATTAACTCTGCCACCGGGCAGTACCCAATTGCATAGAATACATCAGAAACTAAATATTGAGCCATTTTCTGCTAATATTTATCTCGATTAATATGAAATAGATAGAAGAAAGCGAATATTTTGTAAGATTAATTTGAGGTAGAGTTAGAACATTATGAACAGCTTTAGGGCCTATAGAAAAAGTCATGTGATTATACCACATCAGATTTGTTAATAGTTTCTGTAATTAGTTATGTGTTAGAAGTATTCTGGAGACACTCAGCTTTGCCTTCCATGGAGTGGACAAAATGTGCAGTGTAATTTGCAAGGAGTTAACCTCAAAGACATTTTAGCAGTACTCAGGACCAGTTGGGACTTCACACTTACACATTCAGAGGGCAAGAGGGCACATTCACCCGTGTTTTGGTTTCATCTCAAATCCCTGCCCACACGCAGTTAGCAAATATAACTATTAGCTATGGTCCTGCATCTGCTGCCCTTATTCTCAAAACTGCGGCGAGCAACATGTACCATCATTTGTAGTCTTTTATTAGAGACATGAGGCCAAAATAAATTAATGTTTGAACTAGGAAGTGCTCTACAGAACATTAAGCATATCTACAAATTGTTATACTTTGTGACATTTGGAAAATACATAATATAACTTAAAGTTTATGTCTGATATGAAATTCTAGCAGTGGGTGAGTGGTTAGACCGCTCGCCTCTCACCTAGGCGGCCCGGGTTCGATCCCAAGTGCCCGTATGTTGGATTCTTGGTGGACGTAGCGGCATCTGGCCGGGTTTTCCCCCGCCACTCATCCACCAATTGCTCTATTATCACCTTTCCAATCATTAATTTCGCTTACAATTCATATCATCCACTTCCTCATGTTCATGACAGGCTTCTGGTCGAACTGGTTTGGTGCTGTTGCCTCCCCGACAGGCTTCTGACCCCTAAGCATTGGCTTGTGTGTCCTAGGGGAGGGTAAGTGGAATGAAATTCTATATTGCATAGCTCTTTATACAGGGTGTTAATGAGCTATGCCGATATATTTTCACAGACTATGTATATTACTTAAATGAGTAATTTTAGATAGGAGACTTATTGAAATTTCTAAGCAACGGCTATAAGTTTCTGAAGTGCCAGTACGCCACTGGCTAATTTATCAACCATTTGAGAGCATAACACGAAAAACGAAGGGACATGTTACAGCGTACCTCTCTAGCGTAGTGGTTATGATACTCGCTTTCAAGTGAAAGATAGTTTCCGAGTTTGGGTCTCGTTCACGTATCGCGGCACTTGGTCTGGAATGAAAAAAAAAAAAAAAACATTTACTCTATGACAGGAATCGAATTCAAGACATTTGAGATGGCAGCTTCCCGCGTTACGCATTAAGCCTCAGAGCAGGCCTCATAACTCAAGTATGCTCAGTGTCGCACTGTCAAGTGATTAGTTCGAGATTTTACAGATTTTTGCGACATTAAATCTTGAGAACGCTAGTAGCGAGCTGCTAAAAATCCATATTTCTATACTCGGACAGCAGCTTTAAAGACATTCTAAGACATTTTTTTCAACCTGCTTTGCTTTAACACCGACTTATCAGCACCTGATACTCACACATTTAACATTATGTTTTTCAGAGGACCATGGATTGCCGATCTCAAATTACTTATATCAGTCACATGCACAATCTCGCAAATTATTTCGGTGTAGTTCATTAACGCCCTGTATAGTAAATTTTGTCTCAATTCATTGTCCTAATAAATATATTACACAAGATACAATTTAAGAACATTTACATCAATAAATCCAAGTTTTACAGTAAAATAGTTTAAAAACGCATCTTTAAAATCAAATTTTTACCTTCTCTATCGGGTACTACGTACGTACATAAAATGTAGAGGTGTTATTTTAGACCAAAAACTGGACACCGAGAAATGCATGTTCTAATGATTTTGAATTAATAAAAGCAATGCTAGAAACATATCCGTGTGTGTGTGTGTGTGTGTGTGTGTGTGTGTGTGTGAACAGTGTAACACAACTTGGAAAAGTCTATTAAATACTAAACTTGATATTTAATTTCAATATATTTCAAGAGTACGGCAAGAATGTTTACAAGACAATCTCGCACCCCGAACTACCCTCTATATGAAAACGCTTTCGAAAATTCTCATTTTTTTAAAAATGGTTTTAATGAATTTGGTTAAAATATCAAATGTTAAAGATATATTCGTCCCAAACAAAATTATATTCCGAGTTTTATGGGAATAGCCTCTGAAGCGTTCTTCATATTGTATGCATTTCGCAAGTTATGCGAGAGAGAAAAGTTTAAAGTAATCCGGTTTGCGGCAGTCATATAAAGATAATTTCAAAGCATTAAAGAACCCGCTTTTTAAAGATTTGTGTCGTTTTAGCTTAGGGTGTTCATTTTATATCTACAAAGTGATATTAATAAATCCATTTCTGGAAACGTTTATGTCGAGTAATGTGGCTTCACTGGCTTCCCGTCGCCATGTACTTCCTTATGGCAGATAAAACCCATTACGGCCAGTCATTTTAAGTTTTACCCGTTTACTGACGTCATGGCCACAAGATGGTAGCGGTGTTGCATAAGCGGGCTCTTCTTGCCACATAACCACCTTGGCTAACATCTTTCCATCATATATTCAAAATGGATAAAGTTAAAATTTTATGAATCAACTGCTGTTTGTAAATAAGCAAGAAAGATGAGGTTTATGAAAATAATTTAAACCCAACAAAAACATTTAATTAAATGCAAACTTAACATGAGCTGCCTTTTAATCTTGGAAACTTAACGTAACTAGGAGGTTAGAGATGAAATGTGTTACCTATGTGCATTGTATTGTCACAAATCCTAACGTGTATTAAATATAGTGCATTAGCTGTCATAAAACTAAAGTATAGTTACTAAAAAGGCAATTGATGCAAATTATAACACAAGTTCGAACACACAGGTACCGAAAACCAACATTTTATTAAGTGTCTAAAAGGATAGGTTTTAGAATGATCACACTCTTGCATTTAATATTTCTTTTTTGTTTGCTTTAAGCTCACTCTATAAATCCTATCATCCTTGATAATTTCCAGGACAAATAGTAGTTTATTACTGCAATAATTATCATATTTGCATAAATCATAAGGATAAATTAAACTGCTAAATCTCCTATTTGAGATTGTTAGATAAATATTGAAAACTAATATAATATTCTTTCTTCGTTCGCTTTGCATGTCCTTGTTTCTTAAGCGTACAACTTGTTACAGAATTCTTATTGCACACTGTAATATGCCGGCAAATTGATGAGCTAATTCAAATTCTTTTTAGTATTATTTACTGTAATAGGTATTATTACGTCTAAGGATCATGGCCGCGAGAGAGATAATGCTTTACAGATAATATAATACTTGTAAATGATACACTCGTTTCACTGGTAAGATGTTCTAATATATTCTTCAATATCACTGGATACAATAATTATTAACACTGTAGGATGGCACAGATAAATTAAGCTTGCATTCCACTGGCGTGGTTACAGCACGCGTTCCCGCCAAATGCATAGGATGCTACGCTTGTGCCGAGCAATGATCACATGAAGACGGAGCAATAAGGAATGACAAAGGTCTCTTCAGCTCTTATATAGGCTCAAAGCTTATTCTGCATGCTTCTCCTTATTAAACATTCTTTAAGGAAGTATATAATACAGATTTTCTTTTTATTTATAAATAAATTACTTTTGAGACACACAATATTTATTTCATAAGCTATCTGTGCTTAGTGAATATTTAAATATAGGTATACGACGCTGGGAATGCGGGATACTAGAAACAACAACTTCCTTTTTCATGCACGTAGCAATGCAATTATCATTGTTGAATTTTTTTAAATAATTAGTTCTGATCATACATGTAATTATACTTAAAATACACATTAAATTCAATATTCTGATATTTATAGAACACTTACAAGCTCATTACCTTCGGTATTTAATTTTTTCTTTATCACATAATCAATAAATCAATATGGCATCAATTTCCTTCCATTAGCAAAAAGTAAACACTTGATATGAAAACACTTGGCTTTTATATATTAACCTCTCAAACTGGCAGCGTGTGAGCGGTTTCATCTTACCTCTATCGGTTAGCAGTTTATGAAATTCAAAACTGATATGCAAGCAATGCTTTATTTGCATCTGTCAAGTAAATATTAAATAAACACACGATGGTTAAAACGAATAATCTTTAAATGTGCACTTTTTAACTTTTACAAAACCGCATACATGCACGGCATATCAAAATAAGCATCTGTAGGTGTTTTTGTATGTTTAAACTCCGGGCTATGTTATTTTATCCAACACTACTAAAACAGTTTGTTATGTATGTAAACATAAATACTGTGTTTCGAGTTAAACAGAAATGAATATTATATATTTAGTTTTACTGCTAAGCCGTTATATAACAACTATGCTCCAATACAACACTGCTACCATCTAGTGGACTTCACTTCAGTAAGCCTGGAATTTAAAAAACCACCACTATTAATCGTCCACTGGCAAGAGAAACTGACCGAAGTGGAAGAAAAGTCATAACAGGCTCGCTGTACAGCGGCAGGAAGGTGAACTAAAACTTGAACATGCAATTGCAGCCGTGCTGGAACAAAACAGATTTAAGATCCTTCCACACTGTTTTTATGTTTTAACTTTTGAGTATCTACACGCAATTGGAGGCAGTTAATGATAATGAATCATTTCAAAATAATTAGAATACTATTTTTTCAGTTCTCAAGCTGTCTTGGCCCAATGGACATACTTTATTTCAATTCCGTTCGTAGCTTGTGAATTTGATTTAAATCCCAACATAGCTATATAGGAGTGTCCATATGTAAAAAACTGATATATTCCATTCACATGGTTTTCTCTACGTCTCTAACATGTTATTGTTAAAAACTTATTCTTATATCTTCTTTACGCTAATCGATATAAACATAAGCTGAATTTGTACTTATTATTTGGTCCCTTGTAAGTAGAAGGGAATTAAGAAAAATGCATAGGCTAAAGTGATAGTCTCATGCTTTAAAAAGGCGGTTGCTAAGTGATAAAATTGAAATTCCAATCTCTTTGTTTGCCAGGAGTAAACAAACGAGGAGAAAGATGTCATCCGTTGGAGGAAGTATTAAGTGGCTGAAATTGAAATCAACAATCACTAATACTTCGAAAACGGTTAACTCCACAAAAAAAAAAATGCATATGGCATAAATTGTATGTTTTAATGAGATCTACATTTTTCTGTAGTAATTTTTTGTATAGCTCTTCAGTATTCTATTTATATAAAAGTCATCCAGAATGAAGAGGTCTTCAAGATCATCTTAAACAAATGGTATTTTAATTAAAATCGTTAGAGCAATTTTTGAGAAAATCAAAATTTTTGAAAAATGTTCCATGTAAAGGGCGATTGAGGATGGGGGGGATTGTCGCATCCTTGGTAGAGGCTGATCTTTAATATCAAGTTTAGTATTCAAAGGAATTTTCGTTTTTGAGCTATGCTGCCCCCTCCCACACACACAAATACAGACATTTTTATAAAAATGCTTTTATTGGATTCAGGGAGTCTCAAAACATGTACTTCCGGTGAAATCTTGGTGTCGTATTTTGGGTTCAATACAATTTCTTCTCTATACACTATTGTACATAGTTCGTGTAGAGAAAGTAATAAAATAATATTCTGTTTTGAAATTTTGTATGCACCATGCTGCAGGCGTTGATTTCTTGATATGAATATTCGGTATAGCAGATATCAAAACAGTTTTCCAAATTATGGACGACATGGCACATTTATTTTCTTCCCTCCCTTCATTCATTCATTCATTCATTCATTCCTTACTTGAAATCTTGTCTGTTAATAGTGCTTCTTTTTACTTCAATACGTGTGTCTTATGTGTGGCACATCTACTTAGGTACCAACAAGCATCAAAACACACTGTTCTTAATAAGTAAAATTATAAGTCCGCAATGAAAGCAATGTTTCTCATTCTATTTTTATCAATTGAGTATTCAAATATCTGTAATTATAATCCTAATAGCCTATTTTCAGATGGTAAAACCACTTTTATAACATACATCTTGTATCTTCATTCGTAACGCTTTTATTGATAAAGGATAAGAGATATACAAACAATTAACACACAAATCTCGTAAAAACACATTATTCCGGCAATTTACTCATATTTATGTACTTATGAAATTTAATTATTTCTGATATATTACTCCGATTCGGTTTAATTTTCTTCTTATTTGCTATACATTTGCTAAATTAACGTACTCCGGTTTCCGGTAGTCATATCATTAAGGAACACGCATCTTAAATATCTGGATATCCCTTTAGCTTAAGGTGTTCATTTTATATCTACAACGTAATATTAATGAATCCACATCAGGAAACGAGTAACATGGAATTAGAAAAATGTTTTTTAAGAATAGACTTTGTAGCAGAGATAATAGGTTAGAGGAAGCCATCTACGAATATGTAAACCCGATGTTTACTCTCTCTACACGTACTGTATATATATGTATACGAAAGTTTGGGAAGGTATTGTATTCCACCCAAAAATTTTATGTTAAAATTTAGCAGAAATACCAGTTGTGAAGCGCCCCGAGTCCAAAACACATTTTTAGAAAAAGGTCCGTGTGTGTCTGTGTGAACAGCATAACTCAAAAACGAAAAGTCTGTTAACAATAAAATTTTGTTTTTAAGTTTAGTATATGTCAAAGGTGCAATACGAAGAATTTCAAGGAAATCCCGCAAATCAAAACTATTTACATGGAACATTTAAAAGCATTCATTTCCTAACGTACGGCTCTAACAGTTTTGATTAACATTCCATATATTAAAGATACTTTACATGGAAAATAAAATGTCAGCCTTACTTTCCTGGGACTAGCCTTTGAAGTCCTCTTTACTTTGAAAGTTTTTGAAAACTGGCAAACCATAAGAGATAGATAAAAATATAATACGCAAAAAATGTAAATCTTGTTAAAACACACACTTTGTATAATATACATTTTAGAGTTAACTATTTCCGAGGTATTGTCTGTTATTTGTTTAGATTTTACAATAGTTAAACTTTTCTAAAACTGAATTTGTCATTCTTGCTTATTTTTTATTACTCCTGACCATACAAAGAGAATCGATTTCAGTCACAAACACAGCTGTTGAAAGATTTGACAGTCACTTTAGCTTAGTGTCTCTCTTTATTTTCCTTCTGTTTATTAGGAGCTAAATTAAGAGCATTTCTCAAACGTATATCTGAATTAGCATGAAGTAGGTAGAAAACAAATCCAATGAATTAAAACCACGTTACTTTCTCTACAACTCTGTAACAAATTATTGTTAAAATAATTATTCTATCTACATCATGCTAATAGAGATAATCATTAGCAGAAATTGTCCTTATTACTTAGGTCCTTGTAAGTAGAAGGGAAAAATATTATGTGCTCCATTCAAGAAATTCCCCTACCCCAAAATACCCTTTACATAGAAAAATTGTTGAAAATGTTGTTTTTGTCAAAAATGGCTAACGATTTTGATTAAAATGCAGTATATTAAGGAGGTTACATCACAAATGACATGTATGTTTTGAATTTTCTGGGAATAGCCCTTTATTCTGGAGTTTTATATGACTGTTAAACCGTAAGAGATACACAAAAACTTACTACACAAAACATGTAGACCCACTAAAACACATAATTTATGTCATATACTTCTTTTATGTAAAGCTGACTGTTTCAGAGATATTCCTTGTTATTGATTTTAATTTGAAACTACTTTTAACTTTTCTCAAACAGGAAGTGACGTTTCGATTCATCTCTTGTTTTACTTCAGGCCACGGAAAGGGTTGTTTCATGCTAAAACCAGCTTTTAAAAGATATGACTATCACTTAGCCTAGTGTATTCCCTCATGTCCCTTTAACTTATAAGGAAGCAAGCAATATGACAATTTTGCTAATGTTTAACTTGATTAGCAAGTCGTAAATAAAAGAATGGTCTTTTGTAAGGAAAGTAGTTTGAGTAACAGCTAAAGAAAGTCGTGTGAATGGAACACATCAGATATGTTATACTTCTAATGTGTTAAAAATACATTTGTATGAACTAAATTGTTGTAGTAAGAATGAACACATAACTAGAAACATATCTTTTCTAAATTGTCTTGCTTTTGAGTTCCAGACTGTGCAGTGCTAAAGGATAAAGATCCAATGGCTTTCTCATGAGCAGAACGTACAAGCAAGACTTCACTTGTTACTTCAACAAGTTCCGCATCAGGGAGCACGACTGGGTTAGCTATTCCTTTGTTCATAACAGCATTCAATTATCTGGAGAGAATGCAGAGTCTTATTCTGCATCAAAGAGCTTCATAGCAACCAACGAAGTATTTTGTTCAAGCCGTTTCCAGAACTAGATCTGAAACCGTCTGATCAGTGGTAGATTTGTACCAACAACTTTAAAGACACATAAAGTGACTTAAAATTTTGGTTGACAGGGTAAACGTTGATAAGTGCGTGCTAGGTATTCTTCTTGCAGCCTCAAATAAGCAATATCCAACAATATTATTGTATTGGTAATGTTATATTAACGCTTTATCAACAGGGTGTATTTTACGTTAGAACTATTCAATACAGTTACGAGACATACTGGATAAAAACAGAATCATTTCGGGGATTGAAAGTTATGCCGGAACTGTCATGATAGCTTAATAGCTAGAGCAACCCAACAGGTAGGAGAATCGTGTTAATATCCTGGATATGGAATTAAATTTTTAGGCTGGTTTTATAATAATATATGCAATAAAATGTTTTATAAATATTTCACATTGATATTAGTAAGAAAGTGATAATATTAACTTCTAGTATTATCAGTTTGTTCACAGTCAATTACCCAATAATTTAGTACCTTTTACTACTAACATTTTCATAGAAGCACAAGAGAAATAAAAGTCGCTAGTTATATTAGATTTAATTTTTTGAGCGAGAAGTATGCTGTTTTGAATATAGGGGATACGAAGACATGTATTTCCGGTGAAACCGGCTATCAAATTTTTAGGTGGACAGTGCTTTCTATAAAATGTTGTATGTAGCTAAAGTAAAATGTGATTGTCTCCAATCAAGTTTTCCTTTTGTTTCTTTGGTTAAAGAAGGAACAAGTTTGATGTGTTCCTTTGACATGACTTTCTCTACCTATTGTTACAGATTATTGTTACAAAACGTATAGTTATTCTTTTGGGTGGAAAGTACACTTTCTATATGTACTAAATAGGGAAAGTAAAAACCCACCAAAGTGATCCGTTTTTAATTTGAAGATTTACTGCGGAAAAGATTGTTTTTAGAACTTCTTTTCTCCGGTTCCTACTTATATTCCAAACATAAAACCTGTCTAAACAAAACCATAACGAAGATATCCAGAATATAATGAAAATAGTAGCAAAATGAAAGCTAAAAACATCATGCATCGTATGACAGCCGTTGATATTTGGTTTAGATAAATTACTGCTAATGTTTCTTCATTTTTGAGGTTGCCAACTACGCAAAGCATACAAAACAACCCAAAACATAAAAACAGCAGTAATGAAAATGAATATAAAAGAAACAAAGAATAAACTTACATAAAAGGGTAACAAATTAAACAGTAAAATATAAGCAAAATGAACAATTAAGCGTCAAATACACAGCATATAAAGGCTGGCATTGACTGCTGACTTTCTAAAATTGCCAAAGACATTTTCTAACGTCCAGAGCTGTTCTGTAGATTAATTCATGCTTAATTTTAATTTCCTGCAGAAGCCTACAAATATCCAATCATTAAACCCACTAACTCACCAATGTTCTAATTACATTTTTGTTTCTAGAAAGGAATCATTGGTTCATATATTAGTGTGCTTTTAATATATTAATGAGCTTTTTGTACGAGATGGAAAGCTATGAAACAGAATTCTGTTAAGTATTAATTAAAATATTATCATCATCAGTAACACCATATTACCATCATCATTATTATCGAGCTTAATGAAACAGCTCCATTCTTAATTTAGTGCGAATTAAAACATATTGCAATTTATTTCAGGTGGAAAAATGTTCTATTATATCAGTTTCTAATGAATATAACATTTTATTTTCAGCCAAAACATCGACATAATGAATTAAACAATCACAGCTCTCTAGTAAGAGCAATTTCTAAGTTGTAACCAGTCTGTTTCATTCTTCCCGCTGTTTTTCCAGCTCCATATGTAAGGTATTTTCTTAATTATATGAACTTTTTAACCTTTATCATTTCTTAATTTCATGTGTTAGCAACAAATTTTGCTTTAATCCGATTACACAGATATTTTAAATTATTCCTGATAAAGTTAACAGTTTTTTTCCTTTGCTATCTGTTTCTAAAATAGATTCGTTAATGTTTGGGTGCTGTTTTCCCATTTTTAGTCATATCCCTGTAGTAAAACGTTTGCTCTGTGTACAATAGCATACTCCATTAAAGGTACTTCACTGATTTCTTTATTAGCTATTTCTTCATAGACATCCGCTATTTAATCTCGAAGTCGCATGTTCTTCAAACTCTATCCTAAAAAAAATCTGATGTGTTCCATTCAGATGGCTTTCTCTACATCTCTGCAACAAATTATTGTTAAAAAGCTAATGCTTCTATTTACTTCATTCTAATCAAGAAAAAAATAACAAGCAGTCTTATTACTTGCTTCCTTATAAGTAGAAGCGAAATAAGGGAGTACCATACGTTAAAGCTTGTCACAATGTGACTGAAGTTCCTTTGTTTGTATGTATGGACACGAATTGACAAATTCCTGTATGAGAAAAGTATAAGTTTTTTAAAGTTGAAACCAAAACCAATGCATACCTCAAAAACGATCAACAATTATATAACATAAATTGTGTGTTTTAATGTGCTCTACATTTTTTGTGTGGTAAGTTTTTGTGTAACTCATATGGTTTAGCAGCTATGTAAAATTCCGTAAAGTTCATCCGGAATAAAGTAACCTTCAGAGACTATTCCTAGAAAATTCATGATATACATATTATTTGTCAGGTAAATATCTTTAATATACGATATTTTAATCAAAATTGTTAGAGCCATTTTTGATGAAATCCAAATTTTCGGACAAAGCTCCATGTAAAGGGTAGTTGGGGGTGGGGGATTTTCTTGAAAATCCTCTGTGCTGCATTCTGTTATCGTCACTATAGGGGAAATGTGCTCACTCTTTATATGCGCGCACCTAGTGGTTGAAGAAAGTATGCAGTGGGGGAAACATTCTCTCTACTTTCGGGCGCGCTTGCGTAGAAGAGCATTCTTCCTTCCGCTGTACATCTACAAATTAGTCGTAGAGAAGCAAGATTATAAAGAGTCTACATAATATGTAATAAATGTTCGGGTTTTCATTTGTCGGCACATTCTCATTTTTAAATTGCCCTACACTATGTACCTTTCGATATAAATTGATGAAAATAATAGAACTAATGAGTTATGTGATCTTTTTTGCCATGTTTAGTCGTGATTATATTAAATACTAATTAATATTGTGGAATACATTAAGCAAGATTTAGAAGCCTCGTATTAAACCATTTAATTCCTTTTAAACTGGAAGATAATTAAACATTTACTCCTAGAATGTATTAATAAAGCGTTAAAGAATTTTAAAAAGTATTCGCGCCATTATATGTTAGCTTTTAACAGTGAAAATCAAAACAGAGTAACATACTTAGAAGTAGTTTAAAATATGCACGAAATTCGTTGTAGGTACATTTCAAACGAATGTACCTCAACTTTATTTTTTTTAATTTCTAAAATGATTATATTATCCCTAACGTTTTTCTAATAATCTTTCTCATCCATCTGCAAACACTGGCATCAAAGCTCATGTATTTTAGTCTTATTGCACTTATAAGTTGTCCTGGAAAGATATTTTCTTTGCCAAATTCTAAAAGCTATCGTGATTGTAGCGTTGCTTTTTCTTTACAAAGAATCCCTTAAAGGGATTGTTAAATTATTATCTCTGAAAAATCATAGCGCAGGCAAAAAGGTAATTCTAAAAGCGCATTTATCCTGCAAAGTCTTGTCCTGATTCATCCTGATGACGTGTTCAGTAATATCCTATTATGCCCCTTATAGTAAGCATCACTTTAATGAGAGTGAGCCGTTTTTAAGAGCGCTTAAGTGGGGCGCCCATTTGAAGTAAGTGCCGCTTACGAATCTGGAACAGTACTTCAGTAGCATTCGTGTATAAGTACTTACTGTTTATTATTTCGGCCCGCCTTTTTAAACAGCGGCTGTAATGTTGCCACCAAGAAATCTGTGCCAAATGGTATACTTCAACAATCAATGTCCGTCAGGCCTAAAATTTCCTTTCATGTTTTCAGAGAATTGGTTATGAAGATTTATTAAAACATTTCTACTCAGGTAGAAAAGAGGTGCGTTCTATGGTTTAATTATGCCATCAGCGGTAATTAGAAAATGAAAAGTATACAATGCAAGCAAAGACTCGCATTTACAGCATTTTTGTACTTTTTACTTTCTCTACACGTATAGAGTATAGAGTGGTAGTGCTTAACACCCAATTTTACTACTAATGGCACCGCAAGCGATGAAACGGTGGTACATGGAATGAACATGGAGCGTCAGAGGAATGCAATGGCGGGGGAAACCGGAGAACCCGGAGAAAACCCGCCCCTGTGCCGCTTTGTCCTCCATAAATCTCACATGCTATCGCTTGGGATTGAACCCGGGCCGTCTAGATGAGAGGCGAATGGTCTAAGCACTCGGCCACGGCGCAGCCATAGTGTATAAGAAAGGTACCTATTGCATTCCACCCAAAAATTCGATAACGAGATTTCACTAGAAATAGAAGTTTTAGGGTCTCTGTATTTAAAAATGGTATATTCACAAAAAAAAAGTGTGTGGGTGTGTGTGTGTGAAAACGATAACTCAAAAACGAAAAGTCGGCAAAATACCAAACTTGTTATTCAAGTTTAGTATCTACCAGAGATACGACACGAAGATTGAGAAAAATTCCCTCAACCCAATTACCCTTAATTTTCGAAAATTTTGATTTTCTCAAAAATGGCTCTAACGATTTTGATTAAAATACCATATATCAAAAATATTTATTTGCCAAATAAAATGCTTGTCTTGAATTTTCTAGGAATAGCCTCTAAAGTTCTCTTCATTCTGAATGAATTTTGCTGAAGTTTTCGTAACTGGTAAACCGTAAGAGATAGACAAAGCTCAAGTTAAACACACAATTTGTTATATACTTTTTTTTTTCGTTGAATTAACCATAGTTATTCCTTATTTGTTTCAGATTTAAAATACTTACGGAAAGGTGTAAACTCCTGATTCTGCATAAAACCACATGATAACCAGCTTTTAAAAGATTTGATTATGGTTTTAGTCTAGTTTATTCCATTGTTTTCCTTCTACTTACCATAAAGTATTTCTGCTAATGTTTTTCTCGATTAGCATAAAGTGAATAGAGGAAAATGTTTTTTTAAAAATATTATGTATTACGCTCACATGACTTTCTCTAGCTGCGCTACAACCTCCTTACAAAAAATTATTTTTCTTTATACACAATGCTAATCCAGATAAACATTAGCAGTCTGTTCTTATTAATTAGTTCCTTATAAATAGAAGGGGACTAAGGGAAATGCACTGAGTTTAAATTGATAGTCAAATGTTAGGTGAATGCCATTGCAAATCACTTCTTTACGGACGCTTCATGTCTGAGAAAAGCATAAGTATCTTACAATTGAAGCCAATAAAAAGGAATATCTTGGAAACGGTTACTTCCACAACAAAAACGTAAAGGACATAAATTGTGTGTTTTGACAAGATGTACATTTTTAGTGTAGTAGGTTTTTGTCTCTGTTTTACGGTTTAACAGTTAAGAAAAATTTATCAAAATTCATCCAGAATAAAGAGATCTTTACAGGCTATTCCCAAAAAATTCAAGATATACATTTTATTTTGGACGTAAATAGCTTTAATATACGGGATTTTAATGAACATTTTTAGAGCCATTTTTAAGAAAATCAACATTTTCGAAAACTTTTCCATGTTAAATGTAGCTTGTGCTAGGGGAATTTTCTTTAAAATCCCCGTGTGGCATCCTTGGTATTTAAATTCAGTATGTTCCAAGTTTGATATCTTTTTGAGACTCAGGGAACCCCAAACATATATTTTCTGTGAAATCTCTACATCGAATTTTTGAGTGAAATACAATACAATGCATTGTACATACGGGGCTAGAGAAAGTAAAAATAATCTCTTACAGTCATGTAGAGAAAGCCATGTGAATGGAACACATCAGATTTTTATATAATGACACTGGCCCTTCTGGTGAAAGAAAGGAAATGGTAGTACAGTAAATAATAGAAACTGCTGGCTAAGTTATTCACCAAACGCCAACTAAAGGTACGCACACTTCAAACATTTGCTCTTAGCTATTCTACAGCAAGTAAGCAAGCAACATATTGCTCGTATGAAAGTCAAAACTAGGCTTTTTTAAACCTGGCAAGATTAAGGGTCCACTGAGTGTAGCGATATGCGCTATCCATGCGACATGGCTACGTCACTGTATTTTTACGTTTTCTACACGTACTATGTACATAGTGTATAGAGAAGGTATTGTAATGCACCCAAAAATTCGATATTGAGATTTCACCGGAAATATATATTTTGAGACCCCCTGAATTAAAAAAAAAAACATTTTTAGAAAAATATTCCCGTGTGTGTGTGTGTGTGTGTGCGTGCAGCATAGCTCAAAAACGAAAAGTCCATTAAAAACCAAACTTGGTATTTAGGTTTGGTATCTTCCAAGGATGCGACACAAAGATTTTCAAGAAAATCCTCTCCAAAGTTCCATGAAAAGGGTAGTTGGTGGTAATTACCCTTTACATGGAACTTTTTTCGAAAGTTAATTTTCTTAAAAACTAACGATTTTGAGTAAAATTCCCTATATTCAAAATATTTACTTGCCAAATAAAATGTATATCTTGAATTTTCTGGGAATAGCCTCTAAAGACCTCTTTATTCTGAATGATTTTATTGAATTTTGCATAATAGGTAAATCGCAAGAGATAGACAAAACTCCACTACAAAAAAAATGTAGATCAGGATAAAACACGCAATTTATGCAATTTACATTTTCGTGTAGCTTATTGTTTTTGAAATATTCCTGTTTTTTGGTTTCAGCTTTGAAAAACATATACGTTTCTCATACAGGAATTTGCCAGCTCGTGTCCATACAAACAAAGAAACTTCAGCCACATAGCAACCAGCTTTTGACTATCACTTTAACCTATGGTACCTACTCCCTTATTTCGCTTCTGCTTACAAGTAAGCAAGTAATAACACTATTTCTGCTAATTTTTCTCGATAAGCATTAAGTAAATAGAAACATAAGCTTTTTAATAAAAATTTGTTGCAGAGATGTAGAGAAAGTTACGTGAATGGAACACATTAGATTTTTATGTTTCCTTGTGTGCAGTTCACGTCATGACCTCAACAAATCCATTCTTAAATAAGGTAGAAAGTTAATTAAGAAACGCGGAATATTCACTTGTATAAAAAGGAGGTTTAAATCATTATGAGGATAGTTTTCATGTGCTTAAACACAAATATGAAATAACCCAACACACTTTACATAATATTTTATGTACGCGGAATTCTGACCTCATTTAAAAAAATTAAGTTATAACTCCTTTAGCATTAATAATAATAAATATTTTCTTGTTGCTAATACTCTCGAAAGGTATACTGCATTATCATCTTAAATATCATTTTAAATTTACTGGAATTATTTAAATAGGAAAGACATCATACAGACAGTTAGTTTTGTAGCTTCATAGGATTAAAACATTACTTTGAGTTCATTAAAACCTCTGTATTATGACAGCACAGATGTATTTTTTTTTTTTTATGAAATATCCTGTTTATTAAGTTCACGGGAGTTTTTATACCTACTATTTTACTTAGTTATGACATTAAAAACTGTTTTTACAAGAGAATATTTTTCTATCTAGTTCATTATAATTGAGATAAATATTTGAAAAAGTGGCTCATTAAACATTTCGCTATTCATGCAAACCCGAATCAAAAGTTAGATGCTTAAAACCTGGGTCGCTGTATACCGGCCAAAAAATTCTATATTCCTTACATGACATCACGATAGGAACAGTATTTTATAAGTTCGAAAATTAAAGGATGTCTCGGAAATGGTAGATGGTTCAAATCACTTATTGAAAATAAAGTGTGTGTTTTGTAGAGATCTACATTGAAGGTATGGTTGGTTTCCCTCTGTGGTGTAATATTATATAAAATTAAACTTCCTTCAGAATAAAGAGTGCTCCAACGACTATTCCCAAAAAATTAACATTTTATTTATAATTCAAATATTGAGCCCTATGATACTTTTATCAAACTCATTATAGCTGGCGTTTAGAAAAGCTAAGATTTTTAAAGAAGTTTAAGGGTATTTTGGGGTGGAGGAATTATTAAAATATTTGTCTCGTATTTTTGGAACATACAAAGTATCGTATTTATGGGCATTTCATCTTTTTTTCGCTGTTCGCAGGCGCGCGCGCGCGCTCACACGCACACATACTTGGACCATTTCTAAAATTGCTTTAGTTTATGAGCGCTCAAAACGTGCATTCCAGGAGAAATATGGACATGGAATTTATGGTTAAATACAATACTATCTACTAGAAGTATGTGCCAGGGAAACTGAAAATACCTACCAAATATTTTAAAGTTTGTTTAATTGTTTGCATTTAGAACTAGCAAAGCAATTACACCCCTTTCCTACAATGATAGAAAATGGCCACTATTTATTATGAGCCTTGGCAACATTGATTACTACAGGTGCTATCTGGTGTTTTCACTGGAAAGTTTGACATTGACAACGATGATTGTGTGATATTTTATAATGATTTTCAACTTTTCAACTCAAGACAAGAATGCATTGATCTATTTACTATGCACTACACTTGGCTTAAGATCCATTCTTTGCTACAATGGTATAACAAGTTTAATCGTGAGCACCGTTCGCTCACTGACGAAATTCGTGAAAGTCGTCCAAAATCAGTTGTGCTAGAAATCACTGGTGTTTTGTAAAAACCGCTAGTGAAGGATCGTCATGCCACTTACTGTGATATACAAGAAACCCTAGGTATTAGTTCCACTTGCATATATAAAATATTGCATAATCATTTAGCCGAGAAAATGGTTCTCTCGTTGGAGACCATAATTTGACACAACCTAAAAGATTGCTCGTGGCGATTGGTACAACAAAATGCTTGATAGTGGGGCTTGAAATAACGTATATAAAATTTAAATAGTTGACGAATCAATCTATGCATATGAGCTGGAACGTAAACAGCAGTCGACTTTATTTGTGTTTAAAAATGAACCAAATGCAGCAAAAATGTTTCGCACTCGAAGCATTTCCAAACAAATGGTCGACTGTATTTTCACAAAAACCTGGCCATGTGTCAATACTGCTTTTAGAGAAACGTAAAACGACCAATTTTGAATCGTACACAACCTTTGTTTGCGAGCAGCCTTCGGTAAATTAAGGGAACAAAAGAAGTGCCTTCGGATCGTTCTTGATCAAGACGAGTGAGCTCACACATCTTGTCTAACAACCGAAAACACTCAAAAAATCAAATTGATGACTCCTCCACCATACAGTCCTGATTTAGCACCCAATCACTTCTTTCTGTTTACGAACATCAAGAATAAAATGCGTGAACAACGATGTTCGTTGACAGAAGAAGCTGTTGATGTTGAGACCGTTAGCTTCCCTATAAAACTATTATTAGTTATTAATTCTTTATCAATGTAAAGCTAAAAGAGTACAAATGTATGTAAAAGAGTAAATTCAGCTTGGAGCAGAAATAGAAAGCTGACACCAAGAGAGTAGAAGGGGGTGAGAAGTGCTTTTGTTAGAAAGGTTTCTTTTGTCCAGTCACGTACAATCGAGTTACAATGGGGGTAAACCTTAAAATTCGGAAGACGGTAATTCTTCATTGTACAAAACATGTCACGTGAGGGTTACAGAGCACCCTGGGAAGAGAAAATTGACTTTTGGGTAATATTTACGTCAATCTCGCGGCCTTTCTGTCCAATTAGAAAGAGGCCGCCATGTCTGTATTTTTAGTATATAAAGAGCCCAAGAAGGCACATCGGGGCTGTCTGTTAATATCTGCTGTCTATTTATATCTGTCTGTCGCTACCATGCTGTCGCTTGTCGGTTGTCGGGCTGAACGTAACTTCTTCACACAAAGCTAAACACTATCATGTAACGAAAATTTAGTAGTCTCCAGTGCTCTTAAGTATCTTTAAAGCCAGTGACATGTGTTAAAGCATATTGTATAACGCAGAATTAAGGAAGAAGGAACTAAATTACGTGTGATCAGCCAAGTGTTAAAGTTCATAACAGGCGTACAAGTTAGCATAATTTTAAAGCAAAAGTGCTCATCTCTCTTCTCCTAGTAAGAAATAAACTCCAGAAAAGTTAAGTAAGTTTTAATTATTATACGATCACTCCCTGCAACACCCCGAGAGAGTCAACCATCGTGCAGGCTGAGCAACACCGAGGCAAAATTCAATGGTAGTAGATTCACCTCACCAGGTACGCGATTCTACTCATAGGTAGTGGAGTGAGTCTTGCCAACGTCATCAATATGAGCTCGAAGCAGAGAACTCAGCATCTGGTGTTTTGAGTGTGGGGATAAGGCCACCGCACAGGGCACCCAACGTCTGAGCTCACCACATAAGGCGTCCCAAATGAGGTGCTAACGATAACACCGCAATGTTTGGAGGCGTCTAAAGCAGATTGGAAAAAATGCTTTATGGCTCGACAAATGACAAATGGTTCAAACGCATGCAAATGTGTATAGATTATAAAGGGGAATATTTTGAGAAGCAATAAAGCAGTTTTCAATGACAAATTCCTTTCTTCTTTATTATTAGGCTCAAAACAAATAGTGCATCTCATAACCTCATATTAACCCGAGCAAAAGAAATACTCTTCCGTCAATTAAAGTAGTTATTGAAACCTTAACTATGAAGTGATAATTAGCTTACTTTCAGTTTTTGATTATTCATCAAATATCATTAACTTACTAATTAATATTTGCAGTTTTTCGAGGAAATATATTAAATTCAATATCCCCCCTAATTCTACTTGTTAATCCTAAAAAGTGTTAAGAGACGAAAGTTAAGACTACCGCCAACAAATATTGCAAAGAATTGACCTTTCAGAATAACTGATATGCTATTCGGTAATTTTTTTTTAAAGAAGTGATTTTACCTATAAGACTCATAAACAAAGTACTAATTCATTAAATTTAGGACTAAAGCACTTCTCTTACAGGAAATGCTATTGTTCTTCCAATACAGGATGCTGCAATACTGATGGTTCGAAATATAAGGAGAAACCACCCCCCCTCCGCAAAAATAACCTTGATGGGTTCCATTCACATTACTTTCTTGACCTATTGTGTAATAAATATTCTTTTACAATGTTATTCTACTATCTAATTCAGTTAATCGAGATAAACATTAGCATACATGTCATATTACTTAGTTCCTTGTAAGTAGAAGAGAAATAGAGGTACACACATGGTTAACGCGACACTCAAATCTTTTAAAAGTCCGTCAATATGGTATGTTCAGGGTTAAAACAAAACAAAACAAAAAACGAATGACCACTTCGTGTATGAGAAAAGTTTAAGTATTTAAAATTTTTCACCAATAACGAGAAATATCTTGGAAATCGTTAACTATACAAAAGTGTATGACATACATCAGTGGCATTAATTCTAGGCACTTTGTTTTAAAAGTAACTTTTAAATTTGAATATTGCATTCAATTGTCGTTCAGCATCATTCGTATCTGATACATTATAGCCATGAAGTGTTACTATGAAACAGTATTGAGCCTTTTACCAAAAACTGGACCTAATTTTGTCCTTAATATGTTACTTTGCCCAAACTTTGGAAAAGTCACTAATTCTATAAATATACATATATTTTGTTTTATGTTGTATTCAGTACAAAAATCGGAGTTATTGCTCTCTAATTACATAGAGGAACTCAAATATTGCCCAATCTATTCATTTTGAATGAATGAATGACTAAGTGTATTTATTAATATAGCAATATCATACATAGAATTTCAACAGTCGCACGGGTCCACAGACCGTACGTGCTTTTGTAATACACATTACAAGCAATATTAAAACAACAACCACAACAAAGAATTAAAAGAGTAAACACGAAAATAAAAAGACAAAGGAAATACACAGTCAAAAGCAATATTAAACAACAATAAAAATTAAGAGTGAATCCGAAAATAAAGATACAAAGATATTAAAATATAGCAATTTAAATTTACAGCACAGAGTACACCTTCATAAATGCACCCTCTTATCATAGATAATTACACTTAAAAGACATATATACACATAATATATACAACCCTAGTACAACAGTGACCTAAGTATGATATAATATACATGTATGTAGAACATTGTAGTCACTTTTGTTTTATTGGCAGCCTCCTCAGATCTCAGCTGTCTTGCCTTACGTATAAATTTACCTAGCCCGTCCATGTTTTCCGTGCCTGCCAGTAGCGTCCAACATGCTTCTATCCCTACATTCGCAGTGGTAAAAAATCGCGGCAAATATTTTTCCCGCCATTCCTCCTGCCAAGATTTGAGTCCACGACTCTTCCTCCTCGCAAATGGGACAGATTCTTATACCATTCTCGTCAGAAATGTTCGTGCTCCTCCATGCTCCTAGTCTAATCCACGCGAGCCCCTCTCTAATGAGTTTGGTACCTGTTTTGATGTATTGCTCCATACCCCACTCCGATTTCAGCCCAGACTGTACTTCTAATGACACCTTCCCTGTGCATTGCGCAATTATTTGCTGTCTGTCAATATCACAGAGACGTTTCTTAATTTTTCTCCAAATATCTCGCCTGTTTTCCTGCCCCGCCATCCAAATGTCTCCCATCCCAATGGTTTCCAACCCTTTCTTTAATTTTGATGCCCACTTCAAATTACCTTCCATTCGCAACTGTTCACGGTAGCAGACTGCCCTAATTAGAGATTGGTTTCCGTGAACGATTCTCATCCAATATTTAACTGCTCTGATTTTGCACTCTATCGTTTCACTATGTACCCCGAATTTCCTCATTATTCCGCAGTTTGCCGTACCCCTCCCTACACCCAGAATTCCTTTCAAAAATTGGGTCCTCACTTGATCCAGATTCCCTGTTTGTTCCCACCCCCATATTTCTCCTCCGTATGTCATCGTGGATCTAACTGTCGCTCCGTATACAGTTTCCATTAAGGTTATGGAGATATTCGGAATTCTGCAGCGTATCCGGAGAGCTTCCGCCGCTTTCACCCTTGCCTTGTGTTTCGTAATGTCAATGTGTTTTGTCCATTTTCCGTTCATTGTAATGTGAGTCCTAAGTACACAAAGGATTTTACATTGTCCAGTATCTGTCCTGCATATGTCCAAGTCTCGTCCCTGCTATAAACACAACCCTTTTTGAAAGTCATTGCCTTAGTCTTATTCACATTAACTGTAAGTAGCCATTCATCGCAATAGTTCTTAAGTTTGTCCAGTCCTCATTGCAATCCGTTTACTGTCGTAGAGCACAATAGTAAATCGTCTGCGTATAAAAGTGTTGGGATCTGCAAATCCGCTACTACTGGTGCTGGAATATTCTCTGCTACCATTGTATCAGTAATATCATCCACAAAGAGACTAAATAGCAAGGGAAATAAAATACAACCCTGCCTCACTCCCCTATAGCTTCGGCAGCTCTCGGACACACTGTTTCTGTCGTACTTCACACAGAATTGGACATTTTGATATATTGCCTGCAATGCTCTAACCATTTTACTTGATAACCTCTTTCTGCCTAGTTTGTACCATAATGCATTTCGATTGATAGAGTCAAATGCCTTCTTAAGGTCCACAAAAGCACAATGAAGCTTTCCCCGCTTAACTAACAGTTGCTTCGTCCTTAAAGTGTCTAATATAAAAGCGGCATCTATGGTACTGTGTCCTTCTCTGAAACCCATTTGAAATTTTGAAAGTTTGCTAAATTTAGATTCCCAGTCCTTTATCCGGTTATATAACACTCTACAATAAATTTTTTCCATAATTGGCAACAGAGTAACCCCCCTATAGTTATCCGGATTTCCAATAGTTCCCTTACCTTTTTAAATGGGATGAATAATGCCCTTTCCCCAGCAGGTAGGGTAATTCCCCTCAATAAACAATTTGTTACATATCTGGAGCATACTCCTACCAAACTCATTTAACATTGGCTGCGGCTTTAAAAACTTCCGGGGGCAGCCCATCCAACCCTGGAGCTTTGCCTACTTTCAGACTCCTTAGCGCCTGTGCTATTTCTCGTGCTGATATTTCCTCGTCCAGTATTGGGATCTCAAGATTTCCCAAAATTTGCACTTCCTTTATAAAAATTCCTTCCCTTTCACCTTTCCCGAATATTCCCATAAAATGCATTGCCCATTTTCTGGGAGAAATTTCGTTGGGAGCCTGACGGTTACCTCTTAAATGTTTTACTACTTGCCACATCTCAGCGTTATCCCCCCGTGTTAAAATATTACTAATTTTCTGAGTAATTTTTGTCTTGCCACGTAGTTCTCTTTTCCCGTAAGAGCTGTTTATACTCCCTTCGCTTTCTTGTAAACATTTTCCTAATGTCAGCTCCCCCCTCCCTCCTGAATTTTGACAGAGCCTCCTCTGCTTGTTTCTTTACAGTTCTGCATTGCTGGTCATACCAACCATTGCATCGTTTTACCTTACCATGCATTTGGACTTTCATTGTCCCCGCAGCCGTTGCTATTATATGCGTTAGTTCCTCCGCTGTGTCTGCGTTCCTTTCTCCTAATCTTCTTTCTAATTTATCAACAAATACTTCTTTTTCTATCGGTTTCCATATAAATTTACTAATGAATCTCCCTTCGTCCCCCTGCCCCTCTTCAGGTGCAAGCGCCACCATGGCCGTCTCTATATTCAGTTCCAGGACAACCGGACAGTGATGTGACTCGATACGATCCCCCACCCAAAAATTTCTAATTCTGCCAATTAAACCCTGACTTACTAAAATAAAATCTATTTTAAGATTATGACATCAGTACCATGAGCAAAACCATGAATATCAATCTTAAAAATACTGCACTGCCCCAATTTTCAGACTCCTTTTATTATATAAGAGTAATAATCTATAGATAATATCAAAACTGAAGACTATGCGGACGTTACATTCTGGATACTTTAAGGGCAGGGACTGTTACACTAACTCACTTGTCGCTGTTGTCTTTCGTTTCTTTGCTTAGCAAATACTTCCAATCAGTTATTACTTTCTCTACACGTTTTATGTACAGCGTATTGAGATGGTATTGTATTGAACCCAAAATTCGATATAGAGTTTTCAATGGGAACACATTTTGGTACATCCTGAATCAAACAAATCTGACGTGTTAAATTCACATTACTTTCTCTACATCTCTGCAACAAATCATACTTAAAAAACTAATGCTTCTATTTACTTAATGCTAGTCGAGGAAAAATTGGCAGAAATAGTCTTATTACTTGCTTCCTTGTAAGTAGAAGCGAAATAAGGGAGTATCATAGGTTAAAGTGATAGTCAAAAGCTGTTTGCCATGTAACTGAAGTTACTTTGTTTATATATATGGAAAGGAGTTGACAAATTCCTGTATGAGGAAAGTAAGTTTTTTAAGCTGAAACCAAAACCAAGGAATATCTAAAAAACGATCAAGTGCAAGAAAAAAAATCTGCTGTGTTCCATTCATATGACTTTCTCTACAACTCTGCAATAAATTGTTATAAAGCTTAGGCTTCTATTTACTTCCTGCTCATCGAGAAAAAATTAGCAGAAATGCTCTCATTACTTGCTTCCTTGTAAGTAGAAGCGAAATAAGGGAGTACCATAGGTTAAAGTGATAGTCAAAAGCTGGTTGCTATGTGACTGAAGTTCCTTTGTATGGAAACGTGTTCATAAAGTGCAGTATGCGAAAAGTATGTTTTTTATAGCTGAAACCAAAAACAAGGAATATGTCAAAACAATCAATCCACGAAATAAATGTATATAACATAAATTGTGTGTTTTATAGTGCTCTACATTTGTTGTGTGGTAAGCTTTTGTCCATCTCTTACGGTTTAGCAGTTATGCAAAATTCCGTAAAATTGACCCAAAATAAAGTATTCTTCAGAGGCTATTCCCAGAAAATTCAAAATATACATTTTATTTGTAATATTCTTTAATATAGGATATTTTAATCAAATTCGTTAGAGCCATTTTTTAGAAAATCAAAATTTTCGAAAAAAGTTCAATGTAAAGGGTAGTTTGGGGTGGGGGATTTTTCTTAAAAATCTTCGTGTCGCATCCCTGGAAGTTACTAAACTTAAATATAAAGTTTGGTATTTTACCGACTTTTCGTTTTTGAGTTATCGTGTTCACAGACACACGGACACACACGACCTTTTTCTGAAAATACTTTTTTTGGATACAGGGGACCCTAAAACATATATTTCCGGTGAAATCTCGGTATCGAATTTTTTGGTGGAGTGCATTACCTTCTCTACACACTATGTACATAGTGCGTATAGAGAAAGTAATAATTATATAACAAATTGTGCGTTTTAATGTGTTTTACATGTTTTGTGTGGTAAGTTTTGGTCTATCTCTTACGGTTTAGCAGTTATGCAAAATTCCGTAAAATTCATCCGGAATAAAGTACTCTTCAGAGGCTATTCCCAGAAAATTCAAAATATACATTTTATTTGTGAGGTAAATATCTTTAATATACGATATTTTAATCAAAATCGTTAGAGCTATTTTTTAGAAAATCAAAATTTTCGAAAAAAGTTCCATGTAAAGGGTAGTTTAGGGTGGGGGGATTTTTCTTAAAAATCTTCGTGTCGCATCCCAGGAAGTTACTAAACTTAAATACCAAGTTTGGTATTTTACCGAGTTTTCGTTTTTTATTTATCGTGTTCACAGGCACACAGAGCCACTGACACAGACCTTTTTCGGAAATACTTTTTTTGGAAACAGGGGACCTTCAAACATATATTTCAGGTGAAATCTCGGTATCGAATTTTTTGTTGGAGTGCAATACCTTCTCTATACACTATGTACATAGTGCGTATAGAGAAAGAAAAGTTACATAACAAATTTTGCGTTTTAATGTGCTTTACGTTTTTTGTGTGGTAAGTTTTGGTCTATCTCTTACGGTTTAGCAGTTATCAAAATTCCGTAAAATTCATCCAGAATAAAGTAGCCTTCAGAGGCTATTCCCAGATAATTCAAGATATACAGGTACATATCTTTAGTAGAAGGCATTGTAATCAAAATCGTTACACCCATTTTTGAGAAAATCAATATTTTCGAAAAAAGTACCATGTATAAGTTAATTGGGGTGGGGGATTATTTTGAAAATCTTCGTATCGCATCCTTGCAAGATAAACTTAAATACGAAGTTTGGTATTTAACGGAATTTTCGTTTTTGAGCTATGCTGTCCACACACACACACACACACACACACACACACACACACACACACACACACACACAAAATATGTTATTTCCGGTGTAATCTCAGTATCGACGTTTTTGGGTACATTACAATTCTTCATTATATTGAAATGTTTCTTATTCCTAAGAAATGGTTATTCTACATCACAAGTTTGTAACAACCACAGTTTCAATAAAATTTGAAATTGATATAAGACATTATTTAGTTCTATGTTTGTAGATAATGTGTGTCTATTTACCAAAGTGCCACGCTTATTTGTGAAACACAGTACGCGTTTTACATTCCATATTTTGTTTTGGGTGGAAGCTTATCCTTAAAGTAAAAAAGAATCTGATGTATTCCATTTACAGGACTTTATGTACCTGTTTTGCAAACAAAATATTCTTACCAACATTTTATTCATATCATGTTAATTTAATGAAACTTTAGCAGAAATTCTTATTAGTACTTCCTTGTAGGCAGAAGAGAAATAAAGGAATACACAAGGCTAACGCGATCGTCTTATCTTTTAAAAACTATTTGTATGTGAAACAATTGAAATTCTGTTTTGTTTGCGTGGGGAGGAATAAAACAAAAGAGGTATGAAACGAAAGATGCCTTTTCGTTTGATAAAAATTTAAGTAGCTTAAAACTTGAACAAATAATAATGAATATCTGGACATGGTTAACTCTACAAAAACATATAGGACAAAAATGTTCTTTTTTATCTCACTCATACGGTTTACTAGTAATACAAAAGTCATTAAGAATAATGACTTCAGAGGTTATACTCTTAAAATTCAAGATTATACATTTAGTGTCTCCTGATATTATCCTAAACAAAATTTATTTTATTCAAAATCGTTTGTCAGTTTTGAGAAAATCAAACTTTTCTAATAAACTGTCCATATAATGGGTATTTGTTGGGGAGGTTTCCCGAATATCTTCGCATCACATCCTTGGAAGATAATGAGCTTAAATACCATTTAACTGACTTTTCGTTTTTGAGCTATGTTCTCCTCCCCCTTCACTCAACACATCACACAAGGACGTATTTCTAAAAATACTTCTTGAAAAATGCATTCAGGGGTCTCAAAAATGAATTTCCGACGAAATCTGTGTAAAGTTTTAGTGTGGAATACTATACCTTCTCTACTATGTATATTGTACATAGGCCTAGAGAAAATAACTTATGTGTTCCATTTACATAACTTTCTCTAGCTGTTCCATTTACAAATATTCTTACAAATCATGCCTACAAAATATTATTCTTTTATTTACATTATACTAATTGAGAAAAATAATAGCGGTATTGGTCTTATTACCTGCTTCCTTTTAAATGGAAGAGAAATAAGGGAATGTCCAAGCGATAGTAAAATGTTTTAAAAGCTGGTCACTATGTGAAGCGATTGAAGCTCGTTTCGCTTTTCATGTTCCGTTTGAGAAAAAGAAATGTCTCGAAAACGGTCAACTATATGACAAACTAAATTTAACGAGATCTACATTTTTGTGTATTAATTTTTTGTCTATCCGTTATGCAAAATTCTTCAGAACACATCCAAAATAAAAATGTTTACAGAGACTTCTCAGAAAATTCAAAATATACACTATTTCTGATATAAATATCTTTAATATATATTATTTTATTCAAAATCGTTAGTGCAATTTTTTAGAAAAGCAAAATTCTTAAAAAAATCTTCCACATATAGGATGCTATGCGCTGGATAGGGGATTGTCCTTAAAAATCGCCGTGTTTCAACCTTGGAAGATACTAAACATAAATACAAAGTTTAGTATTTAATGTTTTTTTTTTTTTTTTTTTTTCGTTTTTGAGGTGTGGTGTCCACAAGCACACGCATGCACAGAGGAATACAATACCCTCTCTGGCTACTATGTACATAACATGTACAGGAGTGCTAGAGAAAGTAAAAACAATATAAAGAGATTAATACTCTATACTTATATGAAAAATTTAGATTATTCATTTTACTTTATCTATTCACACTATGCATTCCAGCTTAAAATTCTATACTGCGATTTCACGAAAATGTATGTTTTTAGATCTCCTGAGTCCAAACAGAAGCATTTTTAGAAAAAAGGTCCGTTTGTTTTTGTTAATGTTTATATCATTAATAATATTTATCCCGTGAGGGGTTCAGTGCCAATCCCCCATCGGGCGCCTCCCCAGGTGGCGGATCGGGGAATGCCTCCTAGATATAGGTGGTACCGAGGAAATAAAATACTCGGGGTGGACCAAAACTGGCACAACGGGTGGATGTGACTCGAAAGTCGAGGTGAAGACAACACATCTAGGGTAAATGCCCGAAAAGCACTGCGAGTTCAGGAGCAGAGAGGTGGCAGCTCCACCACTGAGCTAGCTCTGCGCAGCGTTCGTACCGCGGCCAGAGTGAAACTTTTACATACTGAACAGCCTCAAAATAATAGCCGGATTGATAATATCGGATTTCGACCACAGCAAAAGAAAAAGGACGCACGATTTGGAATTGCAGAACCATTAAAAATAGGAACATGGAATGTGAGAGGAATATCCACAAAAGAAGAAGAATTAGTAAAAGAAATAGAAACAATGAAGGTAAATATAACGGTACTTACTGAAACTAAAAAGAAATTAAAAGGTACAGAAAAGATAGGGAAATACACTTTAGTATATAGTGGGGTTTCATTAAAACAAAGAGCAGCAAAAGGAGTAGCAATATTAATTGATGAAAAATGGACAAAGAGAATTGAACACCATACTTTTATTAATGAACGAATTATACAAGTAACGTTTAAAATCCCCAGAGGGCATCTAATTGTTGTGGGAGTGTATAGTCCTGAAGAGGGAAAAAAGGAAGAGGTTTTAGAATTCTAGAAACATTTACAAGAAGAAGTAAATAAAAGCAAAACCCAATATATGATCATTGCTGGAGATTTAAATGCAAGAGTTGGGAAACAACCTATACCTAAAACTGTAGGAAAATTTGGAGAAGACCACATTAATGAAAATGGTAAACAATTACGACAGTTTGCAACTTTTAATGAACTTAAGATAACAAATACATTTTTTAGAACAAAAGATGTTCATAAATATACATGGAATGCACGTGGTCAAAGATCATTAATTGATTATATTATGGTAAATAAAAAATTAATATCACAGATTATACATACTAGAGTTTACAGGGGCTGTGATATATCCTCCGACCACTATTTAGTGATATCTAAAATAGAATTATGGACAAGATGGAAAAAATCAAAAATAAGGGCAAACGAGGAACAAAATAAAACGGTTTTCAAAATAAACCTACTTCAAGAACCTAGTATCAGGAGGCTTTATCAAGAAAGATTAAACATTTGCCTAGAAGATACAAAAGTAGAAGAACATATTGATAAAGAATGGTCCAATATAATTAAAGCAATCAAAGGAGCAGCAGAAGAAGCAATTGGAAGAAGAAATAAATATAGAAGAAAAATTGGCTTAAGAATATGGAATGAAGAAATTAAACAAGCTATTGACAACAAAAAAGCAGCGTATAAAAGGTTTCTACAAAATAAAACTGAAGAGTCAAGACAAAATTATAAAGAAAAAAGAAACATCGCAAAAGCAATTACAAGAAGAGGACATCAGAATTCATGGGAGAATTTTATTAGCCAGATAGAAAACGACATACATGGCAGACAATAATTTGCCTATAAAGTGATTAAGACGTTAACAAAACAAGAGAAAGACAAAGTGAGAATAAACAATATATCTGAAGAAGAATGGTTGAAATATTATAAGGAACTATGGTATAAATTAGAAGAAAATGGAAAGTCAATAGAGGATCAAGTAATAGTTAAAACATCTATAGATTTAATCACCGAAGAAGAATTACAATTAACTTTACAAAACATGCAAAATAGAAAGGCTCCAGGACCAGATGGAATAAATGCAGAATTAATAAAGTATGGAGGAGATAAATTAAATGTAAGACTGCTTAATTTTATCAACAAATGTTGGAAAACGAATAGAATTCCTAAATGCTGGTACGATGCACACGTTATCAATATATTTAAAAAGGGCAAAAGAAATGTATGTAGTAATTACAGAGGTATAAGTCTCCTGAACACAGGCTATAAGCTGTATACAAAAATCATAAACAAACGTCTAAGTATAATTACAGAACCGTTATTATTAGAAAACCAAATGGGATTTAGAAAAGGACGATCCTGCACCGATAATATATTTTCTATTAACCAAATTATTGAAAAGAGAAGAGAATATAATTTAGAAACACATATAGCTTTTGTAGATTTAGAAAAAGCTTTTGATAAGGTAAGCAGAACTAGACTCTGGCATGTATTAGATAAAAAAGGATACCCAAAACAATTGATAGATGTACTCAGGAATATATACCAAGAAACAAAAATAAAAATAGTTTTAGGAAATGGACGTTTATCACAAGATATGATAATTAATAATGGTTTAAGACAAGGATGTAGTTTATCTCCGCTTTTATTTAATATCTATATGGATGATATTCTCAGAAAATTAAAAGATGAAATACCATTAGGAATAAAAATAAATAAAGATAATGCCTTAAATATGCTACTCTTTGCAGATGACATGATGTTAATACAAGACCGAGAAGATAAGCTGCAAATAAGTATGTACAAGCTACAAAAATTGATCCAGGATTATGGTTTAAGTATATCAATAGAAAAATCAAAGATAATGGCATTTATAGGAAAACATATAAAAAGATCAAAGATAGTGTTAAGCAATAAAGTGTTAGAACAGGTGATAAAATTTAACTACTTGGGTTGTAATGTAACCTTTAAGACAAACAATGAAGAAATAAATAATAAAGTGAGTAAGTTCCAATATATTTGTGGAGTAATAGCTCGTACCTTGAAAAGGAAAACCCGAAAAGATACAAACCTAAAATTCTATAAGACAATGGCTGTTCCAGTTTTACTGTATGGTTCGGAGACATGGACTCTTAAAAAGAAAGATTGGAGCCAAATACAAGCGGCAGAAATGAAATATCTCCGAGCAGTAAAAGGTTGCACCAGACAAGATCATATTAGAAATGAAGACATAAGGAAAGAATTAGACATTTTTTGCTTAAAAGAAAGGATACAAATAAATAGAGAAAAATGGGAAAGCCATTTACAAAGAATGGATAACTCTCGCATTCCATTTCAGTCATACAAATATAAACCTCTAGGCTACAGAACAATAGGAAGGCCAGTTAAAAGATGGGAAGAAATATGAGGCCGGAACAGGAGAATCCTCCTAATCCATGAAGAGTTGATGATGATGATGATAATATTTATTCTCAGTATATATTTTATTATAAATAATATAATTTATTTTATTGAATGAGAATTAATTAGACTAAGATCTTCTTCTATTGTTATAACCTTATTGTTGGATTGAATATGTGTGTGTGAGAACAGTATAGCTCAAAATCTAAAGACTATTAAATTCCAAACTTGGTAATTAAGTTTACTATCTTCTAGGATGTGACACGAAGATTCCCAAAAAAATCCCTCAGGCCCCAAACTACCCTTTATATAAAATAATTTTTGAAAATATTGTTTTGCTCAAAAAAGGCTCTTAACAATTTTGATTAAAATACCGTATATTACAGTTACATGACAAATAAAATGTATATCTTGAGCTTTCAGTGAATATCTTCTGAAGACCTGTTCGTTCTGGACAATTTTTTCTGTATTTTTAATAACTAGTAAACCTAAGAGATAGACAAAACCTTGCTACACAACAAATGTCGATTTATGTCACGTGCATTTTTATTGTAGAGTTGGCAGATTCCAAGATATTCCATGTTGTTAGTTTCAATTTTAAAATACACTTTTTCAGACAGGAAGTTTCAGTTTTTCTTTTGTTCTGCTCAACTTTTCGTCAAGCAAAGAAGTGAATTGCAAGCATAGTGACAGCTTTAAAATATTTGCCTATCGCTTTAGCTTAGTAGATTTCTTTAGCTCCCTCCTACTTAAAAGGAACTTAGTAATAAGTATATTCTGTTAATACAGCTCAATTAACATGGTTTAGAAAGAGGAATAACCTTTTGTAGGAAGTTTGTTTATGTACCAGCTAGAGAAAATAATGTGAGTGCAACATCAGATTTTTGGCTCTCTTGGAATAAGTCTTCTTTAAAAACATGTTACCTGTGTGATAAGCGTTTCAACCGTTGCTACTTGGACCCATAATGATGATAAATTCACGTTTCATTCCATATTAGTGTAGACTTAATGAATCTTTCACACTTGGGATAGAGATAAGCTGACGGAAGGTATCCTTTCTGAGGTTACTCTGGTGTTAATTTGTTTGGATGAGATTTGTTTACGTACCGCTTAGCTTTTGGCATTATTATGCTGTGCCTTATTTATCGAGTCAACAAGTTCTTCAAAACTCCACACCTACAACTTAATGATGTGTATAACGCATAGCCTTTCTATAGTGACTTTTCCATCTCTTTCTTCTTAGCTATCGGTTGTATCTATGAGTTATGTGATCATTGTCAAACATTCAATCCGTAGGAATTTTTACTTTCTCTACATGTACTATGTACAAAGCATATATAGAAGGTATTGTAATGCACCTAAAAATTCGATTCCCAGATTTCACCGGAAATGCATGTTTTGGGTACCCCTGAATCCAAAAAAATCGTTTTCAGAAAAGCTCCTAGAGTGCGTGTGTGCGTGCGTGTATGTATGTGTCTACAGCATAACTCAAAACAAAACACCGTTAAATATTAAACTTGTTATTTAAGGTTTGTATCTTCCAAGGATACCACACGAAAATTTTCAAGAAAATCCCCTTTACATGGAAAAATTTTCGAAAATATTTATAAAAATTGAATAAAATACCCCATGTTTAAGATATTTTATGATAAACTAAATGTATATCTTGAATTTTCTTGGATTAGCCTCTGAAGACCTCTTCATTCTAGATGACTTTTGAGTAACTGGCAAATCCTAAGAGATAGACATAAACATACTAAACAAAAAATTATCTCTCATTAAAAACAATTTATGTCATACATTTTTATACAGTTAACCATTTTTGAGATGATATTGATTATTAGTTTCAATTTTAGTCATTTAAATTTTTCTCAAACGCGAAGACATCGTTCTTCTCGTTTCTCGTTTGTTTATTCCTGGCTAGACAAGAGATTGGAATTTCATTTGTTTGACATAGTGGCTACCTTTTAAAGAATGAGACTATTCCTTTAGTCTGTGCATTTTCTTATTTCCCTTCTACTTGCAAGGAAGCTAGTAATAAGACTAATTTTGCTTATATGTATATTTATCAGTATGGTGTATATAACAGATTAATGTTTTGAATAAACGGTTTATTTACCGAACAGTTAGGGGACAAAACGTTTGGTTTTTTCCCTATTGCTTACAAGGAACCAAATAATATGGACAGTCTCTACTAATATTTATCTCGATAATAATGAAGTAGATAGAATAATTTGTTACAGAGATGTAGAGAAAGTCATGTGAATGCTATGCTGCCATACAAACACCTACACACGCGCGCGCGCGCACACACATAGACACATGGAGCATTTTCTAAGAATGCCTTCTTGGATTCAGGGCCTTCCGGTGAAATGTTAGTTTCAAGTTATGGATGAAGTACAATAAGGTCAGTGTACATGACAGAGAAAGTAAACATTGTAGAACCAAATTCAAAATGTAGTGTTCAAGAAACAATCAAGATTCGCGAACTTCGACTGCCACAATCTTCACAAATTCTGAAATGCTTCCAAAAGCTGCATTGGTTCACAACAAAATTTGATAATCTCAAAATTACAGGAGTTAAGACATTTGAAAGGCTATGAAAACAAATAATATTATGGGAATAAGAGGAAAGCAGAACAGCAGCTGAAGCTGTCAAATAAACGGGAAAATGGTCTTTGAAGCAAGAGTTGTATCTATTGCAGTATGGATGGGATCTGAAAAAATGGCTATGTATGTGTAAAGAAAGATATGGGGGAAGTAAATACTTGCTGCATAATTGCCAAAGTAACTTACCTTGTCAACTGGGACTCATCGAGCCGGGGTCCCTAAACCGACTCGGAATGGCTTGAATTGTTCTCATCCTTCCACTTCATTTCTCCCCGTCTCATTAGCTGGCGCCGCCATGCGCTATGATATGACAGACTGTAATTTTGCCAATTTATTGCAATGTTTGACTCAACATTTGCTTCTGAGTAAACATGTCCAATAAAGAACCTTAATCAAAAACAAGACCAAGTATGTCAGATGGAGCTTGGAAGCCTATTCAACTAGCGGAAATATTTTTCTTGACATAACAAAATTGGTAGAATCCAGGAGGCTCCAATTTGTACTTCAAAGAGGGGAATTACATTTAAATTGGTTAGGCGTATGAGGAATTGGACATTGGGATTTTGTAACAGTAATTACCATTACAGCCTTCAGAGCTGCATCGGCTCTCACTGCTAAGTGCTGGCAGATACTATGTTTTGGCTGCCTTCGCCGTTCGCTCTGCCTACGGCATGCTTCAGACGAGTTGGCTGGTTTGCTTGTTACTTTCTCCGCTCCCTTCTTCACCCCTGCGGCTGGCTATATATTGCCCATGTTTAGGTGAGCAAGTGCAGTTTCCAACGGTGGCAATGTTTTACCATTCTACGCTAGCAGTGTCGTCCAGTAAGTGCTGAGGTAAAAACGACTATAAAAGGAATATCTAACCAGGGTTGTCAAACCAAGCCACCTCTCCAAGGAGGCTCGTATCCCCAGGGGACGTTAAGAGCTAATATTAATATTCAAACGAACTTGCCAATGATGGCCGCGTCTACAAGTACACCCATGTTTGAAGAAGACAATGTATAACGTACGTATCGCTTGCAACACCAATGAGGTCGACGGTAAGGACTTTCCTGGCAATTGGAAATGGAATTTAAAGAGTGATCCAGGTTCCACATGGAAGGGAATCAGTTTCCACGCTACGCTTCTGTTAAATAGAGTAAGACGGTTCTTGTTTTACAATAAAGCTCGTAAAGGCATGTTTCGGCCCTCAGAAATATGTTCTTTTTGAAGGTATTTATTATCCACTTCAAACTAAATAATTTTTATGTTGATCGCAAGGTTTTAAATATTTAATTGTAATATTGGAAAGGTCATTTACATGGCAAGGCAGCTAGACTTGGCTGAGAAGCCTGAATAATTGCTAGGCGGAGAAATCTCCGCAGATCGAACGGGGCTAGATTGGAGGTCGAAAGCGCTTGCTTTTATATTGCTATTTGTTCATCGTTCTGCTTTAATACAAATTTTAAACGCCCATTATTTATTTTAGTTAGCTTTATGAATGTTTTCAAATTAGAAAAAATAGCATGGTGAACTTTTCTTAATGGCTGTAGCTTGTTCTTTTCAAAACCAAATTCACGTGTTTATAGTAAAATATTATAAAATATAGCCATATGTCCAAGAAGGTCAGTATTGTATGTTATACATATTTTCAAGTTTTCCTCAACTTTCCTCGGCCTTTCCTGGGATAGGTCAAGCTTCAGAAAATAGAAAAAGAGAAGCACATTTACTTAAGCAGGTGATTGGGGATATTAAATGAATAAATAATTTCCTGATTGTAATACCCTCGACTCAGTGGAAAGAGACAGTGTAGGAAAGTGTCCACTGATAATAATGACGTGGGAGAGCGAAGTGGTACGGCAATTTTCACTGCCACATTTACACTCGTTTGTATTATGTTAAAATATCGAATCTGTTTTGTACTTGAAGATAAAACAATTTTCTTTTAATACATTCATTAAACAATTTATCTTGTTTATAAGATTTCAGATTTGTCATGGTTTCATCAGATAAAGGTATTTTTTTTTTTAATTTCAAACAAGTGTTCAGTTTAATTTGTGTTGTTAAAAACATCGATGTTTTTAATTTTGTGGAATGAAAAACAATTGCATTTATATTTGAATACAATAATTTATAGTGCTTAATTTAAAGTATTAAACCAGATTTATCGAACTTTTGTTTTATTTTAGGCTAAAACACATTTCTCATTTATAATTATATTTAGTACTATTATTGAATAGGTAGTGTCAGCCTGAAAAATTCAAAGTCATGGCCGGGATTTGAAACACGGTTTTCCAGGTTGCTGTATCACTGAGCTACGATGACAGCTTGCCGGTACGGCACTAAACTTATCAACTGACTCGCATGTTTCCCGGTAAAACATAATGTGATCTCAAATTATTTTGAGATGACAAACCCCAATGGCGACTCACAATGTCGTAAGTGCTTCAAGAACCCGGCTAGAGACTGCGAAAACCGTGGTTTAAATCCCGGCTATGGCATCGAATCTTTCAGTATATCTATCCAACTCCTGTCCTACATACGGTTTCTGTGAGAAAATGAAGTATCACAATTGTCCATAATAGTTGGCTGTACTTGAGACCGTTAATTAGCCTCGTCGTTATAATGTCCATCATTCTATTAATTATCTAGATCTACGTAAGTAAAGAAAGTTAACATTTATTAAATTGTATACATAGGAACCAAGAAGAAGTTGACTTGAAAGCTACGCAGAATCCTGACGCCAGACTGCAGAGAAGGGTGCGAAGTTGCTTCTTTTGTGTAAGCCACATTTGAATTTCTTATACAGGAGCAGTCCAGTTTAAAACCCAGGAGGGTACTTCTGCTTTATATTCGTAGTATCACGTGGTTATTATGACGTATTCTGGGAGATTTGCAATGGTTTTTGGGTCACGATTATGTCATTTTGGCGGAATTTCTAACCAATCAGGAAGAAGCCACCATGTCCGTTTTTAGTATAAAAGAAGTAGGGTTCGACACATCGAGGTCGTTGCGCTTAGAATTTGCCCGCGAGAAGCAACGTCGTTTGTGCTACTCTGCCGCGAAGTAAGATTGTTATTAGAAGAAACGTTAGTGAATTAAAGTAACGTCGCTGAACTATGTAATAGTCGGTCCGTGATTACTTGAGAGTGAATTGTGCCATGTGCTTAACGTAGAAACAGTGTAATTGAGAGTACTGTGAGTGAGTGGTAAGAGTACCAGTCAGCCAAATAACAGTGTACAGCAAGGTGCTTATCTTGAAATCTCCTTATAGAATAAATAACAGTAAAAGTTCACAAGTGTTTTCTTCACAATTAAAAGATCACTCCTACAACTCCTCCCACTTGCCAAATCCACGCCAGAGAGAGAGAGTCAATGATCGTGCAAGACTGAGCAACGCCGTGGCAACCCATCCAAGAAGAGCTTCAGTACCAGGTACGTGAGTGTAGTGGAGTTGATTTGAAGTGACACTTAGGTACGCCGCACATAAGCATCCACGTTGAGGCGTAAAACTTAACGTAAAATTCCTATTACATATGACTGTCCAAAGTGAGGTGTAAACTACAACCACCATCATATAAAGTGCCTTTCCATACAACCTCACAAAGTGAAGTAATTAACCCATAAAAATCCCGTTACATACTATGAATCCTGGGTCTTGAAATAATTACGTCATTATAAGTCGCCATTGGGGTTTGTCATCTCAAAATAATTTGAGATCATCGTGGGTTTACCGGGAAACATGAGAGTCAGTTGATAAGTTTAGCGCCGTACCGGCAAGTTGCCATGATAGCTCAGTGGTAAAGTAACCGGCTAGATATCGGGAAAACCATGGTTTAAATCCCGGCTATGGCATTAAATTTTTCAGTCTATCTAACCTTTGTCTTATACAGGTTTTCTTAGTAAACAAATGATCACTGTTATTACTTCAAGTTTGTTAAAATGTTTCAGATAACATTTGTTAAAAAATAACAGATAAATGTTTCATATAACATTTAAAACTATGTTAAGCTTTTTTATATTTAAATGCATGTTAATTAGAGAATTTTAGGCTAGATAGTCCATATATCATTGCTATTTGGGGCGAACACTTGCCTGAGAGTTTAGTTATTCCGTCATATCTGCTCGCTCAAGCATCAGCTCTCTTCCAAGCATGATTGTCTTGCCCGCCCTGAGCCTGATCCTGAGCTGTTGTGAGGGGATGCTCATGTTTTGACTGAGAAAAACATCCTTATGTCAACATATTTCCTACACGACTGTTGCCTGGGCTCCATCTAAAGCTATACTCCTCGTCTAGCATTGAATTGTACAAAAAACAAGACTTGATACATAGTCACATTCAAGAGATTCCAAATTCGAATCTGTGTTTGGGTAAGTTACCTATATAAGGCTTTCTGCCGTATTTTCCCCATTTCCTGAAAAGATCAAAATCAAGACGAAAGAGAATTTGTCAAAATTTATTCTTCATGCTTATCAAACAGAGATAAAATTAGCAGAAATGCTCTTTCTTAGTTCTTTGTAATTATAAGGGAAAATAAGGACATACACTAAGCTAAATCATAGTCAAATCTTAAAAGCTGCCTATGTGATGCAATTGGAATTCTATTTGCATGAGCAGGACCAAAAAAAAAAAAAAAAAAAAAAGTCAAAAGCAAGTCTGAGAAGCGTCTAACCTTGGAAATTTAAAAATAATAACAAGAAATATCTAGGAAAGGGATTGCTTGACAAAAACAATAGATATACGATATAAATTGCGTGACCTTCAGTTTTTGTGGTACAATTTAATGTATCTCTTACTATTTACCGTTTATACTAAAGTCACTCAGAATGAAGCGTTACTTAGCCTATTACCGGAAAATTCTAGATCTATATTTTATTTGTGATGAACATTCTTAAGCATTTAGCAATTTAATCAAAATCCTTAGGGGACATTTTTCAGAAAATAAAATTTTCGAAAATGTTTCCATGTAAAGGATAGTTTAGGTAAAGGAATTTTCTTTAAAATTTACGTGTTACACGTCTGTCAAATATAAATACCAACTTTGGTGTGTAATAAACTTCACATTTTCTAGTTACGTTGTTCACAAGCACACGGATACATACACCAGCATACACATACGCCCACGTATATTTTACTAAAATGTTTTTTTTTTATATTTATTCGGGGGACCTCAACACATTTCCGGTGAAATTTTAACATCGAATTTTTGGGTGTACTGCAAAACCTTCTCTACTATGTACATATTACGTTGTAAAGAAAGTAAAGCAATAATAAATGAAAAATACATTCTCTGGCACATTTTCGTTAGTGGTGATAACGTTTTTCGTGTATGTGGATCTTCAGAAGCAATTCCGTTTACAGCAAATGTTTAGATGTTGCAATAAGTACTTTTAGTACAGAAGAAGCACTTTAAAAATTACATTTTTCTAACTCTCGTATGATCACAAATACAACGCTCTGAGTATCGATTGCTGTATTTCTCTTTGTTCTGCCGAGGAAAGAGAGAAACTGTAGATTACTCGTGATCGCTTGAAGTACGGTCCCCTTATTCGAAAATGAAAATGTTCTAAAAACACAAACAAAAAGAGAAAATGTATGTGCTTAAAGTCTAAATCTGAGAGACCACACTATGCTAAACACCGACGCTAAAGGCTTTGTTTACATAAAGACCTGTGACAAAGTTTGTTACTGGCAGATATACGTCTAACTCTTATGCACGAGTAAATATTCTCAACAATTCCATCAAAGGTTTGGTTTAAATTTTCACAAGACTTACTTCAAGAGATAAAACATCCTGGAAGTTTTTAATGTTTTCATATACACACTAATTCTTTCAAGTAAATAACAGAAATATTAGGCCTAAAATGCTTATCCGAAAATATAGAGAACATAAATGCTACCCTCTAGTAACCATATACTATTAATTCAGGCTGTAAACTAATTTTTTCTCTCTCTGCACTATGCACATAGCAAGTAGAGAAGGTATTTTATTCCACTGAAAAACTCGATGCAAAGATTTTACTGAAAATACCTTCACGTTTTCAGAATTCTTAAGTACAAAAAAGAAGAAGAAAGTATTGTATTGCAACCAAAAATTCGATACAGAGATTTCATGTAAATACATGCTTTGAGACCCCCTCGACTGCGAAAAAAGCATTTTTAGAAAAATGCCAATTTTTGTGTGTCTGTGGGCAGCATAGCTAAAAAAATGAAAAGTTAAATAACAAATTTGGCATTTAAGTTCAGGAAGTTTTCAAGAATATTCTCACCCAACTAACCTTTACATGGAAAAAAATTCAAAATTTTTTATTTTCTCAAACATGTTTGTAACGGTTTAATTAAAATGTTTTATAATTAATATATTTACATAACACATAATATATATAGCATACAATTTTGGGAATAGCCCCTAAAGATATCTTTATTTTGGATTCTTTATTTTTTTAATTTCGCATAACTAGTAAACCGTATCAGAACGGACAAAAACTCACTGCACAAATAATGTAGAGCCTCTTAAAACACCACACACACACACACACACATACACAAACACATACACATTTCATGTCAGATTATTTCCAGGAGTTGACCGTTTTCAAGATATTCCTTGATATTGGTTTCAGTTTTAAAATACTTTTCTCATACAGGAACTAGTCACTCCTGATCACACAAAGAAACGGATTTCAATTCCATAGCTACCTCATTTTAAAACATGTGACTGTCGGTTTTGCCTAGGATATTACCTTATTTCCCTTCTATTTATTAGGAACTAAGTAATAAGACCGTTTCGGCTAGATTAGCATGAAGGGGATAGAAAAATACCAAGTTTATTAACAATTAACAATTATTTGTCATAGATTTAGAGAGAGTGATGTGAATGTATCAATTAACATTTTTTTAAAAAGTTCCGTGTGTGTATGTAGGTTGTCAACTTAACTCAAACAAAAAATCTGTTAAATGTCCCAGTTGTCATTCAAGTTCAATACCTTCATAGGAAGCGACATGAAAGTTTTCAGTAAAATCCCCACCCCAACCTTCCTTTACATGGAACATTTTTCGAAAATGTTGATTTTTATCAAAAATCTTCTGACGATTTTGATTAAAATGACTTATATTTAAGATATTTTTGCGACAAACGCAGTTTATGTCCTAAATTTTCTAGAAATAACCTCTGAAGGCCCCTTTATATATATGTATATATATATTTTTTTTTTAAGACAACGATATATTCTTCATTTATAGTTTTAATTTTAAACTACTTAAATGTTTCTCAAATGGCAACGCATATGTAGTTTTATCTCAATTGTTTTACTCCTGGCAAGCAAAGGAGAACCGAATTTCAAATTTTGCATATAATACCTAAATTTTCAGATATTTGTCTGTCGCTTTAGCTTAGTACATCTGCTTGTTTCACCTCTATTTATAATTAAGTAATAAGTCAATTTCTGCTACTTCGTTTAACATGTTGTACACAAAAGAATAATCTTTTATAGGAATCGTTTGCAGAACAGATAGAAAAATGGAAAAGGAGTTTTATTTATGACCGCTCTTTAACTGCTTTGGTTTTCAGCGTCCCATTCTATACTGGGGTTGAAAGATCTCTTAATAGTGCTCAGAGACCTGTTTATCAGGCTTGAGGGATCAACTGCTTTACTTCCCTTCCGAAGGAAGCCATGCTAAGGATTTTTACGCCCGAAAAAAATCCATCATCCTCCGCCGGGTTTGAACCCACGACCTTGGGTATATGAAGCTAGCACAGTAATTATTAAAACGGAGGGTGACAAATAGGTAGAGAAAGTCAAGCGAATGGAGCATACCAGATTTTTCAAAATATTCTTGCCTAGATTATGTTATTTAAATCAGCTCTATCGGAAAATACTGATGTGGTTTTCTTTCTTTATTTTTTCACACTCGCGTTAAACTAAACATTGCAATCCCTTTTATCTGTTTGTAAACGATCTGCTTTGTTTTGGACATTTACCGATAATTCTGGTGATGAAAGAGAATAACGTTAAAGCTTTGAAAGCTTTGTGTTCGAGATGCAATGATAACGTTTCATGGGTGGTAATTGTTGACAATGGGACGGCTTCATGAAATAAAACTGTAGTTTTGGATATTACGTTTATTTCCATTTAGTGGTTTTCGTACTGCAAGAAGTAATCAAGAAGTAATGGTTTTATCCCGTCTAGTGCGGTTACCTGAATATTATAAAAGCAATACCTGTTTGGGGGAAAGCACCATTCTGTTTGACTGTAATGCTTTAAAGGTGAAAAACAACGCTTACCGGAAAGTTTCCACACTCTAAGTAGAAACTAAACTAAGAATCTGATGGTTCATCCATATGAGCTATTCCACAAACTACTATTACAAAATTATTGCATCTACATCAACTAATCCAGATAAACATTACCCGTTTCCTTTTAAGCACAATGGAAGTAAGTGAAGACATTAAGCTAAAGCGACAGTCAAATATTTTAAAACCTGGTGACTAAGTGAAAAGATTGAAATTCGGTTCTCTTTGCATGACCAGTATCAAAACAAACGAGACAGGGGTGAAAAGAAAATTGCTTACCGTTTGCTAAAAGTTTAAGTAATCTGAAGTTGAAACCAATAATAACAAAGAATGTCATGGTAACGGAGTAACTACAAAGTAAATGTATGTATTATTGTGTGATTTAATGAGATCTATGTTTTTTTGTATAGTAACTTTTTGGCTATATATCAGATTGACAAGAGCTATCCAAAACGAAGAGGTTCTTTAGTGATTCGTTTGTCATGAAAATGGCTTAAATATAGGTTGTTTTAATAAAAATTGTTAGAGCCATTTTTTTAAGAAGATCAAAATAATCGAAAACTGTTTTATGTAAAGGGTGGTTGCCGGCAGGGTTATTTTTCAGAAAATCTGGTTCGCATATAGAATTTAAATACTATATTGGGTATTTAACCGACTTTTCGTTTTCGAGTTATACTGCCCAAGGACACACACACACACACACACACACACACACACACACACATAAACGGCCCTTTTTCTAAAAAAAAGTTTTTTCTGGATTTAGGGGATCTTAAAACATGTATTTCTGATGTAATCTGAGTATCAATACCTTCACTAGCTATGTACATTTATGTGATTCATACTAGAGAAAGTAAAAATATCCAAAGTATCACATTTTAAAAGATTTATGCAGTCTTATTACTTAAAACTTCCTCTTTAATTTGATATGTGCTTTATAATTAAAGTGTCGTGTATACGCCATTTCTGCTGTGAATTCAAGAATAGTTTAGATAATCATAATTCCAACGCATTATGTAAAAGATCTTAAGCTTTAGCTCGTATTTAGGCGAAGTTTTGCTCTAAAATTTATGTTACTGTTAAGTATGCTAATTGTGTGCTTATTCTTACTTTGCAAATATAAAAAATTGTGTTTCGTCCGGTTTCGCTTTGAACAGATTTTTCTGTGAATTACATTTGCTGGTAATAACGTCGCCTTTTCTCAGAAACTACTGAAGTTAATTAAAGACAATTTGAACATAACTATTTCCTAAACAGAGGCCTTAATTTATCATATAAGATTTTACGTCATTCTTCTGTTTTGTACCATTTATTACTAGGCCATTCTTTTGTTTAGACGGTGTCGTTAGGTTATTACTTTCTCTATACGTACTATGTACATAGTGTAAAGAGAAGGGATTGCATTGTACCAAAAAATTCGATACCGAGATTTCACCGAAAATTATGTTTTGAGACCCCCTGAATGAAAAAAAAAAACATTTTTAGAAACATGTTCGTGTGTGGGTCTGTGTCTGTGAGCAGCATAGCTCAAAACCGAAAAGACCGCTAAAAACCAAACTTGGTATTTAAGTTTGATTTTCTAAAAAATGGCTAACAATTTTGATTAAAATCGCGAATATTACTGACATTTACATACCAAATAAAATGTATATTTTGAATTTCCTGGGAATAGCCTCTGAAGACCTCTTTATTCTGGACGAATTTTGCCGAATTTTGCTTAACTGCTAAACGGTAAGAGATAGACTAAAGCTTAATAAACAGAAAATGTAGAACACGTTAAAATACACAATTTATGTTAGAATTTTTTTTCGTGGAGTTGATCGTTTTTTAGTTATTCATTGTTTTTGATTTCACCTTTCAAAATCACTTTCTCATACAGGAATTTTTCAACTCCTGTCCATGCAAAGAAAGGAACTTCCGTCACATAGCAACCAGTCTTTGACTATCACTTTAACCTATGCTACTCCCTTATTTCGCTTCTATTTACAAGGAAGCAAGCAATAAGACTCTTTCTGACTTTTTTCCTGGATTAGCATGAAGTAAATAGAAGCATAAGCTTTTTAACAATAATTTGTTGCAGAGATATAGAGAAAGTCATGTGAATGGAACACATCAGATTTTTTTATACAATGTAAGATTTTATGGGACAATATTTACGAGTTAGTATTTCAATTAATTTTATATTAATCTAAATGAATATCATTAGTCGAACTGACTTTCCCAGATAAATACTCTCGTTCTACTCGAAATATTATCGGTTAGGTCACTGTGCTAAAATTAACATCTAGGCGCTCCTATGGGCGCACGTTGATGCTAATAGCATTTTTTTAATTAATTGCTGTACAATGTTAATCAATAGATAATATTTAAGCATTGAACACCACTTTAATGCAATATAGCTTACTCTGTAATATTAGATCCGTGAACTTAGAAGACATGCCTTTTTATGCTTTAAAACTTTCATTCTGGTAGCTTAAACAGTTCCAAAAATAATAAATGGTTATGGATATGACAAATTTATTATTAGGTGGGCCTTCTAAACTCCCTTATAAGAAAAGAGTTCCTTAATTTTTATTTTCGTTAAAATAACTGATGCGTTTTAATAATTTATGGCGTGTTTGAAATGTTGGCGATTTCATTTAACTTTTGTTTATTTTTGTTACACGTTTGTCTCTGAAATTATTACAGTTGGTGTTGGAATTATGCTGTTATTGAATTAATAATTATTTTATAAAGAAACAAAAGAGAAAGTAAAATAATTTCGATAATTATGTTCACACATTAAAATAAAAAACTAAACTACAAAACTAAACTTATAGAATCTGTTGCCAGATAAGAAGTACATGCAAACATTGGAGGGGCCAATGACAGAATGTCAGTGGTAAAGGTATTAAGATCCCGGAAGCAAGGGCTCCATCAAATCATGTATGTATCCGCTAACCTAAGCTATTTCTAAGGATCAGCAACAGGAAACGATACTTATAATCGAACAGTCAAAGAGAATGAAAACTGTCTCAAATAATATGAAGCGTAAAATTTGACCACGTAGAATATAGGAACTGTGATAAGAGTATTCATTATTAGGCGAGACCTAGGTTATTAAAAGGGCTGATATTTCAAACATATAGTTACTCTGCCGCCTTTTGCACTTCAAGTTCCTCTCTGGCGTTTCTTGTGTTTCGTTATTTTCTTGCGCTTCAAATTGTTCCTGCTTCAGTGTTCTCAGTGCAACGTTAGGGACAACAACCATTTCAGTGTGTTGAAGCTATTACAGCCTCTCGTGCTTAAATTTTGAAAGAGTATATTACTCATTTTAAATCAATCGGCAACTCACCTCACACACGCCTGTTATTAGTCTATATTAAATATGGCGTTGTTGCCCATTTTCACCACATCCACGCAATTCCTTAAATATGGAAACTCGCAAAGCATACTTCTGGGTCAGGTAAGATCTGTTACACAGTGTAAACTTTAAATTGACAGGCTTAAATAAGCATGTATTTTGCAATTCCATACCTTTTTAGCGAGTATTTATCTGAACACATTCAAAAGACAATTTACAGATTTAGTGCACTTTGATTCATTAATTATATGCTGGTTTTCTGTACCTATGTATAAGTAGATATAATTCTACATTCTACCAAAAAATTCGAAGTCGAGTTTTCACTGGAAAATAGCTTTGAGATCCCCTAAATCATCTCTAGAAGCAGCATAACTTAAAATTAATTGTTTGTTAATACTATCCGAGTTATTTAAGTACTAGATTTTCAAGAGATTCTCTTGACTCCAACATGCCCTTATATGGTTATATTTTGTTACTTTTTAGAGCACATTACTTTAAGGATTTTAATTTAAATGGTGAACGCTGAATTTATTAGATAAGAGATAATATATATATATATAAATATATATAATTTGCTGTGGATAATCTGTGAAGTAAGCCTTTCTGAAATATTCTATTTTAATTTTGAATTTTGGAGAAAATTTGTATTTCTGGGAGGAAAAGCCTTTGTTTAACATTATTCAATTGATCCCTTATCAACCAAACCAATTTCTCCCTCATCAACCTTTCAACATGCTATAATACGTATTAATCTCGTCATCAGTCTGCATGAAGAACCTAAAGTCCCTGGGCCGGCTCATTGCTGTCTCCGCAGTTTCATGATTTGGCATCAGCCAAATCTGTTCAAAGGAAATTCGGACAAATTGAATGAACGTTTAGTTTGAACAGCAAAAGTAGCATCAATGACCGTGAAACTATCTATAGAATTTGGGAAGAACTCGCGGATTAGTTATACGTAGATTTACAAAAGTAAGTCATGTTGCACATTTGAAATATTTTTAAATGAAATAAATTTACACTAAGGTGATGGTTTCGTTAAATCTGGTTTATACTTTCTTCCAATTTAAATTGTTTGTGTATCTAATCCACAATACCATTGTACAGCACGAATGAATCACTATAATATTTTAGTGTTGATCGCTCATTACAATATTAAAATTCTGATGTGTCCAATTCACATGACTTTCTCTACATCTCTAACAAGTTACTGTTAAAAGCGTATTCTTCTATATATTTAATGCTAAAACATTAGCATTAATTATTATTTAAAGTGGTTGCTATAGGATTGAAATCCATTTCTTTGCGTGGCAAGCGTTGCAAGGTTCCCTCTAAAACAGCCAATTCCACCAAAAAAATGTATAACATAAATTGGATGTTTTATCATGATATACACAAGTTTGTATGAATTTTTTCTCTATATCCTACGGTTTACCAATTATGTAAAATTAAATACAAGACATCCAAAATAAAGAGGGTTTTAGAGGATATGCTCAGAAAGTTCAAGATATACATTTTATTTGGATGTAAATATCTTAATAATAAGAGATTTTAATCAAAATTGTTAGGGCAGTTTTTAAGAAAATAAACATTTTCAATTTTTTCCATGTAAGGGGTGGTTTGGGCTGGGTGGGGGATTTTCTTGAAAATATTCGTGTCTCATCCTTGGACAGACACGCACATACACACTCATGGACTTTTTTATAAAAATGTTTTTCTTTTATTTTGATTTAGGGGGACACAAAACATGTATTTCCGGTGAAATCTCGGTATCGAATTTTTGGAGTATTACAATAACTTCTCTATGCACTATATACATAGCAAGTGTAGAGAAAGTAAACAAGTGCACGTTTCGTTATAAGGGAAAACAAATAACTGAAAACCCTGGAGGAACTCAATTCAGATAACCTAACCTAATCAAGATTCGAATTCAGAACCTCTTGAATGATAGACACACTACCCCTACACGACACAGAGGAACAAAAAACAGAAGACGCTCACCCATGTATACACATTCCAAATGCTCTTATCACAAGTTATCTATTTTTAGGCGAACTTCGGTGACAAGCACAATATACGGAAAACGTTTATTTCCTCCGTGATTTTCGGAAGAGAGGACAGCTTCTAACAAAAAGAAAACTTTCTCTTCACTCCCTTGGCAATTTCTTGCTCAGATTGCATAGCAAAGATTCATAAATCATAGTTGTCAAGCAGGAAATACTGTTCCGTTTGTCCGCTGGCAGCGATTTTGCCTGTGAAAAGAATCTAGGCCTCGCGTTCTCCAGTAGCTGAGAGCTATTATAGTTCCAGACCTACAACAAAAAATTGAAAATGTCGAGTGTTTCTTAACATTCAGCATTTATATGCCAATGTTGACACTCCCATTGCTTTTGTGTTTAATTTATTTTATAACAATGGCATAATACTTATATTCAACTTGTCTACTTTTTATTTAATTCTGAGGACAATATTTTCAAATTCCACATTAACTTTAGTGTTGTGGGTGATTTATATGAATTTTAAGCCTCCGATACCCATATGGGGTACACTGATATGGTACACTCACATGACTTTCTCTAGCTGTTCTACAAACTTCATACATAGGATTCTTCTTCTTTCTGCACCTTGCTAATCGTGGTACTCATTAGCACAATATTCTTATTACTTAGTTCCTTATAAGTAGGAAGAAAATAAGAAAATACACTAGGCTAAACCAATAGTCAAATGTTTTAATAGCTGTCGTTATGCGATTGTCATTAAAAATCGCTTCTTTTCTTGGCCAGGAATAGAACAAAAGAAAAACGGACACTCCCGTCTGAGAAAAGAATAAGTACTTCACAGTTGAAACCAATAACAATGAATACCTCGAAAATGGTAAGCTGCACGAGAAAAATATATATGACATAACTTGTGTATTTTAACAAGACCTACATTTTTTGTATCGTAAGTTTTTATCTATCTCTTAAGGTTTAATATTTATGCCAAATTAAGCAAAATTCATCCAGAATAAACAGGTCTTCAGAAGCTATTCCCGGAAAATTCAAGATATACATTTCATTTGTTAGGTAAATATCTTTAATACATGACATTTTTAAGAAAATCAAAATTTTCGAAAAAAGTTCCATGTAAAGGGTAGTTTGGGGTGGAGGGATTTTTCTCACATCTTCGTGTCCCTGGAAGATACTAAACTTAAATATCAAGTTTGGTATTTTGGCTACTTTTCGTTTTTGAGTTATCGTGTTCACAGACGCACGGACCTTTTTCTGAAAGTGCTTTTTTTATACAGGGGGTCCTAAAACATGTATTTCCTGTGAAATCTTGGTATCGAATTTTTTGGTGGCCTACAATACTTCTTTATCCCTATGTACATTGTACATATGGGTCTAGAGAAAGTAATAATACTTGTGGACACGTAAGAGAAAAACAGTTGAAAAGTACAGAAATAAATGCCATTATACTTATTTAATACTGGTTATATATAACGTTGATAGAATTAATTGGCAGAGCACGATGGCTTTTTTCCCCGGCGTAAAAATCCTTAGCATGGCTTACTTCGATAGGGTAGTTGGTCCCGTGTCGTAGATTCAAGCCTGATAAAAGAGGCCTCTGAGCAAAATTAAGCGGTCTCTCATGCACAGTACAGAATACGACGGTGAGAACCACAGCAGTTAAAGAGCGGCCATACATAAAAGTTCATTTCATTTTTCGACACAATTAGCCTACTGAGTGATAATACAAAATTTGATATAGTCCATTCACACGATTTATCACTACCTGTTCCACATATAAACCATTCTTACAAAAGATTATTCTTTAATCTATATCATGTTAATCGGGATGAACATTAGTGTATTTGGTCATATCACTTTCTCCTTTGTAAGTAGGAGGGAAATAAGGGAACATAGTAGAATACAGCGATACTCAAATGTTTTAAAAGCTGGTCGCTAATTCAAACCTTAAGTTCGATTCACTTTCATGGCCAACAGTAAAATAAGACGAAACGAAAGTGTCTACCCGTTTGAGAAAAGTTACGTGGTTTAAAATTTTTAATTAAGACACCATTTTCAGAAAATCATCATTTTTGGAAATGTTTCCATGTAAAGGGTAGTGTACGGTAGTTAGGGATTGGGCGATTTCCTTGAAAATCTCAACTTGCATCCTTTTTCTAAAAATGTTTTATTAGATTCAGAAGTCTCAAACAGGTATTTCCAGTGAAAGTTTCTAAAAATGCTTTTTTTTTTTATTCAGAGGGACCCAAAACCGGTATTTCGAGAGACAGGTTTAAAACAAAGATTCCTTCTAAGAGTATTAGTACTAGCCCATTGCGTCCCCTGGGGGCATGAGCCGCTCTCCTTGGTTTGGCATTCCTGGTTAGCCATTTCAGGAAGCGAGATTGCAGTTTCTAGTTCAGTTTTAGGCAGCCATTCCTGAGCCTTTCCTATTGGTTACGGAAACAATATGGCTTCAGGACAGGTGAACGATAGGTTTCGAGATTTCTTCAAGGTTAGGTTACGTTAGATTAGATGTAAAGAAACTGGATCATAGAAAGGCGATACTTAAAGTACAGAAAAATGTAATACACATGAGAAGAGTATTAATGATATGATAAGAGAAGAAATGATTAGTTTTACCATCTACAAACATGGAGAATATCAGATTCCATTGCGGCCTTGGAGACCAATTTAGTACATCAATTAAACGGCGGATGAAACACCTGAAAACTGAAGCTGCATCAGTGCAACAGGAGTGGACTATCAATGTCGTTGATGTTGATTTTGTAATTATATATATATAGGGTCCTACCGGAGATCAACGGGTACTGAAAACAATATGAAACCTAACATAATACCAGTAATTTATTTTACAGAAAAATAAGTATTAATGGTAATAATAGAGAGTAAACACACACACATGCACGCGCGCACACGCACACACGCACGCACACGCGCACACACGCACGAGGGTTACTTCACAAGTCATGGCAACTATTTTTTATCAGTCAAAAAAACTGAAGGATACAAAACTCAGGATATACAATTCAAAGTTGCTGGGATATTCTTCTGAATGTTGGTACTAAATTGGGATCCGGGTTCAAGGGATTATGGGTATGGGACATTGAAAGATGCACAGTGGTTTTATTCGTATTACATATTCACAAAAGAGCACGCGTATTACATATTCACAAAATAATCCCTCAAGGGTTCTACACATCTTTCACACTCACGAGCATCTGTCACGCATAAATGCAATTTTTATGTATACTCACTGTTCAAATTTACTAACATTTACCTTGGACCTCAGCCTCTAGGGTACTAACGCTTGCATGTGTCTACTAGCATTACCAATACACTCGGACGTCATCTGGAGGTGACATCCCATTCTGTGTACAATATGTTTTCAAATTTATATATTTCAATAATCGCATCTTCAGTTACTCGGAGTGCATAAAATAGTTGTCATGACTTGTGAAGTAACCCTCGTGTGTGTGTGTGTGTGTGTGTGTGTGTGTGTGTGTGTGTGTGTGTGTAAAAAACAAGATATCAAAAACGTCGTATGAAAAATTCTTATAGCTAGAAACGCAGTCTGTCAGAGTAGCGGCAACACTGATGTACAAAATACCCTTTACAGTGTTTAAAGTTACCTCGAAATATACACATTATTCCCCTTACATCGATATATTTGAGATAAAGTCTATCTTTAAAGAACTCTCTTGTGGTCTGTAGATATACTTCCCCTCCGCCATCTCTGTGTATTGCTTTCATGACCTCGAACCTGACCGATGGATCTATAATCTAGCTGTGCGACTTTTTTCTTTCCCTTTCTATTTCTTTCCGATCTTTTTTTTTTTTTATTTATTTGTGGAGAGCGTTTAAGGTTCTATCACTTACCTTTGGTAAACAAAGGAACTATTATAATCCCAAACCAAAAAGTTGATACCACAATTTCAACAGAAATATACTTACGCATTTCTGAATAATATGTTGTCACAGTTGAAAAACTGTAAATCAAAACAACTTAAAGATGTTAATTAAACAATGAATTCACTAAATAAAATTCATCATAGCCTCCTTTATAAAGCTTTCATGACAGACATTTCGTTATTTATTGTCTTCAAAAAACTACTAGTACGCCTCTGTAGTATGGGGGTAGCGTTTTTACCTCATATTTAAGAATATTATATATTCGGTAGTCGGTTCGGGTTTTAACCTTATCTTGAGAAGACGAATGTTGAATAACCTTAAAACTAATAGACCCAGGGCTCAGTTGAGCATGATTTCAGCGACTTCACTCGTCCGATATGATAACCAGGTTAAAGTGCATTAAACTATAAGTACAAAAAAGACTTAATATTTTAATCAAAATACTATCTGAGAAATTGCCATGATGAATAAAATTAATAATGGTATTTACAAAATTTAAATGCTATTTTATATCAAATACAAATTCAAAATTAACTTTTTCCTTGATCATCAATATTTATGGTAAAAAATCTGTGTTACACTTATATGGTTTTTCTCTAGCTGCTCTACAAACAAACTTCTTACAAAAGAATACGCTTTTTTCTATACAATGCTAATTGAGATTAACACTAGCAGCGTGTTCTTATTACTTAGTTCCTTATAACCAGAAGAGAACCAGGGAATGCACAAGGCTAAAGTGATAGTCAAATGTTTAAAAAGCTGGCTTTTTACGATTGCCATTGCAAATCACTTCTTTGGTTGGTCTGAAGTAATATAAAAGAAAAACGGACACTTCTGGTTTGAGAAAATTACAAGTACTTTACAATTGAAGCCAATAACAAGGTATATCTTGGAAACGATTACCTCCACAACAAAAACGTAAAGGATATAAAATGTGTGCTTTGACGAGATCCACTTTTTTGTGAAGAATGTTTTGTCTATCTCTTATGGTTTAGCAGTTAAGCAAAATTCGTCAAAATTCGTGCGGGGATCAAACACACGACCTCCCAAAACCGCCGGTCTCCATGGCTCCGCTCGCTGAAGTGCCTGGCTTTGGTGCTTTGTGGCGTAGGGGATCGTGCGTCGAGTCGTGCCTTGGGCATGAGTGTGTGTGTGTGTGTGTGTGTGTGTGTGTGTGTGTGTGTGTGTGTGTGAGAGAGAGAGAGAAGCAAAACGATAATCAAATAGAAAAACAAAGGACTTGTTGGGAAAATGGAAAGAAGGGGAAAAAAAGAGAGAAAGAAAGAATATAGCTCCGAAGTCCTGATAGAGCTCGGAACTATATTTTGTAAGAAAAAAAAATTAAAAAAAAAAAAAAAACTGACTGCAGACGAAACCGTTTGAGCCATCCCGCTTGGTGCCGGTATGGCTATTCCATCTTGTTATCCTAACTGGGATCGAGTAATTCGTTGCTATCTTATTGGTACAACACTGTTAGAAAGCACTTTTGTATAAAAGAGGCTTATTGAAGACTTCATGTGTAGGAAATTAGGGGTGGACTTTGAAACCTCCCAACACATTTTGCTATTCACAGATTTATAACTCTGAGCTCCTTTTTGGAGCCAAGGGATATAAGAGGAGTAGCCATCAGGGACGTGGTCCGATTTATTGGGGCCATTAGACTTAATTGAAGCTCAATTTATGACGCACAAAGGGCTTTAGGAGTCTACTGCGAGACCTCGACAGAGGCCACTCAGATTTTATTAACACCCCCTATCAGCCCTCAAGAACTCTTTGTTCTAAATGAAAATTTATAATGATTTGTGAGCAGTAAAACAAATATAAGTATATGATTTATTACCAATATGTACCTTGCATAACAACTAAGACACTTATAAGCAATTATAAGAATTACATAATAAATTATCAAGGAAAAGTCACAACAAACTTATATGAAAACAAAATATGATTAAACTATAACATAAAATAGGCATACAAGTAATTTAAGAAATCTTATGTGGATCATCTAGCTGTTCCGAAAACAACATTTTCTACAAAAGATTATTCCTTTATATACAGCATCTAATCGAGATAACACTAGCATAATTTCTTATTACTTGCTTCTTTTTAAGTAGAAGGGAAATAACGGAATACGCTACGCTAAAGCCACAGTCAAATTCTTTAAAAGCTGGTTGCCATGTGAAACAATTGAAATTCCATTCCATTGCATGCCAGGAGTAAACAAAGAGATGAAAAGGATGATCCCACGTTTGAAGAAAGTTGAAGTAGCTTAAAATTGAAACTAATAACATACAATATCTCGGCCACGGTTAACTGTACAAACAAATTTATAATTGCATAATTTCTTTGTTTTAATGGCACCTAAATTATTGTGTAATAAGCACTTGCCACCTCTTATGGTTTACCTGCTATACAAAAGTCATCCAGAATGAAGAGATATCAGATGCCATTTCCATAATATTCAAGATAAACATTTCATTGGTCATAAAATACCTTAAGCATATGGTATTTTAATCAAAAGTGTTAAAGCTAGTTTTGATAAAATCCAAATGTTCGAAACATTTTCCATACAAAAGATAGTGTGGTTGGTTCGATTTTTCTGAAAATCTTCCCGTTGCATTCTTGGAAGACCTAAATTTAAATAGGAAGTGTGATATTTGTGATATTTAACCAACTTTTCCGAAAATCTTCCTGTTTCATTCTTGAAAAATACTAAATTTAAATATCAAGTATGGTATTATTTTTTTAAACTATTCCCACACATGGAGATTTTTCTAAAAGATGTCTTTTCGATGAAATATTGTTATCGAAATTTTGGGTGGAATGCTACTAACTACTATATAAAATTGTACATTCGTGTTAGGAAAAGTAAAATCTGTTATATCAAATTGGATCTTGAACTGATTATAATTTTGAGGAAAAAAATTATAAATATTTTAAAATATTTAAATGGAACTGCATAGCAAAGACGACAATTTATTTAATTCCATTGAGAAGAACTTGGAAATGTTTCCAGGACTTAATAAAAACTGAAGAGACGTGCAAATATAATGTGAACTACATTTTTGTAACATTAGCATTTTTTTAAATATTTTTGCTATATGTTTTAAATTGTCCTCAGTTGTACTGCAACCCGGATCTATTAGAAGGCATTATGTGATTATTCTTTTGCAAATTCATTATCATCTTGCAAAAACTGAATTACTTTGCACGACAAATTAGTTTTCATTTTCTTCTTTCATCCATTATGCAGAAAAACAAGTTTGTTAATTTGAGATTATTTTTAGCTAAGTATTACCTTAAGTAACATAGCTCGAATGAATAACTATTCATCTTACTACTATAACATATGAGAGATTATATGAAGTTGTGTTGAGAAGAGAAAGTCATAAGAGTTTACACCAGATATTTAATCGCACAATGAGTCTCACAATACGATAGAGCTTCAATGGGATGGATGGTTATTTACTTCACAGTTTTGTATTTACTAATTAATTGCGTTAATCTCCAATTAAAAAAACTACGCTGCAGATATTACTTATTGTGCAATTCGCATCAATACCGGAATTAAATATAATTTGAAAATAAACCCTTTAACACCAAAGAAATCAGCATTTTAAAACTATCATATTGTTGTATATTACACGACTCTATTTTTAATCAGATAGTTTTATAGTAGGTAATTATGGTGAATAACAGCTACTAATATAAAATATATGTAATTTAAGTGATTGGAGAATCTTTGCATAGGAAGTATTATTAGCTGACTATTAATATTATGATAATAATAATAACAATAATAATAAAATAATAATAACAATAACAAGAATCGCACAACTTTTTACTTCAAAGTAAATTTCTATTTACCCGTCCACTAAGAATTCGCGCATTTGAATTTTGTGAAAAAATTCCCGGCTGGGGCAAGAACATTTTCTTTAACCAGAATTATTCCCTATTCCCCACAATGTCTGGAAGTATGAATGTAAGAGTGAATGTGCGCGTGTTTAGGGATATAACTAACAAATACAGTGATATAAAATGAACCCAATGCTCTAAACCTTGAGTAATACGAGTTGTTTCACAAGTCAAAGCCTCCCCGATATGACCATTAAAGTTAAAGGGGGCTATACAACAGCCCGCCTGAGAAGTGTGGTGGTAGCGTGTCTGCCTCACATTCAACAGGTCGTGAGTTCGAATCTCGCTTAGGCTGAGTTACCCGGGTAAGGTTTTTTCGGGGTTTTCCCTTATCCTGAGAACACGAATGTCGAGTAACTTTAAGTTCCATGGACCCCGAGATCATTTGAGCATCATTTCACCAATTTCATTCATCGTCCGATATGACCAACCAGGTTAAAGGACGTTAAGCTACCAAAAAAAAAAAAAAAAAAAAAAAATGAAACAATAGTGCCTACCCGATTGGTCGACAGGTCGTTCATATCTCTATCTCTCTCTCTCTCTCTCTCTCTCTCTCTCGGTAGCTCAATTGCTCTGACCCTCTTTGAGCTTATAACTCTTAGGGACTCCCACGCATTTCTGTTGTCAATTTGCCTAGAGCCGCAGTCTCTGTGACTTCTTGACTAATTTCTTCGTACCTGGGGATGAAATGTCGATGGATCTATGTACTAGATCGCAGTCTGCGAGGGGACAAAATGTTAACATTAGTGAAATCAAATTTGTCAATGTACTTAACGTTAGGGAAATCAAAGTTATTAATGTATATCGGTAAACACAATCTACGAATTGGATTGCCAAATATTTTATATTTGTCGTCCAGAGTTATTTGGTGGTTTGTTTCATTCCTTGAAGAAGTATCTTTCCTCACAATACTTACGGCAGGTTCAACTGTTCCGTTGTGCAGAAAAAAATTTTGCACGTCTTTATATCAAGCGTTTACAGCCACTTAAAAGCGATGGTGCCCCCTACCACCAATTCCAAACCCAACAAAGGCGTTTCGAGCTGAAAAGCATACTATTCTGTGGTGCTGCCAATATAACTACCTAATTGTATCCTCTATAAAAAAAAAAAAAAAAAAAGGAATTATTTTTCCTTCACTAAACACACGAACGTACCGTTATGTAACAACAGGGCTGAGAAATAATGAAGATATAAAAAGAGGAAAAGAGAAAATATTGTTTTTATTTTATTTGCTGTGTTACTTTATTTCTTACTTTCTATACCGCTGAGATGTTGAACCGTTATAGAAAAAGTATTGGAATTAAAGTCTACATCAAGTTTTCGCTGGAAATACACAATAAATCAATAAATAAAAGGAGACAAAGCATATTTTGAAAAGCTTCTTATATGTGTGCCTTTATAGGCGACTCAAAATTGAAAACTAAATTATCCAACTACCAAATTTGATGCTTAAATTAGACACCGTTGAGGTTAAACAATTTTTAGAAAATCCCCATAAGTCAAATTAAGTTTTATATTTAAACATTTGTGTTTATTTTTTCACATTAAATGGCTGCAGGTAATTTAATGGAGTTTCTACGGTTGAGGTAATTTTATGAAAAATATCACGTACAGGGCATCTGAATGAAACTAAATTCTACAAGTGTATACTATAGACTATACTGACATTTTGATAAATTAACAGGTTTAAATATATTATATACTTCCCTGTAATGCTAAACGTATACAACACAGAAAAAACATGTAACATTCACATGACTTTCTCTATATCCCTGCAACAAATTATTCTTAAAAAGCTTATACTTCTATTTACTTTATGCTAATCAGAAAAAAATTAGCAGAAATAGTCTTATTACTTGCTTCCTTGTAAGTAGAAGCGAAATAAGGGAGTACCGTACGATAAAGTGGTAGTCAAAAGCTGGTTGCTATGACAATGAAGTTCCTTTGTTTATATGGATCGGAGCTGACAAGTTCCTGTATGAGAAAAATGGCAGAAACCAAAAATAAGGAATGTCTCAAAAACGACGAACTTCACGAAAAAACTTTATATAACATAAATCGTGTGTTTTGATGTGCTCTACATTTTGTGTGTAGTAAGTTTTTGTCTATCTCTTACGGTTTAGCAGTTATTCAAAATTCCGTAAAATTCACCCAGAATAAACTACTCTTCAGAGGCTATTCCTAGAAAATTCAAGATATACATCTTATTTGTCAGATAAATATGTTTAATATACGAAATCTTAATCAAAATCGTTAGAGCCATTTTTGAGAAAATCAAAATTTTCGAAAAAAGTTCCATGTAATTGGTAGTTGGCGGTGGGGGGATTTTTCTCAAAATCTTCCTGTCGCAAAGTTTTACCGACCTTTCATTTTTGAGTTATGTTCACAGACACACGGACACGGACACGGACACTCGGACGTTTTTGTGAAAATGCTTTTTTTGGATATTGGGAACCCTAAAACATATATTTCCGGTGAAATCTCGGTATCGAATTTTGGGTGGAATGCAATACCTTCTGTATACACTATGTACATGGTGCGTATAGAGAAAGTAATACACACTTGCTCGAAAATTGTGTTTCATAGAGAGCTATATTTCTGCAATGCTAACCTGATAAGATTGGGATTCATATCCTAAAATCTCTTTTTAAAGTATTCAACTGAAATTACATTAATTTCTATGTGAACTACGTCTTTAAACTCAAAGTTTTAGGTAAACTGAAGCAGAACAGTGCTTTGGATTACAATTTCCATGAATTTCTCGACTGCTTGGAAAAAAAAAATCGTCTCGAGAAATGGAAGGACCTTATCGGTTTCAAATTCATTTAAAAAGCATTCTAAAGGGGAAGTTAATTCAAGTGCTTCATAAATGTTTGTGAACTTTAAAGGCATGGTCTTATGGAAAGATAACTTTGAGGGCATAACAAATTACATACCAAAGTTTGCAATTACAATAAAATACACTATAGTATAGTAAGTAGTTTACAACTTGCACAAAATTGTCAAAACGTACCATTTTACTGTATCACAAAGACCTTTGCTTCCTGTCAGCGAGTTTGTTTTGCTTTAGAATGTCTTTATAAATTTTTCTAAGATTTACGAAAGAAATTATTGGTTCCTCACCCCCTTTCTTCTATACTTAACAAGTGGAGATTCAGCTGCTTTTTCGCAATTCTACATTGATCATTCTACCAAGTATTTAATGTTAGGCAGTTTGATTTATTACCCCTACTTATCAGCATGTGTGCATTTGCCTTCTTTATATGTTACTTATATTCTTTATACCTACCCTTAAACACTTCAATATAGCCCTGCATCTAAAAATACAATTGGTTTTTCTAAAATTATAATAAAATTCTCCTTACCTGCTTCTCTCCTGCTGTATTTTAAGCCTCATATGCGTTTTCATCCCTTGCAAATGGTAATACGTGTACTTAGAGATGAGATTTGTGTAAATATTGCATAGATTTACTTAGTATTTAGTATCTATATATTTTGGATAGTGTTTAACGTCCGCTTTTACTACTATGGCAAGGCCAGATGAGGACACTGATGATAATGGGATGAATAGGTAGCACCCGTGGAATGTGATGGCGGGGTGAACCGAAGACCCGAGAAAACCCACCCCTACGCCGCTTTGTCCATCACATATACATGTGTGTATGTATACAGGCTTATTCAAAAAGAAAGAACACACTTCAAACTTCTATTGCTTCCAAACTACAAAAGATAGAATTATGATTCCAACGGTCATGGAGAGAGAAAAGTTTACAACTGAAATAGCGTGCGGGGTAGAAGTTCCAATCATGGCCACATTGGTTTGTTGTATGTCTGTAGTGAAATGGCGGCGACACCTCAAGAGAAATAATTTTGTGTGCTGCAATTAGCAAAGCCAGAGTCCATTGTTGCAGTTCAACGAAAGTATCCCAAAGAAATCCACATCACGAGCAAGCAACCAACGGTATGGAGAGTTCTAAAACATCGTCTGCACCTGAAGACATACAAATTGCATTGAATCCTGACAACCACAACAAACGGTACGAATTGTACATTGGCATGTTAGAAATGTGGAAGGAGATAATTTTACTCAACGATTAATGTTTTCCAATGAATTTTTTCATGCAAGATGGTGCCCCGCTTCATTTCTCTTACCACGTCCGACGTTACTTGAATAACATGTTTGCAGGACGTTGGATTGCGAGAGGAGGAGCAGATCAACTTTATCGCCGGTGGCCTCCCAGGTCTCCAGATCTCACTCCGTGTGATTTTTATCTATGGGGTTACGTAAAAGACCGTGTGTTTATCCCTCCTATGCCTGGCACTCTTCAAGATCTACGACATCGAATTGTTGAAGTTGTTAATTCGATAACTGGAGACCAGCTGCTTCGTGTGTGGCAAGAAATGTGCCACTTTTTTGACATATGTCGTGCAACACACGGTGCTCATATTGAATGCACATTGTAAAAATGTACACTTTTCTCTCTCCATGAACGTTGGAATCATGTTTCAATCTTTTGTATTTTGGAAGCAATAAATATTTGAATATTGTTCTTTCTTTCTTTAATAGCTCTGTATATATATATATATATATATATATATATATATATATATATATTAGGTGGATTGTGAGTTTGATGGTGTGTATTGGTGATATCAGAGTGTCCTTTCTGTTCTGTTCTTGTAGTTTATATATTTGTGTCTGTATTTCCAGTGTTGTGAAGATGTATAAAATAGGCGTAGGTAATACTTTAAATTCAATTATGTTTAGAGAGCATGTACGGTCACCCGATCCATGTTACTGTGCGACGCAATTAATGTATCATTCCGAACTTAATAAATACCGCCGCCGCCACATCTTTAGCTTTCAAAAGCCAACGTGCATAGAAGAAAAACTATCATATGCGAAGGTGTATAAAACATGTAACAAAGTATGGGTTTATAAGGTATTGAAACGTTATAATCCCTTTTTGTGACCGACCAGCTTCTACACATCAAATTCCACCCCAACCTGCACGTGGTGGAATATGCTAGACCGAGCAACCCAGTCAGGTTGAGGTATCCAATCACTTCAGCGAGCTGGTAGGCGAGCTGAAGGGGTGGGGACCCTTTAACGGGTTAGGATGGCCATGCCGGGGGTAACAGGAGTCAAGTCCTTAACGGTTCAACGAAATAATTCTGCGTAGCGGAAGAGACATTCCTATCCGTGTGGGACGGTCCCTGTGCAGACGGCAGCTCCACCAGAGTTTATTTTACCTATCACATATATACTGCACAAGAGAAGGTAACGCATTCCATCAAAAAATTCTGCACTAAAATTTCACTGGAAATACACCTTTATGAAATATATGATAACCAAGAGAATATATTAACTAATGCATTTGATTACCCAAAACGCATTGAAAGTGATGTACTGTCATTACTTTTAAGAAGAAAGAACCCAATATAGATGAATTGACACACTAATTGAAAGTAATTGAAAATGTAACTGAAGGAGCTCAAACATCTAAACTATTAAGTTGCTGTTAGTAACGATTGGGTAAAATTTGTAATACGTAATGCACGTTTTAGTGTTGCAAACAATCTCCTGTAGGCATCTTGTTACAAACCCAAAGTGTTTTATTCATGACCTTCTCTATACAGTCTAAGCTTATAAAAACATATTCTTTATCTAGTTCTTATTAATTTAGATAAACATTGATTGCTCATTTCTACATTTTCCTGTGGGTATTAGAACTATAGAGTAAGCAAAAGCGATATTCAAAGCATTTCAAAGTCGTCAACTATATGATACATTTAAAATAATGTTCTCTTTGCACGAACACGAAAACGGGGAATTAGTAGAGCCTTTAAATGTAGAAAACTATATATTTTTTTAAAATTCAAACACATGACAAAATATCTCAAAATAGTGAGCGCTACAGAAAGTATTTTTCTAAATTTGCGCTTTAACGATCTGCAATGTTGTATCGCACACATTTACTATGTAAAGGCATTCAGGAAAATAGAAGATTTCACAGGTTATTTACAGAAACATCAAGATGTTTGTAATGAAAATAAAGTTAGTAGGTGGTTTTTAGTAAAAATTGTTGTAGCCATTCTTGAGAAAATAAGATAATTGACAAAATATTTGTACCCCATTCTTGGAAATCTTGAACTTAGTATATACTAATATACTAATATACTAATACTAAATTTAGTATTTAATCGACTTTTCGTTTTTAATTATTCTGCTCACAGATAGACAAACACATACATACGTACCGCAAACATTTTTCTTTAAATGCTTTATTTTTATTGAGTTTATAGGAGGCCTCATAGCACATACTTTCTATGATATTTCTACATCAAGTTTATACGTGAAACACACTATAACGCCTCTTTATTTACGTATGTAGTTCAGAATGTAAAACATTGATGTATTCCTTTCACATAATTTTCTGTGCCTATTCTGCAGTAAACTATTGCTACAAATTCGTCCTTTTTCTATCTACGTCATTGTTCTATCTAATAACTGAAAAAAGTCAGCAAAAACTGGATTTTACTAGCAGAAGGAACTAAAGCGATGGTCAATTCTTTCAAAAGCTGGAGACAATGGAATTCTGTTTCTTTTGCATCGCCTGGAGTAAAATACAGACACAAAGGTCCCATTTGAGAAAATTAAGTGAAAAAACAAGTACGTCACGAAAATGATTAACTTCGCAGATAACAAAAGTACAGTTTTGTGTAGGAAGATTTGTTATATTTATTAAGGTTTACTATTTATGAAAAAGTTATCTAGAATGAAGAGTACTTCAGACACTTTCCAGAAAATTCAAGAAATACATTTCATTTCCCTCAAAAAGATCAATCATAATAGTACTTAAAAGAAATCCGTTAGCAGTTTTGGAGGGGCTGAATTTAAATAGGTATCAAGTTGGTATTTAAAGAACTTATCGTTTTTGAGCTTTGCTGTTTACAGACACGGCGCGCGCATGGAGTTTAGTCTGACTTTTCTTTTTTTTTTTACTTTTTCTAGCACGTTGTATATATAATGTACATGTAGCTAATAAAGGTATTGTATTCACCCAAAAGTTCTATGTCGATTTTTCACCGGAAATGTGATATATAATTTGAAATCCCCTAAGTCCCCCAAAGAAAGCATTTTAGAAATAAAGTCCGTGTGTATGTGTGCGTGTTTGTGAAAAATAAAAAACAGTTAATACCACATTTGTATATATGTTTAATAATTTCCATGGATGCAATACGAAGATTTTAAAGAAAATTACCCACCCCAAACTACCGTATATACGAAACAGTTTTTGAAACTTTTTTTTCTAAAAAATGGCTAACGATTTTGAATAAACTGTCGTATATCACATATTTACATCATACATAAAATGTTTATCTTGAATTTTCTGGGAAAAGCTTCTGAGGATCTCTTTATTCTGGATGAATTTTGCTGAACTTTGCCTAACTGATAAACCGTAACAGAAAAAAAAAAACCTCAAAAATATAGATATCGTTAAAACACGCCATTTATATCATAATTCTTCTTGTAGAGTTGACAGTTTTCGAGATATTCTTTGTCATCAGTTTCAACTTTAAATACACTTCTCAAACAGCAAGCTAGCTTTCATCTCTGTTTTGCTGTTGACCATGCAAAGCGGACCAAATTTCCATTGTTTCACAAAATCATTAGCTTTTAAAATATTTGACTAACGCTTTAGCCTAGTGTAATCCCATGTTTCCTTTCTACTTACAAAGAAGCAAGCAATAAGACCAATTCTGATAAGGTTTATCTCGGTTAGCATTTTTAGATAAATGAATAATCTTTGCTAAGAATAGTTTATATGTGAACAGCTAGGGAAAGCCTTGTGAAAGTAACAGATCAGATTTTTTAACTCAGAAATTTAGTATCAGTATAGAAATTTTGGGTAAAATGCAGTATCTTCTCTACTATGTACATTGTACATATGGGCTAGAGAAAGTAAAAATATAATACTTTAAAATAATCTTTTGGGTCTTGAACAACATATGCCAGAAACACGACTTGTGAGTTTACAACTGAGAAATAAGTGGAATAAGTATTGCTATTACTAAGTACTTGGGGTATGAATAGATCGCCTTTGCGCAGAAGTACCGTCAGAATACGGACTAAATCAATATTTGTTGTGGAGTAATTGCACCACTAAGTAATTGGTCTTGCTTCTTTCATCAAAGAAAATTAATGGATCTACCAACTCGGACGTGTTCATTAGTTATAACACTGAAAGGAAATAGCCACCTACTGAGCGTTTAGCCATTGTTTGGTGTACTTTGAAACTGTCTTTTATTCCCCAAGACTATAGTATTTTACCTTAGACGTGTCATTATTTTATATATGGGTAGAGAATGTAGCTTATAAACGACCTATTGCATCAGTTGCTTTCGAAGTTTCTCATAATACGAAGGTTATGGTTCTTCTTTTCTCTGCTTTAAGTCATTAAATCTGTAGTAATACTGGGATGTTGTCCTCCGTGGTGTAGTGGTTAGAATGCTAACCTATAAAACTCAACATTAGTAGTTAAAACCTGGCAAAGAATGGTAGATTTCTTTGGACACAAAAATGCTTAACATGACTTCATTCGGAAGAGAAGTAAAGGCGGTGGTCCCGTGTAATTTTATTTGTACATAAAATAATGCTTATTTTTGCATTTAAAGAAGAAGGCTTTTGTACAAACGTTTCTAGAGTTCGCGTCTTGGTTTCGTCCAACAGCAATCTGTGGGCAACGAGTTGATTCCTTGTCACTATGGCGTATAGTGGCGAACTCACGAATTAGAAACTCAAATCCGATGCTGAAAAAATCTGATGTGTTCTATTCACATTACTTTCTCTACATGTCTGTAACAAAATGTTGTTAGAACGTTTATGCTTCTATTTACTTCGTGCTAATCGAGAAAAAATTAGCAGAAATAGTCTTAATAATTGCTTCCTTAAAAGTAGAAGCGAAATATAGGAATACCCTAGATTAAAGTGATAGTTTAAAGCCTTTGTGTGTGTGGACAGAGTTGACTAATTCCTGTATGAGAAACGTTTGTTTTTTGCTGAAACCAAAAACATGGAATATCTAAAAAGCGATCAACTCCATGAGAAAAATGTAAAAAACATAAATTGTGTTTTAACGTGCTCCATATTTTTGTATAGTAAGTTTTTATCTATTTCACACGGTTTAAGAGCTATGCAAAATTCCGTAAATTTCATCCCGAATAAAGTAAGCTTCGGAGGCTATTCCCAGAAAATTGAAGATATACATTTTATTTGTCAGGTAAATATATTTAATATACGATATTTTAATCAAAATCGTTAGTCATTTTTAAGAAAATCAAAATTTTCGAAAAAAGTTCCATGTAAAGGGTAGTTGGGGGTGGTGGGATTTTCTTTAAAATCTTCGTGTCACATCCTTGGAAGATACCATACTTAAATACCAAGTTTGGTATTTATCGGTCTTTTTGTTTTTGAGCTATGCTGTCCACAGACACAAACACGGACCTTTTTCCCAAACTGCTTTTTTTGGATTCAGGGGACCCAAAAATATATTTCCGGTGAAAACTCGGTATCGAAATTTTGGGTGCCATACAATACCTTCTCTATATACTATGTACATGGCACGTGTAGAGAAAGTAAAAACTTATACTTTTCCCCATACAGGAAGCTGTCAATTCCTGTCCATAAAACAAAGGAACTTCAGACTCATAGCAACCAGCTTTTGACTAGCGCTTTAGCCTATGGTACTCCTTTATTTCGCTTATATTACAAGGAAGCAAGTAATAAGACCATTCTTGCCTAATTTTTGCTCGATTAGCTTGAAGTAAATAGAAGAATAAGCTTATTAACAATAATTTGTTGCATGTGAATGGAACACATAAGATTTTTTAAAGCTGAAACCAATAACAAGGAATATCTGAAAACGATCAATTCCATGAAAAAAAAACTATATATCGAATTGTGTGTTTTAATGTGCTCTACATTGTTAGTGTGGTAAGTTTTTGCGTATCTCTTACGGTTTAGCAGTTATGCAAAATTCCGTAAAATTCATCCAGAATAAGGTAGATTTTAGAGATTATTTCCCGAAAATTCAAGATATACATATTTTTTCAGGTAAATATCTTTAATATACGATATCTTAATCAAAATCGTTAGAGCCATTTTTGGGAGAATCAAAATTTTCGAAAAAAATTCCATGTAAAGGGTAGTTTGGTGTGGGGGGATTTTTCTCAAAATTTTCGCGTCGCATTCTTAGAAGATACTGAACTTGAATACCAAGTTTGGTATTTTACAGACTTTTCGTTTTTGAGTTATCGTGTTTACACACACACACACACACACACACCTTTTTCTGAAAATGCTTTTTTTTTTGGATACAGGGGACCCGAAAACATATATTCCCGGTGAAATCTCTGTATTGAATTTTTGGGTGGAGTGCAATACCTTCTCTATACACTATGCACAGAGATGAAGCTGACGGTTGTAGGATGCTGTAAGTGGAGATTAAAAGCCAAATATTGATATCCGCGTAGGTCGCGGATTTTCGTGGTGGTGGTGGTCCTGGTGCTTGCGGCATTTGTCTTGGCGGCGTCGGCGAGGTGTCTTCCTGCGAGGATGCAGGAGGAGAGCGCTTGGCCGGGGCAACTCAACTTGCCTGTAATGCTTTCTTGCAGCAGTACCCTGAGGAAGCTTAGAAAAGGTTGGTAGATTCAACGAGTTCGGATAACTTCTTTCTTATATTGAAGAAAAATCCCTGGCTGAGTGTCACAAAAGTGTTGCTAGTTTTTTTTTTTTTTTACTTTCTCTACACGTACTATGTACATAGTGTATAGAGAAGGTATTGCACTCCACCCAAAAACTCGATACCGATACTTCACCGGAAATATGTTTTCGGGTCCCCTGTATAAAAAAAAAACATTTCAGAAAAAGCCCGTGTGTGTGTCCGTAAACATGATAACTCAAAGACCAAAAAGTCGGTAAAATACCAAACTTCGTACTAAAGTTTAATAATTGCCAGGGATATGACACGAAGATATGAGAAAAATCCCACACCTCAAACTACCCTTTACATGAAATTTTTTCTGAAATTTTTGATTTTCTGAAAAATGGCTCATAACGATTTTGACTAAAATATCTTACATAAAATATTTACCCGACATATAAAATGTATATCTTGAATTTTCTCGGAATAGCCTCTGAAAACTACTTTATTCTGGTTCTTTTTTACGGAATTTTGCATAGCTGCTAAACCTTAAGGGATGTACAAAATATTACTACACAAAAATATAGAGCATATAAAACACACAATTTATGTTATATACATTTTTTTTCATGGAGTTGATGGGGTTTTAGATTCTCCTTGTTTTTGGTTTCAGCTTTAAAATCATACATAGAAACAAACGAACTTCAGTCACTTAGCAACCAGCTTTTGACTATCACTTTAACCTATGGTACTTCCTATTTCGCTTCAAAATCACAAGGAAGCAAGTAATAAGACTATTTCTGCTATTTTTTTCTTGATTAGTATGAACTAAATAGAAGCTTAAACTTTTTAACAATAATTTGTTGCAGAAATGTAGAGAAATTCATGTGAATGCAACACATCAAATTTTTCTTTTTCCAATTTTCCTAACCTTTTTATTTCGTTTGCTTACCGTCTTCTTTTTCTATTTTTCTCCAATACACACACACACATATATACACAAGGCACAAACATATAAACATCTATGACCAAGGGACACTCGAACCCACGATCCCCTGCGCCACGAATCACCATGGGAACCGGCAGATTTAAGCGCTTCTAATATAAACCTGTCTATATTACAAGAACAAGGAAATAGAGTACTTAAAAGAGCTCGTTGAAGTAATAACCAAAGGGAAAAATTGTGATTGCAGCTTATGTTTTAATTATTGCATAATAGGTACTGCTAATGGTACAGAAATGTTTATGTTGTGGCACAAGTTATGAAAATGCATAGTTCCACTGGTCATTGTTTCTAATTTTTCTAAGTTTGTTTGTTTATATAATTTTATTTCTTCTTGTACCTTGTAATATTCCTGCTTTTATTTTGAGTATATAAAATTATATATTCTGCAAATTGACTCAAGATATCTTTCCAACAACAGAAATGTCATTCAGCTGAGATATAACAACTTCCTTTACTCGCATTCTTGGCAAACGAAAGTTCCACTTATATTAAATGGTTACTCTGAAAAGGTTGCTTGCGGGTTGAGAGATATACAAAGTGAGAGGAGCTGATATAATTATAATTTCAAGTTCTAAAGTTTTCTGAATGCGACAGGCCAATGTGCCTTTTCTACATTGATATGCCCGCAGCCAAGTGGTGTCCTTATTCTTGTATCCTGTGATAGGCAATGACGTTTCATTCGAGTTTTGTATAATCGGAGAATTCAAAAACTATGTGTTTAAGTTGTGTAAAAGTTAAGACTATTTTCTATGTTTTACCTACTTTCAAATTCTTCAAAAAAATCACATGGAACACATATCTATATGTGTATTTTAAATTAATTTCTAAATAATACTAGGTTTAATTCTGGTTGTGTATAAATACATTTATAGCTTATATTTAATAACATTAAGTTAAATAAAACCCCAGTTTGAAACAGTTTTATTTATAAAATCTACTTTTTAAAACTGTTAGAGTAAATTACATAGGTAATTTTATAACGTATTTAGTCCGAAAAATCCGAGCCCTGACCATAATGCACTACCACTCTTTAGGAAGAAAATGTATGAAGAAAAAAAGTGAAAAGAAGATGTTTTGACATCAAATTAAAAATGTGTAGCTATGTATGCTCATGTGTGTAACTAGACTATCAAATAATAATGATAATGATAATAATGATGATAATGATGATAATGATGATAATGATGATAATGATGATAATGATGATAATGATGATAATGATGATAATGATAATGATGATAATGATGATAATGATGATAATGATGATAATGATAATGATGATAATGATGATAATGATAATGCTGATAATGCTGATGCTGATGATAATGAGAATAATAATAATAATAATAATAATAATAATAATAATAATAATAATAATAATAATAATAATAATAATAATAATAATAATAATAATAATAATCAGCCGATATGAGGTGAAGTTGTGTGAAAGGAAGAATCTCTTGAAAAAGTAATGGATTAGAAGGATTGTGTAAGAGTGCATTAAAGGTAAAACTTTATTTTTGATTAAGCTAATCCTTAGCCTAAAGATGTAACATAAAATAAGAGTAACAAGTAGAGCTCGGTCCGGGGTCGCGAAATTGACGGGTCGATGTTCGGTGCACCTGTGATGGACTAGGCGTGATCTCTACATCCCGTTTCCAAACGTGCTGCATTGCTCACTGCCTTGCTTCGTTCAGTTCTTAATAGTAGATAAACCAGGGAGCACTGAAAGAGAGCGCAGATCAAAAATGTCGAAAATACTACTAAACAAGCTAAACAACCATATTTTGAGAGACAGGAGGAGAGCCTTTTCTTCCGACATGGTAAAGATGCAGCTTGTAATTCACTACAATGCATTCTAGATAAGTTTGATATATGTTTACTATATTTTCAATGCTTTGCATATTATCCTGAATTTTCTGTATCAGGCTTTATAATTTTATTTGTGAAAGTACAACTCGTTTTTATTTTCTCGCCATACTATGAAATAATTATTTTACTGTGTTACTTTATGGATTAGAACGATACATATGTCAATTCATGTAATGAGCTACTTTTGGAGCAGATAATACTTCAACGTGTGCATGTTTACGCTACAAACCTCTCTCACTATCCTCTCTTTATATCGCTGACTGCTCTGTGTTCTTCGGAACCCAAAACCGAGCTCTAGTATTGATATAAAGCATCATAGCACACCGATTACTATGGTGAATCGGATACACCTATTTCTAAGAAAAATTAAATAAAACAGAACCGTCGTGATGAAATATAAACGCTGGTCTTTGCGTTGTTACATTATATTCTGCGGTCCTTCTGAATATGCACTTAGAAACTTAATCCACAAAGGTAAAGGAAATGCTAAACGAATAAAAGTAATTAAGTTTTTTTTAATTTAATTCACATGTTTAAACGTCACGGTAGGTACTGTAACTCAATTTGAGGCTACTTATATAAGCGTGTAGAATGATCAAAGTTTATATGAAACTGTTTTCCCGAGCCTTAACGTTCGTTAACAGCTCCATCAACAAGTACTTTAGATCACAATAAGATTATTGGGGCGCTTTGCGTACCTTAATCCTTTACTAATTGCTTTTTCCAATTTATTAGGCTGCTGGATCCCTAGGGAGGTGTTTCCTCTAAGCTTCGCTCCACACGTAGCTCTTATACTGTTAATCATTCACAAATCCCAAGCAAATGAACCAGTCACACTGTACAGGTATAAAACTGCACGCAAACTAATCACTGTTGCCCACTGAACTGAAATCAATGCCTTTCGATCAACGACACTTACGTAGCCGGCATTTAACCTTCAAATTTAACTACTGGACACTTTGGTCTACACTAACTTAAATTAGGTAAATGTTGCAGTAGCTCTTCCGAATCAATTTCACAAAAAAAAAAAAAAAAAAAGAAAAAAAAAAAGAAAGAAAGAAAGAAAAAAAAACATCGGCATTAAAACTTAACAGAATATAGTACTTTGAAAGAAGTGAATTTGTTTCATCAAATGATATTAAAATGGAAATTCAACTTGAGGAAGCGATTAATAATGCTGTAGATAATTAGATTACAGTTTTAACCTTTAAATGATGCATTTCTCTAAGATTATTATATTCAATGTCATTTAATACCTACAAGTACAGACACATAATGTAGGAGGTGAATAAGTGCAAATAAGGTTTTATTTAGTAGAGAACAATGAGTATAACATATGTCTCAACTTGTCTACTAATAGCACTGTTCATAAATGAAACACAAGTTTCAGGGACTAATGTGTTTTAAACGGCCTCACGTTATGTTTCTGCCGCGTATACATACATATCCTGACGGCCAAATAAGCCTTTAATACAACTCGCACACCGCCGACCTCCATTCACGCGATTCATTGCGAGAAAACGGTGGACCGATCCAGTCGCAAACTTTACACAATGATTGACTTTACAAATGCTGAATTAACAGCCTTTCATTCAGTTTACGCCGCAACAGGGCAGTCTGCCAATGCTGCGAGTGATCATGGGCGATTTCTAACATATATAAACATACAAAGAAATATTAAAGTCACGATTTATTTGTAAACATCTTAGTATTTTAGTAAAACAACTTAGAGTTATTTCCCCCCCCCTATTTAGACCTTGCAGCGTTACACCCCCACAGATGAATATTATATCATCCACAGTAAGGGAGGTTACAGAGTACCCAGATTTAATCACTGACAGAATAGCATGTGCCCTGATGTATAAGAACCAGAATAACATTAATAACACAAACTCTCCAGGTTACTATTGGCAATATAAACCAAAATATTAATAGTATACATATTATGTCTGTTTCTCTGGTTGACTATACCTATAGAGATGTGGGATAGTAATTACCCCTTCACTACGCATCCTAGGGGTAGAACTTTAGAGGTAAAAGCTGATTCCACCTGCAAGAAAGAAGCAGGTGACCTCAGAGCTAGAGGTGTAGGAGATCGTACTAGTATGGAGAATAATCAGCAGGTATAAATAAATACACAAGGGTACGAGGAGATATGGGGCTATTACTATCAAGAGATAAAAGTATGGTTAGGGATGTAAAACCCAAACTCCATTTAACACTCACATGAACACTGTGAATCTTATAGTTAAGACCTTCTATATAAAATTATATCCGTTCGATGGACTTCGGTCAGGAGTACGTCCTATGACAGCAGCTTAGATAAAAAGGCCCTGTCACCTAGTCATTGGAGCCTTTATGATACAACCCATTCTTATGCCAGTATTGCTTTAGCAGGACACACTATGTTAGCATTTCGGCATCTTGGCACTAATATCGATTGCTGAAACTTTGGCAACAATACCTGTTGCTAAATGAAATACAATGTATTCAAAATAACCATATCAGGCATCCTAAAATATGTGTACTAACATAATATTGATACTGCATTCAAGGCTTTAACTGCAAATTGTTAACTATACACAGAGGCAAGTATAAAAAATTAAAGACAGTGGCTGCATTAAATTAAGCTAAATATTTTTGTAATTGGCACAACTTAATTGCTAAATTTATTTGTAATTGTAATGAACTAAAATTCAAAGCTATTTAACACAGCTACGATTATTAAAAATCATTAAAGTGGTGGCTATATTAAATTAAGGAAATCTTATAATTCTCACAGCTTAATTGTCAAATTATAATTGTAAAGAAGCGACATTCAAAACTTGAATGTAAATTGTTCCAGGCTTTCCATACATCACAGACCAGGTAATAAAGTTTTCCTTACGTACGAAAAAAATAAAAAAAAAGTTAAGTATTCCATTCACTTTCTCCACATATCTCTAACAAATAAATATTAAAAAGCTTATGCTTCTATTTATTTCATTCTAATCGAGAAAACTTAGTAGAAATAGTCATATAATTTGCTTTCTTGTAAGTAGAAGCGAAATAATGGAGTAACATTTGTTAGTGGTAATCAAAAACTGGTTGCTATGTGACTGAAGTTCCTTTGTTTGTATGTATGGACAGGAGTTGACAAATTCCTGTATGAGAAAGGTATAATCTTAAAGCTGAAACCAAAAACAAAGAATATCTAAAAAAAAAAAAAGATCAACTCCACGAAAAAAATGTATAAATGTATATAAATTGTGTGCTTAAACGTGCTCTACATTTTTTGTGTGGTAAGTTTTTGTGCATCTCTTGCGGTTTAGCAGTTATGCAAAATTCCTTAAAATTCATCCAGAATAAAGTCTTCAAAGGCTATTCCCAGAAAATTCAAGATATATATTTTATTTGTCAGGTATATGTCTGTAATATGCGATATTTTAATCAAAACCGTTAGAAACTTTTGAGAAAATCAAAATTTTTGGAAAAAGTTCCATGTAAAGGGTGGTTGGGTGTGGGGGTTCTTGAAAATCTTCGTGCCACATCCTTGGAAGATACCAAACTGAAATACCAACGGTCTTTTCGGTTTTGAGCTGTGCTGTCCACGGGCACAGACACAAACACAGCCGGTCCCCATGGCCGCGCTCGCCAAGGCTTTGGTGCTTCGTAGCGCTGGGGATCGTGGGTTCGAGTCCCGCCTTGGGCATGGGTGTTATATGTTTGTGTTTATGTTTGTGTTGTGTCCCGATCAGACTCCGGTACCGTATTAAAAAAAAAAAGACACAAAACGCACATTGACCTTTTTCTAAAAAAACTTTTTTTCGATTCAGGGGGACCAAAATTCCGGTGAAATCTCGGTATCTAATTTTTGGGTGGAATGCAGTACCTTCTCTATGCACTATGTATATAATACGTGGAGAGAAAGTAAACTCATATTTTTGTAATTGCCAAATTGTAATTGTGATTATAATATAGCAAAATTCAAAGATTGAATGGAAATTGTCAACTACACACACAACAATTATGAAAATCCATTAAAGTCAGTTGTCCAAATTGTAAGGAAGCAAACTTCAAAGCTGGAACATAAACTGACTACTCACAGCAACGAATACTTAAAAAAAAAAACAGTAATGTCAGTGGTAACGTTCAATTAATCAAAATCTTAAATTACAACACCTTAATTGTCAAATTTTAATCGTCATGAAACAATATTCAAAACTTGTCAACCAAACACAGCAATGATTTTGAACAGTTATTAACGCAGTGGTTGCATTAAATTAAGGAAAACTGTTGTCTAATCGTCACAGCTTAAGTGTCAAATTGCAAAGAAGTGAAATTCAAAACTTGAATGTAATTTGTTCCTTGGCCATAACAGACTTTCTAAACACCACAGGCCAGGCAATAAAGATTTACTTGCAGACGAAAAGAAGGAAAAACGAAGTTTACAAGCAAGAAACGAACAAACGGAGTCACGTAATAAACATTCAGTTAGTTCCTGAAGAATTTCAGTATTACAGATTATGGTCACACAAAAATGATCGATAATTATACTTCGGCCACTCTAAAAAAATAAAACTAAGTGGCGATTGATTGACTTTGTATTTCTGATGACTATTTCTAAGGTTTTACTTGTCGGAAAGTTTTTTTTTTATAATAGACAAATTCGCGTGCATGCTGGAACACTTGGTATTTACCCAATAACTATTTTTTATATAAACTAGCATTATATAAATAATAAATTACTTTATAATGTTCTGAAATATTTCTCTGGCCAAGTACTACCACAATAGAAATTTAGAAACATAAATTTATATACACACACTAAGTTAAACGGATTCGAACCTAACCTCACGCTAAATTTGAAAACCACCGGACTCAGTGGTTTCGCCCACAAAAACGGATACTTGCATACTCCTCCAACCGGTGAATTATTTCTACGGGTTCTCACGACGCGGTAATCCTGCCAAGAGCGACATATGACGTTCTTGCATACCAATAGTGATAAGAGTCTTCCGCTAGCAATGAAACCAAGCTTTTTCATCATAAACCTAATATTTCAGCATAAACCTACACATTATAAACCATTATTATTCATATATTACTCGTTTATGCCTAATTATTTGGTAAATATCAGTCATATACGCAAGATATCAACCGTTCCAATATTCACCGAATTTGTGTATACTAAAAAAACAAGCTTTCCGTCACATAAAACCTCAGAAATACAAAGACAATCAATCACACTTAAGTTTTATTCAATTTTTGAGCGGCCAAAGTACTGCATAAATATCAAAAGTCAGAAATGGCACACAGATAATTAGTTTTATGAATTCACTACATCGAATACTGCTAATAACTAAAAACTTGGAACAAAGAGTCCAAAGTAGAATATAAAGATTTAACTCGAGTAGGAGTCGCCAAATAACTAAGGATAAAAATAAATACACTACAGATGTCAGCAACTTGGATTATATTGACAACTTAGAATCAGGTACATGTTAAGTTAAAGCAAGGCGTTCTTGGTATACTCGTTTATAAGTGCGGGCAGAAATCACGCAGATAAAACGATCGCTAACGGCGACCACATTCGCCCCAAGAGAAACTGTCCCATTCAATACTTTGTGCCGTGGTTGTGTTTTGCATTATAACATTTCGGCCCCACCTTCAAAAGAAGGGAAATACGCTATTAGCAGAAATCACACAACAATTTCCTACTTTGTTTTAAGAAAGATACTTGCGCTAATAATATCGTTGGTAATTATGCATAAAAATCGAGTGAAATTAAGAGCCAATAAACGGACCTTGTATTTGTGATGAGGATTTCAAAGATTTTATTTGTTGGTAAAGTTTGGCTTTTACTTTCTCTACACGTATTATATACATAGTGTATTCTATTCGAAATTTCAATGGAAATACACGTTTTAGAGTCCCTGTAACAGAAAAAAAAGCATTTTTGGAAAAAATGTCCGTGTGTGTGTTCGAGAACCAGTGAACACGGTAACTCAAAACCGAAAAGTCGGTGCAATACATAACTTGGTATTTAAGTTTAATATCTTCCAGGGATGCTACATGAAGCTTTTGGGAAAATATCCCCTCTCCGCAAATTAACTTTTACATGGGGAAACATTTCGAAAATTTTGATTGTCTCAAAACTGGCTAATGATTTTGTTTAAAATACCGTATATTAAGGATTTTTGCAAAGCAAATAAAGTGTATATCCTGAATTTTGTGGGAGTAGCCTCTAAAGACCTTTATTCGGAATGATTTTGCTGAATTTTGCGTATCTGGTAAACCGTAAGATATGGGAAGAAACTTGTAAAGAAATGAAGATCACTTTAAAACAATTTATGTGATATACGTTTATTCGTGGAATTAAACTTTTGAGATTTTATTCGTTATTTTGTTCAGATTTTAAATACTTTAAACTTCACTGTCTCACACGGAAAGTTGTAAAATAGAAGCATTAATTTGTTGAAGAGATGTAGAGAAAATTATGTGAATGGAACACATCCGATTTTTTTGGACACGGGGGACCCCAAAACATATTTCCGGTGAAATCCCGGCATCGATTATTTATAAACACCATGTGCATAGTACGTGTAGCGAAAAAGCTTGACCGAAAATAAAATCTTTGAAATAGTCATAAAAATCTAATGTGTTCCATTTACAAGACTTTATCTACATCTCTGCAACAAATTATAGTTAAAAAGCTTATTATTATATTTACTGCTTGCTAATTTAGAAAAATTGGCAGAAATGGTCTTATTACATGCTTCCTTGCAAGGAAAAGGCAAATAAGGGAGTACCATAGCTTAAAGTGATGGTCAAATGCTAGTTGCTATGTATGTGACTGAAGTTCCTTTGTTTGTATGGACAGGAGTTGACAAATTCCTGTATGAAAAAATGAGTTTTTCACAACTAAAACCAAAAACAAGGAATATCTAAAAATCGATCAACTCAAGGAAAAACATATATATGTGTGTTTTAACGTGCTCTACATGTTTGTGTTGTAAGTTTTTGTCCATCGCTTATGGTTTAGCAGTTATGCAAAATTCCGTAAAATTCATCCGGAATAAAGTAATCTTTAGTGCCTATTCCCAGAAAATTCAAGACATACATTTTATTTGTTAGGTTAATATGTATAATATTTGACATTTTAATCAAAATCGTTACAGCCATTTTTAAGAAAATCAAAATTTTCAAAAAATGTTCCATGTAAAGGGTAGTTTGGGTGGGGGATTTTCTTCAAGTTTGGTATTTAACGGTCTCTTCGATTTTGAGCTATGCTGTCCACAGACACACACTCGAACCTTTTTGTAAAAATGCTTTTTCTGGATTCAGGGGAACCCAAAACGTATATTTCCGCTATAATCTCGGTATCGAATTTTTGGGTGCAATAAAATACGGTCTCTATACACTATATACACTATATACTAGTACGCGTAGAGAAAGTAAAAATACAAAATCATTCAATCGCACTTAGATTCATTGTACTTTTTGAGCGGCCGAAGTTGTGCATAGTAAGCATATCGTTACTTAAGCATTTCATGAAACTAAGGAATGACTACCCAGAATAAACTCGCCAAATAAAGAGTAATTTTGGCTAACTCGGAGCGAATTTAAATGTATTATAATTCTTAACAGACGAAGCACACGAGCTGTAACCCAAGGGCTCAAAAATATTATACATACTTTCAATCTCCTTCTACTCACCTCCTAGAAGTCGATCACAAAGCGAAAATCTATGCAACGTTGAAGCACACAAAGCACTCTTATATGACGAGTTAACCACGACCACAATTTTTCTCTCTCCAACTCCAAATGCCTTTCCTTGAACCTCGCACGTTCGACACCTCAGAGAGCCCTGACCGCGCGGGCAGTGGCCAATCAGGGACTAAGGAGGAACAGTGCGTTCGAAAACCGAAGAAAACATGCAAGGAGAGTTAAAATCTGGAGCCGAAGCATACAAATGTCTCATCCTTCTGGGGTAAAAAAATAGAACATATCGCCAGATATAATTTAAGCGCTGTCTAATGTGCCTATATATTTTACTGTGGAGGCATTTGATAATGGTTTGATAATTAACGAAAGGTAACAGTATACCCAGGAGCGCTCTGCAAGTTTATTAGAGAACTTGGTTAGCAAGCTGTTGTACGTAGGATAGATAAGGGAACGTTTACTTGTGGTCTGTGATTATGTTTACTTCACATTAGTACAGCAAGGAATATATTAAAATATTAGTACCGAGACCAGCATTTACCCTCCAATTTTATTATCTTCTACAGATAAGTTACTTCATTGTTCTCTGTAGCCAAAGAAAAGGTTGTTTAGTAGCTATTGGGCTGGAAACCGTAAGTAAACTCAATGAGTTGGCACCTAGTAGGTTCGATTCTCGGCCACCACGCATTCTGTTATTTTCATGGGTTTCCCGGGTCGTTAGGAAAATGCTGGACTAGTTTGTTATATCCTGCCCCGCCATATTGTTCCATTAATCTTTCATCCATCCTTCACCCCATTTGTGGAAATGTCGGTAATGATGTTTCGCTACAATGCGAGAGGGAAAAAGATGCTCATTATAATCCAATTTCTCTGCCCTAGGCTGGTCGTCGGAGCACACGTACCATCCTCTTCAGGAGGGGGGATGTTGGACCCTATAGTTCTGCCTGTCCCACTAGTGGGATGTAGGGATCTTATCTTTGATGTGCCGTAATTCCTGTCTCCGGCCGCCCGGTCGTTCCTCACAGCTTCATCCTCCCGGGGGCGCCCCTATGTAGGGATTAGTACTAATCCTGGTTATGGCATTACATTTTTGCCCTAGGGCAAACATCTGGCCACGGTGTATAAGGTGGCAGCAATCCATGTAGTGGCTATGATTTACCTTTTTGCCTGTCTCCGTGGCTGCGCTCGCAAAAGTGCCTCCTTTTGGTGCTTCGTGGCGCAGGGGATCGTGGGTTCGAATCCCGTCATGGGCATGGGTGTTTATTAATGTGTGAATATGTGCATTTGGAATAAAAAAGTAAAAGGGAATACAGCTGTGAAGTCCCGTCAAGCCTCCGGAACTGTGTTTTTATATATAAAAAATTCACGCACAAGACATTAACCCGCCTAGTCGCGAGTTCGAATCTCGCTTAGGGTGAGCTACCAGATAAGTTTTTTTTGTTTTTTTTTTCTTCCTTATCCTGAGAAGTCGAATGTCGAGTGACTTTAAGTTCCATTGACTGAAGTCATTTGAGCATATTTCACCAATTTCATTCATCGTCCTACCAGGTTAAAGGACTTTAAGGTACAAAAAAAATCGGATTTGCTCAATTCACTTTCTCGACATCTTTGCAACAAATTATTGTTAAAAAGCTTACGCTTCTATTTACTTAATGCTAATCGAGAAACAATTAGCACAAATAGCGTTATTAATTGCTTCCTTGTAAGCAGAAGTGAAGTAAGGGAGTACCATAGGTTAAAGTGATAGTCAAAAGCTAGTTGCCATGTGATTGAAGTTCCTTTGTTTGTATGGACAGGAGTTGGTAAATTCCTGTATGAGAAAAGTATAAGTTTTTCAAAGCTGAAACCAAAATCAAGGAATATATAAAAAACGATCAACTCCAAGAAAAAATTTGTTTTACTTAAATTGTGTGTTTTAACGTGCTCTACAATTTTTGTGTAGTAAGTTTTTGTCCATCTCTTACGGTTTAGCAGTTATTCGAAATTCAGAGACTATTCATAGAAAATTCAAAATGTGCATTTTATTTGTCAGGTAAATGCCTTTAATATATGATATTTTAAACAAAATCGTTAGAGTCATTTTTGAGAAAATCGAAATTTTCGAAAAAAGTTCCATTTAAGGGTAGTTTGGTGTGTGGTAATTTTTCTCTAAATCTACGTGTCGCATCCCTGGAAGATACTAAACTTAAATACCAAGTTTGGTATTTTGCCGACCTTTCGTTTTTGAGTTATCGTGTTCACACACACACACACACACGGATCTTTTTGTGAAAATGCTTTTTTTGGATATAGGGGACCCTAAAACATATATTTCCGGTGAAATCTCGGTGTCGAATTTTTGGGTGGAGTGCAATACCTTCTCTATACACTATGTACATAGTAAGTGTAGAGAAAGTAAAAGCACCAAGGATATGGCTCAACAAATATGCCTGGCCTCGATAGGTAAAGTCAGATTGAAAAATTCAATGACATAGCCGGGATTTAAACCACGGATCTCCCCATCTCTAGCCGGCTGCTCTGCTACTATAGCAACATACCGGCATAACATTGAATCTTCTAAATGACTCGCATGTTTCCCGGTAAACCACAAGGTGTTCTTAAATTATTTTGAGATGACAACCCCAATGGCGAATTACAATGTTGTAAGTACTTAAGTCTCAGGATTTATATTGGATTAATCCAATACCAATTGACTACACTATAAATCAATTCAATGGAATGCAATGTCATGGTAACTCAATGTTAGCGCAACCGGCAAGAGATCGAGAAATCCGTGGTTCAAATCCCGGCTATGGTATTGAATTTTTCAGTCTGACTTTACCTATCCACAATATTTTTTGCAATCCTAGCATTAAAAGGTAGGACATAAATATATCACAGTTTTGCATCCATAGCTGACAAAGCGAGTGTCTTTATACCTCTTAATGAGTCATCAGCTTCTCTTTCTGGATTTTTTTAACCTGTTAGGTGAGATATTCGTTGGTCGGTGGTGGGCAGTAGCCTTCAAGGGCTCATACCTGTACCATAATGGTTTCGCTTCGCACTAACAGGGGTATTAGGGTGCCATCCAGTCTAATTTCTTTTCATCATCTCTACTCGATATACACATACAGCCTTCTTTCACACTATGCGATTCTGCTCCGCGACAAGCAGATAGCATTGGAGTGCCGTACGCCTTGCTGTTTCACTATCTGTGGATAGAAGTAGCGTAATTGCAATTACCATCTATTTTTAGTTTTAGTGTTGTTTTAGACTGTAGATGGAATTTGGGGTTACGGTATTTAATATCCAATAAAGAATTTATCAAAAATAAAGAAAGAAAAACCAGATTAATCGGCTTATGGGATTAAATGCCGACCACAGACGTTACCGCCTGTGCCATTCCTCTCCATATTTTCCTGAATCTCATCTATTACTACCTGGCGTGTTGAAGCGATAAGAAAGACAGCCATTTTGCATGCATTCCTTTCCTGGGAGAGAAGAGGACAGGAAGAGGGCAGTGTTACGGACAACACAGCATAATAATATTCCTTAAATATTCTATACTCAGTAATGTACAAAATATGTTTACATAATTACTGCCCAGAGAAGAAAGGAATATCACAAAAAGATTCCGTCTACTGTCTATAAACCACAGAAAAATTGGAATGTCGATGTTACGTGTTACTGTTACAAATGATGTTGAATAGTCTGTGTATAACGGTAGGAAAACGTTAATAGTATTTTAGTACACAGTAAATTCAGCGACACAAGCTCAGCCAGCAGCTCTAGGCTCTGAACTCAGCAGGACGCACGTTTAATGGATTCGTAATCCGCCCAACCAATATCTTGAGTCCTGACAAACGCTTATGCGGGGAGAGGGATTTAGCGCTGACGTCACAGTGTCGCTTCCAACCAAACATTTCGTGTGGAAAGTGACCAGTGAGCGACATCTTTCACGTTGCCTTGAATCATTTTCTTCAGTGGAAAATAAGCTTTCTAGACATTTCATTCCTTATGAAAAGATTAAGACACTTATATTGAAGTATGTACCAAAACATCAAGTCAACTACATTTTTCATTTCTCTACACGTACTACTTAATGTATAGAGAAGGTATTGCATTTCATCCAAAAATTCGATACCGAAATTTCACCGGAAATAGGCGTTTTGGTGTCTCCTGTATCCAAAAAATGCATTTTACAGAAAGGTTCCGTGTGTGTGTGTGTGTGTGTGTGTGTGTGTGTGTGTGTGTGTGTGCGGGTGAACACGATAGCTCAAAACCGAAAGAAGGTAAAATACGAAACTTGGTACATAAGTTTAATGTGTTTCAGGGATGCGACACGACCCAAAAATACCCTCAGTATGGAAAAGTTCTCGAAAATTTTGATCTTCTCAAAAATGACTCTGAACGATTTTGATCAAAATACAGTACATTAAAGACATTTATATGGCAAATAAAATGTATATCTTGCATTTTCTGGGAATAGCCTCTAAAGACCTCTTTATTCTGAATGAATCTTGTGTAACTGGTAAACCGCAAGAGATAGACAAATACTTATTACACAAAAAATGTAGATCAACCTCAAAACACAAACTTTACTTCATATACGTTTTTATTTCGTGGAAATAACAATTCCCTGTTATCTGTTTCATATTTAAAATACTTAAACGTTTCATACACGGCAGGTTATAAAGTTCTGGCCATACATGGACACGGATTTCAACCACATGGCAACTAGGTTTTAAAATACTTAACTACTCTTTTAATCTAATGTATTCTCTTATTTCCCTTCTACTTAGAAGGAAGCAAGTAATTAAGACAATTTCTGCTAACGTTTATCGGGATTATCATAAAAGAACAGAAGAATGTGCTCTTTAGCAATAATTTGTTACAGCGATGTAGAGAAAGTCATGTGAATGGAACACATCAGCTTTTTAAGTTATCACTTTCTTCGTCAAGTACCTGTTTTTGTTTGTGTAGACACCAATTTAATTGCAGTTGTGGTATGATATCAGCAACAGTGAGCTGTACAACTAACCCTTCCTCCTATACACATATATACCTACACATCTGGTATATAGGATGATTCAAATATAGTTTTACAAAGTTTGGGAACAGGTTTCTTACATAAAAACAAGAAAAAAAGTTATATAAACATATGTCCCAAAACCCTTTGTTCAAAATTCAGCTTTTTGTGAGGTATTTCACACAAACACCACTTATAGAAATGGTCCCCTTACGTTTAAACTCCCATGTACTCGTCGAAGTATGGAATGTCAATTACAATCACTCGGTGTCGTATAACTTCGCAGGCTTACATGACACGTAGATTAAGTGTTTCTTTATTCGGGATGTCCACTGCATGTCCACCAATAGTTTAAGGGGCCCCCAAACATAACTATCCGAATGATTGAGGTCAGGGGAATGTGCAGAACATTGAACTGGACCTCCTCTACCTATCCATTTGTCATGCAAGATACCAGCCAGTGCATCTCGAACAATAAGACCAAAATGTGCTAGAACATAATACATAAACCAAATGTTTGTTCTTGTTTGAGAGACACATTTTCTAATAAATCTGGGAGAGTGTGCTGAATGAAGTCTCTGTAGACAGCACTTGTAAGGTGTGCTGGGGGAATGTATTACACATCTGAAAAATGATAAAAACTAACAAGCACCCATTACAACAGAAGGCCAATTCCGCAGGGTAAAATAGATGCAAATCTTTTATGAATGAGTGCATAAATAAATGAAGTTATTAGGTTGGTCCCGGAAAGCCGTTGAAGATGACTTTCATTAAAAATCTGATGTGTTACACTCACATGACTTTCTCTAGCTGTTCTACAAACTTCATACATAAGATTCTTCTTCTCTCTGCACCTTGCTAATCGTGGTACTCATTAGCACAATCTTCTTATTATTTAGTTCCGTATAAGTAGGAAGAAAATAAAGGAATACATTAGGCTAAACCAATAGTCAAATGTTTTAAAAGCTGTCGTTGTATCGCACATCTCTCATTACAAATCGCTTCTTTTCTTGGCCAGGAATAGAAAAATCTGATGTGTACCATTCACATTACTTTCTCTATATCCCTGCAACAAATAATTCTTAAAAGCTTATACTTCTATTTACTTTATGCTAATCAGACAAAAATAGCAGAAATAGTCTAATTACTCGCTTCCTTGTAAGTAGAAGCGAAATAAAGGACAACCGTAGGTTAAAGTGATAGTCAAAAGCTGGTTGCTATGTCAATGAAGTTCCTTTGTCCATATGGATAGGAGTTGACAAGTTCCTGTATGAGAAAAGTATACGTTTTTCATAGCAGAAACCAAAAATAAGGAATGTCGCAAAAACGACGAACTCCACGAAAAAATGTATATAACGTAAATTGTGTGTTTTAATGTGCTATACAATTTTTGTGTAGTAAATTTTTGTCCATCTCTTGCGGTTTAGCAGTTATTCAAAATTTAGTAAAATTCATCCAGAATAAACTACTCTTCAGAGGCTATTCCCAGAAAATTCAAGATATATATTTTATTTGCCAGGTAAATATGTTTAATATACGAAATTTGAATCAAAATCGTTAGAGCCATTTTTGAGAAAATCAATATTTTCGAAAAAAGTTCCATGTAAAGGGTAGTTGGGGTTGGGGGGATTTTTTTCAAAATCCTCGTGTCACATCCTTGGAAAATACTAAACTTAAATACCAAGTTTGGTATTTTACCGACTTTTCTTTTTTGAGTTATCGTGTTCTCAGACACACCACACGGACACACACACACACACACGGACCTTTTTGTGAAAATTCCTTTTTTGGATATTGGGGACCCTAAAACATGTATTTCCGGTGAAATCTCGGTATCGAATGTTTTGGTGGAGTGCAATACTTTCTCTACACACTATGTACATAGTGAGTATGGAGAAAGTAACAAAAGAAAAATGGACACTCCCGTCTGAGAAAAGTATAAGTACTTCACAACTGAAACTAATAACAATGAATACCTCGAAAACGGTAAGCTCCACGAGAAAAATGTATATGACATAACTTGTGTATTTTAACAAGATCTAAATTTTTTGTACAGTAAGCTTTTGTCTATCTCTTACGGTTTACTAGTTATGCCAAAATAAGCAAAATTCATCCAGAATAAACAGGTCTTCAGAAGCTATTCCCAGAAAGTTCAAGATATATACATTTTATTTTTTAGGTAAATATCTTTAATGTTTGATATTTTTATCAAAATCGTTAAAGCCATTTTTAAGAAAATCAAAATTTCCATGTAAAGGGTGCTTTGGGGTGGGGGAATTTTTCTCAAAATCTTCTTGTCGCATCCCTGGAAGATACTAAACTTAAATACCAAGTATGGTATTTTAGTTACCTTTCGCTTCTGAGTCATCGTGTTCACAGACACACGGATACACGGGCACACACACACACACACACACACACGCGCGGACCTTTTCCTGAAAATGCCTTTTATGGATACAGGGGGTCCTAAAACATGTATTTCCGGTGAAATGTCGGTATCGAATTTTTTGGTGGAATACAATACTGCTCTATCCCTATGTACATTGTACATATGGGGCTAGAGAAAGTACAAATTTGATAACGCAAAAAGGAAGAGCTTTAGAGCTGTTTATATGAACCTTTTTTCTTGCTTTGATGTCAGAAATGCATCCCTAAATGTCGTAAAATTAGTTTGGAATCACCCTGCATGTACTTCAGGTATCTCGCTAGCTTAGTATTAGACGTTCATATCTTCGATACAAAGAACTACCAACAATCTACTTCGATTTTACTTCCTGCTTCTTTAAAATACATCTTTATTTAAACTATTCAATTCCCAAGACTCTTTCACTTTCTCTTTCACCTATAGTTAGTAGGAAGTATTGTATTTCACTCAAAAATTCTACATCGAGAGTTTAGCAGAAAACTGTTTTTTTGAAGCTCCTGAAACTATTTTCTTAAAAAAAATGTCCGTGTGAATGTTTGTTTTTTCTATGTGTCTGAAGAACATAACTTAAAAATATAAAGTTAGTTAAATATCAAACCTTTGTATTTTCCTATACAGGCAGAGAGCATATTTAAATATGATATATTAATGATTAAAGAAAATAAACACAATTATGCATAAAATAATTTTCTCTTATGGCAAAATACACCAACCATAACCATAAATATAGCATAGAGGAAAGTTTACTTGAAAACAAATAATGTTCCAATAGAACGCCTGTTAATGTGCATAGTGTACAGAGAAGGTATTGCAGTTCACCCAAAAATTCGATACCGAGATTTCACTGGAAATATATGTTTTAGGGTCCCCTTTAACTAAAAACAAAACATTTTCGGAAAAAGGTCAGTGTGTGTGTGTCTGTGTGTCCGTGTGTCCGTGTGACTGAACACGGTAAGTCAAAAACGAAAATTTGGTAAAATACCAATCTTGGTATTTAAGTTTGGCATTCTCCAGGGATGCGACATGAAGATTTTGAGAAAAACTTCCCTACCCCCAACTTTTTTCAAAATTTTTGATTATCTCAAAAATGGCTCTAACGATTTTGATTAAAATTTCGTATATTAAACATATTTACCTGACAAATAAAATGTATATCTTGAATTTTCTGGGAATAACCTCTGAAGAGTACTTTATTCTAGATGAATTTTACGGGATTTTGAATAACTGCTAAACTGTAAGAGATGGACAAAAACTTACTGCACGAAAAATGTAGAGCTGGTTAAAGCACACCATTTATGCTATATACATTTTTTTCGTAGAGTTCGCCGTTTTTAGATATTCCTTGTTTTTGGTTTCTGCTATGAAAAACTTTCATACCGGAATTTGTCAATTGCTGTCCATACAAACAAAGGAACTTCTGTGAATAGCAACCAGCTTTGGACTATCACTTTAACCTATGGTACTGTCTTATTTCGCTCCTACTTACAAGGAAGCAAGTAATAAGGCTATCTCTGCTAATTTGTTCTGATTAGCATGAGGTAAATAGAAGTATAAGCTTTTTAAGAATAATTTGTCGCCGAGATGTAGAGAAGGTCATGTGAATGGTACACATAAGATTTTTTATATTTGGTCAGTGGCATCACTTGCTTATATTCATGCTTTTTCGTGTTCAAGAATCTTATGACATTGCCTATTATATATTTTCTGTCATTTATTGAATTTTAGTGCTTTGGTATTAATTCTAAAATCCACCAATCAGAAAGATGAGTGACTTAATTGTATTTTCACACAAACCGTATGTTGGCCAGGAGATGGATAGGTAGAGTCAGACTGAAAAATTCAATGTCATAGCCGGGATTTGAACCACGTATCTCCCGGTGTTAGCCGTTATTCTACAACAGAGCTACCATGGCAATATGTCGGGATGACATTAAATTGTGATTTACCGGGAACATGGAGTCCTATCCAATTCCGGTCCTATACACTGCTGGTGTAAAAAAAAGCAATTCAAATCAATACTAATTGACCATAATATTTGGCAATACTATAAATTGGGACTTACAGTACTTACGCCATTGGGGTATGTCACCTCAAAATAACTTGAGGTCCCTTGTGGTTTACGGAGAAGCATGCGAGTAGGTTGAAGAATTTAATGCTGTGCCAGCATATTGCAATCGTAGCTCGGTGGTACAAACCGGGAGATCCATGGCTCAAAGCTCTGCTATGGCATTGAATTTTTCAGTCTGACTTTATCTACAATGAATGATGTTTATAGTCCTAATAAGATTCAATGAACATCCACTAGATACAGTAACAAAACGTTCTTTATATTTTGTACCAGTATATACTGTGAAGAGGTGTTTTGAAGATAAAGTTTGCAAACAAATACAGATGTTAAATTTAACTATGATATTTCCAATAATGGATAGTAACATTGTCATAAAATAAACATTTCGAAGTTGGGTATGAACACTAACAATTCCTTGGTCAAACATGGACACACTCTTTCCGATAATGTTTTGCATCATCCATACACAAAGCCAAAATTTAAAGTTAGCTCCGAGTCTTTTAATGACAATAAGTACCGATAGTGATTTTTGCTTTCTCCATACGCACTATGTACATAGTGTATAGAGAAAGTATTGCACTCCACCAAAAATTCGATACCGAGATTTCACCGGAAATATATGTTTTAGGGTCCCCAATATCCAAAAAAAGCATTTTCACAAAAAGGTCCGTGTGTCCGTGTGCCCGTGTGTCCATGTGTCCGTGTGTCCGTGTGTCCGTCTGTCTGTTAACACGATAACTCAAAAACGAAAAGTCGATAAAATACTAAACTTGGTATTTAAGTTTAGTATCTTCCAGGGATGCGACACGAAGATTTCTAGAAAAATCCCCCCACCCCCAACTACCCTTTACATGGAACTTTTTTCGAAAATTTTGATTTTATCAAAAATGGCTCTAACGATTTTGATTAAAATTTCGGATATTAAACATATTTACCTGACAAATGAAATGTATATCTTGAATTTTCTGGGAATAGCCTCTGAAGAGTAGTTTATTCTGGATGAATTTTACTAAATTTTGAATAACTGCTAAATCGTAAGAGATGGACAAAAACTTACTACACAAAAAGGTAGAGCACATTAAAACACACAATTTATGTTATATACATTTTTTTCGTGGAGTTCGTTGTTTTTGTGAGATTCTTTATTTTTGGTTTCTGCTATGAAAAACGTTTACTTTTCTCATACTGGAACTTGTCAACTCCTATCCATATAAACAATGGAACTTCATTGACATAGCAACCAGCTTTTGACTATCACTTTAACCTACGGTTCTCCATTATTTCGCTTCTACTTACAAGGATGCGAGTAATAAGACTATTTCTGCTAATTTTTTCTGATTAGCATAAAATAAATAGAAGTATAAGCTTTTTAAGAATTATTTGTTGCAGGGATATGGAGAAAGTCATGTGAATGGTACACATCAGATTTTTCGAAATATTGCTCAAATTTTTTAAAATACACGATTAAATTTTGAAAATCAAAGGTTTTGAAGAGTACGAAAAATACTTATTTTCCTAAACTAATTAGCGGTAATATAAAAATATGACAGGCAGATCTATTTGTAAGCTCATTTTGTAGAACTGGATATTTTATGCAAATGTGTTTAAAAATTCAGTACGTAAGCTTATTTTAGTAAAGCAATAAATTTAGACAATACAAATATTATTTCAATAACGGTATAAGCTATAATGTTCATTCATAACTGTTGTAATGTCTGGAATAAATTTCAATAAAACATATTATATACTGTGAATTTTTCAACTTTCAATAATATATCTTATATACTGTGAATTTTTCAAATTTCAATAAAATATCTTATATACTGTGAATTTTTCTAATTTCAATAAAATATCTTATATACTGTGAATTTTTCAAAGTTCACAGATGCATTACTTATTATCTGTTCATAAATAGCCGACATTAATTAGATGAGATCTCAATTTTTCACATTTAGGCTCGCAACCTGCTCGGCAGTGTCTAATATACAGGGGTAATATTTTGAATGTTTTAGATCACGTCCTTATTGGTTTCTTTCATTATGATATATTTGGGTTTAATAGTTGGTATGAGTAAAAGTGAGACGCTTCTTATGGGACGCCAGTAGCGGGAAATGTGACACGCGGTGAGTTTTGAGACGTGTTTCGTTAATTTCCGATGAAGAACAATTGCCTTGAGTTAGATCGCTTCCAGCGTCTCATACACGGACCACGATAAGTTTTTTTTTCCTTTGAAGCTTTAAAAGCAAAACATAATTTTGGTTTAAAAATGTTTTATTATTGAACTATTAAAACATGTAATGCTATTTATGCGTAAACTGTTCAAGAATGTATTATTGTCTCTTTAGAAAATCCTATTACACCATTTATGATTCTATTTATACTGTCAAAATGGAGGAGGAATCGATGCATTTTATTCAGTTTCGCGGATGTTTTAAAAATTATTTAATGAAACCGTAATTGTCAGAAAGATCTGTTGTGCACCATTCCCTTCAACAAATTGTTCTTAAAAAGCCTATACTTCCATTTACTTCATGCTCATAAAAAAATTAGCAGAAATAGTCTTATTCCTTGCTTCGTTGTAAGTAGGAGCGAAATAAGTGACTATCATAGATTAAAGTGATAGTAAAAAACTGGTTGCTATGACACTGAAGTTCCTTTGTTTGTATAGACAGGAGGTGACAAATTCCTGTATGAGAAAAGTATAAGTTTTTCACTGCAGAAACCAAAAACAAGGAATGTCTCAAAAACGATTAACTCCACGAAAAAAATGTATATAACATAGATTGTGTGTTTTAACGTGCACTACATTTCTCGTGTATTAAGTTTTGTCCCTCTCTTGCGGTTTGGCAGTTATTTAAAATTCCGTAAAATTCGTCCAGATTAAAGTACTCTTCAGAGGCTATTCCCAGAAAATTCGAAATATACATTTTATTTGTCAGGTAAATATACGATATTTTAATCAAAAGCGTTAGAGCCATTTTTGAGAAAATCAAACTTTTCGAAAAAGTTCCATGTAAGGGGTAGTTGGGGGTGGGGGGACTTTTCTCAAAATCTCTGGAAGATACTAAACTTAAATACCGAGTTTGATATTTTACCGACTTTTCGTTTTTGAGTTATCGTGTTCACAGGCGCACGGACACACGGACACACGGACCTTTTTCCGAAAATGCTTTTTTAGTTAAAGGGGCCCTAAAACTTATATTTCCGGTGGAATCTCTGTATCGAATTTTTGGGTGTGAATTTTTTAGTGCGTATAGAGAAAGTAAAAATAGAAACAAAATTCTACAAGTAATTACCGTAATTAAACAATATTTAAGAAAAGGTTTGTAATTTGGATTATAATGATAATCAATTTTTTTTAGAAAAATAAGCAATATGTAAAGCAGAATAAAACAAAAAGGCAAAATACTTTAGAAAGGACAGCAAGCGTATAGATTCGAAAGAATAGCTAAGGAAGTCCTTGGACCTCATAGAAAAAACAAATGCTTTGAAAACAGTGAAAGCTAAAAATATAACATTAAAAGTGTATTATTTTACATAGGTATCGATTATATTCAGTTACTTTTACATAAAAATGCTCTATAAAAGTTCCTCTGCGTTTCGGGCTACAACAACCTATTTTACTGTAGGAAATCATAATAAAGTTAACAGTTCACTTATATGTAGGTTTTCTATTTGTATTTATATCGATGAAAATGGCAATTTTAAAGCACTTGTAATAACTTAATAGAAGTTCAATGGCCTCTACTTACTATAATACCTATAGACCCTGTTAAATATAATATTTTAATATTGTTTTTACTATAAATGCGTATTCGTGTAATCACTGTTGTAAATCTCTGTATTATTCTTTCTATATTTTATTGCCCCGTCTCCCTAATATACCTGCTTCCTGTCCATCGTCATCATCATCAATCATCCTTATGTTTTTTCTCAAATAAAGATATAAAATAAAAAGTAAAAAAAATATATATATATATTTTAATTAATATATTAATTAATATTGCTGGGACCCCGGTGTTGTATTTCCTTTTCTTTTCTTTCTTTTTCCTAAAATTTCCATTGTTTCGCTGTTGGATTACCCTTTTCTTTTTCTTTTCCTACACATACACACACACACATTTACAAACATACAAACACCCATACCCAAGGCGGGACTGGAATCCACGATCCCCTGTACCACGAAGTACCAAAGCAGAGCCACTTTAGTGAGTGCCGCCATGGGAACAGGTGATAATCTCTGCTCAGTAAGTCTGTGCTCTACTCATTGCACCAACACACAGCTCTACGTCCACGACCATCAGCAATATAGGCCGCTCTTCTTGGTCTTCCTCTGGACCACAGGAATTTCGTAATCATCTTCCTGGAAATACTTATTATGCAGAACCATACAACATACTATAAAGGTACTCTGTGGCTAATCTTACTTTTATTTAAGTTTTGGAAAGCTATATTTTGACTGGCTGAAATATCTTTGCATTTTAACACGTGCAGTGGCATGATACATAAGGTTCGTCCTTAACCATCTTCGCTAAGGAATAACGAGTTCATATTATTATTATTATTATTATTATTAATAAGAATTTATTTACTTATTTATTAATCATAATAAAACTTTAGACGCCATTTTCTCTATAAATTCTTCCTCCCTGTCATCAGTTAAATTTCCGGGCATCCGTATCGAAACTGGCTTGGGTTGGCAGACTCATATAGACTAGGTACTTATGAAGTAAAATAATTAAAAGCTTATTTTTATTGAGGTCACTTAAACGTATTGTCTCCCGTTGTACTCTTGTTACAGTGTATTATGCTCACGTTCATAAGTACTTAAGTTATGATACTCTGTCATGTGGTAATCATACCTCTGCCGGTCAGTTATTTATTCTTCAGAAGAACTCTGTATCATATTTGAAGTTTCACCAAGCACGCACTGTAAGCCACTTTTTATGCAACTTGGTATACTGACATTGCCTTCAATGTTTGTTCTGGATTCCCTGCTATTGTTAAAAAGAATATCAACCTTCTCTCAATATGTTCTACTGTCCATAATTATCCCGCTCGAAAATGCTCTGATATTTATATTAACAAATGTAAATATAGTAAAACTCTTAACAATTTCTCATATATGTTAGTTAAGCTTTACAACACTGTACCTCAGAAAATCAAGATTGTTCCTTTCTTAAACTTTATGTGGAGGAACAGAACAACCTTGAAGGCAAATCCTCTTTATAGTATTTCAAAATATATGACATTTTAAGTATATTCTTGTAATATTATGGTATGTAGTGATGTTTAATTAGTTTTTATTCTCACACGACGCCAACTATGTATGTTTTATACTTAATTACTGAAAATGAATACCTATGTAATAATGATGATAGTAATAATAATAATAATACAATAATAGTAATAATACTATTTCGGCAGATATTGGAATTTTATTCACGTAAAGAACACGTTATTTCGCATCAACACTCGTGAACAACTCCTTTACCGGTAACGTTTTAGTCTACATGCTATTTCGAATTCTTGAATGAGTATAATTCAAAGCTATAATTGCATCAGGCCACTGGTCAGGTAACGTAGAGTTGCCTTGCTGCTTTAATTATTTGAATTCAGTAGGATTTGCCAGAAATTTGATCCAATTAAATGTTCGTACCCTTATGCAGTTACAACAAACAAACTTTCCAAAATGTTTTGTGTTCTGAACTCTGAAAGGCTCCTGTATCTTCTACGAAGCCACACTGAAGCCCTGAATTTATTACCTGCCACAATAATATTCTAGCCCGCTGGTTAGTGTGGTGGTGCCTCACTTCAAAAGGTCATGAATTCGATCTCGCTAAGGGTGAATGAATAAGTGTATTTATTTATATAACAATATCATACATAGAATTTCAATAATTGCACGGGTCCACAGACCGTACGTGCTTTTGTAATACACACTAAAAGCAATATTAAAACAAAAAATAACAACACAGAATTAAAAGAGTAAACACGAAAATAAAAAGACAAAGGCAATACACAATCAAAAGCAACATTAAAACAACAATAAAGAATTAAGAGTAAACCCGAAATTAAAAATACAAAGATATTGAAATATATCAATTTAAATTTACAGCACAGAGTACACATTCATAAATGCACCCTCTTATAATAATTACACTTAAAAGAAATATATACACAATATATAAAACCATAACACAACAGTGACCTAAGTATGACATAATAAATATGTATGTAAAACATTGTAGTAACTTTTGTTTAGTTGATCTTATTCCTCCCCTCTCTATTAGCCGCCTCCTCAGATATCAGCTGTCTTGCCTTAAGTATAAATTTAACTAGCCCGTCCATGCTTTCCATGCCTGCCAGTAGCGTCCAACATGCTTCTAGCCCTACATTTGCTGTGGTAAAGAATCGCGGTAAATATTTTTCACGCCATTCCTCCGTACACCTACATCTTGCCAGGGTAAGGGTGAGTTACCCGGATGAGATGTTTTCGGGGTTTTCCCTTATCCTGAGAAGACGAATGTCAGGTAACTTTAAGCTCCGTGGACCCCGAGAACATTTCACCTATTTCATTCATTGTCCGACATGACCAACTAAGTTAAAGGACGTTAAGAAAAAAAAAAAAATCTGACTGTCTCTGTGGTAGGGAGATCAGCGTTCTGGCATCTCACCCAAAGGCAATGGGTTGCTGACTGAGGCCCGGAATTTTCCTTTCACTAAAATCCCCACAGAATCAGTAAGTGTGCATGTGAGAGTGAATGTGAGTATGTGTTGAATAGTATGAAACTTAAAAATCTGGTGCAGGTATTCCATTCTCATAATTTTCTCTACATTCATACAAAAGTTATTGTTAAAAAGCTTATGCTTCTATTTACTTCATGCTAATCGAGAAACAATTACCACAAATAGTCTCATTACTTGCTTCCTTAAGTAGAAGCGAAATAAGGGAGTACCATAGGTTAAAGTGATAGTCAAAAGTGTTGATGTGGGATGACTGAAGTTCCTTTGTTTGTATAGACAGCAGTTGACAAATTCCCGTATGAGAAAAGTGTAAGTATTTTAAAGCTGAAATCAAATACAAACAATACCTCAAAAACGATCAACTCCACGATAAAATGTATATAACACAAATCGTATGTTTTAACGAGCTGTGCATTTTCAGTTAATTTAGTCTTTGGGTGTCTCTTACGGTTTACTAGTTATGCAAAATTCCGTAAAATTTATCCAGGATAAAATAGTCTTAGAGGTTATTCCCAGAAAATTCAAGATATACATTTTATTTGTCAGGTAAATATTTTAATATACGATATTTTAATAAACATGTTAGAGTTATTTTTGAGAAAATCAGCATTTTCGAAAAAGTTCCATGTAAAGGGTAGTTGGGGTTGGAGGGATTTTCTTGAAAATCTTAGTGTCGTATCCTTGGCAAATGCCAAACTTAAATATCAAGCTTGCAGTTTTCAAGCTATGCTGTCCATAGACACGCACACATGGCCCTTTTTCTAAAAATGTTTTTTTTTAATTCAGGAAGACCCAAAACATGTATTTTCGGTGAAATCTCGTATCGAATTTTTGGGTGCATTATAATACCTTCTCTATACACTGTTTATAATACGTGTAGAGAAAGTAAACAGAACGTTAAGAAACCTTACAGTTCAGCGGGGAAACAACAGCAGTTGTTTCTAAAGCAAAACTCCCTACATGCCACAGAAGTTAAATGAGCCTACGTACATTAAAAGAATCTGATGTGTTTCATTCACATGATTCTCTCTACATCTCTATAACGAATTACTGTTAAATAGCTTATCCTTCTATCCACTTCATGCTAATCCAAATAAGCATTACTAGAAATTGTCCTTATTACTTAGTTCCTTGTAAGTATAAGGGAAACAATCTAATTTGTTACATTCACATGGTGTCCTCTAGCTGTTCGGCAAACAAAGCTTTTATTCATAACTTTAGTATTTTATTCTTATCATGCTAAAATCAAGATAAACATATGCAGAATTAATCTTATTACTTGTTTCCTTGTAAACAGAAGGGAAATATGAAAATTCACGGAGTAAAGCGATAATCTCGTCCTTTAAAAGCCGGTCACTATGTGAAACAACTGAAATTCCAATCTCTTTGCTTACCAGGAGTTAACAAACGTTTGAGAAAAGTTTGTGGCTTAAAATTGAAACTAATAATCTGGAATATCTCGAAAACGGTTAACTACACAAAAAATATATATGACAGAAATTATGTATTTTAATGAGATCTACATTTTTTGTGTAGTAAGTTTTGTATATGTCTTACGGCTTGCCATTTATATATAAGTCATCCAGAATGAAGAATTCTTCAGAGGCTATTCCCAGAAAATTCAAGATATACATTTTATTTGTCATTAAAACATTTTATACATAAGATATTTTAATCAAAATCGTTAGAGCCATTTTTGAGAAAATCAAACATTTTGAAAAATGTTCCATGTAAAGCATAAAGCTCCCTCTTATTTGGGGAAGAAAACGCTGTAAAAGCCACTGCAAATATTGTTCTAATATTTAGTTTGTTATTGTTTAATTCATAGAATCCCTCCTGGTTTAATAAAGCTTCCTTCTGCGCTCAGAAGACACTAAAACTTTACCAAATTTGTCTATAATTTATTGCACGAATCTGCGTCTCGCGTGTTTTCTGTTTTCTGCTTTTTACACATACACACACATATACACAAACATATAACACCCATGCCCAAGGCGGGATTCGAACCCACGATCCCCTGCACTACGAAGCACAAAAGCGAGACGCCTTGGCAGACGCGTCATGAAAGTAAGACGCGGCCACTAGTTATTCATTTCCAAACCTGAGAAGGTAAGTGAGAGAGACGTTGAGCCGATCAAATCAACTTGAGTCATCGGGTTGTATTCATACGAAAGTGAGACACATCTCGCAAACTGAAAATTTTAAGACACGTCTCACTTTTATTCATATCACCCACGTAGTCAAGCCGTTCGAGGCTGCATTTTCAAGTTTTAAACATATAAGTATGTATATGTACTTATATAAGTTACTAGCAGCGCAGCTGCTTGACAAGCGGGAAATCTGGGTTCGACTCCCAGTACCTGGACCGGGATGAATTCAGCCTCATGAAGTGTCACTGAGAGTCAGCTGAAAAATTCATAGCATGTTGCCATGTTAGCTCAGTGGATGAGCAACCGGCTAGAGACCGGGAGATCCATGGTTCAAATCCCGGCTATGGCATTGAATTTTTCAGTCTGACTCTACCTATCCAATGTCCATGGTGTTGTGCACATATGAAAGTGAATGTGAGCTGAATTATTTTCGGTGTATTGAGTTTTCCTCAAAGTAAATTGCTGAGACACGGATATATAATTGGATACCTGCAGAGTGTTTGTCCAAGTTTAAATCTGAAACTAAGGAGAGCAGCTGACCTGTTTTTATGTGAAATATTAAGGTAACCTAAGTTGAATGGATCTTTGGTTTCTAAGTGTTTTTTGAAAAACGAATATGAGGAGATCGGAGACCATTAGGCCGTAGCGAGCCGCAGCGAAAGGCAAGTTCCTCTGCTTTCAAGATTTCGCCGAGGTTAGGCTTCCAATAAGGGGTAAAAATCTGATCTGCTCCATTCGCATGACTTTCTCTACCTCTATGTAACAAATTATTGTTAATAAGCTTATTCTTCTATCTACTTCATGATACTTGAAACATTAGCAGAAATGGCTTTATTACTTAGTTCCTTATAGGTAGAAGATTAATAAGGCGATACACTAAGCTAAAGCGACAGTAAAATGCTTTAAAATGTGGTTGCTATAGTATACAAATCCGATTCCTTGCGTGGTCATGTGTTGACAAGTTCCCGTATGGAAAAGGTACTACGAATTCTAATACTGAAATTAATAACAAGGAATATCTTAAAAACGGTCAAATCCAGGAATAAAAAGTGCATATAACATAAATTGTGTGTTTAAACGAGTTGTACATGTTTTATGTATTACGTTTTTTTTTTCTATCTCTTACGGTTTACTATTTACGCAAAATTCCGCAAAACTCATTCAGATGTCTTCAGAGGCTATTCCCAAAAAATTCAATATAAACATTCTATTTGTCATGTAAATATCTTTAGTACACAATATTTTAATCAAACTCGTTAGGGCCATTTTTGAATTTTTTTTTTTTTAAATATTTGCATATAAAGGGTAGTTGGGAGTGGGGAGATTTTCTTGAAAATCTTCGTGTCGCATCCAAGTTTGGTATTTAACGCACCTTTCGCTTTTGAACCATGCTGTCCACACACTAGCACGGAACTTTTTCTAATAATGGTTTTTTTTTTTTTGATTCAAGGGGTCCCAAAACTTGTATTTCCTGTGAAATCTCGGTATCGAATTTTTGTATGCAATATAATGACTTCTCTATACACTATGTACTTAGTACGAGTATAGAAAATAAAAATGGAGTTTGCGAAAACTATTCCTAAGCATTTTTGAAAAAGCAATAAAAATGTGAGTTTTTTGTAGACAAAAACAGTATGAAATTCATTCTGTAGTCACAGTAAACATTTTCCAAACATTGTGACAACTAATATATTTCAAAACAAAACGGGATATAAATATATAAATAAAGCACTAAAAGAAGCATAGCACTTTCATTCGTGATGAATTAAGAAAAAAATAAACAAGCAGACACAGAGAGGCTCAGAAAAAAGGCGCCTGACTGACGAACACTCTATACTGTTAATCATTAGGTTTCTTTGTAATCTTTGGGACCGATAGAATTGGATGCAGCGCATGAAGACCTCGGTGGTATGCAGCTGGCTGTAGTGCTGTGGGCAAGAGAGGACGAATACTTCAACTTAAGGCGTATGTTTATATGCAGACTGCAGCCAATGCAGCTGGCTGTAGTGTTGTGTGCAAGAGAGGACGCATACTTCAACTTAAGTCATATGTTTATATGCAGACTGCAGTCAATGCAGCTGGCTGTAGTGTTGTGTGCAAGAGAGGACGAATACTTCAACTTAAGGCGTATGTTTATATGCAGACTGCAGCCAATGCAGCTGGCTGTAGTTTTGTGGGCAAGAGAGGACGAATACTTCAACTTAAGGCGTATGTTTATATGCAGACTGCAGCCAATGCAGCTGGCTGTAGTTTTGTGGGCAAGACAGGACGAATACTTCAACTTAAGGCGTATGTTTATATGTAGACTGCAGTCAATGCAGCTGGCTGTAGTGTTGTGGGCAAGAGAGGACGAATACTTCAACTTAAGGCGTATGTTTATATGCAGACTGCAGCCAATGCAGCTGGCTGTAGTGTTGTGTGCAAGAGAGGACGCATACTTCAACTTAAGTCATATGTTTATATGCAGACTGCAGCCAATGCAGCTGGCTGTAGTTTTGTGGGCAAGACAGGACGAATACTTCAACTTAAGGCATATGTTTATATGCAGACTGCAGTCAATGCAGCTGGCTGTAGTGTTGTGTGCAAGAGAGGACAAATGCTTCAACTTAAGTCATATGTTTATATGCAGACTGCACTCAAATCATGGTATCAGTCTAAAAGATCAGAACTATCAGCAACTATTTGAACTTCTCAGGTTTTTAAGCTGGGCTTTCTAATGCCATTTTGCATATAATTTAGTGTAACTGAATGTCCTATTTCTAACCTTTAAAAAACATAGATGTATGAAATAGATTCCGTGACAAGCACTGTTATTACTACAGTCAAAACTGTTTCTTAAAAATAGATTATATAATGCATGATTTTATTGTAGAATAAGGAATTCAAGCCACTAGGTTTATGACAACACAACCCGTCTTGAGTTTTTAAATAGTTCACGAAAACTTAATCACCTCAGCATCGCATTCCTTTACTTCCTCTATGCATACTATATATATATAATGCATATAGAAGGTATTCTACTCTAGAAAAAAAATCGATACCGAGTTTCAACGGAAATACATGTTTTGACACCTCCTGAATAAAAAAAAAATTTTTAGGAAAATGGTCAGTGTGTGTATGTGTGTCTGTGTAGACAGCATAGCCCAAAACCGTTAAATATAAAACTTAGTATTTAAGTTTAATATCTCCTAAGGATGCGACACAAAAATTTAAAAAAAAAACCATCCCCAAACTACCCTTTGGAAGCGTTTTCAAAATAATGTAAATAAAGTTATTTACATTAGAAATAAAATGCATATTTTGAGTTTTCTGTAAATAGATTCTGAGGATTTCTTTATTCTGGTTCAAACTTGCTGAATTTTGCATAGCTGTCAAACAGTAAGAGATACACAAAGGTTTACTAAACAACATGTAGAGCTCGTTAAAACATACAATTTATGTTTTTTTGTTTTGTTTTTGCTTGTTTTGTTTTGTTTTTGGTATGGCTCACCGTTTTTGAGATATTATTTGTTATTGGTTTCAGTTTTAAAATACTTATACCTTTCTAATAGGAGAATTTTCAACTCCTGTCCATACAAACAAAGGACTTTCAATCACAAAACAACCAGATTTTAAAAGAATTGAACTGACTCGCATGTTTCCCGGTAAACCACATTGTGATCTCAAAGTATTCTAATTGTTTGTTTGTCTTTGTTTCACACAAACCGTGTGTAGGACAGAAGATGTGTAGGTAGTCAGACTGAAAAGTGCAATGCCATAGCCGGGATTTGAATCGCGGATCTCCCGATCTCTAGCCGGTTGCTCTGCCACTGAGCTACCATAGCATGATTTAATGGGAAACATGCGAATCAGTTAAAAATTCAATGCTATGCCGACATATTGTCATAGTAGCTCAGTGGTAAAGACCGGGAGATCCGTGGTTCAAATTCCGGCTAAGGCATTGAATTTCTACCTATCCCAGCGTGTGTGAAAAAAACTATTAAATCAATAGCTTTTAAAAGAGTTAATTATCGCTTTAGCCTAAAGTATCCCTTATTTCCCTCCTACTTAGAAGGAACATGTAATAATACCATTTCTGCTAATATTTATCTCCATTTACATGAAGTGTATAGATAGACGAATGAGCTTTTGAAGAATAATTTTTACAGGGATATAGAGAAAGTCATGTGAATGGAACACATATTTTTCAAGGAATGTTTACAAAAGTATGAATGAAACACTTTTAATCAAATAATGTAAATAAAATGTATTATAAAACTTATTAACAAAAATTAATTTTCGTGATGTTGGAAAAAATAAATAAATCAGAGAAACACAAAAATACCTGAAGGTCACAATATGATAATTAGTATTTATTAAGTTTATAATAATAAAATATTTACATTGCACAGTCTCATGGGTCGGGTAAATGCTGTCTAAAAATATTTGGATTTAAAATATTACCTACAAATATATTTTACATATTTTCACAATATTAGAATTTTTTTGGTAGTGTTTTACGCCCGCTTTTACTGCTCTGGCACCGCAGGCGATGACACTGATGAAGGTGGAGCCCCTGTGGAATGAGATGGCGGGGGAAACCGGAGAACCCGAAAGAAACCCGCCCCTGCGCCGCTTTGTCCACCACAAATATCACATGCGGTCGCTTAGGATCGAACCCGGGTCGTCTAGGTGAGAGGCGAGTGTTCTGACCACTCGGCCACTGCGCGGCCAACACTAGAAATACACACTCAGACACATATACATATAGAACAACAGACCAATAAAAGAAAGAACACTGATATCACAAATACACACACTCGCACTCACAACTACACCCATGTATTCACACATAGACTAGTAGATTACTCAAACACCCAAAATGTCTATACAATATTTACACAGATATCCTATCTCTTAGTGCACGTACTTCCATTAAAATGTGCCCAGGCTTGACCAGTTTCGGCTGTTTGGAATCAAGTTCCAGCATGCTGTTTCTCATCTGTTTAAAGCTAAAAATACGATACTTCGGCAATAATCCTTTCCTAACATCCTCCATCTGCACGCAATCTGCCAAAATATGCGTCCCCGCATAATGAGCAAATCCTCCTACCAACTTCTTCAACTACATTAAAAGTTTACCACCCTCCCATCCTGAGCTACGCTATCCTCATATCTAATTTAAAATACTTTTTTTTTTTTTTTTTGCCCCGCACAATTTTCATTTGCTTTTGTAGCTCCATTAACGATGTTTTTCTTCATTCCGAGTCTGTTTCCTCCTGTTATATCGTATAGTCGTCTTATTAATTGGTAGGGGAAGTACTGCATTCAATCCAAAATTCGATACTGATATTTCAAAGGAAAATCACGGTTTGAGACTACCCGAATAATAAAAAATCTTATGTGTACCATTCACATAACTTTCTCTATATCCCTGTAACAAATTATTCTTAAAAAGCTTATACTTCTATTTACTTTATGCTAATCAGAAAAAATGAGCAGAAATAGCCTTATTACTTGCTTCCATGTAAGTAGAAGCGAAATAAGGGACTACCATAGGTTAAAATGATAGTCAAATGCTGGCTGCTATGTCAATGAAGTTCCTTTATTTATATGGATAGGAGTTGACAGGTTCCTGTATGAGAAAAGTATAAGTTTTTCATAGCAGAAATCAAAAATAAGGAATGTCTCAAAAACGACGAACTCAGGAAAAAAATGTATATAACATAAATTGTGCGTTTTAACGTGGTCTACATTTTTGTGTAATAAGTTTTTGCCCAACTCTTACTGTTTAGCAGTAAAATTCATCCAGAATAAACTACTCTTCAGGGGCTATTCCCAGAGAATTCAAGACATACATTTTATTTGTCAGGTAAATATCTTTAATATACGAAATTTTAATCAAAATCGTTAGAGCCATTTTTGAGAAAATAAAAATTTTCGAAAAAAGTTCCATGTAAAGGGTAGTTTGGGGTGGGGGGATTTTTCTCAAAATCTTCGTGTCGTATCCCTGGAACATACTAAACTTAAATACCAAGTTTGGTATTTTACCGACTTTTCGTTTTTGAGTTATCGTGTTCACAGATACACGGACACACGGACATACTGACACACGGACACACGGATACACACACATAGGGACCTTTTTGTGAAAATGTTTTTTTGGATATTGGGGACCCTAAAACATATATTTCCGGTGAAATCTCGGTATCGAATTTTTGGGTGGAGTGCAATACCTTCTCTATCTACTAGTGCGTGTATGTGCCTGCGAACATAGCTCCAAGACGAAAAGTCGATTACGTACCAAACTTGGTATTTATATTCAGTATTTTTCAAGGATGCGACACGGAGATTTTAATAAAAATCACCCACTCAAAACTACCAGTTATATGGAATATATAATTTTTTTTTGAGGGAAGGAATTTTAATTTTATCAGAAAATGATTTCATTTTAAATACCAATTTTGATGCAATACAGACTTCCCTGGCCTACTTAAATTTAATGACAGAGAAAGCAAAAATATCAACCGTTGTGATTTCATATTGGCTTCATCTACAGCGTATATAATTAACCGTTTATTCACAACAGACTTGGCAACTTTTTCCTATGATGGTAACTCGGAAAGCACAATATTTGCAATAGCCTCACATGTTATGTTTCCTATAACAAGTGGTACGTACGTAAGCTTTCCCAATCACTATGTAAATCAAACAGCAAAAAAAGTGTGCTGGAAACACTCTAACGCAGCACTCACTGTGTGTAAACTTTGTGATACGCAGATGTTAACAAAAAGCTTGTTTATTGCCTCTATTTTAGATGAGAGCTTGCACAACATGCATATTGAGAGCCTTGTTTATTTGTTGCATTGGTCTCTGAGGTTGTAAGAATTGGGTTCAGATCAGAATTTTAAACACTGGATAGCTTTAAGTCAAGATTTTGACTGCTGTTTGAGTGCCATACTTGATTTTAAGTTTTTCAAACACCATTTAAACAGGTATGTGTAATTCATTTGCAAAACGTGTTATATCCATGTAAACAAAAGTTTGGCAAATGATGAAAAATGTATTCCAGGTTCTACACATCAAACTGAAATGTAATTTCTGTTCCAAAACGTTTCTAATGCCTTTTTGAAAGCAATTTTAATGACATAAAAGCATAAATCTGGTTCGAAAGGAAGTATATAAAAGTAATTAAAAGTGTTTGGAACTAACACATTTTGCAATGTAAGTTGGGCATTTAATTTAAAGGTTTTTAATTATAATATGAGTAACAGTTTTATTTATATTTGCATACAAAAGTGTGATGCATGATGGGAAAAACACAGTTAACAGCAATTATTTCATTCAAACAAAATGAAATATGGTCACTGAAAAAATACCAGGAAAATGCCATCTTGACCCCGAAGATAATAACTGTATTCTGAGGAAAAAGAATTTAAAGAAGTCTTTATTATTGCAATTCTTGGGGAATTCATCAATTCATCAAAATCATATTTACTGTCTTCTACAGCATTTTATTCATTAGCTGCATCTGAGATATATGGAAACTTAGTCTTTCTTCACATTCCCATTCTTCAGGAAAATGCAGTGCTAACAATCTGCAAACATCGTTCAGTTTTGCGTTTTTAAGTGTAACTACTTTTTCAAATTTATTGGTTGAATGCCAGTTACCTGTTTGCCCCTCTTACATATTTCTTTTGGTTGTCCTAAATCCGTATTTTTGTTGGGCTCATCATGAAATAGCAGATCACCATCTCTTGACCGGGACTGAGTAATCCGTTTTGATGTTTGCAATTTTAAATGCCATAAAGCTGGGAGTTTAATAACCCTTCAACAGCAGATTTCCAATCATAGATAGGGCAGTCTAGTCTCAAGTGAACAACTGTTGCAAATTTTCGACTAACAAATTCATATTCTTCAGGTTGTTTAATTGTTACTTTTTTTTAAAACTCACTCAACTTTACCAAACATCCTGTCAGGAGGGATGAAAGAATGTCCTACTACGGGAGATACTAAAACTATTGTCTGTAATGTTTTAGGATCTTCACTAATTACCCACTTTGATAGCATTCCTATTACATATTTATTTGGTCCACCGCATCCTCCTATAAGCATACGGATACAGGTAATTCTCTCTGAATCTGTGATTTAGACGATCATACAATGCATATGCAATCTCGTTAAATCTTTTTTGAAGCTACCTTTGGTCCAAACATAAGAAAATATATTGCAAACAGTTTGAAATTATGAGATGTTTCCTGACAGATTGTGTACTTGTATAAACATATTTGGCGAAGTAATACGCTGCTTGAATTTTTGGTCGAACCAAATTATTTTGGCAGTCATAACTCAAAGTAAGATACCCTTCTTCGTGAGACTTAAGTTCAACAAAAAATTCATCAGCTCGCGATTCATATCGTATTTCATCTTTTCTTGTAGGTTTCCAAAGTTTGCGATTTTCTCCTTCATTCTAAACATGTTGAACAACAATCAGTTGCAGGGACTCCAAGGCTTATATTGTACTCGAACAAAAGCACTTCAAAATTATTCATAGTTTACATGAAACTCCTCGTCATGAGCATTCTTGTACTCATCCCACATAAGTAAAATCTTCAAATGGCTTGGAAGGTATTGCTTCGTATATTTTTACTTTCTCTATACGTACTATATACATACTGTATAGAAAAGATATTGCATTCCACCCAAAAGTGTGTTACCGAGATTTCACCGAAAATACACTCCCTCTAAACCCCCCAAAAAAAATTTTTTTTTTGAAAAAGGTCTGTGTTTATGCATGTGTCTGTGTGTCTGTGGAAAGCATAGCTCAAAAACGAAGAGAGCGTTGAAAACTAAACTTGGTATTTAAGTTTGGTATCTTCCATGGATGCGACACGATATTTTCAAGAAAATACCCCCCTAAAACTACCCTTTATATGAAAGTTTTTTCAAACATTTTGATTTTCTCAAAAATGGTTCTAACGAGTTTGATTAAAATATTTACTGACAAATAAAATGTATATTTTGAATTTCCTGGGTATAGCCTCTGAAGATTACTTTATTATGGATGAATATTGCGGAATTTTGCATAACCGCTAAACCGTAAGTGATAGACAAAAACTTACCAAACAAACAATTAAAGCACATTAAAACACACAATTTATGTTATATACATTTTTTTCGTGGAGTTTCTCCTTTTTTTTTTTTTTTTAGATATTCCTTGTTTTTGCTTTCAGCTTTGAAAAACTATACTTTTCTCTTACAGGAATTTGTCAATTCCTATCCATACAAACAAAGCAACTTCAGTCACATAGCAACCACCATTTCACTATCACGTTAACTTATGGTACTCCCCTAATTCGCTTCTACTTACAAGGGGCAAGTAATAAGAATATTTCTGCTAATTTTTTCTCGATTAGCATGAAGTAAATAGAAGCATAAGCGTTTTAACAATAATTTGTTGCAGAGATGTAGAGAAAGTTATGTGAATGGAACACATCAGATGTTTGGATCTGCAGTAGTGACAGAATATGTTAATATTTCCCTATGAATGTTTTAGCTTATTGTCTCTTACTGGCAAATTTCTTACTTTCAAAATCGACCTTTAATTTCTTCTGGCCAAACTCCTTGCTTGAGAAATTTGTTACATACATTTTGAAGACGAGATCTTCCTATTTGAAGTATCCCTAGGAACATATTTATACGTACCTGAGTGATGATTTTCCTTTCTCCACATTTACTCGATACATTACAGTTTACTGATAAAAACTTTCTGAAATAATCCTTGAAAGATGGTCTAGCTTCTGGTAGAACTTCTGTTTGACTCTCCGTACATCCTGCAATGTAACTCCTCAGCACCTAAGTTTTGAATTTGGAGGATGGTGACAATTTGGGTGTCATGGGAAACTTTTTGCAGCATATCTGAAATTATATATTTTGTAATATAATATTAAACGATACAAAACAAAATCGCAATCTATTATAGAGGATAAATTAAACTAGTTTACTAATATTTCAATAATGGCATCAGTAACTGAACATATGTAACCTCAATCTTTTTGCCTTGTTTCCTTTCCAGCATTGTTCATTTCTTGTCTTTTGTCAGCTCTGTCGGGTGTGACCTGTATCAAATCGTTGTTTGTGGCTGCCAATATGTTTTTTCGCATTCATGATTACTATTAGGTGACTTTGCTAAACTGTGGTAACAATTAAAATCCCAACTGTACCTACCAAAGCACTTTTACTAATCACATAAATCAGTACACAGCTGGTCATCAGTATTAAAAACATACATGCATTATTTTTAAAATTCTCTTCGAATCAGTAAAATACCGTAGTATAAAAAAGAAGAGGAAACAGAATGGATTATGGCACACAGAGAAACATTTAATTGACATAACATTTTTTTCAGCTGTAATAGTGATAACAGAAGATTTATGTTTGAAGAAAACACATGTTAAATCTTTCAAAAATAAGCACAATATGCATTTTTATAGTAGGAGGGCATAATATTCCTTGCATCTGTACCTAACTTTTCAAATCGTTTCTATCATCCATATAACATGTTTGGTGACTGCTTTGTCGCTTTATTGATAGAGGAGGTTTGAAGAACAACAAGAAAAAGCAAACAAACAAAAATAATCGGCGGACATAACACGGTTTGCAAATGGACTATTCTTATTTAAAGTATACTTTGACATTGAATAAAATAATCCATCCAACAATCCTCCATGTAAAATTACAGAATGAAGCTAAAGTGATGATGTAATTTTTAGCATGCACATAAGAAAAAGTTATTATTTAAATTTCACTTGGTAAAACCTTTATACTTTCTCTAATAGATATGTACAATGTGCAGAGTCGGTAGAGAAGGTATTGTATTCCATCCAAATATTCGATACCAAAATTTCACAGGCAATATATGTTTTAACAACCCCTGAATCCCCCCAAAAAAAAACACTTTTAGGAACATACCCATGTGTGTGTGTCTGTGCCTGTGTGTGTGTATATGTTTGTATCTGTGGGCAGCAGAGGTCAAAAAGATAAGTCAAAACTTGATATTTGGCTTCAGTATCTTCCAGGATGCGACGCGAAAATTTAAAAAAAAAAAAAACGTCCCACCCTCAACTACACTTTACATAGAACATTTTTCAAAAAAACTGAATTTCTCATAAAATGACTAACGATTTTGGTTAAAATGGCACATGTTTAAGATATTTTGATGACAAAGGAAATCATATCCTGAATTTTTTGGGAATAGCCTCTTAAGACCTCTTCATTCTGGATGACCTTTCTAAATGTTGGTATAACTGATAAATCGTAAGAGGTAGAAAAGCCTTTCTACAGAAAAAATATAGTACTCGTTGAAACACCTCATTTTTCATATACCTTTTCGTAAAGTTAGATCTTTTCGAAAAAACCCGAGTTATTGCTTTCAGTTTTTTAGGTATTTAACATTTTCTCAACGGGAAGTATTTCTCTTTTCGGCTGTCCTTTTTTTTTTATCTGCAAGCAGGCTAAAGGTACTGAATTTCAATTTTTCACATAGCGACCGCCTTTTACTTTCTCTAGCCCCATAAGTACAATGTACATATGGATAGAGAAGGTATTGTAATGCACCCAAAAATTCGATACCGAGATTTCACCGAAAATATATGTTTTGGGATCCCCTGAGTCCGAAAAAATCATTTTTAAAAAAGGATCCGTGTGTGCGTGTGTGTGTGTGTGTGTGTGTGTGTGTGTGTGTGTGTGTGTGACTGCGGACAGCATAGCCCCACAGCAAAAAGATGGTTAAATACCAAACTTGGATTTAGATATAGCATCTCTTAGAGATACGTCACGAAGATTTAAAAAAAAAATGCCCCCATCACAAACTACCCTTTATATGAAAAAATTTCGAAAAGTTTTATTTTATTAAAAATGGCTCTAACGATTTTGATTAAAATCCCGTATATTAAAACTATTTATGTCCGAAATAAAATGTATATCTCGAATTTTTTGGGAATAGTTTCTGAAGACCTCTTTATTCTGGATGAATTTTGCTCAATGTTGCTTAACTGCTAAACCGTAAGAGATGGAAGAAAAAATAAAAACGTACTACACAAAAAATGTACCTCATGACAAAACACACAATTTTTGGCCTTTATGTTTTTGTTGTGGAGGTAGCGTTTTTGAGATATTCCTTGTTATTGGTTTCAATTGTGAAGCACTTAAACTTTTCTCACACAGGAAGTGTCTGTTTTTCTTTTGTTCTACTCCTGGCCAAGTAAAGAAGTGATTTGCAATGATAATCGCATAACGATAGCTTTTAAAACATTTGACAATCACTTTAGCATTGTGTATTCCCTTAATGTCTTCTACTTATAAGGAACTAAGTAATAACATTCTGCTAACATTTATCTTGATTAGCATTGTGTACAAAGAAGAAAAATTATTTGTAGGAGTTTTGTAGAGCAGCTAGAGAAAGTTTTGTGGGTGTAATACATCAGATGTTTAAAAATTGATTTCAATATCGCTTTATCTTGTGCATTCTTTTATTTCCCTTCTACTTACAAAGACTCAATCATTAATACAATATTGCTAATGTTTTTCATCTGTAGATAAAAGAATAATCTTTCGTAAGAAAAGTTCGTTTCCTAGTGAAAGTCATTTGAATGGAACACATAAGACTTTTTAAAAAGTATCACTAGCGGGAGTATATCAGATGAACTTTGATCCGAAACTGCTTATTATTCTCAGAGAGTTTTTGGTAACTTGCACTACATGATAATTTCCAGGTAAAATTGTTCCTTATGTCTGAAGACAGTTTCCCGGAATTTATTTTGATTTAGGAACACATAATTCAAACTAAGCTTTACATACATACATTTAATAAAGTAGATTGGTAATAAAAATTATCACAAGTAATACCACGAGTGTTTTCACCTTGTCGATAATTCACGACCAGAGCGAAATGACGAGAGTGAATTGTCCTAAGAGAAGAAACCACAAGTTGTGTTCGATAAGGCAATGCAGCGAAATAGACTTTTAGTGAGTTATAATACTAGGAAGGAGATTTTATCAGGTTATGATTGTAATACTTACATTAGTACTCAATGGTACATAAGGAATTTGACCAAATTTATGTGCCGCTTTTTTACTTTGTACATGTATTTTGTACATATTGTATGGAGAAGGTATTGCATTTCACCCAAAAATTCGATAGTGGAATTTCACCGAAATTACACGTTTTAGGGCCCTCTATATAAAAACATTTTAGAAAAAGGTCCGTGTGTATCCGTGTGTTTGTGAACACGATAACTCAAAAACGAAAAGTAGGTAAAATACCAAACTTGGTATTTAAGTTTAGTATCTTCCAGGGATACAACACGAAGATTTTGAGAAAACTCCCCCCAAACTACCCTTTTGAAAAAGTTTCAAAAATTTTGATTTTCTCAAAAATATCTCCAACAATTTTGATTCAAATACCGTATATAGAAGATAATTAATTATATGGCACATAAAATGCATGTATTAAATTTTCTGGGAATAGCCTCTAAAACCCTCTTTATTCTTAATGAATTTTGCTGAATTTTGCGTAACTAGGAAACAAATGTTATTTTATTTAGGTTTATTGCACTGATCTCATACATAATAAATACAAATAATCATTATTTTCACTTCTTGTTTGAAGTAGATACATTTTGAACTGGATAAAAACTTTAAATAAACTCTGAAACTGAATTAATTGAAACTACAGTTTCAGAACTGACAGTTAGTTTGCCTGACTGGATTGTCATTTTGTTACCAATAACCAAAACAAACTAAGAATAAACAAGCGAACTGAGCGATATGATTTCAAAGAAATGAACATCAACTGCGATAGGATATTTCGGCAATATGACGATCGGTATAAATTGTCTGGTCTCGGCTATTGCATTGGCGCTTTAATAGTTAAGTTGCACTGAAATGTGCACCTAAATAAGTAATACTTTTAAAAGTAAATTATAAATTTTATAATGTATGGTTTTAATATTGAAATTCAAAATACATCGATTTTACATGGATATGTTTTAAAAAGGTTGTTATATTAGGTATCAAAGTTTAATTTCAGTATGTTAAATACCTTTTTTTTTAACTGAAATCAAAATAAAAAATAAACCAGTAATAACAATTGGACTAACAACCATGGTTTACTTCACTAAGACAAATTCCCTCTGAAAACATTTGGTATATTAAAAGCTCGAACTATAAGCTTCTAAAAATAGGAAGGTCAGAATATAAACCACCATGTGTTGAATAGTGTGTGCGTGGTTGTCTGATTGACATAGCATGCACACACGTTTTTAATGTTGGAAGAAAATGCATAAAGAATATAGGGAGTAAAAAGTAAAAGAGAGCTGGAGTAGGTAAAAACGCAATTTAGAAGAAACAATCCGTAATATATAAAAGGATAATCCCGTACGTAACGACCGTTTGCGCATTCTCACTACGCACACTATCCGGTTTCCAACCTAGGTAAAATGGTTCACTCCTAATCCTTTATCAGCATTTATCTCCGCTTAACCAATTAAAATAAACATGGCTACTGTTTAACGCAAAACATAGAATCATTTAATAGTCTCACCGCAATTTCAACACTAATAAAACGAAAAAACCTGATGTGCTCCTTTCACATGACTTTCTCTGTTATTGTTCATAAGATTATTCTTCTACATATTTAATGCTAAAACATAACAGAAACGGTCTTATTAATTAGTTCCTTTATCACTATAAAGGAAATCAGGGAATACAGTAAACCGACAGTCAAATGTTTTAAAATTTGGTTGCTATGGGACTGAAATCCGTTTCCTTGCGTGGCCAAGCGTTGACAAGTTTCCGTAGGAGAAAATTTTAAGTAATTTAAAACTGAAATCAATATCAATGAATATCTCGAAAACGCTTAACTCCACGAAAAAAAAAATTAATATGACATAAAGTGTGTGTTTTATTGTGATATACATTTTTTGTGTGGGTAAGTTTTTGTCTATCTATTACGGTTTACCAGTAAAACTAATATACCTCCTAAATAAATTAGGAGTAAAACATAGGAGAACCAAAATCTTAAGGATATATATCCTCTAATTAAGCATATACAAATTACTTGTAAAAATAGAATTCAATTCAAATCATCCAGAATAAAGAGATGTGTACAGATTATTCCCAGAAAATTCAAGATATACGTTTTGTTTGGAATATAAATATCTTAAATATAAGAGAGCTTAATCAAAATCACTAGAGCCATTTTTGAGAAAATAAAAGTTTTTGAACTTTTTTCCGTGTAAAGGTAGTTTGAGGTTGGGGGATTTTCTTGAAAATCTTCGTGTTCCATCCTTGGATGACACCAAAATTAAATACTACGTTTTTTTATTTAATGAACTTTTTGTCTTTTAGGTATGCTGTCCACATACACACACAGACACCCACTCGTAGACACACGGATCTTTTTCTAAAAATAATTTTCTTTTGGATTCGGGAGCCCAAAACATGTATTTGCGGTGAAATCTCGGTATTGAATTTTTCTATATACACTATGTACATAATACGCATAGAGAAAGTAATAAGCTTGATAAAAACGCACATATTATTCTAGAAAACTCATAATTATGTTAAATACCTTATTCGTGTAAACAGTGAATGCAGTACTGACCATGCGTCTCCCTCAGTTACCAAGGTGTTGGCTTGAATTCAGGATAACAGGTTGGGTTTCTGTACGAATACACCGTTAAGATATTTTATTATCATAAGTGGGGATAGCATCTAGGGGATCAATAGCGGGACACTACTTGCATACCTACCACGTAGAGACCGACCTGCATTGGCGACTGCACGCGCCGCATGTAAACAACTTGTAGTAACACGTTGGGGAATGCGACTCTACGCAGTAGTATACTATTTTGTACATATATTACAATAATGTTTTGCATCTAATTGATACCTTTGATGATAGTAAATGCTTTTCAATCAAGATTGTAAAATCTCTTGCTTCGAATGGATTGCATGAAGATTTGCAGTTCATACAGAAGAAAATTGCGGATATATCTACGACAGTAACACACATTTGGAAACATCGAACATTGAAATGCGTCGAGCTATATAAGCTGTCGATGAACTTGTGCAAGCAATTAATGAGATCCCCGTGACACCTGTTTTAGACCGTGTGAAAAAAAAGAAGTGAAACAGCGTTTGGAAAAAATGTCGGATTTTCAATAATGTGTGAAATACGGAATATGCTATGAGGTATTACCACGGAAATAATTGCTGATGGAGTATTTTGCCCAATAGTCAATATGTCTATTTCCGTTTTTCACAATATAAAGTCTGTTCATGTGCCAATCGGAAACGATTCACATTTGAGACGCTACGAATGTATGTTGTGCATTGTATTCTATGTATCTTGAGAGAAAATGATACGGATATGGATGCTGAAGACTTGTTGCACAGCAGCAATTGAATGTATGTAAATATTAAAATTGTAGCTTCTGGAAATCAGTGGTGTTTATGTTTACCACCTACCCAACCTCAATCGTCTTCCTCTGCTAGTGAAAACATCACAGCCTACCACGCAACCACTGCTCCATTTTCCTTCTGTTAGTACCACTACCTACATATTGCATTATCAGTACATGACGACTATATACCATGATGCGCTAACCTCGATTCTGTCCCACTATCGGTCTCCAAGAGTCATGATCAGTCAATATCATAGTAAAAGACATCACTGCGTTCTTTTAAAAACAGAAAATACTCAGCAATAGTATTAGAAACATAATAATGGTAAGAAAACAAGGTATTATATCAGTGAAACCCTGTGCAATACACACCAGAAGTCGTCAAGCGATTGGCCGCCGGCCCTTTTAGCTGTGGCAGTTGATGCATTTAGTTGTGGTAGTTGCTGCGAAAGGGTCGCGGGTTCGAATCCCGCTATGGACATCGATAATTAGAGTTATGTGTTTGTGTACTATTTGCATGGTTCTATTCTTCTCGTGGCCAAGTAGGTTCCGTCTGAAGACCATTATATGAAAGAAGAAGAAAAAAAAGCAATTGACCAATAACTTCCGAAAGTCTGTTTTTCTTTTTCTACAGGGAATGATAGCTAATTCAAATGCTACATGCCCATTGCCTTCAATTCGACAAATTAAAGCTCCTCCCCCAGAAGTGAGCTAAATAATTACGAGATGTTAAAAATACACCTAAACGTACGTTGAGCTCGTTTTGCAAATTATATCAATATTACCTTAAAAATAACCACGGGCTCAAGGATTGTCGTAATCATGAATGCCTTATCCCTTGGAAGAGCTTCCCACGCCATTTTAATTATACTTTGCGTTAGCCACAGTACAAACTCTGCATTAAAATGGATGTACCAGTGTTCCTTTCAAGTTCTCTAGCTTTGTTGCTTTTGTGTTTCTTTTCATCATAATCATTAACATGAAACAAAATATGGGCTCCCCTTTTGAGCCTTACATTAATATTCCTTGTTGTGCTATGTGATTTTGTTTTTTATTGTTGTTTATAATACCTTTTATATGCATTTCATCTCTATTTACGTAATTTTATTGCCTGCCATTCTCCATAATAAGATACAATTTTTAGATTCCTTTGCTTATTACTCATTGGTATCTCGCCTTATTTATTCTCTGTGGAAAATTCTCTTCGTAGTTGTTTTGCTGATTTTGTTTTATTTATTATTGTTGCTTCAACAATAAAGACATACTGTGTATAAACACTGAGTAGTAAAATGAGACAGAATTGCATACTGTTGTATTAGAGCTTAAAGTTGTTACTTAACAACAATAAACTTAACGATTTAAATATCATTTATAATATTGCACACTTTCATGAATTTTGTGACTTTCCTGCGGCATTGTTGGTCACTCAAGCCTACCTATATGTTTTCAGGAACTCCACAATTAACTTAGCAGTATGTATCGGTCAACTGTGATGAACGGTGAGAGTAGAATTACATAGACCACATGTAGAATCTGGTTCGTGAGAGAAGAGGTAGGAATCGGTTAGCGCAGTGTGACCAATACATAGTCGAGTTACTGGTATATATCTCGTCGGGTAAGAGTTGTAATAGACGTAGGTAGACTAGATATTGGGCAGGCATCACTGGTGAATGTAGTAGTCCAGTCTGTCTTCCACTGCTGTAAGATATTGCGACTTAAATGTATTAAGTGTTCTTCATGAGGAAGCTTGAGGCCTGGTTAAGTACCAGGATGTTTTGTAGCTTCCTTAGCCGAATGTATCAGCGAGTTCGTTACCTGATATATTACGATGAAATGGTATTCACGCAAAGATAAATTGTTTGCCGGATGTTATTAAATTATTATATAATAGATGAATCTCGCTTACGAAAGTATGGTGAGGAGATCCTGTTGTAGAACCAACAGACCATTTCGAGAACCAGCGAAAATATGTTGGAGTTCAAAACTGTGTTCTTTGATAAGTAATCTAGGATGGAATGGATGACAAAACGTTCAGAACAGAAAATGGAGAGAATTTGTGGCAAACTATAGAACATTGTGTGCTTAGAGACAACCACAGTGCAGCAATTATTGAACCATTGAAGTAAATTGGTTCATCGTTGTGGTACATTCCACGCAATTCTTTGAATAAAGTGGTATAGAAAGTTCCTTGAGTATCAGTTTTAGCATATTTTGTCGAGTGATGTTGATATCAGAAATTTCATACCTCCGTGATATAGCACTATATTGAAGAAACGGAGAAGCAGTGAATTAATTGTCAATATAAGCTCTTCAATGTGCATATCCATACTTTGAGAGAAGGTTATTAACGGGTACCATCTAGAGTGGACATTGTCTTGTGATGAAATATGAGAATCTAAACAGGAGTCAGGTTTGATGGAAGTCTTGATGGCATAGGGCAGACTGAAGGTTTTACGCCGGAGAGAAAGAGGTAGTTCGCTAGCTGCAATTTGCAGGATCTCTACAGGACTGGTATGGAAAGCTCCAAGTGCAATTCTCAGTGCCGAGTTCTGAATAGTATCGAATATTTTAAGACTTGAATGTCTAGCGGAGTTGATTTCAAGAAAATATAGTAAATTTGCAGAGAATGGTCGATCTGTATATGCGAAGTACATAAGTGAGTTCGGCTCCCCAAGGTTTGGTAGACACAACTTTTTAACAGTTAAAGCGTCGATTACAATCGCTTTTGAGAAGCTTAATATACAGGATCAAGATCAGGTTTCGGTCAAAGTGCATACCCAGTATACGGATTGTATTTACTACTGGGAGATATTAGTTGGCAATGTATAGTACAGTGGTTTGAATAGATTTTCTCTTAAGAGAAAAAACAATACTTTTTTATTTTTCTGGATAAAAATTGGCAATTTATTTGACTCCTTTATTGGAGCCTGTCTGGGTTGAGTTAGTGGTTCTTGTGTAGTGCCGATATTCTTCCCTTTACAATAAATGATCAGGTCGTCAGTCTTTGGTGTTGGAGTCAGTATAGGTTGAGATTATAGGAACAGTACCTTGGAGGGAACACTGACGTGCCAGATGACAATCTTACTCATGAAGCATACGGAGGAAACGTAAATCCAGTAGGAAGTGCCCTCGTAATAAATCTCAAAACTATCTGGAAGGTTCTTAAGATGTTCAGGTTGGACATCCAGTTGGTGCAGGAAACTTAGAATGTGGGAGTATCCTGGAGTGTTGAATCCTGCGCGGATGTATGATATTAAGAGGCTATGTTAATTCCAAGGTACTCAAAGCACATTCTAACACAGAGTTTCGATTACTAGGCATAGTTCGAGGATATGATCCTGCGTTGTTTAATAAGGAGTGGCCGCATGGTCAAAGAAACGTTGCTAACTTTCATCCTCGGATGTTGCGTATATAGCGTTTCAGCTAGTTATTTGTTAGTTAAGTAGATGCAGATTCGCTGTTTGAGATTCTGGATTCAAATCGAATATGTGAAGGATCAGTGAGTTCGCTAATAGCGTAAACATACTCATTAAGAGGGACACCATTATGTGATTGAATTTCAAGAGCCCGCTATTTAGTTAGTCCTATTTTAGCAACTAATGACTTTCTTTGAGTTAGGTTAATCGATTGAGAAGCCATCTTAGGTTACCTCGGTTGGAGCGGCGTTTTTTAGAAATCCAAGCGGTCCGAATCGAACCCGGGCCGGGCAGATAAATACCCTTCACAATCACGTCTAATTTCACTCGCAACACAAGAAGAAATTAACTTATATACTGTAATATCCTCAAAATATAGCGATAAACCTGCAACAGTATTCCAAGGCCTACTCTTAATTTCATCTCGCCTGAATTTAATTGAAAATATGGCGGTTCTTTCCCTTCTGCTTACAAGGGACCAAGTAATAAGGACAATTTCTTCTAATGTTTATGTCGATTATCATGATGTACATAGAAGAATAAGCTTTTTAACAATAACTTATTACACAGATGTAGAGAAAGTCATGTGAATGGAAAACATAAGATTTTTAATATTCAGAAATTATAATACCCGTGCATGTTCTGCGTTTTTCATGTTTAAAATTTTATTTTACTTTATATTTATTCTTTTAGAAATCGGCGCCGATCTTTTTAACATTGAAATCAAATTTAATAAGATGATAATTTCTCTGATATAATATGATTTAGACTAACAAGAAATACATTTATGAAGCTGCATAAAAATGAGGCACTAATGGAAATGTCTGTAGAAACATTAATATTTTATAATCATTTTATAAATGCCAAACTTAGTATTTCATTTTAGTATCTCCCAAGGATGCGACGCGAAGGTTTTCAAGAAACTCCAATCACCTCAAACTACCATTTACATGGAAAACTTTCGAAAATGTTGATGTTCTACAAATAGCTAACAATTTTGATTTAAAATCCCGTATATTACATTTATTTACATGACATATAAAATGTATATCTTAAATTATTGGGAATACCCTCTGAAGTTCTCTTCATTGTGAATGACCTTTGCATAGCTGGTAAAACGTAAGAGATGGACAAAAACATACTACACAAAAAACGAAGAACTCAAATCACACAGAACTGATGTCCTTTACATGTTTTTTTTTTTTTTTCCTTTTTTGTCCCCTTCGTGGTGTAATGGTTACCATGCTAACTTCATATACCCAAGGTCGCGGGTTCAAACCCGGCGGAGGACGATGGATTTTTTCGGGTGCATGGCTTCCTTCGGAAGGGAAGTAAAGCCATGGATCCCGTGTTGTAGATTTACGGCACGTAAAAGAACCTCAAGCCTGATAGAGAGGCCTCTGGGAACAATTAAGCGTTCTTTCACGCCCAATTTAGAATGGGACGCTGAGAACCACAACAGTTAAAGAGCGTCCATAAATAACACGCCATTTCCATTTTTACATTTCCAGTTTTAATTTTAAAATACGTATTCTTTTGTCAGACAGGAAGTCGTTCATGTTTATTTTGTTTTACTGCTTGCCATGCAGAGAACCGAATTTTAATGACATTAACATAGCGGCAGATTTTAAACATTTGAATAGTTCCCTTATACCTACAAGGAACTAAGTAAGAAGAACATTCTACTATCTCTTGTTTTGAACAGCATGGAGTAGAAACAAGAAAAATAGTTTTAAAATTTTAAATTTTAAAACTATGGACACCGGCCGTGAAAGCTTACGCATATATTTAACAAGAAAAATGTTTTGTATATATTGTTACTTTATATCGTTACATTAGGGTGATAATACCGTAATAATTGCAGGGTAAACGCTATTAAGTATTCGTTATAGTTACTCGAATAGGATACTTAAAGTACAGCAGAATACTACTCAAGCACGAGAATATAAACAGGGCCATTCAACTGTTTTGCCGGAGAGAGAGCGTGACCATATAATTCATAAGTCGTCGACTTTTTAATTTGGTGTTTAGTTTTCCTTCGAAAGTTGCAAACCAAAAGTAATGGCGACAAAATAGTACTCAAATGTATCATTTTTCTAGTTAACGTTATTGTAAACTCCTGGTATTAGGTATCCTGGTCAAAATTAATGAGTTTATATCCCTGTGATAGCCTATCACGAATATGGCACATCATAAATCTCATTATTTTAAATAACTTATTTTAGCTGCATTCGTTTCTCTCCGTTTCTTTTACCTTGAAATTTATGCTATGCAAATATATGTAATAATAAAATATTGTTATACTAAATTTAAATTATGATTCCTTTCTTCGTTTCTTGCAATGTTCTTTGTAATGTTCTTCCTAATTCTACGTATAAAATTGAACTGTATTTGCATTGTTTTCTTTTCTCCGATACAACATTATATTTTACACAGTAAAACACATATACTTTGGTTAATTTGAAACATAAAAGCTGTTTTAATGAAAAGCCACCATTTTACCTGATATTATTCTATTCGTGTCTCGATAAATAATGCTGATAATATAGAATTATAGATGCACTTACACAGAACATATTTTATTGCCGGAATTTCCTCTATGTAAATATATAAATCACAATTAGTAACGTAATGTATCGTTTTATATTATGAAACTATACATAAGAACTCTTGCATTCACAAGTTAAATCCTCTTAAGGGGTTACAAATTAAAGCTTCAACAGCTTGTACGTCTGAAATAAATGCATCCAAGGACAGCATAAATTCATATAACTATTTATAAAATTGACTTAAAACGAGTGAGAAATTTATGACTAACACTTGGTTAAGGTTAGAATAGTTCCTAAACATATACTTCTCTGACAAATTTTGTAGAGTTATTGTATAATGTTTAGTATATGTTACAATAATAAAACGCTTCCCTATTTCTGATCTAATAAAACGTTGAAGGAAGCCAAAAACCACCTGAAGAAGGGAGGTTTATGAAAGGAATGTGAGTTAATATTAATCTAATATATTTCCGAAGCAAGTATGAAATATAACCACGAACTGATATGTTCCATAAAAATGACTTACTCTATCTTTTCTGCAAACCATCGTTACAAAATTATTCTTTTATCTACATTATATTAACCAAGAAAAACACAAGAAGAAATCGTGTTATGTGAAAAGCGATTGTAAAGTTCTTGAAAAGCTTGTTGCTAAATGATTGAAATCTTTGGATAGCCATAAGCCAAACAAAAGAAACAAGAATGACAAATTCCCGTATGAGAAACATTTCATTATTTTGAAGTTCAAACCAATAACAGTGAATATCTCGAAAATGGTTAGCTCTGCAAAAATGTACGACATATTTATGTGTTTTAATGAGATCTATATTTTTATGTAGTAAGTGTTAGTCTATCTCTTACGGCTTACCAGTTATGCAAAAATCATTCAAAATGAAGAGGACTTCAGAAGCTTCTGCAAAGAAATGCACAATATACATTTTATTAATATCTTTAATATACGGTAATCTAATCAATTCAGTTACAGCCATCTTCTAAAAAGTTGTAGGTTTCGAAAAATGTTAAACGTGAAGCGTAATTTGGGGTGAAATTCCTCGTCCCCAATCCTTGGTAAATACTAAACTTAAATAGCAATAAATGTTGGTATTTAACTGACTTTTCGCTTTGAGTTATGCTGTTCACAGACCCACATATACACACATACGGACCTTTTTCTAAAATTATTATTTTATTCAGGGGTACTCAAAACATGTATTTGCAGTGAAATATTGGTATAAAATGTTAGGGTGAAATACAATACCTTCTCTACTACTGTATTCACTGTACATACGTGATAGAGAAAGTATTAGATCAAAATACGTATATAAAGATGTGTACTAAATATTCTATTCCTGAAAACCATATAAAACTTATATTTCTTTTTAATGAAAGTAAAGTCCGGAAGGTAGTTACATTGAGTTTTATTTTCTGCACTCCTTTTAATAGCTAAATTGAAAACTGAAAATAAAATTACATTTATATTTTCTTGCCTCCTGCAACTAATCCTTTCTAAAACGAGATTTGTATTTTATTTTTCTTTCTAGTTTTTGCTAAATAATTTCCCCTCTAACTGATGAAAATAAGAGAGAAGAAATGAGGGATGTTTATTGTGTGAATGTATGCACACCTTTCTTCTCTATTTTGACGTTTAAATTGTACTAAGTATTCTATTCCTGAAAATCATATAAATCGTATATTTCTTTTTAATGAAAGTAAAGTCTAGCAAGGTAATTACATTGAGTTTTATTTTCTGCACTATTCTTAATAGCTAAATTCAAAACTGAAAATAAAATGACATTTATATTTTCTTACCTCCTGCAACTAATCCCTTCTAAAACGCGATTTGCGTTTTATTTTTCTTTCTAGTTTTTGCTAAATAATTTCCCCTCTAACTGATAGAAATAAGAGAGTAGAGAAAGAGGGATGTTTATCGTGTGGATGTGTGCACACCTTTCTTCCCTATTTTCACGTTTAAATCGTACATGCCCGCGGAAGCATATTATCGTAGCTACAGTGGAACGATCGAGCGTCCGACTGCAGCGCCTCTGACGCCGGCAAATGGAAGCTGGGAGCAGGAGTCAGTCAGCAGACGGCGGCGTGGCGTTTAGACGTAGCGACGCTCGGCTCTACCACCCCATTGAGTTCGCTAGCGCGCCAAAGTGCAAAATGACAGACCTTCGTAGTGCGTGCGGTACATTACGTCTTATTAAGTAACGTGTATACAGCCATATCCAGACGTCTCTGACAGGAAGGTCGCTTGTCGCTTGTTTTGTGTGTGTTTTTATTCGGTTTCGGTGAACCAGTCGAGTATGTTCAGCTTCGTGGTAAAGTAACACTACAGAGTTTACAAGCTGTTGTCAATGAACTTGCATATTGATAATCATCAACAGACCATGTACATTTACATAATAGACATTATTGCAATAAACATTTTACTAAATGGCCAGTCAATGCTGGCGGCATGACGTTGGTATTTTTCAGACATGGTCCTGTGCATTTGCTGCTGTTAACATCTATCGGAAAACCATAGAGTGCTATTATTCGGTAATCTGTCGTTATTACGTCACTACTCCTTGATTTAAGTGCTGTATCATTTTGTACCGGCTAGCACATTAGCGCTATCGGTTGGAAACGTTCGTGGTGAGTGTTATATCTGTGTAACTGAAGACCGGAATTTCTTCGTAGGACGTTAAACCTAGGTTATAAAACTGCTGAGAATTCTAATCAGTGCTTGCTAAAACAGTAATAATACAAAGTGCCAAGTGAAACGGTGAAAGTGTTGAGTGCATGTGTTTGTTGATTTCTTTACCCAATTTAATGTGGTCAACTGGTTTGTAAAGAAATATCGAATGTTACGTGCAGTGAAATTAGTCCAGATTTTCCACAGCTTTAAGAAGAGGATCGAGATGGAGAACTTCATGTCACTTCTGCTTCTTGCCTTCTGGATTTCGCCGAGGATCACTCAAATTTCCGGTATGTTTTTCATATAAAATGTTGCACTTGTTTATAATAATAAAAAGGCATCTACTTAACAACACATAGATGCATATGATCTTCCAGTATATTGATAATAAAAGTAGGAACGAATTATGAAAGTAACTAGCAAGCAATTCCCTCGCCCCCAGTGAGTGTTCAAGGTTTTGTCAAATTGGGCAAATGGTTCTAATTTGCTTATAGGAGATTGAGATTTAAACATGAGGAGGCATTCTTTTTTAATTTTTGTGCTACCCGCTAATTTTTGCCAGATTATGTAGAAAAACTGCATAACAGTGTGCTCTGGATGAACGAGCACTCTAATCTTATCTATAAGGAGCTCAAAATAAACAGAGTTTTCGGAACTTCTGTTACACAGTTCTTAAATATTTGCTGATGGTTTAAGCGGTGAAAATTCATACATAAAGAGTAGCAAAGGTTATAAGGTAGCTTAGGATTAATTTTGGGTCCCTCAGTGTAAACCTATAACTAGCCGGTGTCGGTGGAAGGACATGGTATTAAGCCCAAATTTTTAATTTTTCAGTAAACACATTCGGAAGATTCGCGCAAACAGATTTTGGAATTTCAGTAACGTTATTGGCCACACGGTTTAAGTTGACTATCTGTGTGATAGCTAAAATCTGTCTAATACCAAATTTCTTGTTGCTTTTTCTTTAATTTTCGGTTACCGGCGAAGTTTTCGTTTACAAATTCCAAGGAATGCTTTTATTAATTAGGGTTTGAAAATAAGGATAAATGTAATAGCAGGGAAAGTGATTTTAGAAAATATATAAATATAGCTCTATCAGTTCTAAAGCCCCAATTAGGCAATTTTTCAAAACCATACAAAAGATCCTCCTTAATCCTCCTCAGCTTGGCATGAATTTATTACAAATGCGCTGTGTTTTCAATAAAATGCCACATAAAGTCTCTAATATACATATTCAACGAAAGACGATTGAAGTATAATTTAACAATACCCGAACAATCTCGTTTTAGTTTTTTAAACTTTTATATCTTACACAGCCTCTGACCGTCTGGAATAAAAACGGTTTTCAGTGGTAAAATAATTATAAAATTAGATTGAGTATTTTTGATATTACACATTTACACACACTGTTGTAACTTTACAGTATAAGTTTACATGTGCTATATCGTTTAGAATTTCTCCTCGTGGAATTTTTTAAACTGACGCTCTGCCGCGAAAGGGCTGCGGGTTCGAATCCCGCTATGTGCAGAATGTTTAGTGTTGTGTATTTCTGTGTTTGTGTTCTATAGGAGACATACTGTCTCCCCTGATGTTCAATTAAGTTAGGCCTGAGGGCCAAGTGAGCTAAAAATATGTTTTAAATAACTCACTGATAAGATTTTTATATTTAGTTTAGAGAAAGTGCATATTTCTTCACCAAATATGTAGCTTGGAAACTCTTTTGAGTTAAAAATAACTGTTTGCATTTTATTTGTTCTACCACCTACCTGCAGGTAGAGAAAATATTGCATTCTACACAAAAGGTTGAAACACACTTTTTAGACATTTTTGATTAAAATGCAGCATTTTCAGAAAGACGTGTATATGCGCGTGTTGAGCAGAAAAACTCTTAAAGCGTTGAATATAACTATTAAACATAACAATTATTCAATGCCTTTCAAAGTTTGACACCAAACCTTTCAAGGAAATTCGCGCTGTCTAGACATAACAGTTTTCTAAATATCTTATTTTCTCAAAAAGATTATAACGACTTCGATTAATATGGCATATTTTTTAAAGATATTTATATTATAATAGTTTTTGAAGTTCTCGTCATTTGGAATAAATTGTGCACAATTACATATAACGTAAGTAATAAGAGAAAGGCAAAAATATTAATAAATATATTTCTCTTTAAGACACGTTTCCTGCAGATATTTTTACGGCATCACTATTTCTGGAATATCCGTTATTATAGGGTTGAATTGTAAAACTATTTATTAATTTTAAAGTAATTTCGCTTTTTAGCAATGTTATGGAGTCTCAGAGTCAGTAAATAGCGAACATTTTTTGAGTACAATATAGCACTTCAGATTTTTTTTTCTGTTACTTACAGATATGACAGCTAATATTTTTACACAATATAGCCTACATTGAAATAATAAATTGGTAGGTAACTTAGCATTTTAAATTTAATAATTCCTTTCGTTTTGGTTTTATATTTAAGATGGCTGCTGATTGCATTGGAAGGTTTTATCAGATTTATATTAAGCTTAAGAATGCTTTATCATTAAAATATCGAAAGTTAATAAATTCAAAAATAATTAATACATATTTTCAATACACCATGCTCATAACCCTAACCACAAAATGAAAAAAAGTGGACATACAATTCTGATAGGTGATTAATTAACGTTTGATGTTTAATATTTTAATTTTGTATTTACGACCTTGCCTTTCCATAATGGATCGATTCCAGCGGACCTTATGTTTGTGTTGGAAAAATTTGGTATGTCTCATTCACATGACTTCCGCTACATCTGTGTAACAAATTATTATTGACAAGCTTATTCTTCAATTCAATTCACTAGTCGAGATAAACACTAGCAGAAACGGTCTTATTGCTTAGTTCCTTAAAAGTAGAAGGCAAATAAAGGAATACACTAGGATAAACAAATTGTCACGTTTCAAAATGTGGTTGCTATTGGATTGAAATCCGCTTCTTTGTGTGGCCAGGAGTTGACAAGTTCCTATATGAGAAAAGTTTAAGTATTTTAAAACTGAAACCAACAGGTAACAAGGAATATGTCGAAAAAGGTCAACTCCAGGAAAGACAGTATATGACATAAATTGTGTCTTTTAAGAAAATCTACATTTTTTGTGTAGTAAGTTTTTGTCTATCTCTTACGGTTTACCAGTCATGCAAAATGCGACAAAAGTCATCCAGAATAAAGAAATCTTTAGAGGCTATTCCCAGAAAATTCAAAATGTACATTTTATTTGTTGTATAAATATCTTAAATATAGAAGATTTTAGTAAATATTCTTACAGACACATTTGAGAAAGTAAAAATGTTCGAAACTTTTTCCAAGTAAAGACCAGTTGCGGATGGGGTGATTTTCGAATTCAAGATAAAAAAAAAGTTGTGTGTTCCGTTACATGGGTTTTCTTTTACATGTTCCATATACAGACCATTTTTACAAAACATTATTCTTTTATCTACGTCATGCAATTTGAGATAAACATTAGCAGAATTGGCCTTATTACTCGTTTCTTGTAAGTGAATGGGAAATAAGGTAATAAATTAATTTAAGGTGATAGTCAAATATTTTAAAAGCTGGGAGCTAAGTGCAACAATTGAGGTTCGGTTCGCTTTACATGGGCCCGTTTAAAAAAAGTTAAGGTAGTTCGAAGTTGAAATCAATGACAAGGAATATCTCGAAAACCGTCAATACTACAAGAAAAATATAAATGATACAAAGTATGTTTTAACGAGAACTACATCTTTAGGTAGTAATTGGTGTCTATCTCTAACGGTTTAACCGTTACAAAAAATTCTGCAAAACTCATCCAGAATATAGAGGTTTTCAGAGGCTACTCCCAGAAAATTCAAAATATACATTTTATTTTGGATGTTAATATCTTAAATTTTAGAGCCATTTTTTAGAAAACCAATATTTATAAACATTTTTCCATGTAAAGGGTAGTTTGAGGTGGTTTTTTTTTCTTCTTAAGATAAATACCAAGGTTGGTATTTAACGGTGATTCGTTTTCGAGCTATGCTGTTCTGACTCACACACAAGCGCGCGGACATTTTTCTAAAAATACTTTATTTTTGGACTCAAGGAACTTCAAAATATATTTACGGTGAAACCTCGACATCGAATTTTTTAATGTAATACAATACCTACAATGTAATACACTACTGTGTACATTGTATGAATATATGGGCTAGAGAAAGTCATTAACAGAAAATAAAATTTGCGATCGTTTTTTATAATTAGCACATCGTTTGGACGCAAAACTTATCTGACACAATACAATGGAATGAGATATTATATATTGTTTATTTGAAAATTGTTAGTACCAGTCAGCAATTTTTCATAGGGATTGTATAACATATTAAGATTTATTTACTTCAATAACTTCAAATTATAACACGAGAAAATATAGTAACCTTAAATCATATACCCAACATTTTTGTTATTAAAAATAGATATTGTCAACCTATTAATACAATCATAATTTTAATTCCATCACATTTGTTCTTAACTTTAATTGCAGTTGTTATAATATAGTCCGCCTGGGTAGTGACGCTTTTAGTAAAGTTTCTTTCGGGGTTTTCCCTTATCCTAAAACCACAAATGTCGAGCAACTTTAAGCTCCATGAACCCCGAGATCATTACAGCATCATTTCACTGATTACAGTGAATGATTACCATGCTGAAAAATGAATTTGAACACTCTTTAGCTATTCCAGCTAAAACAACTAAAATGAAATACAATTCACTCTTATTTAATACACAATCCAAATAAAAATATAATTTCATCTACCTCAGACATAACCAAGGCAGGTTAAAGGACGTTAAGCTGAAAAAATAAAAGATAAGTAATATATTATATAGAACGAAAAGAAAGTTTCACTACCCGCATGTGTTGTTAGTAACCATAACGATTATTTATTATAATGTCCATAACAGTTACGTTTTGCTTTAAATGTTAAAGTGGATACCATAGATTAGCTTCATTATTATTCTGGCACAAAATTTGAACACAATTAGAGAATTCAATATAACAAGCGTGCACATCCTTAAACATATTTTCACCATATCAAGATTGCCAGATTAGCAATTGATTTTGATGTCTAAAAATACATTACTCTGGTTATCTTTATATTGTTAACGTATTTTCCAAGGAAACCTCCTGGTTTCGACTTTGATTATGCTTTCGCAACGAAACTTCAACTTTAAAAGGGGCATTTCAACTACTTTACTGCCGAATTGTGTCTTTGTTATTTTAGGTATCCAAACCGTGACCTTATAAGCTGAGCTACTAGATTTTCTCTCTCTTTAATTTTCATAACCTATTCTTAGGCAAAATCTGCCTGAATCTTTATTATATCCTGTTTGATCTAATCAAGTGAATGGACGTTCAATGAATAACCTTTAGAAAAAATTAATTTCCTGTAGTTCGGTTTAAATCTGCACGCTTTGTGTTGAAATCTGTGCAGTTTCCTCCATTACAGTCAAATGAAGCATTTATATGTCAGCGTCAAAATGAGTTAAAATGTACTGCATACAGTGAAGGCATTACCAGTAATAAATGGACTTAGTAGGCACATGTGAGTTTTAAAATTAACACTTGCCAATTTTTGCACAAATAAAGACTTTAGGGGAAAACAGCTATTTGTGAAAATTATTGCAAGTTTTAATATTCTATTCCTATCGATAAACACATAAATACTTCTACTGAAGCTGCAATTTTTCGTGTTTATTTATAAAAGCATTTATGTGATCACATTCAGGTATGGGTACGGTAACCTTAACCTATAACTAATTGCCAAATTAACAAAAAGCAATTAAAATATTTTAGTATATGTACATAAGGCACAAATGCTATTAAAGTTTACGCATTCTAGTTCCTTTCAGGATGTTATTTCGTTTGCTTTATATAGAATTCTATTTAAAATTAACGTTTTCAAGGTAATGTGCAGTGTTTAGAAAATGATGATAGAACATTTAGTTTAACAAATCGTTTGGTAAAATTGTGTTAAAGTGGGAATTGTTCTAGGAAAATGCAGCTTCATAAATATATTTCTCAGTAGTCTAAATCATACATCAGTGGAACTATCATCTTATTAAATTTGATTTCAATGTTAAAAAGATCGGCGCCGATTTCTAAAAGAATAAATATAAGCTAAAATAAAAATTGAAATCTGAAAAATGCTGAACATGTACGGGAATTATAATTTCTGTATATTTAAAATCTTATGTTTTCTATTTACATGACTTTCTCTACATCTCTGTAAGAAATTATTGCTAAAAAATTATTCTTCTATCTATATCATGCTAGTCAACATAAACATTAGAAGAAATTTGACCTTATTACTTGGTCCCTTGTAAGTAGAAGGGAAAAAATCTAATATGTTGCATTCACATGATGTCCTCTAGCTGTTCGGCAAACAAATGTTTATTCAAGTCATTAATCTGTTATCTAAATCATGCTAACCAAGAATAACTATCATTACTAGCTCCTTGTAAGCAGAAGGGAAATAAGAAAATACATAGTGATTAGTTCGAGATTTTACAGATTTTTGCGACATTAAATGTTGAGAACGCTAGTAACGACCTGCTAAAAATCATTATTTCTATACTCGGGCACCAGTTTTATAGACGCTCTAAGCCATTTTTAAACATGATTTGCTTTAACACTGACTTATCAGCACCTGATACCCACACGTTTAAAGCTATGTAGCTGCGTTATATTTATCCGGGGACCATGCATCGCCGATCTCAAATTACTTATATCAGTCTAGTGCACAATTTCGCAAATTATTTCGATGTAGTTCATTAATACCCTGTATATATAAAAGGAAAATGTTAAACATTAATAGATCAAATAAAGAAATGAAGGAAACTGGAAAAAAGAGGAAAAAGAAATACAGCGCCGGAGTCCTGATAAGCCTCCGGAACTGTATGTTTGTAAAAAAAATAAAAAAAAAATATTTAATAAAATACACACTGTACAATTTCGTGCCGTTGCCTCCACGACAGGTTTATAACTCCTAAGCATTGTAAGCCCTAGGAGGGAGTCAGTCCTACAAATATGGGGAGGGTAAGCCGATTACGAAACGAAACAATAATTAACAAATTAGCGTGAACAAATGGACAGAAATGTGAATAAAGTTTATATTCTGTAATTTTAAAATATGCACTAACCACGCAACTAGAAATATACAAAACTAACGACTTAGTTTACTGTCTTGAGTTTCAAACATGTAATAAAACGACAGACTAGTGCAGAGATCTCGCTGTCCATTTTCATGAAGCTGGTGATACCATTTAGTATTGCCTTCTTGCTCAAACTTCGAAGTGATTAAATACTGGCCAAATATACTAACAGCGGAGATTTTCAAGGCTACTCAGCAATATAGTCGAATTAAAATTAATTATTCGATTATATTTTATAATGCTAAGTTAATACAAAGTTCATCTAAATTAAGAAGTGACTCTCCTATTGTTATGTAATGTAGGATTTCCTTATTCTAAAATGCAAAATGTAAATCTAAATGGCGTATTATTTATGGACTCTCTTTAACTGCTGTGGTTCTCAGCGTCCCATTCTAAATTGGGCGTGAAAGACCGCTTAATTTTGCTCAGAGGCCTCTCTATCAGTCTTGAGGTTCTTTTACGTGCCGTAAATTACGACATGGGACCAACTTCTTTACTTCCCTTCCGAAGGAAACCATGCTAAGGATTTTTACACCCGAAAAAATCCATCGTCCTCCGCCAGGTTTGAACCCGCGACCTTGGATATATCGAGTTAGCATGGTAACCATTACACCACCATTCTAAAATGCAAACATAATAGCAGAGGGAATTGTTGTACACACTTTTCGAGCGCTTTTATGTGATACAGCTTAATTGTTACTTTCTTTAACATTATGTACATACATACAATGTAGCTAGAGAGGGTATAGTATTCCACCCAAAAATTTGATGTCCAGATTTCACCTGAAATAAGTTTTGAGATCACCTGAGTTAGAAAAAAACATTTTGACTTTCTCAAGCGGTATGTACAATGTACATAGAGGATGGAAAAGGTAATGTATTCCACCCAAAAATTCGATACTGAGATTTCACCGGAAATATAGGTTTTAATGTCCCTAAGTTTAGAAAAAAGTCCGTGATTTGTCTTGTGTGTGTCTGTGGACAGCATAGTTCCAAAACTAAAATATGGTAAATAGGTTTAGTATATTCCGAAGATGTGACACAAAGATTTTCACAAAAATCCCCTCCACACTAAACTAACCTTTACATGGAAAAGAGTTTGAGAATTTTTTTCTTCTCAAAAATGGTTCTAATGATTTTGATTAAAATACCGTATAGTAAAACTACTTACATCACAAATAAAATGTTCATCTTGAATTTTCTGTGAATAGCTTCTGAAGACCTTTTATTCTGGAGGAAGTTTACTGAATTTTGTTTAACTAGTAAACCATAAGAGATAAACCTAAACTACTACGCAAAATATGTAGATCTCATTAAAGCAAATAATTAATGCCATACACATTTTTGTTGAAGATTTGACCGTTTTCGAGATATTCCTCGTTATTGGTTTCAATTTTAAACTACGCATATTCTCAAACGGAATAACCTTTCGTTACATCTCTTTTGTTTTTCTAAAAACCAAAGTGAAACGAACTTCAATTGTTCCTGGTATTTTCCCTTATTTCCCTTTCTGCTTAAAGGAAACTAAGTAGCAAGAGCAATTGTGTTAATGTTTATCTCGTTTAGCATGGAGTAAATAGAAGAATAATCTTTTGTAAGAATATCTACTTACAGAACAGGTAGAGAAAGACATGTGAATGCAAAACAACAGATTTTAGAAAAAGGTCTGTGTGTCTGTGTGCAGCATAGCTCGAAAACTAAAAGATTGTTATATGCCAAGCTTGGTAAACAAGTTTGGTTTCTTCCAAGGATGTGAAACGAAGATTTTCAAGAAAATGCTCCCAACACAAGCTACCATTTATTTGGAACATTTTTGGAAAGCTTTGTTTTTCTCAAAAATGCTCTAACGGTGTTATTAAAATACCGAAAATTAAAGATATCTAAATAAACCTAAAATGTATATTTTGAATTTTCTGAGAATAGCCACTATATCCCTCTTCATTATGGATGATATTTGCAGAATAACACAATAAATGTAGGTCTCTTCAAGACACACAATATATGTCACATGTTTTTGTTGTACAGATGACCATTTTTAAATACTCCTTGTTATTGCTTTCATATAACAAATGAACAGAACATTAATTATTACACTATCAACCAGCGTTAAAAGATTTCATTATAGCTTTAGCTTAGTGTATTCCCTCATTCCCTTCTACATACAAAGAAGCAAGCATTAACACAAATTCTGCTAATGTTTATCTCGATTAGCTTGATGTATATAGAACATGAATCTTTTGTAAGAATAGTTTGTATGTGGTGCAACTATAGACGGTTATGTGAATGGAACACATCAGATTTTCTCTTTATTAGTTTTTCTAGCCCTATATAAATGTATTTAGTGGATAGAAAATGTATTACACTGCGTCCAAAAATTCGATTCCAAGATTTCACAGGAAATACATGTTTTGAGACCCCTTAATCAAAAAAATGTTTAGAAGCTTGTCCGTGTGTGTACGCCCGTGGGCAGCATAGATAAAAAACGAAAACTGGTTTAAACTTCAAAGTTGATATTTAAGTTCAGTATCTTTTAGGAATGTGACACGAATATGTTCATGAAACTTTCGCTACACCAAACTATCCTTTACATAAAACATTTTTGAAAACTTTTATTTTCTAAAAATGACTATAATAATTTGTATTAAAATGTCGTATGTCTAAGATATTTTTATGGCAAATGAAATCTGAATCTTGAATTATCTAGGAATAGCTTCTAAGAACCTCTTCATCCTGGATGACTTTCGTATAACTTATAAACCGTAAGACATAGACAGAAACTTGCTACAAAAAAGTATAGATAAAAAAATATACAGCAAAAAATGTATGTCATACATTTTTTTGTAGAGTTGATCGGATCGTTTTAGAGGTATTCCCGGTTGTTGGTTTTAGTTTAAGATACTTTAACAACGGGAGGTCATTCCTAGCAAGCAAAGAGAACCCAATTTCAATTGTTTCACATAGCGACCGGATTTTTAAATATTTGATTAGCACTTTAGCCTGGTGCATTGTTTTATTACCCTTCTAATTGTAAAAAAGCAAGTAATAAGACTAATTCATATAATCTTTATTTGATTAGAATGAAGCAGATAAAAGAAAAAACTTTTGTAACATAAGTTTGTTTTTGGAACAGCTAGAGAAAGTCATGTTAATGGAACACATCAGAATTTTACTATAAAAATTCTCGAACTTGAGTGACTTTTAATAAAAGAGTGAGAAAGAATTTGAAAATACAAGACGAAGTCGAATATTTTCTGCCTCTGAGCTTCTCCAATAACATTATGAAGTATATTACATGCTACTTTTTTCGATGACAAGTACTAATAGAAAACAAATTTAACTACTGTGAACTGTTGAGCATGGTGGCTTCAGTAGCAAAGTCATCAACATTAACATTTCTGACAAACTGACGATCAACCATCCATGTCTGCACTAATTAAATCGTAAGTAAATGTTAAGACATGAAAATCTAATATGTTCAATTCTACCGAAACTTCATGCTATTGGAGATAAACATTACCAGAAATGGTCTTATTTGTTAGTTCCTTATAAGCAAAAGAGAACTTGGGGAGTACACATGCTAAAGCGTTAGTCAAATGTTTTACAATCCATAGACTGTCATTAAAATTCGCTTCCTTTTTGATAAAAGTAAGTACCAAGTTTGGTATTTAACGAATTTTTTGGATTATGCTACCCATAGACAAAAACACTGACATTTTTCAATTTTTTTTTATTCAGGGGATATGAATACATATATATTATATATATCGAATATACCGAATTTTGGGATGGAAGAAAATACCTTCTCTATACACTATGTGCATAATCTATACGTAGAGAAAGCAAAAATAAAGTACTTTAAGACTATAAAATGTGAGTTATTTAATGTTATTTCTGCAATAATAAATGTATAAAAAGTTAGAGTACGTAACATATATATATATATATATACACACTTCTTGCGCATCCATGCAGTGAAGCACAAAAAAAAAAAAAAAAAAAAAAAAAACGCAGGCAGGTTAAGTAACCTCGACTGAATGCAGGAACTTTAACTTTACATCTGACATCATGAATGGAAAATGTATAAATGTATATATATAAATAAAAAAAATCTACGTCCATGTATAATTGAGTAGTTTACAGCTAATTTCAAATCGGAAACTTGATTTTAACGGAATTCACGCGCAAAGAAGTGCAGCGAGTAATTTTATTCTAGCTTTACGCTCGCCAAAATAAACAGCTATGGACTGTACGTTTACCATTACTAAAAATTCAAATGATAGCAGGTCGTGACATACCAATATTAATAGTGCTCCATGATGTATTTTGAGGAAGTGGTAGATTTTCAGAATTATGATATTCTTAGAGCTACGAAAGAAGCAGAATAAAATTTACTACTTGCCATATCCCGAAAAGTTTATGAGGCACAATATGAGAAATTTATGATGTGATGTTTAGAAAGGAATGAACTATAAGCCTTGGTGAATGACTCAAACTTAACCTCAAATTTATTTCATATTTCGTTGCTTTTCTTTTAATATCAGAAAATTTCCCTAAAAAAATCATTGTATGATACGAGCGAAAAGTTTATTTTCGATTCTCCTCAAATCAAAAACCATAACTTTATGCTCTTACACCATAAATAACTTTTATGAACTCTGTATAGTATATCCACTGAAGTGCAGAGGCAAAGAAATTTAAGATATACGATATATGTCGTACTAAACGTTTATTACTGTTAATACGCTATTAGCACACAATGTACTTTTAGACTAATAAAACAAGTATATTAATATTTTAACAGATATATTTTTAACAGATCATGGACTTGGTGGTACTTGGTCTGTCTTACTTTCATGAGGTCCTGAGTTCGAATTTCAATTAACGTGAGCTACCCGGATAAGGTTTTATCCTAGGAACACGAATATCGGATAACCAAAGGCTCCATGGACCTCCGGCTCAAATGAGTATCATTTCACAAATTTCATGCATCGTCTGATATGTTCTACCAAGTTAAAGGATGCTAAACGACAACAAATCGTGGAGTTTTATCGCTACGAGTTTATTATTCTGTGATTACCAGTTTCTTAGAAGTATCTGTGAAAAATAATTATAATATTGTCATGAACTACGGGTTGAAATTCGAATATTTTATATAGGGTAAATTCAATTAATATTATTTTCTATTCAAATATTTATTTTGTGAATAGAAAATGAAATATTTCTACCTATAATTAGACAATTGAACTTTACACCTAAAACAATGTTTTAAGGTTTTTGAATCCAAATAAATTTTTTTAGGAATCCTCTGTTGTGTGATCAGCGAAAAATAAAGGCAAATGCAGTATCCACTTGATAATAAACTTCAATATCTTCAAAAGACGCAGTATACAGGTTTCATAGATAATTTCACTATCCACAAACTACGTTTTAGTTAGAAAAATGTTCATCAACTTGTATTATTTAAGATATATTCTAGGTACCATGATTAAAAATTGTATTATCATTTTGAATTACTTTTAAAATAAAAATCTATAATTTTTGCGGATAATCCGTTAAGTCAACTTGATTCATTTTGAAATAATGTGTAACTTGAATGGGTAAATTACAGGAGTTACACAAAGCTTTAGCAGACGATATAATACATCTCAAACGCACAATTGTCGAAACAACACATTTTTTTTAAGCATGAAAAGTTTTTCGTGATTTGGTTTGAATTTTCCATCACCGTGTTTTGTTTTTTTTTTACGTCATTGACTACCATTTGTCTCATGAAGTAGCGCAAGCGTATGAAACTAAAAGTGCCACTTTTTAAAGGTTTATCTATTACTTCAGCCTCCTGTATCCTATTGTAACTACAAAGAAATATGCAATGAAACCACACAGACACTCGGAACTAGATAAAAAATAATTGTTTTTAGAATGTTTTAGGACAGATATAATAGATAATAGATTGGAGAAAGCTATGAAAAAAAAATACAGCAGGTGTCATTTATGTTGGATGAATGTATTTTCACTAATCATTTTAATTTCTGTTTAAATAGCGAAACCATGAGCTTATCACTCACATATCTAACAATAAAATTATATCTGGTAATATTATTATATTTTTACATTATTTAATGCCGCTTTTACAACAAATGACACCGCAGACATGACCGTGATCATATATGAATGAATATGGAAGACCAGCGAGTACGATGGCGGGGGAAACCGCGTTCTAGTCGAGACAAACACATACTCAGAGAAGCACGCAGATTTCTTTAAAGTGTTTTACTTTATTGAGAGGTCTTCAAAACAAGCTTTTCGGTGAAATCGCGGTATCGGTTTTTGGTTAGAATACAATAATCTTATCTTCTTATTATGTTCATTGTACTTGGTATGTAGATTAAAAACATTTTTAGAAAAAACGTCCGTATATGTGTGTATGCTTGAACAACATAACTCGGAAACCAAAAATCAATTAGGTAGCAAACTAGGTATTCAATTTCTTCCGGAAAAACTACACGAAGATTAAAAAAACTACCATTTATACAGGAAAAATATTTTCCGAAATGTTCGACTGTCTTGAAAATGGCGCCGATTATGATTAAATTCCATATATTAAAGATATCTCCATAACAAATTGATTATCATGATTTGCTTGGGTATACCCTATGGAATCCTTTACTCTCTGGATGACATCACACTACTAAAGAAGTAGAAGTTACTGCACAAAAATATATGTGCTCCATTCACACTACTCTCTCTATCTATTCTGCCAAAAAGCTATTCTTTAAAAATATTATTCTTTTATCTACAAAATGCTAATAAAGATAAACATTACCAGAAATGGTCATATTACGTGGTTCCTTAAGTAGAAGAGAAGTATAGAGAGTACATTAGTCTAAAGTGGCAGTCAATATTTTAAAAGCTATCGCTATGCGATGATCATTGAAACTCTGTTCTCTTTTCATAGCCAAGAGTAAAATAATTCAGAGATGAAACTGATGAAGGCTTCAAGTTTGAGAAAATTTTAACCATTTTAAAATCAAAAACAATAACTATAAATGCCTTTGAAATGATTAACACTATAAAATTCTCTCATTTTAAATCCAGAATTTAAATTCCTAATTAAAACTGATTTTTAATCTAGCCTCTAAAACCTTAATGTATTTTTTGATTAATGGCATGAAATTATCTAAACAGTTATATTTGGGATACTCGTTTTATTCTATCACATTCAGAGTAGTAAAGAAGGTATTGCTTCACCCAAAATAATCAATAATGAGATGTCACCGTAAATGTATATTTTGAGAAGTCTGAATAAAACATTAGAAAAAAAGTCCAAATGATCTGTGTCCTGATTTTGTGTTTGTATCAACTTCACAACTATAAAAAGAGAAAACGAAATAACAGTCATTAAATACCAAAATTGATATTTAAGTTCATCTTCTACTAAGGGAATACTTGGTGATTCAAAAAATAATCTTCTACTCTAAACTACCTTTTACATGCTGTTTTCGAACATTTGCATTTTCTCCAAAATGACGCTAACGATTTTGATTAGAATACTATATGTTTGAGAAATTTTCAGGACAAATGAAAATTATATCTTCATTCTTGATGACTTTTGTATAGCTGGTAAACCGTAAAACAGAGAGTGAGAGGGAGGGAGGAGGGAGGAAAGGAGATAAAATCTCACCGTACCTAAATGTATCTATATCTCATTAAATTACACAATTTGTCAAACAATTTTTTTAATCTAAACCGTTGCTGAGGTATTTCTTGGTTTAATTTTCAGTTATGACTTTCTCAACTGGTAAGCCATTAGTGGTGTGTGTGTGTGTGTGTGTGTGAGTGAGAGAGAGGGAGATAGAGAGATAGAAAAAGAGAGTGAGAGAGGGAAGGAGAAGGAAGGTGCCGGGAGAGAGAAAGAGAGAGGAATTTTTATTTTAGCCCCTCCAGGTCATGCAAAGCCATGTAAAATATCATCATAGCGATCATCTGTTGAAGTACTCGTATTTGACTCTCGCTCTAGCTTATTATATTCTTCAGTTTCCCTTTTATTTACAAGGAAATAAGTTAGAAGACCAATTGTGACGTCATTTATCTTGATTAGCAAAACGAGCATACATGAATGAGCTTTGTAAGAATAGTTTATTGCAGAAAATTTAGAGAATGTCATTTGAATAGTATGCACCAGATTTTTAATTGGAGGTTTAGTGTACCGCGCCGTATCTGTTAATAAACAGGTAAATGAAAATACTGTGAAATACATTTACAGTAATGTTAAACACTGAACGATTACTCAGGGTTTAGTCCGTTCTTTTGGAAAATTGTGATTCCGTGCGCTGGTTGGTAACATTGATTAAATGGCTTGCTCCGCTCATTTTACTAATGCACACATTTAGTTACAGAAAGTTAGTACCAGATGGTCACAGAGTATTCTGTAGTAAACGTTTGGGTCTCTATATAGTTTAGTGATTAGCTCACCTGATTGAATGCTAGGAAGGTCTATTCTAGTCTAAATACTGCTGTTTCCTTTTTGGTCCTGTGAATACTTGAAAAGTCTTAAAATTTAAAATTTTCGGGCTATTTTGCCGTGGTCTGTAGGTTAAAATATGTTTAGTTAAAATATTTCTACCTAACGTTTCGTCCCTGTCTGTGAAGGACATCTTCAGATTCTTTTCGAGTTAGCGACGTGAGCACATTCCCTCTGAAGATGTCCCTCACAGACAGGGACGAAACGTTAGGTAGAAATATTTTAACTAAACATATTTTAACCTACAGACCACGGCAAAATAGCCCGAAAATTTTAAATTTTAAAACTATGGACACCGGCCGTGAAAGCTGACGCATATACTTGAAAAGTCGTTTGATCATGTTGACCCATTATACTGTGTTCAGTGATCTTTTTAATATCTGCCTTTTTGGATAAAGCTCCAAAAGTGACCACATCGTAGTCTTTGTACTCTCTTCAGGCCCCTCCTCCAAATATACAAGGGATGTTCAATAATACATTAAAAAATATACAAAAACAAATTAGTTTTGGTAGATTTTTACTTTTTCTAGTCCGCATGTACAATGTACTCAGTGGATAGAGAAGGTATTGTATTTCACCCAAAAATTCGAAGTCGATATTTCACCGGAATTAGGTCCCCTGAATCCAAAAAAAATTTTTTTAGAAAAAGGTCCGTCTGTGTCTATTTGTGGGTATGTATATATGTGTGTCTGGGGACAACATAGCTCAAAAAGGATAAGACAGTTAAATACCAAACTTGATATTTATATTTAGTATCTTCCAAGAATGCGATACGAAAATTTAAAAAAAAGAATATTTTCTCATAAATGGTTAACGATGTTGATTAAAATACCTTATTAAAGATTTTTACATCACAGTATGAATTTTCTGGAAATAGCCTCTGAAGACCTCTTTATTCTGGATGAGTTTTGCCGAATTTTGTTTAACTGCTAAACCGTAATAGACAGACAAGATCTTACTACACAAAAAATGTATATCTCGTCAAAACCCGCAATTTATGTCATTTCGTTTTTGTTGTAGACGCAACCGTTTCCGAGGCATTCCTTGTTATTGTTTTCAATTGTAAAGTACTTATCTTTTCTCAGACAGGAAGTGTCCATTTTTCTTTTGTTCTACTCCTGGCCCAAGCAAAGAAACAGTTTGCTTTGACAATCCATAACGATAACTTAAAACATTTGATTTTCACTTTAGAATAGCGCATTCCTTTGGTTCCTTTTAGTATAAGCAACTAAGTAATAATATTTATTTGCTAATATTTATTTCCATTAGCATTGTGTCGAAAGAAGAATACTCTTTAGCAAGAAGTTTGTGGAACAGCTAGAGAAAGTTATGTGTGTGTAACACAGAAATTTTTTCAATATAATCTCCTTTTCGATACACTTCTCTCAACGTTTCTCTAACTGTTTATGCATGGTTTATGCCTTCCAAAAGGTAGACTTTCGGAAGTTTCTCAAAATAGTCATTTGTTTGTTAGGCGTGAATTGCTTCCACCGAGCCACTTTTTTCAAGTTTGGAAATAAAAATAAGTCACTGGGGCCAAATCTGTGAGTGCAGAAGATACTGTAGTAATTCGAACATTAATTCTAAAATTTAAGCCCTTAAAAACCCACTGCTTCGACTGTACTTTTGTCTATGGAGTGTAGTTGCGTATCCATGTTTCATCCAGAGTTATGTCTTGATGAAGAAACTCGCCAGAATTGCGACAGAATACTGCCAAACCAGATTCCGAACCGGCACCCATCTTGCCAAGACCATTTCAGACTTAACTTTTGGAGCAAAATTAAGAACACTGTACCTACAAATAAATTAATTAATGTATAAACCCTTACGCAAAATTCATAATTTAATTAAATATTCCATTAACGCTTAAATTTAAAGATCCTAATTATTAATACTCAGTTTTAAACTTTTACAATAAAAATAAAAAAGACATTAAATATAATTAACTTTTATTTATTATACAATATTGCGTAAGCAAATAAATATATCACTGTGGTTGAATATGAACTGGAGTTAATTGATATGCATGTGGCCTCTACTATTTCGCGAACTCTGATTCGTCGATCGCTCAATCGATTTCGTCAATCATTTCGAAGGAAGTCTCTTCTATTGAACGTTAATTGATATGCATGTGGCCTCTACTATTTCGCGAACTCTGATTCGTCGATCGCTCAATCGATTTCGTCAATCATTTCGAAGGAAGTCTCTTCTATTGAACGTCGGGGATGATGTTCATCATATGTGGCTTTGCGTTTAAATTAATTTATCCAACTATAAATTGTTGCAAATGCACGAGCAGATGTGCCATGAAGTTCAACTCGAAACTCGTTTTTTTTCCATCTTTCTAAAGAAACACAAGATTGTTGATTCAATCACCTATGGCAACCAAACCACGTGATGGATATAGCTGAAACTTTAACTGCTGTCTAGTAAGAGAAGACGGATACTAAATACAAACTTTTTTTGATGCTATGAGTATAATATCTTGAATTTTCTAAAGATTTATTGCACGCCCCTGTTAGCCTCTGCGTATGCCACTGGCTATGACAGAATAATTATTATATTTGTTTTATTTTGGCAAAATGTTGATTTATACAAAATACAACTAACAATAAAATTGATGGTAACATACACCATCATGTGAAATACTTTCCTTTTTGGATTCCTACAACCCTTGGATAATATTTATTTGTAAACAATTAAACCGCAAAAATAATACTACATTTCATTAATACTTCAACATGTCTCCATCCCGTAGTTTTTTGTATGCGCTGTATTCCACCTAAATTTTTGATAACGAGATTGTACTGGAAAAACATGTTTCAGTGTTAAAAAATATTCTTAGAAAAAGGTAACGCGCGCGTGTATGTGTCTGTGATCAGCATAACAACATGCTTTAAATACCAGACATGATATTTAAGTTTAGGATCCTGTAATGATGCGACATGAATATTTTAAAGAAAATTCCTTCACCAAAAATGTATTTTCGCGTAAATACCTGTACCAATTTTGATAAAAATACTATACCATGTTTAAGATATTTTCATAATAAATAAACTATTTCTATTGAATTTGCTGGGAATAACCAATGAAGTTGTCTTCATTTCTGATGAATTTTACATATCTGGTAAATCGAAAGAGATATGACAAAAATATACTTCACAAAAATGAATAACTCGCTAAAATAATTAATGACAAGTCACATTTTAATTTTTGTTAGTTATTGAACAAATCATTTATTAATATAAAACGTATTGAATGATAACTGAAAACATGTAAGAAAAATATATAATTTTCGTTTCTAGAGGAAGAGAAAATCATTAACCGTTAATTATGTGGCCTGTGGCACTTATATTAGAATATGCCTGCTTTTAGATTTGTATAGACATTATGCAGTTATTGGACATTTTGATAAAAATATTTTCTTACCGCAGATAAATTAGTATAACATTCTATCATTAAGTTTTTGATTACACCTGTAGTTAGACATATGATCTAATTCAGAAAGACCATATCAGTTATTTTTTTCCATTCATTTCTGTGAAACATAAGTATAAATTAGCGTTGTAGTGTATATGTGAAATGATAATAGCCAATAATGATAACGCAATTTATATCAGTTTTATTCAGGAAATCTCGAAATCCCATGCTAATTGACAATCATATCTTGCGATTAAACAAGCCCATTATTACTGAATTCACAAGTGGCACTGGAACTGTCAATCAGTAGGATGCTGCTTAAGAGCTAGTATTTTTTCTCCTAGTTCATTTGTTCTATTTCCATCCTATCTCCTTCAGTTTGATTATGGAGTGAGAAAGTACGCATTTACCTCTGTTGGGATTTAATATTTACAGCCTGAAATTTTCCGTTATGATTAGTGTATTTTAATACTCATATCTGCATTTTCTGCATGGTATAAATCCGGCCGCGCCGTGGCCGAGTGAATAGACCACTCGCCTCTCACCTAGACGGCCTGGGTTCGATCCCAAGCGACCGCATGTGAGATTTGTGGTGGACAAAGCTTCGCTGGGGCGGGTTTTCTCCGGATTCTCCGGTTTCCCCCGCCATCGCATTCCACCATGCTCCATCTTCATTCATGTATAATCAGTGTCGCCACCGGCGGTGCCACAAGTAGTTAAAGCGGGCGTTAAACACTACAAAAAATATGTATAAATCCACATTACTTTTTCATTATTCAACTAAAATGTTAAAAAAGCTTATTTTTCTATATTTTTGTGTAGTAGTTGGCTTACCCTCCCCATAATTGTAGGACTGAACCCCCCCCCTAGGACTTACAAGCCAATGTATAGAGGTCAAAAGCCTGATGGGGAGCCTACGGCACGAAACCACAGAATGGAAAACCTGTTAGGAAGGATCGGTCCGGAGTCTAGACATGCACATAATGGAGTGGATGATATGAAATGTAAGCGAAATTGATGATTGGAAAGGTGATGATGGAGCAATTGGTGGAATGAGTGGCGGGGAAGCCGGGTCTAATTTTGGTTGGAATCTGGAATGCAGTTACAAAAGTAAAACTCAGTTTTGTATTTGAATAAATTTTGTATCAGGGCATAAAACTATCTACAGTATAGGTGGACTCAATTCAGAAGGCAAGAATGAGGCATACAGCCTTCTTTATTATCATATTAATTGTAAGCGAAATTGATGTTTGAAAAGGTGATGATGGAGCAATTGGTGGAAAGAGTGGCGGGGGAAACCGGAAGACCAGGAGAAACCCGCCCAGATGCAGCTTCATTCTCCACGAATTCCACATGTGGGCTCTTTGGATCGAACCCGCTCCACCAGATGGGAGGCGAACGGAGTAACCACACACTCACGGTGTCGCCATTCTTCCATATACTTCATGTTGATCGAGATAAGCATTTGTAGAATCGTTTCTTGTAACAACTTTCCTTGAGTTTCAACGGGAATTAGGGAAATACAGTAGGTTTAATGCTAGTTGAATACTTTAAGAACTAGTCAGATGTGATGGCTTCGAAATCTCTTGATATTACCAAGGGGAAAAAGGTAAACAAACAAATAATATCTCATTAGAGAAAAGTAAGGTATTCAAAGTTGAAACTAATTCATGGTAAATGATTAACTCCACAAAAACGGGCATTTGAGATAAATTGTGCGCTTTAACGAGTTCTACATGTACGCATAATAAGATTTCCCCCCTTACGGTTTTCCTATTATGCGACGTAATTCATGCTCAAATGGAATTCAGAGGCTATTCTCAAATTTGATATATTCATTTCAGTTTTTATGAAAATATTTTAAACATATGGTATTCTAATAAAACTAATAGAAGCCACTTTTGAGAACATGATGTTTCAAAAGCTGTTCTATGTAAAAACTAGTTTGAGGTGGATATTCTAGAAATACTAGTGTTACCTAATTGCAAGATGTAGAACTTAAATACTTATCTGGTATTTAACAGTATTTTCAAATGTGAGTTATGCTGCTCACATACACGCATACATACACAAGCATATTAAACACGGACTTTTTCTCAAAATACATACATTTCCAGTGAAATCTGTACATCGAATTTTTTATGGAATTTGCCTAATACCTTTCCTACTTGCAATACACACTAGAAAAAGTAAATAAACAATTATTTTGCTAAAAAGAGACAGTGCGGTCATCATATTATGTTTGTCAAATTATACGATAAAAGTGCGAAACAAAACTCATATTGACTGCCTCCTTGGTCAAGAGGTCAGCTTGCTGACTTTTTACTCGCAGGTCCAGGTTCGATTCCCTACTGGGATAGGAAATTTGTTAACCTAATGTCAATAAACTACTGATAATATAGAATTGTTTCACAAGTTGAAAGTCCCAATATGAACATAGCAGTTAAATGGAGCTACAAAAAGGAAAACCATCGTAATTATTCCCTTGTTATTCTCTCACCAAAATAATTCGTAAAACCTGGCTTATATTGTTTAATTAACTAATTATCCTTTAACTGAAATAAAATCAGAAAGTTGTCAACATTTGTATTACTGATGATATAACATCCAATATTTGAATGTTTTATACCTACCTAATTATCCCAATGAAAATATAAAACTAAGTCATTATGTTTATTTTATATATTTATTTATACGTAGCAAAAGAAGATTAATTTCTACGCGTGTATGTTTATAACAGCAGGAGGGAAATATTTATTATTTCTTTAACTGCACATATCGCAATTGCTTCTTTTCACTGTATGTTTTCTTTTATCTATTACTTTCGCTACTTAGTACAAAGTACATAGGTAGAGGAGGTACTGCATTACACTCAAGAAAGTTCTATACAGAGTTTTCACTAAATAAACAGTTTTAGGGTTCTCTGTTTCCGAAAAAAAAGTTCTTACATTCCCTAGCACGTACGCACAATGTATTAGTAGGTAGAGTAGGATTCTTTTCCGTCCAAAAATTCGATATTGATTTTTTACCGGAAATATGTTTTGAGAAACCCTGAACTGAAAAAAAAAGAAAGTATTTTAGTAATTGAATGTGTGTACAATATAGTTCAAACACTAAAACTCGGTTAAGTACCAAACTTGATATTTAAGTTCAAGATCTTTTAAGGGGTGCGACACGAAGATTTCCAATAAAACTACTCACCTCAAACTAAGCATGACATGGAAAAATATTCGAACATTTTCACTTTCCCAAACATGACCCCAACGCTTTGTTTAACATACCATATATTAAAGATATTTACATGTCAAATAAAATGTTTATTTACTTTAATGGAAAGAGCTTTTGAGTCCTCTTCATACTGCATGACTTTTGCAATACTGGTAAAGTAAAAAAAATAGACAAAAACTTGCTACACAAAGTGTAGATCCTGCTAAGGCTCGAATTTATATAATGCACACTTTTTTTCTTATTTTAGCCATTTCCTAGGAATTCCTTGGTATTGGTTTCAATTTTAAATTACTTGAACTTTACTCTAATGGGATTTTTCTTTGCTATTTTTTTGTTTTACTCCCATTCATGTAAAGAGAACCGAATATCAATCACATAGCAACCAGCTTTTTAAAGGTTTGACTATTGCTTTAGCCTAATGTATATCCCTGTTGCCCTTCTACTTACAAGGAAGCAAGTAATAAGGACAATTTATATTAATGTTTATCTCGATTAGCATGAAGTAGATAGAATAATAAGCTTTTTAACAGTAATTTGTTAGCGAAGTGTAAATAAAAACATGTGAATGGAATATATCAGATTTTTGTGTAGTATCAGAATTATATTTTTTACTTACTTATGGTATTTTACATTCAAATTGTAATAAATTAGGTGTAAATGCCCCAGCAATATCAATTGCTTGACCATTTATCCAAAAAGCAGCCCGAATGAAGAGGTATTCTAGACTATTGCTATAAAATTCAAAATATGCAGTTTAGTTGTATAATTTTCTTTCCTGTATATGGTATTTTACTCAACATTGTTATAGCTATTTTTGGAGAAAATCAAAGCTTTCGAAAATTGTTCCATGTAAAGATGGGGGAATTTGTTGAAAATCTGAAAAATAGGATATACGAAACTTAAACATCAATTTTGATATTCAATAGAGTTTTCGGTTTTGAGTCATGCTACATACACACACACACACACACACACACACACACACACACACAGCCGCTTATTTCAGAATTCAATACATATTTCCGATGAAACCTCGCTATCAAATTTTTGGGTGAAATACAATACCTTCTCTACCTACTGCATATCTGTGGCGTTTGGTCAGTACATGATAACTCCAAAACTGGCCATCTGGGCTAAGACAGTAGTGATATAAAAGAAACAATGCTAGGTGAAGTCCTAATTTCTCCAGAAATAACTGGACACATCAGGGCTTAATACAAAATGGCCAGTTTTGGAGTTATCATGTACTGACCAAACGCCACAGATAAGTATATTGTGCGTGTGGAGAAAGTAAAAAAAAAAAAGCTGAAGTGTTCCATTCACATGACTTTCTTTACATCTCTGCAACAGATTATTGTTAAAAGGTTTATACTTCTATATACTACATGCTAATCGAGAAAAAATTAGTAGACATAGTCTTCTTACTTGCTTCCTTGTAAGTAGAAGGGAAATAAGGGAGTAGCATAGGTTAAAGCCATAGTCAAAAGCTCGTTGCTATGTGACTGAAGTTCCTTTGTTTGCATGGACAGGAGTTGACAAATTCCTGATGAGAAAAGTTAAGTTTTTTGAACCTGAAAACAAAAACAAGGAATATCTAAAAAACGATCAACAGCACGAAAAATATGTATACAACATAAATTGTGTGTTTTAATGTGCTCTACATTTTTTGTGTGGTAAGTTTTTGTCTATCCCTTACAGTTTAGCAGTTATGCAAAATTCCGTAAAATTCACTCAGAATAAAGTTGTCTTCAGAGGATATTCCCAGAACATTCAAAATATACATTTTATTTGTCAGGTAAATATCTTTAATGTGCGATATTTTTATCAAGATCGTTAGAGCCATTTTTTAGAAAATCAAAATTTTCGAAAAAAGCTCTATGTAAAGGGTAGTTTGGGGAGGGGGGATTTTTCACAAAATCTTCGTGTGGCTTCCCTGGAAGATACTAAACTTAAATACTAAGTTTGTTATTTTAACGACTGTTCGTTTTTGAGTTATATGTTCACAGACACAGTCACACACACTCACACACACGGACCTTTTTCTGACAATACTTCTTTGGATACAGGGGTCCCTAAAACATATATTTCCGGTGAAATCTCGGAATCGAATTTTTGGGTGGAGTGCAATACCTTTTCTATACACTATGCACATAGTGCGTGTAAAGAGAAAGTAAAAAAATCTTATGTGTTACACTCACATGACTTTCTCTAGCTGTTCTGCAAACTTCATACATAAGATTCTTCTTCTTTCTGCACCTTGCTAATTGTCGTACTCATTAGCACAATGGTCTTATTACTTAGTTCCGTATAAGTAGGAAGAAAATAAAGGAATACATTAGGCTAAACCAATAGTCAAATGTTTTAAAAGCTGTCGTTATGCGATTGCCATTACAAATCGCTTTTTTTCTTGGCGAGGAATAGAACAAAAGAAAAACGGACACTCCCGTCTGAGAAAAGTATAAGTACTTCACAACTGAAACTAATAGCAATGAATACCTCGAAAACGGTAAGCTCCACGAGAAAAATGTATGTGACATTACTTGTGAATTTTACCAAGACCTAAATTTTTTGTAAAGTAAGTTTTTGTCTATCTCTTACGGTTTACTAGTTATGCCAAATTAAGCAAAATTCATCCAGAATAAAGAGTTCTTCAGAAGCTATTCCCAGAAAATTCAAGATATACATTTTATTTGTCTGGTAAATATCTTTAATATAGGTGTTTTAATCAAAATTGTTAGAGCTTCTTTTTAGAAAATCAAAATTTTCGAAAAATGTTCCATATAAAAGATAGTTTGGGATGGGGGGATTTTTCTCAAAATCTTCATGTCGCTTCCCTGGAAGATACTAAACTTAAATACCAAGTTTGTTACTTTAACGACTGTTCGTTTTTGAGTAATCGTGTTCACAGACACACGGACACTCGGACACACACACGGACCTTTTTCTGAAAATACTTCTTTGGATACAGAGGACCCTAAAGCATATATTTCCGGTGAAATCTCGGAATCGAATTTTTGGGTGGAGTGCAATACCTTCTCTATACACTATGCACATAGTGCGTGTAGAGAAAGTAAAAACACAGCTAACCATAAAGTATGATGAGCATTTCTTCGTCACTGCTTTGTTTGCAAGCGGCAAGCTCAGACTTCAATTACGTTACGGAATTCTAAGAAAAGATGAACGGATACAGCTCGCAACAAAGTTAGACATTCAGGACGAAGAATGCTGATTATTTTTAAACTGATGCCGGAAACCTATATCATTCCACCAACTTCACTGTTTCATAAATGCATACCTCCTACTATATTCATTGTTCCTTCGCAATCTAAAATTAAATGGCAACAGTTATCAGATTTCTTATTACACAATGCACATTTACCTTGGTTCGCTACTTCCCCTAAGCCTTTTAACCTCACCACCCCTGCCCTAGCCCATGCACAACCCTCTCTTGGTGGTTTTAAGTGCAGTAAGAAGTAGATGGACGAAGAAAATTAGAACAAAGAATATGTAAGAAATGGGATTGGTGAAAGGATGAAGTAAAGAGGACCCGATAGCTAGGTAACCACAGTGTTGGATGCTACGGATCATCAGAAATGCAGCAACTCAGTGAAGTGAGAAAATGAGATGTGGTAGGAAAATGTAGAGATACAATTTAAGTATTACAGAATTGTAGGTGTAAATTAAAACATGTAATTATTGAAGTGAAATAAATATATCATATCATACCTCCTACCAGACAAAAATACATTAAACCTATTTCATACTGGAGTTCAATGGAGTTCCTACCAGACAAAAATACATTAAACCTATTTCATACTGGAGTTCAATGGAGTTCCTACCAGACAAAAATACATTAAACCTATTTCATGCTAGAGTTCAATGGAGTTCCTACCAGACAAAAATACATTAAACCTATTTCATACAGAAGATAAATGGAGTTCCTCCCAGACAAAAATACATTAAACCTATTTCATGTTGGAGTTCAATGGAGTTCCTACCAGACAAAAATACATTAAACCTATTTAATATTGGAGTTCAATGGAGTTCCTACCAGACAAAAATACATTATACCTATTTCATACAGGAGATAAATGGAGTTCCTACCAGACAAAAATACATTAAAACTATTTCATACAGGAGTTCAATGCAGTTCCTACCAGACAAAAATACATTAAACCTATTTAATATTGGAGTTCCCACCAGACAAAAATACATTATACCTATTTCATACTGGAGTTCAATGGAGTTCTTACCAGACAAAAATACATTAAACCTATTTCATGCTGGAGTTCAATGGAGTTCCTACGAGACAAAAATACATTAAACCTATTTAATATTGGAGTTCAATGGAGTTCCTACCAGACAAAAATACATTAAACCTATTTCATGCTGGAGTTCGATGGAGTTCAGTCGAAGACCTCTTGTCTCAGCAGATAGAATTGAATTCTTATTTCCCATCATTCCGGGTTCAAGTCTGCCTGCATGATTCTGCCTGACATACTCATCTCGGCGGCGCCGTGAATGAGTGGTTAGACCGCGCTCCTAAGCGCCCGAATGTGGGATCCGTGGTGGACGAAGCGACGTCTAGGCGCGGTTTCTCCGGGTACTCCGGTTTCCCCCACCACTCACTCCACCAATCGCTCCATCATCACATTTCCTACCATCAATTTCGCTTACATCTCATATCATCCACTTTATATTCATGCCTGGCTACGGGCCGACGCCTAGTAACATGTTTTCATTCTGTGGTTTCGTGCCGTAGGCTGCCCGACAAGTTTTTGACCCCTAGACATTGGCTTGTAAAATCTAGGGATGTGTCAGACCTACAAATACGGGAGGGTACGCCGCTTACGAAACGAACATTATTATTATGTGATGATTACATCTTAAGATGTGTGTGGCAAAGTGAATTATCAATATGATGCGATGCATTCAAACCAACTTTACCAGTAACAAATTGAAATACATCTGCCCCTTTAGTGTGGCGCTAGCGGGTCTGACTCATAATCTAGTGGTACCGAATTCGAATCATATTTAGGGTGAGTTACCCTGAGAAGTTTTTTCTCGGGTGTTTTCCCTTATCCTACGAAGACGAATGACGAGCAACTCTTAAGCTCTATGAACCCCGAGGTCATTTGATATTACTTTACCCATTTATTTCATCATCCAAAATAACTCATCAGGTTAATGGACATTAAACTTAAAAATAAGTACATTAATTGTATTTTATACCGTTCTATAAAGCTCGATTCCTATATCTTCGTTAAGTTTGCTTCAAATATTTGATTACATGGAACCGGCATCCAAATTTTTATTCCTGCTGACAAGTGTTCGTGTTGGAGAAAAAGCAATAGAAAAATGGCTGGCCTCGTAAGTCAGTTGGTAGAACACTAGCCTGATGCGCGAGGGGACCCGGGTTCGATTCCCGGCTGAGTATGGGAATATTTTTCTAGCCAAGAATATTCCTTATCCTTCCCCAAAGTCTGGTGGTATGAATGAGAAGGTGGATGAGTATGTATTTGTGTGTGTATGTGTGTGCAAGATATAATGTGGATGATTACGAACCCAAAAGCAATAGTAAACAGCAAACATGTTGCAAATGTGAATGCCCTTGATAAGACCACTAAAGGAGGGGTACAAATGGAATAATTAATTAAAAAAACACAAAAAATAAGAATCGAAAACTTTTTGAACATGTCCTCAAGGGAGTATAGAGTTTAACGCCCGCTTTTACTACTTTGGTATCGACTACTTTGCGATGACACTGGTGATACATGGAATGAAGATGGAGCACCGGTGGAATGCGTTGGTGGGGGAAACCGGAGAAACCCCGCCCCTGCGCCGCTTTGTTCATCACAAATCCCACATGCGGTTATTTGGGATAAAACCCGGACCGCCTGGATGAGAGGCGAGCGATCTAACCACTTGGCCACGGCATGGCCTGCCAGAAACTAATACGAGAGGACTCAAATCGAAAAACGAAACCTATTAACCTTTTTTTACATAATTCCGTTTTACTTTATTCTTTTAGTCTTTTAAGGTATGATATAACATATTCTTATACAACAGTATAAAATAATAGCAATAATAATAATAATAATAATATAAAATTAATTCAAATAAAGAGAAACTCATAGGATATTCACACAAAATTCAAATTTAATTTTATTTTCTATGAAACATATGATGATTAAATAAGTTTTGTTGGAGACGTTTCTAAGAAAAAAAAATATATTCAAACAATTTCCTAGTGAATGTTTATTTTGGTGTTACCAGATTTTCCTCGAAATCTGAGAGTTATATCTTTGTAGTGTGTGGAATATTAAATTTGGTAATTAACTGGCATCTCCATGTTCAGTTATGATATTCACAGGCAGACAAACTAATTTTATCATATACTTTTTGGGCTCAGGAAATTGAAAAATATGCATGTGTACTCACAATAAAATGTTGGTACCGAATTTTTGGATCGAAAATAATGTTTCCTCCTAAATATGTATAAGGAAATATAAAAGAAAACATCTGATGTGTCATATCTACTGATCCAATTCTCTGTAACAAGTTATTAATAAGCTTATTGTTCTATTTCATGCTAAAACACTAGCAGAAACTGCCTTACTACTTAGTTCCTTATAAGCAGAAGGGAAATAAAGGAATGTACTAGGCTAAACCAACTTCATATGAGAAAAAGTTTAAGTATTTTAAAACTGAATTGAATAACGAGTACCTCTAAAACGTTCAACTCGACGAAGTAAATGTATACAATGTAAAATGTGGTTTATCGAGTATTACAATTTGTGTTTAGCAAGACTTTGTCTATCTCTTACGGTTTACCCGTTATGCAAAAATCAATAAAAATCATCCAAAATTTTCGGAAGCTGTTCCCAGAAAGTTCAAGATATATATTGTATATGTTAAGTAAATATCTTAAATATAAGATATTTTAATCTAAATCTTTAATCATTTTTGAGAAAGTAACAATTTTCGAAAAGTTTTTCCAAGTAAAGGTTATTTAGGAGTGGGAGAAGTTTCTTGAAAATCTTCCTGTCGCATCCTTGGAAGATAACATAACAAACTCCATGGCATGACAGCTCACGGGGAACCTTGGCCTACCACCCGGCCGCTGCGTCCCCCCATCTCGGTCCATTACAGACGTCATGGATGGGCGCAGAATTGAAAGGTGAGACGTGGTCAGCGCCTTAATGCGCTCCTCATGACCTGGAGCCGCTACTTCTCCATCATGTGGCTCCTCAATTGGCCCCCCAGGGACCTTACGAGGCTGAGTGCACCCCGGGCCAGGTACTGGGAATCGAACCCAGATCTCCCGCTTGGTAAGCAGCTGTGCTACCATCGCGCTAAGGAGACTACCATCCTTGGAAGATACCAAACTTAAATACGAAGTTTGGTATTTAACAGTCGTTTTGTTTTGTAGCTATGCTGATCACATTCACACACGCGAATATTTTTCTAAAAATGTGTCTTTTTATACAGGGGGTCAGAAAACATGTATTTTCCGTGAAATTTTGGTATTGAATTTTTGGGTGCATTACAATATCTTCTATACACACTATGTACATAGTACATGTAGGAAAGTAAACATTAAAGAGTTTTCTCTCCGTTAAATATCAAAATAAAGCTGGAAATTGTATAAAATAAAATAAATTAATGTTTTAATCTCCTGTATCGGCAAAATTGTACGCTGTAGGCCATGGAGAATAATTTTGCCCTTTACAATGTGCTAACTCCAATAAATGAAATAACATCTGAAGGTGCAATAACAGAAACAAAAACGGCACCGGAGGTGATAATTGTAAGTTTCCACCTTAGCGTGCGTTTCTGGTAATTTAGCTCGCGTGCTAATATTATTACAGCCTTCATTTCGCGAACTACCGTTGTGAGCGCCCTCAGTGTAATTTTGTTGCACAAGTTTTTATGAGCCAAGTAACAGTTTCGCTGCAGCTACATCGAGCGACGTAACATAAAATTCAATCGCGTTCAATTTCCTAGTTCCGTAATATGGCGGCGTACTTGAGATTCGTTTACAGGAGAGTTTTCCTCGAGGTTGCCTGGCTTAGATATCCGCGAACTCGTGTGATAAATGCTGGCTATTCCCGCTGGCACTTTAACCATCCTTTCCCGGACACGAAGCGCGCGCAAATGTTGACCTGAGCTAAAAATGTCGAGCTCGAGGCGCTGCACAAGCGCTAGTATGAAGGAAGAACTACAGGTTGTGTATCAAATGCGGTTTATTTAGTGTTTTACTTTCTCTACACGTACTATGTACATAGAGTATAGAGAAGGTATTGCACTCCACCAAAAAATTCGTTACCGAGATTTCACCTGTGTCCGTGTGTCTGTGAACACGATAACTCAAAAACGAAAAGCCAGTAAAATACCAAACTTGGTATTTAACTTTAGTATCTTCCAGGAATGCGACATGAAGATTTTGAGAAAATTCCCTCCACCCCAAACTACCCTTTACATAGAACTTTTTTCGAAAATTTTGTTTTTCTAAAAAATAACTTAAACAATTTTGATTAAAATATCGTATATTAAAGATATTTACCTGACAAATAAAATGTATATTTTGAATTTTCTGGGAATAGCCTCTGAAGATTACTTTATTCTGGGTCAATTTTACGGAATTTTGCAATACTGCTAAACCGTAAAAGATGGACAAAAACTTACCACACAATAAATATAGAGCACTTTAAAACACACAATTTATGTTACATGCATTTTTTCGTAGAATTAATTGTTTTTGAGATATTCCTTGTTTTTGGTTTCAGCTATGAAAAACGTATACTTTTCTTATACAGGAATTTTGCTTCATCTTCCAAGGAAGCAAGTAATCAGACTATTTCTGCTAGTCTTTTTTTTTTCTCTCGATTAACATGAAGTAAATAGAAGCATAAGTTTTTAACATAATTTTTCAGAGAGGTAGAGAATGTCATGTGAATTGGACACATCAGATTTTTTGATTACTTCTGCACCCTTTTTTGTCTCATTTAAAAGTGGTTTAAAATCGATCCATTTTCACTTTCTCTTCACGTATTATGTCCATAGCCTATATAGAAGATATTACATTTCACTCAAAATTCGATGTCAAAATATCACCGGAATTAAACGTTTTAGGGTCCCCTGTATCCAGAAAAATCAGATGTGTCCCATTCACATTACTTTTTCTACATCTCTGCAATAAATTATTGTTAAATATCCTTATTCATTTATTTACTTCATCCTAATCGAGAAAAAATTGGCAGAAAAACACCTGCTTCCTTGTAATTTGAAGGGAAACAAGGGAGTACTATTGGCTAAATCGATAGTCAAATCTTTTAAAGATGGTTGCTTTGTGATTGAAGTAATTTTATTTGTATGGACAGGAGCTGATAAATTCCCGTATAAGAAGAGTATTAAGCATTTTAAAGCTGAAACTAATAACAAGGAATATCTCAAAAACGGTCAACTCCACGAAAAAAATGTATATGACATTAAATTGGATATTTTAAAGAGATCTACACTTTTTTATTAAGTAAGTTTCTGTCTATGTCTTATGGTTTACCAGTTATGCAAAATTCTGCAAAATTCATACAGAATAAACCTGTCTACAGAGGCTGTTCCCAGAAAATTAAAGATATACATTTTATTTGTCACGTAACTATCCTAAATATAACAGCTTTTAATCAAAATCGTTTGTCATTTTTAAAAAAATCAAAAGTTTCAGAATTGCTTCCATGTAAAGGTTTCAGTTTTGAGCTATGTTACCCACGGACACACACATACACACATACAGACGGACACGCACACGGATATGTTTCTAAAAATGTTTTTTCTGGTTTCAGGAGATCTCAAAACATGTAATTCCTGTGAAATCTCGGTATGGAACACAATAACTTCTCTATACACTATGTGCATAGTACGTGTAGAAAAGTAAAAGCGTTTTGAGAAAAAGGTCCGTGTGTGTGTGTGCGTGTGTTTGTGAACACGATAACTCAAAAACGAAAAGTCGGTAAAATACCAATCTGAGCATTTAAGTTTAGTATCTTTCAGGGATGGGAAATTTTTGAAAAAAATCCCCCCAACCCAAACTAGCCTTTACATAGAACTATTTTCGAAAATGTTGATTTTCTCAGAAACGGCTCTAATGATTTTCAATAAATTATCATATATTAAAGATATTTACCTGGACCAATAAAAGGTATATCTTGAATTTTATGGGAATATACGGAATTTTGCATAACTGCTAAACCGTAATACAGGGCCAAAAACTTACCACATAAAAATTTAGAAGTTTTTAAAACACAAAAATTATGTTATATACATTTTTTTTCGTAGAGTTGTTTACATATTCCTTGAATTTAGTAGCTTTTTCATAAAGGAATTTGTCAACTCCTGTCCATACAAAAAAAGGAATTTCAGTCACTTACCTTCAACCTTAGGTACTCCCTTATTTCGCTTCTACCTACAAGGAAGCAAGTAATAAGACTATTTATGCTAATTGTTTCTCAATTAACATGAAGTAAATAAATGCATAAGCTTTTTAAGGATAATTTGTTGCAGAGATGAAGAAAAAGTCATGTGAATGGAACACATCGGATTTTATACTTAATTACTGTATTCCTTCTAAATATTTGATGTCATGGTTTCAAGAGAAATATGTTTTAAGACCCTATGAAGTTCAAAAAAAAAAAAAAAAGAAGAAGAATTTTCAGGAAAAGGTCGCGTGTATGTGCCTGTTTATCTGTAAAAACTGAAACTCAGTGAAATATAAATTTTTATATCATTTTAGGGATCTTCCAAGAATTCCACTAAAAGATCTTCAAATTAACCGGTACCCAATACATGCATAAAGCTTCACGACTTTCTCTAAAACGGCTATGTTAAATTGACATGTATGTAAAATATTTTCACGATAAATTAAATGTGTATCTTAACTTTCAGTGAATAGCTTCTGAAGGTGTTTTTATTATGAATGATTTGTGTACAACCAGTAAAGACAGACAAAATATTGCTACCCAAAAAAACGTAGATCTTATTAAAGCATGTAATGATATATACTTTTTAGCGTTAACTACTTTCAATATATTATGTATTTTTAATAATACTTATACCATTCTGAATAGCATATTTAGTATTTCTGTTTTTACTTACTCTACACTTACTATATTCATAGTGTATAGAGAAGGTATTGCATTCCTCTCAAAATTCTCTACCAAAATTTCACCAGAAATAGAGGTTTTAGAGTCCCCTGTATCTAAAAAAGTATTTTTAGAAAAAGGTCCGTGTGTATTTCCATGTGTCTGTGAACACGATAACTTAAAAACGAAAATGCCTCCATCCACTACTACTGATTAAATGAACATTTTTTCGAAAATTTTGATTTTCTAAAACATGGATCTAACGATTTGGATTAAAATAACGTATATTAAATATATTTATATGAAAAATAAAATGCATTTCTTTAATTTTCTGGGAATAATCTCTGAAGACATGTTTATTCTGGATTAATTGTGTAGATTTTTGCAAAATTGTAAAGTAAGAGATAGACAAATGCTTACTTAATTGTAGAGCTCGACAAAACCCGCAATTTATGTTATACGCATATTTTTTTCTTGTAGTTGATCAAATTTGAGATATTCCTTGTTATTGGTTTCAGCTATAATATATTTACACTTTTCTCATATGGAAATTTGTCAACTCTTGCCCATACAAAGAAACGGATTTCAATCCCATAGCAACCACATTTTAAAACACTTGACAATTGGTTTAGCCTTAGTGTGTTCCCTTATTTTGCTCCTACTTATAAAGGGACCAGTAATAAGACCGTTTCTGCTAATGTTGATATCGACTAGCATAAAGTAGATAGAAGAATAAGCTTATTGAAAATTATTTGTTACAGAGATGCAGGGAAAGTCATATGAGTGTAACACATTAGAAGTTTTAATACTTTTTGGGTGAAAAATAAATAACTGAATAACATTAAAGGAACTCGCTGTTTGCATTTCAATCCCCTATTATCGTAGTGCCAGCATTGCTGAGGCTTTGTTGAGAATGCTTCTGTATCTTCGCAGAATTTAGTGGAAACGACTGGAGAGCTCGCCACTTCACAAAAACATATACATAAAAGGCGCCAGGATCACAGAGATTAGCCTTGTCTGGCAGCCCTGACGCAGAGCTCCTCAGAGAAAGCACATGACCTATTTTTCCAAGGGACATTACAGCCAGCGTCTCCGTTTCTGCTCCAAGCTCTTCTGTTATGTATGCCACATTCCCGGAATGCCTCTTGTTTCCCAAACTCTCAAGCTATGTCAAGAGCGTCCTGGAAGAAACTCAGGTGTAACAGGTAGACCATGCTCGTATACAACTACTAAGCACAAGTCAAATTAAGGGTTGAATTTAACTTCCAGCCAAGAGGCGGTGAAAGCAATTTTATTGCATCAGAAACTCTCCCAAAATGTTAATCTCACCCTGAAAATTCACACCTTTTATATCTAAGTTTTCTTTTAGCTTTAACACGGAAGGACATTTTCCATTACAAGAGAAATACGTAACTTCGCAAATTTGCCGATAAATTTCAATTGGTTTCACTTTCCTAGCATTTAGAAAACGAATCACAGATCTGATTTCACAAGCGGCGGGATTTTCAATCAACACCGACATTGTAAACATGCACAACAAAGCGTATGTGGCTGACAGCGATCTCAAAATGGCGCACGTTTCTTCTCCTTGATATAGAGCGTCTACCGCGCATGTGCGGAACTGCGATCGCAGCGCTGCAGCGGAGATAAATTGAAACGGAACTTACTTTCTGGACGTACCTCGTATATACAGAATTTCTCTTCAACTTGAACGCTGCATAATGTCACTAGACTACTCAAGAACATTTCAAAATTTAACTCTGGGGTTCCTTTATAATGCTCTCATTATTATGAAGAGCATGAAAAAAAATCTTGTGTGTTACACTCACATGACTTTCTCTAGCTGCTCTATAAACAAACTTCTTACAAAAGATTCTTCTTCTTTGTACACCATGCTAATCGAGACTTACATTAGCAGAATGTCCTTATTACTTAGTGTCTTATAAGTAGAAGGGAACTAAAGGAATGCGCTATGCTAAACTGATAGTCAAAGGTTTTAAAATAGTTTCTTTGCCTGGCCAAGAGTAGAACAAAAGAAAATCGGACACTTCCTGTCTGAGAAAAGCATAAGAATTTCACAGTTGAAACCAATAACAAGGAATATATCGGAAACGGTTAGCTTCACAACAAAAACTAAGGACATAAATTGTGATATACATTTTTTTGTGCAGTAAGTTTTTGTCCATCTCTTACGATTTAGTAGTTAAGAAATATTTGCCGAAGTTCATTCAAAATAAAGAAGTCTTCAGAGGCTATTCCCAGAAAATTCAAGATATATAGTTTATTTGTCAGGTAAATATCCTTAATATACGATATTTTAATCAAAATCGTTAGCCACTTTTGATAAATTCAAAATTTTCGAAATTTTTACCATATAAGGGTAGTTTGTGGTGAGGGGATTTTCTTGAAAATCTTGTGTTGCATCCTTGAAAGATACAAAACTTAAATACCAATTTGATATTTAACGGTATTTTCGTGTTTGAGGTATCCTGTCCAGACACACATACACACACAGACAAACACGGACCTTTTTCTAACTTTTTGGACCCCGGGAGCCTCAAAACATATATTTCCGGTGAAATATCGACATCGAAATTTTCGATGGAATAAAATACCTTCTGTATCTATTCACTATGTACGTTGTACATGAGGGTTAGAGAAAGTAATAAATAATTCCGATGATTTTCATTTTTTCTGATATAGAATGCTCTAAAGTAATAATAATATCTAGGAAGTGAAGCTTTTATAGCAGAATCTTAGGAAAATCTGGAGTGTGACAAGTAATGAAGACACTTTTATTCTAAACTGCGCAGTTGCTCTACGCTTTTGGTTACGTAGTATATAGCACTGTATATATTTGAAAAAATTCTAGGTCATATTTAATATCAAAATCTTATAAACTTTTATACTCTCGTGACCTCTGCCCCTTATACTTCCTTTCCTTCTCTGTTTACCCTCCTTGTCGTAGGGTTTAACGCTTCAGGACCTCCAATCCAGCGCCTAAGGTCAAACGCCTGTTGAGTAACAAAGGCTCTGGATCAGAGAGAGGCCAGAATGGAAGATTAGTCCGATGCCTGGTATGAAAGTGAGGAAGTAGATGATATGAAATAAGGATAAAATGGACGAGATAATTTTAGAGCAAATGGTGAAATGGTAGGCCAGGGAAACCGGAGAATCCAGACAAAAAATCCCTAGACGCCGCTTTGTCCATACAAATCCCACATACGGTCCCTTGTAATCGAGCCGTCTAGGTGAGAGGTGAGTGGTCTAACTACTCGATCACGGTTCCAACCCATTATTGATTGAAATATTTCTACAAAGCGTATTCTTCTATCTACTTCGTGTGTAGAAATGGTTTTACTATACATTTTCTTGTAGATACAATGGAACAGGGCAATGTAATAATGCTTATCAAATATTTTAAGGGCTGGTCGCTATATGATGCTTTTAAATTCCGTTCTCTTTGCATGAGCAAGGGAAAAAAGAATAATGAAAATGCTAAGCAAGAAAAACTTGGCATATCATGTATGTTAGCGATATCATCAATTCTTATATAGTAAACCGTTGTATACGTTTGATCAGTTATGTAAAAGTCATTCAAAATAAAAAGACTACTTCATTTTGTTTAAAAATGCCATAGAATAATGTCTATTTAATAAGAACCCAGTTTTGAGTAACTCATAATTTAAGAAAAAAGTGTTCATTGTGAAGGGCAGTTAGAGGTTGGGAAATTATATTGAAGTATTTGATGTTGCATCCAAAGAAGCTGCTGAACTTAAATATCAATTTCGATATTTAACCGACTTTTAGTTTTTAAATTATGTTGTTCACACACACACACACATAAAGACGCACATAGGTACCCCCTTCTAAATTTTTTTTTCGGAGGTCTAAAATATATATCTCGTTAAATCTTTTCATTAAATTTTTGGATGATAATAGGAAATAGTTTCAAAACAGTATAGAATTGGTATATATGTACATTTTTTTTTTCATTTTGTCACAGTATCTTTGAGTACTGAGGTTGTAATGAATTCGATGTTCCTCTTTTCTTAAAACGAAAATAATGCTATTATAACTACTGAGTAAATTATTCTTCATGTACTAGCTCCTAACTTTTTAATCTCAAGTTGGCATTTTCACGTACCTGCTTTTGCAATAGCATTGTTTCAATGCTTGATTATCAACATGTTGAACACTTTCGTCTAACAGCCACAATAAATCAAAACTGTTTTATAAATTATGACAGAAATTGTATTTCTATTTTCCCCGCAGGTTATTTGAAAACAAATTTCCCATTATTCACCTCAGCTATAACGTCTGAGTGACTTCTTCGCCATATTGATTTAACTGAATTGGTGTATGCTAGATGGTTTACCTTTGCCTTCTGCACTCTATTTTGTTATTATAGAGTTTGGATGGAAGGGGTACTTAAGGGACTGAAATTGCTTTAGTGCTTTTGAATGCACACGTAGTTGTTGCTTGTTAGATGACTTTAGCAGTGTATTGACTGTTGCGTAAGCACACTGACTAATAGCTGGCCTTAGTTATGTAGTCGCCTTACATTTCTTTTGTTCTGTAAGTGGGACAGTTGCTTAGGCAGTATACGAGGGTTGCACGGAAAATTGTTAAGAGATTAAAAGTTTTAAAAGATTAAAATGATTTTATTGTTTTTCAAAGTACTCCCTTTTAAAACAAATTAAATTTTCAGATTATGGTCCACTGCTTTATCCGATTATGAAAAATGTTTCCATATAATTTATGTTTAATTTTTTGAAAAAAAAAGAAAAAAGAAAGAATCGTAGATCTGTATGGTGGAGGGTCCATGGTGCTGGACTTTATGAAAATCAGATACTCAGTTGTTAGTTTCACCGTATGCTATGAATGCGTTGTTATCTTGTAAAATTGTTTTTCCTTTTGAACATTTGTCAGGCACTTTTTCAAACATTTGCGTTAAGTATAAATTTGTGTAGCAATAAATATAAATATTAAATATTAAATTAAGTCTCTATTTTAAAACTTCTACTTGCAAGAAAATATATAGTAAGACCATTTCTGCTGATTAGTATGAAGAGATAAAAAAATAAGCTTTTTAATAATAATCTGTTACAGAGATGTACAGAAAGTTAAGTGAATGGGACACATCAGATTTTTTTAGATCGCAATAGTATTTTCCTCAACTAATTGTTCATTATGTGATTGCCCAAAATCAATCAATGGTATTATCAATGTGAAATGAAGATGTGCTTGGGATACCGCTTATGAGCTTTGCTGCGCTTAGTACAAAAGAACATTTTATATCAATGAAACGTTCTGCCTTCTAGAGGAAGGGGTGAAAAATAATTTGCATAGTCATAAAATGAATCTTATATTTTACGTGTTTATTTCTTTGATTTTATTATATTAGATTTGATTTTTCTGCTAAGTAATAGCATATAACGAGTAAGGTTACTTTTGGCAATTCTGCCATATTTGTGAGAGTCAAAATACTCTGTCAATATAGTGGCTAGACATGTTCGATAACAGACTAGCTTACGATGAAAAGAAGGGAGGCAACTACCAATTTTGTCTATCACTTACTATTTCCTAGCTCATGTAAATGTCATATAAAATGGAGAGGATTTCACAGTAAATTCCCAGAAAATTCGAGATAAACGTTTTATATTGCATAAACACATCTTAAATATGTTGTATTTTAGAACATTTTTTGAGAAAATAAAATTTTTCTTGGGGTGGGCGGTTATTGAAAATCCTCTTGTCGCATACTTGGTAGAGGCTTAACTTAAAAACAAAGTTTGGTATTTAATCACTTTTCGGTTTTGAGGTATGCCGATGACATACACCTATAGGGAATTTTAAATGTTTTTTGTATTCACAAGACCTCAAAAGATGTATTTCCAGTGAAATATTGTTATTGAATTTTTGGTTAAAATACAATACTTCTATACCTACTAACATATACAGAGTGATCCAACAAAATGTATGCACTGTTTAACGCTCCTTAACTTGCAAACTAATTGGCGGAAATGTCTCTTTTTTGTGAAAGTCTCATTTTACAGATATCACTGTAGACGTTCAAAATGGTCGCCATTAACATCATACACAGACCATGCTGCTGAACTGCACCATGAACTACCGACTGCAACGTGTTCAGTTGATATCAGCACATGAATGTACGATAAATTCTCGTAGAATATCCAATGTACGTGACTTGTGTCCATAAACGACATCCTTTAGTGTTCCCTATAGGTAAAAAACCAGAGGCGTTAAGTCTGGGGAACGTGGTGGCCCATCCATTGTACAGGTAGATTTTCGTTGAGATACTCCCTGACACGATGATAGTGAGCTAGTGCACTATCTTGTTGGAAGTAAAACCTTTCGCTGGACTTGTTGCTGTTACAGGTGGTCCAGATCGTTTTTTTCTGTACATCTGTAACACAGCCGTCGACTTCAAACTTCCCTCAAATGCGCGCAATTGTTAAACTGTGACTCTGATACTCATTTCGCCACTGGCGTTGAACCTCACTTATGTTTTCGTACATAACAAAACATATATTTCCGGTGAAATCTCGGTGTCGAATTTTTGGGTGGAGTGCAATACCTTCTCTATACACTATGTACATAGTGCGTATAGAGAAAGTATAAAACAAAGGCTTAGCGTTAACTTTCCATGCCCTTAATAGTTCAGCGTCTTCGTCGCAAATAAGCATTTTTCTTTTTCATTTTATTCTACTCGTGAGATAAACGGAGAGTAACCAAAATTAATAAATTATATTAGAGTAGGGAAAAGAACACATTTAAAGTTACATCAAGACTTGGGACCCCTAAGACAGTTATTAAAATTTTCTTTGCTATTAAAAGTGTAAATTTTCATACGAAGCATGACAGTGATAAATGAGCGTTTGTTTACTGCCAAGGGTGTGGAGCAAATACTACCCGACAGTCCCTGAGAATTTAAATCAATGGAAAAGTCAACGTTTTAAATTGCTAAAAGTGCTGAATACTCATTTCATTCTTGTAGAATTAGTACATTAATTATGTTTATAATATACAATTAAGAACAACCTACAATACAAAATCTGATGTGTTCCAATCTTATTATTTTCTCCACTTATTCTTCAAAAAGACTTACTACAAAAGATTATTCTTTCATCTACTTCATGATAATTGAGATAAACATTAGCAGAATGGTCTTATTACTTAGTCCCTTATAATAAATGGGAACTAAGGTAATACACACGGCTAAAGCGATAGTAAAATTTTCTAAAAGTTGTCGCCATGCGACTATTAATCGGTTCTCTTTGAAGTCTAGGAGTGAAACGAAAGAAACTGCCTGACTTCTGTTTGAGAAAAGTATAAGTTTAGAATTTTAAAACTGAAAGCAATAACAAGGAATATCTCTGAAACGGTTAGCTCCACAAAAAACATATATAGGACATAAATTGTTTGTTTTGACGAGATCTAAATGAGTTGTGTCATAAGTTTTTGTCTATCTCCTAAAGTTTACAGCTATGTAAAAACACATCCAGAATGCAAAGTACTTTTGAGGCTATTCCGAAAAAATTGAAGATATACCTACATTCTCTTTGTCATGCAATTATCTAGCGTATTTTAATCAGAATTTTTAGAGTCACTTTTGAAGAAATTGAAAAATTTTAATAATAGTCCTTTGTAAAGATTAATTTGAGGTGGACAACTTTTCTTAAATTTAAAATCCTCGTGTTATATTATTAGTAGATACTAAAATTAAATACCAATTTTCCTTTATAAGTAATGCGCCTACACACGCAGATGTTTTTTTAGAAATGCTTTTACAAGAGATTTCAAAACATACATTTTGTATGAAACACATCGATATTTTTAAGGAAAACAATACATACTTTACCTACTGGTACTTACAATGTGTAGGGAAAGTGATAAAAGAAAGATGAGTAATTTTGACAGTTTTATATAATAAATCGCCTGTGGCGAGGCGCAGCGGGGTAGATTGTTGTGCGCTGGTTCCCGACCATGGAATATGTACGTGTTCAATTCCATCGCATTGGTACGCATTGTAAGGTCGTGCACACTCAACATCATAAGATGCTGCTTTTGGTAGCGGTGCCGGCCAAGAAAGCCAAACTTCTGGTAGGGTGGCGAGTGATGCTGGCCACGTCACCTCCCCTATCGGCTGGATAATTTGAGTACCCATTTCTGCATTGTGTAGGTGGGTGTGAGGCCGGCAGTTGGATTGGCAGACTTCGCTTCTCGCAGACTGTAGCACTATTTCTTTAATGTATGATGTTTTTTTTTTTTTTCAACCTCCGATAGGCTATAAATAAAAGACAAGTTCATAAAAAACAATTGTTTTATTACCCTCGTTTATCATGCATCAGACGATACAAATGCGCATTTGGGCATATCTTGGGCGATTCTCCAATTAACCAACATATTGTACTTCAAAAAGTTGTCACATTCAAGATTCGAATCTTGGTTACAGGTTTTTTTTTCAGGGTTTTCCCTCATCCTGAGAAGACAAATGTTCAGTAACATTAAGTATATGGACCTCGGGCTCATTGGATATTGAAAGACGTTAAAATAAGGAATGAAAAAACATTAAAAAAAACAACTTGACACTAGTGAAACAGAATTGTCATTCTGTCAAACATTTTCTTTGTCAATGGTTGAATTTAACATTTACAATTTCCCAGATTTTTATTAGTAAAGTCATGTTCATATTATGTACAAAGACTTAATTGTTCATTTAGAACTTTTCTGAAGAGAGGTACTAGAAATTCTCAGACTTGTCATAATTATATTGCAGGTTCTTATAGCTTGCTCAAACAAATGTTTGTAGGTGTTATACTTATTTTGCTAATGGTTTATAAACTTCTGCAGACCTTTTCTATAATGCAGCTTATAATTAAAGGACTTGGGTTACTGTTCTTTCATGTTTACATTCCCTACATAATCTTTAGTATAGCATGCTGCCTAAAATTACAATACCGAGATTTCCCTGAAAATAACAATTTTAATGTCCTCTGAATAAAATAAAGCATTTTTAGAAACAAATTCGCACTCGCGCGTCAGGGTATTTCTCCTGCTTTCCTTTTCTATATCTTGCTCTCTATGGGTTTGTCAATAAATAAAAAATAAAGATAAATACAAATGTTTATACTTATGATAAACATCTTCCAAAAAGCAGAGAAGATGTACAAGAAAATTTACCCACTTGAAGCTATACTTGCATATAAAATTTTTAAAAAATGTGGAATATTACCATAAAGGGGCTCTAATGATTTTTATTAAAATACGACATACTTAAAATATTTGAAAAACAAATTAAATTCATATCTTGCATTTAATGGGAATAGTCTCCGAATGCACTCTCTTCTGAATCACTTTTGCCCAACTAGTAAATCTAACAACATCTTATTGTACAATAATTTATGTAGATGTTAAACCACACAATTTGTGTAAAACGATTTTTTGTGAATTTTACCATTTTCGAACTACCTATGCCTTGTTACTGATTTTAATTCACAACTTCTTGTAATTTTCTCTGTACGATTCAGAGAAATTGGCTCTCTCTGGTTTTTATTAATTAGGAAGTGCAGATGTAAGCGATATTTGGAATAGTAGGCACAAACTAAAGAGCTCCGTTCCAAAACTAACAGCAGTTTTTATTTAATTGCTACACATATATATATATATATATTTAGAAAAAACATGACAAATATAAAAACACTTAAGGTTTACAAGTCAGAGCCGTGGTATTTTAACTAAAAAAAAAAACAAAATTATTATAATATATAAATAAGTATCCATAACATAAGACTAATATACCTTGAAGACTATGGTAAATGCTACGACCCAAAAGAATCTGAAAGAGTTTCTTTCAACATAAGTGATTATTAATTCTACTTCAAGACGCTTCTGTCATAAGGCATACCCTGGTGGGTCTGCAGCCACTCCACATATTTTGGGTTGTAATAAAAAAAAAAAACAAATAATTTAAACTATGGTATAAATACATGGTAACTAAAGGATTTTAAATAATAATGAAGGAAATACAGAATTATTAACATTTGTCCGGTATGGGAATAAAAGTCAAATAGAGTTAAATATAAAATTTAAAAGAGTGGAAAATTATTTATTTAAATTCACAGCAAGACATATAGCAGAATTTGTGTAACTTAAACCTGTCTTCAAGTAAGGTTATTAAACCTATTATTTATAATCGAAGTTGAGTATCTTTTGGTTGAAAAAGAACAGAAACTAAGAAATTAAATGTTAACTCATACGTATAAGTTACGTATTATTAATGGTGACTAAAAATTTCTTACCCTATCAACAAAGATCTCTAAGCAATAATATTTCAAAGCTTTTCCTTATTTCTTCCAAATTTAACAAGCGATACTGAGGTAAAATCGTTGACTAATTGCTGTCTGTCCCTTATATACTTCCAATAACAGGATCAATACCAAAGCCAAAACAGCGATTTTCTTAGCTGATTGGTTTCAAATAGATGCAGAATCAATAGGCGTGTTACATTATTAGTGGAAGAGGTACTAAAAATACGGTCTATATCAGGTGAAGAGGACTTGGTTGTGCACTGAAGTGGTTTAAACCAACAAAACCATCCAACCGAGTCAAGTACCTAAATCCGTATACCTCGAGGCTGAAAGGCTTCAAGTACATTTACTGAAAGTTCGGGGAGTCGAGATGAATCCTGCTGTTTCAGGAAATGCCAGATGCGTAAGTTTGTGAGGCTCTAGCCCTCCGGAACACATGGGCCGCTTCCAGGCTTAATCAAGCAAAACTTCACTATATCTTTAGCATAATGCTGTTAAACTTTTAGGATTGTTCGCGGTTTCATAACGCATTGCTGGAAGGAATATCCTTGCGTTATCTTTATAACACAGCTCTCGAGACAATGAAGCAATCAACTGCATTCCCGTAAATTGTTCTCTTGAACTACAACTCGTATATGTGTGATTATCCAGAAAATAAAGAGCATAAGTGAGCGGTGTGAGCCGAAAGCATGAATTTGTCTAAAGGAATGTTTGATAAATCGGCGTCACTTGACACCATAATGCTCTTTTTTTTTGGCGTCTTCTTCTTCTTTACTGCACGTCTGTTCCGTATTCATAGCATCTCTTTCCACATTTTCTTGAATCATGCTATAACTCGTATTCGTCATGCTGATTTTGGAAGTTTTGTTTGGTCAATAGGGTATACGTGATTTTTCAATTTGTTGCTTTCCCTACACATACTATGTATATAGTGTATAGAGGAAGTATTGTATTCCACCTAAAAAAGCGATACCGAGGTTTCATTGGAAATACATGTTTTAGGGCCTAATGAATGCAAAAAAAGCATTTTCAGAAAAAGGTCCGTGTGTGTTTGTGGACAGCATAGCTCAAAAATCAAAAGACCATTAAATACCATTGGTAGTTAGGTTTGGTATCTTCCAAGGATGCGACACGAAGATTTTCAAGAAAATCCCCACACATCAACTACCCTTTACATGGAAAAATGTTCGAAAATTTTGATTTTATAAAACATGGATCTAAAGATTTTGATTAAAGATGTCTACATGACAAATAAAATGTATATCTTTAATTTTCTTGGAAAAGCCTCTGAAGACCTCCTTATTCTGAATGAATTTTGCCAAATTTTACTTAACTGCTAAACCGTAAGAGATGGACAAAAGCTTGCCAACAAACATGTAGAGCACATTAAAACACACAGTTTATATTACATACATTTTTTCGTTGAGTTGATCGTTTTTTAGATACTCCATGTTACTAGTTTCAGCTTTAAAATACTTATATTTTTCTCACACAGGACTCTGTTGACTCCTGTCCATACAAACAAAGGAACTTCAGTTGAATAGCAACCAGCTTTTGATTATCACTTTAACCTATGGTACTCCCTTAGTTCGCTTCTACTTCTACTTATTACTTAAAAGTAATAAGATTATTTCCGCCATTTTTCTCGATTGGCATGAAGTAAATAGAAGCATAAGCTTTTAAAAATAACTTGTTGCAGAGATGTATAAAAAGTCATGTGAATGGAACACATCAGATATTTCAAATTGGTTTTGCTTATAATTTTGATTTTTATTATTGTATGTTGTATTATATTGTATTTTTACTTTCTCCACACGTACATACTATGTACACAGTGTATACAGAAGATATTGTATTGCACTCAAAAATTAAATACCGATATTTCACCAGAAATACATGTTTTGAGACCCTCTGAACAAAAAATTGGAAAAATGTCCACGTAGGTAGGTGTGTGTGTGGAACATATTTCAAAATTGAAAAGTCCGGTAAATATAAAACTTGATATTTAAGTTCAGTATCTTCCAAAAATGCGACACGAAAATTTTCAAGAAAATCATCCCACTCCCAAATACTTTACATGGAAAATTTTTCGAAAATTTTGATTTCTTCAAAAATGGCTATAACGATTTTGATTAAAATGACGCACATTAAGGATGTTTACATGGCAGATAAAATGCATATCTTCAATTTTCTGACAAAAGTCTCTGAAGACATGTTTATTCTGGATGAATTTTGCGGAATTTTGCATAACTGGTAAACCATAAGAGATAGACAAAAACTTACAACACACAAAATGCAGAGCTCGTTAAAACACACAATGTATATCTAATACATGCTTTCGTAATTAGTTTCAACTTTAAAAGACTTATTGTTTTCTCATACAGAAATTTGCCAACTCATGTCCATACAAGGAATGGTACTTCAATAACATAGCAATCAGCTTTAAAAGGAGTGACTATCGATTTAGCTATGGTACTCGCTTATTTCCCTTCTAGTTACAAGGAATCAGGTAATAAGAACCTTTCTTCCAATACTTTTCGATTAGCATAAAGTAAATAGAAGAATAAGCTTTATAACAATAATTTGTTGCAGAGATGTAGAGAAACTCATGTGAATGGAACACATAAGTATTTTATAGATAAAATATACTTCGTTTTAATTTTTTTTTTTTTTTTTTTTTTTTTACACAAGCCGTGTAAAGGACAGGAGTTAGATAAGTAGAGTCAGACTGAAAAATTCAATGCCATAGCCGGAATTGAACAACGGATCTCCCGGTCTCTAGCCGGTTGCTCTGATCACTGAGCTATCATGGCAGCATACCGACACGGAATTAAATTCCTCAACTAACTCGCATGTTTCCGGTAAACCACAAATTATTTTGAGATGACATACCCAAATGGCTACTTACAGCTTCGTGAATCTCGGGCTTCATAGTTTGGCCAATTATTATGGTCAATTAGTTTAATTTAATTGTATTTTCACAAGACGTGTATAGGAAAGCAGTTGAATAGGTAGAGTCAAGATTACCGGCATGTTGCCATGGTAACTCGGTGATTAGAGTAACCGGCTAGAGACCGGGAGATCCGTGTTTCAAATCCCGGCTATGGCATTGAATTTCTCAGTGTGACTCTACTTATCCAACTCCTAAAATATATTTTATTTTCAAGGGAGTTTAATCTCTATGGTATTTTTAATCTACTGGTGAGATTATTGAATCTGCTAACATGTTTTATAACTATTTCTGTATGTTTTCATCTACTGAGAGGTAGAATAATATTTCGATAGTGTTAAAGTGTATAATGAACGATTTCATATGAATTGAGTTCTGATGTATTTATTTGGTATGTGAGCTAATATTTACAACCATTTGTTCTTCAAGAAAGCTGTTCTTCACACAGAATTCTACTAATAATTTTATTATAGTCTATACAGATATTCACAGAAAGCACTAGACCATGCCAAAAACAAGGCATTATAATAGTTATTTTGACACAAGTATCTTGAAGGTGGGAATGAATGAAACCCCTCCCCTCATTTGGATAGGTTTCCTATACCTAGAAAACTGTAAGAGATAAACACAGATTACTAAACGTAGATCAAATTAAAACTCACAATTTGTCACATTCTGCTTTTGTAGAGTTAACAAGGAGTTATGTGAGATATTCCTAGTTATTGGTTTCAACTGTGTAATACTTGCAACTTTTATCACACAATTCGTTTTTCTTTCACCTGCTGAAGCAAAGATAACGCAATTTCAAAGCCATCACATAGCGACCAGATTTTAATATATTTGGCTATCTCTTTAGTTTACTCTTGCATAAACAGGATGAGAGGTAAGTAACTGTAAATATTTGTATCAGCGTTTGGAATGTGTTCATCCAGTATTTGCATGTTTTCGCTATTTTTTTTAAATTATATTCATGAGAAAATTATCAGGATCGATATTTGTTTGTTTGTTAGTTTATTTTTGTAGCTTATTGTTCCCCTCCTTACTGATCCAATTCACCCCCTCTTTACTGGGTCATTTTGGACGATGAACGAAATCGGTGAAATGATGCTCAAATGATCTCAGGGTTCTTGGAGCATCTTTCAACATTCGTAAAACATCTTTTATAAGAATAGTCGTTGCAAAATAATAAACAGAAAATTGTGAATGGGATGTTTCAGATTGTTTTATCACCATCTTTATTCAGAATTTTTATTTGGGAGCTGTAACTACTTGGACAGGTATATTCTATCCTATTTTACTTAGATATTGAACCAAGTTGAAGAAATTGATTTGAAGAGTATATAAATTAAGAAACGGTTATAATATTTCCGTGTTTTAGATGAGTTGTTTATACATATTATACTTCACGTAGTAGTCTTATTTGGATTTTTAATGCTTTATAAGTACATAACGAGTTCGAAATAAGTGCAATTATATTTAATCTTAAAATGTTAGGTTTAATCTTTGATCATGGAGGAATAAGGAAAAGAGGTTGGCTATCTGATGGAGAAAATTTTAAACAAGGAAAAGCACTTCGATTAGAAGTAATAGATCAATTGTTGTGGTCGTTTATGTACAAGGGTGGTTCGATAAGTGCCCGTATTCTAAAATAGTGTTGCTAGAGAAAGTTGGTATTACTATCGTGTACTGTCATTTGTTACACGTCAGAAAAATTATTATACTGATTTATAGATAGTTTGGATTGCACTGGCATTTCACTTTATTTTTCAACTATCTATTTTTATTTTTAACTAGGAAAACTTTTTACTTTTAACCGGGAAAAGTTGAGTGGAGAAAAGATCGAGATTGAATGCTATTTATGTGAATCTTTCACCATCTTTGATTAATATCTTTGGATATTAGTTAAACCGTGTTCAAGTATCCGATTTCATAAAGAGATGCGTTTAACGATGAAATCATTGAAAAAGTTTGCTATATGATTCTCGCTGATCTTCGAACGAAAGTTCGTGTTGTGAGAGAGGCCATAGATGTGTTGACGGGATCAACAATTCATATTGTGAATTTTAAGTTAGAGATGAAACCGTTGTCGGCCCGATGGGTGTTACGATAACTCACATGGACAGCTTTCAACTTCGAAGTTTTATTTGGAGCTAATCTGGGAAACCCAAAGTACTTTTTGCATGGATTTGTCACCGTTGGCACCTGGATTTATCACTATACTCTTGAACCAAGCAGCAATTGAAGCATCTTTGCAAAGAAAGCAAAGACGTTCCCATCAGCCGGAAGGATACGAAGGATGTCGCACTACTTGTCTTCTTAGTAAACGGAAACATCGGCTACTGGACAATACTGCGGTGTGTAATTGGCCCGATCCGAGAAAAAGTTGATGAAGAAGGCAATGCTGTTTCACCTTGTCAACGCACTAGCATATTCATCAGGAGTTGTCTCCAGTAAACTGCATGAATTGTAGCGCAACTCCCATATACACATTACCTGGCCCTCTACGATTTCTTCTTGTTTCCAAACATGAAAAATGGTTTGCGGGAACAACTTTACTGCAAATGCGGCCATCGTTGTGATGGAAACAATTTTGTAGAGCTAAACAATTCGTAGTTTTGTGGAAGGATTATAAACTGGCAGGAACATCGGGAACAGTCCATACCCCAAATAAATAAATTATGCTTGGAAAAAATTGTGTCTTCATTCCTAATACTAGTACTACTGAAGCGCTCTCATACATCTTTTGGCTGTGGCAAGGGCAGTAAATAGCAGCAGCTATAGTAGGGTTATCAAAGCCCAGCTTGTCTGCACCCCCTCCGGACTCGCTAATGTTGCGACATTAGCAGCGTTTCTATTAGACATTGACATGCGTTCCTTATGCAGCGTCAAGAGTGGACAGGTTGTATATTTTGTAGTGAGGCCTTGAATACTACAACTTCTCTCTGATATACGACAGGACGATGAACACTATATGTGAGGGTCATTTCATAAGTCATGGCAACTATTTTATATATTCCGAATAACTGAATATGCGCTATTGTTATATGTGATGAGTTCCATTCACATGACTTTCTCTACATCTCTGCAACAAATTATTGTTAAAAAGCTTATGCTTCCATAAGTTTCATTCTAATCGAGGAAAAGTTAGCAGAAATAGTCTTATTACTTGCTTCCTTGTAAGTAGAAGCGAAATTAGAAGTACCATAGGTTAAAGTGATAGTCAAAAGCTGGTTGATATGTGACTGAAGTTCCTTTGTTTGTATGGACAGGAGTTGACAAATTCTTGCATGAGAATAGTATAAGTTTTTCAAAGCTGAAACTAAAAACAAGGAATATCTCAAAAACGACCAACTCCACGAAAAAAAATGAATATAAATAAAATTATGTGTTTTAGCATGCTCTAAATTTTTTGTGTGGTAAGTGTCCATTTCTTACGGTTTAGCAGTTATTCAAAATTGTGTAAAACTCATCCAGAATAAAGTAGTCGTCAGGGCTATTCCCAGAAAATTCGAAATATAAATTTTGTTTGTCAGGTAATGTCTTTAATATACGATATTTTAATCAAATTCGTTAGAGCCATTTTTGAGAAAATCCAAATTTTTGTAAAAAGTTCCATGAAAAGGGTAGTTGGAGGTGGGGGATTTTCTTGGAAATCTTCTTGTCGCATTCTTGGAAGATATCAAACCTAAATACCAAGTTTGGTTTTTAATCGACTTCCTTTTTGAACTATGCTGTCCACAGATACGTACGTACATACATACATACATACATACATACATACATACATACATACATACATACATACATACATACATACATACATACATACATACATACATACATACATACATACATACATACATACATACATACATACATACACACATACAGACAGACAGACAGACACACACACACGGATATTTTTCTGAAAATGCTTTTGTTGGATTCAGGGGATCTCAAAACATATTTCCAGTGAAAACTCGATATCGAGTTTTGAGAGCATTACAATACCTTCATTATACAATATTTACATAGTGTAGACAAAGTAAAAAAAATAGTATATCTGTACCATTGCTAAACTATAAATTTTTGCTCTAGCCACTATCGTTTACTAATTTTTACTTTCTCTAGCCCGTATATACAATGTACATAGTGGCTAGAGAAGGTATATTCCACCTAAAATTGGATGTCAAGATCTCACAGGAAATATATGTTCTAGTGTCCCCTAAGTCTGAAAGAAACATTTTATAAAAAGGTCCATGTGCGTGTGTGTCTGTGGACAGCATGGCTAAAAATCGAAAAGACCGTTCAACACCAAACTTGGAATTTAAGTGTAGCATCTTACAAGAATGCGACACGATGATATTCAAGAGAATCTCCCACTACAAACTAACCTTGCAATGGAAAAGAAATTCGAAAATTGATTTTCTCCAAAATTTCCCTAACGTTTTTGTTTGAAAAGTTTCGCATATTAAATACATATACTTTTATCCAAAATAAAATATGTATCTTGAATTTTCTGGGTTAGCCTTTGAAGACCTCCTTATTCAGCATGAATTTTTCAAATTTTTGCGTAAACTGTTAAACCGTAAGAGATAGACAAAAACTTACTGCACAAAAAATGTAGATCTCGTCAAAACACACATTTTATATCCTTTACATGTTTGTTGTGGAAGTAACCGTTTCCGAAATATTGGTTTCAATTCTAAAGTACTTATACTTTTCTCAGACCTAAAGTGTCCGTTTTTCTTTTGTTCTGTTTCTGGCCAAGAAGTGATTTGCAATGATAATCGCATAACGACAGTTTTTAAAACATTTGACTATAGGTTTAGTCTAATGCACGTATTCCCTTTGTTCCTTTCTACTTATAAAGAATTAAGTAATAAGCATATTCTGTTAATGATTATTTAAATTAGAATGGTGTATAAAAAAGAAAGATCTTATGTAACAAGTTTAAGCTTAATGTTCCTTTAACCTGGTTGATCATATCAGACGATGAATGAAATCGGTGGAAGGATGCTCAAATTGTCTGGGGGTCCTTAGATCTTAAAGTTACTAGACATTGGTCTTCTCAGCATAAAGTAAAACCCTGAAGAACCAATATCCGAGTTACTCACCAAAGGCGATATTCGAGCTCACGAGATCTTGATTGTGAGGCAAACATGCTACTGTCACACTATCAAAGCTGCCGTTTACCTTTATATAGATTTTAGAAACTACTTAAACTACTAGTTTTACTTTCTCTAGCCCCATGTATACAATGTACATAGGGATAGAGAAGGTTGTAATATTCCCAAAAATTCGATACCAAGATTTCACCGGAAATATATGTTTTGGGGTCCCATGCGTCCAAAAAAGCATTTTTAAAAAAGGTCCGTGTGTGTGTGAGTCAGTGTGTGTGTCTGTGGACAGCATATCCCCAAAACGAAAAGACCGTTAAATACCAAACTTAGTATTTAGGTTTAGTATATTCCAAGGATGCGACACGAAGATTTTCAAAAAAATCCCCCCACCACAAACTACCCTTTACATGGAAAATTTTCGAAAATTTTGATTTTCTTAAAAATGGCTAACGATTTTGATTAAAATCCCGTACATTAAAGATATTTATGTCCGAAATAAAATGTATACCTCGAATTGTTTGGGAATAGCCTCTGAAGACCTCTTTATTCTTGATGAATTTTGCTGAATTTTGTTTAACTGCTAAACTGTAAGAGATAAAAAAGCGTACTACACAAAAAAGTTACTTCATGACAAAACACGCAAATTTTGTCCTTTAAGTTTTTGTTGTGGAGGTAACCGTTTTCAAGATATTCCTTGTTATTGGTTTTAATTGTGAACTTTTCTCACACAGGAAGTGTCTGTTTTTCTTTATTCTACTCTTGGCCAAGCAAAGAAGTGATTTGCAATGACAATCGCATAGCGATAGCTTTTAAAACATTTGACAATCACTTTAGCATAGTGCATTCCCTTATTCCCTTCTACTTATAAGGAACTAAGTAATAACATTCTGCTAACATTTATCTTGATTAGCATTGTGTACAAAGAAGAATAATTGTTTGTAGGAGTTTTGTAGAGCAGCTAGAGAAAGTCATGTGAGTGTAACACATCAGATTTTTAATTACTTGTGAGCGATCATTAACAGTTTTATATTATAGATGTAGCTGGGATTTTTCTGCTGAAAGTAGATCGAAAATAAAACAACACGTTTTTAGCTTTCTCTCCCATAATCCCAAGTTTGACAAGAAAAGAATTAGTTACAAATTATAATGAATCACTAGGAGTATAAAATACCTTGCATATGTCGTTTTTTAAGAATGTTAAACTAGAGAACTTGCAAAAATGGCAATTCTTATCTCTTCAGGATTTTTTTACTTTCTCTACACGCACTATGCACATAATGTATACAGAAAGCATTGCATACTACCCAATAATTCTATACCGATATTTCACCGGAAATGGACGTTTTAGAGTCCCCAATATAAAAAAAGCATTTTAGAAAAAGGTCCATGTGCCCGTGCGCCACCGTGTTCCTGTGTCTATGTACACGATAACCAAAAGATGGTAAAATACCAAACTTGGTATATAAGTTTAGTATCCACCAAGGATGCAACACGAATATTTGGAGAAAATCCCCCACCCCAAACTACCCTTTACATGGAAAACTTTTCGAAAAATGTTGATTTTCTCAAAAACATGACTAAGGATTTTGATTAAAAGTATATTAAGGACAGTTATACAGCAAATAAGACGTATATCTTTAATTTTCTGGGAATAGGCTCTGAAGAAACTTTTTATCTATATATATATATATATATATATATCAATCCCTGAAATGTATGTGCGCGTATCACTTTCCAACGACTGCCAGGATTCCCGCCATACTATTTACAGCCTAAGGTTGACTCGGCGATAATTATATGACGCAGTATCAATCAGCCGAAATATGCAGCAGAACAAACTCACTGCTAAAAAATTATGAAAAATTTGATTTAAGTTACTATAACATGGGAAAGTTAAAGGCGAGGATATACTTATTCCAAGAACACCACTAATGTCAACCGACTTTCGGTTTAAATTTAAGCGCGCCTTGCATTCGCAATGACAATAAATCCCAAGATCAAGTTACAAGTGTGTGTGTAATATACCTTGAATTGTGTTTTTCGCATGTTGTACGTTGCGTGCTCGAGAGTCGGCAAACTATCGGCGCTATTTATTTTTCTATCCGGAAGGAAAATTGTACATTACAAGACATCACAATAAAGTGCTGTCAAATTATTTATTGTACTTTTATTTCATTGCATGGCCGTACTGTAAACGGAAGATTTTCGTTAGGTACACCATCCGTGCGAAGCCGGGGCGGGCAGGTAGTTCTGGATAAATTTTGCTAAATTTTGAAGGACTAGTAAACCGTAAGAGACAGTCAGAAACTTACTACATAAAAATGAAGATTTCGTTATAACACATAAATTATGCAATATAAATGTTTTTCGAGGAGCTGACAAATTTTTAGTTAAAGCTTTTTATTTGTTTCAGTTTTAAAATACTTAAACACTTTTCACATACGGAGATTTGTGAACTCCTGAGAACGCATAGAAACGGATTTCATCCAACGTTTAATGTCGTTTTAGCCTAGTGTATTCCCTTATTTTTTTCTGCTTACAAGAAAGCAGTTCTGCTAATATGAAGTAGATAGAAGCTTAAGTTTTTTCAGAATAATTTGTTACGGAAAAGTAAAGAAAGTCATGTGAATGGAACACATCATATTTTCTTTTATCATTACTGGAAAAACATAAAAGCATCTGTAGCTAACATTCTCTTGGCTAAATAAACTCTAGTTGTAAGTTATCTTTATTGCGGCCTTGCGCGCAGACACTAGTACCTCGGTGCTGCTGACTTATCAGTGTCTGGCATGGTATCAACCAGCTGATCGTTGAGCGGAATACAGAGCTAAAGGCATTCCGTTCTGGCAATATAAATATAATGTATAAACAGTTCTAAAAAAAGAAATTAACAAAGAATAATATTACCATTCACATTCAAGCGTTGCAGCTCGTTTTTATTATATTTTCTCAATATGAGCCGTCTAATTTTAAAGCTAGATTTGTATATTGATAGCCGTTACAGCTTAAAAATTTCTGATTTTTTCCACCAAACGATGCAGACCTTGTGGAAGAGAAAGCTGAGACAGCGACAACTTTTACGTATATTACTTTCTCTACACGTAAGTACTATGAACATAGTGTATAGAGAAGGTATTGTAATGCACCGAGATTTCACCGAAAATACATTTTTTGAGCCCCTGAATAAAAACAATTGAAAAAGGTCTGCGTGCGTGTCTGCATTTATGGGCAGTAGAACTCAAATCCTTTAAATACCAAACTTGATATTTAAGTTCAACATCTTCCAAGGGTGTGACACGGAGATTTTCAAGAAAACCCGCTACACCAACTACCCTTTACATGGAACTTTTTTCAAAAATGTTAGTTTTCTCAAAAATGGCTCTAAAGGTTTTGTTTAAAGTCTCTCTTGAGTATTTAAGGTATTTCTATGATAGGTAAAATGTATATCTTGAATTTTCTGGGAATAGCGTCTAAAGTCCTCTTTATTCTGGATGAATTTGTTTGAATTTTGCATAACTAGCAAAGTAATAACTATAAAAGGTCTACAACGAACTCTTGGTAAATTATTTTTAGCCTGCGAAGAGACTTGGAGAGTCTCAGCTGAAGTAGAACTGAGGCGAGTAAACCGGAATGAGATATGCCATACATTCCCAAGCCACATTCCGGTCCAGTTCGCTAACTTCTCGCAATACTTCCTGTGTTAAGAAAGCAATAAGGCTTAACTGCAATCTATTGTGGAACTGAACTAGAGCATGCAAATAAGCAAGGAAGGGCGACAAAGTTTACTACAGTCTTGGTGCTATTATCTCTTAGCGATCATTCGCGCTGAAATGTAATATCCGCTGGAAAGTCTCAGAAACGTTTCCCAACTAAAGCTGGCGTGCTTATAAAAACATTTATTTTTGCTTTCTATACATTGTACACAGTATATAAATAGAGAAGGTATTGACGATACCGAGATTTCACTGGATATACACGTTTTAGGGTCGGCTATATAAAAAAAAAAAAAAAGTATAAAAAGAACCACGCGCTAAACTACCGAAGTTGATCATTAAGTTTCGTAACTTTCAAGCATGAAGTAGAAGATTTAAAAAAAAAAATCCACACCCAAAACTATACTTTACATGAAAAAAAATCGAAAATTTTTATTATCTCAAAATGGCTGTAACCATCTTTATTAAAATGCCGTATATTAAATATATTTACGTGGCAAATGAAATGTATATTTTGAATTTTTACTTTCTCTATACTGTACATAGTGTATAGAGAATGTATTACACTCCACCAAAAAATTCGATACCGAGATTTCACCAGAAATATATGTTTTTGGGTCCCCTGTTTCCAAAAAAAAAAAATATTTTCAGAAAAAGGTCCGTGTGTGTGTCCGTTTGTCCGTGTGTCCATGAACACGATAACTCAAAAACGAAAAGTCGGTAAAATACCAAACTTGGTATTTAAGTTTAGTATCTTCCTGGGATGCGACACCAAGATTTTGAGAAAAATCCCCCCTCCCCAAACTACCCTTTACATGGAACATTTTTCGAAAATTTCGATTTTCTCAAAAATGGCTCTAACGATTTTGATTAAAATATCGTATATTCAAGTTATTTACCTGACAAATAAAATGTTTATTTTGAATTTTCTGGGAATAGCCTCTGAAGACTTCTTTATTCTGGATGCATTTTTCATAACTACTAAACCATAAGAGTTGGACAAAAACTTAACACACAAAAAATGTAGAGCACATTAAAACATACAATTAGTGCTATATACATTTTTTCATGGAGTTGATCGTTTTTGAGATATTCCTTTTTCTTGGTTTCAGCTTTGAAAAACATACTTTTCTCGTACAGGAATTTGTCAACTCCTGTCCATACACACAAAGAAACATCAGTCACATAGCAACCAGCTTATGGCTTTCACTTTAACGTATGGTACTCCCTTATTTCGCTTCTTCTTACAATAAAGTAAGAAATAAGACTATTTCTGCTAATTTTTCTCAATTAGCATGAAATATATAAAAGATAAGCTTATTAACAATAATCATTTACAGAGATATAGAGAAAGTCATGTGAATGGAACACATGAGATTTTTTTTTTTTTTTTTTGCTTTCTATACATAGCACACAGTATATAGATAGAGAAGGTATTGACGATACCGAGATTTCATTGGAAATACACGTTTTAGGGTCGGCTGTATAAAAAAAAATTATAAAAAGAACCGCGCGCTAAACTGCCAAAGTTGATCATTAAATTTCGTAACTTTTAAGCATGAAGTAGAAGATTTAAAAAAAAAAATCCTCTCCCAAAGCTACACTTTACAAGAAAAAAAATCGAAAATTTTGATTATCTCAAAATGGCTATAACCATCTTTATTAAAATGCCGTATATTAACTATATTTACGTGGTAAATAAAATGTTAATCTTGAATTTTTACTTTCTCTATACGCACTATGTACATAGTGTATAGAGAAGGTATTGCACTCCACCAAAAAATTCGATACCGAGATTTCACCGGAAATATATGTTTTAGGGTCCCCTGTATTCAAAAAAGGTATTTTCAGAAAAAGGTCCGTGTGTGTCCAAGTGTCAGTGTGTCCATGAACACGATAACTCAAAAACGAAAAGTGGGTAAAATACCAAACTTAGTATTTAAGTTTAGTATCTTTCAGGGATGCGATACGAAGAATTTGAGAAAAATACACGCACCCCAAACTACCCTTTACATGGAACTTTATTCGAAAATTGTGATTTATTAAAAATGGCTCTAACAATTTTGATTAAAATATCATATATTAAAGATATTTACCTGAAAATAAAATGTATATTTTGAATTTTCTGGGAATAGTCTCTGAAGACTACTTTATTCTGGGTCAATTTTGCGGAATTTTCATAACTGCTAAACCTTAAGAGATGGACAAAAACTTACCACACAACAAATGTAGAGCACTTTGAAACACACAATTTGTATTATATAATTTTTTTTTCGTGGAGTTGATTGTTTTTGAGATATTCCTTTATCTTGGTTTCAGCTTTGAAAAACTTATACTTTTCTCATACAGGACTTTGTGAACTCGTGTCCATACAAACAAAGGAATTTCAGTCACATAGCAACCAGCTTTTGAGTATCACTTTAACCTATGGTAGTCCCTTATTTCGCGTCCACTTACAAGGAAGCAAGTAATAAGACTATTTCTGCTAACTTTTTCTGATAAGCGTGAAGTAGATAGAAGTATACGCCTTTTAAGATTAACTTGTTGCAGGGATATAGATAAAGTCATGTGAATGGTACACATCAGATTTTTTGAAATGGCCTCTGAAGACCTTTTTACTTTAGATAATTTTTTATCAACTGGTAAACTGAAAGAGAGAGATTTCTCAAAGGGTTGGCCATTTCCGAGATATTCCTTGTTATTTGTTTCATATGAAAAATGTTCAACGCCTGGTTACGCAAAGAAATATATTTCATTTACATAGCAACCGGCTTTTAAAATATTTGAGTAACGTTTTATCCTAGTGCACTCCCTTATTCCCATTCTACTTAAAAGAAAGTAAGTAATGAGATCATTTCTGCAAAATATGTTTATCTCTCCCCCTCTCTCTCTCTCTCTCTGTTTACCTCTTGCAAGTATAAAAGAATGCAATTGGAGTTTTAAATTTATTGAAATAGTTTTAGTTTTGCAAATTTAAATTAATTTTAGTAGGCGAAATTAAGCAGAGCTACAAGTAGGAATTAGTATGGATATACTATTATGCTTATAAATTTTGTTTACATTATTTATGTAAATTGACGTCTTTATACTATATAAGGTATAACAAATTAAAAGGGAAGAAGAAGATAGGTTTTAATATTAAATACATAAATGTATATCTTTCAAATACTTTTAGTTAATTCAATGAGAAGTATGTGTATATATATATATATATATATATATATATTGTTATATGCTTAATGTGTATTTATTTTCAATACAAATACCAACATTTCAATATGTCCCACTGAATATAAATGCCAGTTTTAGGAAAAAAAGTTGTCGCACGCGTATGTGTGTGTATGTACATCCTGTCAAGAAAGTTAAAAGGGGATCCTGGTTAAAAGGGGATTCGAAATTATTGTAGTCTCTAAGTTGGTACAACTTTTCTCTATACCCACGCGGAGTTTGATTGTCATCTGTCATCTAGTTTGTTTACAGTACGCCATTTTGTTAGCTCATCTCAAAGATGATTTGCGATTTTATGATGGATACAAATATTGAACAAAGAACCTGTCTCAAAGTTTGCAACGGTATTTCGTTTGCCGAATCGCTGAAAATGTTACAGAGGGTTTACGGTGAATCGACTTTATCAAAAACACGTGCATATGAGTGCTTTCAAAAGTGGTCGAGATGTGGTGGAAGATTTGCCTCGCTCTGGTCGACCATCAACGGTTTCAACTGAACTGAACATCGCTAAAATGAAGAAAATGATGTCTGATAATCATCATTTAAGTCTGAGAGAGATTAGAGCTGAAATTTCTGTGTTTCACAAATCGATTCGTACCATTTTAAACGATTGTTTAGGCATGACACGCGTAGCAGCTCGGTTATTTCCGAAAGACTTGAATTTTCTACAAAAACTCAATCGCGTAAGGATTGCTGAAGACATACTAGAACGAACCAGTTGCGACCCCACATTCATGAAACGCATTGTAACCGGTGATGAGACATGGGTTTACGAGTTTGATACTAAAACCAGTCAAAAAGCTTCCGAATGGCACCTTCCAACTGAACCGAAACCTAAAAGGGCACGTCAAACTCGATCAAAACTGAAGGTCATGTTGACAGTTTTTTCCGATTATCGCGGTGTGTGCACTCAGAGTTCTTGCCAGAGGGTCAGATGGTAACTAAAGACTATTATCTGAGTGTTATGGGGCGTTTGAGAGGACAAATACGGCAAAAAAGGCCAGATTTGTGGAACGACAACTCATGGATTCTGCGCCACGATTACTCACCAGCTCACAAGGCTAAAATTGTGATCGAATTTCTGGCCAAAAATTCAACATATTTCATCGAACAACCATATTCACCTGATCTGGCTTCTACTGATTTCTTTCTCTTTCCAAAACTCACACTTCGAGGTACCCATTTTCAGTCAATAGAAGACATAAAGGAAAATTCGCTGCGACAGTTGACATCGATTCCTAAAACATTTTGATGATTGGATTATTCGTTGGCATAAATGTAAAATTTCAGAAGGGGCCTACTTTGAAGGCGATAAAATAAAATTGTATGAATAATTCATGTTTTGTTTTTTATTGGCAAATTCCCGGAACTTTCTTGACACAGTAGTATGTGTCTGTGGTAGTATGAGTTCAAACCTGCTATTTAAGTCAGTAATTTTCGGAAACTTCCATCTCACGAAATTGTCTTTACACGGAAGATTTTGTGAAATGTTAAGTTTTGTGAAAGCGTTTAATTAAAACGTCTAATACTAAAGATACTTAATGAAAACATAATGTTTATCTTTAATTTCGTAGGAATAGCTGTAAAGTTTTCTCCGCTAGGAAGATTTTGTGTTTAACTGATATATGTTGGGCTATAAACCAAGGCGTATGCATAAAAACGTGGAATTCTTTAAAACACAAAATCTATTCTAAATAAGCCATTTCCAATGTTACTAATGATTGGAAGGGTTCAATATTTCATTTATTCTTTGAACTCCTGTCGACATTCAGTTTTCTCTTGCATGGAAACACTAGGATTTTCAAACCAAAATACAGCGTCAAGTTCTTAAAATTATGACTATCATTATTCTCTTTGTATCTATAACGGAATATGTAATGCAGCTATTTCTGCTTACATATATCTTAATTAAAGTGAAGTAGTAGTAAAAAATCTGATGTATTCCATTCACATAACTTTCTCTACATTTCTACTTCCATTTACTTCATGTTAATCGAAAAAAGAGCAGAACTAATCTTGCTACTTACTTCCTTGTAAGTATAACCGGAATACAGTAGTACGATAGATTAATGTGATAGTCAAAATCTGGTTGCTATGTCACTGAAGTTCCTTTGTTTGTATGGATAGTAGTTTACAAATTTCTGTATGAGAAATGTGTAAGTTTTTCAAAGCTGAAAACAAAAACAAGGAATATCTCAAAAACGTCCAACTCCGTGAAAAAAAATGCATTTAACATTAATTTTGTGTTTTAGCGTGTTATACAGTTTTTGTGTGGCAGGTTTATGTCCATCTCTTGCGGTTTAGTGGTTATGCAAAATTCCGTAAAATTCATCCAGAATAAAATGGTCTTTAGAGGGTATTCCCAGAAATATCAAGATATACATTTTATTTATCAGGTAAATAAATTTAATTTACGATATTTTAACCAAAATCGTTAGGGCAATTTTTGGGGAAATAACAATTTTCGAAAAAAGTTCCATGTAAAGAGCAGTTGGGGCGGGGGGATTTTCCTCAAAATCTTCGTGTCGCATCCCTGGAAGACACTAAAATTAAATACCAAGTTTGGTGTTTTACCGATTTTCGTTTCTGTGTTATCGTGGTGTTCACGGACACACAAACACACACACATCCAGACTTTTTTCTGAAAATTCCTTTTGGATACAGGGGACTTTAAATCGTATATTTCCGGTGAAATCTCGGTGTCGAATTTTTGGGTGGAGTACAATACCTTCTCTTATACTCTATGTACATAGTACGTATAGAGAAAATAAAGTTCGTAAGAATAATTCGTATTGCACTTATAAAGAATAACGCGTTGTCAGTTTATTGACATCAGATTTTCACAAAAATATATGTTTGCGAGCCATTCCTTCTCTGAAAAAGTAATTCAAAAACGGAAAATCGATTAAATACCAAAATTCGTATTAAGTTCAACATTTTGCCAGAATGCGATACGAAGGTTTAAAAGTAAAAAAAAAAAAAAAACAAACAAAAAAACCCTCATTTATTGGAAAGATTTTCGTTATTTCTAATGTTTTCAATAATGACTCATAAGCTTTTTCAAATAATCTGTCGTTATTTGATTTTCTTGCGGTCATATAAGGAGCATGTAATTTCAAAGCAAATACAGAGTGATCCACCTTTTTACGTTTTCTATACGTACTATGTACATAGTGTATAGAGGAAGAAGTGTATTCCACCCAAAAATTCGACACCGAGATTTCACCGGAAATACATGTTTTAGGACCCCCTGAGTCCAAAAAAAAGCATTTTTGCAATAACGTCCGTGTATGTGTGTGTGTGTGTGTGTGTGTGTGTGTGTGTGTGTGTGTGTGTGTGTGTGAGAGAGCCTAGCTCAAAAACGAGAAGACCGTTAAAGCCCAACTTGGATGTAAGTTTGGTATCTTCCAAGGATGCGACACGAAGATTCTCGTGAAAATCCCCCTAACCCAAATTACCCTTTACATGCAAAAAAGTTCGAACATTTTGATTTTCTTAAAAATAGCTCTAACGATTTTGATTAAAATATCGTATATTAAAGATATTTACCTGACAAATAAAATGTATATCTTGAATTTTCTGGGAGTAGCCTCTGAAGACTACTTTATTCTGGATGAATTTTGCATAACTACTAAATCGTAAGAGATGGACAAAAACTTAACACACAAAACATGTAGAGCTCGTTAAAACACACAATTTATGTTAAATACATATTTTCGTGGAGTTGATCATTCTTGAGATATTCCTTGTTTTTGGTTTCAACTTTGAAAAATTACACTTTTCTCATACAGGAATTTGCCAACTCGTGTCCATACAAACAAACGAAATTCAGTCACATAGCATACAGCTTTTGGCTTTTACTTTAACATATGGTACTCCCTTATTTCGCTTCTACTTACAATAAAGCAAGAATAAGACCATTTCTGCTATTTTTTCTCGATTAACATGAAATAAATAAAGAATATGCTTATAAACAATAATTTGTTACAGAGATATAGAGAAAGTCAATGAATGGAACACACCAGATTTTTTACCTTCGTGGGAATGTTAAATATAATATAGTTCAACATTTTTTTTTTTAAAATGACATTTGAAACAAAATAAACGTTTGTATCTCCTAATAGAACTTGAACATCCATTTTTCCTTATCTTATTTATGAATAAGCTACCCTTTTATGTTCCCTTTAAAACCCAGTCTCTGGTTATTAATCTGTGGTAATTAACGAAATAAGGAAAGTTACACCTGCTTTGGTAGAAAAACATTTTGCCACAGGAATGCTACTATGGTTTCTTGACTCTTTTCTTCCTAACTTAAGCACTAAAGCGTAATGTCAGGAAAAATGAATGTTTTCCTAAGTTCAGGAAGGAGTCGTCTTAAATCACTGTTGGTTTTATTTTTATCTCACAAGATGAATTAAGCAAATGCAGTACTTGCTGTAACTTCGCCTGCCAAGTATTACATTACCATGTCTTGCATAGCAGCCGGAAAACGAGCTTCTAAGCTGCACTACAGATGGCGTTACTGATAAACTGCATGTGAAGTTGCAATTCCTTTTGAGACTGTGGCGCTTTTCCAACCATATTAATTCGTTGCTAAAGCTGACTTATTTTATGTTCTTCAGAAGCGGAAGAAGGAAAAAACGCACTCTTGTCTCTTCTTTTTCAGTGTCTGGAGGCAGAAATAAAAATCTAATGTGTTCCATTCACATGACTTTCTCTACATCTCTGGACAAATTATTGTTAAAAAGCTTATGCTTCTATTTACTTCATCCTAATCGAGAAAAATTAGCAGAAATAGTCTTTATTATTTGCTTCCTGTTAAGTAGAAGTAAAATAAGGGAGTATCATAGGTCAAAGTGATAGTCAAAAGCTGGTTGCTATGTGACTGAAGTTCCTTTGTTTCTATGGACAGGAGTTGACAAATTCCTGCATGAGAAAAATAAGTTCCTAAAAGCAGAAATCAATAACAAGGAATATCTCAACTCCACGAAAAAATGTATAATAACGTTAATTGTGTGTTTTAACTTGATCTGCATTTTTGTGTGGTAAATTTTTGTCTATCTCTTATGATTTAGCAGCTATGTAAATTTGTTTAAACTTTATCCAGAATAAAGTAGTCTTCATAGGCTATTCCCAGAAAATTGAAGATATACATTTTATTTGTCAGGCAAATATCTTTAATATATGACATTTTTGAGAAAATAAGAATTATTGAAAAAATTACATATAAGGGGTAGTCTGGGGTTGGAGGTTTTTCTCAAAATCTTCGTGTCACATCCCTGAAAGTTACTAAACTTAAATGTCAAGTTTGGTATTTTACAGATTTTTCGTTTTTGAGTTATCGTGTTCACAGACACACACGCGGACCTTTTTCTGAAAATACTTTTTTTGGATACAGGGGACCCTAAAACGTATATTTACGGTGAAATCTCGGTATCGAATTTTTGGGTGGAGTACAATACCTTCTCAATACTTTAGTACATGGTACGTGTAGAGAAAGTAAAGGAGGGTGTAAATAATGTTGTAGTAGTTAAATTACGTGATGCTCAACGAACCACCACCGAAAAACCTTCAAAAAACCTATATCATACACACCCACCCACACACACACACAAACACATGCACACCCACACGCAACGTTTTGAACATAACCATAAATGCCGTATGATGATAATGTTGATTTTTTTGGGATGAATTTATGAAGTTCTCCGCAATCTAAAGACCCTTTATTTAACTGATAAGCAATAAGAAACAGACTCTTCATAAAATAGTCTAGAAATCGTTATAAACACACAATTTAATTTTTCATATAGTTAACCTTTCTGAGCTATTCCTTCTGCCTGCCAACAAATAATAAATGTTTCCAAATGTTTTTCTGTTACTGTAAAGTAGACAACAAAAATAAACGTTTTAAGAACTGTTTGTACCAGAGTGAGAAGAGAAAGTAATGAGTGCAAAAAGAGGTGTTTTATTATTCGCCTAAGTGTAGTTTATCCTGCTTTAACCCCTTTTGTAATGGAAAGAGAAGTTTTTTGTATAGTTTGTTTGCCTTCATAATAGCATGCACAAAGATTTAAGAGTCTTCGCATGTGTGTTTTATTACCGCTTACATGTGATGAAGTACTGCGTCCAAATTTTCACTATCAAGATTTTATTGAAATAAAAGAACTTCTTTGGTCTCTTCAATTATAGAAGATGTGATTCAAGAAAATTGTTGTTTCTAATGTATGTGAAGTGTCCAATTAAAATCATAAAGTGCGTGAAGTTTCGTATAATTACGGTTTCGTTTAAGGCTACAAGAAGTGTTTCAAGGAATGAATAAATTCCCTTTTCCGCAAGTAAACGAATATTACAAGGAAACGTGTTATTTATTTTTCAAAAATGATTCTAATGATCAATGAGTCAATTTATTCATATGCTATATATCTATAATGTCATTTAATCTTAAGAATAGAATATCTTTCCTTAACAAATATAAAATACGCAGAAAGAGAGAGAGAGAGAGAGAGAGAGAGAGAGAGAGAGAGAGAGAGAGCGCGAGACAGAGACTCAGATATTCAAAGTGTTAAACCTAGAATAGAAAGGTTATAACGTGGCGCTGTCCACTTTTGCTCACAACATTGTGATATTAAGATACTGGCATAACAATGACAAGTGTTGATTTTTACCTTCTCTAGCACATATGTAAAATATACATATACCACTCAAAGAGTCGATACCGAGATTTCACTGGAACTAAATGTTTTGGGTCCCCCTGAATCCAAAAAAAGAATTTTTTAGAAAACGGTCCGTGTGTGCCTATGGAAAGCATAGCTCGCAGACCGTTAAATACCAAACTTGGTATTTAAGTTTGATACCATCCAAGGATACGTGCGACACGAAGATTTTCTAGAAACTCCCCCCACCCCCAACTACTCGTTACATGGAAACATTTTCGAAAGTTTTCATTTTCTCAAAAATGGCCTAACGATTTTCATTAAAATAGCGTATATTAAAAATATTTACATTACAAAAAATGTATATCTTGAGTTTTCTGGGAATAGCTTCTGAAGATATTTTTACTCTAGATGAATTTTGCGGAATTTTGTATAACTGGTAAACCGTAAGAGACACACAGAAACTTACTATACAAAACTTGTAGAGTTGGTTAAAACATACAATTTATGTTATAAGCGTTTTGCCAGTTATGCAAAATTCAATAAAACTCATAAAGAATAAAGAGGTCTTTAGAAGCTATTCCCAGAAAATTCAAGATTAAATTTTATTTGGAATTTAAATATCTTAAATATAAGAGATTTTAATCAAAATCGTTACAGCTATTTTTTAGAAAATAAAAATTTTCTAAATTTTTTACCATGTAAAGAAGAGTTTGGGGTGGAATATTTTCTTGAAAATCTTCGTGTTGCATCCTTGGAAGCTACCAATCTTAAATACCAAGTATGGTACTTAACGGTATTTTCGTTTTTGAGTTATGCTGTCCAAAGTCACACACAGACACACACACACAAACACACGCATAAGCATACACAGGGACCTTTCTCAAAAATGCTTTTTTTTTTTTTTTTTGTTTTTTAATTCAGGGGGACCCAAAACTTGTTTTTTTCCGGTAAAATCTCGAGTATCTAATCTTTTGGGTGGAATACAATACCCTCTCTATACACTAGATATATAGTAATGGCAAAGAAAGTAAAAAAATTACATTTTCTTTTGATATACCAGCTCAACGAATTAGAATTTTCTCTGAAGTGCTAACCTGCAGTTAATATTTAAGCTGTAACATGTAGCAGTGACAAATTCTTATCTACCAGTTTGCTAGGAGCTTATTTCAGTAATGTAGCATGCCTTTGACCCTTCTGGTACAAACTTTCTGTGGCGTGTTGGTGAACCCTGTTCTTGTCAGATGTTTCTAACGCGATTAGTGATGGGCGCACAAAACTTTTGCAGTAAATTTGCCACTAATTTGAACCGCGTACTACATACAGCCTTTGTATTCATACTCTCTTCCAAGTTCTCCACCACACTTCTTAAGATAGTAGTGCATTGAGCAAACCAGTACAAAACGAATTATTGCCTACGTTCTGTTTCATTAACAGTCAGGGGGCGCCTCAGCACATGTCTAACGAAGCGAATATATGCCGAACTTTCGCCTCCGTTGTCAGACTTCTAAATTAGACTAATTTAAACTATTCCGTTTCAACTAATGGGTTGATATAGAAACCCTGGACTACTAATGGATTTCAGTAGAAATGAAAATCGAAGTATCGAGAGCTAAATTAATGCTCTTCAGGAAAGAGTGGCATGTATATTATTTACTTTCGTTACCCATTATACTGGCTGTCTAGCTGTTCATTTTTATAATCTTTACTTAGTACATATAACGTAGGCAGAGAAGGTATTCTATTCCACACAAATTTTCTATGGTGATATTTAATTGGAAATACACGTTTTAATGGACCCCTGTTCCAAAAAAGGGATTTTTAGCAAAGTTCTGCGCACCTGCGTGTGTATATGATGTGTATGTGAACATCAGCACTCAGAAACGAAAACTCGGCTAAATGCCACACTTTATTATTAAAGAATACCACAGGACAAAGATTTTTAAGGAAATATTTCACCCCAAACTGCCCTTTACATGGATACATTTTTGAAATGTTTGATTGTCCCAAAAATGGTTAATGGTTTTGATTAAATCACCATTTATTAAAGATAAGGTTGCGCTGTAGTTGAGTAGTTAGACCACTCATTTTTCCAATCACCCACATGTGGTATTCATGGTGGATGAAGCTGCGTCCGGGCGAGTTTTCTCCAGGTCCTCCGGTTTCCCTCGCCACTCATTTCAACAATTGATCCATCATCACCTTTCCAATCATTACATTTCGCTTACACTACAATTCGCTCAATTCATGTTCATACCTGGGTAAGGGTCGTCACAGGTTCTCCATTCTGTGGTTTCGTGCCGTTGGCTCCCTGACAGGCTTCTGACCCCTAGGGATTGGCTCGTAAGTCCTAGGGGGATGCCAGTCCTACAAATACTAGGAGAGTAAGCCGATTACGAAACGAAATATTTAAGATACTACATGAAAATTAAAGTATATCTCATGAATTTTCTGGGAACAGCCTCTGAGGGCCTCTTAATTCTGAATGACTTGCGTAACTGGTAAATCTAAGGATAAAACAAAACCTTAGTGCAATATATAAAGCACTACCAAAAAAAAAAAAAAACTATTAAAATGCTTCCCCTAATTAGCTGAAAATTAATTGTGTATTATTGATAAATAACATTTATTATATGGAAATTAGCTGGATGCTTATTTCTAGTTATTACTTTCGTTTTCTCGGTATATTTTCAAATTATATTTCTTCGCTGTTTCATTTACCTTATTACTTTACTTTATTAGCTCTACTTCATTTCTTCGCGAGCCTGTAACGCCCTGGTGGTCTGTAAATAAAAGCATTGTGAAGGCTAAGATACATTTACACTTTGAAATAAGTTTGGGCTTTTTGGTGCTACAAACCTGCAAGTTAGCATGTAAAATAGGTAATGGAGTGCTAGCTGCAGCGGAAGATAAGACTGGAGAAGTTATGTAGTGCTCTGGCCTGTCTTGCTCTGTCTCTTTCTACATCGTTTCCTGCCATCCACTAAGCATTGCAATTCTGAGTTTCAGCTATCGACGTTCTGGTAGCCATTTGGATTCGAGCCCGGGAGTTGCAAGTGTAGCCTTGCGCAGCGCAATATCCCAGTGCGAGACGCACCTGCTTCCTTTCGGAGATCATCAGGTCTCTCATAATCTGCAACCCTTCCTCATCCACAGCCTGCATTTGTTTTATTCAGTGTCGCAGAGGAACCTCAACTTTCTTTGTTTTCATCATCAACTTCGTACGCAGAGGTTTCCTTTTTACATTTAACTGCTGTAGTAATGAATTCACCATTTACTTCTCTAAATATTTTTACTATCTCTGCTTCGAATATAGAACAATGGTATAGAAGGTATTGCATTCCACCCAAAAATCGATAAGAAGATTTCACTGAAAACACACTTTTTCGGGTTGCCTGTAAAATACCCCTTTCTATACTTTCTCTACATGTACTATATACATAGTGTATAGACAACATATTACATTCCAACAAAAATTCGATGTCAAGATTTCACCGCAATAAATGTTTTGAGGTGTACCGAAAAAAAGAAATTAAAAAAGAAAAGTCCAAGCGCCCGTGTGTTGTGTGAATATGATAATTCAAAAACTAAAATTTGGTTAAACTCAAACTTGATATTTACGTTCAGTATCTTCCAAGGTGCGGCCCGAGTTTAACCCAAGCACCCACACGTGTGATTTTGCTGGTTGAAGCAGCAACTGGGTCCTCCAGTTTCCCCCGTCACTCATTCCACCAATTGCTCTTTCATCGCCTTTCCTATCATCATGCATTTCATATCATCCACTTCCTCTCGCTCATGCCCGACTACAAGCTGACCATTCGTTCTAAGTTCACCATTCTGTGGTTTCGTGCCGTTGGCTCCTCGACACACTTCTGACCACTAGGCATTAGCTTGTAAGTCCTAGGGGGATGTCATTCCTAAATACGGGGAGGGTAAGTCGACTACGAACAAAAAGGAATGTGTTCCAAAGATGCGACGCGGAGGATTTTCAAGAAAATCTCACCACCTTAAACTACCCTTTAGGTACAGGGACAAAATTTCGAAAATTCTAATTTTCTAAAAAATGGCTCTAAAGTTTTTTATTAAAATATCGTACATTAAACCTATTTATATAAAACATGTATATCTGAAGTTTCTGGTGTTTGTATTCGGAATGACTTCTGCATAACTTGTAAACCGTAAGAGAGAGACAGAACATATTAGACAGAAAATGTACATCTCGTTTAAACACACAATTTGTCACTGATTTTTTTCATTTAACTATTTCTTTTGCAGATATAACCATTTCCGATATATTGCGGATTCGGGGTTAAAATACTTAAACTTTTTTTTCTCAAATGGGATGTCTTCATCCGTTTCTGCCGCGGGAGAAAACCATTCAATAACAATCGCATAGTGACATCCTTTTTAAAATATTGAGCATCACTTTAGTCTAGAGTGTTCCATTACTTACATTCTACCTATATGGTACTAAACACTAAGATAATTTCTGCTAATGTTTTTCTCGATTAGAATTAAGTAGATATAAGAATTAATTATTGTAGAATAACTAGAGAAAGTCATGCGGATGAAACACACAGGATTTTTAGGAAAAAAGCCCGTGTGTGTGTGTGTGGGTGTGGGTGTGGGTGTGGGTGTGGTTATGTGTGTGCGTGTGCGTGTGCGTGTGTATGTGGGTGGGTGGGTTGGGGTGGGGGTGGGGGTGGGGGTGTGTGTGTGTGTGGGTCTGCGCGCGCGCGCGGTATAGTTCAAAAACGAAAAGTTACTAACAATGCAGTTTATCATCTTCCAATGATACAACACGAAGATTTTATAAAAAATGTCCCTCTGAGATCTACCCTTTATATGGAAAAACAAAAGTTTCCCCTCAAAAATGGCGCTAGGGATATTGATTAAACTACTAATATTAGAAATATTTACTTGACAAATAAAATGTATATCTTGAGTTTTCTGGAAATGGTCTACTCCTGGGTAAAGTGTGACAGGCCAAATAAAATGTGTTCACCTACTCAGAGGCATTTTACCTCTATATTTTCTTATTTGTTTTTTCTTTCTTTTAAACGCTTTACTTGTATACACATTTAAATGTGTTGGAGTTACATTTCTTCAGGCTGAGCCAAATCCCAGCAAAGGAAAATAGCTCCCAACAAATAATTGTAAAACCTAATTTTACATGAAGCCACATTAATGTTGTACTAATATAAGATAGAAAATATATTTTAGGTTGCTGTGGCATTTAATTATTATGTGTAACTTGGCTCAATAAATTATGATATTGAAAATACTTTGACTTATATTTCTCCATTTTTAAAAATTGGTGCTTGGCCCACTATGGTACTCAACCCTTCAATTTATGAACCACATGCTTGCATTTTTGCAGAAAATAATAGATATATGTAACATTATTTCGCTTAAAATAAACTCAGTCATTAGAAAATCATAAGGTTGTAAGTACTATTTTATTCAAATTCAATTCTATGAAAATCAACTATTGATTGACATAACTTTAATTTGCTTCATGTTTATTAAATCATATAAAACTGTTCATGATATGTGCTGTTGAATGTTCATTCTAAGGTGATTACTGATTAGCAACAGCACAACAATCACCTGTAACATTTGAAAAACACATTTGATTGTTTTCATTTCAGTATCTATAACATAAAGCGAACAGAGAACAAGCTTCTTTGCTCGTTAATTTCCTATTCAACACAATATACTGCACACGTCAGTTTCTTGTGGTCAGTATAGATTTTCTACTGACACTTGCTACAACGTTTCCTTGTTGACTTGTCCTTGCCTCTTTCATACAACAGCACCTGCCTACTGAACTCCTGGATTACATTGCAGGGGTGACATTTTCAATTTCTAGAAGTATTTTAACTCGCTTCTTTATGGAAATGAAACACTTTTCATCTCTGCGCTCCTCACTGTTTGAGGTTTCACATGTTGCCAAGAAATTTTGTAATAAATAAACGCCTGTTGGCTTTCTTATAGTCATTGTACAGTGTAACCTAAATACTTCCGAACCACTGCGCGGTGTTTTTCCACTGCGCACACGGAAACATAACACACAGCTGTTGTGCACAAGGTCACGGTGCTGACTTGTTTGTCTCTGCTCTGAAAGAACATTATGGAGCTGACTGTGATATCGTGTGGTGAGTTTTTACCGTGTGCTTTATTATTTTGCCCTGTACTTAGTCAGAAAGTGTATTATGGCTCAGTATTTGTTTTCTACTGCAGAGCGTGTATTTATTTGTGATTCGTATGTGTTCATACATTTTGCGAGTGAACTCTCTATAGTGTATGCAATGGTGAAGTTTACCCACATTAAATATTTTTCACGGACGAGGCTTGGTTTTACCTTTGTGGATATGTGCTATTAGACCTCTGAGAAACCTAATTATTGTTCATGAAATACCCCTTCAAGTCAATAATTCCTTCCCCTTTTTTTTTAGAGAGTTAACAGGCAGCGTGATTTTTTTTTTCAACAAGACTCTGCAACAGCTCATACAGCCAATTTTTCGATGAGGACAGCTGAAGGGTCTTTCAAGAATATTATTAGTATAGGTTTGTGGCCTCTTCGGTCCCCTGACCTAACCCCCTGCGATTTCTATAGTCGCCCTCCGTGGTGTAATGCTTACCATGCTGACTACATATACCCAAGGTCGCGGGTTCAAACCCGGCGCAGGACGATGGATTTTTTTCAGGCGTAAAAATCCTTAGCATGGCTTCCTTTGGAAGGGAAGTAAAGCCGTTGGTCCCGTGTCGTAGATTTACGGCACTTAAAAGAACCTCAAGCCTGATAGTGAGGCCTCTGAGCAAAATTAAGCGGTCTTTCACACCCAATATAGAATGGGATGCTGAGAACCACAGCGATTAAAGAGCGTCCATAAATAACACGCCATTTATATTTTTTGCGATTTCTATCTCTGAGATAACTTGAAACATAAAGACAAAGAAGAGCTAAAACAAATTATCCGCCAGGAACTGCCAGCATTTCTCAACATGAACTACGGCGAGTGATGGATAGTTTCTTAAAGAGGTGCTAAAAAGTATGAACAACGGTGGACAGTTTCAGCATCTTCTTTTATAACATTGGCAAGTAAAGCCTTTAAGAATAGTTTTAAAAATGTTGCATGGTTTCGTCCGCGCTTTTTTATGATAGCGGCAGACGGCAACGAGTGCTGGGGGTGCGGACAGGCAAATTACTGCGCAGCCGGTTCGGATGTTTTTGGATCACCCGACAACTGAAAATATACATAAGACTTATGTATTTCATTTGTTTTCAGATCTCTAGTACTTTCACGGCGCATGAGAGCACAAGTAACGATTTAGTTTTCCTTCGACAACATGTACTCTTCAAATTCAATTTATGATATTATTGTAAATTCGTAAAAATCTTAATGTTGTATTCTTGAGATTTGCATGGAATATAGGCCTCTCAATGCCACATTCAATGTTTTCATTTAGCACTTCTAACCACTGTTGCAGTGTTATTTTGTCTTCTGAATTACCTACACAGTGCAACATTAATAAGTACGAGTAGTCGCACGGGCTACAACGGTAACCCAGCAGGATCTCAGTAAATATAACAAGTAGCTACGCATGAGCAGAAACAAAATGATGGGCTACACCTGTAGCCCGCGTGACTGCTAGAGGTATAATCATAGATTTTAGCTTGGAATGTGCACACAAGAGCACTGAAGACATGAAAATCTTGGAATGCAAAACAAATATATTTAGGATCTATAATGTTTGTAATTATTATCATAGGAACATTATCAGCAGTAGTTATAGTTCTAACATGCATTCGAGTAGGATGATTAGTTATGGTTAGTCCCTTATATTAATTATTTGTATGGGCTCGTTTAAATTGATGCAATGGGAGCTTTGACTTGAAAGTCAAAATACTGCTGGTGTTTCCCTGAATACAATGTTTTCATCAAATTTTATATTAATACGTTCACCTCTATATATAGTACCAGACTCTACAGAATAAATTCGGATGCAGAAAAACTCCCCTGCCAGTCGGGAATAAAATGCGGAACCACTGCTTTTTTGGATCCATAAGCCTTATTTATTTATTTATTTATTTATTTATTTGGGAATGTATAATCAGAAATTGAAAAAATTGTGTAACCCGTTTCCATCCGGTTGTACTACCAACAAAGCTACAAAGCAAAATGCCAGCACGACATTATATTTCCCAGCTGACTTTCATTTATGTCAGGAGATCTATTGTGATGATATACCCCAATAGCGACTTAAAATGCCGTAAGTACATTAAGTCTTTGGCACCATAGCATAATCTACGATCACTAAATTTTGTAATTAATTGTTCGTTCACATATGGCGTGTGTAAGACAAGTTTGGAAACGATAATTCAGATACCTGATAGATCCGTAGTTCAAATCCCGTCTATGGCCTCTAATAACCGGTAGATCTGTGGTTCAAATCCTGTCTAAGGCATTGAATTTCCGCCACTTCTTTCTTGTCCTACACAACACGGATTGTGTGAAAAAATATTTACTACTATTTATTTTCTGTGTTCTGTTAATTTAACGTCCTCTAACGGTTACTATTATATCGAACGGTAAATGATGATCACATGATTTATATCTGCAAATCGGCATTCGAACTCGAGACATGAAACACGCTACCAATAAAATACCAGGTGAGCTCAGGCAATCCTGTTTGCTCTTCATTCCATGTGTTTCAATCACATGACTTTTCTGTACCTGTTCCACAAACTTTCCTTACAAAATGTTATTATTTTATGTACGCTAAACTACTGAAGATAAACATTTCTAGAATTGGTCTTATTGCTTACTTATTTATAAGTAGAAGGGAATTAAGGGGATACGCTAAGTTAAACCGATATTAAATCTTTTGAAATCCAGTCGCTAAGAGAAAAAAATTGAAATTCGGCTCTCTTTGCTCGCTAGGGGTAAACAAAAGTGAGACGAAAAGAAAGATATCTCCCGTTTGAGAAAAGTTTTAATACCTTAAACCTGAAACCAATAACTCGGAATATCTCGAAAATTGTTAACTCTACAAAAGGGTATATAACATAAATTGCGTGTTTTAATGAGATTTACTTTTTTGTCGGATGAGTCATTGTCTATCTCTTGTGGTTTACTAATTATAGAAAAGTTGTCCGAATGAAGAAGTCTTCAGAGGCTATTCCCAGAAAATTTAAGACATACATTTTGAAATTATCTTTAAAATATGACTATTTTAATTACAATCGTTAGAGCCATTATTAAAAAAATAAAAATTTTCCAAACATTTTCCAGTTAAAGGGTAGTTCAGGAGGCGGGATTTTCTTGAAAATCTTCATAAACGGTTTTGCAGGTACAGCATAGCTAAAAAACGAAAAGATTATTAAAAACCAAACTTAGTATTTATGTTAAGTGTCCTCCAAGGATGTAACACGAAGATTTTCAAATACGTCCACCACAAACTTCCTTTACATGAGATAATGTTTGGAAATGTTATTTTTCTCAAAAATGTCTGTAATGATTTTGATTAAAATGCCGTGTACTGAAGATATTTACATGGCAAATAAAATGTATCTGTATGTATAAATCTACGTCAGGGGACCACTGGCTTTACGTCCCTTTCGAAGCAAGCCATGAAAAGGATTTTTACCCCGAAAAAATACATCGCTCTAAGGTTCGACCCCGCGACCATGGAAATCAGAAGTTAGTATGTTAGCCCTAGACCACAGAGGAAAACAGGAGCATTTTGTTGAAAACCTTCGTGTCGTATCCTTGAAAATGCTGAACTTAAATATAAAGTTTAGACTTTTTGGTCACGCAATGTCCGTTTTCTAAAATATTTTTATTTTATTCAGGGGAGCTCGAAACACATTGCCGATGAAATCACTACATCGAATTTTTGTCTACCCAATATGTACATATGTATGTGAAGATAACGTTAAAAAAATAAATAACATAAAAACAAAAGCCTTTATCCGGATATCTCACCTTAACTGAGATTGGAACAGACGATCTTTTGATTGTGAGGCAGTCACTCTAAATCCACACAATCTTACTTTTGTTTAAAGAACTGTTCTGTTTAATCTGAGGTTCTCTCGATACTTCAGCAAAATTAGTGTTGCTGACTGGAGCTGTAAGCCACAACGAACTAGTAGTAGGAGGAGGAGGAGCAGTAGTAGTAGGAGTATTTTATTATTAAGTTTGCAATAATACATATTTGCGTCACACAGTCACATGGGTTCGGGTGACCGTACATGCTGTCGAAAAAGACTTGAATTGAAAAGATTACCTACATGTTTATTTTATGTTTTTACAACATTGGAAATACACACACACACAGATACATACACACACACATATGCACACGCTCGCGCGCTACAACAACAACAACACACACACACACACACATTGGCACTTACAACTACACCACGTATTCACACATACAGATTATTCAAACACCAAATAAGTCTATACAATATTTACACAAACATTTTATCTCTCAGTGCACGTACGTGCACTAAGTATGTGCCCAGACTCAGTTTTGGCTGTCTAGAATAAATCCCAGAATGCTATCCTTCGTCTGTTTGAAGCTAAAAATACTTCTGGCAATAATTTTTCCTAACATCCTCCATCTGCACGCAATCTGCCAAAATATGCGTCCAGTGTTCCTGATACCCGCATAATGGGCAAATCCTTCTACCAGTTTCATCAACTACCTTACGAACTTTCCACTCTTCCAACCCGAGCCACGCACAAGCGTTGCGGCCTCACATTTGCCAACAATACTCTTGAGCTCTGTTCCAGTGATACCAAATACGGCCTTTTCCCTCTTTATCTCCACTTCTGCAGTGGCTATCATAGTTTGAAAGAAGTTCCAAAGCAAAGCCGGTTCTTTGTGTCGTGGCGCTGAGCTTTGTGCTTTTGTAGACGCTTATCGGATATTGTCTCATTCATTGCCTCGGTACGTCATGCGTTGTATTCTCTATATTGTTGGCGATGCTATTCTTTTATTCTATTGTTAAAGCTTGTTGACAGCTGTTGATGGGAAACTCATTTGACTACATACATAGCCTTTAAAAACACATAGCTGATAAAAAGTGATATTAAGTTAATGCTACTGTGAAGGTCCTAAATCCTACAGTTTTCAAGTAATCAGCCTGACATTTTGAACATACATTTATGTTGTACAGTAGTTACATGCTTTAAAAGTTAGTTTATTTTTTATAAGTAGTTTTTGAGTTATTAGTTTTTAAATTAAAAATCTGGCGCAAAATGCAAATCACTCCACACGATGAAAATGATGATTTTTTTTTCTTTTCAAAATATGCGTTTAAGTATGAGGAACAGAACTATCATATTAATTTATTGTACTACAATTAGTTCAAGAGGTAAAAATATTAAAGCAAGAAGCAGACAAAAATTCAAGAAATTTTATAATGCAGTTGACTTTAAAAATCAATATCTACAACAATATTAGGAATTTTAAAACAACTATATTATCATATAACACTTTTCTGCTTATTTTTTGCACTTTCTGATCAAATTTCACAGATACATTACCTTAAATGAAATCCAAATTTAACACTACTTTTGAGCTAGAAAAAGTCGTTAAAAAAAAGGATAAAATCTGATGAGTTCCGCTCATATGACTTTCTCTAGCTGTGCAATAAAAAACCATCCTTATTAAAGATTATTTTTATATAAGTCATGCTGATCGAGATAAACATTACCAAAATTGGTCTTAATTCTTTGTAAGAATCAGAGCAAAAAGATTAAAGCGATAGTCACACCCTTCAAAAGCCGGTCGTTAAGTGAAACAATTGAAATTCGGTCATGCTTGATTAAAAAGCGTAAGGGGCATATGTCTTTTGTTTGAGAAAATTTTAAGTACTGTAAAACTGACACCACTGTAAAACAGGAATATTTCTAAAACGGTTAACTCTACGAATGACATAAATCGTGTGTTTTAATGAAATCTACATTTTTGTGTAGTAAGGTTTTGCCTATCTCTTACCGTTTACCAGTTATACAAAAATTGTGCAGTGTTACCCAGAATGAGGAGATCTTCATAGGCTATTCCCAAAAAATTGAAGATATACATTTTGTCCTAAAAATGTCTTAAACATTTATATTTTAATAAAAATCCTCAAGCCATTTTTGAGAAAATTAAAACTTTAGAAAAATCTCTCATGTAAATGGTAGTTGAGGTTCGGCGGGTTTTCTTGAGAATCTTCATGTCGCATCCTTGGACGATACTGAACTTAAATACTAACTGACTTTTCGTTTATGAGCTATGCTACCCAAAGACACTCAAACATATATACAGACATAATAAGTCCATGTCACGACAGCTCACGGGGAACCTTGGCCTACCGCCCGGCTTCTGCATCCCCCATCTCGGTCCATTACAGACGTCATGGATGGGGTGCAGAATTGGAGGGTGAGATGTGGTCAGCTCCTCGAGCCCCCCCCCCCCGGCCGGTTAATGCGGTTCTCGTGACCTGGAGTCGCTTCTTCTCCATCAAGTAGCTCCTCAATTGGCCCCCCAGGGACCTTACGAGGCTGAGTGCACCCCGGGCCAGGAAAAAATCCCCATCCGAGGATCAAACCCAGGTCTCCCTGGTAAGCAGCAGCGTTATCAGTCATACAGACAGACATGTTTCTAAAAATATAACCTGTTCCATTCATATAACTTTCTCTATATCTCTGTACCAAATTATTGTTAATAAGTTTATTGTTCTATCTACTTCATGTTACTCCAGATAAACATTAGCAGAAACTGTCTTATTACTTATTTCTTTATAAGTAGCAGGATAATAAGGAAATAAACCAGGCTAAACCGACACTAAAATGTTTTAAAATGTGGATGATATGAGATTGCAATCTGTTTCTTTGCGTGGCCAGGGGTTGACAAATTCCTGTATGAGAAATGTGTAAGTATCCTAAAGCTGAAATCAATAACAAGAAATATCTAAAAACAGTTAACTCCTCGAAGAAATGTATGTAGAATAAAGTGTGTGTTTTAACGAGATCTACGTTTTTATGGTGTAAGTTTTGTCTATATCTTACGGTTTACCAGTTATGCAAAATTGAAAAAAGGATAATTAAGAATAAACAGATTTTCAAGATATACATTTTATTTGTCATGTAATTATCTCGAATATAAGCCATTTTAATAAAAATGGTTAAATACATTTTTGAGAAAATCAAAATTTTCGACATTTTTTCCTTGTAAAGAGTAGTTGAGGGTGGTGGAATTTTTTTTTAAAATTATCCATGTCACGCATCCTTGGAACATACTGAAGTTAAATATCAAGTTTGGTAGTTAACAATTTTTTCGTTTTCGGTTATGACACGCACAGACAATTTTCAATTTTTTTTGTTTTTTTTTTTGGTTTTTTTTGTTTTTTTGTTTCAGGGAGTCTCAAAAATATTTTCGGTGAAATCTCGGTATAAAATTTTTGGGTACAATACAATTCCTTCTCTCACTATGTACATAGCACGTGTAGAGAAGATAGCATAAATCGTTTTGATTTTGCTTTTACTCTTACTGATAATATCCATAAGGTATGCTATACTGTAGTGTGATGCGCATAATAAATCTGCCGTTTTTATTACCTTTAGAGTTTTTTAATTTTGAAATGGATGGTTTCAGAAGCTTGTGTTTTATAGTTTTTGAAATGTTGATTTATTCTGTAAAATATTTATACAGGGCGGTTCAATAAGCACCCTTGTATGCAAATAAATGGTGTTGTTAAAGCAAGTTGATGTTAATATCCTGTCATTTGCTACACGTCACCAAAACAAACTTGGTATTTCATTTTAAGATCTACCAAGAATGCGGCACGATGTTTTTCAGAAAAATTCCAAACTGTTCTTTACATGGAAGAATTTTCGAAAATTTTGTTTTTCCTTAAAATGGCTGACAATTTTTATTAAAATACCGTATTTTAGCGATATTTACATGACAATTAAAACATGTAACTCCTGGGAATAGGCTCTGAAAGCCTCTTCATTCTGGGTAATGTTTGAATAACTGGTAAATCGTAAGAGATAAAGAAAACCTACTGTACAAAATGTAGACCTCGTTAAAAACATATGTGATATATATTTTTTTATAGAGTTAACCCTTTCCGAGATGCTGTTTATTTGTTTCAATTTTAAACTACATAACTTTTCTGAAACGGTAAATAATATTTCGTTTTAGCTCTTGACCTCTGCGAACAGAATGAATTTCAATTATTTCACATAGTGATAGCTTTTAAAGCTTTGACTATCATTTAGTCTAGTGTTTTCCCTTATTTCCCTTTAACTTACAAGGAAGTAAGTAATAAGACCAGTTCTGCCAATGTTTATCTTGATTAGTATGGCGTAGATAAAAGAACTATCTTTTGTAAGGCAAGTTTATTTGTGCAGCAGCTAGAGAAGGTCATGTGAATTGAAGACATCAAATGTTTACTTTTGGTGTGCAAACTTGCCAGGAGATAAAAGCGAAATTAGATACTATTTGTGGAGACCGCCTTCCATTTTGAAAACAGTTATATATTTGCTCAACGACTTTAAACGATATCGAATATCCGTTTCTGATAAAGAGCAGTCAGGTTACCGTCAGATGTGTTTTCCGAGGAAAGCATCTAAAAAAGTCCACGATATAATTCTTTCTGATCACTAGAGGCAATAAGTGTTTTTAAGGGAACAGCAATTCATATACTGAGTGATTAAGGATGCGACACGATTTTCAAGAATACCCATTCCCTATCCTAAATGAATAATACTCGTGCCGAACATCTGAGTCGCTCCGGAAAGGGAGCTATCCGGATTGGGTTAGACTCGACGTGTCAGTGGCCCGATACCCGTAGGAGATTGGGTACGTCTAGGCTAGGTTGTGAGACACCTTAATGTCCTCTGGCACTATCCTGTAAAATTAGTAGACCTAAGTTGGTATAAAGATCGACTCTATCGGGGTTATCGGTAATCTTCCCCTCGGGTTGACGCCAGTAAGCGACTTATCCACTTGCGTCGCTTTCAGTGTATAAAATAGGTACTGGCCTAACAGAAAAAATCCACGGACTTGTCCCTGGGTTGGTACGCATCTCTGAGTAGTCAGGTTATGTACACTTTTTTTTGTTCCCTTTTCCCCCATCCCAAATGAATTGGGTGAACATTTTAAATGCTAAAGCCAGGATAGAAAGAAATAAGGTTGAACTCTTGCTGGAGTATCTAGCTGGACGTTTCAGTACTCGGACTGGTTTTGTACCTGACTGACAGTCACTCTTGTTTTGTATTTTTGTTGTGACATAATGGTTTGAGTGTAGATAACTTGAAGCCAGATGCTTAAATATTCCTATGGTTGATCATCAATGTCCACCACTAGTGGTGCCGTATATAATAACTTACGGGCGTTAAATCTGCTACGCCATTGACGGCCAAACTGACAGCCGTCGAAGATCGGCTGCATGATGCTGTTTAAGGGCGTTCAACTGCCAAGGTCTTTAGTTCCCTTTTGATAAAATCCTGGCAATAACCAGTAATAAAAAGCAACAAAAAAAAGTTAACCACAGATAAAATTAGAGGTAAAGGGAGTATAAAACCAAAGTAAAATAACTGCACAGCCCTGAAAACAGAGCCGGAGATAAAACTATAGCATTAAAAGAACTAAAACATGAAGCAAACAAATAAAACAGGCTCGTCAGCCAGCTATTTAAAAGCTAAATATCTGATGTGATCCATTCATATGACTTTCTCTAAGTCTCTGCAACAAATTATTATTAAATAGCTTATACTTCTATTTACTTAATGCTAATCAGAACAAAATAGTAGAAATGGTCTTATTACTTGCTTCCTTGTAAGTAGAAGCGAAATAACGGAGTACCATAGGTTAAAGTGATAGCCAAAAGCTGGTTGCTATGTCACTGAAGTTCCTTTGTTTGTATGGACAGCAGTTGACAAATTCCTGTATGAGAAAATTATGTTTTTCAAAGCAGAAACCAAAAACAAGGAATGTCTCAAAAACTATGAACCCCACGAAAAAAATGTATATAACATAAATTGTGTGTTTTAACGTGCTCGACATTTTTTGTGCAGCAAGTTTTTGTCTATCTCTTAAGGTTTAGCAGTTATTCAAAATTCCGTAAAATTCATCCAGTATAAAGTACTCTTGAGAGGCTATTCCGAGAAAATTCAAGATATGCATTTTATTTGTCAGGTAAATATCTTTAATATACGAAATTTTAATCCAAATTGTTAGAGCCATTTTTGAGAAAATCAAAATTGTCGAAAAATGTTCCATGTAAAGGGTAGTTGGCGGTGAGGAGATTTTTCTCAAAATCTTCGTGTCGTATCCCTGGAATATACTAAACTTAAATACCAAGTTTGGTATTTTAAAGACTTTTCGTTTTTTAGTTATCGTGTTCACAGTCACACGGACCTGTTTTTTTTTTTTTGTTTTTTTTTTAGATAAAGGGGACCCTAAAACATGTATTCCGGTGAAATCTCAGTATCGAATGTTTGGGTGGAGTGCAATACCTTCTCTATACACTATGTACATATTGCGTATAGAGAAAGTAAAAATCCCTCCATTATCATGGTGTTCAGCTTCCACAGACTAAAACCTCAGTGTAAAAGAAACTTGAGCTAAAAATTTAAAAACCTTGGTAACTGCTGTGGGTCATCAGCCAAGACCTGAACAAGACAGGCCGGCATGTCCAGAGAGGATCGAATGTGTGCCAGGTGACCACATTAGCAACATAGAGTGCCAGGATTCAACAGGCTCATCTCTACAAGGTCTCCAAGAATATCTTGCACAAGTTCCAGACCCTTACTGCCAAACAGTGATATCATTCGGTCACTCTTCAGTCAGTACGTGAAATATCTCCTGAGGACAGTAAAGGAATCAATATCCTCACCAAAGAGGTCACGCTGTCAACGACTCTTCAGGTAATTCCATCAGGGCAGAAGAAAGTCACCTCAATAAGCAAGTCTCCGCCAGCGCATTGAGCCTACAGGCGGACTAGCCAGTTATTTTAGTAATCACCCGCGAACTCCGCCGGGCTTTATGCCACCGAAATAAACTGAGTCATCGCAGAATAAAAGTTCATCTCACCTGATCCTTATTCCTCTCCCGTACATCCCAACGCCTGTAATCCTTAAAACCTATATTCCAGTTCCCTTCCTCCCTGCCCAAATGCTGCTCCATGCAGCGTCCTGTAGCTGCTTGATATAGCAGGGGCCGCTCTGCTCTCAGAAATGGCACTAAAGCTTCAGGATGATGGCGACAGCCTGATTATAAGCAACGCCCATTACTGCACTCTACCCATATACGAGTATCCCTTTTGCGTGTAAATAAATGATAAAGCTGTGTGAGTGTGTGTGTATGTGTGTGTGTGTGTGTGCGCGCGCACTCTCTCTCTCTCTCTCTCTGTCTCTCACTCTCCCTCTCTATACTTTGCTCAGACACTCACGCCAGGAGGCAAGTTCGTTTTCTTTTCAAATATATGCTTTGTAGACTGCATTTAGGCACACATGCGAACGCACATGCACGAGTGGGCATGCACACGTACTGCCCGGTGAAAGTAATGCGATTCAAGAGTTAACTATAGTGATATTTATTGTACGCCAATTATCTAACCCGGGCCCATCCCATCGTAATCTAGAGACAAGATTCCATTCATAAATTAGTAGAACATTTTCAATTTTGTGATTTTATATTTATAAAAATTACTTTTGATGCTTGTGCCATCACAAAATGTAATACAAATAACCAATTAAATAGTCGTAACTTTAGTCGCCCTCCGTGGTGTAAAGGTTACCAATACCCAAGGTCGCGGGTTCAAACCCGGCAGACGACGATGGATTTTTTCGCGTGTAAATATCCTTAGCATGGCTTCCTTCGGAAAGGAAGTAAAGCCGTTGGTCCCGTGTCGTAGATTTACGGCACGCAAAAGAACCTCAAGCCCAATAGAGAGGCCTCTGAGCAAAATTAAGCAGTCTTTCACGCCTAATTTAGAATGGAACGCCGAGAACCACAGTAGTTCAAGAGCATCCATAAATAACACGCCATTTATTTAGTCGTAACTTAAATCTTCAACTCAAATTAGTTTTCTCGCCCTTCTTGCATACAAATCATCAATTTAAAATTAAGTTTTTGGCATTGCTTTTAATATCGCCGGTCCCCATGGCCACGCTCGCTAAAGCGCCTCGCTTTAGTACTTCGTGGAGCAGGGGATCAAGGGTTCAAGTCCCACCTTGGATGTGTATTTGTCATAAAACAGAAAACGCTAACAAAGAAAATTTAGGAAAAATGACAAAAAGAGGAATAAGAAAAAGGAATACAGCGAAAAAAAATCACTGTTCAAATTTCGGTAGTTTAAAAACAACCAAAAAACAAACAAATCTGATCTGATGAGATAAAAATATTACTTTCTCTGGATGTCTGGAAACACTTGACCGATAGTGTATCTAGCTTCCCCATGAAAAGAACCAACACCGTTTTTGCTAATGCCTTTTGCTGTGTGTTTGTAAGACCAAAGTACAAAGCAAATTGATAAAAAACTATTTGTATAATTATTAATTGTTTTGAATTGTTCCTGTGCAAAAATATAATTGTAAATGAATTATTATGAATGACGAAATTCATTACACGCGTTTCAGTGTGAGCAAAGGGATCCATACATAAATTGTTTTTAGGTTTTATCATCAAACTATGGTTAAGCGTGACTGGGCAAAAACAAATACTGTACGACGGGATGTAGACAGTTTTTTTTTTTAAACAACAAATCCCATTAGTTCAACACACAAGAGAAAATTGAAGGTGCTAAATCGCTTCTATACAGAAGTTTAATTAATGTGCAGCATGTTTTGTTGCTTGCACCCTGAACAAATATACGTGGATTTGTTAACTGATTCATTAATTTTAATTTACCTGATAACATCATTTTTCTTCACTTTCTGTCAGTTTTATACTCAGTAATTTTATACAATTAGTGCCAATAATTTTTCGACGTACAGAATTCTAGCACGGTATGTTAAAAGAAATCTAAGAATTAAACAAAAAAAAAAAGCAAACCTTTCTATTCTGCAATAAACAAACTGTACATAGCTTATTAATTTCTCTATACGAACTATGTACATAGTGTATAGAGGAGGTATTGCACTCCACCCAAAAATTGGATACCAAGATTTCACCGGAAATATATGTTTTAGGGTCCCCTATATCCAAAAAAGCATTTTCACAAAAAGGTCCGTATGCATGTGTCCGTGTGTCTGTGAGCACAATAACTCAAAAACGAATAGTCGGTAAAATACCAAACTTGGTCTTTAAGTTTAGTTTCTGCCAGGGATGCGACACGAAGATTTTCAAGAAAACCCCCCACCCCCAACTACCCTTTACATGAAAATTTTTTCGAAAATTTTGATCTTCTAAAAAATGCCTCTAATGATTTTGATTAAAATATCGTATATGACAAATATTTACCTGACAAATAAAATGCATATCTGGAATTTTCTGGGAATAGTCTCTGAAGACTACTTTATTCTGGATGAATTTTACGGAATTTTGCATATCTGCTAACCCGTAAGAGATGGATAAAAACTTACTACACAGAAAATGTAAAGCACATTAAAACACACAAGTTTATTACATACATTTTTTTTCGTGGAGATGATCGTTTTTAAGGTATTCGTTGTTTTTGGTTTCAGCTTTGAAAAGCTTATACTTTTCTCTTACAGGAATTTGTCAACTCCTATCCATACAAACAAGGAACTTCATTCACATAGAAATCAGCTTTTGACTATCAGTTTAACCTATAGTTTTCCTTATTTTGCTTCTACTTACAATGTAGCAAGTAATAACAGTATTTCTGCTAATTTCTTCTTGATTAGCATGAAGTAAATAGAAGCATAAGCTTTTTAACAACAATTTGTTACAGAGATGTAGAGAAAGTCATGTGAATGGTACACATCAGATGTTTATTTTTCTAGCTATATTGATATAAATGGTCGTCTCCTTAGCGCGGTGGCAGCGTTGCTGCTTACCCCGCTGGGAGACCTGGCCCGGGGTGCACTCAGCCTCGTAAGGTCCCTGGGGGGCCAATTGAGGAGCTACTTGATGGAGAAGTAGCGGCTCCAGGTCATGAGGACCGCAATAACCGGCCGGGGGGACTCGAGGCGCTGACCACGTCTCATCCTCCAATACTGCACCCCATCCATGACGTCTGTAGTGGACCGAGATGGGGGACGCAGCGGCCGGGCGGTAGGCCAAGGTTCCCCTGAGCTGTCGTGCCATGGAGTTATTATATTGATATAAACCTTTGTATAAATATTCCAATTAATTTTCTTTGTGAATTCGCAAGAATAAGGAAATAGACTGGAAATCTTTCAAGGGCTGATCGCTATATAATGTAATGATATTTCGTTTTCTTTGTTTAACCCCCAGAAAGAAAACTGAATATCGATTCTCAGTTTGAGAAATGTTTAAATCTTTTAAAATTGAAACAAATAGGAAGAAAAACTAATAACATCTTACCATTTCAGAAAAGCTTAAGTATTGTAAAGTTTAAACCATTAACAAAATTCAGCAGTGAATCCACAAATAAATTGTATCTGACATAAATCGTACTTTAAAGAGCTCTGTAAGTTTTGTGTAGTAAGGTTTTGTGTATCTCTTATAGTCAGTTATGCAAATTTCATTCATAATGAAGAGGACTTGAGAGACTTTTCCCAGAAAATTCATGATATACATTTTATTTATCATGTAAATATCTTTGACATATAGGTTTAATCGAATTCGTTAGCACTATTTTTGATTTTATTTTTAAGGGGTGGTTTTGGTTAGGGAATTTTCTTGAAAACCTTCGTGCCTTATCCTTGAAAAATGCTGACTTAAATACCAAGTTTGGTGCTTTGGATTCAGAATTCATCAAAACATATGTTTTTGGTGAAATTTCGGTATCGAATTTTTGGGTAGAAAACAATAATTTCTTTACTTAGTATGTGTGAATTTTGATAGATTGGTAGAAAAAATAAAAAAACTGAACTTATGATAGAAAATGGAGCTTTTACTTACATAAAATTCCAAGTCATTATACGTCTACTTATTTTGAGATCCACCAATGTCAAATTACTTGCAAGAACGAACGAATCGACATTCCGTTAAGAATTGTCTGGGTACAGATCTCATTGCCCGGCCTATATGGCTGGTTTTTATTCGTGGTTTCCCTCAGTTGCCCAGGTAAATACCGAAGTTGATATTTAGCACAACCCAAAGTTATAAAAGCTCTCTAAAACAATAGAGAAATTGAAAATAGATGATAACTGCGATTGAACTGCTATCTAAGATGAATAACAGCAGTTGACTGCCATCCATCTAACTGCCAATCTTATCCTTACTTAAGTCTACCAAAATAAAGCATTAATATATAAAAATTATCCTCTATTCCAATCAATAATGTTCCTGCTTCTTGCGGAACAAAGTGCTGTGGAATAATGGGACGAGACCTCGAAGTCCCTACTGGACGTCACCATAACACCATCTTTTGCTTGGCGCGAAGGAAAGTGGTATGGTATATTGATTAGACCTTGAAGGCCTCTGTCCGCCACGTACCTAACAAGGGATCCTCAGGATATGACCAATAGTTAAGGTGATGTAAAATAAATAGAATATAAAGTAGTTAACCTCAAAATTAAGATACAGAATAAAAAAAAAAATAAGTTGCTGCGAGTACATAACTTTCACTTCTCATTCTTTTCAAAATATTCTTACAAATGCTTAATGTTGTATCCACTTCAATTTAAGGATGTAAACATTTGTAGAACCTGTTCCATTATCTCCCTGAAGGTAAAGGGGATATGGTGAATACACTACTTTGAGTGACAATCAAATCTTTTATGAGCTGGTTGCACCATTTTGGTTTTGAAATTCCACTACCTTTGCATGGCTTATATATAAAACACATGATTTATTTATCTTTTGTGGAGTTAATAATTTCAGAGAGAAATGGACGAATGGATTACTATCTGAGAAAAACATAAGTTTTTAACCAATAAAAAGGTGTATCTCGAAAATGGTTAACTCCACAAAAAATAATACATAATGTGCTTTAACGATATGTAGATCGTTTGTGTAATATGGTTTTGTGTATTTCTTACATTTATTAGCTATTAGAGAATTGTCACAGAAAATTTGAAGATATGTGTAAACGTTAAACATACATATTTAAAATATTCCATATTATTTGCAGTTTGGAGCGGGAGAGTCTTTTGTTCCAAATCGTATTGCATCCTCGTAAAGTGCTGAACTTAAATATCAAGCATTACCTTTTTTATAAAAATGCTGTTTTAGATTTAGAGTCTCAAAACTTATATTTCTTCTGAAATATTGATATCGAATTTTTGGGTAGAATAGGTACAATACTTCCATTACGTACTGAGATAGTACATGGCTTGTCCTGGGGCAAATAATTATTCATTAGGAAAATATAAATTATATAAGGAAGAGAAAATATAAATGCACAATGAAAATGGAAGGGTAGAAAGACTTTAAACACGTATAAGGCACGAGCTCGGGGTACAAGATACCGTTAGGGTAGAGCGTTGACCCGAGGGAAAGGGGTGAGAATTAACGGGACAGCAAACTATGCTCACTGTTCAGGCAACACTGTTTAAGGTAGTTGACGGTGAACCTCCGCACGACTAAGATGTGATTTTTAGAGTTCGTGGTGGAGCCGAACAGGCTACCTGTGAAAGAGAGGGAAATAGTTGTTTTAATGCTGAATAGAATACAAAAAACATATCACTGCATTATACTAATAAATAAAAAGAGTCGCATGCGCGTAAAGGGGAAAATTAAAAGGAATAGAGTGTGTTCGACGGCGGATAAAGGCCGAAGTAAATTAATAAAGCACTTGTGTCTCACTCAGCAAACCTGAAAGAGTTCCATGTTACTCAAAGCCCTGAGCTAGCCACATAAACCCACACCATTCCCAATACCAATAACCCGCGCCCAGGAAACGAACTAGAACCGCCCCAGTACATTGTCTAACAATATAATTATTTTTCTTTTTTGAAAATTCACAATGTTGTAATATTGATTAAAAGCTTTATTTTCCAAGCTAAAAATTGTTAGAATCTGCTGACTTTCAGAGATGCAACCTGAAATTGGACTGAGCTGGATCATGAGATAATAGGACTTCGTAATTTCTCGCTAACACTGGCATTCGAGAAACTTAACGTAGCTTATTAATCACTGTATAATGATATCACAGTAACGAGCTGACATTTTATTCTACAAAATCATAATCCTTGCAAGCACTAATAAGAAATATGACTATGGTAGCTTTGTTAACGGTAGTTAAATAGAAATATGTGGCGTACGAATGCCATTGAAAGCATAACAATGTGTATATAACCTGTAAATCTCTACCTATACATTTTCGATAGAGAGATCGTATTTTGCTGAACATTTATGTGCTTGAAATTATTTTAGTTGTCCTTTAAATCGTATTAACAAAAGAATATTGCCTAAATATGTAACTTTGGCTCTAAGTTTTCGGTTATAAAAAATGTTAAGACAACCTCTCCCCCTTTGTCTTTTTAATACTTCTCTTATGCGTCCAAAATCTCAACGGAATCCGAGTAATTTCAATAGAATAGCTTTATAACTTTTTGTAAGCTTAACGAGGCAGATAATAAGAAAAGAGGAATAAGTCAGTTTTATGTTTCATTTCTTATGGCACCCTTGCACCGTCTACTTGGCCTGAAGCGAAAGTTGTTCATGCTTGCGGAGCAGAAACGGGTGTCAGAATAAAGCCGTCGCGATATGATCAAGCAGTTAAATCAATGTTTAATAAGTTGAATTTTAAAAAAATACGTCTAGAGTATTTACTAATATTCAGATAGGCATATATATTAATTCTCTTAATGTTGTTATATTTGCATAAAAATTATTAAATCATTCCTGAGAACGTAAAATACAAGGAAATTTTTCCATGTAAATTAAGCTAATTTGTTTAACATGCCATCATAAATAAATTAAAAAATATGTTCTTAGGTTATATAGTAACAAAAATCGCAAATCCAACTCAGATTACTTCCCGCTTCGACACTCGTCTGTTATTGCCTCGATTGTCTAGTCTCTAGTACAATTGCACCCTCCAAAGCCTCCGTCATAATGACTCACTCGGCCCCGAGAGTTCTTATATTGCCCTACATACATAAAAAACGTTTTTCTTTCCATCTTTTGAGCCTTACCCCCTTCCACAGTTCAAAACGCATCTGTATACACCTACCGACATGGCAGAAACAAGATCGCCAGAAACTTACCACAGTGACGAGCTTGCGATTTTTCTGCGCTCTGGTGGGAGATGACAGAACCATCTTTCCTTCTCAGCAAGTACTCGTGGAAGTGAAGCTAGTCAATTAGCTGGAAAACTTGGTATGGAATAGGCAATTTTCAAAGAGTACAGCAAAATTCACTGCATAGCCGCCTAGAGTAGGCAATAGTGGGGTTTCTTTCGCATTAGGCAAAATTGGGGGTTATGTGTATTTGGTAAGTCTAAATTCTTATATTTGTGAAAAACCGCGCTAATATTTATTTTCTACTGTAGTAATCCCAAAAAAAAAAAACTAATGCACACATAGCTCAGAGGGAATCTTTAAACAAACAAGTTTCCTAAAGGCCTAAGTAAAATGTTCCTGCAACTTCAAAACAATGACAAAGTTTCACCATATTAATTACAATAAGATTTTTTCATGAGTCAAAGATATATCTAATCTTATCATTTATTACAATCATTATATTCATTACAAGCAATAAAACAGAATATGAATCGAATTTAGTGCTAAAGGAAACACCTGATTTTCCCGAGCATAAAGTGGGTTTTCATAATTATAAGAATTTAGACTTGCCAAATATGTATAACTTCTAATTTTACCCAAGTCGAAAGAAATCACACTTTTGTGAAAGTTTCTCTGCTCTTTGAAGATGGTCTATCCCACGTCAAGTTTTCCAGCTGACTGACTAGCTTCACTCCCACGAGGGGCTGTTGGGGCAGCGAAGGAAATATAGTTCTGCCATTTCCCACCAGGTGGCAACAAAATCGCAATTTACGTCATTCTGGCAAGCAGCTAGTCATCTTATTTCTGTCATAACTGTGTGACGTCAGTAGGTATCTACAGATGCGCTTTGAACTGTGGAAGGGTGTTACAGCTCTCTTTCTTGGATGATTTCTGTTCGTGTTTATTTGCTATGGAGGCAGACCGCTTGCACGTTCCAGCAATAGTGCCGGCCTCATACACACTCTTTCCCGACATCGTTCACAACTGCAAAACTCAGGAGCAAGGTAGAGGTGTGGCCTGTACATTTATTTAGTCATATACAAGCCGACTAAACAGAGAAACTGGTTACTTTCTGCCCCCATTAAGTATCTACAACATTCGTAACCGCACATTAAATTTTATGTATCCTTATTGAATGTCAATTCGTTGTTGCTTGAATTTAAAATTATTTTGAAAGTGTCCTTACAGGTGTATTAAATTTCTATAACTGCCAAAATTCATATGTTTGTGTGCGTTGCTGTTTAGGTATTCACTAACAATGCAGAAGTAATATGAAAACACGACGTGTATTTGATTTAAGATAAATAATATTGACTGTAATACCATAGCTATATGCCAATTTTATCGTTCATACGCAGTTTCTATTGAACCTTTTCTTCTTAATTAACAATATATTTTCATAGATGCTGGAAAGTTAAGATTAGTTTGTAAATAAATTTTAATATAACTAAGGATTTTCACGTGTTGAGGTTTAATTTATAGCCACTAGGTATTGTGGTGGTAGAAAGAGAAAGTTTAAAACTCGTGGGACTCCCGCTAGTAGCAAAAAAAGTTAATTTCTTTCTTGTTAAACACAAAACGATTACAGCGTTCTTTTTGTTCCTCGTAAATACTTAACGTCGTGTACAGCTGCAAATAACAGCAAACTCATTGTGCAAGCACGTGCGAAAAAACTTCATGGATATAATGAAACAACCAAATCAAGCACAATCCAGAATGTTGCGGGGGGAGGGATAGTGATATTATGTTGTTTTTCTAAAGCTAGTACATTATGGTGCTTCTCTTATTATTGAGTATTATAGAGCCTAAAACAGTCATATTTACATGTTTTATGAACCAATAGAGTGTATAACAGGCACGCTAGGTATAATATAACAAGGACACGAGTTAAAATAAAAGTATTTTAATTGTTTAACGAACACCTATAGTTAGATTTAAACATCTGATGCGTTACACTCACATGACTTTCTCTAGCTACTGTACAAACAAACTTCTTACAAAAGATAATTCTTCTTGCAACACCATGCTAATCGAGATAAACAGTAGCAGGATTTTATTATTTAGTTCCGTATACGTAGAATGGAACTAAGGGAATGCACAAGGCTAAAGAGATAGTCAAATGTTTTAAAAGTTGTCGTAATGAGATTGTCATTGCAAATCGCTTCTTTACTTAGCCAGGAGTAGAACAAAAGAAAACAGGACACTTCCGTCTGAGAAAAGTATAAGTAGGTACTTCACATTTGAAACTAATAACAAGGAATAACTCGAAAACGGCAAGCTCCACCAGAAAAAAAAAAAAAATGGTATCTCCACGTAAAATCCATCCAGTATAAGGATGTCTTCAGAGCCATTTCCCAAAATATTCAAGTTATACATTTTATTTGTCAGGTAAATGAATTTTAGTATACGATATTTTAATCAAAATTGTTTGAGTCAATTTGAGAAAATAAATATTTTCGAAAATTGTTCCATGTAAAGGGTAGTTGGGGGTGGGACGATTTTCTTGAAAATCTTCTTCTCGCATCCTTGGAAGATACCAAACTTAAATACAAAGTTTGGTATTCAACGGTCTTTTCGTTTTTCAGCTATGCTGTTCACAGACTCACACAAACACGTACACATGGACCTTTTCTAAAAATACTTTTTTTTATACAGGAGGACCCAAAACATGTATTTTTGCTGAAATCTCGGTATCAAATTTTGGGTGCAATGCAATACATTCTCTATACACTATAAACATTGAACGTGTAGAGAAAGTAAAAACGTGAAAGCTCTATCTTTAAAAATATGTAATATGTTGTTTTCACTTGACTGTTCCCTTAAATACGAAAATGTGATATTATATTCGAAATTTTAAACGCTTTGGTAACAAATGTAACGCACAGGGTAGCAAAATATACCCTTACCGCTTGTACGCGGTTTTGCATATTGGCAAATGTACGTGGTTCAACCAACCACGTGTGCACTCATAAATTCGCCTCATATAATTTCTTAACGTATAGCAAATACCAGAACTGTCAATCTCCCTCAGCTACACAGTCACTGTAGCGGTAAAGAAATCCTTAAGTATGTGTATGACTGTAAGTTCGTAATTCCATACTAATAATGTTAACTTTCTGAAATTTATAGCACACATCTATAAATATAAGGGAAAGATTTTAAAGTCTCATAATATAAATGATCACAATGCCATAGGAACGCATTTCGGTTAATAGGCGCCAGATGGAAGTGGTACCACGGATATTTGTTGCTAAATGGGCGTGGTACTGCGATATTTTTCCTCCCCATTCAATGTTAAGGTAACGCACCAGTTTATCGAGACATGACGCAACGCAGCAGAGAAATCAAATACATTTTTATACAGGTGTTTCAAAAATACGGGGCATAATTTCAGGTATGTATTTCCCACATGTAGACAATCAAATTAGTTCATTATAATATGTGTACGGAAATGCTTCATTTCCGAGTTATGGCCTTCACAATATTGAAATTCACTGGAACGTTTTTCTTTCCGCAGGTTGTTGTCATTACAGAAGATGTTCAAAATGTCCACCTCCTGCTAGAATACACACCTCACATCGATGTCTCATTGACCTGCGAACACGATCCCAAACTCCAGGAGTATTGCGTATGTCCTCAAAACTTGCCACAATTCGATTCCGAAGGGATTCCAAAACCGGCACCGGAGACAAATAAACCAATGATTTTAAATGGCCCCACAAGTAGAAATCGAGAGGGTTCAGATCAGGTGAGCGTGGAGGCCAAGCAATTGGGCCACCTCTACCTATCCATCGATCAGGAAACCTTCGATCCAAGTACCAATACCGTAAGACTGAAGTGTGCAGGAGCGGCATCATGCAAGAAGTGAATGTGTTGATGATTGATCAGTGGAGTGTCTTCGAAAACGTCAGGTATGGTGTTTTCCAGGAAGTTTGTGTACGCCTGCCCCGTAAGTCTGTTTACAAGTACATGGGGTCCAACTAATATCACCAATGATACCGGCCCACATGTTGAGGGAGAACCGCACCTGGTGATGAGATACAACAGTTGCACGTGGGTTTTCATGCGACCATACATGCTGATTGTGGAAATTTGTTATGCCATCTCTTGTGAACTGTGCTTCATCTGTAAATAATACGACGGCAGATAAGTTCGGATTTACACCACACTGCTGCAAAAACCACTGACAGAACCTAACTCGTGCAGGGTAATCTGCTGGTGACAGGGCCTGTACACGTTGCAAATGATAAGGATACAATTGATACTCGTTCAACAGTCTCCAGACAGTCGTATGAGGAACATTGACTTGCAACGCTAACCGGCGTGTGCTGATAGAAGGAGTCCTGTCCACAGCCTCCAGAATCTCCTCCCCTGCACTTCCGGAGTTGTAGATCTCGTCCCCTTCCCAAACCAGGAGAGGTGAATGTTCCATACTCGCACAGACGGGAATGTCTTCCGATCTGGATATTGTCGCTGTGGGTACCTCTCCTGGTACAAACGACGAGCCAGCGCAGCATTGCCGTCCACCTTACCGTAGATGAAGTGTATTTCTGCCAGCTCTTGATTTGAATAGATGTCGCACAGTCTTAACGCCTAAAGAACACTGAATTCCTCAGAATGAACTATCAGAGCACCCTCCTGATGTCTCCTTTGACGGCAAGAAAAACGCGGAAAGAAAAACGTTCCAGTGAATTCCAATGTTGTGAAGGCCATAACTCGGAAATGAAGCATTTCCGGACATGAACTATTTTGACTGTCTACAGGTGGGACTTTCAATGTTGTAAAGGCCATAACTCGGAAATGAAGCATTTCCGGACACATGCTATAATGAACTATTTTGTCTTCATGTGGGAAATACATACCTGAAATTATGCCCCGTATTTTTGAAACACCCTGTATATTAACTGTCTTTTCCTTACTCCTATCGTTTAAAATAAAGAAGCAAAGAAGCTTTCTTGGCGACGAACACCTAGAGTAAGTACTTATTTATTTGACACTAGATGGCCTTTGTAGTATTTTTTCTCCGCATTCAATGTTAAGGTAACGCACCAGTTTGTCGAGACAACGACGCAGAGCAGCAGTGAAATTAAAATACATTTGTATACATTACCTGTCCTTTCCTTGTTCCTATCGTTTAAAATAAAGATGCAAACATTTTTCTGGCGACGAACATCTAGAGTAAGTACTTATTTATTTGCCGCTAGATGGCCGTATTACATTCCCCATTCAATGTTAAGGGGAATGCCACCGTTTATGGAGTGACGCAATATAACAGCGAAAATTAAATATATTTCTGATGTACTAAATATCGTTTCCTTGGTTACATCGTTGAAACAAATAAATAAGAAATAAAGTACTTTTATTGTAATTCTTTAAAATGAACATGTTATAAGCTATGAACATAAACAATAACCCTTCTTGGAATCTGAAAATGGTGGAGAGATGACGGGACTCAGATGGTAAGCCTTTTATGATAACTGCCTATTGCAGAATTTGGTTATTTGAGGTTATACATGTGATACATGAGCTAGCTAAAGATGATTTCATCAGAAAATGAAGAAACCCTGTCAACTGCAATTGCGGTGCCCTTATTACATTTTATCCAGAAATATTTTGGGCTAAATGGTTAAATTTAATACACAAAGCTATCATCAAATAAAAGCTTATCACTTGCCGAACCAGATCTATTTGCTCTTCAGTTATGTCGTCACTGTTAGCCTTAAAATGGCTGTTTTGATATAGAAGAAAACAAAGAAACGGCTGGAAAACATTAGGAGTAAAGGAAAGAAAGAGACTTGGAAGAACAATGAATGTTACTTTGTGACTTTCTCCTTAATGCAATTCATAACCTATTTCAGCGTTTATTCACCACACTATGAAAGCGCTGCCATTATTGTTAGTATGCCAACATCCTTGCCTTGTTTACCCATGTTGTTAACTGTATATGTCATCCTTTTTACACTACCTTGTGGGTGCGCTGTCTTCGTCCTTTTCGCAATACCAAATATGTGCTACTTGCGCAGATCATTGCGCTTTGCAGATACAAAGGCATTGTTAGACATTGGCAATGGGAAAATTCCTGTTGATACTTCTACTGGCCTCAATTCGTTTCCACCAAATTTTTGTCACTTCACAACGCCAAAGGGAGAATTAAAATCGAAAGTAATCCCAAATATTGGTGTAAATTACAAAAGATATACTTGATTAAGCGAACGAGCAATTTTAGACGTAACTAATAAAAATGTAGATGACTTGAATATAAAAATCAGCGTAAATTTTATGGACAAATGCATTCATTTTAGTCGATCGATTGCATTACCAATCCAAATGAAGTCTTCAGTTATCTAACTAAATTCCTAAATTCATGGATTTGTCAGGAATCCGCCACACAATTTACACCTGAAAATTGACTTGGTAATAATTATACTACGCAATCTGAATCGACCGAAATTGTGCAACGGAATGAGACTAGCTGTTAAAAAAAAATTAAAATGTTGATTTAAGCTACTATAATCATATAAAGGCGAGGACGTTCTTATTCCAAGAATATCACTCACTAATGCCAACCGACTTTCCGTTTGAATTTAGGCGTATTCAATTTTCCATTGCTTTGCATTCACAATGACAATAAATTCCAAGGTCAATCGTTAGAAATGTGTGAAATATACCTTGAATTGCCTGTTTTTAGCAGGGACAGCTGTAAGTTGCGTGCTCGAGAGTCGGCAAACCATCGGCGCTATTTATTTTCTCTCCGGAAGGAAATTGTACTTTATACGACATTACAATAAAGTATTGACAAATTATTTAATTTTATTCCATTACATTGTCATATTGCAAACGGAAGATTTTGTCTCAATTTTTTTATTAGGTACACCATTCGCGCAAAGGCAGGGCGGGCGCCTGGTTTAATATAATGCGCATTAGTTACAGTGCAACTTCATTCATTTTGCTCTAATGGTTCCGAGATATGGTCAAATTTGTTTATATTTTTGTCAAGTCGCCAAAAATGTCTCTTGGGACAAAAACAACTAAAATTTTGGTCTAATGTTTCAACTTTAGGTTCGCAATACACCTACTTTTTTAAATTGCAGTAGGTTTCTCTGTGTCTACTTTGGTTTATATTCCAAAAAGTTTTAAAGTTATAAATGTGCTTTTTTGTCATAAATATAATTTTTATGTTTGAAAATTGAAGAAAATCTACTTAAATACATCTGACAGCAATACCAAGGCCATTTCTTATTCTGTGAACTGTACAACAAATTTTATTATACAGGAAAAAAAATGCAGAGATATCAATAGTGAGAAAACCAGGAAAGATTTGACAATGGCTCACATTAAAATCCACCAGGTTGGTAGTTGGAACCTCAGCTTTGTTACTCCTATCCTCTGCTGCTACCTTTTCTGTCCTTTTCTTCTTGCCTTGCCTCTTCTGCGCAACTTCGTATTTCTTGCCGAGTCCAGTACACTTCCACCTCTAATACTTTGCTGCAACTCCAGTTAGGGTATTAAAAATGATGCCTAATGTCCAATTATGTCTTTTTCATATTGAGGAATGTTAAACTATTTTAGGGAATTAACATTTAAAAAGTCGATTTTTGGTAATTTTTCGTGAAATTTCATACATCCCTTAATGCCACTTTAATGCTTTTTAAGCTCCTCAAAGTGATGACTTCTTTTGTACACTTCGTTCTTCAGATAAGCGGCCTTATATCACAAACTGTTAGATGCGAGGAGACGAGAGGTCCAGGCTCAAACACTAATCGTTATCCTCAAGCGCTTTCTCAGTTTTATCAAAGGATTCCTCCTCTTTATGAGCAGTGGTGAACTTGATTTCTCTTCTTCCGGCCGTTGATTAAGCAATTCCATGTGCTACATTCACATAGCTTTCTCTACTTATACTGCTACAAACTATTCTTACAAAGGCTCATTTTCCAACCTATTTATCAAGTTAAACATGGTTTTATTGTATGTTATTTCCTTGTTCAAAAGGAACAGGAGAATATAATAAACTAAATCGATTGTCAATTTTTTTTCAAAGCCGGTCCTATGTTATAGTATTGACATTCCATTTTCTTTGCTTGAACAGCATGAAATAATAGATTAACGATTCGTTGTTTATAAAAGAAAAAGTATTTGAAATTTAAACATATAACAAGCAATATCTCAAAAATAGTTCCATAAAAAGCGTATTTGACATAAATTGTGTGTTTTGATGACATCTCCATTTTTGGCGAGTAATTTTTACTTTCTCTATACGTACTATGTACATAGTGTATAGAGAAGGTATTGCACTCCACCCAAAAATTCGAAACCGAGATTTCAACAGAAATATATGTTTTAGGGTCCCCTGTATCAAAAAAAAAAAAAAAGCATTTTCAGAAAAAGGTATGTGTGTTTTTGAACACGATAACTCAAAAACGAAAAGTCGGTAAAATACCAAACTTGGTATTTAAGTTCAGTATCTTCGAGGGATGCGACAGGAAGATTTTGAGAAAAATCACCCCACAACAAACTACCCTTTACATGGAACATTTTGGAACATTTTGATTTTCTCAAAAATGGCTGTAACGATTTTGATAAAATGTCGTATATTAAAGATATTTAAGTGACAAATAAAATGTATATCTTGAATTTCCTGGGAATAGCCTCTGAAGATACTTTATTCTGGATGAATTTTACGGAATTTTGAGTAAGTGCTAAACCGTAAGAGATGGACAAAAACTTACTACACGAAAAATGTAGAGCACGTTAAAACACACAATTTATGTTATATATATTTTTTTTTCGTGGAGTTCATCGTTTTTGAGACATTCCTTGTTTTTGGTTTCTCGTTTGAAAAACAATTTTGTCATACAGAAATTTGTTAACTGCTGTCCATACAAACAAAGGAACTTCAGTGACATAGCTACCAGGTTTTGACTATCACTATAACCTATGATACTCCCTTATTTCGCTTCTACTTACAAGGAAGCAAGTAATAAGATTATTTCTACTATTTTTTTCTGATTAGCATGAAGTAAATAGAAGTACAAACTATTTAATAATAATTTTTTGCAGAGATATAGAGAAGTCATGTGAATGGAACACATCAGATTTTTTTTCTATCTCTTAAGACTTGCCAGTTATACAATAGTCAGAATGAAGATTTCAGAGGCTATTCCTAAAAAATTCAAGATATGCATTTTATTTGTCATTTAATATCTTTAATTTACATAGAGTCGGACTGAGAAATTAAATGGCTTAACCGGGATTTGAACCACGGATCTCCCAGTTTCTATCTGGTTGCTTTAATCCCTGAGCTATCATGGCAACAACAAAATGCATTTTGCACAAATTGTGTGTACTAACGAGATATGCATTTTTATGTGGTAAAATTTTCTCCATATCTTCTGGTTTGCCAGCTATGCAAAATCATCCTTAATGAACGGAACTTTAGAGGTCATTACCATATCAACACATTTGGTGACCTCAAAACACGCAATACCTTTGAAATCTCGATACCGAATGTTTGGTAGGAATATAATATTTTCACTATCTACTATGTACATTGTATATGTCAGAGAGCGTGAAAACGCCTTTATCTTGCAACAACAGAAGCGCAATGGTGGAGACTGTATTGATCAGAAAGCTTTGTAAGTAGCAGAAGAAAAGGAAATCAACGAAACAAGGTTTAGATTGCTATAAAACGGTGAGGTCCTGGATTCCTTTCTGTCATTCCCACCCTTAGCAGGTATTTTTTTCTTTCTTTTTTTTTTTTTTTCAGATTTTCAAATTAATGGGAAGGGATTATGACAGGGAAATATGACTATATCTTGCGTTTTTAATTTTAGAAATAAAACCCAGTACGTATAGTGAAATTACAGAATGGTTAGTAGTAGTAACAAGATATTTATGTATACTGTTTATTTATTCATATTGCGAGTCTAGGCGTAACTATAAATCCCCGTGCTTTTTAGACCTAAGAATTTCTTCTTCTTCTTCTTCTTTTTGTCTCGGTATTGTAGGAGTATGATACACAGCTGTGTGGCTATTATATTTCAAAATTAATTTTAATTTAAAGCCGGATAACGATAAAAAATGCTAACACATTTCTGTTTTTGAAAATTACAATACCAAGAATTAAACTCGTGAATGTAATGAATTTAATGTCAGAGATTAGATACATGCCAAATAACAAATGACAAACTTTTCAAAATTAGGGTTACTATGCGCAAAGGCATTGAATCAAAAAGTTTTGAATAAGTTCCTGCGGGATTTCCCTCCATGCAGTTTGTACCCGAGCCCACAAATACGTGACACTGGCTATTGGAGGACCGTGACGCACCAGGTGCCGACCAACCATATCCCAGACATGTCCAATGGGTGACATGTCAGGCGAACGTGCAGACCAGGGAAACAATAGAACCCACTGCTCTTCGAAGAAGGCTTGTGCATTTCTCGCAATATGTGGCCGGGCATTTTCCTGCTGAAATGTGGTCTGTGGAGATGTCTGAATCAGGGCGAGTACCTCGGACTCTACAACCACCTGTAGGTACCGGTTGCTGTTCAAAGTGCTCTCAATTCGTAGGAGGTGAGATCGGTTGTTGTAACCAATGGCGTCCCAAACCATCACACCTGGTGTTCGTCCGCTATGCCGCTCAAAAAATGCAGCCCTTCAACTAACGCTCACCACGGTATCGCCAGTCTAGGACTCGTTAAAGCGGGAAGTTTTTCCACCCAACACTCCAGTGACGGTGTTCACGTGCCCATTGCAGTCGGAGGAGCTTTGATTTCTGGACAATAGAAGCCGAAGTAATGCCATGAGTGCAACCAGTCTAACCTGAAGAACACGATGAATCGTTGATGCAGACAAGTTCACATTTGTTGCAGCTACAGAGTCAGTACTATGGATGAAGCTGTACGGTCCGTTATGGCCATGCGGAGAAGATCGCGGTCATCCCGTGCTATGGCCATCTTCTGTGGTCCAGTAGTCGCTTTTCGCTGCATGTGACCTTCATCTATCCGCTGCTTCCACACGCGCATTGCTGTCGTAGCAGCATGCCCTATACGAGCCGAAATGTCACAGTATGACAAACCTGCTTCGTGGAGACCGATCATTCTGCCCTGTTCAAACTCGCACAAATATCGATATTTCTACTTTTGACGTCGACGAGTTGTTTCCACCGTATTTGACGGCTCTGCACGGACTTCCCTTGGTGGAACACTCACCTTCTTGGACCGGCACTACAGGGCTCTGCTCGGCCTGCATGTATCCCATCTCCCTGCAAACCTAATTACTTATTGCTTGTACACTCTAATACACTTCCACCAAGTATGGAGCTCTTCGGGGAACTCTTTCTTGGTGTCGCAATTTTTACAAACGGCAGCGAATATAATTAAACAATGAAGTAGTGGTCGTCCTCCATGGTTTAGGAGTAACATGCTAGCACTCTGCAGAATGTTATTGGAAATAAAAGTAATTACCCACTCCCTAAGTAACTCTCTAATACATAAGTATAATTCGAACATTTCTTACAGTTTTCAGGACAAGTTGCTAGGTCTTTTTAATGCAGTGATGATAAATTAGATCCGGTAAGTTTTATCTTATTTTTATGAATAATTCCATTCCCCAATGGTTAATAATTTGTTAGCTATAATTCCGAGGGTGTGAGCTCAGGTCAAGGTTTCCTTAAGCATGGATTCTCCTCTGCTCATCTGTTTATTCAGTTTCTGTGTGTGCATGTGTGTGTGTGTGTGTGGACATCATAAATCAAAAACGAACTTGGTATTTCAGTTTAGTATCTTCTAAGGATATAATATTTTTCAGGAAAATCCCCCCCCACGCAAAATTACATTTTACAAGGGACATTTTTCGAAATTTTAGATTTTGTAAAAAAATAGATAATGATTTTAATTAAAATGCAGCATATTGAAAATATTTACAGGCATATCCTGAATTTCTTGGCAGTAGCCCTTGAAATCTTTCATTGTTAGTTACTTTTGCACAACTGGTTCAAAATTTATTACACGAAAGTGTAATTTCGTTAAAACATACAATTTGTCATATCCTTTTTTGTAGAGCTATTTCCGAGAAGATATTCCTTGTTAGTGGCTTCAATTTTAAAATATTTACATTTCTCAAACGGGAAGTCTTCATCCTTTTCATAACTCTTTTTTTTTTTTTTTTAATTCAGTGACGATTGCATACCGACATGTTAAGACATGATTAAAAAAAATTACTGGTTTATCTACATTAAGACAATTAGGTTTTATAATAAGAATTTTGTCAATAGGATTGACTGTAGCTTTAGCCTAGTGTATTCCCTTATTTCCCTCCTAAGGAACTAAATTATAAGACCATTCATAATGTTTGGTTTGAATAGCATGATGTAGATAATACAATAATCGTTTGTAAGAAGAGTTTGTTTGCAGAACAGTAGAGAAAGTCATGTCAATGAATGGACCACATTATTCATCATCGTACAAACAGGGTTTAGACCATGACTGATCTGTTCCGAGTCCAAGAAAAGTTGCTCTTATCTATCTTCGTCTCCGTATCTTCTTGGCCTATAATTTAATGCTCTTTGGGGAGTTCTATCACATTCCAATCCTAACCTGCCAAAAACCTCAAATATTTTATTTCCTCAGCTTCAATCGGTCTCAAATAATCTTTATTTAGAGTTCAATATTCATATAATAGACCTGGCACTGATAAGACTTTATAAACTTTCAATAAGGCTTCTTTGTGAATTGTATTTGATAAAGTTCTTCTAATTTCTCCACAAATGTGTTGGAATGATGAAGTTTTCTATTTATAGGTATATCTTTGTTTTACCCTTGCTAATAATAACTTCTAAATAATAATAATTATTATTATTATAATAGATGAATAGAGAGAATGACTTAGATAGAACGCAAATACAGAAACTCATCCGTGCTCAGAGCGGGATTCAAACTCGCGGCACTTTCGCGGCATAACGTCAAGAACCTAGGCTACCGGGGACAGCATGTTCCGCTTTAAAACTGAACTTTATCCCAAAAGCAAGGAGAAAAAAATGTGAAGAGGCTAGCAAAATGATTCCCTTATTTACACATTCCTTTCCCCGCCTTCTCAATTAAGTTATGGGAAAGCTATTTCGCATCGTCACACACTATTTTCCCCACCCTTCGCACCCGCAGATGCAGTATCGCGTTATCAGTAGCCAAGCAAGAGATTAAAGTTCTGGGCGAATTCTTGCTTTTATACAAAAATGTGCTCACGCGAATTTTCGCGCAAATATTTGTAATCTGCCTTATGATTGACTGTAGCTTGTTTTCCACACATGCGGTGTGTAGGATATGAGTTGGATAGGTAGAGTCAAACTGAAAAGTTCAATGCCGTAGCCGGGATTTGAACCACGGACCTAATTGACCTAATAGTTGGTTAAGCTATGATGCCCGAGTATTGAAAGTACTTAACGATATTGTAAGCCGCCATTGGTATATGCCATCTCACAATAATTTGATTACACCTTGTAGTTTACCTGGAAACATGCGAGTTAGTTGAGGAATATAATGCCGTGCCGGTATGTTACCATGGTAGGTCAGTGGTTAGAGCAACCGGTTAGAGACCGGGAGATCCGACGTTCAAATCCCGGCTATAGCATTGAATTTCTCAGACTTAGGCTACTTATCCGGTTTTGTTGTAATATTTTATAATACGTGGTATTTTCAACCATGTTTACAATATTTCTGATATTTATATAGGTATGCCTTATTTATGTTTACATCCTTTTACTTGCATCTTTGTTTAAGTGTTCTGTGTTTTATTTATTAGTATATATCTGTACTTACTGATTAATAATATCTGTGAAGTTTGGTTATTTTCGTATCTCGGCTGTTATTACTAAGTCGCGGGTGTTCCCTGACCCAATGCCCTATTAATATTTTCACTAGTCAACATATTTTGCGTTTGTGCAATTCGTTTTGTTTTCCCTATCAGATAAAATGTACATTTAGGTAGAGAGTGTATTGTACTCCACTAACAATTTTATATCGAGATTTTATTGAAAATATATTTTTATATATCTCTTAATCCGAAAAAGGAATTTTTAAAAAAGGGGTTCTGTGTGTGTCTGTGTTTCTGATAAAGTTAGTTAAATACCAGTCATGGCATTTTAAATTGAATATCCTTATGAATATGACACGAAGGTTTTCAGGGAAATTCCCCCACTCCAAGCAAGATTTTTCGAAAATTTTGATTTTCTCAACAATTAACAACTTTGACCAAAATACAACATTTTTGAGTAATTTTGATGACAAATAAAATGTATATTGTGAATTTTCTGGGAACAGGCTCTGAACCTTCTTCATTCTCAATGACTTTTGCATAACCACCAAACCGTAACAGATAGACAAAATCTTACTGCAGAAAAATTGTAGACTCCGTTAAGACACATAGTTTATAACAAATACATTTTGAATCGTTTCCGAGATCTTATTTTTGTTTAAATTTCCAATATTTTTCTCAAATGAGACGCTATTAGTTTTTCTTTTCCCTTTATTCGTTTATTTACATCCTGGTCATGGAAGAGAATGGAATTTCATGGCATCATAGCGTCCATATTTGGTTATTGTCTAGAAGCACAGGGTACATTATCTCGATATCGATATGATAAAAGTGCTATATTTGGAAAGAAGGACATTTTTACCTTTGTCCTTAATTTTTTATTTTTTTTTAGTTAGAATTAAAATTTTCCCTTTAAATGTTTATTAAGTAAATAAAATTATTTAGCAATTTTAACCCTTTTATTAAGATTTCAAGACATAACCTTAAATTATCTAAAAGTATATTCTTAAGCAGCAATATATAAGAAATAACAATGTGGACTATCAATTACATAACAGATTCCTATTAGAGCATTCCCTTATTCCTCTTGTATAAGTCAATAAGGAAATATTTCTGCTAATATTTATCTCGATTAGCATCATGTAGTTGGAAGAATATGATTTTATAAGAATAATTTGAAACAGAATAATTGGAGAAATACATGTGATTGTAACTATTAGACCGTTTTAAAAATTAATTAACAAAATTAATCCAAAGCTACACTATAAACTAATGTAAAACATATAATCGCTCTCACATTTACTCTCAATAATTCTACAGATGGACCAATACAGATCGCGGTATGCGTTTTCCGCGCGCAGTCTACTACCCGCGGGGGTGGTTCTATTCTAAAATTCCCATGTTACTACTAATGAGCAATCGTAACATACTGCTCTAGAGAGATTACTAACTGCTATAATGGTATTGAAAGTGTTGTCCAACTGCAATCCGAGGCGATCCAGGTCATAAAACGAATATCTTGTGTTTTGATGTGATACAACAAAGTGTATCAACATACTGGAAGTTTGCCACAAAGGTCCACGGTCCAAAATGAAACCATTTTGGGTCAAATCCTAAGTGATCTTGCATAACGAGATCTCTTCATCTTTTGAAATACATGTTGAAATATAGCAGCTTTACTTGCTACGACTTTCTGCAAAGCATTTAACGGATGGTGTGTTGCATACTATTTTTAAACAAATAGTAGAAATATTTATGCAAAAATAAAATTAATCACTGACAGCTGTTCACAGTGGTTTCAAGTTCGACTGCGGCAGCTCTCTGAACGGATAATCGATTGTCACGCCTGGTCAACTACTCAGGTTGATATTTCAGCTGTGCCAAAGATGTATATTTAAATACTGTAAACCTTGCTCAGAAAAGACGATATGATACAAATTGAAAATTAAATTATAGAGTATGAATATTTTCCATGATTGCAAAAGTAAAATTAAATGTAAGCAGAGGAGGATTAAATGCTATTTATTAATATGTATAGTAAAAATTCAAAACGCACAGAATGCAGGAATTTTAACTTTCCAAACATTTTGGCATTAGGGGTAAGCGGGAAAAATATGTTCTCATTGCTTTCTCTACCTATGCTGCAATAAATTATTCTTTCAGAAAATTATCATTATATTTATTTCTGCTAATCGTAATAAGCATTAGCCGAGATGCTTTTCTTGCATAGTTCCTTCTAAATAGAAGGAAAATAACTAGACTAAAATAATAGTCAACGTTCGTTTTTTAAATCTGGTCGAAATGTGGTAACATTGAAAATCGTTTCTCTTTGGATGACCACGGAAATAAGTGGTGAATAACGCCTTTGCATTTGAGAAAAGTCTTAACTATTTTACATTTAAAAATCAAAAACAAGAAATATCTCGGAATTGGTTAACTTCACAATAAATGTATTTGACATAAATTATGTGCTTTAACGAAATCTACATTATTATGAATATCGCTTATAGTTTACCAGTTATGCAAAAGTCAACCAGAATGAAAAAATATTAGAGATATATTCTTAGAAAATTCAATATATAATATATAATATAATATTGAATTTTCATAAAAATATGTTAAATACATGGCATTTAAAACAAATCCGTTATTCTATTCTTGATAAAATAAAATTTTTCGAAAAAAATCAATATAAAGTATATATTGTTGAAAATTTTTGTGTCATCCATGAATGTTATGTACTACACTTAAAATAAAGTTTTATATTTAATTGTATCTCGGTTTTTCTGAGTTATGATGTTCACAGACACACACCTTTTTCTAATTTTTACTCAGGGACTTCAAAACGAACATTTCTGGTGAAATCTGAACAACATATAGTAGAGAAAGTAATACTATCACTAATAGAAGGTATATAAATTCTACTGTAGTATTCTGCAATACTATTTTAGTATTTTAGGTCATTTGCACCAATATTTTGAGGTTAATTAAGTGATACATACTAATTCTTTCTACTTCATTCTCACTATAGTGTTCCAGTTAAATTCTAATCCTTAAAATTCATTAATAGGATACGCATTAGCACTCCAAGCAGTAAACTTCTTAAATTTGGCTGCTGCACACGATCAAAGAAAACGTTGAACCTTCTTGAGTGTTTGTCGCAGCCGTCTGGTCTGTGTGGTCTCTGAACTCCATATAGAGGCGCACTTCAATGGTCCAATCATGTGATGCAGTATAAAACTCTACGCTGATCAAACAAGCACCAGAAAAGAAGAGGAAAGGGTCAGTGTTTGTACCTACTACAGAAGTCCACATTTGGTTTTCCTTCTCTTTTGCCTCCTTTTGCTTCCATTCTAACTCTTTGTTGGGGTCCACGGTCAAAGCGTTATGAATCGGATAATCTGTGAGCAGTAGAATGCTTATCGGAGTTCAGAGTTTCGAGAACTCTTTTGAAATGCATCATATTGAAATATACGGTCAAAGTAAATTAAGAACGAATAATAAACTCTGTATTGAAATACAAATTCTGATCTATGCAATGTAAGTTTATAATCAAATAGTATACAAATTCTTTTAATATGTACGTATCATTTGTTTTAGCATGGATTATAAACTTCATTGGCAAATTCTGTTTATAAATTGGCTCTAAAAGATAAATATTTTGAAGTAGGTGTTTTTTTTTTATTTCATTGTTAAATTGTTGACATTTAAATTTCTAAGTAAGGTAAATGCGCCAAATAAGACCGTACTAATGTTTGATTCGATGTGAATTCGCATCTTCCGAGGCAAATTTTTAAAAAACTGATATATATATATATATATATTGATCGATATTTTTTTTTTTTTTTTTAACGGCACAAATTGGTTTTATTAAGATGAGGGGTTCCAAAAAAGGTAATTTCCAATTAGTTTACGTGAGGTACAAGACAGATGTGAATAAGTAAGATCCTGAATAAAAGTATATCTTATTAAATACAAGTAATAAAACATGAAAACTCCATAATGGCAAATATACTTAAACAGATCCAAAAACAATGCCCCGATCCATTCTGGACATGAAAATAAAGAATTGTATCTTTTTTTTATATACCATCAGAAAGTTCATGAAAATATCTATGACAACTTTGTATACCTTATAAGTTCTCTCTCTCTCTCTCTCTCTCTCTCTCTCTCTCTCTCTCTCTGTCTCACCAATAAATATGATACCATCATAAAGCTGTTTATACAGTATGAAAGTAAGCAATACAACTTAATAATATCTAATACATCATATTCTATGAAAAGGATATTTGAAGACATGAACAACAATGTATTTAGCAATTGTTAGAGCTAAATCGTGGCCATGCACATAACTTGCTTCTTCTCTGTTCTGGCACATACTGAGAAGAGACTGTTGATATGTTCCCAGGTCAACAGAGCATTCAGATCAAGTATATTCTGCTCTCTGCCGGTATTATGCAGAAGTTTATTTGGTCTAATTGGTCTACATGATCTTATTTGGCTCACATACCTTAAGTTTTATTTGCGAAGAGTTATTAAACTTACGTTTTCAATAAAACAATAACACCTAGTATCATTAATTATTTTTACTGTCCGTACCATGTAAATATGTAGTAGAAAGAAAAGCTAGTTGAATACCTCCAAAACTTAGATATTGAGACTTTTCCTCAAGGACATTTTTAGGACCCCTGTATCCAAAACGCAATTTTAGAAGAGTGTGTTACTATGCGTGTTTGTATCTGCGAACATCATTACTAAAAAAATCGGATGAAAATGAAATATGGTAATTATTTTTATTATAGTCCAAAAATGCGACCTCAACTACAATTTATAAGGATGTTTTTTTATTTTCGATTTTGTCAAAAATGCTGAGCGATTTTGCTTAAAATACAATATATGATAGATATTTAACTCGCAAATAAAACATATATCCTGAATTTTTTGGCGCATTTAGTCAATTTTTAATAAAAGTTGCTCTAAATTATTTTAAGAGTTTATTGCCTAAAACATCATCAACACTTTGAACAAAAATTACAGTTTCTTACACTTGCAGCTTCCAAACCTCTGCTTGCTTCCACGTCTTATCATTAAGTCTGGTGAGGTTTTCACACCACTCAAGATTGATTTTGGCAGCACACGGTTTTGCAGTACAAAAAGCTTAACACCATAAATATAAGTAAGTGGACGTTAGACACCTTTGAGGAGAGTTTATTGAGAACACTGTTGAAAAACAGTGCCAAAGAAGGTTGACAATGAAGTGCGAGAGAAAATATTCAGAAGAGTGGCATTAGTGCAAAACGGTCCTTGATAAAAGGATACCTCTCGTAACTTTCGGATATATTTATATATATATATATATCCCCGATTGGAGGCAAAGGTGACTGTAGAGAGTTTCTTTCTTCTATGAAAAATGAATACAGTCTATCACGGACATTTTCAGAATTTATATCTCTTGTTGCTTCAATGCCAGTTTCTGAATATTGACCCAGCTAACTTTCTTCCACCTTAGAAGCAATAAATGAGTAGATTTTGGATTTTATTAAGTTAAATTTTTATTAGGATAATACAGAAAATCAAGTACTTTAATGATACTTTTTTGGTCATGTATTTTAGTGCATGGGTTGCACTCCTCAGTGAAGCACCTTGGGATAGACGACATTTCTTGTTTTATTATCTGGCGCAAGAACAAATAACTCAGGTCTTCCAACGCGTGAACATGCCACATATAATTAACCGTGGGAAAAACATGGATTTTCTAGATTCAGACCACAGATTTTCAAGGATTGGCCTTGTGATTTGTTAATGGTCATGGCGAATGCAAGACGGATCGGAAATTGAAGTCGTTTAAACTCAAACGGCAGATTGGTTGGGATCATCGGGATCCTCGGAATGAGAACTTCTTCACCTTCGAATTTTCCTTTGAGTATCGTCGCGTAGATCAATTGTTCATCAATGTGCTTACCACCAAATGCCTTCCGTTGCACGTGCAATTTCATTCGCAATGTTTCGAATCCTTTGTCGGGAAAGATTCGATTGTCTTGATCGCGGCATTGTTAATGGTAATATCGGCACAATAAGCTAATAGGAACTCGAAACAAACACCATAGACAACAATGCGTTTTTCTGTCTGTTGCGTTTTGTTATACCACGTCCCACGGAAACGGGATAAAAGGTATCCTATGTCAGTCTCCTGGTTCTAAGCTACCTCCCCACCGATTTTCTGATATCGTATATATATATATATATATATATATATATATATATATATATATATATATATATATATATATATATACGATTTTAACACCCTGTTTAGTATGTGCTGTTTATTTTCGCTTTTGTTTCTATTAGCAATACATAGAAAGAATGAAAGCAGACAGCCTCGAGTGGAAGTTTGCGTAAACACAGATAAGCGATATTACGCTATCACTACCGGTGCCTGTCCTGTACAAATCGGCAATACTGGAATGAAGCAGTACTTACACTGAACGGGTTAGAATCAAGTCAAAACGTAAACACCGTCGGGCAGTCATACGCTCTAAAAGTAGACGATTAATATTCATTAGTGATAAAGAAAACAGCAAGTTTAACCTGTTGTGGATCGTTTAGTTTATTCATGTTTACGTACGCTGTAGTTTTGATCGTCAGACTGTTTTGCACTGTATTCCAGTCTTCTCTGGTCGCTCTAAACCGTGCTATGCTACACCGTTGACCTCCCTTAGCAGCTGCATTCTTTCATCAGACGGGTGGTAATTACTTTTCGGCATAGATGAACGTAATGAAAGGACCCCGTGGTAGAGAACTACAAAATAACGATTTAAACCGCTTTCTCTTTTCCGATCTCTCTCAATTAAGAGTCGCCTGCGCTCGTTTTCTGTACACTGCCACTCAACTCGAAAGATCTGCTGAATTTCGACAGTTACATTGGCTTTACGTGACAGAACAAGCCTGGGAGTATTTCTGTGTTGCAAGAACAGAAAATTCAGCAGTTTCTTTTTTTAATGTTAAGTTTTATATGAGATGTATCAATAGATCGAGAGATTATAGCAATGTTCTTGTCGCTTTCTTCTCCAAGTTTAGTCCAGGAATGCTTCATAATTTCCTTTCATTTCTTATTAACAGTAATAAATTCTCATGATTTAATCTTATTTACTTTAATAATATCTTAAATTCCCCTTTAAAACTAAAGTTTAGGTTAAATTTGATTACTTTGGGAGGATAGGCCAATCTAAGCCAATACACTCCTCACAATAACCTCCCTTTAAATACTACATCATCTATAGGATCAATAATTTCATTTATTGAATTAGTTATATGTATTTTACATAAAGATTCGGTGGCTGTGCAGCTTGAGGTAGACGTAGATAACTGAAACTTCAACTTCTTATGTATCTTCTCTCAGCCACTTCAGGTATACATCTCCAGCAATTGAACACTCGCCGAGCACCACATTATCATTAGTGATCTAAATCGCTCAGCGCTTTCCTTGCTTCGTTATTCATCGGGAACTGTCGCAGGCTACGTCTAATAGACTCGCCGACTTGCAAGCCTCTACACATGATTTCTGTTTGGCACCATGCACGACATTAAGAGGACCATTCTCTCAATTAAGAACAACTATAAGCGTCCCATGTGAAAACATATGAATTCATTGCTAGTTTTAATTAGACGGGTTCATTTTTATGGATGCAGTAATGCTCTAACTTAAAATATATTCACAGTAAATAACAAATTATACCGCAATCCTTAAAATAATTGCTTGCGTATGCTTTTAAATTGATAATAATTATTTATTTTGAACAGTTGCTGCTATATAGTTAAACAAATCCACTTGTTTATATTTGGTGGTATTTTAGATTTCTCTACTGAAAATGAAACAGTTGAATGTATATCCATTTACATCTTATACTAGATTTATATGGTTTAAATGTAACGCTATATTTTCATTGTAAAATAAAATTTAAAGTTTTAACTTTGTATTACCTTACTAAACCTTTAAAGAAACATTTTAATCTGGAATAAAATCACAACAGTTTCATTTTCTAAAGCTTCTTAAAAAGCTTTATAGTTCTATATCATGTAGGTACATTTTGTCAGTCATAGCTATTTACTAAATTAAAAATGTATTAATTAAGTTACTGTATACAATTTCATGAAGAATACGGTGAGATACCTGAAATTAATTAAATTGGCTTTCAAGATTTAAGCAGCCATGATAAGATGGTACATATTTACGTAATAATAGAACATTTATGCTAGTAGCGCCAAAGCTATTTAAATTGAAAAAAATATATACTGCGTGTATATATGAAGTTATTTTACAAAAAAAAAAAAGTATTTCGCAAATACTTAATTTAAATTCGATTTTATTAGAGGCATACATTCTTCACTAACTTTGGAAGTACTTTTTTCCGTGTTTTAATCAGATATTTTTTATTCAAGGGTATATTAAAACATTATCTGTCTGTTTTAAATTTAAATTAATGATCTACCATCTAAGACACTTATGCCTTCTTTGATTAAATTTTATTGAATTTTATCTAAATCAAACATGTTATTTACATTGAATACGTTGCTCATGAGCACTTTACTAGTGTTTTTATCTTTCTAAAGTGATTTAAGCTATATTCAATATTCTTTTAGAAAACATGTAATTTTAATCAGAAAATGTAATTAACAGGACAAGCTGTTCACAGCAGAATGGGGATAAAACTTACACATATTTGCCAAGAAAGTAAACACAACGGTTGAATAACAGAAGCTGCTCTTATTAACGGTGATATTAATTTTCAGAGCAAAACTTCTTGAACATGGGCTAAAGTTTAACATATATTTCAAAGTGTACAGAAGCTGTGAATTTTCTCTGTGAGTGCATTGCTGTTATTTTATGAATAATATGAATAACAAATGTCATTCAACTTGGATAAATAATTTGCAAGGCGTATATTATTTCATAAATTTTATTACCTAAATACCTATATATTGCATACTGAAACTGTTCCACATGCCTCAGAATTTAAGAACATTGATTGGTATTTTTAAAATTTTGGATTTCAACCAAACAGGGAAACATTATGATAATGTTCTGTAATGTTTCCTCTTAATTCTCAAATTCGTAATTTTTATATAAAATAACATCTTTAAAAATATGTTTGCTGTTAGGATCATTTTGTGGCCGGTATTATAGTAAATGTTTCTGCGCATTCTGGGAAATTTTAATTTTTTAAACCTGCAACACTTTGAAAGCGAGAAGATGTATTGAGAAAAACGATGTTTTATTAGGTAGTATGTTGAGCAACAGGCATTTTGTACGATCTTTAAACAGTTGTAGAGCCCGAAGCAAGGGATGCACAGCTAAATATTGATTCTCTATAGACGCCCAAAGGTCCCAACAACGATTTGCCATAAAAAGGAGCCATTTTCTATTTTTTCTCGATTGACGAAAAAATAACTTTTACTACAAGTGTCACTTACGAAATAAGTATTTGACCATAAAAAAAATCTGATGTGTTCTATTCACATGACTTTCTCTATATCTCTGCAACAAATTATTGTTAAAAAGCTTATGCTGCAATTTATTTCATGTTAATTGAGAAAAAAATAGCAGAAATGGTCTGAATTCCTTGTAAGTAGAAGGGAAATAAGAAAATACCATAGGTTAAAGTGATAGACAAAAGCTGGTTGGCATGTGACTGAAGTTCCTTTATTTGTATGGACACGAGTTGACAAATTCCTGTATGAGAAAAGTACAAGTTTTTCAAAGCTGTAACTAAAAACAAGGAATATCTAAAAAACCATCAACTCCAAGAAAAAAAATTATATTACATACATTGCGTGTTTTAATGTTCTCTACATTTTTGTGTGAAAGTTTTTGTCTATCTCTTACGGTTTAGCAGTTATGCAAAATTTCGTAAAATTCCCGCAGAATAAAGAAGTCTTCAGAGACTATTCCCAGAAAATTCAAGATATATATATATATATATATATATATATATATTTTGTCAGGTAAATATCTTTAATATATGATGTTTTAATCAAAATTGTTCGAGCTATTTTTCGGAAAATTAAAATTTGCGAAACAGGTTCCATGTAAATGGTAGTTGGGTGTGGTGAGATTTTCTTGAAAAGCTTCGTGTCGCATCCTTGGAAGATACCAAACCTAAATATCAAGCTTGGTATTTAAAGGTATTTTCGTTTTCGAGCTATGCTGTCCACAGACACAGACAGACAGGCTGATGGACACACACACACATACGGACCGTTTTCCAAAAATATTTTTTTTAAATTCAGCAGAACCCAAAACATGTATTTCCGGTGAAATCACGGTGTCGAATTTTGTGTATTACAATACCTTGTCTATACACTATGTATATAGAACGTGTAGAGAAAGTGATAAACTGTGCAGAATTAAAGAGAAATGTTCAGTTTAACAGACTGAAAAATGACTATGCCTTTTATAGATAATTTCCACCATTTAGTCTTCCCTTACGGAACTTTCCATAGACTATCAGAATTGTTTAAGTAGATCTTATATTCTCTGGCACGTACGTACACTTCACTTACATAGTTGGTAGAAAAGGTATTGTATTCCGTACAAAAATTTGATACCGCACTTCACCGAAAATGCATGATTTGAAGACTCCTAAATAAAAAAAAAAGAAGCATTTCAGAAAAGGTAAGTGTCTGTGTGAGTGTGTGTGTGTGTGTGTGTGTGTGTGTGTGATGTGTGTTTTTGAACACCATTGCTCAAAGATTAAAAGGCCGTTAAGTACCAACTTAATGTTTAAGTTTGGTATCATCCAAGCATGCGACACGAAAAAAAGAAAATCTCCCCACTACAAACTCCCTTTACATTGAAAAATGTTTGAAAATGTTGTTTTTATCAAAAATAGCTATACCGATTTTGATTGAAATACAGTATATCAATGCTATTTAATCACAAACAAAATGTATATCTTGAATGTTATGGGTCCTGAAGACCTCTTTACTCTGGATGAATTTTGTGGAATAATGCGTAACTGGTAAACCGTAAAAGTTACACAAAAATTTGTGGAGTTGACCATTTTCAATATATTCCTTGTTATTGGTTTCAGTTTTAAAATTCTTAAACTTTTCTCATATGGGAACTGATCACGCAAAGAAACGGATTTCAATGTCATTGCAACCACATTTTAGAGGATTTGACTGTCGTTTAGCCTAGTGTATTTCCCTTCTACTTATAAGGAACTAAGTGGTAATATTTATCTTGATCAGAATGAAGTAAATAGAAGAATAAGCTTTTTAACAATAACTTGTAACAGAGATGTAGAGAAATTCGTGTGAATGGAACATATCCAATTTTTATGAGGTAGATATGGAGTATACCAATAATAAATTGCTGCCAAATGCGAGAAACATGCATACATTCAATAACTGAGCCTTAAAAAGAGATTGGAACCAGCGACCCTGTGTCAGCAACGATTGTCCCAAAGAGCACACAATAGCCAGAAGCACATTGAAGTGTCAAAACATTTAACTAATTTGACAGACTTTGAAGTGCAGCTACACATAACGTTCTACCAGATTTTATTGTGTTTGTTTTCAATTAATGTTCCATACGATATATTTCATGCACGTAACAAAGGACATTTAATTAGAATAAATGAGGGCATTTTATGCAGGCTGTATATGATTTATTTGATGAATGCGACATTTGGGAAGTTAATTAGGAGAAATGAAGGCATTTTATGTGAGTTTAGACCCTAAACATGTGCATTAATGTCATAAGCAATATGATTTCGTTATGAATGCACATTCGGTTACATACATACGCTGTATATCCTGTTTTAAACAACAAAGAGCTGGAATAAATCATGCAAAAACTTAAAAATGCAGTGTAGTTGGATTTAGTGTATTACTTTAATGTACTTAGCATAAACTAATATTAAAAGCAAAGGAGATGCGATAGTAAATAACTTCTTTAACCTGAATTATTCCCTTTCCCCCACAGAATCTGGAAGTATGTATGTGAGAGTGAATGTGTGTATTTGAGGAAAATAAAACGATTTAAACCCAACACTAAGAACCTACTAGACGACGAACTGTTTCTAATGCAAAGCACCAAATTTGTCTTTAGATGTTAAAGGGGCTATACAAATAAAAGAATAGAGAATCTGTTTGTGGTTTTTGTATGTGTACCATTCGTATGACTTTCTCTACCTGTTATGCATACATATAGTTCTATCAAAAGATTGTTTTTTTATCTACGTTATGCTAATCGAGATAAACATTAGCTTCCGTGTAGTTAGAGAGAAATAAGGTAATGCATAGGCCAAAAAAGTAGTTCACAATCTCTTTATATGACCAGGAGTAAAACAAAAGAGGAATGGAACGAAAGATGACTTCGTGTTTGAGAAAAGTTTAAGTAATTTAAAATTGAAACAACAGCAAAAAATATCTCGGAAACGATTAACTCTAAACAAATGCATATGACATAAATTGTGTCGTTTAATGAGATTGTGATTTAAATATTTGTATAGTAAGTTTTTTGTTTATCTCTTAGGGTTTACAGTTATGTAAAGTTCATCCAGAATGAAAAGGTCTTCGGACACTATTCTCAGAAAATTCAAGATAAACACGTTATTATGTAAATGTTTTAAATATTATGTTTTTATCGCCATTTAGTGTAGAAAAACAAATTTTCAAAAAGTTTTACATGTAAATGGTGTTACATCCTTTGAAAATACTAATATTAAACACCAAGTTTGGTATTTAACGATCTTGGTTTTTCAAGAGACACATGTATTTCTAAATATGTATTTCTTTTGAGCTCCCGGTATCGAATTTCTGAGTGAAATACAATTTCTGATCTATCTATTATATAAATTGTACATACCTGCTAGAAAAAGTATAAATTACCTAAGACATAAGCAAATCAACGAAATGAAAATGATAAAAAATATATCCTGCAGATGATTTAGATTTACGGGGTATATCAACTTCAGAAAGACTACTTTCTGAGCAGTTCAACTACAAAGCAGCAATAATGGAATCTCAATGTAAAATTCAAGTGCATATATACGTTTATTACTAGGTTCGGCTAAAAATTCAGTGATACAGCCGGGATTTGAACACGGTTCTAGCGTTCTCTCTGCGGCTGTTCTAACTAATGAGCTATTGTGATAACATGCCGGTAAGACATTCAATTCTTCAGCTGATTAGGGTTTTACCCGGTCAACCAACCGGCATGTCTCACTTCAGAGATAATACCTTAATATCTATTTATATCGTAAGTACTTAGAATCTGGGTAATACTAACATAGACTATACCAATTATTGAGTAATTTTATTAATGATATTGATGGTTATATTATTATTATTATTATTATTACTATTATTAAAGGGCTTTTTTGTTTATTACAAAAACCAGCTGAAAAATTATATGTCGTTAATCATTATTAAAAGCCTCAGAACTTGGGACCTTGTGTGCCTAAGCGATCGGTAATCAATATCAACAAACATCTCCTATCAGTGCACAAATACTGTCACTGACATGGGGTCATTGTCACGTGATATGCACATTGAGCTGGGATTTTTAACGAAAAGAAATCGAAAATAAAAATAATCACATTTCGGTTTTCTTTCCCAACGCCTCAAGTTGGACATCTAAATATGTATTTACAAATTAGAAGAATACGCTAATAATATTTAATTCCTTGAATATATATTCATATATTAAATGAAAGAATTTACTAAAATAGTCAATTTTTATTTCTTCAGCTTCTTATTACTTTCTCTAGCATGATGTGTTATTTATATGGTAAGTAAAACAGGTATTGTATTCCGCTCAAGCATTCGATACTGAGATTTCGCCGAAATAAATGTTTTGAGCCCCCCTGAAACCAAAAAAGAAAACATTTCTACAAACAGCTCAGTCAGTCAGTCTGTCTGTCTGTCTACGTGTGTGTCTTGCGTTTGTGTGTGTGTATGTGACTCTGTGGATAGCACAACTCAAAAACGTAAAGTTTGTTAAATACTAAACTTGGTATTAAGTTCAGTATCTACCAAGGGTGCGACACAGAGATTTTCAAGAAAATCCCCCCAACGAAATTACCCTTTATATGAAATTTTTTTCGAAATTGTTAATTTTTTCAAAATTGGCTCTAATGATTTTGGTTAAAATATCTTATATTAATGATATTTACGTGACAAATATATATTCAATTTCCAAGGAATAACCTTTAAAGTACCCCTCAATCTAGAAGACATGCATAACTGGTAAGAGATAAAAAAGAACTTACTACACAAAATACTGATGTGTTATACTCACATGCATTTCTCTAGCTGTTCTAAAAAACTCGTGTATAAGATTCTTCTTCTTTCTGCACCTTGCTAATCGTGGTACTCATTAGCACAATGTTCTTATTATTTAGTTCCGTATAAGTTGTAAGAAAAGGGAATACACTAGGCTAAGCCAATATTCAAATGCTTTAAAAGCTATCGTTATGCGACTGACATTACAAATCGCTTTTTTTTCTTGGCCAGGAGCAGAACAAAAGAAAAACAGATACTCCCGTCTGAGAAAAGTATAAGTACTTCACAACTGAAACTAATAACAATGAATACCTCGAAAACGGTAAGCTCCACGAAAAAATGTATATAACCTAACTTGTGTATTTTAACAATACCAACATTTTTTGTACAGTAAGTTTTTGTCTATCTCTTACGGTTTACTAGTTATGCCAAATTAAGCAAAATTTATTCAGAATAAATAGGTCTTCAGAAGCTATTCCCAGAAAATTCAAGATACACATTTTGTTTGGTAGATAAGTATCTTTAATGTGTGATATTTTAATCAAAATCGTTACAGCCATTTTTAAGAAAATTAAAATTTTCGAAAAAAGTTCCATGTAAAGGGTAGTTTGGAATGGGGGTATTTTTCTCAAAATCTTCGTGTCGCATCCCTGGAAGATACTAAACTTAAATACCAAGTTTGGTATTTTAACTACTTTTCGTTTTTGAGTTATCGTGTTCAAAGGCACACGGACACACGACACACACACACACACACACACACACACACACACACACGGACCTTTTTCTCAAAATGCTTTTTTTGGATACAGGGGGTCCTAAAACATGTATTTCCGGTGAAATCTCGGTATCGAATTTTGAGTGGAATACAATACTTCTCTATCCCTATGTACATTGTACATATGGGGCTAGAGAAAGTAAAAAAAGCAGATCTGTTTAAAACATATATTTTATGCAATTTGCATTTTTATTTTAGAGCTAATTGTTAACAAGATATTCATTGTTATTGGTTTCAATTTTAAAATACTGATACTTTTATCAAAGAAAAAGTCATTCGTGTTTCTTTTGTTTTATTCCTGGCAATACAAAGGAGGATTTCAGTGACTGTCACATTACCCCCCCCCCCAAAAAAGGATTTGCAATTCTATAGACACCAGAAACTTTTTAATTTCAGTGAATCCGTAGCTTGTATGTGTGGGTATGTTTTGGGGTAGGGTTTAACGCCCGCTTTTACTACCATTGCACTGCAAGAGATGACACTGGTGATACATGGAATGAAGTTGGAGGACCGGTGTAATGTGATTGCGGAGGAAGTCGGAGAAAACCCGCCACCTCGCCACTTTGTCCACCATAAATCTCTTGGGATCGAACCCTGGCCGTCTAGGTGAGAGCCTTGGCGTGGCCTTCTGTGTGCGTGTGTGTGTATGTGAGAGAGAGAGAGAGAGAGAGAGAGAGAGAGAGAGAGCGAGAGAGAGATAAATGTATCTTTAAATTACATCTTAGTTGGCTTTTTCTCAAAATCTACTGAGTCCATTTTGTTTATAGATGAAGCACGTTCAAAGGGTTGTTGCAATGCTGTAGATAGAAACATTTTAATTAATTGCAGGGATTTCGTAGTCTTGTTTACTAACGACATTGTTTGGATGCTATCTCCATTTATAATTAATGGATTTTCGTGAAGCGCTGTATTTACATTGTAGAGTAATATATATCGGTTTCAGTCGTACCGGTGAACTGAAATTCAACATGCACATGCAAAATTCATGCTCGGTATAAACCTGTCGAAGAGAAACGATTGCTATCCAGTATACCAATATATATCTGTCTCTCCCTCTCTCCTGTTGTATGTTTTTCGTATCTATATTTATTTGCTCAGGAAATGTTTATTGAATCTTGCATTGTTTATCACAATAGAGACTAAAGATGATAGCAGAATGAACCATCATTCTTCTCATACTCATGTTGGAATACAATAGTGTATAATACACACGTTGATGGCATTGATTGATGTCTTGTATTGATCGATACAAGATCGAGATCAGCTTAGCTCGAATCGTGAGGCCCCTTCGCTACTAATAGAACTTTAAAATTCGAAGGCTTTCACGGCCGGTGTTGAGAATCACTTATAGAAAACAAAACCGGGCTTGTAGGCCGTGGTCCACTGGGCTTCTCCCCTTGTTCCCCAGTCGCTACTGAGAGACCGCGGAGGTGTACACGCCATTGATGATGTGGCCGCGCCGGGCCTAGACGGCCGGGGTTCGATCCCAAGCGACCGCATGTGAGATTTGTGATGGACAAAGCGGCGCTGGGGCGGGTTTTCTCCGGTTTCCCCCGCCATTGCATTCCACCGGGGCTCTATAATCATTCATGTATCATCAGTGTCACCGCCTGTGGTGCCATAAGTAGTTAAAGCGAGCGTTAAACACTACAAAAAAAAATGATGATGCCTGCCGAAGACGCAGGCGAAACGTCTCGGGAACAATGGGAGAAGCCCAGTGGACCACGGCCTACAAGCCCGGTTTTGTTTTCTATAAGTGATATAACTTTATTTATTTTCTTACTGACGTCGACTTAAGCATTCTTGGAGCATTCTTGGAGCGCACATTTTCATAAATTGCACCCACAATCCTCTTTGGTGCTATTGGACTGCTGAACCAACCATTATCCTCTTTGCTTGAACATAAATGTAAACTTAATGCCTATCCTTAGAAAAGAAAGATTAAAAGAGAAAAAAGACAAAAAGAAAAGATTCTTCTTCTTTCTACTTCGTGGACGCTCTTTAACTGCTGCGGTTCTCAGCGTCCCATTCTAAATTGGGCGTGAAAGACCGCTTAATTTTGCTCAGAGGCCTCTCTATCAGGCTTGAGGTTCTTTTACGTGCCGCAAATCTATGACACGGGACCCACATATTTACTTTCCTTCCGAAGGAAGCCATGCTAAGGTTTTTTTACACCCGAAAAAGTCCGTCGTCCTCCGCCGGGTTTGAACCCGCGACCTTGGGTATATGAAGTCAGCATGGTAACCATTACATCACTACTACTTCGTGCTTGTCTTACTACTTAGTTCATAGTAAGCAGAAAGGAACTAAGAAAATCACTTCACTAAAGTGATATTGAATTGTTTTAAAAACTTTCGCGATTGGCATTGAAATTCATTTCTCTGCATGGCCAGGAGTACAAAAAATCTTATGTGATACACAACTTCTTAGAAAAGATTATTCTTCTTTCTACACCATACTATCGAGATAAACATTAGCAGAGTGTTCTTAATACTTATTCGCTTATAAGTAGAAAGAAACTAAAGAAATGCATCATGCTAAACTGATTGTGAAATGCTGTCGTTATGCTATTTTCAATGCAAATCGGTTCTTTGCTTGGCCAGGAGTAGAACAAAAGAAAAACGGACACTTGCTGTCTGAGAAAAGTATAAGTAGTTTACAAGTGAAACTAATAAGGAATGTCTCGAAAACGGTAACTCCACGAAAAAAAATGTACATGGCACAAATTGTGTATTTGAACGAGATCTACATTTTTTCTGTAGTCAGTTTTGGTCTGTGTCTTACAGTTTACTAGTTATTCAAAATTCAGCAAAATTCATCCAGAATAGGCAGGTCTTTAGAAGTGATTTTCAGAAAGTTCAAGATACACATCTTATTTATGATGGAAATGGATTTCATTTTGGTATTTTAATCAAAATTATTACAGACATTTTTAAGAAAAACAAAATTTTCAAAAATGTGTCCATATAAAATATAGTTAGGGGTAGGAGATTTTTTTGAAAATCTTCATGTCGCATCCTTATATACCAAGTTTGGTATTTTACCGACTTTTCGTTTTTGAGTTATCGTGTTCACAGACACACTGACACACACACGGAACTTTTTCTACAAATGCCTTTTTTTTTTTTTTTTTTTTTTTTTTTGAATACAGCGGACCCTTAATCGTCTATTTCCCCTGAAATCTCTGTATCGAATTTTAGGTGGAATGCAGTACTTTCTCTATTCACTATGTACATAGTTCGTGTAGAGAAGTGACAATAGAAAAGGTCTGTTTTCGTGTCTAACTTTGCGTGTGTGCGCGCGTGTGTGCGCGCGTGCGTGCGTGCGTGCTTATGTGTGAGAGAGAGCACAGCTTTACTCAAAATCAAAGCGTTGGTTATATACCAACTTAGTATTTGCGTTTAGTGTCTTCCAAGGATACTACATGAATACTTTCAGACAAGATAACAATCTACCCTTTACTATGGAAACTTTTAGGTTTTTGAAAACTGGCTTTATTAAATATATTTTACATTAAAATAACAGTTAAAACTTAAATTTCTTGGAATAGTCTCTGAAGCCCTGTCCATTCTGGAGGACTTTTACATAACCGATAAACCGCCTGCGGTGCCATAAGTATTTAAAGCGGGCGTTAAACACTACAAAAAAAAACATAACCAACAAACCGAAAGAGACAATTATGTCTCTTTACGTTATATTAATGAAAACACAAATATGTCAGATAAATTCATTTTGTAAAGTTAATAATTAATTATTATTTGTTTTAAAATTCACAATAAAACTAATATGCGGATTGTTTTGAAATTCAAACCACATAAAGACAGAAAACGAGATGGGCAGAACTGAAAATAAAGAACATACTTCTCGGTGAGATAACGCAGGATATGGAGATTTTAGGTGCCTAAATGTCTTGAAACTTGTTTTTAGGATTTTGGATAAGTTTTACTGAATATATATGCTTAATATGTTAAAAAGCAAACGATAGTCAAACTCACTATTTTATAAATGCTTTCAAGATAGATTCTCGTTAGAGAAGCACACATATGTCGAACTTTTATGGTCATTATTATTTCTTTGTAAGAAATTTAGATCATATTATATCTATCTTGGTCCAGAGTTTCCGGTGTAGATCGCGTCTTAAGGCTAAAATCTGCCGACGTTTCGCCCATCTTATGATAAGGCTTCCTCAGGGCTAACTGCGTCTGGTCCGGCTGGCGTACCTTCTTTTATACTGTTTAGCCTTAAGACGCAGTCTACACCGGAAACTCTGGACCAAGATAATTTTAATATTGGCCGTGGAAGTTTACGAAAACATATATTATATCTATGTTTACTGAAGTTTTAAAATGAATATAAAAGCAGATAATAAAGGTTGAGATGAAACTATTTCCTTATTACTTTCTCTTCACGTACTGTGTATTAGTGTACAGAGAAGGTATTACATTCCACCCAAAGATTCGATACTAAGATTTCACCGGAAATAGACGTTTTAGGGTCCCCTGTATCTAAAAGTATTTTTAGACTAAGGTCCGTGTGTTTGTGAACACAACTCAAAATCGAAAAGTCGGTAAAATACCAATATTTGTATTTAAATTTAGTATCTTCCGGGGATGCGACACGAGGATTTTGAGAAAAATGCCCCCACTTAAACTACCATTTACATGGAAAAGGTTTCGAACATTTTGATTTTGTCAAAAATGATTCCAACGTTTTGATTAAAATACGGGTATTAAAGATGTTTACTCAACAAATAAAATATATATCTTGCATTTTCTGGGAATATCCTTTAAAGAACTCTTTATTGAATTTTGCTGAATTTTGCATAACTTGTAAACCGTAAGGGATAAACACAAAAGTACTACAAAAAATTTAGAGCACGTTAAAACACACAATTTTTGTCATATACTTTTTTTTTTAAAGAAATTGGCCATTTCTGAGACACTCCTTGTTATTCGTTTCAGATTTAAAATACTTAAATTTCTTCTGACACGGAAATTGTAAATTCCTGTTCCTGCATAGAAACGGATTTCAACCATGTGGCAACCAGCTTTTAAAAGATTTGACTATCGTTTTAGCGTAGTGTATTCTCTTATTTTCCGTCTACTTACAAGCAAGCAAGTATTTAAGATACTTTCTGCTAATGTTTATCTTGATTAGCATGCAATAGATACACGAATAATCATTTTAACGATGATTTGTTAGAGATATGTAGAGAAGGTCATGTGAATTTAACGCATCAGTAAATCTGCACCGTTTAAAATATCAAATATATTTAGACACTGCTGCAGTTGGTCTCATTACGCCTTTTATGAATATTCATTTACTGCTTGTTATGATTCGTGGAACTATTTATATATCTGTGTTAATTATCTTTTACATCAATTATTAATAATACCTAGTAATTATCTAATTTCAATTAACCCAAAGAAATTATTACATCTAAAATAGCAAATTACTAATTTATATTCATAGAAACACAATGTTGCAACTTTGCACATATGCCATGTGTATAGTTGTTTCATTTGGAATAAACATGTTTGTATTCATTACGTACTTCTGGAAAATGTAATTTACGTCGCTATACATTTTAGAATAATGTGAAATATTTAAGCAATGGCTTCGGACTGAATGGACAGAGCTATTTTGGTTGTGACATAATGACAGTTGACGTTATAGATCGGTTATACGATGGAATACAGCGTGGAATTAAATTACCAGCACTCTGAATACTCGTTTCTATTGGCATTTAAAAACATGTTATATTCGTGGGTTGCCTTTAAATTAATTTAATTATGTGTAGCGTGTATCGAAAGTCACCTAAAATTTAAAGGGTAATAAATATTGTAATATTTGAATTAGGATAAAATTGAAAACATTTGTGTAGGCTGACCATTGCATTTTGGTTTTCAGTTGTTTCCTTTTATAGACATGGAAATGGAGTTTTATTTATGGACGCTCTTTTGCTACTGTGGTTTTCAGCATCCCACTTTATATTGGGCATGAAAGACCGCTTAATTTTGCTCAAAGGCCTCTTTTATCAGGCTTGAGGTTCTTTTACGTACCGTAAATCTACGACACGGGACCAACGGCTTTACTTTCCTTCTGAAGGAAACCGTGCTTATGATTTTTACGCCCGTAAAAATCCATCGTCCTCCACCGGGTTTAAACCAGCGACCTTGGGTATATAAAGTTAGCATGGTAGCTGTTACACTACGGCGAACGACATTTACATTCTATAGTTTCCTTTTACATTTTACAGTTACTCGTACCTTTATATTCTATAGCTACTCGTACCTTTACATTCTATAGTTATTCGTACCTTTACATTCTATAGTTACTCGTACCTTTACATTCTATAGTTAGCCGTACCTTTACATTCTATAGTTCTTCTTACCTTTACATTCTATAGTTATTCGTACCTTTACATTCTATAGCTACTCGTAGCTTTACGTTCTATAGTTACTCGTACCTTTACATTCTATAGTTACTCGTACCTTTACATTCAATAGTTACCCTAACTTTACATTCTATAGTTACTCGTACCTTTACATTTTACACTCGTACATTTACATTCTATAGTTAATCGTAACTTTACATTCTACAGTTACTCGTACCTTTACATTTTATAGTTACCTTTACCTTTACATTCTATAGTTACTCGTACCTTTACATTCTACAGTTACTCGTACCTTTACATTCTATAGCTACTCGTACCTTCTTTACATTCTATAGTTACCCGTACCTTTACATTCTATAGCTACTCGTAGCTTTACATTCTATAGCTACTCGTAGCTTTACATTCTATAGCTACTCGTAGCTTTACATTCTATAGTTACTCGTACGACAATTATTTCTCTGTAGAATAAAATATTAATGATTTGTAATTTTCAAGCCGTATTTCTTATCATATTCTAATGGAGCCGGTATAATACTATTATCAAAACTGTAGGAGTATTTTTCAAGATCTAAGACAATTTAAAATGTAACGATTTTATAAAATGTACATTTCACTTTTTAATTTTGGGGATTAAATCAGTAAGCTTTAGGAACAGATTTTTAAGCATCGGTTAATCAGTTTGCATTTACCAACAATATGGCTTCCGCAACCGCCAGAGCTCCATTAGACCGATTTTTTGTTAGGCTGATCCAAGTGGAGTCATGGTCGCTTGAGGCTGTGCAGGGCTGTTTATAGCCCTTACTGCGGGTAGCACAGATGTACATTCCAGTCTGTTAGTGGTGGTGGAACGCAATATATTGATATGTGGCTGTAACACCTGCTATATATTCGATATTTATGTTGAACTTAGTTGCAAATAATTGATTTATAAAACGATATCGAGTTAAAGGATAAATATAAAAACCAGAACAGCTTATCTGTTCCATTTACATGAATTTCTTTAGATCTCTATAACAAATTATTGTTGATAAACTCATTCTTCTATCCACTTCATTCTAATCGAGATAAACACCACCAGAAATGGTCTTATTACTTAGTTTCTTTAAGTAGAAGGGAAATAAGGGAATACACTAGACTAAACCGACAGTCACATGCTTTCAAATGAAATTGCTGTGGATTTGAAATCCGATTTTGTGCGTGGCCAGGAGTTGACAAGTTCCTGTATGAGAAAATTTTAAGTATATTAAAACGTGCACCACAAATCTCACATGTGTTCGCTTGGGATCGAACCTGAGCCGTCTAGGTATTGGAATGAACTGATAAGCAAGACGGGTAGGGCGTAGGGCTTCGGTCACCCTCGCCAATTCTCCACTGGCTGGTTTATAACTTGAAATACAGCAAGGAATATCTCAAAAGTGGTTTAACTCCAGGAAAAACATGTGTACATCATAAATGTGTATTTAATGGAGCTCTATATTTTTTGTGTGGTAAGTTTTTTCCCATCTTTTACGTTTTACTAGTTATACAAAATTCAAAAACTCATCAAGAATAAACATGTCTTTAGAGGCTATTCACTAAAACTCAATATATACATGTTGTCATATAAATATCTTAAATGTAAGAGATTTTAATTAATATCGTTGGAGCAGTTTTTTTGAGAAAATCTAAATTTTCGAATTTTTTTTCCATTTAAAATGTACTTGGGGTGGAGGTATTTTCGTGTCACATCCTTGGGAGACACTGAACTTCAATATCAAGTTTGGTATTTAAAGCATTTTATCTTTTTGAGCTTTCCTGCTCAGACACACATAGACTTTTTTATAAAAATGTTTTTTTTTAGATTCAGGAGGTTCCAAAACATGTATTTTTGGTGGAATCTCGGTATCGAATTTTTGGTTACTACACAATACCTTCTCTATGCTCTAGGTGCATAGTACGTGTAGAGAAAGTAATGATATAAACAATCTATACATTTTTGTTCTTGCTGCAATAATTTTGTGCATGTTTGGGAGAACCTATGTAATTATGTGAGGCACTATTTACCTTAGCAAAGCTTAAAAGTCATTTTGTAGGAGTAAAATATACACTCATTTTGAAGCATGTTTACGATTGGGTGGTACACGGATAATATCCCCATGTATTGATAAGCTAGTTGAATACAAAAAATCACGGAACATTTCCGACGAGAAATAAGAAGTGTTTTCACTAACGAGTTGTTATTTAAATAACATGTTTGCATTCAATTAGTTGAATGTGGTAGCAACAATAAGAAGAATATTTTAATTCGTATTATGTGTAAAAATATTGCTCTCGTAATTAAGCAACGGTGAATGTAATTCAATAAAAATCTGATGTGTTACACTCACATGCCTTTCTCTAGCCGTTCTACAAACTTCTTACATAAGATTATTCTTCTTTCTGCACCTTGTTAATCGAGGTATTCAGCACAATGTTCTTATTACTTAGTTCCTTATAAGTAGGAAGAAAATAAGGGAATACACTAGGCTAAATCGATAGTCAAATGTTTTAAAAGCAGTCGTTATGCGATTGTCATTACAAACCGTTTCTTTTCTTGGCCAGGAGTAGAACAACAGAAAAATGAACATTCCCGTCTGAGAAAAGCATAAGTACGTTACAACTGAAACAAATAAGAATGAATACCTCGAAAACGGTAAGCTCCACGAAAAAAATGTACATGACGTAAATTGTGTATATTAATAAGACCTACATTTTCTGTATAGTAAGTTTTTATCTATCTCTTACGGTTTATTAGTTATGCCAAATTAAGCAAAATTCATCCAGAATAAACAGGTCTTTAGAAGGTATTCCCAGAAAATTAAAGATATACATTTTATTTGTCAAGTAAATATCTTTAATATACGATGTTTTAATGAAAATCGTTAGCCATTTTAAGAAAATAAAAATTTTCGAAAAATGTTCCATGTAAAGGGTGATTTGGGGTGGGGGAATTTTTCTCAACATCTTCGTGTCGCACCCCTGGAAGATACTGAACTTAAATACCAAGTTTGGTATTTTAGCTACTTTTCGTTTTTGAGTTATCGTGTTCACGGACACACGGATACACACACACACACGGACCTTTTTCTGGAAATGCTTGTTTTGGATTCAGGGGGCATAAAACATGTATTTCCGGTGAAATCTCGACTTTGAATTTTTGGGTGGAAAGCAATACTTCTCTATCCCTATGTACATTGTACATATGGGGCAAGAGAAAGTAAAAAGCTTTAGTTTAGTTACATTCATATCGAAAATGTAAACGAAGGTACAGTTTGTAGGTTGCGCCACTGTAGTGTAGCACCCGTTACCCGCAGCCGAAGGTCAAGACTTCAGGGCACTTATTTACGCACTAGAGGGCAATCCGTTAAAGGTGCATGCCTTAAAAGAGTGTTTAGCATGTCCAACAACCCCACTACAGCTAAAAACGCTATCTCGCAAGAAATTACCAATATTCGAAGACATTATCTAAGTAATGATGTGCAGGGTGTTATAGAAAGATCAGTAGATATATTCTGTAGAAATCAAACCTCGCTTTCTTCCCAAAACAAGAAGGTTTTTCTTACGTTACAATCTTAAAAATTATAATATTTATAACAGTTCACACACATTATTATGTGATTTATTAATAACATAAAATCTATGCTATTGAGTGTGTTCATTACTAGGAACATAACCACAATTGTAAAAGTGCTTATGCCATGTTTTCTTAAGCATTTAAATAACAAATTATAAATTATTTAAAGTACATTTAAAGAGTAAACATCTGCTCTTCTACTTTCGTACTTAAAAAAATCTGATGTGTTCCATTCACATGAATTTCTCTACTTCTGTGTAATAAATTATTGTTAATAAGCTTATTCCTCTATTTACTTCATGCTAATAGAGAAAAAGTTGGCAGAAATAACCTTATTTTTCTTCCTTGTAAGTAGAAGCGAAATGTGGCAATATCATAGGTTAAAGTGAAGTCAAAAGCTAGTTACTAGATGACTGAATTTCCTTTGTTTGTATGGACACGAGTTGACAAATTCCTGTATTTCAAAGGTGAAACCAAAAACAAGGAATATCTCAAAAACGATCAACTCCTCGAGAAAAGTTTATGTAACATAAATTGTGTGTTATAATGCGCTATACATTTTTTTTATTGTTTCATTTGTATAGCCCCCTTTAACTTCAATGGTCATATTGGGGCTTTCACTTGTGAGACAACTCGTATTACTGTAGGTTAGAACATTAGGTGAATCATTATTATATTACTAATAAACACGCACATTCACTCTCACATTCATCTGGTTAAAGAAAAATTCCCCGCCCCAGCCGGGAATCGAATCCGGGACCTCCGGGTGAGAAGTCATCTCGCTGACCACTCGACCACGGAGGCAGTCGCTATACATTTTTGTTTGGTAAGATTTGTCCATTTCTTACGGTTTAGCAGTTATGCAAATTTTCGTAAAATTCGTCCAGAATAAAAGAAGTCTTCAGAGGCTATTCCCAGAAAATTCAAGATATACATTTTGTCAGGTAAATATCTTTACTGTACGATATTTTAATAAAAATCGTTACAGCCATTTTTGAGAAAAGAAAAATTCTTGAAAAAAGTTCCATGTAAAGGGTAGTTGGACGTGGGGGGAGGAATTTTCTTGAAAATCTTCTGTTGCATCCTTGAAAGATACCAAACTTAAATACCAAGTTTGGTATTTAACGGTCTTTTCGTTTTTGAGCTATGCTGTCCACGGTCACACAGATACACACATACCTTTTTCCAAAAATGCTTTTTGTTTTTAATCAGGGGGACCCAAAATATGTATTTCCAGTGAAATCTCGATATCGAATTTTTGGGTGCAATGCAATACCTTCTCTTTACACTATGTCCATAGTACGTGTAGAGAAAGTAAAAACGAAGAGAAGAACTCTAAAATTTCCCCTGAACCACCAGAAATAAAAGAAAAATATGTTTGAAAAATTGTCATATGAGTATGTTAGAGAGAGAGAGAGAGAGAGAGAGAGAGAGAGAGAGAGAATAGCATAATTCAAAAGTGAAATGTACGATAAGGACATGAAAATTTTAAATAAAATATCCCAACTTAAACTATCCTTTGTATTACATATTTTTTAAACTTTCGACTATTTAAAAACCGGCGTTGACGCTGTTTTTGATTAAAATACCATTTTCAATGTCTTTAATGAGAAATAAAATGTACATCTTGAATTGTAGGGGAATACCCTCTGAAGTCCTCTACATTTGGAAGGAAATTTGTATGGTGAGTAAATCTCGGAGACAGACGAAAACTTACTTTACAAATATAGCTTTTAATGTAAATATTAATAAATTACAAATAAATATTTTTGTGGCATCATCAATTGCCGAAATATATGTTATTATATAATTCGTTCAATACTTTCTTTTTATGAAGCACTGTCGAATTCCATATTTCTAGCGAGTCATGGAAAGAGTAAGCATATAACAACCCAGTTTTTGAACACCTGGTTCTCTCTCCCCACGTCAACCCCTGGAATCTACAACGAAATGTGTGAGAGAACTACTTTGGTAACATTTAATCCTGATTAACAGGAAATAATCGGAGAAATAGTTTTTCATTTGAATAGCTTTTGGAAGAAAAAAGATAAACAATATTGGGTGGAGAAAATCATGAGATACACTCGTCGGCTTTCATGGGTTCAACTGTGGAGGACGAAACGTAATATTTTTGCAGTTTTATTGTTAGATCACGGCCTACAAGCCCACGCAAGTTATATATTACCATGAGATACACTTTTTACTTTCTCTATACGTACTATGTACATAGTGTATAGAGAAGGTATTGTATTGGATCCAAAAATTCAATACCGAGATTTCACCGGAAATATATGTTTTGAGACCCCTGAAAGCAAAAAAAGCATTTTTAGAAAAATGTCCGTGTGTGTGTCGGTCTGTCTGTGTGTATGTGTGTGTTTTTGGGCAGCATAGCTCAAAAACTAAAAGAGCGCTAAAAACCATACTTGGTATTTAATTTTGTTATCTTCCAAGGATGCGACAGGAAAATTTTAAAGAAAATCCTCCCACCCCAAACTATCCTTTATATGGAAAAAAATTCGAAAATGTTCACTCTCTTAAAAATGGGTCTAACGATTTTAGTTAAATTATCTTATATTTAAGATATTTACTTGCCAAATAAAATGAATATCTTACATTTTCTGGTAATAGCCTCTGAAGACTATTTTTTTTCTGTGTGAATTTTATGGAATTTTGCATAACTGCCAATTCGTAAGATATGGACAAAAACTTAACATAGAGATCAATGTAGAGCACGTTAAAACACACAATTTATATCATACACATTTTTTTCGTGGAGTTAATCCCTTTTGAAATATTCCTTGTTTTTTGTTTTGAGCTTTGAAAAACATAATTTTCTCATACAGGAATTTATCAACTCCTGTCCATACAAACAAAGGAACTTCAGTAAAATAGCAACCAGCTTTTGACTATCACTTTAACCTATGTTACTCCCTTATTTTGCTTCTGCTCATAAGGAAGCAAGTAATACGACTATTTTTGCTAATTGTTTTTAGATTAGCTTGAAGTAAATAGATGCATAGCCGTTTTAACAATAATTTGTTGCAGAGTTGTAGAGAAAGTCATGTGACTGGAACGCATCAGATTTATTTTTGTCTTAAGTCAGTTCATTGTCTATCATGATCTCAAAATGGTAATATACTATCCTTGATGTACTATATTCGGCTAATTTCTAATTTTACGTATCCATGTCTACCCGAACACCTCGACTAAAAAAAGGAAAAGTAGGATAAATACCAAACGTCATTAAAGTCAGTGGTCACTTATGGATAACGGCGAAGATTTTCATGGCATCATCCCAAACACACATTTTACAGTGTTTCTAAATTATTCTTCTGGACTATTGAACACAGAATTTCATCACGTACGTCAATGTTTGCTGATGAGGCTCTGAAATCAGGAGAAGAAATGGAAATTGCAACTTTATGTAGTTGAATATAACAGTGATAGGTTTGGTTGGTGGAGAGTGTTGAGCTGGCCGCCATTCTCATATTCGACTTGCTTTTGACGTATACTACACCCAAAATCATGTGATTTCACCGAAAATACATGTTTTGGAACCCCCCAAATCTAAAAAAAGCACTTTTAGAAAAAGGTCCATGTATGTCTGTGGGTAGGAAAGCTCAAAAAGATAAAATGCGTTAAATTCCAAACTTGATATTGAAGTTCAGTGTCTGCCAACGATGCGACACGAAGATTTTCAAGAAAACCCCCCCACCCCAGCTACTTTTTAAATGGAAAAAATTCGAAAATTTAGATTTTCTCAAAAACTGCTCCAACGATATTGATTTAAGATATTTACATATATTCGATGAAATCTAGGTATCAAATTTTCTGGTGGAATACAATACCTTCTCTACCTACTATTGACATTGTACATGTATCTACTACAGTGTTAGAGAAAGTAAAATTGACCAATCTGTATTTAAGCCAACATACTATGCATTATCAGTGAATTAAAATCAGTGTGCACCTTATTTTACAAGACAACATATGTATCTATTCACATGCTTTTCTTTACCTCTTCTGCAAACAATCTATAATTACAAAATATTATTCTTTGATTTACATCATGCTAATCAAGATATTATCAATGGTCTTATTACATAGCTTCTTATACAAGAACGAGGGCTTCTCCTTTGAGAAAAGTTTAAGTGTTTTCAATTAAAACCAATAACAGGCAATATATCTGAAATTATTAGTTTTACCAAAAAAAAAAAAAAAATGTATACGACATAATGTGCATATTTTAACAATATCTACATTTTTGTGCAGTAAGTTTTTGTATATCCCTCAAGGTTCACCAGTTATGTAAAAGTGATTCAGAATGAACAGGACTTAAGGGATTGTCCTCAAGAAATTCGGGATGTACATTTTTATTTATCATCCACTGTAACGGCATTTTAAGTAAAAATCGTTAGAGAAAAATTTCGAAAAAGTTCCATGTAAAGTGGAGTTTGGGTGGGGGAATTGTCTGAAAATCTTCGTGTGACATCCTTGGTATTCGACGGACTTTTTTCTTTTGAGTTAATACTGTACACACACATACAACTGACCTTTACTAATGTTATGTTACTTCGATTCGGGAATTCTTAAAACAAAACACATTTCTGATGAAATCTCGATATCGAATTTTTGAGTGGAATACAATATCTTCTCTACCTATTATTGACATTGCATATATATGTATCTACAGTACTAAGGAAAGTAAAACTGACCACTCTACATCTCAACCAACATCATCAATGAATTAAAATCAGTTTACACGTTATGGTTTTTGTTTCAAGAACAATGGCGAGACAATTAGGCGATTAACAAGTGTAACGTCGTGTATTGCTTATTATATGTGCATCAGCTTGCAATGGAAGAGAACAGCGTGCAATACTTACTCCAGAAGTACTGCTAGTAAAAAATTTGATGGACGTTTTTAAATTTCATTTTAAATTTTTATCCAGATGCAGGTAACATAAAATAGAGAAGATACTAATGCGGCCTGAGTGCGAAGAATACTTTCAAATATTAGGAGAAGTTTAGGTAGAACTGGACACAGCACTGAGCTTGAACGAGCAAGAAGTAAGCTTATTTGGCAGCAAGATGGTGCTTCACTACATTATAGATAACATTTAAAGGTTGAATAAAAATGACAGTTGCAGTCGATTGATCGATTCGTGGGAGCTCATTGTGGGATTGTTTTGTTTTCATTGTGACTCCGGGACATAGCTTACTAAGAATCTTGGCTTACCGCCCGGCCGCTGCGTCCCCCATCTCGGTCCATTACGATGTCATGGATGGGGTGCAGTATTGCTTCCATTTTCCCCCAGCCAGTTAATGTGGTCTTCACGACCTGGAGCTACAATTTCTCCATGAAGTAGCTCCTTAATTGACCCACCAGGGACCTCACGAGGCTGAATACACCCCGGTCCACGTCTCCCAGCAGGGGAAAAATTTCCACGCCGGTACTGGGAATCGAACCCAGGTCTCCCGCTTGACAAGCAGCAACGCTACCACCGCGCTAAGGAGACGACCTTTTTTCATTGTAGTCGACATTAAAGCATAAAATTTTCCAATATAGCACTTAGTGGTTTTCACTGAGGAAAATTTTAACAATATATTTGAAACTAATGTGTGTCTTAACATCCAACTAGGTCATATATGGTTACGTGTCTTCTGCTGTAGGACCATAATACTTTTTTTGAGTAAACCATTAATTCTACGTTATATTGTACTTTTCGTTTGACTTATTCCACTCATCTAATACATAATGAGATATGTGAGTTAGCGCTTCCTTGCTGGAATTAAACTATAAAATTTAAGCTATGAAAAACCTGAAATTTGATTAATTCTTACATATATTATACCGTAAATTACAACAGAAAACAAGATGGCTACTATGCATCACCCACCTTGCTTCTTATGAAGAATGCACTATTATTTCTTAATTGTATTTGGCCTTGGAAGCTAACCAGGAGACTTGTAGCAACTTTCGTTTTGCTCAGTATCTCAATCCTGAACATTTGAATCGGTAACTTTAAATCCCTATTTGTATAAAAACGAGAGAGGACTTTTCCTCTGCTATTTACCTCTTGTAATTAGCGTTACTGATTTCTGTAACACGCAATTTTTTCATGTTTTTTCTTCATTTCAACCGGCTGTAATAGCCTTTCGATGTGTACATACGATTTGCTCCCGTTTCCATAAATCCAAAGGAATCAAAGGAATAAAGCTCGCTTGGGATTGTCCATTTTCAATCCAGCCATTTTAAAATGTTTCTTGCATTTTAAAATTGTATAATTGAGAATAGAAAACAGAGCAGCAGTGAGCAGGAAATATGATTCTTGTTTTCGTTTCGGCAGTTCACATTTTAAGTTAACGTCCTTTAACCTATAGATTACATCAAACGATGAATGAAATGGGCAAACTGACGCTCAAATGAGATCGAGTTCCAGGGACCTCGGAGTTAATTGCCATTCTCTTCTCAGGATAAGAGAAAACCCCTGAAAAAATATATCAGTAACTCGCTGTAACCAAGATTCGAAGTCAGCATCACTTGAATTTGAGACAGTCACGGTACCATCGCGGCCTTTTCACTTTTATAAGATTGAGGCAAATATTCACCTGCATTTATATCGGGCAGGAAAAAAATGCGCAGTAAATTTTACTGCTTTATCAAATCGAGTAGGGAATCTTGCTTTATTAATAGTTATTGCATGGATATTGAATTTTGGTGGATGAAATTATATGTTTTATTTGGATTGTTTAATGAATAGAAATGAAATATATTTAATTTATTTTTTTTTTTGTTTTAGCTGGGATAACTAAGAGCGTTCAAACAAGCAGTACCAGCAATTTTTAAGATAAAAACAAAGAGTCACGGGAACTTTTTACTGCGTCACATGTATCGAAATTTAAATCCATCAAGCTGAATTTTCCGAACGTCAAACCTGTTTGTGGCGTGTCAGATGTAGACAAAACTCCATATTGTGTGGTACTATGGTCCCTTCACCCTACTCGATGTAAACGCGTTTCTCTCTGAGGAGCTTGATAATTACAGAATAGTGCACGAAGAATCGGTCCCGAGTATAGCCAGGCAATTATGCTTGAACTGTTGCCCACCTGAGTAGATGCAACAACAAATAGATAAAGTGTAGCAATTAGATAATACACAAATAATAAATAACTAATATAAAAGGCCTATATTTACTGAATTGATCTTGTCTTTTGCATTACATAACATTATGTACTAAAATGACACTTTTGAGCTTCAATACGCTTTTTCGCGTGCCATAACATGCTGATATATACTTTGCGCAACTCTGCCTCGTCAATTATCAAAATTACCAATTTTGCCTTCAAGTTTTCTAACGTTTTTGGATTAATTGCGCACACCTTTCTTTTTAGGCTGCCCCACAGACGAAAGCCTCAAGTGGTTAGGTCCGGTAAACGCTTTGCTGGCAGTTCTTTCTTCTGTGAATCTTTCACGAATTCCGGAAATTGACTCGCGTGAAATGTGATAGGTCGCACCACCCTGTTAATAGACAGCATACGTACGTTTATGGGGGTCAACTATGGATGAAATTCTCAAAGATTCGCATTTACGTCAGTGTTTACCGTTGTTTGAAAAACTTATGCGACCCACAATCCAACCTTTAGGCATGGCATACCACACTCCGATTTTTTCAAAGTGTTCAGAGGCTTAAGCACTCATGAAGTGCAGCAGCGGTTCTAACATAACTTCTTAATTTTTGCCATAACTATGGACAGTAATTAACTCCTTTCTTCTAATCTGCGTCCTTCAGTTCTTGGAATTGTAGGACTACAACCCTATATGGTGTAAAATACGTTGACATGACCTATCGAAACATTCAGTTGTTGCGACGATTTACGTATTGACTTCTTTGGACTCCGGATCATTCGTGCTCGCGTGGTCACAGTAGATGTATGAACGGACGGGGCTCGATTCTTTTCTACTTTTGTAACTGATTTGCGCTATTTTTACCACCAAATCCTGCACATTTTTCTTTGCTGATATGGAAATGGCAGAAAAATTCTTCATAAAATGTTCCGCGTTTCCTTAAATAATCCGGTAGACAGGTATGCCTCCAATATTGCGATTCTTTCTTAAGTTACATCTCACTGAGATATTTATTTCACACTGTAGCTTCTCTGTTACACGCTGAAGGATACGTTACTGCCTGCTTCATCATTACTCCGCTGCAAGCGCTTACGTTAGCCTACTGGAAGTATAGCTGGCGGATCTATACGTATCTGCGCAGGCCTGGACACGTCACGAGTTCCCCTACTGCAGGGGAAGGGAGCTTAGCTAGCAGCTCTGCCTTGAGCAGCCTCCTGCCTATTGGGTGTTCATCTTTAATCGGGGTCCTCTAATATAGCGCCAGGGGGGCGCATCTTCTTCTACGCCACTTGCGCCGTGAGAAATTGTTCGGGAGCATGCTTTTGATTTGCCAAATTAACTGTGTTAATCTTGTGATACTTTTCTTAGCTTTAAGTTGAATAAATTTCTTAATCTTTTCGCTTCAGACCGGTTTGAAGTGGCTCTATGACACGAGTCTTTGTTAATATGTCTGTATTCTATTTGATTTTGGTGCACATTTTTAAATAAAATGGGTGAAGTTGGGTTGAAATCTTCCAATGTTAAGGTTCACCTTATTCCTACCATCACCTACGCATAGATCCTGACCTTGGGGATTTTCTCCTTGAACTTGCCCATTTCCACAAAGAATACCTTTTAACATTTGAGCCCTCCTAACCAAATCGCAACGGTTTTGTATTGACAACAGTTTCGCAACAATAGTACTTGATAATGACAATGGCCAGTTGATGGAACGACCTCCAGCGGATCTTTTATATTTATACCCCCAGGAGGGATGACGAATAAGGTGAAGGAACCGCAGGAGACGGATAGTCTGCATATCGGCACAGGCGGTAGAGAATCTCAAGAGTTCTCTAATACTTCCAAGCTTCACACGTGGCACGAGAGGGTTGCTCCATGGCATCTCGCTAGCGACAGCGGGGAACATGACCTTACAGTGGAGGCACACCAGACACCTCTCTGACAGAGCCGAGGAAGGTTTAAAATCGAGGCCCTACGCCATTTGCCCGTCACCGACGGAACCGCAGTGTCAATCTGAAATATAAAGGCAAATGAAATGAGGGAAAGGAGTTCATCACCCAGCATTAGCCTTGGGGACCAGAAGAAAACAACGAAAACTCCGATGATTAGAGTGAGTGGCAAAAATATCTTTCTTCTGCAAGTGACGAAACTTTAATAGGCTTTACACCAATCAGAAGCAAATGGAAAACAAATGCACAACTAGGCAGCGAATGACTCGTGATATGAAACACACAGTTTTTCTCGCTTAATGGATTGATTAAGAGGAGAAAGCAACCTGTGGTTTGGATAAATCCGGGGCGCAATCATGGAAGAGACCATGATCCGTCCGTGCGACTAGCTACCTCAATAGTTTGCCAGTATCTTTCGTGGGATGGAGGTGAAGGGACGCAAAACCCAGACCTGGGAAGCAGGGGAACAATCCTGGTCAAGGGAAAATTACATACTCCCACCGGCAATCGAATCCGTGTTCCCAATTCCAAAAACAGGCATGTTACTAGTGTGCTACGGGGTCGCTAGAATTCTACGCGAAAATATAACTTGGTATACCGTTTTTGTGCAATCTTATAAAAATAAGTTAATGTGTCCAGTATACTATATAAAAGGCTCATTAGGAATTGCATACCAGCATTATCAACGACATATTGCCTATAGTAGTGACTTAACACCGATATTCCAAGTCACGGCTTATTCAGAGTGGACGAAGATGCAAAACTCTCACCGAAAATCTAAGATTTGAATTTACAATTACTTATCATACTGTGCTGATAAACGTTTACATCACAGTCCGTAACACCTGCTTACTTCTTTCCAAAAAAAGGAATGCGTGCAATGACTGTTTTGCTTATTAGTTCAACACACTGTGTAGTAAAAATGAAATACAGGAATCTCACAACAGATGAAGAGACTGTCACGTCAGCTATGTATGGGGAATTATTTTATGATTAAGCATCTGCATTTTTGCTAAGAGTACATGGAAGGTATCCAACTCGTATTGGACTTGTGGCATATAGTACTAAAATATATGTCCATTTAGCTCATTTTTTAACATTTTTCATAGAAATCAATAAGAAATGACTATTTTCAAATATTCGCCCAATTATGAATACCTTTTTGAGAAAATAATTAAAGTGTCATACAACATATCCCTTAAGATTAGGCACTAGTCTTCTGATCCCGAGGCTACCAATGACTTTTAAGCATACCTACTTAAAAGCGATAGCCCTATGTCACGTACAAAAACTCCTGCAGGACGAAATCCCGGCACATCGAGATATTGATACAGTCCTGACAATTGACACCATAGTTAACAAATGATTTTGTTTATTTATTAAGGTACACTTCACTTGCATAAACTCATCGGCACTTTAAAATGCCGCGTTTGGCGTTAGAGTTAATTGCGCTGAACCTATTTATATACACAGAACCAAAACTTAGCATAAACCATTAGTTCATATTTTTATTCTTGAGCTTGTCTTTGAATATTATATCCTACTTACTAGCTTAGTCGGTTTTAGTCTCCCATTTGGAGGACTTACACCCACTAGAACTTAAATGTGGGGTGCCTAGGGTCAGAACCCTATCGAGAAGCCAACGACATTTTGTCATAGAAGACTTGTGAATGAGGAAGTAGATGATAGGCAAGGTGATGTTTCAGCAAATGGCGTGGGAAACCAAAGACCTTGGAGAAAACCCGCCCTCGCGCCGTGTTGCCGCCACAAATCTCTCACGCGGTCCTCTGGAATTGAACCTGGGCTGTCTAAGTGAAAGGCGAGCAATCTAATGTCTAAGCTCTGATATTCCGTTACGTAATGATTTATTACCAGATTACGAACCCACGTGCTTAAAGAAAAATCTGCCCAAATTTGCTTTGAAAACAAATGGAAAAGACGTGAGATCTCTCCCCACATTTTGTGTTTCATGCGTTGCACACGACGCTATCAAGGGACTTGGAAAGGGTGCGTTTATGCAAACAAGGGTGAGAGGGATAGAGTTTTACGGTCATTTGGATTCAGCTCTTGACACCGTGAACCCGAACACAAGAGGAGAGGCAGTTTGGCAGATGTCACTTGTTTCTCATGTCCTTTCCTTGCTTTGTGGCTCCAGAAAGGCGTACAACAAAGCAATTTCGTTCTCAGCCCATTTCCCAGACATTTAAGTGTAATAGAGGGAATAATTTGTGTTAAATGCTAAGTAAAACAGACTAGCATCTTATTACTTGCTGTTTTGTTACATACCATTAGTGTAGTGACACAAGCCTGCAGTTATATGTGTCTTATTACTTTCTCTACACACACTATGTACATTGTGTATAAAGAAGGTGTTGTAATACACCCAACAATTCAATACTGAGGTTTCACAGGAAATAAATGTTTTGAATCCCCCTGAATCCAATAAAAATCATTTTTGGAAAAAGGTCCGTGTGTGAGCCTGTGTACAGCGTAGCTGAAAAACCAAAAAGACCAAACTTGGTATTTAAGTTTGTTAGCTTCAAAGGATGCATATGAAGATTTTCAAGAAAATGCCCAACCCCAAGTTAAACTTTACATGAAAAAAAATTGAAATGGTTCTAACAACTTGGTTAAAATATCTTATATTAAAGATATTTAAATGTATATCTTGAATTTTCTGGAAATAGCCTCTGAATACTACTTTTGTCTGAAAGAATTTTACGAAATGTTGCATAACCGCTAAACCGTAAGAGATGGAGAAAAACTTACCAAATAAAAATGTAGAGCACTTTAAAACACACACTTTATGCTATATGCATTTCTTTCGTGGAGCTAATCGTCTTTTAGATATTCCTTGTTTTTGATTTCAGCTTTAAAAAACTTTTCTCACACAGGGCTTTGTTAACTCCTATCCATACAACAAAGGAATTTCAATCACATAGCAACCCGCTTTTGACTATCACTTTAAGCTATCCTACTCCCTTATTTCGCTTCTACTTACAAGGAAGCAAGTAATAAGACTAAGTCTGCTAATATTTTCTGAAATATAGTGAAGTAAATACAAGCATAAGCTTTTTAACAATAATTTGTTGCTGAGATGTAGAGAAAGTCACGTGAATGTAACACATTAGTTTTTTTTGTTTTTTTTTTTTCAAATATTGACCTACGGTAGATAGCGGAAGCGCTGTGTTAAAAAAAATTCTCTTATCTCCATTCACATAACTTTCTCTACATCTCTGTAAAAATTATTGTTAATAAGCTTATTTCTCTATCTACTTTATGGTAATCGAAATAAACATTAACAGACGATCTTATTACTTGCTTACTTGTAACTAGAAGGGAAATAGGGGAATACACAAGGCTAAACCGACAATCAAATGTTTTAAATATGGTTGCTATGGTATCGAAATCTGTTTTGTTGCGTGACCAGGAATCGAAAAGTTACCGTATGAGAAAATTTTGAGTATTTTAAAATTGTAACCAATATCTCGAAAACGGTTAAGTCCACGAACAAAATGTATATGATATAAATAGTGTGTTTTAAGGAGAGCTACATTTCTTTCTGTTTATCAATTTACCAGTTACGCAAAATTCAGCCACACTTATCCAGAATAAAGAGATTTTTAGAGCCTATTCCCAGAAAATTGAAGATGTGCAATTTAATTGTCATATAAATATCTTTAATGCGACGGTATCTTAATTAAAATCGTTAGTCATTTTTAAGAAAATCAAAATTTTAGAATCAAGTTTGGTATTTTCGACTTATCGTTTTTGAGACACATGGACCTTTTACTGATTTTTTTTTTTTTTTGTGTGGGATACAAGTGTCCTTAACACATGTATTTGCGGTGAAATCTTGGTATCGAATTTTTGGTTGGTATGCAATAACTTCTCTTTACACAATGTACATACTACATGTAGAGAAAGTAAAAATCAGTAGTAAGGTTTATTACTTTAAATACGGAAGATTCTTTCTCTCACTATCTGTCTATCTTCTCTTGTCTTGAAGCCCATTTTCCCTTTACTGTTTTTCTTTCTCAATATGCAACTTGTATGCCATATGCTATTTAGAATGTAATAATAAAGCTTATTTTTCTTTTCTCTATATAGTGGATAGGGAGATTATTGTATTTTACACAAAAATGTATGTATAGATTTAATCGGAAATTTTTTTAAATGTCTTTGGAATTAAAAAACAACATATTTTAATAAAATCCTGGTTTGTATGTGTGAACAGCACAACAACAACAAAAAAACGAATAGTGCGTTAAAGATTAACTTTGGTTTTATCAAAAATGGCACGATCGAGTGTGACCAAAAGTTACATGAATGCATATTTTGAATTTTCGGAGAATAGCCACTGAAATTCTGTTCATTCTGTATCTCTTTTGCATAACTGGTAAACCGTAAGGTACATAGAAAATCTTACGCCACAAAAAGTGTCGATCTTGTGAAAACATAAACTTTATGTCGAATGTTTCCGAGATATTCATTGTCATTGGTTTTAATTCAAAAATACATATAGCTTTTATTAATTGAAATTGTTATACATTTTTTTTCTCCTGGCCAAGCAAGATTGTCAGTGCATCACTTGGCAACCAACTCATGAAATATTTGACTCTCCTTTAGCTTAGTATCCCACGTATCAACAAGGAGCATATACTAAAAGTATTTCTGAGAATTTTTATATCGATATATGTGGAGTAAATACAAAAGTAAGCATTTATAAGCCCAAAAATAGTTTCATTATTTTTAAGAATATTTAGTTACAGAGAGTGACGCCGTGTCCGAGTGGATAGACCACTCGCCTCTCACCTAGGCGGCCCGGTTTCTATTATAGATTTCAGGGACCGCATGTAGGATTTATGGTGGACAAAGCTGCTTGGTCGAGTGGTTACACCACTCGCCCCTCACCAAAGTGGCCCGGGTTCGATCCCAAGTGGCCGAAAGGGGGATTTGTGATGGATAGAGCGATTAAGGGCGAGTTTCTCCGGGTTCTCCCAAAATCGCATTCCACCGGTGCTCCATCTTAATTTCATGCTAAACAGTGTCATAGTCTGCGGTGCTATAGCAGTAAAAGCGGGCGTTAAACACTACCTCCCAAATAAGAAGCGGCATCTGGATGGATTTTCTCGGTCCTCCGGTTTCCTTCGCCATTCACTCCACCAATTGGTTCATAATCCTCTTTCCAGTAATCAATTTCACCACCATTTCATATTACCTACTTCATCATCTTCTTGCCAGGTATCGGGCTGGTCACCTATCCTTGCTTCTTTCTACTCCACAACCTCCGCTTGTCAATGGTCTGAGGGCATGTAGATCCTGGGGGTGTAAGTCCTACCAGCAAGAAGAGTGAATAGGGAAAATTAAAAAAAAATGAGGTGTTACACTCACATGACTTTCTCTAGCTACTCTACAAATAAACTTCTTACGAAAGATAATTCTTCTTTCAACGCCATGCTAATCGAGATAAGCATTAGCAGAATTTTATTACTTAGTCCCTTATAAGTAGAATGGAACTAAGGGAATGCACTACGCTAAAGTGATAGCCAAATGTTTTAAAAGACTGTCGTTATGCGATTGTCATTGCAAATCTCTTCTTTCCTTGGCAAGAAGTAGAACAAAAGAAAAACGGACACTTCCGTCTGAGAAATGTATAGGACTTCACAATTGTCTATCACTTACGGTTTATTAGTTAAGCCAAAATAAGCAAAATTCATCCAGAATAAACAGATCTTTAGAAGCTATTCCCAGAAAATTCAAGATATATGTTTTATTTCTGATATAAATGGCTTTAATATTGGGATTTGAATCATATTGTAAGAGCCATTTTTAAGAAAAACAAAATTTTTGAAAAATTTTCCATGTAAAGGTTAGTTAGGGGTGGGGGATTTCTTGAAAATCTTCGGGTCGCATCTTCGGAAGAGACCAAACTTAAATACCAAGTTTGGTATTTAACCCCTCCCCCCACACACACACACAGACAGACAGGCATACAGACACAAACACACACACCAACCAGTTTCTAAAAGTGATTTTTTTAGATTCAGGGGCTGCTAAAATCTGTATTTCCGGTGAAAACTCGACATCGAATTTTTGGGTGGAACACAATACTTCTCTATCCCTATGTCCATTGTATATACGGGTCTAGAGAAAGTAATAATAATAATAATAATAATAATAATAATAATAATAATAAAAGAAGAAAGAAAGCTTGTAACAGAATAGGCCAAGAAACTCATTTGGATGGAATAAATAATAGTTTGTTTCTTTCTCCTGCTCAAATGAATTAGAAAAGGAGTTTCAAAACAATCACATAGTGACTAGTTTCCGAAAGATTTTTTATCGATTTAGCTTACTGAGTTTCTGTTTTTCTCTTGTTCAAGGAAGTATGTAATTAAAATATTTCTGCTACTGTTTATCTTGATAGACCTGAAGTAGAAAAAGGAATAAGCTTTTGGAGAATAATTTGTTGCTTCAAAAGTAGAGAAAGTTTCTGAATGTAGCACATCAGATTTTTTCTTTCTCTACACGTATTATGTACATGGTGTACATAATATGTGTAGAGAATGAGAACGAATTGTATTGCACTAAAAATTGCACCGAGATTTCACCGGAAATACATGTTTTGGGTCCCCCTGAATAAAAAAAAAAGGATTTTGGAAAAAGGTCCATGTGTGTTTCAGTGCGTGCGTGCGGTGTGTGTATGTTTGTGTGTGTGTGTGTGTGTGTGTGGACAGCATAGCTGAAAAACGAAAATACCTTAAATTACCAAACTTGGTATTTAAGATTCGTATCTTTCAAGGATGCGACATGAAAGTTTTAAAGAAAGTCTTTCCACCCCAGCCTACGCTTTTCATGGAAAAACCTTAGAAAACATTTATTTTCTCAAATATGGCTCTAACGATTTTGATTAAAATCCAAAAACCTCTTTATTCTGAAAGATTTTTATTGAATTTTGCATAACTAGTAAACCGTAAGAGACAAAAACTTACTACACATAAAATGTAGATCACGATAGAACACACAATTTGTCATATACTTTTTTTTTTTTGTGGAGTTGGCCGTTTTCGAGATATTCCTCGCTATTATTTCAGTTTTAATACTTACAAGAATTTGTCATCGCTTGGCCATGCAAAGAAATGAACTTCAATCCCATAGCAACTACATTTTAAAACATTTGGCTGTCGGTGTAGCCTAGTGTATTCCCTTATTTTCTTTATACTTATAAAGGAGCTAAATAATAAGTCCGTTTCTGATAATGTTTTACCAAGAAATAAACAGAAAAATAAGCTTATTAATAATAGCTTGTTATAGAGATGTAGAGAAAGTCATGTGAATGGAGCACATTAGCATTTGTTTTGAAATATTGCGCCATTTCTGTCTCCTTAACCTGCCGAGTAAAGCCAACTTTAGATGCAGACTTAGGAAGGAATAAATATACCATAAAGAACTTTTATCTTGCCTTGGTGAATACAGTACACTAAAAGCAGTACGTAAGAAAAAAATCTGTATGTTCCATTCACATGACTTTCCCTACATCTCTGTAACAAATTAATGTTAAAAACCTTATAATTCTGTTTACTTCTTGCTAATCGAGAAAAAAATAGCAGAAATAATCTTATTACTTGCTTCCATGTAAGTAGAAGCAAAATAAGGGAGTACCATAGGTTAAAGTGATAGTCAAAAGCTGGTTGCTATGAGACTGATTCCTTTGCTTGTATGGACAAGTCTTGGCACATTCCTATATGAGAAAAGTTAAAATTTTTCAAACAAGGAATATCTAAAAAAAAAGATCAACTCCACGAAAAAATGTATATCACATAAATTGTGTGTTTTGGCGTGCTCTACATTTTTTGTGTGGTAAGTTTTTACCTATCTCTTACGGTTTAGCAGTTATGCAAAATTCCGTAAAATTCATCCAGAATAAAGTAGTCTTCAGAGGTTATTCCCAGAAAATTCAAGATATACATATTATTTGTCAGGTAAATATCTTAATATACGATATTTTAAACAAAATCGTTACAGCCATTTTTAAGAAAATCAAAATTTTCGAAAAAAGTTCCATGTAAATGTTAGTTGGGGGTGGGGGAATTTCTTGAAAATTTTCGTGTCGTATCCTTGGAGTATACCAAATTTAAATACCAAGTTCGGTATTCAACGGCTTTTCGTTTTTGTGCAATGCTGTCCACAAACACACACACACACACACACACACACACACACATGCGCGGAACTTTTTCTGAAAATGTCTTGTTTTATATGGACCCAAAACATGTATTTCCGTTGAAATCGCGGCATCGAATTCTTGGGTGGAATGCAATACCTGCTCTATACAAATGTACATAGTACGTCTAGAGACAGTAATTAATAATAAGAGAATTAAAATTCGCAGAACAAAATCACAACTTAAATTGTATCGATGTACTATGTAAGTAGTGATAACTGATAATCCATGCCCAAGTAGTTCAGAGCATGTTGCCGCAAGGTAATTTACATAACACAAGCATAAACTATCTGTTTCCACACAAACATTATATTGCTTTATAAATGTCAGGAATTCCGACTATAAATTGAAAATGACAAGTGTGATGTAGAAAGCAGACTGTTCCAAATTTTAGCAAGTTAAATAAGACAGAGGAATTAGAAATTAATTGACGAACTAAAACAGTCACATTTACGGGGAGCCGAAATCCCTAACTAGCCAATGTAGAAGTTTGACCCATTATCTCAACAACTATTTAATATAATGATATAAACTTTTCAAGGTATACTCAGAAATGTCTTTACATTTGACTGATGAAAAATAGAATACTTCTGTAGATTACAAGGGAAGTTATGATTTTTTTTAAAAAAAAAAAGTTCTTAGATTGTGTTGAATAAGTTACTGGGATAGTGGAGCATTTGTAAAGGAAATTTTACTTTTTCAGAAATTGCTTTCAAACATAACGTTTAAAGAAAACTAAAACATAACTTTTCAAATACAACTTTGCAGTAATTCGAAAATCTCACAAGAAGGAAATCTGAACGGGATGCCAATGCTGTGGAAGGCTAAAGTAAAACGTTCCGATCATAATTAGAACAAATTTTACATGTTCCATTCACATGACTTTCTCTATATCTCTGCAAAATATTATTGTTAAAAAGCTTGTACTTCTATTTACTTCACACTAATCCAGAAAATGTTAGCAAAAATGGTCCAATTATTTACTTCCTTGTAAGTAGAAGCCAAATAAAGGAGTATCATAGGTTAAAGCGATAGTCAAAAGTTGGTTGCTATGTGACGGAATAATGAGGGAATTCGGGGTACATAGTGAAACGATAGAGTGTAAAATCAGAGCAGTTAAATATTGGATGAGAATCGTTCACGGAAACCAATCTCTAATTAGGGCAGTCTGCTACCGTGACCAGTTGCGAATGGAAGGTAATTTGATGTGGGCATCAAAATTAAAGAAAGGGTTGGAAACCATTGGGATGGGAGACATTTGGATGGCGGGGCAGGAAAGCAGGCGAAGTATTTGGAGAAAAATTAAGAAACGTCTCTGTGATATTGACAGACAGCAAATAATTGCGCAATGCACAGAGAAGGTGTCATTAGAAGTACAGTCTGGGCTGAAATCGGAGTGGGGTATGGAGCAATACATCAAAACAGGTACCAAACTCATTAGAGAGGGGCTCGCGTGGATTAGACTAGGAGCATGGAGGAGCACGAAAATTTCTGACGAGAATGGTATAAGAATCTGTCCCATTTGCGAGGAGGAAGAGTCGTGGACTCACATCTTGGCAAGATGTAGGGGTACGGAGGAATGGCGGGAAAAATATTTGCCGCGATTTTTTACCACTGCGAATGTAGGGATAGAAGCATGTTGGACGCTACTGGCAGCCACGGAAAACATGGACGGGCTAGGTAAATTTATACTTAAGGCAAGACAGCTGAGATCTGAGGAGGCTGCCAATAGAGAAGGGGGGGGATAAGATCAACTAAACAAAAGTGACTACAATATTCTACATACATGTATATTATATTATACTTAGGTCACTGTTGTGCTAGGGTTGTATATATTATGGGTATATATGTCTTTTAAGTGTAATTATCTATTATAAGAGGGTGCATTTATGAAGGTGTACTCTGTGCTGTAAATTTAAATTGATATATTTGAATATCTTTGCATCTTTATTTTCGGATTCACTCTTAATTTTTATTGTTGTTTAATATTGCTTTTGACTGTGTATTTCCTTTGTCTTTTTTTATTTTCGTGTTTACTCTTTTAATTCTTTGTTGTGGTTGTTGTTTTAATATTGCTTGTAATGTGTATTACAAAAGCACGTACGGTCTGTGGACCCGTGCGACTGTTGAAATTCTATGTATGATATTGCTATATTAATAAATACACTTATTCATTCATTCATTCATTCATGTGACTGAAGTTCCTTTGTGTGTATGGACTGGAATTGTTAAATTTCTGTATGAGGAAAGTATGCTTTTTAACGCTGAAACAAAAAAACAAGGTGTATCTCAAAAACTGTCAACTCCACGAAAAAATGTGAATACGATAAAGTGTGTGTTTTAAGGTGCTCTACAGTTTTTGTGTTGTAACTTTTTATCCATCTCTTACGCTTTAGCAGTTATGCAAAATTCCGTAAAATTCATCCAGAATAAGGTAGTCTTCAGCGGCTATTCCCAGAAAATTCAAGATATACATTTTATTTGTCGTGAGAATTTCTTTAATATACAACATTTTAATAAAAATCGCTAGAGCCATTTTCGAAATAAGTTCCATGTAAAGGGTAGTTTGGGGTGGGGGGACTTTCCTCAAAATCTTCGTGTCGCATCCCTGGAAAATACCAAACTTAAATACTTACTTTGGTATTTTACCGACTTTTCGTTTCTTGAGCTATCGTGTTCAAATACACACGGACTCACGGACAAACACACACACACGGATCTCATTCTGAAAATACTTTTTTTTTTGATACAGGGGACCCTAAAACATATATTTCCGGTGAAATCTCGGTATCCAATTTTTTGGTGGAGTGCAATACCTTCTCCATACACTATGTACATAGTACGTGTAGAGAAAGTAAAATCAGATGTGTTTCACTCACAATACTTTCTGTAGCTGCCCTGCAAACCTCTTACAAAAGATTATTCTTCTTTCTAAACAATGCTAATCGAGATGAACATTAGCTGAATGTTCTTATTACTTAGCTTCTTGTAAGTAGAAGTGAAATAAGGGAAGGCTAAAATGATAGTCAAATGTTTTAAAATCTATCGTTATGCGATTGTCATTGCAAATCGCTTCTTTGCTTGGCCAGCAGTAGAACAAAAGAAAAACGGACACTTTCTGTCTGAGAAAAGTATACGTACTTCAAAATTAAAACCTATAAGAGGGAAACGGTTATGTCCACAACAAAAAAGTAATGTGCTTAAATTGTGTATTTTGACGAGATTTACATTTTTTGTGGCGTATGTTTTAGTCTATCTCTTACAGTTTAACACTTGAGCAAAATTCGGCAAAATTCATCCAGCATAAAGAGGTATTCATAGGTCATTCCAAGAACATTCAAATTCCACTATGTACGTTGTAAATACGGAGCTAGAGAAAGTAAAAGGATGTCTTCATTAACACTAATATTTATGAATCTATTGATAGCCCACCTGGGTAGTGTGGAAGTAGCGTGTCCGTCTCATGTTCAACACGTCGTGAGTTCGAATCTCGCTTTTTTTTGGTAGTGTTTAATGCCCGCTTCAACTACTTATGGCACAGCAGGCGTTGACACTGATGATATATGAATGATGATGGAGCACCGGTGGAATGCGATGGCGGGGAAAACCGGAGTACCCGGAGAAAACCCGCCCCAGCGCCGCTTTGTCCACTACAAATCTCACATGCGGTAGCTAGGGATCGAACTCCGGCCGTCTAGGTGAGAGATCTAACCACTTGGTCACGGCGCTGCCGAATCTCACTTAGAGCGAGTTACCCGGATAAGGTTTTTTTCGGGGTTTTCCCTTATCCTGAGAAGACGAATGTCGAGTAACTTTAAGCTTCATGGACCCCGAGATCATTTGAGCATCATATTACCAATTTCATTCATCGTCCGAAATGGCCCGGTTAAAGGACGTTTAAAACTTAAAACAAAAAAACAAAAAAAAAAACAAAACCAAACAAACTATTGATGGTTTACTGAGTGTACCAGCGTGTTCTAAAACCTACTACGCAGGAATATTTTCAACAATATTCTTAGATATTTACAATTAACATACCTCTATGAAAGGTATGCAAAAATATTCATGTGCAATTAAAATATGAACATAAAAAAAAATTATGAAAATTCCTTTTCGATTCCTCTTAAGTGTCTTAAGCATATCAGTTGTTTTACATTAATCCGCAGAAATAAATTGAAATAAATTATAAAATTTTCAACAGACTTCGTGGTGTAGGAAACCAGATACCAGGAGGAAACGCTGCATACCAAAGCAATTAGGGTACTTAATGCTAATCGCGGTTGCTGCATGACGCGCACTACTGCATAATAGAAAGAAGTAGATTAGATATTTTGCCTCGGCTTGGGATTCGGGAGATCGTGGGTACGATATCTGCGTACAACCTCTCTTACACATTGTTTTTTTTTTTTCCGGGTCACTAGACGAATTCTGGGGATGCTTCTCCATTCCCCCGAATTTCCTTTGCCTTCATTTAATCTCTATTTCATTCAAACGGTCTCTTTCAGGTTGTAGGTGTCGGTGAAAGTTGCTGTGATGGCGCCCTTCCGTGGTGGTGAATGCGCATTACAAATATAACTCTCGGCGGCGAGGTGGCGTTGGAGACGCCTGTGAGACCAAGGGTGTTCTTCAGATCTAGGATGCAGTCTTCTAGCGCTCTCCTTGTCAAGGTGAAGAACTACTTGGACTATATTCAAGACCCGTCACGGTGATTCTTTTCCCGCTGTCCGGTCTTGGCCGCCCGTTGATAGTACTCTCATATCATTCAATATTCCTGATGCCTGATTCAAAATCATCCCAGAGGTGGCTGCAGTCATCCAGTCACCCGATCCATCCGACCAGCACCTTAGCTCCATCGTCCAGTAGTAGAGCACTTGCCGTCTATTCAAGGGATCTCAGGTTCGATGTTCTATATCAAAGATTATTCCTTGTCATCCACAGAGTTTAGAAATATGAATGTGTGTGTGTGTGTGTGTAATGCAAATCCATTGACAACTGCAGGTGTACAAATTAATATAATTGGGATACAATATGTTCTAAAGGTGAAATACCACCGATACGAAAAACACAGTCAAAGGTAGTGTAAAAACAAAACCTCTCAACGCAGTTGTTGCAAACAGCTATAAAACTTGATTTTTTCACCCTTGTGATGCATTATGATTTTGTTTCCATTTGCTTTCAATATCTCTGAATACCTTGAGATTCTTTCACTAATCAGCTGGATTCTCTGCGTCTATTACTTACATTATAATTAAATAATCACTGTATATGAGCGCCATAGAATTTGACAATAGTTCCCCGGTAAGTCAATGTACGTACCGCGACCGAAACACATCTCTCTAAACAAACTTTAATAGAAATGACGTTATCTGTTGAGTGCGTCACTTTTAAGTGTGCGGTAAAAACAACAGATGTTATGTCTATGCGGCAGTGAGGCAGCGGATGCGTTATTGTAAGTGAACAGTACAAATCCCAATATGGGAAGCTATCAACTAGTGCGTGGCAACGAACTACAAAATATCAATCCGCTTTCAGCCTTATGACCCGTCTTGTTTTTGTAGATTGCATATGTGACAAGTATATATTCTGATGGGAAAGTACATGTCGTACCACGGAATTCAAAGAATATTTATAACAGAGCAATAAATTATATTAAAAAGGAATACATATGCACGTCGAAAAGTGGAAAAGACAGAGTTTACTACGAGTTGGCAAAATACCCAGCATAGTACCGTTAAGGGCAGGACAATAAATCGAAGGGGTTGGAAGTCACACAGCCTGAGGTTGGACATAAAAAGACGAATACAAACTAACTTCTTGTTGGTCGAGGGATGCGAGTTCACTTACTATGGAAGACTCGTTGGGTTAAGACGTGTTATTTGAGTCTGCGGTGTAAACGAACGTTCTACATATGGCCGCAATAGAAGCAGTGTTTATTTAACGGTCACGTTAAGGTCACGAGTAATAGATGATAGGCAGCTTGTGTAAAGAGTAGCTGGAAAAGGGAAAACTTAGGAGGAATGTGTTCGATGGCCGAAAATATCGGAGAAAATAAATTACTTCCATAATAATCGTGAATCCAAAGAAAACCACTTGAGTCTTACCACCACCTCTGAGAAAAATTTCATGCTGACACATCCTGAGCTAGGGCATCCACATCTCCACCACATTCAGTAATATCCTAAACCTTCACGCGAGATTCGAACCCGGAACCCCCACCACATATTAAGGAGTCACCGCAGTAAATAAATATTGACGCTAAATTGTTCAGAAAGCTTATGATGACTTGAAGAGCTTTGTATTCCAGGTTCTATGTGTTTAACTTCATATTTTATTGATAAAAATGCGTTGTCAACATGTGGTGTGTTCCACATCGCCGAAACCTTTCTCGCGAGGGCAGAGGCAGCTGTGTGCTAAGTGACTTGACATGAAAATGTGCACCTAAGCAAAAGTGACACGAACTAAAACGAACCAGGTGTGACGCCTGTCGCCGATCTCCCAGATTTTGCGGCCTCATTAAATCAAAGAGATTTACGTCACACGATAATAAGTCGCGTGAACAAGGGTGTTTGAGAGTGGCGCTGCAAGAGTGAGTTATATCCTTCGAAGCTGAAAACGAAACCTTCCCTTTTTGTATTAAATTATAACTTTATTTCAAAAGATTTCATTCATATGTTACTATGAATAAGAATTCCAATACGAATTGGAATAAATTGGTATGTGAAACATGAATTCGAGTGATTATAAGTCGAGAAAATGTTTTGTCATGGACAGCTCTTGGCTAGTGGAACCCCGGGCTCATGTGGACACTTCTTGATCACTGTGTGAAGCTGAACAACATTTACAAAGCGTAATTTTACCTAATTCAACTATTGGTATTATTCTCCATGATACTTGTTATGGCGACGCCGTGGCCGAGTGGTAGACAGCTCACCTCATGTGGGATTTGTGGTGGACGAAATGGCGTCTGGGTGGGGGTTTTTCTCCGATTTCCCCCGCCAATTATTCCACAATTGCTCCATCATCACCTTTCCTACCATCCATTTCGCTTGCATTTCAAATCATCCACTTCCTTAAGCTCATACCTGGCTACGAGCCGACCACTCGTTTCAAGTTCTCTATTCTGTGGTTTCGTGCCGTTGGCTTCCCGACAGGCTTGTGACCCTAGGCATGCGCTTGTAAGTTCTAGGGGATGTGAACCCTAAATAAGGGAAGGGTAAGCCGACTAGGAAAAAATCTGATGTGTTCCATTCGCACGACTTTCTCTACATCTCTGTAACAAATTATTTTTAAAAAGCTTTTCTATTTACTTCAGGCTAATCGAGAAAAAATTAGCAGAAATAGTCTTATTACTTGCTTCATTGTATGTAGAAGCGAAATAAGGGAGTACCATAGGTTAAAGCGATAGTAAAAAAGCTGGTTGCTATGCGACTGAAGTTCCTTTGTTTGTAGGACAGAAATTGACAAATTCCTATATGATAAAAATACAAGTTTTTCAAAGCTGAAATCAAAAACAATGAATATCTAAAAAGCTATCAAATCCACGAAAAAAATATAACATGATAGTGTGTTTTAATGTTCTCTACGTTTGTTGTGTGGTAAGTTTTTGTCCATTTCTTACGGTTTAGCAGTTATGCAAAATTCCGTAAAATTGATCCAGAATAAAGCAGTCTTTAGAGGCTATTCCCAGCAAATTCATGATAGAGATTTTATTTGTCAGTTAAATATCTTTAATATTTGACATTTTAATCAAAATCGTTAGCCATTTTTTAGAAAACCAAAGTTTTTGAAAAATGTTCCATATAAAAGGTAGTTGGGGGTGGGGGAATTTTCGCATCTTCGTGTCGCATCCTTGGAAGATGCCAAACTTAAATACCACACACACACACACACACACCAGTGCTATTTTTTGAATCAAGGGGACCCAAAGCGTATATTTCCGGTGAAATCTCGGTATCGAATTTTGGGTGCAATACAATACCTTCTCTATACACTATGTACATAGTACGTGTAGAGAAAGTAAAAAGAATGCTTATTATCATGTAACGCATTTGTATTATATTATATGACTTGATCATATACTTACAGTCGGAAAAGATGTTTGTGTAATAACTTATTTTACAAGAACTTATATAATATTACTTTCCCAACTGGAATCACTAAGGGGAGAAATTACGGCATGGCTTGATTCGTGTAAATCAGTCAGCCAAATCACTTAGTGCAAGGTATCACAGGTGTTCTTGTTCTTCCTCTCCTTATTCTTCTTCTTTTTTTGCCTTTTAAGGATTTTTCCACCTGTTCCGGTCTCAATTCCATATTTTAACTGGCCTTCCTAGGTGCCTCTTTCCTATAGGTTTATATTGCAAAGCCATTTTTGGAAACCTTAGTTCTCCAATCTTTCTAGACGATCTTTTCATTTGGTTTATGTTCTTCTAATTTATCCTGTATTAAAAAAGAATATTCAATTTTTGTCTAATTATGTACTTCATTAGGAATCCTGTCCAGTTTAGGACAACCTTTAACTCATCATAAAAATTTCATTTCTGTAGCCTGTACATTACTGCAATCCTTTATCCCCATCACCCAGGATTCGCTGTCGTACAGTAAAACAAGTATCTATTCGTACATTTTTTTTTAATTTTATGCTTATAGTACCATATACAATCTGATATTTCTGTAATGTAATGCCTATATCCTTGTCCTAAATAGTTGAAATTCAGAACTTGATCTAAGATCTGATCTTCAAATAATATTTTGTTTCTTACTGGGTATTCTCCATGGAATACGTTTGTATATGTTTTATTGATATCTAGAAATTATAATCACTTCTAACTATCGAAATACGTTTAAAAGATGAACTGATTTTTATAATTCATTTTCTGAATTTACAATTAATACAGTATCGTCCGCGTATCTTAATATACTCATTCTTGGTTATGTGTATTCTTTTTGGTGCCCTTTCTCTCTATTTTCGGATAACATCATGTGTATTAATATTGTAAAGAGTGGGCGATAAAGTGCATCCTTGTCTTACACCTTGGTTTATTAACATCTTTTCCTGTTTATAATTATGGTGGTCGAGTATTAAATACGTTCCATTATACAGACTCTTGATACAATTTATTGGGTGATTTGGGTATCCCCATTTTACTAAAATTTCCCGCAGTTTCTCCTTTTCTACTCTGTCAAATGCTTTCTCCAGATCTATAACATCCAGGTAAGTTGGTAAATTGAATTCTTTTCTTTTTTGCATTATCTCAGTTGTGTGATATAATACGGTTGCGGAGAAGAAGAAAGGTAAGTCCAGACTTTGAATCTTACAGCTACGTTGGTACAAAGTACAATATATCTACATAAACTCTTATTCATTTGAATCTAGTACTTTGATAACAATAACTTTCTCTTTTTCCCTACACTTCTCACTAATCATAAACTCTTGACTGATAGCCGGGAGCAGGAGGACATGCGCTCGCTGATGCCGCAGAGTGTTCATGTGCTGACGCTGATCTAGACATTGTGAAAGTGGAATTTTTATACTATATTCCTATTGTTCTTTCGATAATTAGGATGGCGCAGCAAAAGTATATCTAAAATCTGATACGTTCCAATCACATGACTTTCGCTACATATCTGCACCAAATTATTGTTAAAAAACTCTTACTTCTATTTACTTCACGCTAATCAAGAAAAAATTAACAGAAATAGCATTATTACTTGTTTCCTTGTAAGCAGAAGTGAAATAAGGCAGTACCATTGGTTAAAGTGATAGTCAAAAGCTGGTTGCTATGTGACTGAACCTCCTTTGTTTGTATGGACAGGAGTTGACAAATTCCTGTATGAGAAAAGTATAAATTTTTCATAGCAGAAAACAAAAACAAGGGATATCTTAAAAACGATCAACACCACGAAAAAAATGTATCAAACATAAATTGTGTGTTTTAATGTGCTCTACATTTTCTGTGTGGTAAGTTTTTGTCCATCTCTTACGATTTAGCAGTTATGCTTAAAATCCCTAAAATGCATCCAGAATAGAGTAGTCTTCAGAGGCTATTCACAGAAAATTCGTGATATGCATTTTATTTGTCAAGTAAATACATTAAATTTATTAGATTTTAATCAACATTGTTAGAGCCGTTTGTTAGAAAATCAAAATTTTCTGAATTTTTTCCATGTAAAGGGTATTTTAGGGTGGGGGATTTTCTTAAAAACCTTCGTGTCACATCCTTGGAAGATATCAAACCTAAATACCAAGTTTGGTTTTTAACAGTCTTTTCATTTTGAGCTATACTGCCCACAGACACACACAGAGAGACAGACAGACAGACGACAGACACACGCGGACATTTTTCTAAAAATGCTTTTTTTTGGGTTCAGGGAGTCTCAAAACATTTATTTCTGGTGAAATCTCGGTATCGAATTTTTGGGTGCAATACAATACCTTCTCTATACACTATGTATATAGTGTACATTCCGTACATATTTAAATAATGTAGTCCCAAAACTAGGTAAAGAGCTATTCGAGAGGGTACCGTAAGTTTTTGTGTACCTTAAGGCTCACTTTTGTTCTTATTTTTGTTAAAGACATAATTATAAATATCAAATGGCAAATAACATTGGTTGCAGGCGATTATGATATTTATAATAAATTTCGGAGCATTGCGCAGGAAACCACTCTTCTGGGGGATTTAAATGAAATAAATAATTGATCTGCTACACATAAAACAACAATTAATGTACAAAAAGTAAGTCCATTGCATTTAGAAGATGTAAGGGGAAAATGATGCATAACTATCACAAATTCCGCAGATAGATAGCCACAGTTTACTTGGTGATTAACGCTGGAAGAAACGATCAAATGAATTTTGCAACTAGAAAAGCATAAACAACTTTACATCTCTTAAAGAGAGTTCTAAAAAGGTGAGTGCAAAGTCGAGGGAAATTGCTCTCAAATCCTTAGTGTGACCGGTTAGAGAGTATAAGGCCAATCGAATTGGTTTGTTAGAAAATATTCAGGGAAAGGCTGTAAAGTTCACGAAAGGGGTAAATATTTTGGGCCTACAAAAGGCGAGGAGATTAAATGGGAGCCGCTGAAAACTAAGCATAAACACAGAGGTTTAAAGCTAAAGCTGGTGGTTTAAATCCATGGGTTGACGTTACTAACAGATTAGAGAACAGCATCTTACATACGAAACATCATTTGTTCAAAATTAAGAGTGGAAGATATAGAACCGGAGGAAAATTATCTTTTGCTAATGGAATTATTAAAGAAGAACTTAAAGAACTTTAAGAGAAATCTCAATTCAATAAATGTTGCGTAAATATTGTAATATTTACATAGCATCAGCTTTTAAAGGTTAGGCTATCACTTTAAACCAACTTCACTTTATTCCCTCCTAGTACAAGGAATCAAGTAATATCTGTATTAGAATTATGTAGATAAAAGATTAATATTTCGTAACAGCAGTCTGTAAAGAAAATCATGTGAATGGAACACATCAGCTTTTTAGAAAATATATATTTTTTTGTGTCTGTTTGTGAGTGTATATCTGTGAATGGCGTAACTAAAAGACGAAAAGTCGGTTAAATACTAAAATTAGTATTTAAGTTTAGTATCTTCCAAGGATGCGACACACGAAGATTTTCAGGATTTTGATTAAAATGACGTATATTAAAGATGTTTATAGGGCAATCAAAGTGTATATCCTGAATTTCTTGGGAATAGCCCACGAAGTCCTCTTCATTGTGGGTGACTTTCACATAACTGGAAAACCGTAAGAGATAAACAAAACCTTATTACAAAAAATCTGATGTGTTCCATTCACATGACTTTCTCCATATCTCTCTAAACAATTATTGTTAATAAGCTTATCTTTTATTTGTTTCATGTTAATCGAGAAAAAATTAGCAAAAATATTCTTATTACTTGCTTCCTTGTAAGTAGAAGCGAAATAAGGGACAACCACAGGTTAAAGTGACAGTCAAAAGCTGGTTGCTATGTGACTGAAGATCCTCTGCTTGTATGGACACGAGTTGACAAATTCCTGTATGAGAAAAGTATAAGTTGTTGAAAGCTGAAACCAAAAACAAGGAATATTTTAAAAACGATCAACTCCACGAAAAAATATATATAACATAAATTGTGTGTTTTAATGTGCTCTACATTTTCTGTGGAGTAAGCTTTTCTCCATCTCTTACAGTTTAGCAGTTATGCAAAATTGCGCAAAATTCATCCAGAATAAAGTAGTCTTCAGAGGATATTCCCAAAAAATTCAAAATGTGAATTTTATTTGTCAGGTTAATATCTTTAATATATGATATTTTAATCAAAATCGTTACAGCAATTTTTTAGAAATCAAAATTTTCGAAAAAAGTTCCATATAAAGGGTAGTTTAGGGTGGGGGAATGTTTCTCAAAATCTTCGTGTCGCATCCTCGGAAGATACCAAACTTAAATGGCAAGTTTGGTATTCAACGGGCTTTTCGTTTTTGAGCTACGGTGCCCACAGACACACACACACACACACACACACACACACACGCACACGGACATTTTTCTTTTTTTGGATTCAGGAAGTTTCAAAACATATGTTTCCGGTGAAATCTTGATATCCAATTTTTGGGTACAATACAATACCTTCTCTATACACTACGTATATAGTACGTGTAAAGAAGGTAAAAAAGTTTGCTTAGAATTTTACCTCTATGCTCCAGGCAGTGATTTTAAAATGGGATTGGGAATTTTATTACTGTGATGTGCTTGAACTCTATTGGTTAGAGAGGGCTCCATTGCCAACGTGAGACTATGTTGACGTCACAAGTTTCTTCATTAATTATTCCTCCACCTGTAGACACACGAAGTCCTCTCATTCTGAAACGTAAGTGGACTCCCTCTTGTGGAGTAGAAACGATGAAAACTCGGCAGGGCTAACAACTTTTCTGGCAAATGTGTCAGCCTCTCCAAACTAATACCAAATTCTCCACAAGTTTCTGTTCCAGAAACCCTTCTACTTTACAGAATTAAATGTCAGTCAGCTGTCCTGGGACGGAGCTTGAAAACCAAAGAGATCGTCTGAATGATCTACGAGAAGTCCCATGGTTTTTCTTGTAAAGTTTTCAGAAGAGCTTTGACGAGGGTAGTTTTTAGAGCTATCAATAGAGAAAAACTGTTCTTTTATTCTCTCCCCCTCTCTTGTGAAAGATAATTAATTTTTAAACGAAAACTTTGAATCGGAAGATCTCGAACATCGTTTCAAGTTCAGTTTTTCTGCTAGCTCACATTACACAGTTTCATTCGCAGCTTTAAAGGCCTTGCAGACATGTTATAGCTTAGTATTTGCGAGTTTGAATTGTACAGATTCACTAAGAGTGACTGTTTTTTCATTAAGTTACTAAAAATTACGCACTGTGTGTAATACACTGCTTTTTCATTAACTCTTGAGTCAAAAACCTGGTGTGCTCCATTCACATGTTTTTCTTTACCTCTTTGTAACAGATTCATATGCACATCATGCTAATCGAGATAAACATTGGCAGAAACATGGGGATACACTAGCTTAAACCGAAGTCAAATGCTTTAAAGTGTGCTTGTATGGTATAGAAATCCGATTCTTTGCGTGGTCAGGTGTTGACAAGTTCCCGTATTAGAAAATCAATAACAAGAAATATCTTAAAAAGAGTCAATTTCAGGAAAAAAAAAGTACATATAATATTAATTGTCATAACAAGATCTACATTTTTTGTGCAACTCCTACGGTTTACCAGTTATGCTAAATTCCGCCAAAGAATAAAGATGTCTTTAGGGGCTATTCCCAGGAAAATCAAAATATACGTTTTATTTCTGATGTAAATATCTTGAATATACGATATTTTAATCAAAATTGTTAGAGCCATTTTTGAGAAAGTCAAAATTTTGAATGTTTTTCCATGTAAAGGGTAATTGTGAAAGTGGGGGGATTTTCTTCAAAATCTTCGTGTCGCATCCCTGCTAGATGCTGAACTTAAATACCAAGTTTGGTGTTTAACGTTTTTTTCGTTTTTGAGCTATGCTGTCCACAGACGCATACACGGACATTGTTCCAAAAATACTTTTTTGCATATAGGAGGACCCAAAATGTGTTATTTCTGGTGAAATCTCGGTATCGAATTTTTGGGTACAACACAATACCTTCTCTATACATTATGTACGTACTATATTCAGAGAAAGTAATATTGCATTCGGGTGTGTTTAGTTTACCTTCCGCGTTCACTCGCGTGCATAAAAGGTGGCTTATATTCTTGATTGTAATAGTATTCTCTCTCCGTAAAGTTTCCACGTTCAGCTAACCAAACTTTGACTTCTTCAAACCAGTATAATTTCTCTGTTTATCCGTCAAGAAAACCAACCGAGACACAATAACTAACCAATGAAAAATGTTAAGGTCGTTATGGAGTGCAGACGAGGGTCCACACCTAATCTATGATCCACATTACACTATCACATTTCCGTGTCACAGAATGTGATACAACCTTTGATTCACATGTTATGAGCCATTTAAGCTGTGAAGCATTTTACACTACGTCAACCTTTCATCACAGTATTAAAAAGGATAAACTAAAAGTTAATAGAGTGAGTTTTAGTAGTGGTTCCTATTTTGTTGTGTCTATGATATAGGTTGTGTTCATTATAGTGAATATTAATATTTAAATTTACTTTGACTTTCTTTTACATTTCTGCAAAATTTTCTATAACGTCACCTAAACCTTAACCTCAATAAGACACCTTATTAAAGAGCGTTAATGGATATTACATTCATGATTATTAATAACAAAGACAGCACAAAAATATTAATTAATGGTTTTCATAACAACTTTCATTTTGTTCTTCTTAATATTGTCTTCTCAATCCATTTAAGTATTTCCTCACATAATTTTTCATAATATATCCTTCATGTGCACCACCAATTCTATGCTATTATATATTTCCACCGTACTATAGATAGAAGTATTGTATTCCACCCAAAAATTCGATGTCGAGATTTCACCGGAAATACATATTTTAGAACCCCCTGAGTTCCAAAAAATTTTTTTCAGAAACAGGTCCATATGTGTGTCTGTGGAAAGCATAGCTCAAAAACGAAAAGACGATTAAATAAGAAACTTGGTATTTAATTTTTGTATCTTCCAAGTAAGCGACACGAAGACTTTTCTAGAAAATTCCCCCACCTCTAACTACCCTTTACATGGACAGATTTTTGAAAAAAATGTTTCTTAAAAGTGGATGTAACAATTTTGATTAAAGTACCATATATTAAAGCCTTTTGTATCGCAAATAAAATGTATATCTTGAATTTTCTGGGAATAGCTTCTAAAGACCTTTTTATTCTGGATGAATTTTGCTTAATTTGGCATAGCCAATAAACCGTAAGAGATAGACAAAAACTCACAATACAAAAAATGCAAGTCTTGTTAAAATACACGAGTTATGTCATATACATTTTTTCGTGGAGCTTACCGTTCTCGAGGTATCCCTTGTTATTAGTTTTAGTTGTGAAGTACTTAGCCTTTTCTCAGATTGGGTTGTCCGTTTTTCTTTTGTTCTGCTTCTGGCCAAGCAAAGAAGCGATTTGCAATGAAAATCGCATAACGATAGCTTTTAAAATATTTGACTATCACTTTAGCCTAGTTTACTCTCTTAGTTCCAGTCTATTTATAAGGAACTAAGTAATACAATTCTACTAATGTTTATCTCGATTAGCGTGGTGTTGAAAAAAGAATTATCTTTTGTAAGAAGCTTGTTTGTAGAGTAGCTAGAGAAAGTCATGTGAGTGTAACACATCCGATTTTTATAGTAATTGTGTTAACTGTATGCATTTCATGTGATTCATAATAAGAAATGAGCAGTTTAGTTGTAGCCACTGAACATGTGCAATATCTGCCATTTTCTTTATAGCTTTTATCACAGAAGTATGCCACAAATAGATGTAGTCAAAGATGTTACATTGCACTGTAAAATGTTTTATCATATTTATCTGATCACATTTATGTAACACAAAAATGTGATAGTGGAATACAGCCTATGAAAGAGTACTGCACGATTGGTTCATAAAGAAAGGCTAAACTAATCACAAAATAATTCGGAATTCTGAAAGAAGGGATAAAGAACTATTTATATATGTCGTATCTGAATAACAGCTACAGAAACATTTCCATACATGAGAGATATTTTATCACCGATGGATTTTACAGTAATTTACATTATGAAGGGAATAATCAGACAGATATTAACAAAACGACAATGCTATACATGAAAACACAAACATAATGTTATCCTTAGGCAGTTCAGTTATATTTAGTTGATGTAAAATAACTCGTTAATCCAGTGACTATGTTATTCCCAGGAAAAAGCGGCGATCACGTTTTTGGGGAGTGAGACGAGAGTTTATCAGTACCAACATAAGCAGATCCGTTTTATTTTGAACACGTGATTATAATTATTACGCAGTGAAGGTATTGCATTACACCGAAAATATTGAAAACAAGATGTACTGGAAATACACACTTTGAGGTTCCTGAAATTCAATTTTTGCTGTTGTAAAAGGTCCTATATTGTCTTAAAAGCTCAAGAATCAAAGAATGTGATAGATATTAAGTTTTTATTTACGCTGAATATTTTCCAAAGATGAGATATACAGATTTTAAAACAAATGTATAGCCCTAAACTTCCAATTTCTTGGGAAAAGTTTCCGAAATAATGATTTCTCAAAATCGTTTTACACTTTTTATTAAAATATTACTCATTTATAATATTTAATTGAGAGATAAAATGCAAAGCCTAAATTTTCTGATAATAACTTATAAAGTTCACTTCATTAGGAAGAATTTCATATGATTTAGTGTAACTGGTAGACGTAAAGAGACAAAAGCGTAGACAAAAGCGCACTGCGCAGAAATTGTACACCCCATTAGAACACACAATTTTTTTTCAAATATATTTTATGCAATTAGCCAATTTCCAAGACACCTCTAAATATTGATGTCCAGTGCTCAATACTTACTAATCTTTTTTAAAATTCCTATCGCTATTCACTTGCTTCTTAGGAAGGCATGAGCAGAGTTGGGACTTAAAGGCCACTGTGAGTCACTAACATCTGCCTATCGATTCTTGTACTTGCAATAGAATGTGTGATAAAGTTACTTTGTTATCTGGATCAACATGAAGCAGATAGAAAATAAGATTGCATAATCATATTTTGTAAAAGCTATGTAAATATAAATGCTAATATGTATAGAATGGAATGAATATATTACCTATATTTTTATTATCCACTGCATGTAGATTTTATCATTTAATTGTTTAATGAGGTTTCTAAATCCAATGAAAAATTAAAATGCGTATACAAAAATCTGATGTGTTCCATTCACATGACTTTCTCTATATCTCTGTAAATTATTATTGTTAATAAGCTTATCATTTATTTATTTCATGCTAATCGAGAACAATTAGCAGAAATAGTCTTATTTCTTGGTTTATTGTAAGTAAAAGCGAAATAAGGGAGTACCACAGTTAAAGTGAAAGCCAAAAGCTGGTTGCTATGTGACTGATGTTCCTTTGTTTGTATGGACAGGAGTTGACAAATTCCTGTATGAGAAAAGTATAAGTTTTTCAAAGCTGAACCAAGAAAAAGGAATATCTCAAAAACGATCAACTCCACGAAAAGAATGTATATAACATAAATTGTGTGTTTTAACGGGCTCTACATTTTTTGTGGGTTAAGTTTTTGTCCATCTCTTACGGTTTAGTAGTTATGAAAAATTCATCCAGAATAAAGTAGTCTTCAGCGGCTATTCCCAGAAAATTAAATATATACATTTTATTTGTCAGGTAAATAGCTTTAATATACGATATTATAATCAAAATCGTTAAAGCCAATTTTCAGAAAATCAAAATTTTCGAAAAAAGTTCCATGTAAAGGGTAGTTTTAGGTGGGGGGATTTTTCTCAAAACCTTCGTGTCGCATCCCTGGAAGATACTAAACTTTAATGCCAAGTTTGGTATTTTATCGGCTTTTCGTTTTTGAGTTATCGTGTTCACAGACATACGGTCACACGGACACACACACACACACACATACGGACCTTTTTACTTTCTCTATACGCACTATGTACATAGTGTATAAAGAATGTATTGCACTCCACCAAAAAATTCGATACCGAGATTTCACCGGAAATATATGTTTTAGGGTCACCTATATCCAAAAAAAGTATTTTCAGAAAAAGGTCCGTGTATGTGTGTCCATGTGTCCGTGTGTCCGTATGTCTGTGAACACGATAACTCAAAAACAAAAAGTTGGTAAAATACCAAACTTGGTATTTAAGTTTAGTGTTTTCCGGGGATGCAACACGAAGATTTTGAGGAAAATCCCCCAACTCCAAACTACCCTTTACATGGAACTTTTTTCGAGCATTTTGATTTCCTAAGAAATGGCTCTAACGATTTTGAATAAAATATGATATATTAAAGATATTTACCTGACAAACAAAATGTATATCTTGAATTTTCTGGGAATAGCCGCTGAAGACTACTTTACTTTGGATGAATTTTGCATAACTACTAAACCGTAAGAGATGGATAAAAACTTAACACACAATTTATGTTATGTACATTTTTGTGGAGTTGATCGTTTTTGAGATATTCCTTTTTCTTGGTTTCAGCTTTGAAAAACTTATATTTTTCTCATACAGAAATTGTTCAACTCCTGTCAATACAAACAAAGGAACATCAGTCACATAGCAACCAGCTTTTAGCTTTCACTTTAACCTACTCCCTTATTTCGCTTCTACTTACAATAAAGCAAGAAATAAGACAATTTCTGCTAATTTTTCTCGATTAGCGTGAAATAAAAAAAAGATAAGCTTATTAACAATAATTTGTTACGGAGATATAGAGAAAGTCATGTGAATGGAACACATCAGATTTTTCTGAAAGCACTTTTTTTTGGATACAGGGGACCCTAAAATATATATTTCCAGTGAAACCTCGGTATCGAAGTTTTTGGTGGAGTGCAATACATTCTGTGTACACTATGTACATTGTGAGTATAGAGAAAGTAAAAATCTGATGTGTTCCATTCACATGACTTTCTCTATATATCTGTAAATTATTATTTCTAATAAGCTTATCTTTTATTTATTTCATGCTAATCCAGAAAAATTAGCAGAAATAGTCTTATTTCTTGCTTTATTGTAAGTAGAAGCGAAATAAGGGAGTACTATAGGTTAAAGTGAAAGCCGAAAGCTGGTTGCTATGTAACTGATGTTCCTTTGTTTGTTGACAAATTTCTGTATGAGAAAAGTATGTTTTTCAAAGCTGAAATCAAGAAAAAGGAATATCTCAAAAACGATCAGCTCCACGAAAAAAATGCATGTTACATAAATTGTGTGTTTTAACGTGCTCTACATTACTATGCGTTAACTTTTTGTCCATCTCTTACGGTTTAGTAGTTATAAAAAATTCCTCCAGAATGAAGTAGTCTTCAGAAGCTATTCCCAGATAATTCAAAATATACATTTTATTTGTCAGGTAAATAACTTTAATATACGATATTTTAATCAAAATCGTTACAACTATTTTTTAGAAAATCTAAATTTTCGAAAAAAGTTCCATGTAAAGGGTAGTTTGGGGTGGGGGATTTTTCTCAAAATCTTCGTGTCGCATCCCTGGACGATACTAAACAATACGAAGTTTGGTATTTTACCGGCTTTTCGTTTTTGAGTTATCGTGTTCACAGACACACGGACACACATACACACCTGGACCTTTTTCTGAAAATACTTTTTTTGGATACAGGTGACCCTAAAACATATATTTCCGGTGAAGTCTCGGTATCGAAGTTTTTGGTGGAGTGCAATACATTCTCTATACACCATGTACATAGTGCGTATAGAGAAAGTAAAAATAGGATGTGTTGCATTCTTATGGCTTCTGTCCATTCTAAAACAAATGATGTTACAATAGCTTATTGTTCTATCTACTTCATATCACTATTGTGATGGCCTTCAAGTTCCGGTTTATTTGTAGGCCAAAATAAAAACAAACAAAAACTATTAAGATTTCTCATTTGAGAAAATAATACGTATTCGAGAACTAAAAACAAGCAGTATCTCGGAAACGGTTTACTAGACAAAGCAGTATTGTTCATAAATGAAGGTTTGCTTTAACAAGAAGTACTTTCTTGTGTAATAAGATTTCATCTATATATTACCGTCTACTAATATGCAAAAGTAATTCAGAATGAAGAGGGCTTTCAGAAGCTATTTCCAGAATATTCAAGCTGTACATCAAATTTTTCATATAAACAAATTTTAATATATTACATTTTGATCAAAAGCATTAAAGCCACTGTTGAAAAAATCGAAAGTTTCGAAATATCTTCTATGTAAAGGGCAGTTTTGGTTGAGAGGGTTTCAAGATTCTGGTATTTAACTGACTTTTCGTTTTTAGTTGTGCTGTCCACATATAAACACACTTATTCACACATACATACCTACAAGGAGTTTTAATGTCTCAATACGTACTCTGTACATAGTGTATAGAGAAGGTATCATATTCCATCCAAAAATTCGATACCGAGATTTCACATATATATATATATATATATATATATATATATATATATGTTTTGAGACCCCCTGAAACGAAAAAAATAAATTTAGAAAATATCCGTGTATGTGTGTGTATGAACAGCATAGCGAAAAAGCAAAAAAGTCCGTTAAATACCAAACTTGGTGTTTAAGTTCTGTATCTTTCAAGGATGCAACAGGAAGATTTTCTAGAAAATCCCCCCACCCCAACTACTCTTTACATGGAACTTTTTTCGAAAATTTTGATTCTCTCAAAAATGGCTCTAGCGATATTGATTACAATGTCATTAATTAAAGATATTTACGCGACAAATAAAATTTATAACTTGCATTTTCTGAGAATAGCCTCTGAAGACTACTTTATTCTGGATGAATTTTACGAAATTTTGCATAGATGCTAAACCGTAAGCGATGGGCAAAAACATACCTTACAGAAAATGTAGAGCACATTAAAACACAATTTATGTTATATACATTTTTTTGTTGAGCTGATCGTCTTTAAGATATTCCTTGTGTTTAGCTTCAGCTTTGAAAAACTTATACTTTCCTCATACAGGAATTTGTCAACTCCTGTCCATACAAACAAAGGAACTTCAGTCACATAGCAACCAGCTTCTGACTGACACTTTAACCTGTGATACTCCCTTATTTCGGTCGTCTCCTTAGCGCGGTGGTAGCGCAGCTGCCTACCAAGCGGGAGACCTGGGTTCGATCCCCAGTACCGGCGTGGGGATTTTTCCCCCGCTGGGAGACCTGGACCGGGGTGCACTCAGCCTCGTGAGGTCCCTGGGGGGCCAATTGAGGAGCTACTTGATGGAGAAGTAGCGGCTCCAGGTCGTGAGGACCGCATTAACCGGCCGGGAGGGGCTCGAGGCGCTGACCACGTCTCACCCTCCAATACTGCACCCCATCCATGACGTCTGTAGTGGACCGAGATGGGGGACGCAGCGGCCGGGCGATAGGCCAAGGTTCCCCGTGAGCTGTCGTGCCATGGAGTTATGTTACTCCCTTATTTCGCTTCTGCCTCCAAGGAAGCAAGGTATTTCTGCTAATTTTTTCTCGATTACCATGAAGTAAATAGAAGTATAAGCTTTTCAACAATCATTTGTTGCAGAGATGTAGCGAAACTCATGTGAATGGAACACATCAGATTTTTTTAATAGTGCTATTTTTGGATTCGATGTGTAGGTCATAGTAGAAAAATGAAATACCGAGTATTCAAATTTATTCGAAATTTACCGCGAATTTGAAATAATGACGATAGTCTTAGTCAGAGGACTCTTCTGGAACTCAAACTATCATTCAAAACAAAACTAATCTTTCCTAGAGGGTGTTAAGGAACCATTGGCTGATTAGAAACACGACGGGACCAAATTCATTGCAGTGGAATGGAGTGCACGGCCGAGCATCGTATTTTCATGATCGAAAACTATTTTCAGTCTGGTAGAGTAATTCAAGGAACGTGTAATTACGATGCTGTCCGCTGTATATGTATGAATTTCTTTAGCGCTTCTCTGAATTTCAGCAGCTTTCGTGACAGCGAAAAGGTAATGACGGGAACGCCTTAGGTTGAAGTAAATATGTGCTTTAGTTTGTTTTTTTAGGTTATATAAGGTAAGTGTTATTTTGTTTTCTTTCTGTTTATTGTATTCTGATGTATTTTTTCTTTTTATTTGCATTAGTGAAGGGCACTTACATTTATAGATACTCCCTTTATTTACGCTTGTGAGTGCCCGGGATCGAATTCCGGTAGATGTTGGTTAACTAGTTAAGTTGATAGCATTTTTCCCCACTCTAGAAGGTCACTATGGATGATTGTATTGAGAGAAAAATATTAAATATATTTACAATTTTGTACAGAGAATTTTATTTAACTTGGTATCAGAGTAGGTAAATTAAAATGATGTATGGATGGTAACAAAGCCGTTTATATCATGTCATAAACTCCATCCCTCAGGTGAATGGGACGATGTAACACAAACATTTATAAAAATGGCACGTCTATTGCGGCATCCATTAGTAGGATAACTCACGTTCTGTACGTAAGAGGCATTGCAACAATCATGGTTGCTCTTAGAAATAACTTGTGTTCAGAATACAGAAAGCGCTGATAAATCCATGGCAACGCGCAGAAATAACTCGCGTTTACTGCTGAAAGCGCTGATGTATCCACATGCCGGCTTCTACTGCTCTCCATTACCACTTTGGGCAATCTTCAGCAGGTCTTTAGAACGCTTCGCCAGAGATTCACTTTAAAATAGTCATGTTGATAAATTCTGAATAAATTCGATCACTCTAATTATCAGTCTAGATGCATGTTAAAGAAAAGGATGTTTTGTTTGTGTAGTTATTTATGATGTAAGATCGATATATATATATTAGCGCGGTGGTGGCGCAGCTGATTGCCAAGCGGAAGACCTGGGTTCGATTCCTAGTACTGGCGCAGGATTTTTCCCCCACTGGGATAACTGGACCGGGCTGCACAAAGGTCCCTGAGGGGCCAATTGAAATAGCGGCTCCAAGTCATGAAGACCGTACTAACCGGCCGGGAGGTATTCAAGGCGCTGACCTCGTCTGACCCTCCAACAATACTGCACCCCATCCATGACGTCTGTCATGGACCGAGATGGGCAGGCCATGGTTCCTCGTGAGCTGTCGTGCCATGGAGTATATATAACTTAACACGTGAGCATATAAGTTAACTAAGCGCACTAAAAAGCGAAAATTACATTTTCAGTCTGCATGTGTAAACGTATTTCTAACAAGCCAAATTCGAAAGGTATTTAATTCTTTCAGTTCCGGTTTCCATGTAACTTAATGGCATAGGGTTGCAGCGGGTATTTCGTTATATTTGTGGCCCCTCGTTATGTGCACCATATGCAGGGATACTTTTGTTGTGGGTGTTGTTGCGTTACTGCTTTTACTCCCCAGGTTGGGAAGTCATATGAAGCGTAGTTATTGTTGTACGTTGTGTGCTTTGGTGCAGCGTAACTGTCACTTCCAAACAACTCCTGTACTCTCACGTACCTGGTACTGAAGTTCCTCCGGGATGGTTTACCACGGCGTTGCGCAGTCTTGCATGAATCTTGGCTCTCCCAGGCGTGGATTTAGCTAGTGGGTAGATCCTGTAGGTATTAAGAAAAACACTTGCAAACCTTTAGCTGTTATTTATTATGAAGGAGATTTGAGTAAAGTACCTGGTTGTACTCTTTTATACAGCTATTTGATGAACTCTAACACTGACTCACAAGTACTCTTAATTACACTGTTTTCGTTGAGTACATGGCACAATTCACTTTCACGTAATCACGAGCGACGTTACTTTACTTCACATGCGAATTATTAGCAAACAGTCCGACGTGGTCTCTCTCAGGCGAATTCTTAACAAACGGTCAACGTAGTCTCTCTCACGCGTAATTCTTAACAACAATCTCCCACGGGTGGTTTCTTAGCAACGACCTCGATGGGCCAAACCTTACTTCTTATATACAAAAAACGCTGTCATGGTGGCTTCATTCTGATTGGTTAGAAGATCCGTCAAAATGACACCAACATTACCTAAAAATCATTGCAAATCTCCCAGAATGCATCATAATAATCACTTGATACCACGAACATAAAGAAAAAATCCCCTTGTGTGCTTTAAACTGTGGTTTCCCCTTATACTAAACTCGAACGTGACTTTCACAAAAGAAGCAAGTTCTCACCCCTCTATCCAGTCTGGAGTCATGATTCTGAGTAAGTTTCTAGTAAACAACTTGCTTCTTGGTCCCTATGCATACAACGTATTAAATATTAACTCTCGTTACACGTGAATATATAGATAATTAATAGACTGATAGTTATTATCACTACGGGGCTAATTAACGATCTCAGGGTACTCCTACTTCTGCAGCTTTCATAGCTCTAGCATATTTGAGCAAAGCTTTATCCACTAATTAGTGTTGCAATTCCGGATGCTATGATGCTCCTTTGGTGAAGTTCGGGTGGTACACATTGGTGTTCACGTATGCTCACAAAAATTCGGTGTACCGTTGTGATAAAAAACCTGTTTAGTTTTAGACCGAGGAGAGAAAAAGTGAACACTTATTTCCTTTAAAGTAATAACAATAGTTTGTTTTCGCTCTTAAACCTATTTGATTTAAGAAGTTTTTGAAAGTGCCTGCCATCAGGAACAGATGATTAATCAACCTTTTCTTGTACTAAGCATTCAGCACGACGATTTTCCTGAGACCCATGGACTTTTCCTAGGAATTCTGAACATATGGCAAGTACGAAATGGATATGGATTTTCATGTCCACTTCAAGATAACATTTAAAATATCTGATGTGTTCCAATCACATTACTTTCTCTACATCTCTCCAACAAAGTAATGTTAAAAGTTTGCTTATATTGCTGCTAATCCTTGTAAGCAAAAGCGAAATAAGGGAATACCATAGCTTAAAGCGAGTCAAAGCTGGTTGATAATGTGACTGAACTTCATATGTTTTAATGGACAGGAGTTGACAAATTCCTATATGAGAAAATTTAAGTTTTTTAAAGGTGAAACAAAAAACAAGGAATATCTCAAAAATGATCAACTGCACAAAAAATGTATATAACATAAATTGTGTGTTTTAACGTGCCCTACATTTTTTGTGTGCTAAGTTTTTGTTCATCTCTTATGGTTTAGCAGTTATGCAAAATTCCGAAAAGTTCATACACAATAGAGCAATCTTCAGAAACTATTCCCAGAAAATTCAAGAAATACATTTTACTTGTCAGGTAAATATCTTTAATATATATACATTTTAGTCAAAATCGTTAGATCCTTTTTTGAGAAAATCAAAATGTTTGACAAAATTTCCCTGTAAAGGGTAGTTTGGAGTGGGGGGATTTTTCTCAAAATCTTTGTGTCGCATCCCTGGAAGATACTAAACTTCAATACCAATTTTGGTTTTTTACCGACTTTTCGTTTTTGAGTTATCGTGTTCACAAGCACATGGACACACGAACCTGAAAATACTCTCTTTTTGGATACATGGGACCCTAAAACATATATTTCCGGTGAAATCTCGGTATCGAATTTTTGGGTGAAGTGCAATGCCTTCTCTATATACTATGTACGTAATACGTACAGAAAAAATAAAAATCGGATAACTTTCTTTAACCACTATAATTTATTCTTCTGGCTACTCCCAAATTGATCTAACTTTTTCTACCCACTTCGGTTTAATCCAGTTATATTTTTTCCAGAAAATGTTTTTATCACAGGCTTGCTGACCTGGCGAACTTTCTTCTGCCTTAGAAGCAATAAATGAGCAGGTTTTGGATTTTATTAAGTTCATTTTTATTAGGATAATATAAATACAAAAAATCAAATATTTTAATGATTATTTATTGGCCGTGTATTTTGGTGCATTGGTTGCACTCTTCAGTGAAGCATCTTGTGATAGACGACATTTCTTGTTTTATTATCAGGCGCAAGAATAAATAACATAGATGGTCTTCCTACCCGTGAACATGCCACATATAATTGACCATAGGAAAAATGTGGGATTTCTAAATTCAGGCCACAAATTTTCAAGGATTGACCTTGAGATTTATTAATGGTCATGGCGAATGCAAGACGGATCGGAAATTGAAGTCGTTTAAACTCAAACGGTAAATCGGTTGGGATCCTCGGAATGAGAACTTCCTCACCTTCGAATTTTCCTTTGAGTAGCGTCGCGTAAATCACATTGTTCATCAATTTACTTACCACAAAACGCCTTCCTTTGCACATTTTTGGTTGGTTTATGTTTCGAAGCATGATTACTACGGAGCCAACCTTTAGTCGTAAATTGTGCCGTGGTAAGCCAGGCACATCCATGGAGTTTAAACATTTAATTGGATAGTTGCTGTTCACGCGCAATTTCATTCGCAATGTTTCGAATCCTAGTTGCATTACGGCTTTGTCGGGAAAGATTCGATTGTCTTGGTCGCGGCATTGTTAATGATAATATCGGCACAATAAGTTAATAGAAACTCGAAACAAACACCATCGTTAAGAATGCGTTTAGCTGTCTGCTGCTTTTTGTTATATCACATTTTATGTCACGTCCCACAGAAATGGGATAAAAAGTATTCTATGCCCGTCTCCTGGTTCTAAGCTAACTCGCCACTGATTTTCAGCAAAATCGGTTTAGACGTTCTTGAGTTAAAATAGTGTAACTGACACGACTTTCTTTATATATATATATATATATATATATATATATATATATATATATAGATTTGGCAATAGCTAAAGAAGGAAGTCTGAAATGTCAGCTGGCTTCGAAACTTCACACTTATGAGCTGACGCAGAAGAAACAAATGAATGGTTGTTTAGTACATAAAGCATAACATAATTTTTTATAAAACTAACAGCAACAAAATCTAACAGATGGTTAATGTTACAAATATTATACGTATGGATAAAAGTCTTAAAATCAAATGGACTTCGATAGCTTTAAAGGTTCAAGCGATTAAAATTGGATTCTTAAGTCTGGAACAACATTATGAGGGGAAGTAGAATAAAGTATTTTAAGGAAAACTAACACAGAACAAAATATATGAAATGACTGGCTTAATAAATTACTGAACGCAAACGAGGACATTAAGATTAGCATGGAAGAGCTAAATCAAATTTTGGGAGTGATGGTGTAATAGCCGAAGATGAAAAAGAAGAAGAGAAGGACGAGGCTCCGAAGAGCTAAACTGACGGTGTAAATAAGTACTAAGACATAAAGAAGATCCTTTATTTAAACCTTTGAAGGATATTCAATTTAAAGTCTTAATATATTAAAGTTTAGTATATTAATAAAATGAAGGTGCCTAATATTTCTAATAGTAAAAAGTTGACAATATATAATATGTGGAAGAATAAGAAGACATTAGTTAAATGAACTTAACAGTGAGTAAATTATTAAGAAACTAAAGGAAGCTATAGTCAACTTGAGAATTGACGAAATACCAAAGGGTTATAACAGGATATAGGATGTCCATCATATAAGAGCAAAGGAGATAGAACTAGACTTAAGTTTAGAGGCTACAAAGTTTTCACAATGATAAAAACAGTCAAACTCAACTTAGAAAGATTTAATCAACAACAAATCAAATATTTATTGAAAAATAATGTAAAAAATATAGGAGTTTAATACGGATGTACGAGGGCCATTGTTTTCAACACCTGCAATAGGCTATAAATAGAAGACAAGTTCATAGAAAACAATTATTTTATTACTAAAGTTTTGTACACTTATGGTTACTTTTCAACATAATCACCGAAAAGACTGACATATGTATCGTACCTGTGCACAAGCTTTGCAATACCCGCTTCAAAAAATGTTGCCACCAATGATTTTAGATGAGCATTGACGTTGTTTTGAAGATCTTCGTATTTTACGACATTTGCGGAGAGCTACTCAGAACAAACGAAGAGGAATGCTGACTTCAGGAATTGTGGTGATCCATGGCAACGCTCGTCCACACACTGCTGGTACAACCCACCGGCTCCTTGAACAAATTCAGTGGGACATTTTCGATCATCCGCCGTACAGTCCTGACCTGGCACCCAGCGACTTCACCTTTTCCCTCAACAGGTGGCTAGGAGAGCAGCACTTTCAAACCAACGAAGATCTTTAAAACAACCTCAATGCTAATTTGAATTCGTTGGCGGGAACATTTTTTGAAGCGGGTATTGCAAAGCTTGTGCACAGGCACGATAAATGTCTCAATCTTTTCGGTGATTATGTTGAAAAGTTACCATAAGTGTACAACACTTTTAGCAATAAAATAATTGTTTTCTATGAACTTGTATTTTATCTATATCCTATCGCAGGTTGAAAAAAAAAAAAAAAAAAAGCGGCCCTCTTATATTAGTTCTTTGTGCACCTCAAATAGGTATTAGATACTATTAGCACGAGAGTGATTATATAATATGATTTTGATCTGTGGAGTCCTCCCAAAACTGGTGCATCTGGTTAAAATAACAATGCCTTTAGAGTTAAAATACAAGAACAGCTCAATGATGTGGTAAAGACCAATATAGGCCTAAAACAAGAGAGCCGGCAGGCCGTGCCTCACTTTAAAATCGTCTTGAAATATGCAATAAGGAAATATAGAGAAATTCTATAAGGTAACATAGAGGAAACCTAAATACTAATGCAAATACATAGGAATAATAATAGTAATACTAATAATATTACTATCATTATTACTATTATCATATTACTATAATGACAGTTATGAGAGAAAAACATACATTAAATAAAGCAAACAAAGCCTATCTTGCTCTACTATCCGTAATTGCAACTACAGAAGAAAAATAACTAATAAAATACAAAAAAAAGTTAAATTTTCTTGAAAGAAATAGGAGAATTTGAGTTCAGTAAATAAAGATGATTTAGGTTCAGATGCAATCATGGCATTTATATAGGTTATATAATGAGCTAACCATTAAGAAAGATAAAGAAGAAAAGTGTAGTGGGAAAGGTCCTGTACTGGGAATTAACGAGTAAGATATGTCTTTAAAGTCCTTAACAGGAAGGTTTATGGTAGTAGAACAGTAAATAGACAAAAAGATAGTTATGAAGTCAGAAAAATGAGGTAATTATGCTGGACAATAGAGATTCGGCAAATGATGTATTAATTAGTTGGAATAGAAGTAAAATCTGAGAGAAGTCGATGCTGGATTCGAACCTTAGTGATACAGAATGTAAGAAGATTAATGGTATAGTTAGTGTATTTTACATAAATTGCTTCTGAGAACAAGACTATATTTTTAACAAATAATTTTTATGTGTTTAATAGGGATTATCGATTATAACCTTTTGAAGAGAATTTATTCAGACTTAAACGAATATCAACATCTTCATAGACCACTCAAATTGTAAAATTTATTACTCAGACAAATATATTTAATATGTGGTACTTTGATAAAAATCCTCAGTCTATTTTGGGAAAAAAGGGAGTAACAAAAAGTGTTCATTGAAAAGGTTGCTTATTGTGAAAGGTTTTCTTCAATATTATTATTACACGCTAAGATGCTGAATTTCAAGGATATATTTGTTACTTATCAACGCTAGTTACGTTTATGAATTATATTCTTCACAGACAAGAAGCCAGGCAGGTGCGCGCGCTCGGGATTTTTCTAAAATCTCATTTTGAGTTAAGGGGAGCTCAAAAGATGGTTGTGGTATTATCATATACTATAATATAATATCCACATTAGTTTTTGTATGCCTCAACTAAAAGCAAAATTACAATAATCAGAGAGGTTTTTTATTTTGAGAGGGAAATGCGACCAGAGCGTTCTCTGATTAAAAATTAAGTCTGAATGCATATTTCAGTAAATATTGAATTTTTTAATAGGCATGTCTATAAAGCATGGCATATATGTCTAAAAGACACCAGTATAAAATATGTTCAGTGTTTTCAAATGTCCACCAAGCGTCCTTTCTAAAACCTATGAATAAAGTTTTTGCTTTATCTACCACGTATTCTAAGTTGGGAAGGATTGTGATCAAGCGATAAGTTCGACCTGTAGTTCACCTAAAACATTGGAGTTGGGTGTATAGATACAAGTATTTTTACAAATAGTACCTTAGTGTGTATGTACTTCGGTGTGTTGCTTTCTCTCTTCGTCTACCATTTTTCCTACAAAGCAATCATATAATTTATTACCGGATTTATTTTGCATAGTGTTAATTGCGCCGCGAATTCAACAACGACTTTCAGTTTAGACTATCCGTTTTGCTTTCGTGTTTTCAACCTCAAAACGTCATTTGGTCTTCGAAGTGTGAGATCATTGGGCTTGAGGAAAGTATTCAAACTCAGTTCCAATTCAACATTCATTATAGCTAGGTCTGCCCAATCAAGGCTACATATTCCTACCTGCGGTCTCCTCCTCTAAACCCTACAAAAATATTTTTAGAAACATTTTCGAGTCGTGTGTGTGTGTGTGTGTGTGTGTGTGTGAACAGCATAAATCAAAAAACGAAATGTCGCTTAAATACAAAACTAACTCAATTTTCAGTATCTTCCAAGGAAGCCTCACAAAGGTTTTTCAAGAAAATCTCCAACTTTAAATTACTTTTTATATTGTAAATATTTAAAAATGTGTGTGTATCTTAAAACAATTAGATGTTTTTATGACTAATGAAATGCTTATCTTGAATTTTCTTGGAAAAACCTTTGATATCCTCTTCATTCTGAATTCTTTTGTATAACTGTTAAACCGCAAGGGATTTAATCTTACTACACAAAAATATAGATATCTGTAAAGCATACAATACCGTTTGTTGTCCAATTTTTATGAGTTGTTCCTATTCCTCAAATGGAGAGTTACTTTTTCTCTCACTCATCTCTCCGTCACTCTCTCTTCTGGTCATGAAAATAAAACAACACAATGACAGACTTTTTTTAGTTTATTGTATTGTTTTTATATGTAAAATGAAATGTGTAATGGAGGCTTATCTATATAAATAAGAGATATAACAGTGCGGTTTTGTTAGAAGATTAAGTAAACTTATATGAAGTTAAACATAAGATTGTTTAGTTTAAGTTATAATAGTAACTAACAATAGTAATATATTTAATAATTTTTCTGAAATACATCAGTAAATTGTTCTTGTATAACTATTTTGTTTTGCGGCAAATTTACCTATCTATTATACCAATAAAGAGTCTAAAAGAGTAGTCATTAAGAGTTTTTGTCTAATAGTACATCATTTTGCAGTGGATAATCCAAGAAAAATATTGAGAACACTCTTCTTTTTGAAAAAATATAAAACTATTATTTGTTATAATCAAGAGTTTGCAGAATTGAAAGAAATTGATACCATTTTATAGGGTAACTTCTCTTCAATCCTGTTTTAAGTGTAAGTTATTTGAAGCAGATTGCTAACTCCACAACGTCAAACCCATCCCAGTAATGGCTGAGGAGGTATGTCTTATAACATCCGATATGAGTGTGTTTTATGACACGCGAGCAATAAAGCAATGTGTAGTCAAGGGAATTTCACGGTAGAATATTGCATAGTCGTTTACGTAACAAGTGTATAATCCTTTATAGAGCGAATATATCGCACATGAGTGGTTGTTGACAATTTTCTTGCACAAACAACTTTTAATACCAGCTTTATCAAGCGTAATATCATTGTTCGCAAGAGAGTTTTATAGTTATGTTAACGCCCCTTATCACTGCAGCACCACAGGCCATGGGTATTTATGCTCAGACTTAGGAATTTCCAAGCATTAAATCCGGGATGCTTGACGCTGTGACGTCATAACATTTGTTCTAGGGTTGTTCAGACTAACTTCTTGGAATACGTGAAGTACGGAATGCTATATGCTGATTCATTGGATTACTATGTGAAATTATTAAAATAATGCTGACTATAACTTATTGTAACAAAACTGCTGTTTATTACGCAAATATGTTTATTTATAATTGTTTTTATCCTTTGCATCACAACAATTCTCCAGTACAGTTGACAGCATCCTGGCACAATTTTTCGAATGTAAAAATTCTAAACGCGGCTTCCTTCATGAAGGGAAGTAAATCCGTTGGTTCTTTGTAATGTTTATTTGTACTAAGAGTACCCCATATCATGAAATAAAATATTCTAGTCTCAATTTACCACTTTTACGTCCGGGTCGTGATTTCGTTATATAGTGACATACATATGTGGGCGACTAATTGAGGCGTCATTACCATGTGCGCATAGTGGCAAACTCGCGAACTACAGATTCCCAGATCAAGAAACCACTGTGAAGGTGTCCCAATATATGCCGATGACTTGATGGAACTTCAGTTGAATATAGTCATCTTAACCAGGATTCTTGATGTGGGGCGATGATTATTTGCGGAGTTTTCGCAACTAATTGTAAATCAATTTTTATTGTTCTTGTGATAGCTACTTACTTTTCCCTTATACAGGATGTTTCAAAACGACACCAAACGAAGATATGGACCTTGTTGGTCATACTGTACGTGATACGTGAATATAATTTTCAGCTCTAAATTCGGCACACACAAAAACTGCCATAAAATGACCATGGATTAGGTAGCCGTACATCACCAAATGGCACATGCCTGGCCCACTCAAAGAGAGATGCCGATTGGTGGCGAAGGTCCCAATCGCGTGGTGTAGGGGTGGTTTGATAGACACGCCGGCGCGGCACAGGTCACCTTAGTAATGGAAAACGGAGCATGTGGGTTTTGTTATGTGTTTCGTATAACACGTTCTGAGGTTGTTTTCGTGGCCTATGATAACCGTTGCTCCTTCCTTGCCCAATCCCAAATGTATGCGATTTTTAAACACACACAAAACGTTTGAAAGTTGCGACATCAAGTCTTGGACAGGTCAAAGTCTAAGCTAATCGACTGCTATCTTCGTTTGGTGTCGTTTTGAAACAGCCTGTATATGTTTTAACTGATTGTTATACATGGAGAAAAATGAGTTCATACATGTACACCTTAAGCCATATATACCTAAAGAAGTGTAAGAATGTGAACACTCACTATAGTTATGAAAATTTTATCTTAAATAAATTAATACTTTACCTCATTGTTTGAACAATTTTTCTGGTTGCTATTTTAAACTATGGTTACAAAATGTCTCACCTGGAATCTTAGCCACAAAGTTGAGCATTTTAATTCTATTATTTATTATAAAATTGCTTATATTCTCTACTACATGTAATAAGTAGGGGAATTATTGCATTATACTAAAAAATTGGATGCCATCATTTCATTGGAAATATATGATTTAAGAACCCTTGGATCCGCCCCTTAATATTTTTCATGTGAAAAAGCATAACTCAAAACTGAAAATACGGACTAAACAAGAACTTGGTAATTATATTTAGTATCTTTTAAAGAAACGACATATAAATTTACAACAAAATTCTCCTACCATTAACTACCGTTACATAAGAGTGGTTTTCGAAATTTAAGATTTTCTTGAAAGTGGCTCTAACAATTTTGATTTAACCGGCAGATATTAAAATATTTTCACAATATATAAAAGGCACATATCCAGTTTTCTGGGAGTAATTGTGAAGTGCTCTTCATTCGGATGTAATCTTGTATAATTTTGTGTAACTAGTAAACGTTACGTGACGTATGTAAACGGATTACATAAAACAATTTATTTTAAATAGCATTTTGGTGACATGAATCATTTCCTAGACAACTATTATTAATGAGTCGATTTTCTCAATGATTTTTTCATTTACTTGTTTATCTGGGTTAGATGAAAAGGGTATGTTTAGCCAAGATAATGTCCTGTATTTAAATAATTGACTGTCGATATCCATTTGTATTAAACGAAACTGTAACCTAGTTATTTCCGTAAAGATTTATTTCGATTGATATTAAGTCTGTTTACTAGGTACAACAGCCCAATTTCAAGTCTTGACCTCCCTAATGGTTTTTTAATTAATGGAATTTCTAGTTTATGAATTCGCCACTATGCGCTCACGCACACCAGCGATCAACTCATTGACCATAGATAATGCTATTGAATGAAATCACGATAAAATTTATCCCAAGGATCTTAGGTGCAAATGAACAGTAAACTGGGGCAGAGGCTTTCCTTCCCGTCCGTGGAAGCCATGCGAAGAATTTTTACGTTCGAAAAAAATCAGCTGAACATTAAACTGGAGAGCAACATTAAAATGAAGTAAATAGAAAAATAGGACGTGCTCCATTCACATGACTTTCTCTACATCGCTGAAACAAATCATTGTTAAAAAGGATATTCTTATAAATACTTCATGCAATGTTTATCAAGATAAACATTAACGGAAGCTTCCTTGTAAGTAGAAGGAAAATAGAGGAATAAACTAGGCTAAAACAAATATCAAAACCTTTTAAAAGCTGGTTGCCATGTGGATGAAATCCGTTTCTATGCAGGGCCAGGAGTTTACAACTTTCAGTGTGAGAAAAGTTGAAGTAGTTTAAATCTGAAACAAATAACAAGGAATATCTCGGAAATGGTCATTTCCTCGAAAAAAAGTATACAACACAAATTGTGTCTTTTAACTTGATCTACATTTTTTGTGTAGCAAGTTTCTGTCTACCTGTTACGGTTCACCAGTTACGAAAAATTCTGCAAAGTTGGTTTAGAATAAAAAATTTTTAGAGGCTGTTCCTAGAAAAGTCAAGATATACATCTTATTTGCAATATAACTATTTTTAATATGCGCCATTTTAATCAAAATCGTTTTGGAAAAATAAAAAGCTTCAATTTTCTTTTCCATATTAGGGCGAGTTGGAGTGGGGGGCTTTATTTTAAAATCTTCGTGTCACATCGAAAGAATATAATGAACTTAAATATCAACTTTGGTATTTTACCGACTTTTCGTTTTAGAGCTATCGTGTTCACAGACACAGGGACACACACTCACAAACACACATACACACATACACTTGGAACTTTTTCTCTAAATTTTTTGTTTTTGTTTTGGAATCAGGGGACCCTAAAACTTGTATTTCCTGGAAAATCTCAGTATCGAATTTTTGAGTGGAGTACAATACCACCTTCTCTATACACTATGTACATAGTACGTGTAGAGATCATAAAAATATCGTTCTAAGAGTACTTCTATAACCTTTAATAATGTGAATGTACGTATCCAATTTTTACTCTCTAGCACGTACATACAATGTGCATAGTACGTAGAGAAAGTATCGTACTCCATCCAGAAATTCAATATCGAAATTTTACCAGAACAACTACATGTTTTGAGAATCCCCGAGTCCAAAAAAAGATTTTTTGAAATACTTCAGTGTGTGTGGTGTGTATCTGTGTCCCGGGATAGCAATAACGAAGTCGATTAAACTACAAAATTGGTATTAAGGTCAATATCTTTAAAGTGAGAGACAAAAATATTTTTATAAAAATCTCTGCACCCCAAATTAAAATTTCCATGGAAAAACGTTCGAAAAATTTAAGTATCTTTAAAATTACTCTAACGGTTTTGATTAAAATACCGATATTATAAATATTCATAGGAAAAATAAAATGGATATCCTGAAATTTCTGGGTATAGGCTCTGAAGTCCTCTTATTCTGATTGGCTTTTGTATAACTTGTAAGTAATAAGTAAAAATTTACTGCACAAAAAATGTATATCTCGACCTAAGGTAGATTTTTATTTGGAGCACATTGTTTCCAAGATATTCCTTATTATTGATTTCAATTTTAATATACTTTTATTTTTCTTAAACAGGATGCGGTCCGTGTTTATTTTGATTTACTCCTGAAGAGAACATCAGTGGCAATTGCAAAGCTACTTTTCAAAATTTCGACTCACCTTAGCCCAGTATATTCCCTTAATTTGCTTCTGCTTACAAATAACTAAGTTATAAGACCATTTCTACTAACATTTATATCTATTAGCATGGAGTAGGATAAAGAATAATCTTTTCTAAGAAGTTTGTTTGCGGAGAGAAAGTTATGTGAATGGAACAAAAAATAATTTTAAATTATTATTTCTGACATTGCTATACACGTGCATGTCTTACAAATAAAAGCTATCCGGCTATTAAACAAACAATAATTTAATTTATATCAGGACAAGTGACAAAATTTAATTTTAAACTTATACAAGATAAATCTTTCCATTGGACATGACATCATCGTCTGCCTGTATTACCAATCTAAAAGCACATTTATTTGGCTGAATAGTTTTATTGCGTGATTGTTACTAAGCAACTTTTATGGCCTGTTTGCTATGAAACCAATAAGTTATGAACAACTTTTACTTTCTCTAGCCTCATATGTACAATGTGTTTCACCCAAAAATTCGATGTCGAGATTTCACCGGAAATACATATTTTAGAACGCTCTGATCCTCCCCAAATTTTCAGAAATAGGTCCATGTGTATGTGAGTGTCTGTCTGTCTGTGTGTGTATGTGTGTGTGTATGGACAGCATATCTCAAAAAACGAAAAGTCGGTTAAATATCAAACTTGGTATTTAAGTTTGGTGACTTCCAAGGATGCAACACGAAGATTTTCAAGAAAATCCCCCACCCCTAACTACCCTTTACATGGAAATATTTTCAAAAATTTTGTTTTTCTTAAAAATGGCTCAAACGATTTTGATTAAAATACCACATATTAAAGCCATACCTATCACAAAGAGAAATTTCTATGTTTAATATTCTGGAAATAGCTTCTAAAGTCTTGTTTATTCTGGATGAATTTTGCTTAATTTATATTAACTAGTAAACCGTAAGAGAGACAAAAACTTACCTTACAAAAAAAATGTAGATCTTGTTAAAATACATAAGTTATATCATATACATTTTTGTTCTTGGAGCTTACCGTTTTCGAGATATTCCTTGTTATTAGTTTCAATTGTGAAGTACCTATACTTTTCTCAGACGGAAGTGTCCGTTTTTCTTTTGTTCTACTCCTGGCAAGCAAAGAAGCGATTTGCAATGACAATCGCATATCGACAGCTTTTAAAATATTTGACTATCAATTTAGCCTAGTGCATTCCCTTAGTTCCATTCTACCTATAAGGAACTAAGTAATAACATTCTGCTAATGTTTATCTCAATTAGCATGTTGTTGAAAGAAGAATTATCTTTTGTAAGTAGTTTGTTTGTAGAGTAGCTAGAGAAAGTCATGCGAGTATAACACAGCAGACTTTTTCATAGTAAGAACCTTCAATGTTAAGAGATAGAAGTCCATAACTAATGAAATATGAGTTAACAAATTAATCTACATTGTTTATATTGCTAAAAATTTCTCGGAAAGCTATTACTAGATACGATAATAACTCAAGTTCCAGTCATAAATTGGCAATCTAACATGAAAACGTTTTCTTTTTATGCAAAGTGTGTCAGAGAATACCTATGATAGGAAAGACAAAATTAACAGTGACTTTCCTCCACAGCAGAAAATTATTGGAATACATCACATTTCATTGGCCTTATTAGCGCTTAGTGGTTACCACTAATATGCGCTAATGCTGCGGTTGTTTGGGTACTCCATGCACAATAACCGAAGATGCCTGGAGATGAGTAACTATGAAAGAGAGGTAGCAATATTCCTGTTTGTAGGTTTAGTCATTAAAGAAGACTCGTTCGGCGCGTTAAAAAATATGGTATAAAACAAATATCAATATGATTAGACGACTTAGCCAAGTTTGCTGTTTCGGTATAGTATCATTCTTCTTTTTATTACCTCGATTGTAGTGTTCGCTGAAGGCTGGAGAGTACCAGCTTCGTATTTCCCCCCCCCCTTTTTCTTATCCTCTCTCATTTTCCCGTTTTTTTCGCAATGTCCCAACATCTCCTTTGATTTTCTATTACCGTTTTGCATTTTGCTTCACACACATATACACATTTACAAACACAGAAACACCCATACACAAGGCGGGACTCGAACACACTAACCCCTGCGTCACAAAGAACCAAAGCGAGACTCTTTAGCGACCGCGCTCAAGGGGGACCGGCATTTGGCGAGTGCAGGTATTCCCTCGTATTCCCCCCTGCGCTTCCACGGCTCTACAAATCACACATGCGGTCTAGGTGATATTGCCTCGTGTCTTAAAAGAGTTGCAAAACTCAAAGGGTTATTTCAAGTTAAAACCAGTAAGTGGGTAACTGACTGAGTGACCTTCGTTCACCCATCTTGCTTATCGCGGAGATGGTGAGGTGGGTTGCGGTCATTAAGCATGTATCTCTCGCTGGTTTCTTACTAGCCGGGTTTTATTTGAAATAACCCCGCTGGGTTCTACAAATCTTTTAACACATGACGGAATATCTGCACACGCCAAATAGGGACAGTTGGGCGACCTAGTATGATGATACCGTTCTAATAACAGAGAATTCTTTTTTCTCTACGCGTACTATGTATATAGTATAGAGATGAGGTATTGCATTCTACCCAAAATCTCGGTACCGAGATTTCACCGGAAATAGACATTTTAGGGTCCCCTGTATCCAAAAAAGTATTCTCAATAAAAGGTCTGCAGTGTGTGTGTGTATGCGTGTCTGTGAGCACAATAATTCAAAAACGAAAATGTGGTTAAATAGCAAACTTGGTATTTAAGTTTAATATCTTTCAAAGATGCGACACGCAGATTTTGAAAAAACTCCCACCCCAAAAAATTTAGAATATTTTTTCAGAAATGGCTCTAACGATTTTCATTAAAATTTCATATCTTTAGGATATTTACATGACAAATAAAATGCATATCTTCAATTTTCTGGAAATAGTCTCCGAAGGCGTGTTTATTCTGGATGAATTTTGCGGTCTTTTGCATAACTGGTAAATTGTAAGAGATACACAAAAAATGTAGAGCGTTAAAACACACAATTTATGTTATATACATCTTTATCGTGGAGTTGGCCGTTTTTGAGGTAGTTCTTGTTATTGTTTCAGCTTTAAAATACTTATATTCTTCTCATACGGAAATTTGTCAATCCTGTCCTTACAAACAAAGGTAAGTCAATCATATAGTATCCATATTTTACAAGTATTGACTATCGATTTAGCCTATTGTACTCCCTTATTTCCGTTCTACTTACAAGGCAGGAAGTAGTAAGACCATCTCTGCCAATTGTTTCTTGATTAACCTTAAGCAAATAAAAGAATAAGTTTTTTAACAATAATTGATTGCAGAGTTGAAGAGAGAGAGTCATATGAATGGAATACATATTTTCTATTCTATGTAACTTAATGCCCTTTAACGAGGTTGGTCATATCGGACGATGAAGTGATGCTCAAATGATCACGGGGTCCACGGACATTCGTCTTCTCAGAATAAGGGAAAACCCGAAAAAAAAAAAAAAAATTATCCTGGTAACTCGCCCTAAGCGAGATTCGGACTCGCGACCTTTTGAATGTGAGGCAGACACGTTACCACCACACTACCCAGGCGGGCGGAGGAATTTTGTTGACACTGGGTAAAACGATGGTTAAATTTCTTCTATTCAAAGCATACACATTTCCAAGAGTGAAATTAAACAAATCTGTAAATACGAGTGCTTATAATTAGGCAGATATTTAGTAAGTCGCAGTTTTAACACAGATAAAGCAATCCGCCTACTCTTTCGCATCCTTTCTGACATTAATGCAATCATAACTGTGTTGACGTGTTAGAAAGTAATCGCCTCTTACTACATACGTATATGCTGTGCTAGGAAGCTCGTAACGTTCGCCGTTCCGTATTTAGGTTGCGACAGATCGTCTTGCCGCATCAAAACAACTCATTGATAAAACGCAGGGAGGAGAGGTGGACAAACCTATTGTCAAATAAACAGTACTGCTTCCAGAGAACAAAAATGACTTATGAGTCATTCGTAAATGCAGATCATTATGTACAACATACTAAATGTTATATATGTAAGGCTGACTCTGACTGATTTCCTTCTTTACATGTGTACATTATAAAAACACCCAAACAACTATAACTCAGTCTGGCTGCAGCTAGCGGACCGACAGGTTGTTTGTCCGCTGTGTTGCCCGTAATCGAGCGGCGTTAAGGAGCGTCAAATAGATTGTTCTGTGTGAGTCTACAAGGAAAGAATTTCTACTGATGGAGGCAATACGCCGGAAAAATACGCGCAAATCTCATTTCGAGGAGCTGAACGTCGACCCAGCGCGATGGAAGTGCATGACTGGATTCACGACTACATGAAAATACCACCTGATCAGGTAGATACACTACAGTTTCATTCTAGAGAAAAATCAGTTTTTATAAAATTTATATCTGTAACACACTATGAAAGATATTTACTGCAATTTCAAGGGGCGGCAAAGTTTAGTTATGAAAATGGTGAAATACTAACGGTAAATATTGGGCCCGCTGACTGCCGCATTGTAAATGTCCGGGTTTTCAATTTAGTGCCTGAGATCACTCACACGTTTCTGGAACAGAAACTTTCACAATATGGGAAATTGCTAGAGGTTCAAGAAGAACAATGGAACGCAGGTTATAAGTACCCCGTCAAGCCTGGTGTTCGTTCTGTACGAATGGAATTAAAAAAGGAAATTCCATTTACAGTAGTAGTGCGTGGGTTTCCTGTTGGTGTGACCTATCTAGGACAACCGCAAACTTGCTATGTGTGTGGGGAAGCTTCTCATTTTCGCTCACACTGTCCATACAAAAAGTCTGTACTGCCTGTCTCTGTCTCGCGCAGGGCTGTGTTACTCAGCGATGTAGTGAGAGGTCAAGTTAGCGCTCGGGCCGAAGAGGAATGTAAACAAACAGTAGGTGCGTCAAATGGGCCCGCTACTGAAGCTAGTGAAACACAGCCTGTTTGTAACATCAAACCTACAGAGGAAGTCTACCCGAATACCAGCTGTATGCATGACGATGTGGCGGTGCAGGAGACTTCTGTGTCCGCACCGGTAGCTGTCAATACTCCCTCAGAAGTAGCAGAAATGGGTGTCTCATCCCCTACACTATCTTCTGTTGTTGTGGTGCCTAATAGTGGTGACCAGAACATGGTTGGCCCCTGCGATACACCAGACACTGTAATAACTGAACACAAGAAATGGAGTGAGATGGATTCCGACGAACCTGTGCCGGTTAGGAGAGAACGCCCGCTGTCTGTTAGTGAGGAGGAGGACACCGAAGAAACGGAGACTAACATCGCGTGGGAGACCGTGAGAGACCCTCGACTCAGGAAACACTTGCCTTCTCGGTCTGGAAGCCTACCGAAAAAGTTTCCACGGGTATCACGAACACATATTCATGCCGTTGAAAATGACTAGATACATCTTGGACGGTGACCTGCTCTGGTTTACTTCTGGCCTTGTCTTAATGGTTGTCTTACGTACCTTTGCCACTGTTAACATCAACTCCCTACGCTGCAGTGCCAAACAGGCTCTTTTACGTGATTTTGTGCGGACTCATGATTTAGATATAGTTTTCCTCCAAGAAGTTAACATAACCGACTTTGGCTTTATGGGTCCACAGTACAGTTGTGTGGTGAATGTTGGAGAAAATATGCGTGGTACTGCTATTTTGTACAGAGCAGGTTTGACGTTTGCCGAGATAGAGATGCATCCTAGTGGTCGTGTTATAATTGCTAGAATGGACAACATGCTGCTGCTTAACCTACACCTGCCTTCAGGGAGTGATAGGCGCCATGAGCGAGAAGAATTTATAACAAACATTCTACCCTATTATTTGAGATGGAATTATGCCCTGCTTTTAGTAGGTGGCGACTTCAATTGCGTGCTACATGCTAAGGATCAGCGTCCTGGTTATAACAAGTCTTTGGCATTGGATCAGCTGGTAACCGGGCTACGTCTTTGTGATGTTTGGGAACATGTGAACGCTACGTCTGTAGAATTTACTTACTGTCGAGCGAACTGTGCCTCAAGGATAGATCGTTTCTATTTAAGCGCTCAGTTCAACTCTCTGATTCACACAGTGCGAGTTTTACCTGTTGCCTTTACTGACCACCATGCTGTCAAACTGCAATTAATCGCTGAGAGTCGCATTCCGCTATATGGCAGAGGTTATTGGAAATTAAACGAAGCTTTATTACATGACAACATTATTGCTGCTGATTTTGCCAAGTTGTGGCAAAATCTTCAGGGTAAAGCTCGACGTTCCCCGCTGTCAGTGGTGGAGAAATGGCGACGTATATTTAAGCCTGGTATTACGAACTTCTTCAAGATCAAAGGTCGTGAGAGGGCAATTGAACGACGGCACACCTTCGACTTTTACCAAGAAGCATTAATGGGTCTTCTTTCTAGACAACAGAGTGGTCAAGACGTAACCCATCGCCTTCGAGCTGTGAAGCGGAAGCTCGTGGACATACAGCAACATTTTTTGGCGGGAACTATGACCCGTTCGCGAACTCATGACTCCGTCGTGGCACAGGAGAAAGCTTCATTGTTTCATACCATTAAGGAGAAGTGTGCTGGTAGTGGTCGTTACATCCATGCTCTTCTGACACCGGTAGGCACCAAGGTCACCTCTGTGCCTCAAATCCTACAGACTATCCATACATCTTATAGCACCATGTTTGACACCACTGACCAACGCAATGACGCCATGGAGGAGCTCTTCCAATATGTTGACACCGGTATAACTGTCGAGGAACAGCGTTCCTTGGAGCAGCGATATTCTGCCACCGAGATTCTGCAAACCATTAATTCCGCTAGCCTCCATTCCTGCCCAGGAGAAGATGGCCTGTCATATTCCTTCTACAAGACCTTTTGGAGTATAATCAAAGCAGAAGTTGTAGAGTTGGTAAATGCGATCCTTATTGGATCGAACTGTTGCCCTGGATTCGCAGATGGCATCGTCATCTTAATCCCAAAGAAAAGGTCTCCAATGAGTGTCTGGGACTATAGACCCATAACACTTTTAAACACCGACTACAAAATTGTGGTGAAAGTACTTGCATCCAGATTAAGGGTTATTCTACCTAAAATTATAACCTCCGGACAAACATGTGGCATCCCGGGCAGGACCATAATTGACAACCTTCTGGTCCTCCGAGATACAATTCTCCATTATGAACGGAATCCGTCGGAGGCTGCTGCGTTGGTCAGTCTGGATTTTGATAAAGCCTTTGATAGAGTTGGCCATGCTTATATGTTTAAAGTGCTTCAGAAATTCAAACCTCCACCGTTGCTAATATCTGCAATCAGAACCGTCTTCGAAGGTGCAAGTCAATGGATACTTCAGTAAGCCTATAAAGCTTACTAACTCTGTACGCCAGGGTTGTCCACTATCAATGATTCTCTTCTCCCTTTCTTTAGAACTCTTTCTTCGCTATCTTCAAGCTAAGTTGACTGGGACTGTCACTCCAGCTCGATTATTTTGTGCCAGAGCTTATGCTGATGACGTCACGCTGCTCATCCGTAGGCGCGAGGACTTACCCTTGGTACATACCGCCATCACACTTTATGAGAAAGCTTCTAATGCCAAAATGAACACCGCGAAGTCTCAACTGCTCCCTCTTGGATCGTGGCCGACTGATCACACATTGCTCGATATCCCGATACAATATAGTGGCAAGATTCTCGGCATCTTCTTCTCCAAGCCGTTTACATCGATGATTGCTCGCAACTGGGATCACAAAATAAATTTGATTAGGCTGAATACCACTGCACATCTTGGCCGAAACTTGAATCTTCTACAGAAAGTGTGGCACATCAATCAGTTTGTTTTGGCAAAATTATGGTATATGGCGCAGATAATACCAATGCCTGAAATACACGTCTCCCGAATTGAGCGACTTATTGGATACTATTTATGGAGAGCACAGCCCTTTCGTATAGCTAAAACCCAATTGTGGCGAAAACGTAACGAAGGCGGCTTAGGTTTAATTGCAGTGGGACCTAAGAGTAAAGCGCTTCTTGTTAAATCTATTATACTTGCCACTAGGGGATATGGAGAGGAACAAGAAATAGCATTTTGGGAACCCTTCAAGAATTCTCTTGGAACTCCAGTTCGGGCTGCTCCTGCGGGTTTTAAGAGAGCACTCCATGTTTTGGATGGCATTGATGTCGATGTCCTACCTCAGCAACCTAGAGGACTATCAACTGAGCTATACAAGCTTTTCCTACAGCGGCTGCTTGCACCAATTCATGTGGAGGATAGGATGCCCAACAGACCCTGGTGTCAGGTATGGCGGAACATCCATTTGCGCAACATATCTACGGAGTGGACTACATGCGCATATTTGGTCATCAATGATGCTGTGGCTACAGAGGATAAAAATTTCCGATACAACATGGTGAGGACCCCCACATGCAACATTTGCGGTGTGCGGGATACTCTACGCCATCGTTTTGTTACCTGCACAACAGCACGACAGATTTGGCACTGGGTTGTTTCGCAATTGCACCGTCTTGCTCCTTCGCAAAATCCCAACGATTATGCTCGCGCATTACTACAACTAGAGACTCGAAGTACTACCGACCGCTTCGCACAGGTGTGGCTCGCACTTGGCTTTCAGCATTATATGCTGTCTGAAACGCATCCCAGCGTCGACGGTTTACGCTGTCATCTTAGAGCAGCAAGAGAAGATCTGCAAAAACATAAGCGTCTTTCACGGCAGTCGGCAACAGCTTTTGCCTTGCTCATTCTATAGCGCTTACAACACCTTCTTATTTGTTACCATCTTCCTGCACATGTTTAATTTAAACGCACAGACAACATTGTTCATAACTATATATATAAAAAATTGTGAACTGATATACTGTATTTATAAGATAACTTATACCTTTTGTAATTAACAAAATGAATAAATAAACAAAAGTACCAGAAAAAAAAAACACGAATTATAATAGTTACTGATCGAATGTAAATGATATCCAAATAATACAATTAATTTCTTAAGCATCTTCAGACTCTTAGCAGGTAAAAATGAGAGCAGTAATTAAACTAAATCCATTCTCATCTGCAACAGTAATACTGAAAACTATATGTATTTCTGAAGCCTTTCAAATGAAAACCTCATTCTGTGTTCCGACAAACAAGATATGTAATGCGAAAAAGTTCGTTCCACTTCGCACGATGTATCAGTATCACCAAGCAAATAGCATTTGTTGAAATCTAAAAATGCAGCTTGTATGCGAACCCTGTATTCTTTTCATGTACACCTTTCATTTTCATCTTTATTTCGGATAGGATGGTCGTGGATTTGAACAGTTCTACATGCCGCATAGATTCAGTTCAGCTCCAAACTTATGGACTATAACAGTGTGATGGTTGAGGGTAGCTTTATGAACAAATTTGCAATCAATAATGCACTTCTGTGAAGCTGTGCTGTTACTAGATGTTTGAAAGTTTGTTTACTAGACCTGTCATCGGTTTCTGAATAAGCACATTCATAAGTGCACTTACTACGGTTGTAAAACAAATTAATTTTGCTACACCTTTGCTTGAACAGAACAAAGATGTTATTCAAAAAACTTCCTTCCTACCGACATGGTTCTGTGATAGCTGTTTTGCAGTAATGGGTTGCACTCTACGTTGACCTTTGCTCACGCAAATAACGCCACATGAAACTGCCAATCCTGACCTTCTTATGCATAAGAAAATTGGTATGAACTTCCTAGCTCTGCGTATATGTAAAGTATTATAATACACGTTTCTCTCTTTAATGCTAATAGCCGAATAGATAATTTTTCGTATGTCATTAATCTACACCATGTTGTTAAAGTGTTTCGCCTTATTAATTGTTAAATTTAATTGAATTTCCCGCTATCACTACAAACATACATCTGTGTACATTTTGAAAGAAGGTAGGTTTCTCCACTTACATCATTCTAACAAAGTCACAAAGTCATCGCTGACCTTTGTTCAAAGCGCAGAATTAAAGAGAAAGTGCATATAATCAGCTAATCGTACATAGTTTGTTATTCTGTCTTTCTTTTTTTGCGAATGTGAAAGTACATAAAAAGTCTTTATTGTTTGCTGCTACAGGCGCTGTATTATTTTTTGTGTCTTTAATGTTTGTAATTGAAATATGTATATTTCCTTTTTATGAAGAGGTGTAGGTTATTTTCTATTTCTTGAAATTAAATTGTAAACAGGCTACCACCCTCTTACTCTAGTTTTAAAGGAGTTTAAAGAAATTTTACATTGTAAAATATATTTCTTGAGAGCTTATTTTTATCTCTATAATTTTTTGTTAAAGGCATTTTATCTCCTATTGCTTTTTCTACCACTTATATAAAACATACCACAGTATTTGTTTTTCTACACTAGTTTTTTCGTCTCTTTAACTAAGTGGAATTGCGATGGATCTGCTTGAAGATACCTTGTGTCTTGATGTACGACAGAAAATTAGCCATCTAGGTCTCATTTCTGTACAATTCCATTTAGGTTCGTCACGCGTCCAGATGCCTTAGTGCTAGGGAACTGTACCCCTGTTTCGTGAGGCAGATGGCAGCTTCCACCTGTTCTATACAGGGCGCTAATGAACTATACCAAAATATTTTCACAGAATATGTAATTTAAAATAGGAGACTTATGGCCTGTTTATGAAATTTCCAAGTAACGGCTATAAGTTTCTGAAGTACCAGTACACCACGTATCGCGGCACATCGTCTGGAATGAAAAAAAAAAATCATAAAAAACATTTACACTGTGACTGGTATCAAAATCATGACCTTTAGGATATCAGTTTTCCGTGTTACACATTAAGCCACCAGAGCAGTTGAAAAACGCCTCCAGAGTAGGCTACATAACTCAGGAACGTATGCTCAGTGTCGCACTGCCAAGTGATTAGTTCGAGATTTTACAGATTTTTGCGACATTAAATCTTGAGAACGAGCTGCTAAAAATCGATATTTCTATACTTGGGCAGCAGTTTTAAAGACATTCTAAGCAATTTATGCGTCATGTTTATCCGGGGACCATGCATGTGCACAATCCCTCAAATTATTTCGGTGTAGTTCATGAACACCTGTATATTTGTGAACAATGTATTATATAAGGAGATTTATTCCAATTTTATTTATCTTTGTTACTCCTTTTGTTTTTCTTTCATACCGTTATGAACTGTATTGTATTATTTTTTTGTTTTTTATTTATTAAAAGTATGTTGTATTATTATTATCGTCTAAATGACAGTCCATCATGTAGAGAGAGCTAAACGATCTTTCTTTTCTGGATAAAAGTAAACATGATATACGCATAAAAGTGAAATGTGCCACCGATATAAATCATAGAAAATATATAACTTTAAGTGGTATTGAATAGAGAAATTCTTATGCGCGTATTATGTCTGATATATCTGAAATAGTTAAGCTTGGAGTTTTAAAAACGTTTACAGCATCTTCACTAATTTTTAGCGTCTCGTCGAGAAGCCATGGCCCAAGAACTTCGGCACATAACAGTCTATATAAATCAGCCATGTTAGTTGCTTTATAAGAAACTTTTTCAACCTAGGTTACATGAATCAGTTTACCTGTTTAGTTAGAATATCGCTGAATACAAATATGGGTGGTAGAATATCAAAACTAGATTATCACATCTAGTTCATTTTCGTAAATCCATTGCAACATTTTTTGCATCTACTTCTCTGACTGCCAACTAAGTTTGGAATTTGAAGCGTCGCTTGATTTCTGGCGAGTGTAATTTCATGTTTCTCAAATAAGAAGATATTAAGTAGGCGGTATTTACATTTCTGTCGTTCTCTTGTGGGTTCATAAACGCATAATTTAAACTAGTAGGGCGAGAGCTTACATCTCTCTTGTACGGACATGATATTCGTATTCCAGCATCAAGCAAAAAGTGTAATAATGGCGTGTAGCAGTACAAGACACGTCCTCTTATTGGTTTCTGAGAAGCAGCACTAAAGTATTTTTTCTTTTTAAATAATCCTGCATAAGGAAGGGTTTTGTATAGTTGTAATACAATAATTATGAACTCATTAACTTAGTCAGCGTGAAGTAATTCAATAATAATAATAATAATAATAATAATAATGATCATGGTGATGGTATTGTCGAGTAACTTTAAGCTCCATGGATCCCGAGATCATTTGAGCATCATTTCACTAATTTCATTGATTGTCCGATATGACCAACTAGGTTAAAGGAGCTTAAGCTCAGTCGCCCTCCGTGCTGACTTCATATATCCAAGGTCGCGGGTTCAAACCCGGTGGAGGGCAATAGATTTTTTCGGGTGTAATAATCCTTAGCATTGTTTCCTTCGGAAGGGAAGTAAAGCCGTTGGTCCCGTGTCGTAGGTTTACGGCACGTAAAAGAACCTGAAGTCTGATATTGAGGCCTCTGCGCAAAATTAAGCGGTCTTTCACACCCAAATTAGAATGGTACGCTGAGAACCTCAAGTAGTTAAAGAGCGTCCATAAATAATACGCAATTTTATTTGACGTTAAGCCACATAAAAATGATAATGGTAATGATGATGGTAATGAATAATAATAATAATAATAATAATATCATCAACATATCATCATATATTAGACCATTACATCTTCAACAAGATTGATTTGACTATATTTTCGTTATCGGCTTAAGTTTATAGTTCTAGGTGCTTTATATTTTACTGGAAATATTTGTGCGATTTGGATAAGTCCATAATTAATTTTTTCTATTTAATTTTGGAATTATTTCTGATTCCTGAATGTCGTTCTAAGTTATATGAATAAATAAATGGAACCAATGGTGATATGAACCTTTAGTTAACATTGTTACAAATACAAATAACAAAATATATACACGACATTGTAGGGATGTCCCTCATTTTAAGAGACACTAGGACTTAAGTTTCTAACTTCTTTTAATTTTAAGGCTATTTACTTGAAATTTGCACAATTAATGCGAACAAATAAATGATACTGCAAAAATTTAAACCTATAAATCAAATAGTTTTTCAGATAACAAAATTATATGTTTTTAATTATCGACAAAATGCAACTTTTTTAAAACGCCATTGTGCATCAACATTTAATAGAGAAGTATGATTGTGAAATTTTGCGATACTTTAGTAGAGTGTAAATATATACAAGGGTTTGCCTTAAGTTGATGTTATTAGTTGGAGAGAAACACATATTTTGTTTTTATGAAGTTGTTGGTATTATAGAATTTCTTATTTTTTCAGTATAAATTAATTATTTTTGAGACGATGAATAAATCAAACATAAAATATGTTTTTTCTTTAAAAGCATACTGTGCAAGTTTTCTTAGAAACCAGAGCATAACTGAAATACGAGGAATAAATTTCATAGGAAAAATTATAAAGGCGAGAAAAAGGTACATACAGATATGAGAAGTAGGCTTTAAAGGCTTTGGACATATTGTTGGGTTACTAACAATTTGAATCGTGAAAATATTTGGCAAAAAAAAAAATCAGCCTGCCATAGAAACAAAGGAGAAATTGCCTACCGCTAAGGCTTATGTGCACACGTGATGAATGAGCCTAAAAGGCTAACTATACATTACATACCGATCCACCGAGGTATCTCCTTAGGGAGCTATGGGGAAAATAACCACATTGTTAAAACGACATAAAGTAAACAGAGAACAAAAACTAAGCAGTTTTATTTCACTCATCAAATCCTCTTTGTAACGAATACAGTTGCGTATTCAGTAGTACAAGCGTGTAATATATTAAAAGCAAAAAACTAAGACATTCAAAATAATAATTATATATTAGTATTAACATTTAAAAATTTAGTATCATCATCAGAGTTCTCAAATATAATTCGTCTCCTACTTTGAAGTCCAGATTTATATAAAGCGAACATCGTGCTGAAATTAACTTATGTGCACCTCTGTGCAATTTTACGCTACCCATTTACCTACACTTAATGCGATAAGCTTCTTTAGTCCTCTTTTAGGATCGTATAATTTGTTTGGATCCCTTCCGTGGGCATATATAACACAATTTAAGTTATATGGCTGAATTTCAAATGCTGGCAACACTTAAATCTCTTCTCTTCATGCACGTTGAACATGGTTTTTCCTCCATACAAGCCTTCAAGCGTGACCTATTTCTTCATTGGAGGAGAGGAGAATGACTAAGATAAAACACAAACACGGAAATATACAACAGGAAACATCCATGCCCAAACAGGAGTTCGAATGCGCCGCCTTTTCGCAGCAGAACATCAACATACGACCACCGCTATCGCGTCAACGACACCTCAGAATTGGAAACACAATTATATTGCTTGCTAAGTAAAGTATAGGACAAATGACGCGGTTAACTCCTTTGTTCTTCCTCTAGCGTTTATAAAATTCTAATAGCTGGTACGTTATATAAGTTTGCACGATAAACCCATTTTGACATGATTTTCAAAATACAGAAGATATTTCGTCTACATTTGTGATACTGTAAGCAAATTGTGTTAGAAATGCTGCATGTGAGTCGTGCGTATAGATGACTATTATGTACCTAAGAATGAGCTCTTGTAGAAATGCGATATCTTGGACAGGGTCTTTGTCATTTCTATTGGTTCTCCAGCGAGTGCGTTTCTGTTGGAGAGCATGTTTTGTCTCACATGAGGTTTCCACTTTTTGTTGGGAGTTAAAGTGATATTACCTTCACTAATTAAACGTAATACTGAAAAAAGCTTACGTTTTCCTTACTCTACCTAAGTCCTGAAGTTATTGGACACGGTATTCACCAGTGCTCGATCCTAAACTTGTCAGAAGTGCGATGCATTTTAACACATCACAGTATTTTAATTATAATATTGTGCTTTTGCGCATTGTAAGGGAAAATCTTGTAACTTGAATATTATTCCAGTTTTTCGTCTTTTGTTACTCTGTCGTTTTCTCAGGGGAATGGATGGTTTCTTGCTATTCTTTTTTGTTTTTCTCCGTGCGACCTTGTTTCACTCTCAAAAGAATTCGTACTTCGCATGGCATTGATATTTACTTTGATCTTCAAATAAAGGGCATAGATCATTCTAAGCCATCTGCTGTACCCGCTATTTTGCATCTGTACAGAGCTGCAAAGCGTAGTAAAAATAACAGCTGAAAGCTTTAAAACAGCTGATTTAAAACATATTCGTGAAAATGAATTGTTAGTATTAAAAAACTACTTTTCGTATAGTTTTATCTCAATTTTCTTGGAATAGTCTCTGAAGTTTCTCCTTATTCTGTCTGAGTATTGCAGAATTTTGTATAATGGCTAAACTGTAAGAGATAGGCCAAAACTTTTGCACAAAAAATGTAGAGTTCGTTTAAACACATAATTTATCTTATATTCGTTTTCGAGATATTCATTATTATTAGTTTCAATGTTAAACTAATTAACTATTCTCAAGTGGGCCCATGCAAAGCGAATCAAAACTCACTGTTTCACATAGCGACCAGGTTTTAAAGGATTTGATTATCGCTAATGTAACCCCTTATTTTCCGTCTACTTTCAAGAAAGCAAGTAATAAAACTTTTCTGTTTATATTTATCTAGATAAGTGTCTTGTTGAACATGACGCAGATAAAAGAATAATGTTTTATAGCAAACATCGGTTTGAGGAACAGCTAGGGAAATCTAGGTGAATGCAATACGTTAGATTTTTATTTTTTATTTAAGAATTAAAGACGCCAGTTTCTGGAATAAGAAATAAAATAGACAAAAGTTGCTAGTATTCTGGAATTCCTATAAAATACTCAGAAACAAATAATATGTCAAAGAATTTCGATTTTAGTACCCGAATAAGAGTGAGCCAAGATAATGTTTAAGTAACATGTACTTAAATGTATACGTATACATAATGTTTTAAGTAACATATACTTAAATGTGAAAATACTTGCATATCATCTATATTCATCACTGCAACAATAAGAAGTGATTGATTTTATTGATTATAATTAGACATTGTAGCAAACGATACTACATTGCACCAAGAAAGATAAGATTTGTGTTAATGCCGTAAATTCACTCGTAGTAACTTATATAACAAGTGAATAATCTTGATGATTATGGCACTAATAACGTTTGTTGCACGAACTATAGTGAAAGAGACGATTCTTTCAGATAGATGCTTTATTTTACTGCTTAGGGCATGGCTTGGTAGCAGCGCTATCAGTGTAATAATACAATGTACAATATAATTAAAATACATAAAAATCATGGGTAATATAATACCCTGCCAGAATGACAATACATTACAGTATACTACCAAAAGAAGGATATCTACAATAATAATAATAATAATATAATAATAATAATAATAATGCAATATTAGTGTCTGTTATTAAATTTACGGCTACAACATCTTATGCAATTTTAGTGTTATATACTAAGAAAAAAATCGTAAAATATGTCCATAAGTTGACATAAATAACAGCGTATATGTTCGTAAATGAAATATTAGCGCCTCTGCTTGCATTTAATCTGGTGTGTAAAAGCGACAAGCAAGACAATCATTGAAGGCACTCGTGTGTATGAGAAAACTGATCAGGTGTTACGGACTGTGAAGTATTAAGAACTATTATCAGTAAAGCATGATAAGTATTTATACAGGCTGTTAATGAACTACACTGAAATAATTTGCGAGATTGTGCACGTGACTGATATAAGTAATTTGAGATCGGCGATGCATGGTCTCCGGATAAACATAACGCAGCTACATAGCGTTCAATGTGTGGGTATCAGGTGCTGATAAGTTGGTGTTAAAGCAAAGCAGGTTGAAAAAATGGCTTAGAATGTCTTTAAAGCTGCTGCCTGAGTATAGAATTACCGATTTTTAGCATATCATTACTAACATTCTCAAAATTTAATGTCGCAAAAATCTGTAAAATCTCGAACTAACCATTTGACAGTGCGACATTGAGCATTCATTAACTAGTTCTTGAGTTATATAGCCTACTCTGGAGGCGTTTATTTCAACTGCTCCAGTGGCCTAATGCGTAACGCGGGAAGCTGCTATCCCAAAGGTCATGAGCTCGATTCGTATCATAGAGTAAATGTTTTATTATTACTTTTTTTTTTCATTCCAGACGAAGAGCTGGTACTTCAGAAACGTATAGACTTTACTTCTAAATTTCAATAAACAGGCCATAAGTCTCCTACATCAAATTACTTACTTAAGTAATCTACATATTCTCTGAAAGTATTTCGGTATAGTTCATCAACACCTCTGTATAAATACTGCTTATAACTATTTTATATTTTGTAATATACAGAGATTTTTTGTATCTTGTTGCTCTTCTTTCTATAAGCCTCAGCATCTTGGAATACGATATTGTGTAATTGCTATAGGAAATACGCCATTGCTCTGCTTGATATCGTGATATAATGTGCCATTGTGAAAGTTTTTATTAGTGTAACAGTATGTTTATAATGGTAGTTACATAAACGTTTTAAAACCACCTGCATTCTCTTTTATTACCATCTAAGGAGACTACAGGTAAAAAACTGTACCAGACTTGCACTAATCTCAGCACTTAGCGTGGGTGTTCAAGCCTGGATATATTCCGAGGGTCAGTCAGTGACTAATGCCTTCTATTTTTTTCTCTCTGAATTTGCAAGAAAATTAAACATTGATTACACAGAATGAAAGACACAACATTGAGGATTAAATTGTCTCTTTTCAATTTAATTCCCATCCTTTACCAAAGTTTTAGTTCACCTTTTAAAAAGGACATGTGTTCCTGTGTGGTGAAATGCTCAGTCTTGCTTCCGAAGTCATTAACGAATAGATTTTTTCACGGCTCCTGTATCTGGAAAGTGAATCCTGCAATGAGCTTCCTTATTCCTCCAAATTGAAGCACTGCAAATGTTTCCGAGGCTATTGTTTTTCATGTCTCCTCATTCTGCTCGGTTAATATTCGTGGCAACAACTGTGAACGCTTTTTTGAGTACCACAGTTCTTGAATAATTGTCATTACACTGACTTTACAGAGCGACATACTGCAGCACAATCCATCCGTTGCTGGTCAGCTTGAATGATCCCATCTACTCGCTCAATGTTGTGGAGAGTCACTGCAGTCACGGGTCTTCCGCTCTGCTGTTCATCAGCCAACATGTTGACCCTTCAGCTTCATTACACGATGAAGCCATCTTCTAACCTGCTGACATCCACTGTTGCATCACTACACATCTTTGTGAGCCTTTCATGAATGCAAATGGGCGTTTTACCCTCTAAATTCAAGAATTCAATGTCAGAATGCTGTCTAATACGATCATCAATGTCAGCCATTTTGCAACAGGAAGCAGTGCTGCCACTGGTAGGCATATAAAGTTGTTATTGTAGTGGAGTGGAGAAGAAAGTTTGAGGAATTGTGCAAAACTTAAATTGTTCACATAACTAACCTAGTTCAGGAGAAAAAAAAAAAATACTCAATGACTGACCCTCATAAGAACCTCTGTGACCTGTCTGCCAGTGGTGCTGCCGCAATAGATTAATGGTGAGCACTATCGAGTATTTTCGACTATTGAATACAATATCTATGATAATCGAATGGTATTATCGAATGGTAAAGTAGTTTTCTTCATTCGGTTTAAAAAGTCGTTTACTCAGGCTAAATGCTAACGAATGAAGTAATGTTTTTCATTTGGATTTAAAATTGCCTTATAATAGGCGAAGTAATCCAAATACGGCTTTAGTGCACATTTAAATATTAAAATACCAAAATGTTTAAAATATTCTCTAATAATTAGAGGAACATTAATTCCATAACTATCATGTGGTGAAATTATTCCAATTTTCAATCAGACTAGCACATAGAACTCTATATACTTTTATTAAGAATACATAAAGAAATATATTCTACGTTTTAAGTTTATCATTTTGTGGTGGAACAAGCGGCATCTGGGCGGGTTTACTTCGGATCCTCCGAATTCTCCCATCACTCATTCCACAAATTGCTCCACCATCACCTTTCCTGCCATCCATTTCACTTACATTTCATATCATCCACTTCTTCACGTTCATACCTGGCCGACCACTCATTCCAGTTTCTCCATTCTACGGTTTCGTGCCGTTGGCTCCCCGCATCCGCTTGTAAGTCCTAGGGGACTGTCAGCTCTAAAAATACAGGGAGGGTAATGAAACGAAACGAAGTGTATCTATCCAGAATTAATGTTCGGTTATGGTTCAGTAGCCATTTGAGCTTAGACTGTAGGGGTAGGTTATATCACAATTATTATTTCGTATACATTTTATTTGAGGTTAAAATGAATAAGCCAAAGTGTATTCCCTATGGGGGAAGTCTTGATTATGTTCTTATTCTGTATTTTCGGTGTTTGGTCCTAAATTCAGGTAAATTAAATTTAAGATTAAATTGAATGTAAGGCATAGCTAACAATCCAACATCTTGTGCCAAACCCAAACAGTTGAGGAACTACAACAGTTTTCAAGGCTATTTAGGACATATAAATGAGCAACATAATCACAACTTAACTTCAAAAAGAGGTTGCGTTTCTTATCTTTGGAATTGAAGCTTTTTGAGTTTTATTGACAAGCTCTACATCAATCGCCACCTAATCTCAATATTTAGTGAACCTTCTGCCACAAAATGGCGCTTATCCGGCAATACTGCCAATATTAATGATACATTTAGAACAAACTGTATGCCCTAGTAAGCTAATATTGCATATTTAATTTCTTGTCTGAAATTGGGTACTAGCATCTTTAATGTGCTTACATTATAAGTAATTTTATTTATTTATTTCTGTGTTAAGCCTCCTCGTATGTACGGCTTGTACCCTCCCAAGATTTACAAGCCAGCGCCTGGAGTGATCAACCCGTTGCTTGGTAGGAAAGGGAGGAAGTGGATGATTTTAAATTTCGGTGAAATGAATGGCAGGAACGATTATTATGCAGCAATTGGCACAATGAATGGCGGAGAACCCGGAGAAAAGCCGGCTAAACGAACTCGGGCCTCCGAGCATTATGTTATAATGCTAAAAATTGTTAAATCAGAATAACAGGCATCATATACTTTATACTCTCTTGAACGTGGTTTGCGTTATTACTATATTGAAAGTGAATTTAAAAGTAATCGGGGACTATGTATAGTAACTAACCAACAAAATTGTTACAACGGCAGCATCAAAAGATATTTTTAAAACTGAATGAAAAACTGAATACTTTAGCAACAATCGAGTAAACCGATAGATCCGGGACTATCGAATAATTCGATAGTTGCCATTGGATAGTTGTCATATAATGCTGGCACATTATATTTCGCAATGAACGACGTATCCCCTCTCGATTACAATATCCGAATGAAGACGAAATAAAATCGAGGCGGTGTCCATGTAGTAGGTGTTGCCAGATACCTGAACTACCATCAGCTATTACAGATAAACCTACAGTTCAAATCTTGACATTTTGGTCGTGACATCAGCTTCTGCAAGGAAACGTCGAGCGACAGGTTTATGTCGCTCGAGGATATTCGTTTACTAGATATAGTTGCAACTTCAACTTTTGAAATCAAAATCGTCAGGGAAGATTGACGCATTCCTCAGGAGCCAATATTTAAGCTTTGAGATTATGGACATAATAGAATAAAATGTCTGAGAGCGGATCATCGAGTCATGCTGAAGACAACAGAAACTGATTTACTTTTTTACTTTCTCTACACTATGTGCATAGTGTATAGAGAAAAATTCGATACCGAGATTTCACCGAAAATATATGTTTTGGATCCCCCTGAATCCAAAAAAAGTATTTTTTGGAGAAAGGTCCGTGTGTGTGTGTCTTTGGACAGCATAGTTAAAAAACGAAAAGACGCTTGAATACCAAACTTGGTATTTAAGTTTGATATCTTCCAAGGATGTGACATGAAGATTTTCAAGAAAATCCCCCCAAGTACCCTTTACATGGAACTTTTTTCGAAAATTTTCAATTTCTTAAAAATGGTTCTAACGAATTTGATTAAAACATCGTATATTAAAGATATTTACTTGAGAAATAAAAGGTATATCTTGAATTTTCTGGGAATAGCCTCTGAGGACTACTTTATTCTGGATCAATGTTACGGAATTTTGCATAACTGCTAAACCGTAAGAGATGGACAAAAACTTACCACACAAAAAATGTAGGGCACATTAAAACACACAATTTGTATTATATATATATTTTTTTTTTCGTGGAGTTGATCTTTTTTTACATATTCCTTGTTTTTGGTTTCAGCTTTGAAAAACTTGTACCTTTCTCATACAGGAATTTGTTAATTCCTGTTCATACAAACAAAGGAACTTCAGTCACATAGGAACCAGCTTTTGACAATCACTTTAATCTACGATACAACCTTATTTCGCTTCTTCTTACAGGGAAACAGGTAATAAGACAGTTTCTGCTATTTTTTTTTTCTCGATTAGCAAATAGTAAGCAGGACATATGCTTTTAACAATAAATTGTTACAGAGATTAGAGAAAGTTCAAGCGAATGGAACACATCAGATTTTTATTCAATATAATTATTATGGCATTAAATTAAACTTTCTTGATTCTCGTCAATGAAGTTGTTTGTCTCGTATTAAAACCACACAAGTGTTGTTCGTCATTTATACTCACATTTTCACCATAGCACAGTACCTTATTTTCTGTACAAAAAGAAGCAAATGGCTTAATGGATATTAAAATCTAGTAGCGCAATTTAAAGCAGATTTCTTCCTTGATTTCTCACTTATATGCCATAATTAAAACATTAGTATGTTTTTTTCTCCAATTTCCCATTATTTGGTGTAATTTAGGTTCCAAAAACAGGTAAATTAGCAAGATATACATTCCTTTTATTGTTCCACTTTTACTCAGTCTTTAACTGCAATAGACATATGGTTTTTTTTCGTTTTTTTTTTCTTGGTTTTGTTTATTTTTTTTACCTTTGGGACATGTAGCCTATTGACAATGCTGTCAATTTATAAACTGAAATCTGGCATTGGCTTTTTTTAGGTTTTATCATTAGAACACACACACACACACTCACATACACACATTCACATTCTCGTTCACATTTCCAGACTCTTGGAAAGTAAAGCAATAAACTTAAATAAAAAAATATTCCCATCCAGCCAGGAATCAAATCTGTAACATGCCGCGCCCTGGCTGAGTAGTCAGACCGCTCGACTCTCACCTAGACGGACCGGGTGTGATCTTAAGCGTTCGTATGTGGAATTTGTGGTGGACAAGGCGGCGCAGGGGCGGGTTTTTCCCGGGTTTTCCGGTTTCCCCCACTATTGCATTACACCGATGCTCCATCTTCATTCCATGTATCATCAGTGTCATCGTCTGCGGTGCCATAGTACTAAACGGGATAGTCAAACATAAAAAATATCGCAACCACTTACACAGCAGACAGAAGCTTTACCGACTGAGCTAATACTCTTAATGGTAGTCTTGGCAGGAAAAGTTTGCTTACCAATATATGTGGAGTTATATTTGCACACAAGCCTTAAGTGAAAGCGTGACCTTTAGGAAAGCTGTCTTAATTTATAAAATACAGTCAGAATAGATGAAGTAAACCTCATTTAAATTTGGATTTAGGAATGCAAATTCTAAAGAGAAGGAGCTTGAAATGATAAGCAGGTTCACATTGGTTCTTAAACCATTGGTGTGCAATTCAAACTGTCTTGACGAGCCTAGGGGTACTGCATTGTCAGTCCAGCTCTAATAATCCATGCTTTTTTTCACTTATTAATAATTCCTGAAGCTAATAAATCAGTAGTGTTAAAAAGACGGGCATTAAGAGCATTACAAGGCATGAGGATGATCATAGAGAAGTATGAGTAATATACATACTGCCTGCTCGCACAAAAAAGAAGTAACATTCAAAAGGTTTCTACATATGTTTACTAATTCCGAGTCATAAGGTATAATAACTAGACAATTTACTTTAATATTTTGTATTTTCTTTTACATATGAATACATACACATAATATTTAACTACGTACCTATTGTGTATATATAACAACCACAATTTTGTGGTTGTGGTTGTTGTTTTTAAATAATACTTACTATTTTGTGTATCGCAAAAGCACGTCGGTCTGTGGATGTGGGATTGAGTAAGCTCGATTCATGCATATTGTTATTTCAATAAATACACTTAGTTATTCATTCCTACCTACTTAGCCACGACTGACCTGCCCTCGGGCCCTCGGGTCAACCTACGCGTAGGTAAATAGGTTTCCTGAATGCTGGGTAGGTTAAGAAAAACCTGACTTACATCAACTGCTGGAAGGAATGCAGATTTAAGGAGTGCAAAGCGAAACTGTCTCTCGTATGCTTGCCTGTAAACGTCTAACCATTACGTTGTGTGCACTTACCACTTTCTATTGCTTGTAATTGTTTGGCATAATTATGTGCTATACAGTGCTAATGAAATAATAACATTTCATCGCTTTGAAACTCTTCGGAAAGCTTTCATTAAGCATATTTCAACGTTATTTATACGTTATTTATTATAACGTTATTTATATGATGGTTAAATATATTTCCAAAAACGTTCAGCTTTTCAAATGCATATATACGCTTTAAGTATTATTATTACTAACAACAGTTGATACTTTATATTTGTTTACAACTGCTTAAAGTATTTACATGTACAAGGCATACAAATGACTTTAGATATTTGTTTAGCATTCATAACTATTTTTTCACATTTTTCGCATTGTACTTAGTCTTAAGACTTTGTTCTATGAGTTTATTAAAGTGACCGCATGGAAGGCCATTTTTTTATCTCTGACAGTGCAAACACATCCTTTGAAGCTGGTCGAAAACACGTGTTAATTTAGAAAATGTAAAATTTCGAAACATTTACAATAAAGTTAAAATATCAAACGATATCAGAAAGAATATAAAATGCACATTAATGTGCAAAGCATGAATAACACGGTGAAGAGTTGTAAAATTGTGGAAAATGTATTACAGACTGTGTTTTACTAACTAAAAAGTGTTAAAAAAGATATCATTCCTGCAACTTCAGTGTTTTCAAAATAGCATGCCATATATTAGGTTAGGAATAGATATTAATAGATAGTTTAGTTAGCATTGTTATATTGTACATCCCTATTTGCGTGTGAACAAGGCTCAGTTGTTTTATAGGCTGTTTCTGAGAGAAACTGAACGAATATAACAATTTTATAAGCATATTATTGAACTATTCCGAAGTTTGTTGTCGCAGCTTCGAAACACACTTTGGGCATGTTCATATACAACATTGAATATTATATTATTTTGAGATTAGGCAGCGCACAAAACTCTACTCAAACCAAAAAGGATGTTGTTTGCAAGCACGCGGCAAGAAAACAAACTGTTTCTCCATATTTGTTATTTGCAAATCTGTCCTAGCTTTCAGACAAAAGGACAGACGGCAATTACCTACTAAAGATTTTACGAATGGTTCGTGCAGTTTCTGAACGCGAAACACACAGTTGAATGTGAAACATGGGCTAACCAGTAGTAGTTGTGCTTATTACCGTAATCTTTTGCAGTTATCCTAACAATAAAATCTCGGCAAAGTACTGTAAATTGCAATAGGAACGTCAGTTAAAGTTACAAACATTTCATTTAGTATTGAAAGTTAAGGATAGAAAAATAAACTTATTTCACTGCAGAAGGAATTGTTTTTGTGTACCTAACTTTAGTTACAATTCTTTGGTAGTATTTCAATATGTATGTCTTTGTATCACTTTCTTGCCTCTTCTTCAAAAACACTACCTCTTAAAGATGGTTTTTGCGGCTTAGGTATTTTCCTTCATTCAGTATCGGTTTTTTTGTTTTTATGATAGTGTTGAACGCCAGTTTTACTACATATGGCACTGATGATGATACATGGAATGAAAATGAAATACGATGGCGGGGGAAGCCGGAGTGACCGCATGTTTTCTCCGGGTTCGCCGCCATCGCATTCCACCGGTGCTCCATCTTTATTCCATGTATAATCAGTATCATCACCTGCGGTGCCACAAATAGTAAAAGTGGGCGTTCAACACTATAAAAAAGTAATCTTTTAAATCCTGCAGGATATCTTAGCAACTGGTAAGTAGCGACTGAGGGGAAAGTTGGAGAAGATAAGAAAAAATCTGAAATGTGTTCCTTTCATATGACTTCCTCTATATCTCTCCAATAAATTATTGTTGAAAAGATTATGTTTCCATTTACTTCATACTAATCGAGAAAAAATCAGAAATAGTCCTATTACTTGCTTTGTTGTAAGTAGAAGCGAAGTAAGGGAGTACTATTGGTTAAAGTGATAGTCAAAAGTTGGTTGCCATGAGACTGAAGTTCCTTTGTTTATATGGACAGGAATTATTAAATTCATGGAGGAGAAAAGTATGTTTTTTTAAGCTGAAAACAAAAATAAGGAGTATCTCAAAAACGATCAACTCCACGATAAAATGTATATAAGATAAATTGTGTGTTTTAAGGTGTTCTACATTTTTTTTTGTAAGTTTTTGTCCATCACTTACGGTTTAGAAGTTATGCAAAATTTCGTAGAATAAAGTAGTCTTTAGAAGCTATTCACAGAAAATTCAAGATATACACTTTATTTGTCAGGTAAATATCTATAATATACGAACTTTTAATCAAAATCGTTACAAAATTTTCGAAAAAAGTTCCATGTAAAGGGTAGTTTGGGGTGGGGGGTTTCTCAAAATCTTCGTGTCGCATCCATGGAAGATACTAAACTTAAATACCAAGTTTGGTAATTTAAAAAAAATTAGTTTTTGAGTTATCGTGTTCACAGTTACACGGACACACACGGAGCTTTTTCTGAAAATGATTTTTTTTTTAATACAGGGGATCGTAAAACATATATTTCCGGTGAAATCTCGGTATCGAATTTTGGGTGGATGCAATACCTTCTCTGTACACTATATACATAGTACGTATAGAGAAAGTAATAACCCGGTGCCCTTCACACCGCGCCAGGAGGAATATCGGCGTGAACATACCTAGCAAGCAGACATAACCACGATTAGACTAATACTATATACCGTTAGTGTAAGTGCATAATGTTTTCTTATTTCTTACGTCACATTAAATATTGTTTTCTAGTTCATAATTGCTTAAACTTATCAGCTATTTTATTTGAATTTGTTTTAATAAAAATAAAACTACAAAGGTCTAATTTATTCTTTCCCTTACAATAAAAACTATTTATATAGAGTACATCATCGTAAAATGGGCAGTACAGCAGTACCGTTCTTTCTTAACTTTTTTCTTTCCTTTTACAAATGTGATGTATTGCACATTTGGTTTTAGTTACTCTCTATCTGTCTGAATACAAACTCTTTGGGTATAACACACATTTGTGAAAGACTGGATCTTGTCAGCCTATGTTTACTTAACTAAACCAAAAATATGCATTAAGCTTTTTGTATTGTCATAAATAATATTTTGTTATTGTCAATAGCAGTACCTGTAGTTTCGCTCACATTTATACTTTATTGCGGAGAATTTTCATTTTCAACCTTTCACTGCCCTTCTGTTCATCCTTTCGTGCTTTTGTTTCTTTCCGCAATTCAGTTCTTTCTTACACTATTACTGTCTCAGCAACGTTTTGTCGTATAATCTTTTAACTTGTTCTAGCGCAATACACATGTATATAGAGAAGATATTGTATTCCACCTAAAAATTTGATACCGAGATTTCACAGGAAATACATTTAAGGACCCTGAACCCAAAAAGAAAAGTTTTAGGAAAAGGTCAGTACGTATGTGTGTGAACAGCACAACCTAAAATAGCAAAGACGGTTAATTACCAAACTTGATATTTAAGTTTAGTTCCTTCCAAAGATGGATCACGAAGATTTTCAAGGAAAGTTCTGAGGTTAAAGTTCTTTGTGATTGTTAAAGATGGTTAAGAAATTTTGGGGGAGAAGAAATGTGTAGGAATATGTGAGAAATTGGAAAGAATAGGACGTGCAAGGGTACACAGGTGTATTTGTGTTAAAACGAATAGAAAACAATTACCCGAGTAAATCCATTATGGGTGAGATATTGGACGGTATTCCAAACTATTTAATAGAATATTAAAAGGTCAAAAGATGGAGAGAGGATGTATGGAACAAAGAATGGGATAATTTAAACAAAAAAATAATAGCAATTAAAATGTTGGCAATACCAAGGGGAAAAACAATTACAATGTTTGGAAAATTCTTAGGAAATGTAAGTGAGAAGTGCATAAGGATCCTAAAGAGGAAACAATAAATGAAGAAGTCCGCCTGGCTCGTGTGGAGATAGCGTGTCTGCCTCACATTCAACAGGTAGTGAGTTCGAATTCGCTTAGCGTAAGTTACCCGGATAAGTGTTTTTCGGGGTTTTTGCTTATCCTGAGATGACTAATGCTAAGTAACTTTAAGCTCATGGACCCCGAGATCATTTGAGCATCAGTTCAGCAATTTAATGATCAACCAGGTTAAAGGACGTTAAGCATACAAAATAAAGTAAATGGAGGAATACAGAAACTAAAGAGTACAATAGACTCACACCATACATACAACCTAGGGGTTAAAATAGATTCTAAAATAGTTATTCAAATGTAGGTTATACAGGGTCGTTAAATTATAAGCTAACCCCTGTCGGAGCCTCTCTCCACTGCGCGAGAGATCCGAGAGTCGGCGGAAAAGTGGTGCTAGGAAAGTGCCTAAAACACGTATCTGAAGATAAATTACGAAAATGTTCACCTACCACTCACACACGGGCAGCTGGATTTGCGAAAATATTCTCGCTCGCTCGTCTAAACCTAGCAGCAGGAATCCTTGTGATTTCTTGCATGATGTTATCACTAAGATTAGATTACACAGGGATTTCTGCTGCTGAGCTTAGGTGAATGAGCGAGAACATCTTTAACTTAAGAGTCTGACTGAAAAATTCTAGCTCTACCACTGAGCTACCGTAGCAACATGCGAGCCTAGCTTTGAATTTTTCAACTTGCATATTTCCCAGTAAATCACAAGGTGATCTCAAATTATTTTTGATGACCTCAATGGCGACTTACAATGTTGTAAGTACTTAGGATTCATAGTATTGAAATTATTTTTCAGTCTGACTCTACCTATCTAATTCCTGTTCTACACACGAATTGTGAAAAAACAATTAAATCATCTTATTTGGAAGCAGGTGGTCAATACTTTCAGCATTTATTTAAGGCTAGGACTCCAGTAAGGCACCCTTTCCCGGCGACTCTCAGTTCTCTGGCGCAGTGGAGAGAGGCCATGAAAGGGGTTACCATATAATTTAATGACCCTAAGCTGCTCTTCTAATATTGCAGTAACTAAAGATGTAGAACAAATAATTGATTCAATCGTACACGCAGTCCGAAACGCACATACAACTTTTTTCTAAAAGCTTATAGTTATCAAAATATACTTCTGGTGAAATCTGTATATCTATGCATAATTTGGGTGGAATGAAATAATAGAAATGTAATTTAGCATACACTTGTATCGCAAGATAAAAAAATCTGATGTGTTCCATTCACATGACTTTCTCTATATCTCTGCAACAAAATATTGTTAAAAAGCTTATGCTTCTATTAACTTGCTTTCTTGTAATTGAAAGCGAAATAAGGAAGTACCATAGATAACACAGATAGTCAAATGCTGGTTGCTATGTAACTGAAGTTCCTTTGTTTGTATGGACAGGAGTTGACAAATTCCTATATAAGAAATGTGTAAGTTTATTAAAGCTGAATCCAATAACAAGGAATATCTAAAAAACGAACAACTCCACGAAAAAAGCTATATAACAAATTGTGTTTTAATGTGATCTATATTTTGTGTGTGGTAAGTTTTTATCTATCTCTCTTACGGTTTAGCAGCTATGCAAAATTCCGCAAAGTTCATCCAGAATAAAATAGTCTCTAGAGGCTATTCCCAGAAAAATCAAAGTCTACATATTATTTGTCAGGTAAATATCTTTAATATACGATATTTTAATCGAAATCGTTAGGAGCCATTTTTGAGAAAGTTAACATTTTCGAAAAAAGTTCCATGTAAAGGGTAGTTGGGGGTGAGGAGATTTTCTTGAAAATCTTCGTGTTGCATCCTTGAATGATATCAAACTTAAATAACAAGTTTGGCATTCAATGGTATTTTCATTTTTGAGCTATGCTGTCTACAGACACACATACGGACTTTTTCCAGTAATGCTTTTTTTGGATTTGGGTCTGAAAACATGTATTTCCGGTGAAATCTCGGTATCGAATTTTTGGGTGCATTAGAATACCTTCTCTATACACTATATACATAATACGTGTAGAGGAAGTAAAAACCCCTTGAAGATGATATCCTTCCGCGATAATGTACAGAGTTCACACATTTGTTATCTCAAGCGTGATCCTGTCCCTTGGGTCACTTTTGTCGTCTTCTGTTTAGCGTGTGACTGCAGATGTCTTTGCTCTATAGCCGAGCTTATAAAGGTTTTAAGTTATGGTTGCGGACGTACTGCCTTAGTCATGACGCAGAGCACAAAACGGATACGGCATGTGCAGCAAATGGGTCTCACACCCCAGGTGGTAATATCTTTCTGACAGCAGTGTCGACACGTAAACAGCCACTGTTTTACATATGCCTAGGGGAAAAATAAATAATACACGCAAATATTTTGTGCGTATGATTTACGCTTTGTTTTTATTGCCAAATGTTTATGTACGCGGTATAATATCAGAACAGCTGTAGCAGTGCTGCTTTATCACTCTCCTGTTAAAACATTATTAATTCACAGAACTGTTAAAAACTTTTGAATCTATTTACTTCATGCTATCCGAGAAAAAATTAGCAGAAATAGTATGTTGACTTGCTTACTTGTCAGTAGAAGCGAAATAAGGGAGTACCATAGGTTTAAATGATGGTCAAAAAAGCTGGTGGCTATGTGACTGAATTTCCTTTGTTTGTATGGATAGGAGATGATAAATTCCTATATGAGAAAAGTAAAGTTTTTATAGCTGAAACCAAAAACAAGGAAAATCTAAAAAAAACGATCACCTCCACGAAACAAATTGTGTTTTTTGTGTGGTAACTTTTTCTCCGTCTCTTACGGTTTAGCAGTTATGCAAAATTCCATAAAATTCATGCAGAATAAACAGTTCTTCAGAGGTTATTCCAAGAAAATTCAGGATATACATTTTATTTGTTACGTAAATATCTTTAATATATGATATTTTTATCAAAATCGTTAGAGCCGTTTTTGAGTAAATTAAAATATACCCTTCCATGTGAAGAGTAGTTTGGGGTGAGGGAATTTTTCTCAAAGCCTTCGTTTCTCATCCTTGGAAGATACTAAACTTAAATACCACGTTTGGTATTTTACCGACTTTTCGTTTTTGAGTTGTGTTCACAAGCACATGGACACAGGGACATACACACACGGATCTTTGTTCTGAAAATGCTTTTTTACTTTCTCTACACGTACTATGTAAATAGTGTATAGAGAAGATATTGCACTCCACTAAAAATTCGATACCGAGATTTCATCGGAAGTATATGTTTTAGGGTCCCCTTTATCCCAAAAAAATAATTTTCAGAAAAAGGTCCGTGTGTCTGAGAACACGATAACTCAAAAACGACAAAACCGTAAAATACCAAACTTGGTATTTAAGTTTGGTATCTTCCAGGGATGCGACACGAAGATTTTGAGAAGAACTCCCCCCAACCCAAACTACACTTTAGATGGAAATTTTTTCGAAAATTTTGATTTTCTAAAAAACGGCTCTAACGATTTTGATTAAAATATCATATATTAAAGATATTTAACTGGCCAATAGAATTTATATCTTGTTTTTTTTTAATAGCCTCTGAAGACTACCTTATTCTGGATGAATTTTACGGAATTTTGCTTAGCTGCTTAACCATAAGACATGGACAAAAACTTACCAAACGAAAAATGTAGAGCACGTCAAAACACATAATTTATGTTATATAAATTTTATTATTGGAGGTCATCGTTTTTTATATATTCCTTGTTTTTGGTTTCAGCTTTGAAAAACATACTTTTCTCATACAGGAATCTGTTAACTCCTGTGCTTACAAACCAAGGAACTCCATACACATAGCAAACATCTTTTGACTATCACTTTAACATAACGTGCTCCCTTATTCTTCTACTTACAAGAAAGCAAGTAATAGGACTATTTCTGCTATTTTTTCTGATTAACATGTAAATAGAAGCATAAGCTTTTTGACAATAATTAGTTGCAGAGAGATACAGAGAAAGTCGTGCAAATGGAACACATCAGATTTTTTTTTTATACAGGGGACTCTAAAACATATATTTCCGGTGAAATCTCGGTATTAAAATTTTGGGTGGAGTGCTATGTCTTCTCTATACACTGTGTACATAGTACGTGCAGGGAAAGTAAAAAAAATCTGATGTGGGTCATTCTCATGACTTTCTCTACATCTCTGTAGTCTCCCTCCAGGTGTAAAGGTTACCATGCCAATTTCATATACTCAAGGTCGTGGGGTCAAATCCGGCGGAGGACGATGGATTTTTTCGGGCGTAAAAATCCTTAGCATGCCTTCCTTCGGAAAGGAAGTAAAGCAATTGTTCCCATGTCGTAGATTTACGGTACGTAAAAGAACCTCAAGCCTGAATAAGAGGCCTCTGAGCAAAATTAAGCTGTCTTTCATGCCCAGTGTTGTATGCGACGCTGAGAACCACAGCAATTAAAGAGCGTCCATAAATAAAACTCCATTTCATTTTACGTTTCTGTAACAAATTATTCTTCTATCTACTTTATGCTAATCGAGATAAACATTAGCAAGGTTTCTTGTAAGTAGAAGGGGAATAATAGAATACACTAGGCTAAAACGATAGTGAATCTTTTACAAGCTGGTTGATATGTGGATGAAATTCCTTTCTTTGCATTGCCAGGAGTTGAGAAGTTCCGGATGTGAAAAAGTTATATGTATTTTAAAACTGAAACTAATAACAAGAAATATTATAAAAATGGTCAATTTGACGAAAAAATGTAAAAGGCATAAATGTAAAGGAATGTTTTTCCAACGAAATCTACATATTTTGTGCTATAAGTGTTTGTTTATCTTTCATGGCTTACCAGTTATGCAAAATCCAGCAAAATTCATCCAGAATAAAGAGGTCTCTAAAGGCTATTCCCAGAAAATTCAAGATATATATTTTAGTTATTGTGTAAATATATTTAATATACGGTTATTTAATCAAAATCCTTACAGCTATTTTTGAGAAAATAAGAATTTTCGAAACTTTTTCCATGTAAAAGGTAGTATGGGTGAGGCTATCGTATTTTACTCAAAAACTCCATGTTGCATCCTTGGAAGATACTAAACTCATATACCAAGTTTGGTACTATTTCGTTTTTGAGTTATCCTTTCCACACTCTCACGGAGACACACATATATGGACATTTTTCTAAAAATTATTTTTTGATACAGGGGACCCTAAAAAATATATTTCTGTTTAAATCCGAATATCGAGAAATTTTGGATGGAATACAATACCTTTTCTATACACTATCTACATAGTATGTGTTACGCATTATTCTACAAACTATTACGTTCTATGTTACGTATAGTAAGTAAAGGAAATAATTTATTCCACCCAAAAAATCGATGTCAAAGTATCACAGGAAATATTTTTCAGATAATCAGAAAAAAATATTTTTACTTTCCTTTACATAGTACGTGTACGTAGGTAAAGAGGTATTACGCTTAACTCAAATTTTTTGATTCCTAAATTTTACTGAAAGTAAACATTGTAGGATCCCCTGTATAAATAAAATCATTTTTAGAAAAGGTCCGTGTATCTATAAACACAATAACTTAAAAACGAAAAGTCGGTAAAATACCAAACTTAGTATTTAAGCTCAGCATCTTCCAAGGATATTACATGAAATTTTCGAAGAAAATCCCCCACTTCAAATTACCCTTTACATTGAATTTTTTTCAAAATGTTCATTTTGTCAGAAAAGACTATATATTAAAGAGATTTAAATGATAAACAAAATATTTATCTAGAATTTTCTGGAATAGTCTCTGAAAACCTCTTTATTCTGGATGAAGTTTGCTAAATTTTAGATCAATTGTAAACCATAAGAGATAGAAATAACCTTACTACACAAAAAATGCAGACCTTGTTAAATCACACAGATTATTTCATGTACATAATTTTCGTGGAGTTGACCATATTTTATATACTTCTTCTTATTGGTTTCAGATTTAAAATACTTTTAACTTTTCACATACCGGACTTTTTCAACTTGCAATGCACACAATGGATTTTATCCACATAACAGCCAGCTTATAAACAATTTGACTACTTCTTTAGCCCAGTATATTCCCTTATTTACCTTCTATTCACAAGAAAGCAAGTAATAAAGATCATTTATGTTACTGTTTATTTCGATTAGCATGAAGCAGATAGAAGAATAGGCTTTTTAACACTAATTTCTTACCGAGATTTAGCGAAAGTCTTATGAATGGAGCAAATCAGATTTTTATTGCAAGTGCCTCGTGTATGTCTGCTTGTGAACAGCACAACTCCAATAGGAAAAGTCAATTAAAGAAAAACAACTTAATATGTAAGTTCAGTATCTTCCAAATATTGATAAAAAATAAAATAAATAAAAAATAAATAATCCTAGACCCTAATCTTCTCCTCACATGGAAAAAACTATTTTATCAAAATGACTCTTAACGATTTCATATTGTGACAAGGTATATTTATTATTTAAAAAAAATTGTTTATAGTTTCTTTTTTTGCTCATACTGCATCACAACTCAAAGTACCATTTTCTCTCGTGGCTTTGACACTAGATAGTTGGCTACTCTCCCTCTCTCTCCCTCGCACCCTCACTCTCTCACGCAACTACCAGGCTCCGAACTTCATTCGTAACTGACTCTACCCTGGCTTGCAGCTCTGGCTTTTTATAGCTGTTGATGAAGTGATAATTTTTCAGAAGTAAATGCCATTCTAGCACTTGTCCGTTACGCCCAGGTGTGACATTCCAAAGCTTTGAATTTCTGCAGTCGCTCTTTACGTGCTAAATATACGACACGAGCTATAATGAGCGCGGCTGTATAAGTTATACCCTTTCAAAAAAAAAAAAAAAAAAAAGCTACCACACTACGTTAGTTATGAGCCAGCAATGCCTTAACTTATGGCAAAGATATTTACATTAAAATAAAACTGCATATCTCGAATTTTCCGGTTAATTTTTGCATAAAGGGTAAACCGAACAAAAATGCACAAAAATATATTTTTAAGGCTACATTTTATGCCGTATTATTATTTTTATTATCATTTTTATTATTATTATTATTATTATTATTATTATTATTATTATTATTATTATGGTTAAACATCCGAGATACACCTTCTTATTGATTTAATTTTTCAAACGTTTATCTTTTTCTCAACTGGAAAGGAGTTTTACCAGAATGAGTCGAAAATGTCACGTGGGAATAACATAACAGATTTTATTTAAGAAAACTGATCTTTATGCTCTTCTTGTTAATCGAGATGTTGTTGCATTAAAGATTACGGCATTTGCTATTAGACATAGATTGGAAAAGTTGATTGTGAGGTTTTTAAAAATATTGTCGCTCTCCTAACTGTTTTCCACTAACCAGATGGTCGAACAAATATCTGGCTTTCTCACAGCTGAACTAAAAATTATGCTAAACCGCCCTAGTTATACTATTGTTGTTCAGGTGCTATGTGAAACGAAAATATAGTTTTCAACGTCAATAGTGTTACTTGAACGAAACTTCTCATAGTCAGCATGGATTGGGCAGTTACCAGGAAAAAAGTCGCGCGCCTGGCCCCGCTACCGGAAGGAACAAGGAAAGCTTGGGAGCTCCGCGTTGTTTTCTTTTGCAGTGTATTCGTAAACATGCCGACGGGCTAAATATTGTTTAGCTCACATTAAGCTGCTTGTCTTATACCACTTTATTATTTGTTTATTTTTCAAAAATATTTTATGATAACGATCAAAATGAAAGGTCGCTTGGTATGCTTTAGACAATTTAAGAGATATGCACATGAGAATAACTTTCCTAATTGTGTATGGATTCTTTTGAAATGTTCACTATGATTCCATTGCTGTTTTGTAAATATGTATACAAAATTGTATTCATATTGGATAAATACTCTAAGATTATACATTATTTTATAAAGTTTATTGTGGAAATAACAAACCGCATAATCAAAATGTCCTACGTGTCTTACAATATTGAAAACATAAGTTGCAATTTTTTAAATTTCAGCTTTGAATCACAAGCAAAGATAAAATAAAAGGATACGTTCAATAAATATCAGGGCCAAATTGTCAAATTGTCTATAAACCTATGAAAATACAGTCTTTAATATAAGCCACATTTTCAAAATAAAATTATTACTGGTATTCGAATGTATTTTATCGTGCAGAGCGTTACTATAATTATTTGATGCACGTTCTAGATGATTATAAGACGTTTATTGAGACGATGGAACATTTTGGGATTTGAAAATGTAGTTTTGAGAAAAACGGTGTTTTTGTAAAATACTGTGCTAGGAAGCAGGTGTATGATCTTAATATCAGTTTATAGTATCGTTACATGATCTTTAGATAACTGTAGAGCCTGAAGCAAGAGAAGCACTGGTCAATGGATTTCCAAAGGTTCCAACATCCATTTACTACAAGAATATTTTCGACCTTTTCTCACTTGTGACCAAAAATTCACTCCGTGTCCCACAAGATCTTGAGGATGGAGGCAAGGAATTCATAAAGACACCGGACACAGCACTATTATAATGGTATCAAAGGATTGCAGGTAAAGTTAAACAAAGCTAAATCACTTTTGGAGTGAGGCAGTAAATTATTTTAGTAATATGAAATGGAACTTTTAACATTAACAATAAGTTCTTGTTTATTACCGTAAACTGTTAAGTTTTCTATAGGATTATTACAAAATAATTAAACATAAGTACAAGATACTAGTGAGGAGGGAGAAATAAGTCTCCTTGTAATTTTGCAAGCTCGAAACTGTCCGACTCATAACTTTTGAGCACATAACTGCCTAAAGGATAAAGGATGTGCTGATATCGCGCAAGGAGAAACTCGTTTGTTTTCATAGCATATGCATGACAACAAACACCCTCTGAAGAGTATGTGGGCATCATAATAAGTGCTTCGTGCGCTGCTTAATCTCAAAATGGTGTGATTTTCAGTTCCATATAAAACATATATAAAAATGTTTAAAATTGCGAAATACATTTTGGACTACATCGAACATCAGCTATAACACTGTTCGGTTTTGTTTTAAAACAATATGTATATAAAACGTTTGCCCTAAAAGGGTAAAGTTGCATCAAATTGCAAAAATTACATCTATAGAAGTAGATGATTTGAGAAACACATGTTTAAATGACATTAGTTTCTATTGTGATTGCGTATTAGGTATGTATTTACTTAATTTGTATAGATGTCTTTAGTTAAATTTATTTATTTGTTATCTTTTGAAATTAACAAGTTTTGTCATCGACTGAGTAAATAACTGTCAAAATAGCATATTTGCTTCGAGTACGATTATATTATTGTTTGTTTATTCGGTTAATTGCTTAGTTAATGAATGAGATAATACACAGCTGTTTATTTACAGCTAAGTAATATTGCATTTTAAAACTTATCTGAAACATAATATGAAATAGGGTTTTGTAATGGAACTCTAATTAAATGGGTATGAATCGAACTACTAATTAAGCTTCGCTAACAGTGTGTTAATTTAACTACAATTTTGGGAAATTAGGCAGCAGAATATTCATACAGGACAGGAAATGTATTCGTATATTGATGAACAATTGCATAGTTAATTTAACATGTTTTATTATAGTTAAACTTGACGATAACATGCATAGAAAAAGATTCCTTGAAGTTTGGTTTACATTTCAAATGTATCCACCAAAACTATGTTGTTTGAATAAATCTTAAATAAAATTGCGGATTTGCCCCGAAAGATTTTACACGGTGTTTGTAAGACAGACAGGGTATACTAAGAGGAACTATGTTCAAGATGTTTCGATTTGTGTGGACACCAGGTGTTAGAGAAAAGAGGCAAATCCTCTGGCTGGAAGAGATAGAAGCGTATATGTATGTAGAATCAAGGAAGAACTATCAGGCGACTTCATATTAGAGGGCTGTCAGGTGAAAAAAGGGAATGTTTGTTTATTCTTATTCCGAGAAAATCAGCTGCATAGTCACTTAGAGCTACATTGCTCTAATAGATGTTAAAGTTCACCATAACTAGGTTACAACTAGATGAATTTAATTGCACATTTATATTCCAGAAATAACATAGGTTTCAAGCAAATATTGTCAATCAATACGCTCGTAGATTTTTTATCTCTGGAATAATGATGAATTTGTGAATATCAAAATAACATATTTTTAGGAAGTTACAGAAAAAGTCATATGATTAAAAGTTAACGTAATTTTACTTTCCCTACAGTAATATGTACATAGTCTATAGAGAAGGCATTGCACTCCACCCAAAAATTTGATACCGAGGTTTCACCGGAAATATATGTTTCAGGGTCCTCTGTATCCAAAAAAAAATATTTTCAGAAAAAATGTGTGTGTGCCCGTGAACACATTAACTCAAAAACGAAAAGTCAGTAAAATACCAAACTTGGTATTTAAGTTTATTATTTTCCAAGGATGCAACACAAAGATTTTAAGAAAAATCCTCCAACCACAAACTACCCTTTACACGAAAAAACTTCGAAAATTTTGATTTTCTCAAAAATTATCCTAATGATTTTGATTAAAATATCCTATATGAAAAATATTTACCTGATAAATAAAATGTATATCTTGATTTCTGGGAATAGCCTCTGAAGACTACTTATCCTGGATAAATTTTACGGAATTTTGCAAAATGCTTTAACCGTAAGAGATGGACAAAAACTTACTGCACAAAAATGTATATTTTGTCAAAACACACAATTAATATCCTTTACGTTTTTGTGGTGAAGGAAAATTGTAAAATATTTATACTTTTCTCAGATGGGAAGCGCCCGTTTATCTTTTATTCTACTCCTGGCCAAGAAAGAAGCGATTTATAATCTCAATCACATAACGACAGCTTCTAAAACATAACACTTGCATAGCGCATTCCTTTAGTTCCCTTCTACTTATAAGGAACTAACTAATAAGAACATTCTGCCTTTGCAATAAGTTAGTTTGTAGTCTTGTGAATTTAACACATTCTTCCATGTATCTTTTGCTTGTTAGGGGCTTTGCGGAAGGTTCTAAACTACCACCTGTATCTGAGCTCATTTTCACATTGTGACAAAATATTGCACTGTAAATTATAACAGAGTTTAAAACAAGCAAACACCATCACTGTTGGTAGTTGCTACTATAACGTCAAGTTTGGCATCAGTTGTTACCATATTCTCTCGTTCCTGCACATGAATATTCCTTGTTTTCACTCAACCTGCACATTTTGAATGTTGAAATATTTCAGTATATTCCATAATTTCTCCCAACCACGTGGCTGTATTGCACCATAGTTGTGTTCCCAGCTCGTGGACCGCGAAAGAAATGCCTACACAACACACACGTGAGTACAGATAAGGTTACAATAACAGATATAAACAGTATTGAAGAATAACGTAAAGCCTATCTTAAAAGATTAGTGGCCGTGCCAAGTCCGTGTCCAATTCTGAACACGACGCTGTTTCATTTTCTGAAGAAGAAGATTAGATGTGTGTGTAGGTGGCATAGCTCAAAAACGAAACGCTCTTTAAATACCAAACTTGGTATTTAAGTTCAAAATCTTCCAAGGATGCCCCACAAAGATCTTCAACAAAATCCCTCCTCCCATTAGTCTGTGCATGTGACATTTTCCGAAAATGTTTAAATTGTAAAACTTAGCTTTAATGATTTTATTAAAATATCACATGTTTAAGATATTTTCTGACAAACGTAATGTATACCTTAAATTTTCTGGGAATAGCCTCTAAAGACTTCTTCATTCTGGAGATTTTTGTAAGTAAGAGAAAGACAGAAACTCACTACAGAAAACTTGAAGATTTCATTAAAAAACACACTTTTTTACATAGACCTTTTTCTAAATAATTATAAAACGATTTATCCGTATTATTCTTCGTATTGCGGTAGCATTAAAGTCCTTGATTTTTGCAACAGTACGTACAGGTCTAGCTTTTCCTTTTTTTCCTGGAGTGCTCAATATACTATTTTCTCCTCTTGACCACAGCTCTCTCTTCTCCTTACGAATCCTCCTCACCAGTATAATATGCAGCTGCTTGTAAGCTTGTGGCACTGGATATAAATACTCTTCATTCAGAGCTTCTTCATCATATCTATATATAACGCTACTTATAATTTCACGCCCTTCTGAATGCACTACCGTACATTTCTTAACTTAAGGCATGGTGAAAAGAATACAAATCTTCTTACTTCATTGAACTCTTCTGCACCTTATTATGCTAAGTAGGCTATGCTAGGTTAATACACATATCTGCAGGAATGATTACTGCATAACAGCTTACCGGGTAAATAGATAACGGTTTGCCCTCTCCCCACACCTCATCCTGCAGGGCAGAACACAACTATATTCTCAGGATACTTCTAGTTGCAGCATTAATACAATTTGCAGAAAAATGAATATTTCTTATTTTCTCCAGCCACCCTTCATATGTTGCCTAAGGATGAATGACTGAAGTAATACTATAATGAAATTGTATTACTTAGAAAGTTTCAGAGTTTAAAACTGGGACGCAGATATAAGGACTCGACTTTTGGTAAAGTTCTAGGGTATTCACTTGAACTGACATATTTGGACTTTCGGATGTCTAAAATTGTTTTGTCGATTATTCCATGTCGTGGATGCCTAATTGCAAAAAAATAAGAGAATGCTATGATTATCTGCCAGACAATTCTATCGAACACGATAATTTTTCCCACCAATACTGTGGGCTGAAAAATTACACTGCACTTCGAGCTACGAACGCGTGTGAAAGTTTCCACGCAAAAGCCAACATATGCTTTTATACGTCACACCGACTAATATTTGTGTTTCTAGATATTTTAAACAAAGTACAACAGATAGAAACATGAAAATAAATTCTTCCGTTACACGTACAACGAATATTACAAATATTTATATACAAAAAAAAGAAAAAAAAGAAAATGAACCGCAAAACTTTAACAGGCGATTCAATTTAAAATTGTTGAGAATATTAATATGCCCAGATTTGAAATCCACTCAATGCCGAGGTATAATTTTCTCTAAGAAAAACATTGGGGTTTTAGTTGAATATATCCCTCGGCTACGCTTTGAGGTTAGAAACATAACAGTTTATAGTAAATAACTATAAATGGGCTCTAATGACATAAAAACAAATGTGCCTTATCTGGATTAAATAAGGAAATAAGTGGAAATTTAACTATCCGAAGAATAAAATTAGATAACATACAGTTCAGTCTATTGCAATGCCATATCTTAGAAAGTATTTTGCAACGTCTTCGCTTAGAGGATAATAACTGGTTAATGAACATGATTAATTCATTAATGAAAACTATTTTAAGCATATCAAGAGTATGTAATAATTGATTAATTCGTTTAATACCTTGACGTCTTATTACTTATGTCCCATGTATTTTTTTCTTTTTTTTTTACATTTAATGCCAGCGTTGTTTATTAGAAACACGTTATACATTACTCTGTTCGCAGAAAGCTTTGTTTTATATTCTTCCCTAGCAATTAAATACATTTGTCTACTTTTTCAATTGCATACATGTTATTTATGGTATGGAAAATTACTAGAGGGGAATGGGGTAATGACGGTCACTTAAGCTAAGTCGCTATGAATGGCTTAAAGTAGAGTTTAAAAGTTTTATTTTTGTGTCAATCGTTAGCTTGGTTCTTTGCCTAAATATATGCCAAGAAGAGCTTTGGTTAAGAAATTATTTCTTACCTTAATTATACGAAATTCTAATTAGTTTTACTCATCGGGATTATCCACACGCGGGTAATGCCGGTAACTATATTCGAATCTGTTATTTATGTTTAAAAATATTTAAAATGCATATAAATGAATACTTTATTTTAGAACTTCAGTATAACATAGTTGTATAACATCCTCTGCCGTGGAGTTATGAACATGGGTAGAACGTAGTTACTTTAAGCACTCATTGTACACGTCACTGTTATATTCTTACTTCGCTCCTTACTGGTCACAGATACTAACTACCCTTTTCTGACTCTTTGGAGCTAAGATCTCCCCATGTTCCTGGACTGTACCTATACCAGACTTCCTCTACCTTGCCGGTCAATTGAGGGTAATGACGGACATATGACAATTCAATATAACCAGATACCATTATCACATTTATATGGGAGCTTCCAACAAGACATGGAAACAAGGGTTAAAAGTATTGCTGCTCTCTAACAGCAATAACAACACTATCATCATTATGGGAATCGCTCAGGTGGTAACGTCGGTAGACCTCATTCGGGAAGTTCTGGGTTCAAATCCCATGGGCAACTAATCTGACTCGGTTGGTTTAGTGGCTTCCCTCAGTCGCCAAGGTAAATACGGGATTAGAAATTTAATATTACTACTACTTTCAGTTTAAAACAATAGCAAAACTGAAAGTAGAAGTAGGGATTGCGCTGCCATTTATCCTCAGACCGTGTAGGCGGTAGACTGGACCCGTCCTCTAACTCCATCGGTGGAACTGAGTTGTAAGTGCTTTGAGCAGGTGAGATCTTAATAATTTGACCACGGAGATAGTGCGCCACTGTGACACCATCTGCTTGGCGTGGAGCAAAGGTGGTATGGTTCAGGGATGAGACCTTGAAAAGCTACTGCACTACATACACCGTCAACCAGGTATCTTACCGAACAGTTCCGTTGCGAAATAACTAAGTTGTATTAATGTAAAATAAAATAGAATCGTAAGAATAAAAAATCTTATGTGCTCCATTCACATGGCTTTCTCTATATCTCTGTAACAAATTATTGTTAATAAGCTTATTATTTTACTTATTTCATGCTAATCAAGAAAAATTAGCAGAAATAGTCTTATTCCTTCCTTTATTGTAAGTAGAAGCGAAATAAGGGAGTACCATAGATTAAAGTGAAAGCCAAAAGCTGGTTGCTATGTGACTAATGTTCCTTTGTTTGTATGGGCATGAGTTAGCAAATTCCTTTATGAGAAAAGTATAGGTATCTCCACGAAAATAATGTATGTAACATAAATTGTGTGTTATAACGTACTCCACATTTTTTGTGCGTTAAGTTTTTGTCCATCTTTTACAGTTTAGTAGTTATTCAAAATTCATCCAGAATAAAGTAGTCTTTAGAAGCTATTCCCACATACACAAACACACACAGATGAACATTTTTCTAAAATGTTTTTTTTTTTTATTTATTTATTCAGGAGGTCTGAAAACATGTATTTCCGGTGAAATCACGGTATCGAATTTTTGGGTGCATTAAATTACCTTCTCTATACTCTATGTATATAGCACGTATAGAGAAAGTTAAAAGACATTAAAACAGCAGCATGTAGTACAAAATACAGTTTTCGGCATATTAAAAGAAAACGAAAATATTTGATGTGTCCCTTTCACATGACTTTCTCCATATCTCTGCAACAAATTATTGTTAATAAACTTTTTCTTTTATTTCAATCTAATCGAGATAAATGTTAGCAGAAACGGCCTTGTTATTTATTTTCTTATAAGTAGGAGGGAAATAAGGAAATATGTTAGGTTGTACTGACAGTCTACTGTTTTAAAATCTGGTTGCTATATAGTAGAAATCCGTTTGCTTCCGTGGCCAGGAGTTGTTAAGTTCCCGTATGACAAAAGTATAAGTATTTTAAAACTGAAACCATTATCAAGCAACATCTTTAAAATAGTCATCTCCACGAAGAATATGTAAATAACATAATTTGTGTGTTTTAACGATTTCTAATTTTTTTAAGTAAATTTTTGTCTACCTCTTGCGGTTTACCAATTATGCAAAATTCCACAAAATTCATCCAGATGGAAGATGTTTTCAGAAGATATTCCCAGAAAATTCACGATATACATTTTATTTGTCAAGTGAATATCTTTAATGTACAACATTTTAATGAAAATCGCTAGACAGTTTGGGGAAAATCAAAATTTCGAAATTTCTTCCTTGTAAAGGGTAGTTGTTGGTGGGGGGATTTTCTTGAAAATTGTCGTGCTTCATTATTGGAAGATATTAAACTTAAATACCGACAGACACACATAGACGTTTTCCTAAAAATTTGTTTTTTTTTGTTTTTTTGTTTTTTTTTTTTGTTTTGTTTTCAGGGGATCTGAAAACAAATATTTCCGGTGCAAAATGTTGCTCTCCAATTTTTGGGTGCAATACAGTACTTTCTCTGTGCACTATACATAGTAGCGTAGAGAAAGTAAAAAGGAAAAAACAAAAAAACAAAAACACCAGAAAAGATCCGGGAACTTGATATTTCTTTCCACGTTTTTATTATACTTTACTTTTGCGGCAAAATTCCAGCTCCAAGAGTACTCCCCTAGTAAGAACATGGACAACTAGCTTTTCATGTTACCGTTTGGGTTTTGGCAATATTTTGTGGGAGGTAAGCTACACCATTTACCCAATTGTTAGATTTATAGCAAAGTCACGCTGGTAGAGGAAGGTGTTAAATTTGTCAGTACCAATCAGGTTACGTTCCTTTATGAGCCTGTTTTACTTTCTCTATACGCACTATGTATATAGTGTATAGAGAAGGTATTGCACTCCACCCAAAAATTCGATACTGAGATTTCACCGTAAATATATGTTTTAGGGTCCCCTGTATCCAAAAAAAGTATTTTCAGAAAAAGTCCGTGTGTCTGTGAACACGATAACTCGAAAATGAAAAGTCGGTAAAATACTAAACTTGGTATTTAAGTTTAGTATCTTCCAGGTCAGGAAAATTTTGAGAAAAATCACCCCACTCCAAACTACCCTTTACACGGAACTTTATTCGAAAACTTTGATGTTCTCAAAAATGGCTCTACCGGTTTTGATTAAAATATTGTATATTAAAGATATTTACCTGGCAAATAAAATGTATATTTTGAATTTTCTGGCAATAGCCTCTGAAGACTACTTTATTCTGGGCCAATTTTACGGAATTTTGCATAACTGCTAAACCGTAAGAAATGGACAAAAGCATAATACACAATAAATGTAGAGCACTTTAAAACACACAATTTATGCTATATACATTTTTTCGTGGAGGTGATTGTTTTTGAGATATTCCTTGTTTTTGATTTAAGTTATAAAAAACTTAAACTTTTCTTATACAGGACTTTGTAAACCCGTGTCCATACAAACAAAGGAGCTTCAGTCACATAGCAACCAGTCTTTGACTATCACTTTAACTTATGGTACTTCCTTATTTCGCTTCTACTTACAAGGAAGCAAGTAATAAGTCTATACGTGTTAATTTTTTCTCGATTAGCAGGAAGTAAATAGAAGCATAAGCTTTTTAAAAATAAGTTGCTGCAGAGATATAGAGAAAGTCATGTGAATGTAACACATCCGATTTTTTATGTATCTCGGTATGCAAGGTTTGAGTGAGTGCACTACTGACACCACTACAAATAACGACGAAAATGAACCAAAAAGAAATGAGGTGCATTTTGGTTGCAATTGCAGATATTTCAAATGTCAGCGATGATGCATTAGTATGCATAAATAGCTTGCTTCCTAATTTACGATTTTCACCTAACCTACAGCATGGCACGGGGCGAAATGTTGGGCCTTTATTTCGATTAACATTTCGCTGCGTGCAGTGGTTTTAAAATCATACCTCTGGGCATTAGGTTCGTGAATTTATAAACGCTGGATGAACAGAAACATTGTAATCTGTTTACGAAACCAAGCAGATTTTGCTAATTAGCAAGCCCCATGTAATGGAGATTTGGTTAGGTAAGTTACACAGTTAACAGTTTAACTTTCTCGAATACGATCATTCCACAAGGCAGAACAATGGCATCCCGGGCCTGATGCGGGGCTTTACTTTCTTCCTTGACGTCCCGTAAATGCTGGAATACCCCAGTGAACGCTCAAGTTGGAACTAGAGCAGGGGTCTCCAAATCTGAACGGCGGTGTAACCATTGCCAATTGTAAGACTTGAAGCTTCTTCTTCAACACTGGCTCCTACAATTGCAAATCTTAGTGTATAGAGAAGGTACCCAAAAATTCTATACCGAGATTTCACCTGAAATATATGGTTTAGAGCCATCTGTATAAAAAATCTGATGTCTTCCATTGACATGACTTTCTATAAATCTCTTCAAAGAATTATTATTAAAATGCTTAGGCTTCTATTTACTTCATGCTAATCGAGAAAAAATTAGAAGATCGAGTCTTATTACTTGCTTCCTTGTAAATAGAAGCGAAATATGGAAGTACCATGGGTTAAAGTGATAAGCTGATTGCTATGTCACTGAAGTTCCTTTGTTTGTATGGACACGAGTTGACAAATTCCTGTATGAGAAAAGTATATACTCTAAAGGTGAAATAAAAAACAAGGAAAAACTCAAAAAACGATCAACTCCACGAAGAAAAGTATATAACATAAATTGTGTGTTTTAACGTGCTCTACATTTTTGTGTGACATATTTTTGTCCATCTTTTACGGTTTAGCAGTTATGCAAACTTCCGTAAAATTCATCCAGGATAAAGTAGTCTTCAGAGGCTATTCCCAGAAAATTCAAGATATACACTATATTTGTCAGGTAAATATATTTAATATACGAGATTTTAATCAAAAGCATTAGAGTCATTTTTGAGAAATAAAAAATGTTCGAATAAAGTGTCCTGGGAGATACTAAACTTAAATACCAACTTTTCTATTTTACCAACTTTTCGTTTTTGAGCTATCGTATTCATCGACACACGGATACACACGGACCTTTTTCTGAAAATGCTTTTTTTTTATACAGGGGACCCTAAAACATACATTTCCGGTGAAATCTCGGTATCTAATTTTTGATGGAGTGCAATACCTTCTCTATACATTATGTACGTAGTACGTATAGAGAAAGTGAAAAGCAAAAGTGAATATATAATACAGCCTTTGCAGTTGTTTTAGACCAAGAAATTAGAACAAAATTAAGTTATGACCTTGCCACGATGTTTGGTGCAATAATACCAATTGATCAATAGTAACTTCTGACAGGCCAAAAGATGGGAGTGTATTAAATATTCCTTCAGCTAGAGATCCCTTCTCTTCCATTGTCCTTTGTTCTTTACTTCAAAAACTTGGAAAAGAATTAATTTGGCAAATGTTGCGTATGGTATATGGTGATGTTTAGTGTCAGAAATTAGCGACTGGGCACAAAACGTGCTTCAGCCCTGTGTGCATATGCCAAGAACTGTAGAGGGAGAGGGCAGTTTCCACACCGACGCCACTGTGTAATGTCTAATAACACGGCAACTTCATTTCGATGTTTAATTCTTAGCAATTCATGTAACTGGAATTATTAAGACTAGCAAATAGGATCTAATGAACTAGGGATACAGGTATAATATAAACAAAGCTAATACATATACTCTGTAGAAGCATAACTGGTGCATTTCTTGCATTAACGTCCGATTTCGTTTGATGCCTAGTATTGCAATCAGAAACATAAGGTAGTGACCGCTCGTAGACACTCACTACACTTACTTCACGTGGAATTTGAAATTCAGCTGTTCCTGTATACAGGTATATGCTTTCATTGGATAAAAGAGGAAGGCCATTGAACAAATACTAAATGACGTCTTATCTAAATTTCCGCATGCCTTCTGAAAATGAGTCTGTTATGTGACAATGTATAATTGTCACATAACATATATTACCTTTGATTACAAGAGGATCGCAATTGGACAAGCACAAAAGAGATGCTGATGCCACCTCCTTTCCCCTCAGGAGAGTAGCGACTTCCGAAACGGTTGCTAATTTAGCATGGCTTTGTTCTTAAATGTTAACCAGGCTTTGCACAAGTACACTATGTGATCAAAAGTATCTGGACATCTGGCTGAAAATGACATACAAGTTCGTGGCGCCCTCCATCGGTAATGCTGCAAGTCAATATGGTGTTGGCCCATTCCTTAGCCTTGATGACATCGTTCACTCAAGCAGGCATAGTTTCAATCAGGTGCTGGAAGGTTTCTTGGAGAATGGCAGCCCATTCTTCGCAGAGTATGGAACTGGAGATAGGTATTGATGTAGGTTGGTGAGGCCTAGCACGAAGTCGGCGTTCCAAAACATCCCAAAGGTGTTCTATAGGATTCAAGTCAGGATCTGTGCAGGTGAGTCCATTATAGGGATGTTATTGCGTGTAACCACTCCGCCACAGCCCATGTAGTATGAACAGGTGCTCGATCGTGTCGAAAAATGCAATCGCCATCCCCTAATGGCTCTTCAACTGTGGGAAGCAAGAAGGTATTTAAAATATCAATGTAGGTCTACGCTGTGATCTTTCACGTAAAACAACATGGGGTGCAAGCCCCCTCCAGTAAAAACACAACCACACCATGAAACCACCACCTCCGAATTTCACTATTGGCACTACACACGCTGGCAGATGGCGTTCACCGGGCATTCGCCATACCCACACATCCTGCCATTCGGATCGCCGCATTGTGTACCATGATTCGTCAGTCCACACAACGTTTTGCCACTGTTCAATCGTGTTATATTGATGCTCCTTACGCAAGCGAGACATCATTTAGCATTTTCTGCTTGAGGTGTGGCTTATGAGCAGCCGATCGTTCATGGAATCCAAGGTTTCTCACCTCACGCCTAACTGTCATAGTACTTGGAGTGGATCCTGATGTAGTTTGGAATTCCTGTGTGATGGTCTGGATAGGTGCCTGCCTATTACTCTTTACGACCCTCTTCAAATGTCGGCAATTTCTGTCAGTCAACAGACGAGGTCGGCCTGTACGCTTTTGTGCTGCACGTGTCCCTTCACGTTTCCACTTCACTATCACATCAGAAACATTGGACCTAGGGATGTTTAGGTGTGTGGAAATATCGCGTACGGACTTCTGACTGAAGTGACACACAATCACCTGACCATGTTCGAAGTCCGTGAGTTCCACGGAGCGTCCCATTCTGCTCTTTCACGATGTCTAATGACTACTGAGATCGCGGATAGTGAGTACCAGGCAGTAGGTGGCATCACAGTTCATCTTAGATGAAAAATGCATGTTTGTGTGGGTGTACGGATACTTTTGATATGTAGTGTAGTGTATGTGTGTTGGCAGTATATTGCAATTGAGCATCGGCCGCTTAGGCACGCAAAACATGAACTTCCTGTCTTCAATTATTACCTTATAAGGTCAAGCCAGAGAATCGTTAATTCTTTACTCTAACGGACTGTTTATTTCAGTAGCATTTATCTATTATTAATAGCAGTATTAAACTCTAGGAACTTGACATTTAATTTAACTTTTTCTAGATTACTGAAGATGGTGATTGGTGCAAGTAATAACATATGCTCACTCCAATTATTATTACATAAATTAAATATTTCAGAAGTGAGAACAGTTATAATAATAATAAACAAGATGAGTAAACTAAAGAGCATAAGTTAAGTGTAATAGGACTGTAATAAAGAGGCAACACAATCTTGAAACATTTATATTTCTCTGTCTCTCTAAAAGGTACTACGACGTAAGATGCAAAAATAAATTAATATATCCTTCCTGTGAGTGCCATACTTTTCTGGGAATTCTTCTAAACTGTCCATTCTGAATGAACTTTGTTGAAATTTGTGTAACTAGTATTCCGTAAGAAATACACAAAATTTACTACTCAAGAATGTAGATCTCGTTAAACTACACAATTTATAGAATATACATTTTTATTGTTGAGTTGACCGTTTCCGAGATATTCCTTGGTTTCTATTTTCAATTGCATTACATTTCTCTAGCTTTTCGAATCACCTCTGTTTTGTTTTACTGGCAATGCAAAGTGAACCGAACTTCAATTGCTTATTTATGGCCAGCTTTTAAATATTTGACTATTAATTTAGCCTAGAGATTTCCCTCATTTCCCTTCTATTTACAAGGAAGCAAGTAATAAGGCCAGTTCTCCTAATGTGTATCTCGATTAGCTTGAAGAAGATAGAAGAATACACTTTTTAAGAATTATTTGTTACAGAGATGAAGAAAAAGTCATATGAAGAATAACATCAGATTTTTAAATTTGTCTCTGTAATGTCTCTGTGCCTCAGTTATTCACAGAGGGATATTAAAACCCGTCAATGAGGACCTGACCAGGACGACCTTTCTTTTACCGTCTCCGCTGATAAGTAAGCGGAGTAAAACTAAGGTCGCTCACGCCAGTTCCTCACTGATCGATTTTAATGTAATTAATGTTAAACTTAATATAAATATCAGCCTTTCCATTAACTTCATATGAGAATTTAAAGAATCTAATTATTGACATAATAATATTTGTTATGAATAGCCCCGTTGAGTTCTGCAAATCCTTGAACACACGAATAAATATCTGCACACGAAAAATAAGGGACAGTTCAGCCACCTGATTGTGGAGGTTCTATGTTGTGTAATGTTTTGGAGCAATTCCCAGCCATGGAATGTGCGTCAATGCCCATATGGGTGTGGATTATTTTCGGTCCATGTATTATGACATCTTTATTTAATGATACCTATCAGCATAGTTGCTTTAGCGACAATATACATTAACATTGTTACGATATTTCAAAATGTTAATAAGTTTTACAAATTTTGCAAAAGAGTAATTAATTTAGTATGCTTTAAGATAATGCATTGGTCGGTTTATCTAATGCAGTCTGAAGATCTTTGGGAATTCGTTCCTTAGTCCTGCAGTTTGAGTAGCGGCCACAACCGGTAATAATGTACTTCATTGTCAGTTTTCTTTTCTTTCTTTTTTTGTGCAATGTCCACAAAATGGAGGATGCGTTCTGGTAAATATATAATCACGAGTTAATTTAGCGAAGGCTGTTCTTAATCTTATGATGATGACTGAGAATTTTAATTTCTTAGAAAAGATATGTATAGGAGATTTTAATTCGTGCAGCTTGATGTTCAGACCAGTTACATTTCCATTGTTGTATCAGGTTTTTCTTAATATGCAATAACATCTTCATGCTGGGTAGGAATAGGAGGATAAATTGGTGGTTGTCAGTTGCTTTCTTTTCTGCTTGCTTTTGCATTACCTGTATTCTTTGATGAGATCTGTATACCTTCAAATATAATTTTAGTGTAAAAGTTTTTAATTTCTTTGGCTAATAGTTTATTTGATGAGATATTTTGATGTAGCAATCTAATTATTGTAGCAATCTCAATATATAAACTATTTTACCTTAGATTTAGTAGCCTCCAAAAATGTTTGATACGAAATTGTTCACTGGAGAAGATGGTCTAGGCTTCTGTAATTTGCATAACGCTGATACAACAGGGAATATAACAACAGACTTGGAACAATCAGTGTTCTGTGCTACCTTGCTTATATATATTTTATTTCTTGAGGATCAGCTACAAAAGTAGCGATTTGTCGTTCATGGGAGCCAACTAGGGGAAGAGTAGTTAATCTATCCACATCGGCAGCATGATCGTACACCTCTGTCTTGAGCATGTGGACTTGAGGTAAGCAGCTGAATTTGCATATCTAGGTCAAACAAGGACATTAGAGCCCTTATTTGACGGTGAGCCGTATATTCACGTGTCTAAGTATACAGTTCAAAGCGGGTATTGACGAATACTGAAACTCAGTGGTAGTGAGGTTTCGGGTTCTATTTCCGGCTAGGTTGGAGAAAGTTTTTTTAACTCAGAAGTTTTTTTGTACATCAAGAATCTGCTGAGTGTTTGTGTGCGTGTGTGGCGGTGCGCGTCGCACGTGTTATCATTTAATAACGCATTCGCCCAATTGAATATTTCTGGAATACCGCTAGGCACATTCAAAATACTTTTCTTTATAAACGCGTTACACTAATGCTTAGATTTATTTGTTTGTTTTTATTTTCTGCACCACTAATAAATTACGAGCTATGTCAAGTGTTCTGCCATTATTTTCCTCACTTTCTCCTTACTTCTTTCATTTCTCGTTTTACTCCACTCTTTCTACTCTTACTCCTTCACTCTATGTGGATTGAATGCATCACCATCTTTGAAAAATTGAAAATAATTTATTACAGTGGGATTAGACAAATTAAAGCAAAGCTAATCACCGAATAGTATACTTTTTGTATGTTTGCTCCTAAAGGGTAATACATTTTTGGTATAACTAATTACCTGTTCGTGTTATTGAAATTTTGAAGTAACATAGCTTTAAATAAACATTTTGTTTCCTAAGTTATGTAATAAAAATATTAAAAATCACCAATCGAGGTATTTTCGTTTTGTAATTATGTGGTCTACAAGCACTCTTCTTGACGGAAGAAATGAAGTATTGTAGTTAACTCACCCTAAAATATAGCTACTTAAAGAAGCTGATCACTGGGGATTTGATTATGGATAGTCAGAGTTATAGAGCTGACAGAGAACTGGAGAAATTGTAAATCCATGTTATTTATAATGCTAATTCTCACACTTTCACCTTTTCCTTCTTCACTGGAGGAAAACTAAATACAAAGCAACAATTATCGTGCGACTCAAATCGTGTCTTGCTAGGTTCCCATTCTAATCTCAACTATTCACTTGTTTAAGAGGAGAAAAAAATAACACACGGATATGATTTATTATATATGAAAAAACAGTTTTGGCACAATTTAATAGGCAATGCAATAAATGTTTCTGAATATTCGGGAGGAGTACAAAATGAATAACAATAAATATTTTCTTATGAAAAAATCTTCATGTACTCGCCAATTATTATATTTACTATTTGCCATTTTGTACTACTGTACGAGCACTGGCTATACATTGCACAGAATTCAAAGAAAGACTACAATAGAGAGGTTTATGTTGAAACATGACCATTTTACTACTACTTGATCGGCCTAGGTGAAGTGCATTAATGACGGTCCGAGTGGTGGAAAACCCTGTCGCAGTCATCCTTCACTGCCTATTACTCTCTCAGTATCAGTTGTAATTGTGTTGTTACCAGTTGTACTTGTTTTCTAGCAGTGAAACATGGAAAATATGCTGATATCTTTCACCGTTCTTGATTTGCTGGCTTTCGCATTGTTTCAAGTGGGTGTTGATGATCGAGAGAAACCTTTGCAATCAGAGATTGAGATTGGACACTATGGAATATATTGCTATCTCTTTCTACATACCATATTTAAAGTTAAAGCAAATAACAAATAGGATAAAACACTTGGACAGGAAGCCTTTTGAAAGTGAACATTCCTTTCGAGAAACGGAATTATTATAGCCCGATACTGCCGACCGTAGAGGTTTTCTTGATAAAGCGTTCGACCCCTCGACCGCTGAGCAGAGTCAACTTATTTTCTCGACATAATTTTAAAACATTCGAAATTTCGCAATTTATTTACAATATTTGTATTCCTTTTTGGCCCTAAAAGTGCTAATAGCAGGATTTGGAAATGTTAAAGGGGATAAAATCATGTAATATTAACATGAAACGTTCAGGGACTTTACAAATAGAGTGTAATGAATGTTTCAGCGCTGTAATCGGGAGCGTAATCACGGGGTTTTAGTCGCCCTCTGTGGTGTAACTTCATTTACACAAGGTCATGGGTTCAAACCCGTTGGAGGACGATGGATTTTCTTCGGGTGTAAAAATCATGAGAATGGCTTCCTTCGGAAGGGAAGTAAAGCCGTGGGTCTCAAGGCCTCTGAGCAAAATTAAGGGGTCTTTCACGCCCAATTTAGGATGGGACGCTGAGAACCACAGCAGTTAAAGAGCGTCCATAAATAACACGCCATTTACGGGGTCTTACTGTATATTAATATATTTAAATTCTTTTATGGAATCAATTCCAGAATCATATAATATTTCAATAACAATCCACTAATAAATAAATTTATTATAATTGATCATTATACTTTGAAAAGAACTCAGTCCAGTCCCTCGCATGGCAATTTTACCACTTATTAAAGCACCATTATAGAGCTTTCAACGATTAATTGCTTGTATCTGAAATGGTTAACTCAGTAATTATCAATACAAATATTAGTATAAGTATTCTTAACAGTTGAGCATCACTTAACTATATCCCAACCATAAAATATCATATTTTCAGCACGTGCACCTGTTACACGCAATTTCATAACTGTTCCTCCACACACTCATACTCGCCATTAAAGTACAAAATTTATAGTCTGTAGCAGAAGTTGCCAGAAACTATTCAAGCATTTGATTCCTAGTTCGATTACTGCCATACTGGCCACTTTGATATAGTTTCCTGCTTTGGTAGGTGAATGAGGGAGTTGCTCTTCTAGATGTATAATCTTCTGCGTAATTTCCTGTCATGTGTTTCGGGGTTCTAGAATTGGCAGCAACGTTCAGTGTGTTACGTCTGGAAAATATATGCGCTTTTTTTTTTAAACAAAAATACAGTTCCGAAATCTTGTTGGGACTCCGGCGCTGTATTCCTTTCTCTTCTTTTTTACATTTTCATAGCATTTATTCTGTTTAATTACCGTTTGCTTTTTGTTTCCAAAACACACACACACATATACACAGTTTACAAACATACAAACACTCATTCACAAGGCGGTACTCGATCCCGCGATCCCCTGCGCCACGAAACTCCAAAGCGAGGCACTTCAGCCATGGGGACCAGCAAACGCTTTGGAAAGGTTGATTGGATTACTAACAAATTCGTTTTAGGAGTAAACCTTGTGCCTTAGATGCAAGCCTTAGGTATCGTAGCATGTGGACAGACCTGTCTGAGGGCCGGTAGTTTTTATTTGGAACCGTCCATACTGGCGCACATTGTTGGTTCGATCTGGTCACCTTCATAACTCCTCTCAGAAGTCACTTTATAAGTAAAAGCAACAATTCTGGCTTGCTTGCAGTGCTTCTGATTGGTATTTCTATTGCTATTCTATTACTTTTTATAGGTAGACGTAGATGAATAAGAATCTCTTTTTCACTAAATTTGGAAACATCGCTGCAACAATTGAACCGGCAGTGAGTCGAAAATAAAAAAAAAAGAAAGATAGAAAAGCAAGAGGAAGAATGGGAGAAGCACTTCATCACTCATTTGGTTGAGATGAATAAACTGCTTCTTCTGCTAGTATTTAATAAAAAGTCCACTTGGGAGCAGACAAAATTTCGTGAAAGGCATAGTAAATCATTTAGCCTTTTCTCTCCGGTCAGATTGAATGTCATGGTTTGGACATCCCTGAACTATAGAATGCAAATAAGGACAAATGTGACGCCTGGAGCTTCACTCGAGGAAAAAGTGTTATTTTTGTGAGTGCTTGCTCTTGTTCGCTCACCCACGCCCGTAATGAGGAACCACTCTCCTTTGTTTTGTATTAATACCGCTACTTTGCGTGCCACTCCCTTTCTTTGCGTCCACGGTTCATTAATTAAAACTTTGTAGCACGCTGCGGATGTGAATGACAGGCTAAACTTTATACTGCCACTCGGTTTCCTTATACAACTTTACACGACTCTAAAATGTAAAAGAAACAGTAAACTAAAATAAAGTGTATGTACACAGGGAATGTCGAACAAGTCGCGAACTTAAAAACCGCCTGTGGTGCAATACACGACCATGGAGAGTTGCTCAGTAGTTTTTCCCCTACAGTTTTCTGACAACTTTTCATTGCAAGAAAAGTCTGTGGTAATAGACAGTGTCGTTAATAAAATCTGACGTACTCCATTCACAAGACTTTCTCTACATCTCAGTAACCAACTATTGTTAAAAAGCGTATGCTTCATTTGAATCCATGCTAATGAAGAAAAAATTAGCAGATATAGTCTTATTATTTGCTTCCATGCATATAGAAAGCAAATAAGAAAGTAACATAGGCTATGGTATTAGTCAAAAGCTGGTTCTTATGTGCCTGAAGTTCCTTTGTTTATATGGAGAGGAGTAGACAAATTACCGTAAGAGAAAAGTTTAACTCTTTGAAGGCTGAAGCCAATAGTAAGCTATATCTCACAACGATCCACTCCATGAAAAAACTGAATATAACAGAAATTCAGTGTTTCGACGTGTTCTAAATGTTCTGTTCAGTAGGTTTTTGTCTATCTCTTACACTTTACCAGTTATGCAAAATTCGGCAAAATTCATCAAGTATAAAAGAGGTTTTCAGAGGCAATTTCCAGAAAATTCAAAGACATCTACATTTTATTTGTCATGTAAATATGTGTAGTATACGATATTTTAATCAAAATCGTTAGAGCCATTTCTGAGAAAATCAATATTTTCGAAAATTTTTGCATGTAGTTGGGGTGGGGAGATTTTCTTGAAAATCTTCGTATCACAACCTGGATAGATACTAAACTTAAATATCAAGTTTCGTATTTAAGGGACTTTTCGTATTTGAGGTAAGCTTCCACAGACACACACACACACACACACACACACAGACGCACACACACTTTTTTCTAAAATTGTGTTGTTTTTTTTTGTTTTGTTTTTTTTTTTATTCAGTGGGTTCCAAAGCATATATTTCTGGTGAAATCTCTGGTATTTAATTTTTGGGTGCAATATAACACCTTCTCTTTACTACGTACATAGTACGCGTAGAGAAAGTAAAATTCTGGCACATAATTCTCTGGTAGTCAGGTTTTTATACAAATATTATGGTCCCCACTAACAAGAATTTTAATTATTTATTATTTAACAAACCATTCTTACAAAAATTTGTTTTTACTTCAGTTAATTAAGATAAACAATAACAGAAATATTCTTATTACTTAGCTTTATGATATAGCACTGCCGGGCTGTTTTGCTGTGGTCTAAGTAAAAAACATTTTTAATTGTTAAACTATTTCAACCTGAAGATTCGTGCCTGTTTGTGAAGTGTTATTTACGTTGGTTCTCGTCAAGAACTAAACACATTGTAAAATAGAGCCAGTCTGGGCAGAGTCAAGGAGACGGGTTTTGCAGTTGTTTATTACTTGTCTAGCGTTCTTTCGTCATAACACGTGATGAAAAAAACCGATGAAACGATGCTTATATGAACTGGGATCTATGGAGCGTACATTTATTCGACATTTGTCTTCTCAGAATAAGAGAAAACTCCGAGGAAGAAAATGGGGGGAGACAACCTTAGCCGGGTAACTCAACCTAAGAGATGCGAACTTTGAACTTCTTGAATGTGAGGCTTACACGCTACCTCCACGATACGGAGGCGGGCACTCTAAGAGAAGTAAGGTAATACATTAGTCTGGGTGTCAGTAGTTCATTTGATTTTTTGCTCCGAGCACACAGTATGTAAATATGTAACAGCCGGAATGGTATCTCTTTAATTGCCCATTGAGCCTGTTCATGATAAAAAAAAAAACAGCTGTTAGACACATTCAGTAATACGTTTTAACTAAAAGAACTTTTCGAGTGAAAGTTTTGGAAGTTAAGGTAGTAAAAATACTATTTTTGGATTAACACAAACTTGTAAAAAATCATTTCCACAGCTACACATACTTCATTCTATCTAAGGGCGAAAATGTTGACTACAATCTGCATTTTCTGACTTCTTTCGTAAACATCTGTTCTCTTAAAATTACTGAAAATAAAAATTGTACATAGAAATAAAAATAAAAATGGAGGAACCGTTTTTGTCAGCTAAACTCATATTTCAAAATCTGGAAAAAATAACGTAAATTAGCGCTGGAAAAGAAACTTTTTGGTTTATTGTTTAGCGGAATACCTATGTTGTACGGTATGAATTAAAATGATAGCATGCAAGTTGTGTTCTATATTTTTCCTTGTTAAATTAGAGGAAAATTCATCTTTAATATTAATTAAAGAATTCAATCTAAGCAAGAGCTGTTCATACCGCAGATTTTTATCGGGAAGTGCAGTATTATATTGGAAAAGGTTGTCGCTAGTATTATCCTGTGCAAACAGTTTGTGGGGTAGTATATTTTTGGTGTGCATGGATGGTCTAAATGTGATTCAAGTGAAGCGATCGCTTTTAAGATTGCTGTGAAGAGTGTGTGATGTGTCTTCTACATAAAGCTTTATTTCATTACTTGAATTGCAAAATTTTCTTCCGTATTAAAGAAATAACGAAATAGATCTCTTTTTTTTAAGGCAGTATAATATTCTCTGAAAAATTAAAAAATGTCCAAAAGATGAAGTCTTCAAAAGCTCAATTTTTGATGTTTTATACTGTGTAGTTAGCGAATGTAAACAGCAGTTGTTGCTATCTGAGTAGCAAACTATGGCAATTTCAGTGGTGCGCACAGTTCTTTACGCTGATGCCGTTCCTGTAACATTATTCTGTTCAAATTAAGTAATTCGCTGTTGAGAGTTCCTTATAAATTACTTTAAAATAAGCAATTTGGTCCTAGTTATATGGAAAACCGTATCATGATTATACATCACAAAACTCTTTGATAAATAACCTTTACTTTATAGTTTGCATATAGACATGTATAATAACCTGTTTGTTATGGACACCCATGATCTATGAACAGATTTTATATTGCTCCAGAGAAAGTTTAAAAATATAATGTAAAGTATTTCAGAAACGCTTAAAACATAATAATGTATACACTCTTAGCCCATATTTTTCATAAATACTTATTTTTTCATGTTTCTTATTACTTTTAAGTTTTAAATTCAATCAGAATGAATAAGACTTCTTCAATTCTTTCCTTCTTCACGTTATTGTTTTCTCATTTAATATTTATGCTTTATGCATGCTCCATTGTATGAACCGAAATAGAGACTCTTAGCTGATCTTAAATTGCTGTATAAATAATATAATTTACTTATTAAAATACATAATGCTGTCTTATACTGTCATTTTGATTATTTTTAATACTTGAATTACAAGTGTTCACATATTTTGTAAATATTGTTTTTAATTAGGACAGACTTGTACTTCTTGTATGACAAAAGAAAGCATTTGTTTGGTTATAGTGCGATATATCAAAAAACTAGCACAACATAAGTAAACATGAGTACACTGGACGATCCACAACAGGTTAAACTTGCTGTTTTCTTTATTACTAATGAATATTATTTTTCAACTTTGTGAGCGTATGACTATGCGTGGCGGTGTTTGCATTTTGACTTGATTTGAATTCTCCACTGTGATAAGAGACTCAACTGTTGCATTCCAGTATTGCCGAACTGTACAGGATATGTGCCGGGAGTGATGACGTAATACGTTTGTGTTTGCGTGCCGTCTATATTCACTCCTCAGACATATTGTTAGGAGCTTTATCCAGGAATACTATTTCTGTTACTGTTTATTGTTTCTCCCACATTTTTTACTGCACCGAATTCAAGTATTTTAGCTACTATTGAGGGATTCATCAGTAGGTTAATAAGCATCCAGGACGTTTCGGCTGCAACAGTACGCCAACATACAATTAGTCTTAAAGGTTTTTTGATCAACAAGTTGTAAGACTGTGGACGTTTTGTTAACAGTCGTTTCGCCCACATTTATTTCAGTCAACAGGAAAGTTCGTACAAGCACTTTTCACCAGCACATTTCAACAATAAAAGTGGCAAGGAGTTCTACCCTGTGTGCGCTTACAAAAACGAATAGAAGAAGTTATTCGTTTGTCAGAGTCAGCAAAACCACAAAGTTCTGTCGTTTATATGTTAGCTTTAAATTGAGTTTGTGCATTTTTGATGTAGCAGCTATGACCCAAAGTAATTAGGAACTCACACCGGTCAATGGGGAGATAACCAGAGACAAGAAGCGCGCTAGCATAATAAGTTTTCCTCTAATAGAACGTTCTTTAATTCTAACCAGCTGTGAACCTATAAGTCAGAGAGTTAGTGAATGCGTCTCTGGTAAGTAAAAGAGTGACATTCTCGTAGCGAGCTTTTGAAGATTGCTGTGAAGTTCAGTAAGAGATTGAAGTTCCCTGCAGAAGAGATTGGAGAAAACGTGTTCGATTCCCCAAAGTGAAGTGAACCTTCGTACATGTTTCGCTATGTCATAAATAAAGTAAAGTGAAAGAAAGCTAAGTAAAGTGATAAAGAAAAGTAAAACTGTCACTAGCTATCATTAGAGAAGTGTAATTAAAAACTGGCAAAGTTAGAATACGAACCCGTATTACTATAACTAAGAACTCCACACTTGCATTTCCCATACCTATATCAGCAGAAACCACTCTAATATTCTCCAGTCTAGTAGATAATCTAGAAACAATTCTCGGCTGCTCCATTTCTCAATAATACAGATAATCAACAAATCAGAATATTAGGAGATTGGTTGATTAAACTTTTTATTATATCATATTATTAGTAAACTCAGATCGGAAAGAATGGATTAGGAAATATTATCTGGAATAAATACTAATATAAATCAAATTTATATTTTATTCTTTCGATTCATTCACAAAGTTTCCATAGTGATGAGTATAGTCAGCGTGAAGGTTGGTTGGACCAGACGAAATCATCTGGGATCACAACTGGTTGTCGCTGCGACAGGCGGGATGATGCCTTCTGCGGTAAGGAAGGAGGACGCAACACCGGAGAAGTCCTGGCATTTGTGAATTCCTTTACGTTACGTAGTTGGTTACCCTACCCATATTTAGAACTGACAACGCCCCTAGGACTTACAAGGGGCCTGTCGGGGAGCCATAGGCACTTAACCACAGAATGAAGAGCTTGGAACGATTGGTCGGGTCGTAGGTGAGAATGTGATTGATATGAAAGCAAAATGGATGATGGAAAGGTGATAATGGAGCAATTGGAGGAATAGTTGGCGGGGGAAACCGGCGGACCCGGAGAAAAGCCGCTTACAGTTGTTTAGTAAAACATTTATTAATGCCATTCTTCTTGTCCAGTTTATCAGCAGTCAAATGCATCTTGATGAAACATATCACACAAAGGACAAAATATCGATTAATGGACAGTTCGTTAATCATTTATAATATTTGATCCTGATTTGTGGAATGTAGAAGAACTATATCGTTCACGAGTGCGTGCGATTTCATTCGAAAGAATGAAACAAATAATTCCATTGAAGTTAGAGATCTAAATGCCACACTGCAGCCAACTTATGTTATTGCTTCCCAAGATTACAAAGCCTATTTAGCAGAAATAATGGGAAACAGCAGGAAAACAAGTTAATGCGTTTTGTGTGAGGAGTTTGTAGAAGAGGTCTGACAATATATAGCAGTTCTCAGATATTGTAAGTTTTAGTTTTTCCTTCACGTTTATTTCTTTGTTTACTGGTAAAGAACTCGTCTGTTAAATTATTAGTCCTCTCTTAAGTTGAAAAATAGTGTAAACTGTCTTTAAACCAGTATATTTTGCGATGCGTGTTATTGGATTAAAATTCAAAGGGGACTTTTTTGTTCTCACTAGTAAGCAAGATACACGTCAAACATGGCTCATAAAGGCGGATATATAAAAATAAAAATCAGGTTTCCATATATTGATAATGACTCATCCTCCTTCATTGAAAATCTTACTGCACAAAACTTGTAAAAATATGTAGTCAATGTCAAATACATTTATTGTGGAATTAAACATTTCCAAGATTTACGATATAACATGTTTCAGTTTAAAAAAAAGTATACTATTCTCAAAAAGGAGGTCCTTATTCGTGTTTCTTTCTGCTGTTCAAGCAAAAACAGCGGATTTTCCAATCCATCACATAGCTACCTGCTCTTAATAGATTTCGCTATCCCCTAGTCTACTGTGCTCCCCTGTTTCCATTGTAACTATAAGAAAATGGTAATGAAACTGTTTACTTAAATAGTTACCTCGTTTATGTTTTTGTAAGAATGGCTTGCTGGGTAATTGACAGAGAAGGTTATGCGAATGTATCAAAATAGATTTGTTTTTATTAAAATACCATTGTTTAAAATATTCTCATGACAAATAAGCCATAAATGATACCCAAAAAGTTAATCAACAAAAATTTTTAGAAAACCAAAGAGCATAGTTGTCCCATTATTTTTTATTTATGTATTGTTAGTTAACTATTTGCAATATATTGTTATTGATTTGAATTTCAAAATACTTCTAATTTTCTGAAATAGAAAGTCGCTATTATTTTGTTTTTTATTTTGCGGTAACGCAATAGCACAGAATTTTATCGAATTCGTCTTTAAAAGTCTGAACATGGCTTCATTATACCGTAACAACGAAATGTGTAAATATGAATTTAAAGTTTATTCATATTCTAGATTTATAAGAAGTTGATTAGGTAGAGTAAGACTGAAAAATTCAATACCATAGCCGGGATATAAACCACGTATCTCCGATCTCTAGCCGGTCACTCTAACCATTAAGCTACCATTGCAACATGTCGGCGCGACATTAAATTCCTCAACTTACTCGCATGTTCCCGGCAAACCACAAGGTGATCTCAAGTTATTTTGAGATGACATACCCCGATGGCGACTTAGAATATAAATAACAAGCGCTTTAAATCCATGGACTTCATAATTTAGCCAACAATTAGGTCAATGAGTTATAATTTAATTGTTTTTTCACATAAGCCGTGCGTAAGACAGGAGTTGGATAGGTAGAGTCAGTCTGAAAATTCAATCTCGGCTATGATATTTAATTTTTCAGTCGGGCTCCGCCCATCCAACTGCTGCCCTACACACGACTTCGGTAAAAAAAAAAGTAACTAAATTAACGCTGAAAATCCGAGGTGCTCCATTCACATGACTTTCTCTACATATTTATACAAAATTATTGTTAATAAGCTTACTCTTCTATTTAATGCTAATCGAGATAAAAATTAGCAACGTTTTTATTACTTAGTTCCTTATAGGTAGAATGAAAATATAGGAATACACTAGACTAAACAGACAGTCAAATATTTAAAATGTGGTTGTTATGGTATAGAAATCCGATTCTTTGCGTGGCCAAGTATTGACAAGTTTATGAGAAAATCAAAAGGTTCGAAACATTTTCCACGTAAACGGAGTTGGGCGTGGGAGGGATTTTCTTGCCGTATCCTTGGAAGATACTGAACTTAAATACCGAGTTTGGTGTTTAACGGGTTTTTCGTTTTTGATCTATGCTGTCCACAGACACACACAGACGGAAATTTTTCTAATTTTTTTTTTTTGATTCAGGGAGCCTTAAAATATGTATTTCTGGTGAAATCTTGGTATTGAATTTTTGGGTGCAAAACAATATATACATAGTACGTGTGGAGAAATTAATAAAAAGTATCTTGAATAATAATCCTTTATAAGGATATTTATGCGAATGTAAGCCAGAACAGTAATGACCGTATACAGAGTGTTTCAAAAATACGGGGTATAATTTCAGGTATGTATTTCCCACATGAAGACAATAAAAATAGTTCATAATAACATCTTTCCGAAAATGCTTCATTTCCAAGGTATGGCCTTTACAACATTGGAATTCACTGGAACGTTTTTCTTTCCGCAGGTCTTGGTCTTCAAAGGAGACATTAGGAGGGCGCTCTAATAGTTCATTCTGAGGAAGGTTACCTTCAGTGTTCTTTAGACGTTAAGACTGTGCGACATGTATTCAAATCAAGAGCTGGCAGGGATACACTTCATGTACGGTAAGGCGGACGGCAATGCTGTGCTGGCTCTTCGTTTGTACCAGGAGAGGTACCCACAGCGACAATGTCCAGATCGGAAGATATTTGTACGTCTCCATTCCCGTCTGTGCAAGTATGGAACATTCACCTCTCCTGGTTTGGGAAGGGGACGACCAAGATCTACAACTCCAGAAGTGCAGGAGGAGACTCTGGAGGCTGTGGACAGGACTCCTATCAGCACACGACGGTTAGCGTTGCAAGTCAATGTTACTCATACGACTGTCTGGAGACTGTTGAACGAGTATCAATTGTATCCTTATCATTTGAAACGTGTACGGGCCCTATCACCAGCAGATTACCCTGCACGAGTTAGGTTCTGTCAGTGGTTCTTGCAGCAGTGTGGTGTAAATCCGAACTTTTCTGCCGTCGTATTATTTACAGATGAAGTACAGTTCACAAGAGATGGTATAACAAATTTCCACAATCAGCATGTATGGTCGCATGAAAACCCACGTGCAACTGTTGTATGCCATCACCAGGTGCGGTTCTCCCTCAACATGTGGGCCAGTATTATTGGTGATCGATTAGTTGGACCCTATGTACTTGTGAACAGACTTACGGGACAGGCGTACACAAACTTCCTGTAAAACACCATACCTGACGTTTTCGAAGACACTCCACTGATCAATCATCAACACATTCACTTCTTGCATGATGGCGCTCCTGCACACTTCAGTCTTACGGCTCGCCGGTACTTGGATCGAAGGTTTCCTGATCGATGGATAGGTAGAGGTGGCCCAATTGCTTGGCCTCCACGCTCACCTGATCTGAACCCTCTCGATTTCTACTTGTGGGGCCATTTAAAATCATTGGTTTATTCGTCTCCGGTGCCGGATTTGGAATCCCTTCGGAATCGAATTGTGGCAAGTTGTGAGGACATAAACGCAATACTCCTGGAGTTTGGAATCGTGTTCGCAGGTCAATGAGACATCGATGTGAGGTCTGTATTCAAGCAGGAGGTGGACAATTTGAACATCTTTAATGACAACAACCTCTGGAAAGAAAAACGTTCCAGTGAATTTCAATGTTGTGAAGGCCATAACTCGGAAATGAAGCATTTCCGGACACATGTTATAATGAACTAATTTGATTGTCTACATGTGGGAAATACATACCTGAAATTATGCCCCGCATTTTTGAAACACCTGTATAAATACATCTAGAAAATCGTATCCCTACACTTTGAAAATTCGAATACATAGTGGCGGCGCGTTTTGAGTTAAATAAACCTTCTAATGTCACTTTATATTCATAATTTTTCCTCTAAATCCTGTGAAAATGACCAAATCGCTGTCCTAAAAGACTGCAACGTATTTGTGCTTTTAACCGGAGAAACATTTCCATGTAATGTAATTCAGAGGTTCAAAACTTTGGATGAAGAATGCCCAAGCAGTGTTCAGCTTTGATAACGATTTAAAATGTATTCAAAGCAATTTAAGTATACTTACTGCTATAAAAACTTTCTTATATGAACTTACTTGCCACAAAATTGTTGTTCTTTACCTCTCTGCATAAAAGGACTATGATTAATTACTTTAATATTAAAAAGCAAATCTCTCCTAAGAAATCAAAATGTAGCCCCATATTTTACCAAGAAAAATAAAACCAGCCCGTTTCATTGTTATAAAAATCTGATGTGTAAACGCTTAATTTTCTTTCTCTCTTTTGCATATATATATACAAATATTTTACAGATATATCTTTATTACCTACATTTAGTCAAATATTTTAAGACCTGGTTACTGTATGATTCATTCAGATTCCGTTCTTTTTGCTTGATCAGGAGAAAAAATGAATATCATTTTTCCATTTGAAAAATGTATAAGTATTTTAATATTGGAACCAATAACTGGGCATATCTTGGAAACAGTTAACTTCAGAATGAACTTATGTATTTCACACAGATTGTTTGTTTTAACGAGCTCTACGTTTTTGTATGATAAGTTAATATCTATCTCTTGTGGTTTACCAATAGTGCAAAAGCCATCCAGAGTAGATAGGATTTTAGAGACTATTCAGAAAGTTCAATGCACACATTTCATTTAAAAATACCTTAAACATATGATATTTAATTAAAATCATATCCATTTTTAATTAAATACATTTTGAAAAAAAAAAAGATAGTTAAAGTTGAAGGATTTCTTTAAAATCTTCGTGTTACATCCTTGGAAGGTACTGAACTTATATATTAAGTTTGGCATCTCATCAACTTTTTGTTTTTGAGCCATCTGTTCACACGCAGAGGACCTTTTATGAAATGTGTTATAATTCGGGGGTCCTCAAGGCACGCATTTTCGACGAAACCTCGAATCTTTGGGTGAAATATAATAGATGTTCTGCCTACTACGTACATTGTATACGTGTCAGAGAAAATAAAAGTACCAGTTGCCTCAAAAGTTAGTTATAAATGCAATGTACTGATAGCACACATCTTGGAACTGAAGTTAGTATTTAAATTATTTGATATTGAAAAGTTTGCCGCTATGGTGCGCATTAGAATTCTAATTCCGATTATCTTTCGCTGAGAGTGATCAGCATGGATTTGTTGCTTGGACACGAATGAGGGTGGTATGCCCTGGACTCTCAAGTTGTACACTGAGTTTGCTTTTGTGGCCCAGCGCGGCCTTTTCTAGTTTTCCAGTAGTTTCTAATCTGACGGTGATCTTTTCAAACCTTTACATGTACCAGGATTGGCTGATAAGTCCCGGATCTCTCAATGAAAACAGTAATTAAAAAATGCTATTTCTCAACATTATCTCCAGAAAGGCTCATACATTTGACATACTGGTGTTATAATTGAATTAAACCATCTCTGTAGTGCAATTTATCAAGGTCCTCAAAATAGCTATTTACCGCATCAATGACCTCCTCGTTGCTGTAAAATCTTCGTCCTCCAAGAAATGTTTTGAGCTTTGGAAAAAGGTGGTAGTCACTGGGTGCTAATAGGGTGGATGTCCAAGCAATTCGAAGTTTAATTCGCACATTTTTCCCATTGCAATAATTGAACGATGGGCCGGAGCATTGTCGTGATGAAACAAGTTTGTTTGACCAAATGAGTTGTTTTTCTTTTCACCTCATCACTCGAACGTTGCAGTAAGCTTGCGTAGCAGTCACCAGTGATACTTTTACCCTTTTCCAAGCAATCAATAAAAATAATTGCCTGTGCATCCCAGAAAACACTCGTCATAACCTTGTTAGGTGACAAAATTCGCTTTCCTTTTTTGGAGTTGGTTAACCTGGCGCAATCCATTGCTTTGACTGTGATTTACTTTCTGGAGTGAAGTGATGTATTCAAGTTACATGCATGGTAATAAGCCGTCTCAAAAATTCATTAGGATTTTTACGGTAGAGCTCAACATTTTTAACAGAGGCAACTTTGCAACTTCTGATCAGGTATCAACAATCTTGCACAGACCTTGTAAAAACCCAAAATCTTACTTAAAATATTACCTGCAAGTTTTTTGATATGTTTACAGCCTCTGCTATCTCAAAGAACTTTAATTTAAACGATGCATTTTTTCAATGATCTCTGGAGTTGTCACTTCTACAGAGCGTATAGAGCGAGGCTCATCACTAGTGCTCCTATGTCCCATTTTAAACTCTGCAACCCAATCATTGAATATGAATGGGCAGAGTGTTTTAATCTACTGTCTATTTTCTCTTTAGGCGTTAAGCCTTTCAAATGGATATATTTAATCACGGGTCATTTTTCCAAATCCTGCATTTTCGTGAAAACCATAAAGTTGTTTTGTTTAAAATGCTGTTATTCGAAAACTAAATAAGCTATTGGCCTGTAACTATGAATACAAGATAGTCTATACGATGCCACCGTCTAACTGGCCTAGTGTGAGGCCCGGGACTTATCAGCCGACCCTCGTTTGTTCGTCAGCCAAATAGTGTAATTTACGTTATTATTCAAATATGAATGATATTTCAGAGGAGTCCTTTTGTATATGCCCTGGTTCAGGTTTAGCTCAGGGTCATTTTAATTTTTAATTTAAATGCTTTGTTTAACCATATGGCTGGGCTTTTCAGAATCTATTATTGTTCGCATTGTGAATTTTATATCTTTAGTTAATATTTATAAACAGAGTTTATTGAACTGTAAAATATTTTATATGAGTGTCTTTATGGGTATCTATGGGCTCTGTCAGTTCCCTCTTTGTAAAATGTTTATGATGGCACGAGTGAGCAAAGTCGGCAGCGTTTTGTTCACCGAATAGGGTAACAGGGCAGCTGTTTACATCATACTTCTCATTTAATTTTCATCCCCTTTACTGTACTTAATAAATTTGTAAATTCATTAATACAAGTAAACCACTACACGGCATTATGCCATCAATTAGTAATGAAAAATATAAATTTGGGCATGGAATTTATGTTTATTTCATCAGATATTTTTAATATTTGGGACGGGCATCCCTTTCCAAAATGTTGTTTTGTCATTGTTTCAATATTAGGCCAAACGTTTCCAGCCATTTAATATAAATGTGACAAAAGAAACCATAATGATGCAACAAAAATATTAACATACATTAATGGGGTAACCGTAAACATAAAACAAATATTAAAATGGATTCGTTTACTTTATCTACATGAAATATGTACATAGAAAACATTGTATTGTACCCAAAAGTTCGATACTGATATTTCACCAGATACACGTGTTTTCAGACCTCCTGAATATAAAAAGCATTTTTTAGAAGAATCTCAGTGTGTCTATGTGTGTTTGTGTGTCTAAGGACTTGGTATTTAAGTTTAGCATCCTCTAAGGATGCGAAGAAGATTTTGGGAAAAATACCCTCATCTTAAACTACCCATTTTATGGAAAAGTTTTCGAAAATTTTGATTTGTTCAAAATTGACTTCAACGATTTTGATTAAAATGCCGCATGCCAAAGATACAAATAGAATATATATGCCACATTTTCTGGAAATAGACCCTGAAATCACTTAATATGGATGAATGTTACTGATATTTTCATAACGTCAGAGAGAGAACAAAAACCAACTACAGAAAAACACAATTCATATTATATACATTTTTTGTCGTGGAGTTAAACATTTTAAATATTACTTGTTATTAGTTTCAGTTTTAAAATATTAAACTATTTTTATACGTGAATTTTTAAACTCCTGGCAATTCATAGAAACGGATTTCAACTACAAGGCAACCAACTTTTAAAAGATTGGAGTGTTGCTTTGGCCAAAGTATTCACTTATTTTCCTTTTACTTACAGAAAAGTAACTAATAAGCCCATGTCTGCTAATATTTATCTCGATTAGTATGAAGTAGTTAGAATAATAAGGTTTTCAACTTCAATTTGTTAAAAATATGTAGAGGAAGTCATGTGAATGGAACACCTCAGAATTTTTCTTCTGAACCACTGTAGGGATGCCAGTACTGTTTAAAATATGAATAATATTTGAAAGCATAAATACCATATATCTGGGTATTTTCCCATCAAATGGGCAAATCGTATACAAAACTCTGTAAAGGTGTCTCATATTGTTAGAATATGTTCCTATGTGTTGGTGATTTTTTTTTCTGTATCTTTTCTTTTTTGTTCTGTTTTATTTTGTTGTACTCAAAACATATGTACCCCACTTTGCTGAAAATTTGACGTAGACACGAAAAGTTGATCGTCAGATCCAGGATTCTAGCCACAATCTTGAGTTAATTTAATTTTTCCAAAATTGTAATGTTTTCTTGAAATCCGGGTTGTAAGATATGTGACTTTTTGCTGCGCCAATGCTTTCTGTTGAGAGAAAATACCATCTAGATTCAACTACAGAAGTGTCCCAAAAACCCTTAAAAAGACTATCTAAACTGTGCATTAAAATGTACGTCCCATGATTTTCTCTACATATTTTTCTGCAAACATATGTAACTTAAAATAGCTTATTATTCTATCTACTGCATGATAATGGAGAATAATCAGCAGAAATCCTTTAATTGCATATTTACTTATAGATATAACGGGATTAGGAGAATGCAATAATCTTAAGTGACAGTCTATTCTTAATGGTGCTGGTCACTATGTGCTGATATGAAACAATAACGTCTTTCCATTTGAGAATAGTCAAGTGATTTAACCCTTATGCATCTTATATTTAATGTATATAGTTGAAACAAAACATTACATTTTCTTTGCAAAAATAGAATTTCAATTTTTATGAATAAAAATCACCTTAAAGTACTAAATTTAATATTCATTAATGAATCAATATCCTTAGTCTTCCTAAACGCATGTAACTATATACTACTTATATGTAATTATAAATATTTTAGAAAGTGCAACGGTCATGTCGTTACTTTTTGAATAATTCCATTTACAAAGTACTGTTACTCTAATTCTTTGCTGTGTATGTGCGAGCGCTCGCGTGTGTAGGTGTGTGTGTGTGTGTGTGTGTGTGTGTGTGTGTATGGGTGCGCGTGGGCTAGCCTTCTATACCTTATGTCCTCTGGAGAATGAACTGTTATATTTTATTACTTTCTACAATTCTTGGGATTTAAACAAATTACTTTTCAATATCTCCGTATTAAAAACTACTGAACTGAAATTTTCATTTCAGGATGGTTCTTCCTTTTAAGCCTTTTTAAGAATTTTCCAAATGTACACCGGAATTATCATTTATCTATATTAAAATTTAGAGTATCTAAATAATAGTAGTTGCATTGCTGTAACTTATTTTTGTAAACAACTTTTATAAAACTATATACTTTTATACTTTTGTTTTTAATATTTTTCTAAAGCATAATTATATGCAAACGTAAACCAAAAATGTCTATATTAATATTGTTCCAATTTTATTATGCTATTGTAAACTAAAACCATGTTAAAAGCAAATATTTATTATAGAGAAGAATGTGATTCTTATATAGATGACAGTTTTAAGGGGACACGAAGTGGTGCAAGTTACAAAAATAGAATTTTTTAAATTTAGTTCTGTATAATCAATTGGGATCTCCCCTTTAATTTAATATATGTAGCTACTAGCTAGTATCCGGGATGCGTTGCATTGCCACGCAGAAAAAGAAAGTGTTTGTGTTTTAAATCTCTTATTGAATTGCTTTTGGATTCACAATATTTTTTGTTTTTTTCATTTGTTGCATACACGAATAAGTCAGAAGGTTTTCCGATGGGTGAGTAGGTCACACACAGCTAACCATGTAACATGGTTTTTGTACATATAGTACACACAACTTTTAGCTATGTACAAAATGTTTTATCTAACCTTAACGATTAATTGTATATAATGTGATTAGAAGATCAGGTTGTGTATGAAATGATGAAAAAACAAATATTTTTGTTAGATTAAAACTGTGAATTCAAACGACGGTAGTTTTAAATCTAGCATGAAGTTACAAATTAGTAATTAATTTTATTTATAAAACATAATATTAAGCAGTAATTTTTTTCAATCGTTTGATGTTTGTCAATCAAATCCCAGCTTTTTTCCGTAGATTTTATATTTGAAACCGAACGGATTATGTTTTCATTAGGTATATCAACTTATTCATCATGTATTTTGTAAGACAATTGCTAGAATAAAGTCATTCGTTGAAATGACTCAAACGCCATCTTCTAATTGCAATTGCAGCTACTTACTAAAGTTTCAGTGTAATTGGATGAATGGATAGGAACGTCTGAAAGACAGCCAAAGAAACATGCATTTATATAATATATGTGCGTAATGTTACGAGTACAATTATTACGTTTTAAATATGTTTTTAAAACTCTCATGTGTCGGGCATTCATTTATTTGCTTAATCTTTTAAAAATGTTCTTACAAATGCTTCTTCTATGTACTCCTTGTTAATATAGATAAGCCTCTATTATTCATATACACCTGATGTTTATTAAAGGAAATACATAAACTAAACGACAGCAAAAACAAAAAAAAAAAAAAAACAAAAAAAAAACAAAAAAAAAACCGGAAGCTACATAATGACTCTTAAGTTTACTAAGTTTATTCTCTACATGAATACAAAAATGAAAAGAAAGAAATGAAGGAAGAAATAAATAAAAAAAACTTAGAGAGAGGGGAGGGAGATAAAATAGAAAGAGAGAAAGACCAAAAAGGAAGAATATACCGTTGAGAAAAGTATAAAATATGTGAAAATTCAGACCAATAACAAATAATATCTACCTATTTGTTTCTTCTACTTTTTAAGTTTAACTTTTCTGTAAATATCAAATTCTAATATAAATTACCCATTTTCTCAGCTAAACTTTAAGATGGCTAAATTAAATTTTAGAAATATAGGTAAATCCCTAAGTGCTATTTTGGTTTTACTTTGACAATGCATGACAAGTGCTCGTAGAAAATGTACAGGCCAGTACATTGTAAAATTCCAACCAATCGGAACTCATTATCTCTACATTTTAATCGTTTTTATCTCTTCCGCGTGTAATTGTTTTTCTAAATGTATCGCACCCATGTGCATTTGTTTTCTCTCTCTGAACTAATGTTCGTTTCATAATAATAGATCAGTGTGCAGTGATATTCCCGTACATGGTGACAGAAGTTTCAAAACGTGTTTATTTTACGCCAAAATAATAGAATGTAGCAATACAAAGAGATCTAAAATGTTAAGGATAAAAGTTGGGAGCTTTCTTTATATTACTTATGATGATGATCATGATAATGATAATATGATGATGATGATGATAATAATAATAATAATATAATAATAGCATGATTTGTTATATTTCAAAAATAGTTTCTGATAAATTCTAATAAAATATGTTTATTTTCCTAATATACCTATCTCCCCTAAAGTTGGCTCAATGGATTTAAAATACATTTATCCAAATCGTTAACATTTCAGTCTGATTTACAAAAGCTCTTGAGATAGTGGGGGAAAAGTTTGGCATATTTAGTACTGACAGATTAGAGGTTTTAATTTCTTCTTGATATGAAACGTTTGAACCGTTACATATTGGATTTTGTGATTTCATAACGCCCTGGGGACATCTTCTTTTATCTAAGAAATCGGCGTTCCAAATCGGGATCTTCGGACCATTTGATATAGTTTCGCTAGGCAGAAAGGTCTATTTAAACAGCTAAGAAACACCCATGTCGATATCTCTGAGAAAAAAAATCTGATGTGCTCCATTTACATGACTTTGTTTACAACTCTGTAACAAGTTATTGTTAGTAAGCTTATTCTTCTGTATATTTCATGCTAAAACATTAGCAGAAACGGTTTTATTACTTAGTCCCTTATAAATAGAAAGGATGACATAAATAATGTGTTTTTTATCGGGATCTACAGCAAGTTTTTTCTATCTCTTATAGTTTACCAGTTATGCAAAATCATCTAAATTAAAGAGATCTTCAAAGATCTACATCTTATTTTTATGCAGATATCTTAAACATAAGAGCTTTTAATCAAAATGTTTATAGCCAATTTTGAGAGAGTAAAAAGTTCTGAAAATTTTTCCATGTAAAGGGTAGTTGCGGATGGGAGGATTTTCTTCGTCTCGAATTCTTGGAAGATATAAAATTTAAATACCATGTTTGGTATTTACGATATTTTTATTTTTGAGCTATACTGTCCACAGACACACACAGGCCCTTTTCTAACAATTTTACATACAAACATGGTATGTGTAGAGAAAGTAAAAAACATCCAGACAATTCACATCAATCCAGAATTTATTTCTTAGTCGTTTCAAAATATGTGGCACCTCAAACAGAATTGACGAACAAAGTAAAATAAACCAAGACTTTTTCCCAGAATGGAATCACTTTTTCACTTTTAACGAAAATCTAAAGGCGAAAATCATAGGTTAATGTTTTATTGCTAAGCTTCTCTGAATTTATAACGCAGTAAAATCACACCTCTTGTCTATCCGTTGGCAATTTCACGCTTTGACGCGAATCTCAGAACAGTCATGTTTGTACAGTGTGGATTTTTACAGTAAAATTCACTTGCCTTAATTAAGGTTTCCCCATTAGTGTCCGCGTTGAGAGTAATAACACGCTCTATGTGTACGAGTTACTATTGTGCAGTTTGCTTTGTTAAAGTGAAAATTATGGTAGCAAATGAATGTGTATGGAATATGGAAGGACAATGGAGCATTAAAGTCATGGAAGCCAACGTAATATGTGAACATCATTTCTGTTTTAGCAGTTAACTTTGTGACATGCTGCAACTTGAACAGATTTTAAATCTGATAGTAGATAAACAACAGGATGTTCCCAGCTCAATTCCTCAGTACTTGTGTAAATGCTAAAAGCTCTGCCAGTGGTGTTGTGACTGCAGAAATACTTTCTCCCTCATCTGACGCTAAGTGTTTAATTTTCTCTCTCAGGCCTTTGATGTTTTTCAAATTAAATCACAAGTTTAGTTTATTCCAATACTTTTTACTTTCTCTAGCGCGTATGCACATAGTGGGTACTGAATATATTGTATTCTACCCAAAAATTCGGTATGTCACCGTTACATCTGTTTTGAGGAACCTGAACCCCCCCCCCTCTAAAAAGAATTTTTAGAAAAAGGGCAGTGTGTGTCTATCCATCTGTTTGTCTTTCTGTCTGTTTGTAGGCCATTTGGACAGCATAATTCATAAAAAACATCCCAAACCACAAACTGATGTTTGTATGACACATAGAATATATAACCTGAATTTCTTGGGAATAGCCCCGGAAGATTTCGTTAATACACACACTTTGTCATATACATATTTTTTGTAGAGTTAATCATTTCAGAGATAGTCCCTGCTATTGGTTTCAATTTCAAACTACGTGGTCATATCCCTTTAATTTTACTCTCGACCAAGGAAGGGAATCGGATTGACAGCGACAGCTTTGAAAATGTTTACTGTGGGTTTAGCCTAGGTATTCCCCCTCTACTTAAAGGAACTAAGTAAAACGACAATTACTGGTAATGTTTATGTTAATTAGAATTATGCAGATAAAATAATGGCATTTAGTTTGCAGAACAGATAGGGAAAGCCATGTGGTGGAACACATCAAATTATTTTATATTCCTTTAACTTCTATGGTCATATATGAGTTTTTGACTTGGAAAAACAACTGCTGGTGTAGGGTTTCTTAACGCTGGTTTCCCTCAATGGTTATACTATTATACAGACACACACAAACGCACACATTTTCACTCCCAAATTCATACTTTCAGACTCTGTGCTACTCAAAGAAAATGTTTCTGCCCCAGCCTGGAGTCAAATCCGGGACCTCTGGATGGAAAAGCTCTAATGCTGCCCACTTGGCCGCAAAGGCAGTATCCTAATACTTATTATGCACATGGAATTTTGGTGTTTCCAGTTGTAAATTGTTTATTTAGGCAGAAAATAACTGTTGGACGATCTAGTAGGTTTGCTTTATAACTACATAAGCAAATCTGTCTCAAACATTACACTTATACACTTATTATTTAACATGATTTAAAGTGAACAATAAGTAAGATACTTGAATTCCTTAATTCTGTGCCTGTTAATACCAATGTTTCTGTTACAGAAGTGAAAAAACCAAACGGTGTTGTTAAACTTGCTTTGAAACACATGCCATTTCCTTGGATTATTTTCATTGTTCTCAATTATATACAACTCGTTTGTAGGCTCTTTTACATTGGGTTTAAATCGTTTTATTTTCCTCAAACACTCACTACACACATACACTCTAAAATACATACATCCAGACTCTGTGGGGTATAGGGAATACTTTTGGTTTAAGTAAAATTCCCCGCTCCAGTCGGGAATCAAACTGGGGACCTCCGGTGAAAAGTCCAATTATATTGATTCTATTTAATGCAATAAATGATTATGTACCGTATAATAAAAGAACTTCTCTTCCTTCAAATAAAGTAACCACTAAAAGTTATTTTGAAAATGATAACTACTTTATTTTCAGTTTTCGACTCTTCAAAAAGTATTATTGTAAATTTAGTATTGAGAACACTAGTTTTATTATATGGAAACGAATCATGGATATTAAGACAGAAAGATAGCAGTAAGATACAAAGCGTTGAAATAAGCTTGTTGAGGGGTTGAAGAAAATAAAAATAGCTGAACCAACAAATGAAGAGAATGAATGGAAAAAGAATATCCAGGATCGTACATGGTTATACATCACAAAGTAAAAAAAATACTCGTCACCCAAGAAAGAGATGGGAATGATAAACTGAAGACCAAACAGGATAAAGACCTATTCCCCGGAATGAAGAAGTAGTATGAAATTTTGCAGCCAGATGGTGTAAACATAATGCGTTCTTTTTCTGATTATGGTTTATGTCATAATGCTTCTAAATTATAAAACTGGTATGCTCCATTGACATGTTTTTCTTTACATCTCTGTAACAAACTATTATCAATAAATTTAATCTTCTATCTACCTCATACCAATAGCGATAAACATATACAGAAATGTTGTTGTTGTTTGTTAAGTAAAGTAAGGATATACACAAGACTAAAGCGATTGTCAAATCTTGAATAGCTGATTGCTACATGATGGAAATTCGTTTGTCTGCATGACTAGGATTCATAAATTACCGTGTTTGAAAAGTTTTAAGTGTTTTATAACTGAAAATAACAACAAAGAATATCTTGGAAATAATCCACTCCACGAAAAAAAATGTGTATGATACAAATTGCTGTTTTAACGAGAGCTACATTTTTTTGTAGTAAATTTGTGTCCATCTCTTGCGGTTTACCAATTATGCAAAATTCATCCAGAATAAAGGGGTCTTCAGAGGCTATTCAAGATATGAATTTTAAATAGTATATAAATATTTTTATATGCGGTTAATCAAAGTTGTTAGGGCTACTTTTGCGAAAGTCAAAAGTTTCGACATTTTTTCCATGTAAAGTATAGTTTGGGATGGGCGGATGTTCCTCAACATCTTCGTGTCGCGTCCATGGAAGATAGAAAACTTAAATTCCAAGTTTGTTATTTTGCCAATTTTTTGTTTTTGAATACTCGTGTTAAACACGCGATGACATCTTTTTTCCTAAAAATGGTTTTCCTCGATAAAGGAGACCTTAAAACCTGTATTTTCTCGGTGTCGAATTTCTGGTTGGAGTACAATACCTCTTCTACCTATATACCATGTCCTATATAGAGAAAGTAATACAGTAATATAAATTTTTATAGTTACTCACTACTAGTTTATATAAATGAACATGAAAATTCAAAATAAATGCAATACAATAACAGAAAAACGAATTACGCAATACATACAGCTTTTGCCTTGCTTTAAAGCCTGGACTTTACCGATGTTTAGTAATTACTTTCTTTGCTATAAAACGTGTATTTTAGAATAGTTACTTGTGATGCAAATGTTGTAAGTGTTCAATTGGTAAACCTTTTAAATAAGGAAAAGTCAAGAAATTCTTCAGTAGACTCAACACATGGGCATTGTATACCAACTTTTAACCTTAGTAACAGAAATATCACTCACCAAAAATCAAATAAATCACTAACAACTGTTCAACATATCGGTTCCAGTGGTATCAAGGTCAGAACATTAACATTAATGGCGAACTGGTGATTAATTTGACTCGAAATTTATTTTAAATTAGTTCTAGTATATGTTGCTACTAACAGGCAGAAGTCCCGAGCGCTTCTGAGTTTGTGCTATAGGTATAGATGGTCATAGAAGTAAGTACACACATTTCTGAGTAAACTTAACTTTTATTACAAAATATAAATAAGATTAACTATTATAATAAACCTGTACTATGGCAGATGTAAATCGGTTTAGTGTGTGATTTACATACATGGACAATAGCTGTAATGGATTAGAACACATTTTCTGAGTGTATCAAAAGTAAAATATCCTCTACTGGATGTAACAAATTGATATATTTAGCATTAAGGAGATTTTTATCTTTATCTTTAATATTTTGTTTTATCTTCATACCTTCAGAACAAATTATTCATGTATCATCACTTGCTTAGAGTGAATGACTGCTGGGGGGGGGGGTGTTGGGAGAGTTCCAGTGAAATCCAGTGTGCACGTAACTATTTTCCAGCCACATTGCAACCCAATGGCAACCGTGTCCGAAACCTAGTGTTGTTAACAAATAAATTACTTGCAGCTTATACTTTGCTGTATGATTTAAATGCACAGTAAATACTAACAAATAGATAACTTTCAATTTATACTTTGTTGTATGAATTAAATACACAGTAAATATTAACATGCAATAATTTGCAGCTTATACTTTGCTGTATGAATTGAATACACAATAAATGCTAACTAATGAAAAGCTGCAACATGTACATTGTTGTATGATTTAAATGCAGAACAAATATTAACAAATGAAAAGCTGCAACTTATACTTTACTGTATGATTTAAATGCAAAGTAAATTTTAACAAATAAATAACTTACAATTCATACTTTGGTGTATGAATTAAATACACAGTAAATATTAACAATAAATAACTTCCTGCTTGTATTTTGTTCTATATATTAAATTCACGTAAATATTAACAGATGAAAAGGAAATTAAGCCCCAGGTAAGATTTAAATGCTATAATCCGCTATCAAATAATTTGATTCCATGTCTGCCATAATGCATAAGTATCAAAACCTAAGAGGACTTAATATTGTATGTGAACACATTAGGTGCAGTAAGATAGGTTCAACACTTACGTGGGTTACATTTTCTGAGTCAGTGCTGGTAATCTTTCTGTCTTGGCAGCGTAAATGTAAAGTGGAATAAAACTACACCCGTTGAAAAAATATCGATATTTAAACAACTCTTCGGGCCGGATTATATTAACCGTCTGAGATAACATAGCGGGTTCCTCGTACTGTCCTCAATCTTGAGAAGAGGAGTAACTTTATTGTATGTGTTTCTTACAATGCTGCAACACCCAGTTTATTTTCGTACTTCTCCATTTGAAATTAGATGGAATGTTTATATTTTCTTCAGCCTTTAGAGGAAAGAAATGAAGCAAATACAAATATTGATGTGCTTTCATTACACCTTTTCCGTTAGTCTGGAAGGTAGTAAGGTAAATACTGTAAACTTTTGATTCTCTTTCTCTCTGCCATTTCCCCTTATCCAGAAGAGCGCAATCAAAGTGTTTGTGTTCATTAAATGAATTCATTGAAAGTCTTTAGCGCTGCGTTTCAGAACGCCGATTTTCTTAATTACACTCTTCTCGAGACTTTATTCCCTTTTCCATTTTTGCATAGTTGCATTACCTTTCCTGAAACTGAGAGTTTGCTAAGCGTATCCAAATTCCCTTAATGGAGTTGAAGAGAGCGCTTTATTGCTACAGAGAATATTTTCTTCTTGTAGAAAGGCGGAATGGTATGGCTAAATGCTCAGTAAGGTGGTAATTTCTTCTGCCATGTGTCTTTACATACGCGTCTTTGCTCTTAAATTAAGTTTACGTAAACTTCACGTTTATAACTCCGATGTAATATTTCATCAAGGACTTTGTAAAATAGGCTTTGTTTACATTCGCGTCAAGCTAAGAGTACAACAGAAGCCACCTATTACCCATATTGTTTCAAAACTTGTGTGTAGTATTTGCGGCACTGACAAAAGTAGGAAGGAGCTGTGTGAAAGTTCATATACCAATGTTTTTGGGGTGAGGAAGAAAACTTTATCTTTATACTAGGGTCGGCTATTACATCCCGGGGCTCTCAATGAAAAAAACTTTTAATCTGTTTTGCTTTTTTTCTCTCAACATAATCTCCAGAAAGGCTAATACATTTAATTTTCTTTTTTTATGTTTGGGAACAGGTGATAGTCATTGGGTGCTAGATCTGGTGAATAGAATGGATACTCAAGCAATTCCAACTTTAATTCGCACATTTTTCCCATTGTAATGATAGAACGATGGGCCGGAGCATTGTCGTGATGAAACTTGTCTCAATGAAAACAGTATTTAATTTTTTTGTTTTTTTGTTTAATTCCTCAACATAATCTTCAGAAAGGTTAAGACATTTATCATATCAATGTTCTAGTTTAATTAATCTCTGTCGTGTGATTTATAAAGTACTCAAAACAGCTTTTTACCGCAACAATGACCTCCTCGTTACTGTGAAATCATCGTCCTCCAAGAACTTTTTTGAGGTTTGGGAACAGATGGTAGTCACTGGGTGTTAGATCTGCCGAATAAGGTGGATGTTCAAGCTATTCGAACTTTAATTTGCACATTTTTCCCGTTGCAATTACCGAACGATGGGCAGGAGCATTTAGTGATGAAGGAAGATTATTATTATTATTATTATTAATAATAATATTATTATAATTTTTATTCTTATTTTATTATATATATATATATATTTTTTTTTGCCAAATGAGATATTTTTCTTTTCACCTCATCACGCAAACATTGCAGTAAGCTAGCTTAGTATTCACCAGTGATACTTCTACCCTTTTCCAAGTAATCAATAAAAATAATTCCCTGTGCATCCCAGAAAACACTCTCCATAACCTTGTTAGCTGACAAAATTGACTTTGCCTTTCTTGGAGTTGGTTCACCTGGTACAATCCACTGTTTTCACTGTGATTTACTTTCTGGAGTGAGGTGATGTATTCAAGTTTCATCCATGGTAATAAGTCGTCTCAAAAATTCACTGGGGTTTTTACAGTAGATATCCACATTCTTAACAGAAACAGTGTTTCTTTGCAACCTTTGATCAAGTGTCAATAAACGCGGCACCCATCTTGCACAGACCTTGTGAAAACCCAAAACATTACTTAAAATATTAATTTCACGTTCTTTTGATAGGTTTACAGCCTCTGCTATCTCAAACAAATTTAAGCTGCGGTGTTCCAATACTAAACGATGAATATTTTTCAGTGATCTCTGGAGTTGTCACTTCTACAGTGCGTCCAGAGCGAGGCTCATCACTAGTGCTCGTACGTCCCGTTTTAAACTCTGCAACTCACCTTTTAATCATTGAATTTGAAAGGACAGAGTCTTTCAATATAATGTCCACTTCCTCCTTGGTTTCTTTGGGCGTTAAGCCTTTCAAATGGAGGTGTTTAATCATGGCTCGTTTTTCCAAATCCTCCATTATCGTGAAAACTCTAAAGTTGTCTTGTTTAAAATGTTGTCATTCGAAAGCTATACAAGCTAGTAACTATGGATACAAGCTAGTCTAGAGTGAAACTATACCCTCTAACGGGCCTAGTTGTTCCGTATCTGTGTGAGGCACGGGAATTATCAGCCAATCGTTGTATTTTTCGATCTGGCACTTTGGCAATCCGGTTAGCTGCTAATATAGCTGCATTGATCATAGAGAGAAGTGAATAATATGTTATTTATTTAGAAAATGGTTCACTTGTAAGTTCCTCATAGACTTCAGAAGCTACTGTTCCGTATTTGACATACGCAGATATGCTTTTGAGCATTAAGATATGCAGAGTTCAACGGAGCTATTTCAAGTTAAGTTCACATAGTAGTCCATAGCATTTGGATCATCTGGTACTCACACGAGCGTACACGATTTCCATGTAATTATCATATTGACATTGTTCATTATCAACATTAAACACAAGTAAAAAAAAATCTTAATTAAGTTCACGCGAATTTCTCTACCCATCATGGGGTATTTTATATATCTCTCGTAACATTTCAAATTGGTTCTTCTCCTAGCAGTTCAACAAATAATTTTTGGAATTTGGGACCTTGTGGAAATGCTATTATCTGCCTATATTCCATATTTATCTTTACATCAATAACGCCGGGTGACCCTAACAACAGATGAAGCTTATATCTCGAAAAAAACACATGAACACACCTATTTCTATTAACTTAACTCTTCTGTCTTTTCTATTGCCGTATTTTTCAGTTACTTGTCGGGAGAACATTGCTGCTCCTCTAAATAATTCAGCAAATCATTGTTGGTATCAGTCTTTTCCTGAGCAATTGAGCTTCGCAAATAAGCAAGTTTGAGAGCAGAAAAGCTTCTCTCCACTGAAACGCTCGTTGACGGCAGTGTTTCACGAGCAAAAGATGTTTGTATATCTGCTGAAATATATGCCTGTTTCCTTGGATCAATTAGTGTTAAAAGGATCACAAAAAATCTGATGTGTTCCATTCACATGACTATTTTACAATAAACTATTGTTAAAAAACTAATTCTTCTATTTACGTAATGCTAATTGAGAAAATATTAGCATAAAGGGTCCTTGTACGTAGAAGGTAAATAAGGGAGTACCATAGGCTAAATGCATACTCAAATCCTTTAAAAGCTGATCGCTATATAATTGAAGTACCTTTGTTTGTATGGATAGGAGTTGAGAAATTCCCCTTTGAGAAAAGTATAAGTATTTTAAAGCTGAAACTACTAACAAGAAATATCTCATAAACGATCAACGAAAACAATGAATATAACATAAATTGTGTGTTTTAACGAACTGTACATTTTTGGTATTGTACGTTTTTATCTCTCTCTTACGGTTTACCAGTTATGCAAAATTCCGCGATATTCATCCAGAATAAACATGTCTTCAGAGGTTATTCCCAGTAAATTGAAAATATACATTTTATTTGCCATGTAAATATCTTAAATATAAGACATTTTATCAAAATTGTTACAGCCTTTGTCTGCAAAATCAAAATTTTAAGTTTTTTTTTCCACGTTGGGGTTGCGGGATTTTCTTGAAAGTCTTCGTATCGCATCCATGGAAGATACTAAAATTAATACCAAGTTTGGTATTTAAAGGTATTTTCGTTTATGAGCTTTGCTGCTGACAAACACACACAAGCACGGACAGACACAACAGACATTTTATAAGTGTTTTTCTATTCAGGGGGTCTCAAAACATATATTTCCGGTGGAATCACTGTATCGAATTCTTGGGTGCAATACTTACAGTACCTTCTCTATACATTATGTACATAATACAGGAGTATTCCACACTGTTTTAATTACACCAAGTAATAAGAAAGACCAAAAAATTAGTTTTTCCACATAACTACCGCACAGTTAGTCTATGAGCTTTAGAGCGCTTTCTATAACATTTGGCAACCATTTTATTCCACTCCCTGTGGTAAAAATTTAAGAATTAGGTTTAGTTTTCTCATTAATAATATATTATTTTTATCGCAACTAGTCCACCTGAATAATGGAGTGTGTAATATATAATTTACTAGCACACTATATTGTTTATAACACACTATATCACTTTTTGAATCCACCTCTCTCCATATCTTCATCTCTAACTAGAATTGAACAAAACAGTAGAAGGAAATACAAAGTTACAACTGTTGTTCACTTGTTGGGAAATGGTGAGCCAAACATTCCTAGGAAAAGGAGTGGTTAACATTCAAAAGTTTGTTTTTATTTCATGAGTGCAATAAACCCATGGGCTAGCCTTTGCAAGGGGTTCCCTGGTTCGTAAATTTCTGTACTGATAGCTTCACAGTAGCCTCTAAACAGGTCCTTAATATATGGAAAATAAATTTCCATTTTCTTTTCATGGCAACTGGGTGTAAACATACAGCTACATATCGATTGACAGAAAATAGTTGAAAAACCACAGATATCCCTCTATTTTCCTTTAGTTCAGGGTTGTCAGGAAGAAGACAAGCATCTGCCCACTTTGCCGATTCCTTCTTCGCACCAGATATTTTCCTGATTTAGTGTTGTGGATACCTGAAGATGCAACAAATTAAAATATTTAGTTTTAAGACAACTAAAATTAAGTGAAGTGGATCTTCACTAGCTTCACCTAAATAACAGCTACTGCGTTATACATCTGAATATTTTCATGCGTACTTATAACAATGAAAATAATAACATTTTGAAATATAGAATAGGAATATGAAAAAAATGAATGATAAAGAATATAAATCCCTATCCACTGCACAGAAAATTATCAGTAAATCAAAAAATATCTATATACTATTTATTCAAATTAATATACCAATATATGTTTTTCATGAAACTCAAGAAGTCGCTGAAATGATGAACTTCCGAATCATTTAGCTCCAAAAACTTTTAAATTAAAATATGTCATCCTTTTCACTTTCTCTACATTTACTATGTACATAGTGCATAGAGAAGGTACTGGATTGTACCCAAAAAATTGATATGGAGATTTCACTGGAAATATATGTTTTGGGACTCCCTGAATAAAAAAAAATCTTAAAAAAAATATCCATGTGTGTACCTGTCTTTGTGTATGCGTGTGTGCATGTGTGTGTGTCTGAGGGCAGCAAAACTCAAAAAGTCCGTTAAATACCAACCTTAATATTTAAGATCAATGTCTTCCAAGGATGCGACACGAACATTTTCAAGAAAGTCCCCCTCCCACTCCAAAGTACCTTTACATGAAAAAAAAAACTTTTGATTTTCTCAAAAATTGCACTAAAGATTTTGATTAAAATATCTCATATTTAACATATTTACATGACAAATAAAATGTATATTTTGAAATTTCTCGGAGTAGCATTTGTGGACCTGTTTATTCGGATTGATTTTTATTGAATTTTGCATAACTGGTAAACCGTATGAGATAGACAAAAACTTACCACACAAAAAATATAGATATCGATAAAACACGCAATATCATATACACTTTGTTCGTGGAGTTGGCTGTTTTCGAGATATTCCTTGTTATAGATATTAGTTTTAAAATTCTTAAACATCTCTCATACGGCAACTTGTTAACGCTTTGCCACGCAAAGAAATGAAGTTCAATGCCATAGCAACCACATTATAAAACATTTGACTGTCGGTATATCCTAGTGCATTCTCTTGTTTATCTTCTACTTATGAGAAACTAAGTAATAAGACCATTTCTGCTAATGCTTATCTTGATTAGAATGAACTGGATACAAGAGTACGTTTATTAAAATAGTTTGTTACAGAGATGTAGAGAAAGTCATGTAAATGGAGCATATCAGATTTTTTTTAAAAAAACGTTGTAGTGTTTTTCGCCCTTCGTTAACTGCATAGGTGACACTGGCTTTACTTGAAATGGTATGATGCTTAGGAAAGAAGTTTCTAAGAAAAAAATTTTAGAATTAAGCTTGAATTACCTTCCCTTATGGCATAAGGAATGAGAAAACTTGTAAAAAACCTCAAACAAGGATATTGACACGAAGATCTCTGGATCATGAAGCTTGTGGATGATATAGTGACTTGAGATGCAATCAAAAGACAAGCTAAATTCTTTAGACAAACTTCCTCTTGACTGAGATGGAAAAATTCAGAAAATCCCAAGGATTTCAAAACAAAATATAAAACTGACAACAAAATTAGGTGGTATCTGACACATAGAACAGACATTTAAATTGAAGTTTCATTGATTGAACTTACGAAGTTGATTATTTTCCTCAAAGGAAAATTGATGGTGCGAAAATAAAATAACTTGTGTATTTGTTACTATCACATTCTTCAAAGATGTTACATAACATTTGGTGAGCAAATGTTATCAAAAAACTTTATTATTAACAATACTGCGATAGGAGAATGTTGTGTGCTTAAACAGGTTGCCAGAAAAATAGTGCACTTGCAATCTCTTGATAATGATTATGAAGATATATGCAATTATATATTCTTTTATCATATTACTATCTCTACAGGCTATATACAGGGTTACTACAAAAGAAATAGACAACTTCAACTTCCTGTAAAACAAAAACTATTAGAGATAGCAACCTAATTATTTTGGAGGTATGTTGAGAAACTCTCAAAGTTTTGTTTGGTACTATTGGTAACGCTGTAGTGGTTTGTTTGTTGTTGCAGAAGCTGAAATGGCGGAAAATCCTGTGGAAAAGGCATATTGCGTGTTGGAATTTGCTACAACGTAATCAGCAACTATTGTCCAACGACATTTTAGAACACGTTACCACAAAACGCCACCGACTAGACAGTCAATCTACAACTGGTATAGAAAATTCGAGACGACGGGATGTTTGTGCAAAGGGAAGAGCTCGGGAAGACCAAGAGTTTCGGAAGAAAACGTTGAACGTGTTCGTTCTACCTACATAAGAAGCCCACAGAAATCGACATCTAGGGCAAGCATGCAATTACAAATATCACAGCAAACTCTATGGAAAATCTTGCGGAAGCGACTGCACATGATGCCTTACAGATTACAGATGTTGCAGTTTCTGAGTGAGGAAGATAAGGTCATACGGCGTGACTTTTGCATCGACATGTTGCAACATGATGAAGACGATGCTGGTTTTTGTGAGCGCATCATTTCATTTTTGTGGTAACGTGTTCTAAAATGTCGTTGGACAACAGTTGCTGATTGCGTTCTAGCAAATTCCAAAATGCAATATGTCTTTTCCACAGGATTTTCCGCCATTTCAGCTTCTGCAACACAAACAAAACACTACAGCGTTACCAATAGTAACAAACGAAACTTTGAGAGTTTCTCAACATACCTCCAAAATTATTAGGTTGCTATCTCTAATAGTTTTTGTTTCACAGGCAGTTGAAGTTGTCTATTAATTTTGTAGTAACCCTGTACATAGTGTATAGAGAAGGAAATGTATAGCATCCAAAAATTTGATACCGAAATTTTACCAGCAATACATATTTTGAGACGCCCTGATCCAAAAAAACATTTTTAGAAAAATATCCGTGTTTGTATCCGTCTGCCTGTCTGTGTGTGTGTGTGTCTTTGGGCAGCATAGCTCAAAAACGAAAAGACCGTAAAAAATCAAACTTGGTATTTAAGTCTGATATGTTCCAAGGATGCGACATGAAGATTTTCAAGAAAATTCCCCAAACTACCCTTTACATGGAAAACTTTTTTGATTTTCTCAAAAATGGCTCTAATGATTTTGATTAAAATCTCTTATATTTAAGATATTTATGACACAAATAAAATGTATATATTCAATATTATGGGAATAGCCTCTAAGATACTTTTATTCTGGATGAATTTTACAGAATTTTGCATAACTGGTAAACAATAAGTAATAAACAAAAACTTACCACACAAAAATGTAGAGCTCGTTAAAACATACTATTTATATTATATACATCTTTTAGCGGAGTTCACCGTTTTCCAGATATTAGTTTCAGCTTTAAAATACTTTTCTCATACAGGAATTTGTCAACTCCTGTTCATACAAACAAATCTATTTCAATTACAAAGCAAATAGCTTTTTAAAACATTTGATTATCGATGTAGACTATTGTACTGCGTTATTTTCTTTCTACTTTTTAAGCTTTTTAACAATAATTTATTGCAGAGATGTGGACAAAGTCATGAAAATGGAAAAATCAGTTCTTTTTGTTATATTTTAACAGATTAAATTAGCCTAGAAAAAGGTTTACCAGTGGTTTTATAAATGTAAGTTATTCAAAGAGCGCAGAGATTATTAGATCAATAAAGAGAAAGAGAAGATAAAAGCTGAGAGAAAGAAGAATATTGGCATTTAAAATAATAAGGCAAGCAAAACGCTGACAGCAACAAAGAACAGCAAATGGAGGTGCAGGATATTATCTTAACGAATACCAAGCTTGTCTAACTGTATACGACCTACAATGAAGAAATTACTCTTTAATCTGGAGTCCATGCAATCGAAACGGCATTTCGTCTCGCACCGTGAATGCTTCTTTAGTGTACCCACGGGCGACTGTTCCCCAGAGAACACAAGTGCCGGAAAATGGAACACTTGGTTTAAAGTGGAGCTATTTATTCTGACATTAACATGACGGCATGGGTTAGCGCTGGTTCGTCCGTCGCGCTTCCGAGCCATTCTCAGCCGCAGCACGTTTATGACGCAACTTGTATTTATGTGATGCGGACAGATCGTTAAAAGGAACTGCAGAACAAATAGAGATAGAGCAGGAATTAACAATTTAGGAGAAGGCTACAGTCACTTTGTTACTGGCATATTTATCAACTACCTTAGGTTTGGTCCATAAGGTATGCATGACGAAAAAACACAAAAAATAAGACTGTTTTATTTTAATAACACAAAATAATTTAAAATTTTGTGAATAAAAAAAGGAGTAATTGTCCACCAGGCGCCATTTTTAAATGCTATAACTGGAGCTACCGAACTGGACTCTGCAAGAAATGCTAAATACGAAGGCCGATTTTTTTTCAACCTCCCATAAGCTGTAAATAAAAGATAAGTTCATAGAAAACAATTAGTTTATTACTAAAAGTTTTGTACACTTATGGTTACTATCAAAATAATCACCGAAAATATTGAGACATTTATTGTACCTGAGCAAAAGCTTTGCAATACCCATTTCAAAAAAATGTTGCCGCCAATGTTTTGAAATGAGCATTGACGTTATTTTGAAGATCTTAGTTAGTTTGAAAGTGCTGCCCTCCTAGCCACGTTACAGTTCAGGGAAATGGTGAAAGTCGCTGGGTGCCAGGTCAGGACTGTACGGCGGATGATCGAAAATGTCCCAATGAAATTTCTCAAGGAACCAATGGGTTGTACCAGCACTGTGTGGACGAGCGTTGTCATGGATCACCACAATTCCTGAGCACAGCATTCCTCTTCGTTTGTTTTGAATGGCTCTCCACAAACGTCGTAAAGCACGAAGATCTTCAAAACTGCGTCAAAGTTCATCAACCATCTATATTCCAGTTTTCCAAATACTATTTTCCTATCACCATTATTTCTCAATATCTCGGCATCACCTAATTTTATTCATAATATTTGTTGATTTGTTGAGCGACAACAAACGAGCAATCTAAGTCGTCAACAATGGGTATCTGACAGGAAAATAATAACAATATATACCTACCTCAAAAAACATATTTACTCACGTAATTTTAAATTTAATACAGGGGTATACGGTCTTTGTGCACACGCTATATATAAACGTAATAAGGAGTTATTGAGACTCATTGTTGATTAGTTAACTATTAAAACATTCAGGAAGAAAAACAACATTATTCCGATCTGTTTGTATGCTCCTAACCGTACTTTCAACATGGTTTCCTACTTTTGTTGCGTTGAGATCGGTGCAGTATTTTTCCTATGAAATAAGAGTGTACAGAAATAGAATGACAATGACGAAATCTGTACTCTAAATGGCAAGACGACTTGTGCCCAGCACTGGTTTTGCTATCTATATATAGCAGCTGTTTGTCGATCACTGTGATGACACTCGACCCACACCAGATTGTCCATTCGCAAGCTCAACGTTTCCGTTAGGTATCCAATCCATTATCAGTCATTTGACTAGACCTAATGTCAACACTCTAATGTTGTTTGAACCACTAAGCACCACAGCACTATCCCTTCAATTTGTTGTGGTTCCCTGCATCACCCTAGGACACGTGAGCAGCGGAGACCTCATCCTGCTGCGTAGGCTACATATTCGACAGCTAAGCTGAGCATATACACAACACTCAGGCGTTGTAAATTTAATAAGCAATGCAGTAACCGATTTCCTTCTCTTTTTATTTTCTCTACACGAACTATGTACCCAGCGTATAGAGGAGGTACTGTTTTACACTCAAAATTTCGATAACGAGATTTCATCGGAAATACATGTGTTGGGTTCCCCTAAATAAAAAGGAAGTGTGTGTGTGTGTCTGTGGACAGCAAAGCCCAAAAACGAAAAGACAGCTAATAACTTGATTATTAATTTGGTAGCTTCCAAGGATGCGATAAAAAGATTTTTAAGAAAATATCCACCACAAACTACACCTTACATGGAAAAAAATGGAAAATGTTTATTTTCTTAAAAATGGCTCTAACGATTTTGATTAAATTATTTTCTATTTAAGAGATTTACAAGACAAAATGTATATCTTGAATTTTCTGGGAATACCCTCTAAGGATCTCTTTATTCTGGATGAATTTTATTTTATTATTTTTTTTTTTTTGCATAAGTGATAAACCGTAACAGGTAAAAAGATTGCTATACAAAAAATGTAGTTTACGATAAAATACATACTTCATATTATATACATTTTTTCATAGAGTTAGCAGTTTTCGAGATATTTCTTTTTATTAATTTCAGTTTTAAAATCATTAACTTTTTCTCATACGGGAACTTGTTAACGCTTCGCCACGCAAAGAAACGGATTTCAATCCTACCTTTTGAAACATGTGACTGTCGATTTAGCCTAGTATATTGCCTCATTTCCCTCCTACTTATAAAGGAACTAAGTAATTAGACTATTTCTGTAAATATTTTAGCATTAAATAGGTAGAAGATTAAGAATATTAACAATAAGTTGTTACAGACATGTAGAAAAAGTAATGTGAATGGAGCAGATCAGTTCTCTTTTTCTTCTGCTACTTCTTAAGGTTTGTAGTAGATCGTTTTTAAAGTTTCGGTATTGAGATCTCATGCCTTACGTATACCTTAAATACAGTAGGGTTAAATTAAGGCAATTTATATTTGAAAATCCAAAATGCACAGTTTTCTCATAATTTTTTGAGTTTTTATACATACCTACTCAGAACATCAAATGCATAGGGCTCTAATTCATCAGTGGGTTATATAAGAATACAATTCAGTATCTATAATACCTATATATCTACAACTTCAGATATCTAACAGTTTTTAATGTTAAAATGGATTCCAATTTTATATAATGTACGTAAATAAAAGTTAAAGCAAAATAAATTTAAATGACACTCGATAATATAACGAGCTGTGCCAGGCCATTATTTTTTCATTCATTATTACTTTTTGATGTGGTAATATGAAATACTGTTTGGACACTATGGTTTGTTATTTTGCTCCCAAATTTTCAATTTGAGTTTAATATACAAATATAAATAAATGTTATGGTTAATTTCTTAATTTTAATTACTATAACAGTAAACATTTTATAAATGCTATTGCACTCTTCAGAATTTCAGCGTGAGTTATAAAACATACTTTCAAATAAACTGTATTCAATGTTTTAATTTAGTTTCCAAATTTCTGAAGCCTTTCTGTAAATTTCAAGTTGATAAGTATAAATTGTAATGCAACAGGTATTTCAAAATTGAAGGAAAAAATAAATTGAGAAATTAAAATTTAAAGGTGAATGTAGGCTTTATTTAGGTAGTACAGATCCAACTAAAATATCCAATTTTGCTTTACACACACACTTATATATACAGCGTGGGAGGAGAACAAGCGCACATATATTTATGAGCAGTTAAAGACAACATGATGCCCTGGTATTTGTAAGTTCCATTTTCCGCTATTTTCAAAACTTATGCTCATGAGGAAATGTTGACAATGTTCTTAAGATGGATGTTACCCCCTTTTGGCACTTGTTTACGTAACATGTCACACGATTGATCCTCGTTTGACCTTTACCCTTTCGAACAAAATATTACAGGGAAGATTATGAATCGCACTGAAACTTCAAGCCATTATGCCTAGCGTTTTTTTTTTTTTTTTTTTTTTTTGTGTTCAGACAACGCTATCTGATCCTTATGTTAGGCAATGTATTCAGGTTTCAAATTAAACAAATTATCCATATTGACATTATTATGCTTAATGTAAATTTGGTTGTATTGAACAAATACATAGCTCAAACAAATAAATATTTGCACTTTCGCTCTTTAAACTACAAAAATCACCCTCATTCCTCTTAAAAGGTGAGAAATTAAAATTAAACCTCAACCCTGAAAGCCTTCAAATTGAAAATTAAGAGAACCTGTGTCATACATCTTTAATATCTGTACTTAATGTTCGTCTTTTGGAAAAATGATGATGACATAGGAATTGCTGCCTTTCCAAATTCCCTAGTTGCATATATTCCCCGCATGTGCGAATTGTACTAAACACGTAGTTTGACGTAATTGGATGTATATAAATACAGCAGAAGCATATCACACAGTCGTTCAAAACAAATTACACTCTAAAATTTGTCTAATACTATTAGTAAGCGGACAAAATGAAATAATTATGTATTATATACGCATAGTACTTTACTAAGTATCAAATGATTTGAACTTATTCACTTCCCACCTATATATAATCATATATAATATATATCACTTATTTATGTGTGTATGAATAACTTCAGGGTGAAAAACGTTAAACATACAGAGGATAGGTGAGGGCATGAAGAGTATAGACAGTGAAGAATACTTCAAAAATGGACTTCATGTAATAGGTATTAAGATAGTTGACATGACTTTATTGTTTTCACGTTTCACGCTCGTTGTTGCACAGCACAGTTTACATACCCATCCTAAAGGCCCTTAAATAACTCCATTGTAACATTCGCAATAGACTACAAACGATGAACGATGTGGAAGACGCAAAGTACTTCACATTTCCATCTCATGTGGAAATCTGATCATCTGTAGCTGTGCAGAATTTCGAATATCCTCGTATGTGGCAAACCGCCTACCATGTAATGGTTCTTTTGCCTTTTCCACGTGGTCTCGACGTCACAGGGAGGCAGATCAGGATGGTGGGCTCCAATTATCCCCATCTACACGCTGCAGTCCCACATACTCATATTTATCTATTTACTTGGCGGCTGTTCTGTATGTTTAGGCATTATTCCGAACAGCTTCCACCAATTCTCTAGCAGTTCTCTTATGGAGAAGGCTCAGATGATGTACGAGCACAGGCCAATACTACATCCATCTGGCACGGCGATCGCCGGGCAGCCGATATCACCTCGCTTACTGCGCTCCTACAGGCTATTCCAGCATCATCCGGCAGTAAGAAACGTTAGAATTGCTTCTCTTCCCCGCGACATACATACATTTATGCTCTGATGATGTTCGTCATAAAATTACATAGATGCTATAGCTTATGCCCCAGCCTTGAGAATTACAATCATAATAAAATGGAAAAATAAAGATTTAAATTATTAATTACCAAAACTTGTACTTCATACCTATTTTAAATATGTACATTTGGTGCTAGTTAATTTAATACAATTTAGTTGAAAATTGCAAATCTGTTATGCAATATATTCCTCAATTTGTATATGCGATAAATCTTTAGACAATCTAGTTGGACTCTAACGACTAAAAATATGACAACGTCAGCAAATTGAGGAAGATATTGCATAACAGATTTGCAATTTTCAACTAAAGTGTATTAAATTAACTAGCACCAAATATACATATTTAAAATAGGTATGAAGTACAAAAATCACAATGCCTCTCGTATAATTCAAGTTCCCAAATAAAGTAGTTCATTTCATACAGCCTTAGGCAATGAAACTACCAGTTTATCATTATATAGTAGGGAGTAATTTTATTATACATGTAAACAAAGAACACAATAGCAGAAAACATTAAATGCAACTTCAAATAACACCGCTAAACAATTAGCTTGTCCGCTTCATTTCTGTGACAATTTATGATATGTATCCTCAAACGATTTTTTGGAAAGATTCAACTATAATAGCATTAGCTTCCCTGTGGATGTTATCTTTTAAAGTTTAGAAGGATATGGTTGAAAGGAGTTGCTAACCTAACATTTCTGATAGAATTTGCATGGCAGCTACAGCGTCGGGTCTTTGGAAGTCCACCCCCTTCAAAATTGGTCACATTATATGGCCTCCAAAATCCACAGACTTTCCTACTTTAATTTTATCAACTGTTATTCAAATCGTCATCAAACTTTTACAGACGTTGTCAGACGGTACTAATAGAGATTTTGTTGTCATTCTAATAGAAACGTTACAAACTTCGAACAAAATAATATGACACTTCAACAATATGATTTGTTGGTAGAAGTTATTGTTAAAGTTATTCTTGAGACATAGTAATTGTCAGCAAATGAATTTCTTAGGTTTTGAATAAAATGAAAAAATATTATAACCATATCATAGCCATATATTTCATTTATGTAAATAACATATTTAGCACTTACATCACATATAAAAGCTAGCTACGTCGAATAGAACCGTATCTATACTTTAAAAAAATATTAGATTTCAATTTGGGTAGGCAATATAGAAGTATAAATTTATCATAAGCAAGAACGTAGAATATCGTTGTAACACTTGCATCTGTTTTTATGCCAAATGAAATACTTTTAAAAATTGGATCTGTTACATTTACCTGACTGTCTCTACTCAGTATTCAGGAAACTATTTTATTAGAACTTATTCCTTCATTGAGTTTATGCTAATTAAGATGAACATTAACAGAAACTGTAAAGTATATATTTCGTTCTAGGTAAAAGAGGAACCGAGGAACGCAATAGTTCTAAGGTGTTAGTTAAATCTCTTTAAGAATCGGTCGCCATGTTGGATCTTTGAAATACTTTTCTTTGCAAGACCATGAAAAAAAAATAATAATGTTTTCCCCTTTAAGAAAAGTAGTAAGTAATGTAAAATTTAAACCAATATTAAGGAATCTCTCGGAAAAAGGTTTCAAAAGGTGTATTTGACATGCCCGAGTACTTTAACGATATCTATATTTCTAATGTCGTACGTTTTTATCCATATTTTCAGATGTAGAGGCTATGCAAAGGTCATCTAGAATGAAGTTACAATTTTCCCCAGATAATTCTACATAAATATTTAATTTGTCATGAAAATCTTTGACGGATATAATATGTAAATAATAATCATTGGAGCCCTTATTGATAATAATAATATATTCAACAAATATTCCACCTAGAAATAGTTTGAGGTGGAAGATTTTTAACGTTTACAAGACTTTTAACTGAATTTTCGTTTTTAAGTAATGCTGCTCACAGGTTTACAGACAATGACAAATAAACTTGCGCACGCACGATCCATCTAATTGCTTTATTCACGGGATCTTAAAACATACATTTCTGTAGAGATCTCCACATAGGATTTTTTGGTAGACTACAATAATTGTCCTAGTTGCTCTACGTAGTAGAGAAAATAAAAAGAAACTGAAAGCGGTAAATAGGACTAATACAGTTTTCGGATTGCTGCCACGTTTCCGCTCACATCGCTAAAGAAATTCACTCTGGCACAAAGTTTTAGACAAGGCGGTGAATGTGTGGCCAGTACTTCTCTAAACATGGAGTGTTTTATGTCAAACTTACTTTTGTGATAAAGTGATGCTATAAAGTTATATAACGACAGAGGATATTCTCCTAGGTATAAATATTTTTCCAAGCTTCCTTATAATATCTCGTAACTTTGGTAAGGCTGACTTTTCCAAATATCAGTAACAACATAATTGTGAAGATAAAAAATGAATCTTCATATTTAAGTAACATTTACATTATTTAATATGATACCTGTATCAAGGTTTCTTGCTACAAATATGCTTTGATGTGATTAAATTAACACCATAGTGAATTAGAAATGCGAATATTTACATATTAATTTGATAATGAGACATATGTGGATGGATGGGAGAAAAGTTCAAACGAGGAGGCCACACCGTGGCTGAGTGGTTAGACCATTTGCCTCTCACTTAGGCGATCCCAAGCGACCGCATGTGGGATTAGTGGTGGACAAAGCGGCGCAGGGGGGGGGTGGGTTCTATGGTTTCCCCGCCAGCACATTCCACCGATCCATTTTCATTCCAAAGGCCGCGCCGTGACCGTGGTTAGACCATTCGCCACTCACAGAGTGACCGCATGTGGGGTGTGTGGTGGACAAAGCGGCGCAGGGGGGGCGGGTTCTATGGTTTCCCCGCCAGCACATTCCACCGATCCATTTTCATTCCAAAGGCCGCGCCATGACCGTGGTTAGACCATTCGCCTCTCACAGAGCGACCGCATGTGGGGTTTGTGGTGGACAAAGCTGCGCAGGGGCGGGTTTACCATGGGCTCCCCGGTTTCCCCCGCCATCGCATTCCACCGGTGCCCATCTTTATTTCGTATAACACCAGTATCATCGCCTGCAGCTCCATAAGAAGTAAAATTGGGCGTTTAACACTATCAAAAGAGAGAAAGAGAGTGTGAGAGAGAAACAGACAGAGATTGAAGGAGGAGCGCTGTTCCAAGATTTATATTATAGATATACTCACAAAGGGATATTTCTGTAAGCTTTATTCCTCTCCTATGAATTTTCCAAAACCTCTTGGCGGTGAACTCGCATAAACGAGCGGCTCGCAAGAGTAAGTGAGCTGTTTTTGAAGCATTCTAAGTACAGGTGAAGTGGCAACAGTTGTGACGTATGTTGCAAACGTTTATAGAAGTAGTTTTGGATGTCCTAGCTAGTGAACCGGAAGGAAAAAGAGGATGTGGGCTTCAGCAAGTTGCCAGACTGAGGGAAAAGCGACAGTGAAAAAAGAACTAAATCACAGTACTGAAGTGTCAGTAAGAATTGAAGTAAATCACATTGGTGAAGTGATAGTGAAAACTGAAAAAACTAGCAAGACACACATTATATATTCACAATTTTATAGGCAGTTGAGGGGTATGTAGTCGGTTGATGGCAAGCGGGATGAAAAATAAGTTCCTTATCGACAAGAAACATTGTTGGCTATAGACTTAACACGTGTTATGCTACAAATAAATCACTAAGATATAAAATAAGATTAAAGCAAACTATCTTGATTGGTTAATACCACTCAAATTCACATTTACTGCTCACTAACTTTGCGACTGAGCTTTTAATGTCATGGCATAGACCTGATGAAATTGATTCAATTCCAGCACGAGTGTATTTGTTGCACACCATAGAACTGTAGTTAGATCAGAAATTCTATTAAGCGACAATAGAGAGCGGAGTTGATGCTAGTTTGCCTTCTGAGAGAGACAGAGGGCGAGGTTGTTAGCTATTTGCGAAATGTGTCCCACTTCTTCACTCAGATAATTAATTTACCAAAGTTTTGCACGATATTACGACATTGTTCAGCCACTGATGGTCTGGTTCTGACGTGCATGATCACTGAATTAATACAACTTTAATTACAAGCTATACGAAAGCTATACCAACATCTTATCTTTTTCTGAAGCTATTGAAGACTCACTTTGGCATTTTTTCAGAAAGTTTCAGCTCGCTTCTTCTTATGATTAAATGTTACACCTCCCTGTTAGATTTGAAGATCACCAAAACCAGCCTATAGAAATGGATGAAGAGAAGAAGAACGTGTACACACTAACATTAGATTTATGCAAAATAAAATATAATCTGAAGTCAATTGAGGTCAAAGGATTAATCATTGGAGCCCAAGGAACCCTCCCACGCGTGGTGATCGACTTCTTTAAAAATCTCCCGTGTTGACAAACTTCATTATATGTCACTGCTATGACAGCACTAAATGATTAATTTTCCATATTTAAATATCCTTTTGTACTCAATTTGATAGATTATATATTATAATGGTAACACTCCTCTTATAGATAAATATTGAATATTACACCTAGTAACGAAGGTTTATTATTGGGACCAGTGGATAAATTCAATGACACAGCCGGGATTTGAACACGGTTCTCCCACTCTCTGTGCTGTTGCGCTAACCATTGAGCTGCTGTGATAACATGCTGGTATGCCATTCAATGTTCCAATTGATTATATTTGTTTTACCCGATTCAACCAGCCAGTATGTCTCCCTTCAGAGAACTACCTAAATGGCGAATTACTGTCGTAACTACTCAGTATTCGGGTAATATTAAGTAACTATTTATCGCCAACTATGTAGCTAGTTTTCTTGTAATGGTAATACTGCTCTTATATATATATTGAATATTACATTAGGTAACTTTTTATTATTGGAATCCGTATATTATATATTTACCACTTGACCATTTTGCTTAGATATTAATGCATTGTTGTGCTGATACTTTGTTATATTGCTATTCTATAATTCATTAGTTGTTTTTTTATTTTCTTATAATGTTTATAATTCTAAACTTTTAGTTTTAACATCTGTTATTATTTTATATAATTATGATGTTTTTTACCCTTTGTTTTTGGTAGCCTATAGGCAGTCAACCTAGTTAGGAAGATTTCAAAAACGAATTAACTTTAACAGGCATTACTTTATCTACTTCAGGCTAATCGAGATAAACATTAGTAGAACTTGTCTTAATGCTTGCTTTCTTCTAAACAGAAAGGAAAGGAAATACACTAGGTTAAAGTGATAGTCATAAAGCTTAAAAGCTGGAATTATCTGAACAATTGATTTCGGTTATTTTCACTTAGTCAGGAGTATGTCTTCTCATTTGAGAAAAGTTTAAGTAGCTTATAGTCGAAACCAACAGCAATGAATATCTCGAAATGATTCACTAAACAAAAATGTATGTTAAATAATTATGTATTTTTGGATATCTACATTTTTGTGCAGTAATTTTTGTCTGTCTCTTACGGTTGCCAGTTATGCAAAACTCATCCAGAATGAGGAGGCCTTTACAAGATGCACAACTTATTTTTAATGTATTTGTAAAGTATTTTCAATTTGCGGTTTAATCAAAATCGAAAGAAAATAACTTTTCTCGGGCTATCAGCCAGGTGAATTCTGGAATAATTTCCAAGCTTTCAAGAGCTAACGTCGCTCTCATCTTCAGAGAATGATGTAGAGACTCCGGGTTCGCCTTATATATAGTAGTCCGGTGGGGGACCGGCCAGATGCCACTCTGTGATTGGCCCGGGTCCGGCATGGGAGGCGTTGACTAGGGACCAATGGTCTCCGTTGCCGGGACGGACTACTCTGATTCGCCCGCTGCCAGATGTGAGCCTGAATTAAAACTAGGGCTAGCTTTTAGCAGTTTCACAAATCTTTGTGAGTGTTTTTTGAGCACCGAACTCAACAATGATGAATTTTGCTTAGCTGCTAAACCATAAGAGATAGACAAAACTTGCAGCACAAAAAAATGTAGATCACAATAAAACACACCATATATTATATCACATATATTTTTTGTGGGGTTAATCGTTTCTTAGATATTCTTTGTTATTGGTTTTAACTTTCATTTTTCAACTCCTGCCCATACAAACAAAGGAACTTCAGTCACATCAGCTTTTGACTATCACTTTAGCTTATGGTACACCCTTATTTCGCTTTTACTTACGATGAAGAAAGTAATAAGACTATTTCTGTTCATTTTTTTCCCAATTAGTATGAAGTAAATAGAAGAATAAACTTGTTGCACAGATGTAGAGGGAGTTAATGTCAATGAAACATATCAGATTTTTTTCAAGATATAGTTGTTATAGGCCACGAATCGATAAGAAGTCCAAAACTGCATTATATTTTGAATGACATAGTCTAAAGTTTTCCTGGCATCTACTTTTGTTATTAATTTATGGTCCACTTTATGAGTACGTATTTTAGATCTGCCGTGTTTGACTTTTATTAGAAATAATGTCATAAGCTGAAATAAAATAAATATAAATGTGCGGGCCAATGATTCCCATTACGTTTGCTTGAAATGACATTATATTCCAGTGCTGTTAATCATAGACGTCTCTGGCTTTATCATTGCTTGGGGTGATGAGCAACATGCTTAGTTCAACAGCGTACTTTTACACAGGTCTCGTGTTAATCAGGTAATTGCATCTGATTTCATTTAGGTAATGTTGTTATACAAGCACTAGTGCATTGAGACAATAACTACTGTACATTAATCAAGCCTATGTGTATTAGCCAAGAGTAAGCAAAAATGAGCAGGTAACATTTCAAAGCATATTAGTTCAATCCCGTAGAACAGCACCGAACATTACCTTCATTGTTAGTTTCAGAAATAGCAGCTATACGATATCTGATACCCCCTGTTTCTTTTACTGTAATGCCCTGAGAAATAATCCGCATTTGCTTGGAGCTCTGGTCACATGTTACCATTGTAGCTCAGTGGGTAGAGTAACGGGACGGAGACCGGGAGATTCGTCGTCAAATTTCCGGCAGGGGTATTGAATTTCCAGTCTGACTCTACCTATCGAAATTAACATGTAACTTTATGTTCTTAACGGATTATAACCATTCCCAAATCCCCAATATTAACATTATAAATCGAGAAAATTACTCTTATATAAAATAAGAACTAAAGCTTTCCTGGCGACGTGTTAATTCAAATTCTTCTCGGGCTTCTAGCCAGGTAAAAACTTGGCTTGACACCAACGTTTCGAAGAAGTGCATCTTCCTCGTCTTCAGGGTGAACTGTTCATCAGTTCACCCTGAAGACGAGGAAGATGCACTTCTTCGAAACGTTGGTGTCAAGCCAAGTTTTTACCTGGCTAGAAGCCCGAGAAGAATTTGAATTACTCTTATATGTTTATAATGCTCTTCTCCGCTATAATTCTAACCAATTTTAAAGTCTCTAAACATCGAGAATCGTTCTGCCTATCATTTTTGATCTGCCAATACCCAGTATTTTATGTGTGTAGATGTCTTTTTATCATTAACAGCGTTGTACTCAATAGGGTTCTTCACTGACCGGTTTTGACTTGAAACAGCCCAGTTGAGTTCCGCAACTGTTTTAAAAAGTGATATCTGTACAGGTCAAATACAGGGAAATTGGACTGCATTGTATGTTAAGAAATACTCTGCTGCATCTATAAGCATTTGTTTCCTGTTAAGTATGTCTGTTATAGGGTAATTTCCAACCCGTCATTAAATCATATTTACGTGTACAGTTCTAAATCTTATCGTCTGTTTTGCTTCATAGATTTCTAAAATGTTTTATAGTATGTACACTTATTGTCCAAAAATAAATGTAACTGTTTTTTTTTTTTTTTTTTTTTTGTAATTCTTTTATGTTACAGTCATAAACACCTTTTCTTTATGTGGAAACCGTATTTGCGACGAAGATTAGTGTGAAAGATGTAAAACAATATTATTGTTTGACTAACATATATTGTTTTTGTATCAAATTTGTTGTGTATTTGTCTTGTTATTTGAGACAGACAGTGGCCTGATTCGCCACATCCGCAGCACACATCACCTGAAGATCATTATCGTCTATAGAGTGCTTCTCTATCCCTATCATAACGAATACTTCTAGTCCTTGAGGTGGACTCAGATGTAGTCTTGGCCACCTCCTATTTACGTAAGTGCTGCTGTTAATGCCTCGCGGATCGTGCTATAATCTCCGCACATTAGATGATGTCTTATCACGCACCCCTTCGAAGAAATAGGCAGCTTCCTGGGACACGTAGTTAGATGGTACATTCATCAGGGCATAGTTCGCAAGCTGTTCGATGTCTAGGGCATTGTTTCATCTGGTTGTTGCAGCTTCGCCTTAAGTAGACGGCGATGTTTCCCAAAGCGTTTCTTGAGGTCTTCCCAATTCAGGACTTCTCCCACCTGTCCCTGGAGGCTTACTATCAGATAAGTGGCCTCTTCTGCTGCTGACTAGTGGTTGTTGGTAACAACGTCGGCGAACTCTCGCCGGAAGACTTCGAAGGCTGATGTCGTAGTTTGTTGGGTTAACGGGCGTTAGTGTTGCGTCCCATCAGGTATTTTTCCATTCATGATATTTAGTTCCTTTGTGCTGCGGTCGTCTCTTCCCTCTAGAGCATTAATGCGTCCAGCGTTTCAGCAAGCTCTTCCACCTTTTCCGCGAGTACTTCCAGTCCTTCACGCCCGCCAGCTATTCGTCGATTTTATTTGTCATTTTGTCCATGCCGGATTCCATCTTCTCTTCCATTTTATCAACTCATGTTTCGATTTCAATTTTCATTTCTCATATTTATAAAACTCGATAAGATACCAAACTTGGTATTTAGGTTCATTATCTTACAGGCATCCGAAACCAAGCTTTTGAGAAAAATCCCCTTCCATCAATCTACCCTTTACATGAAAAAGGAAATCGAAAAGTTTAATCATCTCAAAAATAGCTCTTAATGATTTTGATTAAAATACCGTACATTAAAATATTTACATGACAATTAAATATATATCTTGAATTTTCTGTGAATAGCACGTTAAGACCTCTTTATTCTGGATGAATTTTGCTGAATTCTGCGCAACTGGTAAACCGTAACAGACAAATACTTAATATAAATAAATAATGTAGATCTCGTTAAAACACACAATTTATGTCATATACACTTTTCGTGGAATTAGCCATTTCTGAAATATTTTAAGTTATTTGTCTCAGATTTAAAATATTTAAACTTTTTTCACACCTTTCTCCTGGCCCTGCATAGAAACGGATTTGAACCACAATGACAATCAGCTTATAAGGATTTGACTAACACTTTAGCCTAGTGTATTCCGTTATTTTCCTTCCACTCACAAGGAATCAATTAATTATGACAATTTCTGCTAAGGTAAATCGCTATTATTATACAGTATATAGAAGAATATGAGTTTTAGCAATAACGTGCTAGAATGATGTAGAAAAAGTCATGTGAATGGAACACATCAGGTTTTTTTTTTTCTTAATTGACTTTGTCGGCTTAGGCTGTGTTTTACTACGGTCCTGAAATCCTGGAACTGACCTCTTTAAGTTAATATTTATGTTAACTTTTAAATATACTTTGTAGAGTCAAGTTTATAATATTTTACAGCTATTTTACATACGCCTTTTCAAATATTTCTTGTTGGTACCCGAATACAAATTAAATGTTAGCTTTTTACTCACTCTATACTCACTATGTACATAGTGTATAGAGAAGATATTGCACTCCACCAAAAATTCGATACCGAGATTTCACCAGAAATATACGTTTTTATGTCCCCTTTATCTAAAATTTTTTTTTCGGAAAAATGTCCGTGTGTGTGTGTGTGTGTCTGTGAACGCGATAACCCAAAAACGAAAAGTAGGCTAAATACCAAGCTTGTATCTTCCAGGGATGCGACACGAAGATTTTGAGAAAAATCCCCCCACCTCCAACTACGCTTTACATGAAACTTTTTTCGAAAATTTTGATTTTCTCAAAAATGGCTCTAACGATTTTGATTAAAATTTCGTATATTAAAGGTATTTACCTGACAAATAAAAAGTATATCTTGAATTGTCTGGAAATAGCCTCTGAAGAGTAGCTTATTCTGGATGAATTTTACGGAATTTTGAATAACTGCTAAACCGTAAGGGATGGACAAAAATTTACTATACGAAAAATTTAGAGTATGTTAAAATACACAATTTATGTTATATACATTTTTTCGTGCAGTTCATCGTTTTTGAGACATTCCTTGTTTTTGGTTTCTGCTTTGAAAAAAGTATACTTTTTTCATACAGGAATTTGTCAACTGCTGTCCATATAAACAAAGGAACCTCAGTGACATAGCAACCAGATTTTGACTATCACTTTAACCAATGGTACTCTCTTATTTCGGTTCTACTTACAAGGAAGCAAGTAATAAGGCAATTTGTGCTAATTTTTTCTGATTAGCATGAAGTAAATGGAAGCATAAGCTTTGAAGTGTAGTATCGTCCACCAGGCGTGCCTATGCATGTTAGTGGTTAAGTCTCCAACTTGTTCTTGATTCCCCGGGCTTCAGATGTTCTATTTAAAAATAAAGAGTAGGGAAAACGCCTGGAGGGTGGCAGTTGCTTTCATCCTTAAAAAAGGGAGGGCGGCATTTTACGCCATAGCTTAAAATTGTGTTTCTTTGTTGACGAAAAAGGTTAAAGTAAGGGGAAAAAGGGCTCGGGAATTCTTTGAAGTGGGATTTACTATTATTGCCTTCTTGGTACGTTACAGAAGGGCTTTAGAACTTAAGTAAAAGGCGGAAAATTTTAAATGCCTTTAAATTATGAAACAGGATATATGTATATAATATGTAGCTCTGAAGGATCAAGGTATGCATTATGCTGCAACCAGCCACAGACAAGCTGGTATGCCGGTAGAAATGTTAAAATGGGTTGTTGGGATTATCAAATAGATTGATTAGACCGGGCGCCTCTCAATAAGGTGAACAGAGTTGAATCTCAGAAGACCTCATCTAGGATTTATGGTGGACAAAGTGGCGTCTGGGCGAATATTTTCCGAGCTTTCCGCTTAACCCGCTCCATCATCTCTTTTGCATTTTGCCTTCATTTCATACCATCTAGCATTTACCCTCGTGTTTGACTACAGGCTGACATTTCGGGTTCTTTATTCTTTGATTAGATCATTATTGATTCCTCGACCGGCATATGAATCTAGCATCCATTTGTAAGTTCTAGAGGGTTGTAAGTCATCCATACAGAAATGAAATGGAGTTTTATTTATGGACGCTCTTTAACTGCTATGCGTCCCATTCTATGCTGGGCGTGAAAGATCGCTTAATTTTGCTCAGAGGCTTGAGGTTCTTTTACGTGCCGTAAATCTACGACACGCGACTAACGGCTTTGCTTCCCTTCCGAAGGAAGACATGCTAAGGATTTTTACGCCCGAAAAAAAAAAATCCATCGTCCATACGGGATGGATAAGCCGACAATTAAGTGAAAAAGCTATTGTAATGTTTGACACAATACTTGAGGGCTGCTTATATATGCATATATAGGGTTGAAGGTGAATAAGTGCATATAATTTGATATTTAGTAGAGAACAATGCATATTTTACATAAGTGTATCTCATTCTCTCTCCTCACCAATATCATTGTTATAAATGAAGCACAAATTTCAGGGTCGAATGTGTTTAGAAGGGACCTGAGCCATGTCTCTGCTTTGTTTACATACATCCCTCCACCTATAGCGTAGTTTGGCAGGGCAGAGGAAAGATGATAGGCAACTGTGTGAACTGTACGGAAACAACCGAACTTCTGAGATAGGGAATCGTAACCATCCTTAAAACACCGCGATATTTACTTTAACATAACTATATAAAAATTGCAAACAATGGCTCATCACATTATCCTCAAACGCTGATACAACTTTATTAATTACTTAACAAAACCTTTAAACTTCCAATTAGACATATACAAATTGCTTGTAAGAATAAAACGAATCCTATGGAAAAAGAATACTTAGAAATATAACTCTTAAGTTTAAATAATTCTTAATAATGTATATGTCCGTTCAATTATGTAGTTTGTGTGGAACGTTATTCGTAGCTTTAACATTTTCGAACTAGTAGATTGGATTGTAGTGATCTGCAAAGTTAATAAGTACACGATTTTGCATTATTTTATTTCTTCGCTCCAGGATGTTTATTCGTATAATAAAAACCAACCTCAATTGTAAACAGTACGTTATTGCTCTCGCAGTTTGCTTACTGTATAATTTCAAACAATTACTGGGCATTAGCTAATCTAGATCGAAGTATTAGTTTTATATAATTGAGATTTTTAAATGGAGTAGGAAAGCAGATTTAATGTTGTACATCACAACATATTTTTACTTTCCGGAAATGGACGTTTTAGGGTCCCCAGTATCCAAAAAGTTATTTTTTTTAAAAAGGTTCGTGCGTGTCCGTATATCTGTGAACACGATAACTCAAAAACGAAGAGTGGGTAAAATACTAAACTTGGTATATAAGCTTAATATCTTCCGAAGATGCGACTCAAAAGATTTTGAGGAAAATTCCCCTTTACATAGAGCATTTACTGAAAATGTTGATTTTCTCAAAATGGTTCTAACCATTTGGATATTAAGGATATTTAACAACAAATATAATGTATGTCTTGAATTTTCTGGGAACAGCTTTAGAAGACCTCTCTATTTTGGATGAGTTTTGCTGGAATTTGGGTAACTATTAAAGCGTAAGAGAAAGACAAAAACTTACGACACAAAGTATAGATTTTATTGAAACACACAGTTTATGCCATACACATTTTTTTCGTAGAATTAACCATTGTTGACATATTCCTTGTTCTTGGTATCAGTTTATGGGAATTTTTCAACTCCTGGCAATGCAAAGAAACACATTTCACCCACACGGCAACTAGCTTTTAAAATATTTGACTATCGTTTTAACCTAATGTATTCCAATATTTCCCTTACAAGAAAGCATTTATACGAACGTTTATCTCGATTATCATGGATTAGACAGAAGAATAAGATTTTTAACAATAATGTGTCATAGAAATGTAGGGAAAGTTATGTGAATGGAACACATGCGATTTTTGAAACTCTATGACAAGTATGTTTGCCATTTTCAGCGGTAAATGAGTACCTAATCTGTAAGGAACTTTTAACCTAATAGGAATGCAAGGTGATGTTTAAAGCTAAATACCAGCTGGTCTTCTTGCAGGAGGAGATAATGAAGACGTCAGGGAGTTGGAGAAATTTGGTCAAGTCCTAGAATCTTAATGCCAAGAAATATCTCCCTGCGCTTTGCGGCCACATGTTCATCTGCAAGCTCTACAGAGATTGCTCCATAAGACCGTGTCCAGAATGCGAAATGCGAGTATCAGGGGAGACATAGAGAGGGGCAACTGTCACGCCGACTTCGATTAGTTCTTCCTTCATGAACATTTTAGCACCAGCCTCTTGTCTCTCTTACCCTCCTGTCCGGGAGCCAGGAAGAGGGCAAGACTCGGGTTGCTCCGAAATCTTTATCGTTTCTCTTGCTCATCCAACTGTCCATAAACTAAAACTTTTTTATTTTTTTATATAAAATGAACAACTTAATTGAATGGCAAACTTAAAGGTGATAGATTTATCTTCTTCTAAGAATAAATGTCTTCAAAATATCATAGATGGGATTATGAATAGAGGATTGCTTTGTGTTTTATATCTACTAGTTGCACTTTCCAAACGATTTGTTGGTGAACTTGATTGTTAATGGTAGCCAGGTTTGTAGGCCGAGGTCCCAACTGTTTAATTACCGACGATATTAGTCCAGCTCCAGAGTCGAACCAGACTGTTAGTTTTGTTCCCTGAAGATGCCGAATGCAGATTTTGGCGAAACGTGGGTAATTAAATAATTTGGACCACGGCCTTCGAGCCTGGGGCTACCATTTACAATCAAGCTGACAATGCTGTCCGTGAAATCCTAATTATTTATGATTTGTTGATGGCTTAGTTTATCTTTGAACTCATTCCAATATAATCTCAACCCTTCCCCCTGCCGCAATTTGAAGTTATACAAGTTACATTTTAGATAAGGTAAGTGCAGCTTAGTCAGAATCTCTAAGCCAGTGTTCGGCAGCTCTGTATTTATGTCGCAAGAGCTAGTTCCGAGGAAAGGGCAAGACTGAGTGAACGGTAAAGGCGTATCATTATGAACAGGAATCACATTACAAGACAGTGAACGGTAAAGGCGTATCACTATAAACACGAATCACATTACAAGACTGAGTGAACGGTAAAGGCGTATCACTATAAACACGAATCATATTACAAGACTGAGTGAACGGTAAAAGCGTATCACTATAAACACGAATCATATTACAAGACTGAGTGAACGGTAAAGGCGTATCACTATAAAGACGAATCATATTACAAGACTGAGTGAACGGTAAAAGCGTATCACTATGAACAGGTATCATTTTGCAAGACTGAGTGAACGGTAAAGGCGTATCACTGTAAACGCGAATCATATTACAAGACTGAGTGAACTGTAAAGGCGTATCACTATAAACACCAATCATATTACAAGACTGAGTCAACGGTAAAGGCGTATCACTATAAACACGAATCATATTACAAGACTGAGGGAACTGTAAAGGCGTATCACTGTAAACACGAATCATATTACAAGACTGAGTGAACTGTAAAGGCGTATCACTATAAACACCAATCATATTACAAGACTGAGTCAACGGTAAAGGCGTATCACTATAAACACGAATCATATTACAAGACTGAGTGAACGGTAAAGGCGTATCACTATAAACACGAATCATATTACAAGACTGAGTGAACTGTAAAGGCGTATCACTATAAACACGAATCATATTACAAGACTGAGTGAACTGTAAAGGCGTATCACTATAAACACGAATCATATTACAAGACTGAGTGAACTGTAAAGGCGTATCACTATAAACACCAATCATATTACAAGACTGAGTCAACGGTAAAGGCGTATCACTATAAACACGAATCATATTACAAGACTGAGTGAACGGTAAAGGCGTATCACTATAAACACGAATCATATTACAAGACTGAGTGAACTGTAAAGGCGTATCACTATAAACACGAATCATATTAGAAGACTGAGTGAACGGTAAAGGCGTATCACTATAAACACCAATCATATTACAAGACTGAGTCAACGGTAAAGGCGTATCACTATAAACACGAATCATATTACAAGACTGAGTGAACGGTAAAGGCGTATCACTATAAACACGAATCATATTACAAGACTGAGTGAACTGTAAAGGCGTATCACTATAAACACGAATCATATTAGAAGACTGAGTGAACGGTAAAGGCGTATCACTATGAACAGGAATCATATTACAAGACTGAGTGAACTGTAAAGGCCCAATTTGTCTACAGTATGTCGCCCAATTGTCGATTCGAATTATTGTGCACAAATACTAGAAGAGTTAAGTCAAGTATTTAGTTTCCAAAATAGTGTAAATATTCAGTCTATACCAGCTGACGTGTTCAGGTATTATTTCGTTGCGGATGTCTATGTTGTCATTTGAAGTTAAAACTGGTCGGAGAGATACTTTCTCAATGACCGCGACTCGTCTGATCGCCTCCGTGATAAACAAGAGAGGTAAAATGACGGCCGCTCAGCCAGTTCACTACTTAACGGTTTTAACTTGAAATAGCGCCGTTGAGTTTTGCAACGGTTTTCGCATGAAAGGAGTATCTGCACACGCCAAATTTGGGACAATTGTACCACCTGGTATGTACATTTCAGAGACAATTTTCAGTGATAGCAACAAAGTGCAAATTTCCTTGCAATTACAGTTTGTGAGCAGTAAGTTCAGAATACTACAGCCAAGGTTATCAGTCAAGTGTCAGTTAACAATATGTAGCAGAGACGGGAAGATCCTACCGCTGTCAGTCTAAACCTTGACGTTTTCAACGTCGGCCACAGTATTGCTTAATCTTTTGGCGCACTCTATTTTGTTTGAGTGTTATTGGAGTTTTGTTAAATGATACAATTGTAGTGCAGTGTCAAGTAATTTTGATTTTCCATGACGGTAACCACAACATTAGTGTAACTATTTAAGATTACTACATAACAAAATTTATATTACTACATTCTGAGCTCAGACATTTTAAACTTGTCTATGTTTGATAATATTTCTTCTTATGTTAAATGTTTTCAAACCAGTGCTGGAATAGCTTGCAACCACAAGGTGGAGTAATTGTAATCAATGTTCACAGATTCTTAAAGATGAATTTAGGTGATTAAAATCTGATGAGCTCCATTCACATGACTTCCTCTACATCTCAGTATCAAATTATTGATAATAAGCTTCCTTTACCGTCTATTTAAAGCTAAAACATTAGCACAAACGGTCTTATTACGTAGTTCCCTTATAAGTATAAGGGAGACAAGGGAATACAATAAACTTAACCGACAGTCAAATATTTCAAAATGCGGTTGCTATGGGATTCAAATCCGTTTCTTTGCACGGGCAAGTGTTGACAAGTTCCGTATGAAAAAGTTTAGGTATTTTAAAATTGAAATCAATAACAAGGAATATCTCGAAATTGGGCAACTCCACGAAAAAATGTATAGAACAAATTGTGTATTTTATCGTGATCTACATTTTTGTAGTAAGTTTTCGTCTATCTCTTACGGTATACCAGTTAGGCAAAATTCAAAAAAATCATCCAGAATAAAGAGATCTTTAGAGGTTATTCCCAGAAAATTAAAGATATACATTTTATTTCGTATGTAAATGTCTTCAATATAAGAGATTTTAATCAAAATCATTAGTCATTTTTGAGAGAATCAAAGTATTTGAAATTTTTTCCATTTAAAGGGTAGTTGGGGTGGCGGGATTCTCTTGAAAAACTTCGTGTCGCATCCTTGGAAGGCACCTAAATTTTCGTTTTTGAGCTATGCTGTCCACAGACACAGACCACAGACACACACACACACACACACGCACACACAATGACCTTCTTCTGAAAATGCTTTTTTTTGGATTCAGAGGGACCTAAAACGTGTATTTCTGGTGAAATATCGGTATCAAATTTTTGGGTGCGTTACAATATCTTCTCTATATAATATGTAGGCAATAAAAATAAAAATACATTTACGTCATAAAATTGGAGGATGTCATTATTTTGGAGGATGATTTTGGACGAACACTTCTACAGCTGGAGTATCTCGTGTAAATGTTTATAGAATTTTAAATGAGAAGGTACAATTTAGACAGTTGAGAGACCAAAATCATATTTGGCATTGGATCATATCATTAGGAGGAAATAAATAAAGCTCCTGTGTCATCCAGTTTAAAGAACGAAATGCAAGGTTGGTTACAAGGAAAGAATCTTACATTCCAACCTAGATCCACAAAAACAGTACTATACAACGTAATGAAGCTTATGAAAGACCAATTTAGAAAATATGAAATTGAAACTATTATTTAGTTATCAAGATATACAGTAGTCGTTTTTTCCTACCATTGCAATTGAACTAATTTGAGCTCAAGTAAAACTAGATGTTGCAAAACATAATACAAATGTTAAACCCAGCGATGTAGTGATTTTCACTCCTTTTTTGAACTCATAAATACAATATGAACTGGATAAAACTTTAAATATATACTGTGACTGAATTAATTGAAAGCAAAATTGTGGAACTGACAGTTATTAAAAGTAAAGTTTGGCTGACAGGATTGACACCTTGTTACCAATAACCTAGACAGGAAATTAAACAAACGAGCGTCAGGTGGGACAAGATTTCAGAGAAATGAACACCAGCTGCAATAAGATGTTTCCACAATATCGCGCCAGTCAGATGATCGCGATTGGTTGAAACTCGTCATCCACAACTAATCCAAATTCACTTGTCCGAAATCATAGCCAGAAAATTACAAAACTCTCAGTTAATGCATCATATCGGTAGATTGAATTGCAGATAAGCTTCTAGCAGATCCTGATGCCAATCTACTAAGAAAATAAACAGAATATTTCGTTTCTCTCCGTCCTTATCCATGTTTCCATAAAATGGAATTGCTAGTGTCAGATGTGATACGCTGTCAGATGCACATGTTCTTTCTGCAACGTCACAGTATCTTTATAGCATAAATATTTTAATTGCGGTTCAAGAGTATATGCTGCTGAGAAACCCCTTTTATAACCCTTTTATGTGCATTGCTTTGCCGCAGTGTTGGTGAATGCGGAGTAAAAGAAACAAACCTCATGCAAGCTGCGGTGTGGATAAATATTCTCTGTGTAACATTAATTTTCACAGAGTAATGTTTAAACTGGGCCGGCTCCAAAACAGCTGCTTTCTAAATGTTTAATATCTTGGTAATCAAAGTCTGACAAACTCTTGCGGGTCTTATTAAACGTTAATTCTGTAGTTTAAATACCTTCTCTGAATAGTTGTTTGCGGTGTGAAAATTATAGAGGGCATATTTGCTGAGTGCTGTGAACTTTGCTAGTAATCACAAGAGTAGCACATACATACAGGGTGAATAGAAGACTCTCACAATGCGCAGAATTGGATATGGACCATCCAATTAATTATTTTACAGAATGTTACTTGAAATATAAACACTGTTAAATATTCCTCCCACCCTCTATGCTTTAAATACAGAGACAGTAGAAGGGTAGATAAAGGATGTCATGTGGCTGCAGCGCTGATTATAAAAAAAAACGCCGCACGAGCAACCAGTTTTCCAACTTTGGCTCAAAAAGCTCTGAGCAGGAATAAACTGTTTTTTTCGAAGAATTTCCTTATGGGTTTTATTTTTAAATGCTTTATAGTTTGTGTGGTGTTTTCGTAAGGCTTTTAATTTGAGAAACAATTGGTAGGCAACAGAATTATGAATTTTAACAGTTTCTTCCGTGAATGTATGTTTCCTTGCAGATTATGCAGAGCTGGAATTCTTCTTCTTCTTCTTCTTCTTCTTCTTCTTCTGATTTTAGTAATTATATGTTATACTCATTCACTGTTCCGACCTTTATCACAATCTACCTTTCTAGATCTTTATTTCCAATCGACCAGTAATCATTCATTGCCATAATCATAAGTATTATTAATATTTTTGTTAATAGTATTATTATTATTAATTTTTATATTATTATTATTATTATTATTATTATTATAATTATTATTATTATTGTTGTTGTTATTATGATGTCGATCTCACCAGATTGTTTCTTTTTAAAAATCATTATATTTTTCTAATTTATAGTTAAATTACACTGCATTTTGCTTAATCTAAATACTACACTTTTGGCATTCTCGATAAAAAAAATCCTGTGCTAACTCGGGACACTGAGGCCGATAGTCATAAACGCAGACTGTCCAGAGTTCGATCTCTGAGCAGCCTCCAATACCCATTGCTTTAAATTCTAATTGTTTACCATCTCAATACGTAAACTGTGGCAATTAGAACTCAATATTCAGATAAAATTGAATATTCAGAGAGTGTTTTTCTCTCCTTTGAATCCAAAAGAACAACTGTTATAAAAGATGCGCGCACTTTGACGCGGGTATATAAACTCCGAAAACGAAAAGCAGTATTAAATTGAGATCATACTTAAGTCATACTTAAAAAGCCGGACATTTGTTTTAAACACAAGACTTTATAAGTTTACTGTCATTTATTTGCTAGAATGGGTCTAATGCATTGTTTAAAATGGCATGTTTGAGATACTAATATAAAAATCTGATGTGTACCTTTCAATATACAAATGATTATACTTCTATGTACATCATGCTATTCAAGATAACATTAGCAGGAATGGTCATATTGCTTGCTTCCTTGTAAGTGGAAGGTAAATAACGGAATACACTAGGCTAAAGTGATAGACAAATATTTTAAAAGCCGTTCGCTAAAAGCATCAATTGAAATTCGGTTCTCATTGCTTGTTAGGAGTAAACAAAAGAGACAGAAAGAAAGATTTCTTACCCTTAGAGAAAATTTTAAGTATCTTAAAATGGAAATACATAACATGGAATATCTTAAAAACGATTAAAAAAAGTGTAAAATAAAAATTGTGTATTTTAATGAGATCTACATTTCTATGCAGGAAGCTTTTTTATACCTCTTGCGGTTTACCAGTTGTGCGAACGTTATACAAAAGTCATCCAGAATGAAGAGGTCTTTGGTGGCTATTCCCAGAATATTCAATAAATACATTTTTTTTGCTATGCAAATATCTTAAACATGTGGCATTTTAATAAATATCGTTATTTAAAAAAAACTTGAAAAAAATGTTTCATTTAAAGTATAGTTGGGATTTTCTTGAGATTCTTTGTGTCGCATCTTTGGAAGATACTTTGGTGTTTAACCGATTTTTCATTTTTAACCATCCTGCTATCAATCACACACACACGGTCATATTTCTAAAAATGCTTTTCTTTGCATTCTGGGGGTTCCAAGACATGTATTTCTGGTGAAATCTCGGCATCGAATTTTGGGTGGAATACAACACCTTCTCTATCCACTATGTACGTTGCACATATGTGCTAGGGAAAGTAAAAAAGGAAACGTGTAAGTTGAAAATGCTATTAGTAATCATGTGAAATTCTCTTTGTTTTTGTTTTTCGCAGAATCCCCATATGAATCGAAAGCTATGATTTATCATTATATGTTTTTATTTACATGAAAGGGAGAGTAAAAGAATATACCTGTGAATATTAAATCATAAAGACAACGGTTATTGTTCATCCTATTTTAATTCACGTCGTTTCTTTTTCAGAGAAGTGTACCATATTGTGACAAGACCTTTTCAAATATTTAATCCTCATATGCTTTGTTAATTTAGCAGATATTAGGCTTTGTCCAGCTCATTGACTGTGTAATGGGATCGACTGAAAACGAAGGGAGAAACGTACACAAAGAATACAACATGCATGTGTTCTATACATGTGACTTTCTCTACATCTCTGTAACAAATTGTTGTTAATAAGCTTATTCTTCTATCTACTTCATGATAATCGTGATAAACACTAGCAGAAATGGTCTTGTTACTTAGTTCCTTATAAGAAGAAGAGAAATAAAGGAATACACTAGACTAAACCGACAATCAAATGTTTTAAAATGTGGTTGCAATGGGATTGACAAGTGCCAGGCGTTGACAAGTTCCCGTATGAGAAAACTTCTAAGTATTTTAAAACTGGAATCAATAGCAAGGATATCTCAAAAATGGCTAACCCCACGAAAAAATGTATATTTCATAAATTGTGTGTTTTATCGAGATCTATATTTTTTGTCCTGTAGATCTTCGTCTATCTCTTGCGGTTTAAGGTTTACCAGTTATGCAAAATTCAATGAAAATCAACTAAAATAAAGAGGTCTTCAAAGGCTATTGTCAGAAAATTCAAATGATACTTTAATTTATCATGTAAATATATTAAATATAATAGATTTTAATAAAACTTGTGACAGCCATTTTAGAGAACACACACCTTTTCAAAGTTTTCTTCATGTAAAGGGTAGATTACGGTGGGTGGATTTTCTTGAAAATTCAAAATACACATTTTATTTGTCAGGCAAATGTCTTTAGTTTATGATATTTTAATCAAAATCGTTAAGAGCCTTTTTGAGAAAATCAAAATTTTAGAAAAAAGCTCCATGTAAAGGGTACTTTGGGGTCGGGTGATTTTTCTCAAAATCTTCGTGTCGTATTCCTGGAAGATAATAAACTTAAATATCAACTTAGGTATTTTACCAACTTTTCGTTTTTGAGTTATCGTGTTTACAGATACACGGACACATCAAAAACACACACACACGTTCCTTTTTCTGAAAATACTTTTTTTGGATACGGGTGAAATCTTACTTTCGAATTTTTGTTTGGAATGTAATAGGTACCTTCTCTATACACTATGCACATAGTACGTGTAGAGAAAGTAAAAATACTCGCACACCTCATATTAATGGTTCTAAATGGTCTCGTTTTAGTGGCATAGAATATTGTTTAAACAATAACACCTAATCTAACCTCCGCAATAAATAAAACATGAGCGTGTCCAAGTAATTTCTATAGACTATTATTACTTCCCTATCCTTATTTTCTGAAGTGTCACTTATCTTAGTTTTTTTTTTTCGCTAATTATGATCCTGCGATTGTGCAAAGGAGGAGGAAAGTCTTCTTTGTAGGATAACATGTGATATATAAATCATATTACTTCACAAAGGTGCACATTTTTTCCCCGTAATCTCTCTAATCTTAAATTTCTGTGTGCTGTTATCATTTATCACACTAAAAGTGAGAAACGTTCCTAGCTTAAGTTTAGTTCTGAGGCCTGAAACAAATGGAAAAAAAGAGTTTTTGGTCCTGGCTGTATTTGAATCTCCGGCGGTTTTAATAATATGAAAATGTCTTAGATAATAAAATATTAGTCCAACAAAGCATAATTTTAAAAATAATTTTCTCTATAGATATTTCTAGAACATGGTGAAATTAAATACCTCCCCTTAGCCAATCATTACTGGCTTAGAAATTAGATATCAATTAGTTGCAATGACGTGTTAATTTTATAGTTTTTCCCTCAAGCCATGTGATGGGCAAGAGCTGGATAGATAGAATCCGGTCACTTCAACCACTGAGCTACCATGGCAACATGCCGTCACGGCACTAAATTCCTCAACTGACTTGCAAGTTTCCCGGTAAAACGCAAGATGATATCAAACTATTTTGAGATGTCAACCCCAGTGGCGACTTATAATGTAAGCACTTTAAGTCCCTGGCTTCATAGCTTAGTCAACTATTAGGTTCAATTAATGTTAATTCAACTGTTTATTCACACAAGTTGTGTGTAGGTCAGGAGTTGAATATACAGTCAGAATAAAGAGTTAAATGTTACAGCCAGGATAAATGCCGTGCTGGCATGTTGTCATGGTAACTCAGTGGTTAAAGCGACCGGCTAGAGACCGGGGTATCCATGCTTCAAATCCCGGCTTTGACATTGCGTTTGTCGGACTCTCCTATACAGTTGGAATAACATTATATATGTGCTTCGGTAATTTGACTAATTGCTACTTGTGACTAGAAAACAGTTTTACAAAACTGATTGCATATTATGCCATCAATATCCTAAATTGAGTTTTGACATTTCAGAGGCATTTTTTTCTTTATTCTATACTCTTATATAATTTGTTTTTCCTTGAATGAGAAATCCCAAGAGAAAGGGATTTTAAGAAAGCTTTCTTCTATTCGTCTTCCTCCTCTACTTCTTCTAGCGAACAGCGTTTATAGTTCAGCTGGCGCCTTCTTCAGGACGACAACCTATTCTTCTCTAGTTCTACCTTTCTCCTCCATCTTCTAATCCCATGTTACGCAAGTACCTCTCCACACAATTCAACCAGCTTAATCTTGATCTTCCCTCACTTCTTCTCTCTTAAGAAGTATTTTAACAGATCTGCCACTATCCACTTTAATCGCACACACACACCCTATTCAATTCTTTTAGCTTTCACAAGGTTACAGTTATGGTACCAACGTTACTATATTAGATTTCTATGTATCAGGTTTAATTTTATGTTTGTGCGCATTCTCCATCCCTCTTTATCCTTTATTGGCCCATTGGTTTCCCCCAAAACTGTTGTCATCTTTCAAACTATATTTTTATATGTTCATCACTCCGGTTTAATCCTTGTGATATATATAGATCTAAAATAAGAACTAAAATAAGAACTAAAGCTTTCCTGGCGACGTGTTAATTCAAATATAGATCTATAATTTCTATATAGATCTGTAATTTCGTTTTTCATTTTTAAATAGATAGTGTGTTTTCATTGTTTTTGCTTATTAAAAAAACAATATTTTCTCGTTTATGTCCTTTTACAATCATTATCAAAGATGATGAAGCAATCTAAATATTTAAATGTATCAACTGCTTTACGTTTTACATATTTATAACTTTTTACTTTCTCTACACGCACTATGTACATAGTGTATAGAGAAGATATTGCAATCCGCCCAAAAATTCGATACCAAGATTTCAACGGAAATATATACTTTAGGGTGCTCTGTAAAAAAAAGAAGGTAAAAAAAAAAAAAAAAAAAAAAAAGCATTTTCACGAAAAGGTCCGTGTGTGTGTGTGTGTGTGTGTGTGTGTGTGTGTGTGTCAGTGTGTCAGTGTGATGTGAACACGATAACTCAAAAACGAAAAGTCTGTAGAATACCAAACTTGATATTTAAGTTTAGTGTCTTCCAGGGATGCAACACGAAGATTTTGGAAAAAATTCCCCCAACCCAACTACTAAATTAAAATTTTGTATATTAAAGATATTTACCTGACAAATAAAATGTATATCTTGAATTTTCTGGTATTAGCCTCTGAAGACTACTTTATTATGGATGGATTTTACGGAATTTTTAATAACTGCTTAGCCGTAAGAGATGGACAAAAACTTACTTAACAAAAAATGTAGAGCACGTTAAAACACACAATTTATGTTACATACATTTTTTCGTGGAGTCATCGTTTTCGAGTCATTGCTTGTTTTTGGTTTCTGCTTTTAAGACTTACACTTTTCTCATATAGGAATGTGTCAACTGCTTCTATACAAACAAACCAACTTCATGGCATAGCAACCAGCAAGGAACAAAGTAAGAACACTATTTCTGTTATTTTAGTCTGATTAACATGAAGTAAATAAATGTATAAGCTTTTTAAGAGTGATTTGTTGCAGAGATGTAGAGAAAGTCATGTGAATGGTACACATCAGATTTTTTTGCTACATTTGTTGGTAAAGGAGGTTTATTAGAAGGATTTAATTTGTATATAAAAATATGATTTGGTTAGTTAAATATCTTGCCTACATCAAACCGATAAATATAGCGGTGTGATACTTTCGTTTTGTTTACAACTGAGTGTATGAATAATAAAGCTCTTGCTGCTGGATATAACCAGCGTATTTTTAAATTATACTTAATTGGGTTTTATTCCCTTTTGAACACAAAAAGTTGAAACTCTCTTTTAAGCATTACGTTGGTACCCTGAAGCTAATCAAAAGTGGCTTCGTTCCACAATCTCTCCTGTTTCCTGCTGCAGTTTTACTGTAGTGCTGTAATCAACTAAGCAATCATTTACATGAATGCAAACGGAAGCATTACCAGGGGTATAATTTCTCACCTGAGCAGGAAGGGAGCTGTTAATGGTAAATGGAAGCTGCTTGTTATCCTGCCGATTTTCTCCAGATAAGGACCTCCAGTCCAAGCGAAGTGGTAATTGCACACGCCTCCCCAAACCACTCCATTACATTTCGACCTGGTCTGTCTCCGTAATGGACTCAAGAGCCCGTTAACTCTATTGCAGAAGGTACATTTTAAAAGCTTCAAAGACTTCAGATGTTTATAAAGGACTCCAACATGCAACTATGTGTCTAATGTTAATAGTGAATAATTAGGAAGCACATCGATAGAACATTCTAGTAGCTTTTTCACTTATGTTCTTAGTTCCGCCAATGAAAGTTCTGTATAATGAGATGAAACACTGAAATCAAATATTTTACTTATAGTCCTCTAATTCGAAATTTCGCAATGTTAAAGAGTTTATGATACGTCTTTCTCAATCTACGGTTATTTTCCTTTCCACTCAACCATGCGAGATACCATAATCAAATCAGTTTAATAAATAAATTACCAATTTCATCATCCTGAAACACCCTCGAAAATTTTGATTTTCTCAAAAATGGCTCTAAGGATTTTGGTTAAAAAATCGTATGTTTAAGATATTTTTGTGACAAACGAAGTGCATATTTTGCCTTTTGTGGGAATAGTTTCTGAAGACATCTTTATTCTGGATGACTTTTGTATAACTGTTAAACCGTAACAGATATACAAAAACATACTTCACAAAAAATGTAGATCTCACTAATACACATAATATTTATGTTGTATACATTTTTCGTAGAGTTAACCGTTTTCGAGATATTCAGGATTATTAGTTACAATTTTAGGCACTTTAAGTTTTCTCAAACGGAAACACATCTTACTCCTGGAAATTAAAGAGATAGGAATTTGAATTGTGACTAATTCTTTAGCCTGAGCGTTTTCTTAGTTTCCTTCTACTTACAAGGAGCTAGTAATAACACTAGTTCTGCTTATATTTGTCTTGATTAGCATAATGTAGATACCGTATTAATGTTTTGAATGAAAGGTTTGTTTGCCGTATAGCTAGAGGACATCATGTGAATGGAACACATTGGATTCCCCCCGCTCTATTTACAAGGGACCAAGTAATAGGGATAATTTCTGTTATTGTTTATCTCGATTAGCATGATGTGGGTAAAAGAATAAGCTTTTAACAATAATATATTAAAGAGATGTAGAGATGCTGATGTGACTGTAAAGCATCAGATTTTTTTACTTGATATTTATTGCACCATGGTTAGTAGCTCGCTTGGGTTAAGTTCTGCGCTGAAGTTCGTGGGAGTTTTCACACTCCCTGTAACCAAATGCCTAAGGCCACTTTCTTCATTTGCATTGTGATTAATTCATTCTATTCACAACTACAAAGACCAATGGCGGCTGGTACAAGACTAAAGCCGAAGAGGAAAAACTGTAACCAGTTTGCATATGGATAGCTCTGCTAGAGGGTAAAACGGAATGTAGTGAAAAGGGAACTATAAGCTTTGAAAGCAGGGAGGTAAACAACTGCTCTCGTCTCTCAGCCAGAACTGAATCCGGTCGTGATGAAAGCTTTCTCCAACTCTCCAAGGTTTACTCAGATTGCCGCCAGATTTCATTGAACCAGCTCCTAGAGTTAGAATGCAGTACTAACCCACAAAATTGGTTCAGGATATGGTAAAGTAACCTAATCCAAGGGAGGTAATATGTGCTATTTGCGGTCTCCGGTCAGTTTTATTAGCAAGTTTTTTACGAGAGCCATCCAGAAAGTGACATGATTTGGCATAACAAATAATATCAACACAAAACTTTATTTACAAAGTTACAGTACCTAACTCTACTTTTCAACGTAGTGCTGTCAAGATATTTGTCACGCGGTACCGGTTTTTCAATGCCGATGTTATACTTTCTGCCGCCAAAGAACTAATTCCTTTTTAGAATGCGCAAAATCTTCGGCCATTAACGCAAGTGTATAGTGATAATACAATGAAGGAGTCTTCAGTGAGGAAATGGCGCAAATTTACATATGACCAAGGATGAACCATATGTACGAAAAAGACCGGAATGGAAATTCATCAATCGTTATGGAGGAGTTGAAAGCAAATGTTTATAAAAGAATTCAGAAAAGCCGGTGTTTCATTTTGGACACCGTACATGACTTTTCGGATAGAAAAGATTTTCCAGCCATGAAGACCTCAAAATGGCAGTGACATCTTGGCTCAGATCTTTAGCGCTGAAAGACTACAACATCAGCGATTATATACCGATACCACGTGACAATAAATACCTCGATAGCAATGACGATCATTGTTGAAAAAGAGTAAGTTATTGTAACTTTGTAAATAGAACTTTTATGTCTATAACTTTCGTTATTATTTAGTTATGCTAAGTCGTCTATCACTTTCTGGAATGCTCTCGTATAGTGATTTTGTATATCGGTTTTCCTTTCTTTATGCTGCGTTTCTTTACTATGTTAAGTGATTGTTAACACTGTAGTACAGACAGGACAATCCTAGAAAAGATACTGTTTGCGTTCCTCGGCAGAAAGGGAGGACAGGAATAGTTTTAAGCTGATCCTTGGTAATTGTGGTTATAGCGAAATTGTTCTTTAGAATGCCGAATAATGCTATAATTGCTTTGCATACAACCGGCATGCGACCAACCCTTCCGTTTAATAATGATTATAACAACTTACATTTGTTAATTTTTGTCCCAATTTGTTTTTCAGATCAGACACATAAAGAACTAATGCCCATAAGATTATTAAGGGTCAAAGTTTGGTTATTTGAAGGTGTAAACGTTTAAGAAACAACACCATTAAAATCTAGGGCAATGGATGTGAGTGTACATGTTGATTTTATTCGTTATTTGAGCTATTTGGAGCGTTTGAAATTGATTTCAGGAAGGTCCGGGGTGTTCGCCAAGTCATTGATTCTTGCGCTTTATGGTGTACATAAGCTGTTTAATCATTTTGAGTAGAGAAGGTAAACATTAAAATCTGGTGTTTCATTCTCATAATTTTCTCTAGCTATTCCGTAACAAACTTTCTTACAAAAGAGTATTCTTCAATTTACCTCATGCTGACCATCATAAATACTAGCAAAATGTAGTGATTGCTTAAACAATATCAAGAATTCCTGGAAAAGGTTAACTGGATTTAAAATGTGAATGACGTAAATTGTGTGTTTAACCAAATCTACATCTTTTGTGCAGTAAACTTTAGTTACCTCTTGCGGTTTACCAGCTAAAAAAATGTTTCAAAATGAAGAGGCCTTTATAGGCTGTTCCAAGAAAATTAAAGGTGTATATTTTATTTGTGGAACTGTTTTAAAGCATGTATTTCCGCTGAAACCTCAGCATCGAATTTTTGATACAATAAATACAATACCTTTTCTACCTACTATGAATTTGGTAGTGTAGACAAAATGAAAAAAAGTGGAAAGAGGTTAGAAGTAATGTTTAACAAATATGTTGTGATGTACATTAAAAAGGACTGTGTTACGCTTTTTACCCATGTTATTGATGTCTGTAGTGGAGATGCGTGTAATAATCCAAATAATGTTACACTTTCACAGGAATCGACTGCTTTAAAAGAGCTACAAGTGCTGCATAGAGTTATGCCACTTACTATAAACAGTGAAATTTATGGATGAAGACTGCAGTTATTAATATCATGACGTATTATGGACACATTGCAGATTAGGTTTAATAAGAAAAGAGAATAATCTCTTGAGGATGATAGTTTAGTTAATCAAGGTGTTACACAGGATAATCATGATTTAAAAAGGTCCAATGCCTTTAAATCACAAAAGGAAATAACCATAAACGTCGTAGAATTCTGTACATAAAATGTCAGTTTCAGTTAAATTTGGAACTTCATCAAATGCCATCAAGTTTCTCCTCTATAGATTATTTATAATAAACATCTAATTTGAATTTTTGGCTTGATAATCTTAATAAGTTTAGTTCTATAGGAATTTCCCATCAGGATAGATTCATATTCAGAGTGCCAAATATAAGCTATTGTTATCATAGAAAACATTTTATTGAAATTGCTGTATAAGACATTCTTTTTCGAAGAACAAGAATTGATAACTCATACTGAAATTCTGAAAAATGTTAGTAAAATTAGCATGACGGCAAGTCTAGTAAAGGAGCAAATTATTGTAAGAAGACAGAATTAAGAGAATATGAAGTATTAAAAGATGAGCTGTGTTTGCATCCAACTGCACAGCTCAATAAAACCTATTTTGGCTACTAACACAGTGGTCGGGGTTTTTAGGCAAGAATTCTACAGTTCAAATCCCGTTACAGTTTTCAGGTTTTCCACAGTATTTACAATATTGGAAAATGCCGGGGAGGTACCATAACCTTCATATACTTCCTTTCTCATTTCACTTTAGCAACCATCAGTGCCCGCAATGCTTGTACGTTTAAATGCAATAGAAAGGAAATACGCATTTGGATCTTGAAAATATAATTTTGGACGATATTTTTTCTTGAAGATGTAAAAAAAATGATTTTCTTTCTAAATTAGTAAATATCTAAAGGTTGGCAGATATTACACTTAGATGCTAAGTTAAATGTGTTTTGTTCCTCCTAGAGCTACCAGAATGTATATTATCAAGAGACCTGCTTTAAACCTGAATTCTTAATATTTTGTATGCTCCTATATAGGTACAGAAAAATAGAATACAAACTTATTCATCAAAATACTCCCTTTAACTTATATCAGTATATTTTATTGAATTTAAACCAATCGTTACATATATTCGTCTAAATGATCAACACATCTACTGAATTAGAATGTGTATTTCCATTTATCATTAAAGCAACAAATCATTTCTGCCACGATTGAACGAAGTGAACAAACTTTTCAATGAGTAATTACTGTAGAATTACTCAACTGAGGAGAAGTGTATCTGGAAGTTGTTGATTGTTATTTATACCCCTCCTTGGAGAGTAAATTACGTGTATTGTTTATGACCTACTATATAATAATGAAGCCAAAAAGGTAAAATAAATTGAGGTTATGCAGCTATGCATTAGAGCACTCTATAAAATTAGCTAGTTGTTTGTCGCATGCAGGCACAAACATTGTGAGTGTTTACGGTTGGGTATTGAGGTCGACATTCATATAATATAGCTATGTTAGAGTGAACAACAAAGCATCTATGGCAGCTCTCAAGCAGATTGCTGTGTTCTTAGTGGTACTCAGCTGGCCACACATGACAAGTGGCCATGGGAAACATGGTGCAGAGCAGTATGCGATGTCGTGAGTGTTTGCTGACATAATATGACACTGGCTACATAACACCATCTTCCACTGGTCCAGCAATTTCGTTATGCTGCACTGGTATATACTCTCTGATGGTATATTTTCTGTTAACATGACCTGATTATGAAATAAAATAATAATAGTTGAAAGTCCTTCCCAGAAAACGTTATTGATTTTTTTTTTTTTTTTTGAAACACCAACATTATAAGTATAATCAAACTGAACAACTTTGTTTCGCATCACTTCGTCCTCAGCATCATTTCGGAACAGCATCATTTCGTCCAAATTCCAGGTAAAGTCAAATTAGATTTTGGCTTGCTACCTGCCCAGCCATGGGCAACCGCCCTACTGAACATATAATGTAAGGTTAGACTTGCTAATTGAACCTGGGATTTTACATAATAAGGACATATTTATATAAGAAGTGAAGTTTTATATTTTACGAAACGCTTCTATACTTTCTGAATGCATGTGTTTTGTACTTATATTACATAGAATTAAAATATTTCGTGAGATTTACTAATAGCATTAATTTCATTAGATTCTGACAACTGTATAGTAAAAACAATCGCTCAACTCGCACATTAATAAATGATTTTCTTCAAAACTTTTTTATTATAGAGCTTTAAAATGGTTAACGGCCCCACAGAAATGCTGCGTGGTACCAAAATTAAATGTTATCTTGCACTTTGTCATTTAAAAGGTTTTAATCAAATGCTTGAGGTATTATATTTAATATACCAAAAATGTTTCAGTTCATATACTTAACACATTGTTAAGAACTATAACCTTAAATGGTATATTATAAAACATTAGCATATAGCGTTATTTCAATTTTATAGTTAATTTGGATAAGGAAAGAGCTATTTATTAAAATTATCACAATGAATTAAGTCAGGCACTTGGCCCAACTCTTGTTTTCGGGAGGACGAAATGATGATAATTAACAACTCATTATAGAGTTTAAGGATCCGTAAAACTTCAGTGACCGAGTTGTAACATTTTTATAAGAATTTTACCTTTTGACAAAATGATGCTGGGAAGAGTCAATGCAGCCCCAAACATTTAACTAACAATCCAATTCCTGTCCTGCATACAACTTGTGTGAAAAAAAAAAATTAGATAAATCCTATTTGACCTTAATAGTCGGCTAAACAATGAAATCCGGAGCATCTATTATTTTCATATACAGTTTTTGATTTGATTTTTCAACATTAAGACAGTGTGAGTCGCCATTGGAATATGTCATTTCATAATAATTTGAGAGTATCTTGTGGTTTACCGGGAAACATGCGAGTCGGTTGAGAAATTTAATGCCGTGCCATTATGTTGCTATGGTAACTCAGTAGAAGAAACCGGGAGTTCCGTGGTTCAAATCCCGGCTAGAGTATTGAATTTTTCAATCTGACCCTACCTGTCCAACTGTAGTCCTACACACCGCTTGGGAAAAACAATTAAGTCAATACCAATATTATAGTTTTACGCGCTTTTACATGTATCCAAAAAGTATAATAATTAATGTATTTTGCCCAAAATTTTGTGATGAAGTTTTACCGAAGCTCTTACTCCTACGAATTAACAAATTAGTAAAATATCCCCGCATCTGTGTGTATGTTTAAAAATATTTAGAGTGGTTTAACGTCCGCTTTTATTACACGCCCGTTTTATTGCATTAACGGACGTTGAAAACTTCTGATACTTAAATGGAATATTTGGAGACGAAACAACTAAGTTTGGAGTATTTCAGCTGTATTTTTCAGTTGTCAAGATAAGGGAAAAACTGAAAATACCGTCACTTAAAAAGAACCTGTTGGAATTTGAGCCACAGATCTTCTTTTTAAGCCTTAAATATCTCGGCTCCTCATATCGGTTTGGTGTGTTTATGAATGAGATATCTAAAAATTCAAAAATACTGTTTAAAATTATTGCTTTTAAAAAATAGTACACAAATACTCTGAAGAAAACTTCCCTAGTGTAACACTTCTCAAACAATTGCAATTAAAATTCCATACAACTTATATCAATACAATTAGAACAGAACGTATATCTTGACTCCTTTGGGATGGTCTGTGAACTCGTTTTCAATCGAAAAAGGAAAACACTACATATTTATATACGTGGTAAACCAAATGATAAACAACTTATTACACATAATTTTTGGATCTCATTAAAAGAGTTAATTGTATTTATTATCTTTTAGAGCATCTATTATTTTTACCTCTTTGAGCCCCGAATGTACAATGTACATAGGGATAGAGAAGTGTTGTATTGCACCCAAAAATTCGATACTGAGATTTCATCGGAAATACTTGTTTTAGGACCCCCTGAATCCAAAAAAAAAAAAAAAATTGAGAAACAAGTCCGTGTGTGTGAGTGTACGTGCGTATATGTCTAACTGTCTGTCTGTCTTTGTGTGTATGTCCGTGGACAGCCCAAAACGGAAAAAACAGTTAAATACCAAACTTGGTGTTTAAGTTTGATATCTTCCAAAGATGCAACACAAAGATTTTCAAGAAAATCCCCCACCCTTAACTACCCCTTCCATGGAAATATTTTCGAAATTTTTGTTTTGCTCAAAAATGGCTTAACGATTTTGATTAAAATACGATATATTAAAGCCATTTCTATCAAAAATAGAATGTATATGTTGAATCTTCTGCGAATAGCTTCAAAGGACCTGTTTATTCTGAATGAATTTAGCTTAATTTGGCATAAATAGTAAAGCGTAAGAGATAGACAAAAACTTACTACACAAAAAATGTAGATCTTGTTAAAAGGCATAAATTTTGTCATAAATATATTATTTCTTTTTGTGGAACTTACCCTTTTCGAAGTATTCCTTGTTATTAGTTTCAATTGTGAAGTACTTACACTTTTCTCAGCCGGAAGAGTCCGGTTTTCTTTTGTTCTACTCCTGGCCAAACAAAGAAACGACTTGCAATGACAATCGCATATCGACAGCTTTTAAAACATTTGACTATCACTTTGGCATAGCACATTCCTTTATTTCCCTTCTATCTATGAGGAAATAAGTAATAAGAACATTCTGCTAATATTTATCTCCATTGATGTTGAAAGAAGAATTATCTTTTCTAAGAGGTTTGTAGAGTAGCCAGAGAAAGTCAAGTGAGTGTAATAACAAATATATAGAAATCTGATGTGTTAGTTTTTCAAAATTTCGTCATCTTTGAAATAATTCTGTCACCATTAGTCGTTGCGCACAATATCATGAAAACAAGAGAAATTTTAAACCCAGCATATTGGTACATGTATATTATATATGTATCGGTATATTATATATGTACATTGAGTATATATCGTATATATCCATCCGATTTAAACATCTGCATAACGCTTCATTTTATTTGTCACTCCATTATGTAAAACGAAATGAGTAAGGCAAAACATTTCTGTAAGCATATGTCTCGATTAACATGAAGTAGATAAAAACAACCTTTTGCAAAACAGTAGCTTTAGAATGAAATAAAAGTTAACAACATGGCTGGAGAAAATAATCGAATGTAACACATCAGATTTTTCAGTCACACTAAAAACTATTTTCATCGAGTGTTTTTATTTTGTTTGTGCTTTGTTTTATCTTCTCTATCAGTAGTATATATCATATCGTACATAGTAGGTAGAAAACATAATTGCAAACGACACCTGAATTTAAACAAATCAGATTTGGTGCACTTACAAAACTTTTTCTATTTACTCTATGAGCTTCGTGCAAAAGATTATCCTTGTTTCTACACAATGCTAATCGAGATAAACAATAGCAGAAAGTTCTTAATACTTATTTCATTATAAGTAAGGGAACTAAGAGAATGCACTAGGCTAAATTGATAGTCAAGTGTTTTAAAAGCTGTTGTTAAGCGATTGTCCTTGCAAACTAGTAACAAGAAATATCTTGAAAACGGCAAACTGCATGAAAAAATGTATATGACATAAATTGTGTATTTTAACGAGATCTAATTTTTTGGTGTACTAAGTTTTGTCTATCTTTTCCGGTTTACTAGTTATGCAAAATTCAGCAAATTTCATCCAGAATAAACAGTTCTTCAGATGCTAATTTGCATAAATTTTAGATATACATTTTATTTGTGATGGAAATAGCTTTAATATATCGCATTTTAATCAAAATCGTTAGAGCGCATTTTTAAGAGAAGCAAAACTTTCTAAATGTTCCATGTAAAGGGTAATTAGGGGTGAGGAGGATTTTCTTGAAAATCTTCGTCTCGCATTCTTGGAAGATACCAAACCTAAATTCCAAGTTTGGTATTTAACCATCTTTTCGTTTTCGAACTACGCTGTCCACAGACACACAGACAAACAGACTGACAGACAGACAGACACACACACGCTCACGGACCTTTTTATGAAAAAACCTTTTCAAGGATTCAGGGGATCCTAAAACACGTATTTCTTGTGAAATCTCGGTATCAAATTTTTGGGTGCATAACAGTACCTTCAGAGAAAGTAAAAAAACTAAGTCTGTATGTGAAAAAAACACTCAAAAGCGAAACGTTTGGTGGAATACAACACCTACTTTATCTAAATACTATGTACATAAAACAGGAGAAAAAATGGATTCCAGGAAAAATAGTTTCTAATTTAGCCCCTTCTTCCACCATACTCTTACAAAAAGCACCAGAGAAACGTACAAGCATTCATGTAGGAGTTCAGCAATAGTGTGTATTATGCTATGATTGCAAACAATAATAAAAATTGCTGTGCAACAATTCTAAGCGTAAATTAGAACTTTTTTACTAAATAATAGACGCTATATAAAGTTTACGCATTTTTACTTTATCTTCACTACTATGCACATAGTGTATAGAAAAGGTACTGTATTGCACCGAACAATTCAATAGCGAGATTTCAACGGAAGTACATGTCTTGAGATCCTCTGTTTCCAAAAAAAAAAAAAAAAATTGTACGTGTGTGTATCTGTTTCTATCTGTGGACACTATAGTTCAAAAACAAAAATTCCGTTAAATACCAAACTTGATACTAAAATCCAGTGTCTTAAAAGGATGCGACACGAAGCTTTTCAAGAAAATGCTTCCACCCCAACTACAATTTAGAATTTTTTTTATTTTCTGAAAAATGTGTGTAACGATTTTGATTAAAATCTCTTATATTTAAGACACTTATAAGATAAATAAAATGTATATCTTCAATTTCTGAAGACTTCTTAATTCTGGATGATCTTTTTTAATTTTTCATAATTAGTAAACCTGTAGATTATGTTAGTACACTCAATTTATGTCACATATATTTTTTTCCATGGAATTAGACCGTTTTCGAGATATTCCTTGTTATTGGTTTCAATTTTAAACTTTTTTTGATTCAGAAATTTTTCATCTCCTGACCACGCAAAGAAACGTATTTCAATTCCATTAAAGCCACATTTTAAAATATTTTAGCCTAGTGCATTTCCTTATTTTCTATCTATGTATTAGGAACTAATTAATAAGACCATTTCTGCCAATGTTTGTCTTGATTAGCATGAAATGGATAGAAGAATAAACTTATTAACAATAATTCCTTACAGCGATGCGAATGGAACACATCAGATATTTTGCTTTGTGTAAATAAGTTGATCTGAATACCATTAAACTGGTATTTTTTCTGGATGAAACAAATGCTTAGAGTAAGACAAATCAACATCACTGCAGTATTGCGCATGAGGGTGTTAGTAGTAGGCTTTCAGAAAACATCATCGACATTGTTGAGATTTCGTCTCCGTAATACATTATTACCATAAAAGGCTTTTATGCTAATCGAGATAGTCAATAGTAGAAATGGTCTAATTCCTCATAATTAGAAGGGAAATAAGGGAATACATTAGGCTAAAACAACAGTCAAGTGATTTAAAATGTGATGGCTAACAGGTTGAAATCCATTTTTATGCATGGCCAGGGGGTGACCAGTTTCCGTATGAAAAAACTGATATCAATAACTCGGAAATGGTCAACTACACGAAAAGGATATATATAACATAAATTATGTGTTTTAATGAGATCTATATAGTAATAAGTAGTTTTTGTCTCTCTCTTAAACCTTATAAGTTATATGAAAGTCATCTAGAATGAAGAGGTCCTCAGAGGCTATTCCCAGAAAATTCAATATATACATTTTATTACTTTCTCTTCACCTACTATGTACATAGTGTATAGAGAAGATATTGTATTCCACCCAAATTTCGATACCGAGATTTCACCGGAAATACACGTTTTGGGTCCCCCTGAATAAAAAAAACATTTTTGAAAAAGGTCCGTGTGTGTATGCGATTGCGTGTCTGTGTATTTAAGTTTGGTATCTTCCAAGGATGCGACACGAAGATTTTCAGAAAAATCCCTCCTTGATTTTCTCAAAAATGGCTCTAACGATTTTGATTAAAATATCGTATGTTAAAGATATTTACCTGACAAATAATATGTATATCTTGAATTTTCTGGGAATAGCTTCTGAAGATTACTTTATTCTGGAGGAATTTTGCATAACTGCTAAACCGTAAGAAATGGACAGAAACTTACCACACAAAAAATGCAGAGCACATTAAAATACACAGTTTATGTTATATGATTTTTTTTCAAGGAGTTAATTTTTTTTGAGATATTCTTTGTTTTTGGTTTCAGCTTTGAAAAACTTATACCTTTCTCATACAGGGATTTGTCAATTCCTGTCCATACAAACAAAGGAACTTCAGTCACCTAGTAACCAGCTTTTGACTTCACTTTAACCTATGATACTCCCATATTTCGCTTCTACTTACAAGGAAGCAAGTAATAAGGCTATTTCTGCTAAATTTTTCTCAATTAGCTTGAAATAAATAGAAGAATAAGCTTATTAGCATAAATTTGTTACACAGAAGTAGAGAAAGTCATGTGAATAAAACACATCAGATTTTTTTCATGTAAATATCTCTAATATATGGTTATCAAAATCGTTAGAACAATTTTTGAGAAAATCAAAATTCTATAACTTTTTTCCATGTAAAGGATAGTTTGGGGTGGGGGATTTTCTTGAAAATCCTCATATCGCATCCTTGGGAGATACCAAACTTAAATACCAAATTTGGTGTTTAACGGTTATGACGTTTTTGAGCTATGTTGCCCCTCCACACACTCACACACGCACATGGTCATGTTTCTAAAAATGTTTTTTTTTACTCAGGGGTCTCAAAATATATATTTCCGGTGAAATCTCGGTATCGAATTTTTGGGTGGAATACGAATCTTCCTCTATACGTTATGTATATAGTAAGTTTAGAGAAAGTAAAAATAAGCTGCGTAAAGCTGTGCAAGCCGTAGTTTGTGATCATTGGATCTTGTTTATAACTGAATCAAACTGATTAACTTGTTTTCGAGACTATTTAGCATATAATGCGCTTTAATCTACCGAGTATACACACCCAAAATAGATCCATACAACACAATTACTTACTAATTTGTTTGAATATTTCATAATGGCCTACATCAAAGAAAATGATCATTCATTTTTTCCAAAATTAAGCTTTAACTTTGAGGAATAAACTATTTAATTCTGAAAAATCAAGGATTTGCAGAGTATAAAAGGTAATATTTTTCTATAATAATTAGGGATAACGTAAAATAGAGTATGACAGATCTATTTTAAACTCATTTACTCTAAACACTTGAATTTTTAATGGGAATACTTTTATAAGTGTATCACGTGGTTAATTTTTGGTGGAGCAATGAATTTAGACAGTAAATTTAGCCATTTAAATAGACATGCAAAAATATCACTAATATTGTGAATAATGGTTCGTATAAATTTCAGTAAGATGTTTTATATACTGTGGATTATCCAAATTTCACTTTACTTTAAGGAAAAGGTATTTTCAGTCGTCTTTTTTTTTCAGAAAGATATAAGGAATGAAAAAACAAAGAGAATGAAAGGAAGAGATAAAGAAAACAAGAGATAAAGAAAGGTAGAAATAAAGGAAAAGAGAATAAAGGAAGGAAGAAAGAAAACCTTTGACATTTTTGTAAGTCGTCTTTTAATGTTATAGCACCGATATTTACAACGAACTATACCTTGTTATTGAATAATTCCAATTTGTAAATATTTTCTTCTTGTCCAACTCGGGCCTATAGGAGAAAAAGTGAGACAGGAATTACTTTTTTTGATCTATATTCGCAAAAAAATTAAAATTGGATCTGTAGTATAAAAGTGGCAATACCTACTTGTTATTAACTAATAATTAGTATGAAATAAAAGTAATTATTACTTTGTCACGCTACGTTAGGCTAATTTACTGAGAGTATAACAGGTCAAAATACACAAATCTATCATAACATAGATTAAATTCTCTTAATAGTTAGGACTAACACTTGCATAATTACAGCATAGCTGAATGCAAGATTGCTATAAAAAACGACGAGTCAGTTTATACCATTCTGTGTATGTAGGCCAACGGCTATTCTGGGCTTTAAGCGTTGCAAAATTAATGTCTGCTAAGTCACTTTGAAATGTTGACGCTCTTTACTCCGTCATTCAATTGTTAATTTTGGAAAATAGAGCATCTGCACAAATATTTTATGACATCCTCCTACGTGTATTCTCTCCTTACCAACGAAGAGAAAGATGGCGAATAACATCAGCAATCTCACGCCTCACTGGTTGCAGATGTTTTTCCTTCTCGTATACGAAAGCGTTTCCCAAGCAATAACTCAAGAATATATAAGTACCGGGTGACTACGATATCTTTTTCAAATACTAATTCTGCTATAACAACAAAAGCATATTTTTTAAGAATTCTGCAAAAAATTAGTTTTTCATTCTTATCTAGCTTGAATACGTTTTAACGTAATTGTATATGCCATTGGTACTAAATCAATAATATAGACTTTTAGCAATTTAATACGAGTAAAATACTAAAATTACATGAATATTTTCATTTTATTCTCTGTACTACGTAAAAAGTTGAAAAAGTGTTGTATTTTACCCTAGAGTCTAATGTCTAGATTTCATTTATCAATGCATTTATTCAAACAAAAGTATTTTTAGGGAAAATGGCCACATGTATTTAAATTTATGCGTAAGTGTGTATGCGTGTGAGTGTGTCTGAACAGCATAACTCGAAAAAGAAAAGTAGGTTAAACACAAAACGTGGTGATGATAAATTTGGGACATTCAGGGATAAGACACGAATATTTTCAAGAAAAACTCCACCCCCAACCATTCTTTAGTTTTGTTTTCCAATTTATTTTGATGAAAAATAATGCAAAAGTTCATTAGTACCCGTATTTAAAAATAGATGGTTAGCTAAGGCCGGTTGGTGTTACCCTGATGTATTGTTGTTTGTTACATGTCACCAAAACAAATTTAAAACAGCTTTAAGGCTAGTAAGACTTTCGTATGCATTCACTTAGTGATTGAACGTGTTTTTGTAAAAATGGTGAAACTGCAGCAACCTTCGGTGATTCGCTTTTGAATTTTGAGTGGAAACATTTTCGAGAAGATAAAAAGCGAAATTAAGTACATTATGGGAAACTTTTTGCCTTTTATGACCACAGTTAGATATTGGTTCAACGATTTCAATCTTACCACTTTGGTAAGCGCCCCATGATTGCCGAGGGAATCAGTGGCCACACCGTGACCAGGTGGTTAGACCACTCCCCTCTCACCTAGGTGACCCAGGTTCGATCCAAAGGACCGCATGAGGGATTTTTGGTGGACAGAGCGGCGCAGGAGCGTGTTTTCTTCCGGTTCTCCGTTTTCTCCCGTATTGCATTCCACCGGTGCTCCAGTTTCATTCCATGTACCATCAGTCTCATTGCATGCGGTGAAATTTGTAGTAAAAGCGGGCGTTAAACACAAAAAGAGGAAATCATTGATCAAGTCCACGATCATCGAACATCAACTGTAACCAATTATTTTCTTCAAACGTTGGTATAGATGTCCTACCATTTCCCTACACTTCTTGAAAATATATTTATGTGTACGATGTGTTGGAAATGTTGGTTGCAGGGGTTTTAGGAGTGGTACAAACTTTAATCGGTTACGAGTCGTGGCTCCATATATGTAAATATAATATATTTAAAGCACACTATGTGACTAACTTTGCTGACGGGGGCAGGAGTCGAACTTGGAAACTCATTAGAAGTAAGCTGCTTAAATCATTCCAATGTTAAACACAGTTGAAGATATGCAGACCCATGGAGCTACCTAACAGATAGGAAATGTTTAGTTTTCTGGTCTTCTGGTAAAATTAAATGAAAGTAAGCCTATACCATTATTATATAAAATGATTGAAGAAATAGAAATAAGACGATGTGGATCGTTTGTCATGTTTTTCTTTTCAACCAGCAGTTTAAATTCTTCATAATGTTTATTTATATGTATTATTATTATTTATTTATTTATTTTGATAAGATATACAGATAGTGGAGATGGATTGCATTGAAAAGTCACATGTCGTCAGAGAGGAAAAGGAATGAAGAAGTAAGGTAGCTAATGGGGAACCAGTCACAGATAGATTTGATCGAAAAGCTCTCCAGTAGTATGACCGCGTCCGAAGAAGGACAGCAGGAAATAGCTTAGGATTATTTTGGATAGACCACTTTTAGGGAAGAGGAGACGTGCAAGACAGAGAGAAAATTAGATAAGTATTATAGCTAAAATGATGGAGGGATCGGAATATGGAAGAGGAAGATTGGTAGAATCATGAAGAGTGGAGAGTGAATAGAAGGTAAGCACTAAAGGGTTCAAAAACCTTAAAAGTAAAAAATACTATTATTATTATTGTTGTTATTATAATATTATTATTGTTGTTATATGCCAGACTATACACTTTTTGTTAGAAAAATGAGTGAGGAAATAAGAACTAAAATAAAAATACAGAATGTTTTAAAATAGTAAAAGATGGCTGGAGCATATTACATCCTATGACAGATGGAATAATACCGAAAGCAGCAGGTATTTAAATCCACGAAATCCAAGGCCTACTTAGGAATACCATGATGGGCTTAATTGTCTCAAGATGAAGAGGCCAGTAGGCCCAACAAAGAACGATGATTTACTTATATTTATTTACTTGTTATTATCATCAACAGCTGTATATTATATTTAATAAGGAGTAAACCATTTGTATGCTAAATATAAACGTTGTAATATTATACAATAGCAATTCACAAAGAGTTTATAGGTTAGATATCCATGTACTCATCAAAGCTAAATATAGAGTACCAAAATATACTTCCCTCTTATGCAGTAATAATGCACACATAGTACTTACCAAAAGGCTTTTAAATAAAATAACTGAAACAGAAACAAGCAATCCTACGTAATATAATGATAAAACATATATTTTAGCATTTCTGAGTTTTTTTTAGTTGCCTATTCCAACATACGGGACACAATTAGTGCACATCATGTACATATTTTAACTCAAAATTAAAGTATTTCTGCGTGATTTCTTGAGAACAGAGAGATCGAGAAAGCTATGCAGAAACTGAAGACATTTAATAAAAAACTCTGCATAAGTTAAACTCATAACTTGAACTCTCCCCAATATCTATTACGGTCGAGCTTTTCGGCGGCAGGGGCTTTCAAACCTTCACCAATTAATAATTACCATAGACCTTGCCGACATTAATGCCTTTGTTTGCTTTGGGCTTCGAAGTTATTCATTATGCTGAGAATGCTCTCACATCCTTAGAAAACATAGTGTTACTCCTACCATTTTATTGGTGTCATGAGAAGTTTTCTAATGATTTCTGCAGTGACAAGGATTTTGTCCTTATAAATTTCATATAATAGCTGTGCTTTACCTTGCGAGGTAGATGAAACGAAAACAATGCCTTCTACACACATAGATATTTTTGGGTAGAAAATGACAGCCTTCCTGAAAGATAATAGTAAACACCACTCACTTCAAAATAAACGTGACAAATTCTGATATGGAACCTCAATGTAATACTGGGACATATCCATGCAAACGTATCAGTTTAACTAAATGCTTGCTCAGAGTTTTGATAAACCATTAAGCGTTATATAAAAGTTAACGTAAATGCATACACGCGTTATTACATATCTTTCAGGAGAAGAAGTATTTAAAATAAGAAATACTACTGAAATAAGAGAAACAGCTGTATCTAAAATGATGTATAAGGAATTGAGATAAAGTAATGGAAAGAACTTTTAAATCTGATAATATAAAGATACCGTTAATGTTAAAGTAAAATCACGTACCGTGTAGGAGGATAATATTAAGGACCAGATCCTTTAATTTAGCTCTTTGAGCTATATCCTGCAAACTGGAAGGATATCTTATCCATTAAGCGATAACATAGGCTAATAAATAAATAAATTAATAAAGTTTTGTTTCCACAAATCACCAGATTGGGTTTTCATTTCTATGTTTTAGCAACTCTGCCGCTGATTTTAGTTGATTATTTTGGTAATAAACGAGTTATTTTGCTCTACAATGCTATATCCCTCTTCTTTTATCCTTATTTGCACATAATGCCCAGATATGTGACAGTAAATGTATCTATTTTATGAATAGTGTATTATAAACACAGCCTGCGTTACGCATAAAGAAAAGGAAATTATAAGTGATTACTTAGTCAGCCTTGACTCCATAAGGGCTACTCGCTTCACAGTGCACGTTTTGCAGTCACCTTACAAAACTGATTGCATACGAATATGCCACTTTATTAATTTTTAGAAAGCTCTTGAAGAACTCAGCTGACAGGCCTTCTATACCTGCTGACTTCCCATTTTATAAACATTTTATTGCTCGGACTACCTCTGCTAGGCTATCTTTGCGATCCGAGCTCCAGCAACTGCTTCAACAGTCAAAGGAACTGTTTTTATATCTGCCTGCTCTCTTAAGAGGATTTGTCAATTATGCGGGTATCAGGAATACCGGGCGCATATTTTAGCAGATTGCGCGCAGATGGAGGTTAAGAAAAAATATTGCTGGAAGTATTTTTAGCTTCAAACAGGCGAAGGACAGCATTCTGGGATTTGATTCTAAATAGTCAAAACTGGCCAAGCTTGGGCACATACTTAATGGAAGTACGTGCACAAAGAGATAATATATTTCTAGAAATATTGTCTACCTTATTTGACGTTGGAGTAATCTGTGTGTGAATACTTGTTGTAGTTGTTAGTGTAAGTGTGTGTGTTTGTATGTTATATCAGAGTGTTGTTTTGTTTTATTGTGCTGTGGTTCTGTTGGTGTAGACCATGCGACTACGTGACGCAAATACTGTAATACTGTAAACTTAATAAATACTACTACTACCGCCTTACAAAATTTTAGCCATCTGAAATTCGAAACATTATTTGAGTTATTAGTTGTTTTATTCTCAGTTTTTATGCTTAATTTGTTTCTATTAGTTTAGGTCATGTTTTTATTAATTTAATAGGTGTAGAACTCGCACGAAAAGAGAGTATATATATCCACTGAGTTTTAGTTATTCCCTTAAATGAATGTTGATTTGCAAACTCTGTGAATGCTACACTCCCCGCTATAGTGTCCGGAGTGGGTAGGGATTTGACTTCTGATATGGGCACATAGTTTGTATGTAATGTCTGCAATCTGTTGTGCTAAAAAGCGGATGGAAGCAATAACGACAAAAATGCTCCAAAATGCTTCCTATAACTTTTAGTAGCTCTTAACGAAGAAAATAACTATAACTAAATAAACGTATGGTTTAAACGTTTACATAGTTAATGTACACCAATATACATATATGGTGAAATGTAAAACACATAGGTATCATGGAATAAATCAATAAGAATAAATAGATGAATAAATATAAATTTATATTAAAAACAGATAAAACAGATCCCATGTGTTCCATTTACACGATTTTTTCTACATCTCTGCCATACATTATTATTATTTTTTTTTCTCTTTACTTCATGCTTATCGAGAAAAAACAGAAATGGTGCTTTTACTTGATTATTTGTAAGTATAAGGGAAATAAGGGAGTATACTGAGCTAAAGTGGCAATTAGATCTTTTAAAATTGGTTGCTATGTAATTGAAGATCCTATGTTTCAATGGTAAGGAGTTGACAACTCTCTATACGAGAAAAGTTTGCTTCTAAAACTGAAACAAATAACAAGGAATATCTCAAAAAAGTTAAAATCCATGAAAAACTATATATAATATACATTGAATGTTTTATCGCGATCTCCATTTTTTGGTAGTACGTTTTTGTCTATCTTTTACGCTTTGCCAGTTATGCAAAATTTCCGCAAAATTCAGTCAAAATAAAGAAGTTTACTGAGACTAGTTTCAGAAAATTGAAGATATAAAATGTATTTTTCATGTATATATTTTTAATATACTATATTTTAATCAAAATTGTTAGAGCCATTTTTAAGAATATCATAGCTTTGGGTAATTTTTCCCTGAAAAAGGTAAAAGGGGGTGAGAGATTTTCTTGAAAATCTTTGTGCTACATCCTTGAAAGATACTGAATATAAACACCAAGTTCGGTACTTATCGTTTTTTAGCTATGCTGCCCTCAGGCAGACACATAGTGATAGACGCACACACGGACATTTTTCTAAAAATGTTTTTTTGATTCAGGAGGTCTGAAAACATATATTTCTGGTGTAATCTCAGTACAAGCTTCTGGTTGCAATACAATACCTACTCTATATACTATATACATAGTACTTGTAGAGAAAGTAATAAGAGAAACTTCTGGGAAATTTATTTCAAGCAATATTGATCCTAAGTATTGAGTACTTAAGAACATGTAAAACACAGCTAAATAAATCATTATTATAATGGTGTGGTAGATATAAGTTTTTGTTTATTTTATTTACATTTTATTCAATTATACAGTTGAATTGAAGAGTGTTCTAAGTCTGCAGCAGCAAACTTTTAGATTTATGGCTTGGGTATTGGCAATAGTTTCATAGAAACTGAAAAACACTGCCTTAAACCTGCAGTTGTGCCATGAGTATTTTGTGATGTTTAATATAGGTCAGGGACACCGCAGGAAGCGGAACAGGGTTTAACCCACTCTTATATAGGTGTTCGGTTTGCCTATTCTGTTCCTATTCCTTTAGCATTGCATCGACGTAATGTCCGGTCACATGTAAACCACAAGTGACACAAAACGGCATGTCTGCGATACACGTAACTGTTGGTTCAAGTAGCTGGTAATGGTAACTGAGATACATGATGAGAGGATGTTTTGCTCTAAGTAATAATCAGAATAAAAAGAAACTGATGTGTTCCATTCACATTTCTCTACATTTCTGTAACAGATTATTCTATCTACTTCATACTAATCGAGATAAACGTTAGCATAAACGTTCTTTTTCCTTAGTTCCTTATAAGTAGAAGAAAAATTAGGGAATACGTTAGTCCAAATTGACAGTCACATATTTTAAAATGTGGTTGCTATGGGATTGAAATCCGTTTCTTTGCGCGGCCAGGAATTTACAACTTCCCAAATAAGAAAACTCTTAAGCATTTTAAAACTGAAACCAATAACAATGAATATCTCTAAAACGTTCGACTCCCGAAAAAAATGCATATGACATAAATTGTGTTTTAACGACATCTATATTTTTTGTTTAGTAAGTTTTTGTCTATCTCTTACGGTTTGGTAGTTATGCAACATTTTGAAAGAATCATCCAAACTAAAAAGGTCTTCAGAGTCTATTCTCAAAAAATTCAAGATATAAATTATATTTTTCATGTAAATATCTTAATCATAAGAATTTTAATAAAAACGTCAGAGCCATTTTTGAAACAATATAAAGTTTTGCAACTTTTTACATGTAAAGGTTAGTTGGGGGTAGTGGGATTTTGTTGAAAATCTTCCTGTCATATCCTTGAAAGATAATGAACTTAAATATCAAGTTTAGAATTTAACGGCCATTTTTGATTTTGGGCTATGTTAGCTATAAATGCGCACACGGACAATTTTCTAAAAAATGCTTCTCTTTGTATTCAGGGGGTTCCAAAACATGTATTTCCGGTGAAATCTTGGTATCGGATTTTGGGTGCAATACTCTATACACCATGTACATAGTACGTGTAAAGAAAGTAAAGTCAAATTTTCTGTTTTATAGTAATAAGCATATTCAGCATTTCTGGTTTAGTATAATTACATGTTTCAATAAATAATTATTTACCGTTACAGCTGGATTAATTCGTTCTCTCTTGTTATAGGTAAGTGGTCCACAGATGTGTCAAAAACTCCTCAGTTGGTTCTCAAGACTTTATATTGTAAGTAACTATTTGCTATTTATATGGTCATTCATCCATAAATTAATATCTAGTGCTCTTATATTAAAGTAATGGTAAAGTAATGTCACACTGTCAAAGATTATGATTTAACTCTAAATATCGTTTTCACAATTTAAATATATGGAAAAGCTTAGAAAATAGCAGCATAGAAAACAAAGAACAAATAAAAACTGAAGCTTTCCTGGCGACGTGTTAATTTTCGTATTAAATAGTGTCCTACTTTTTGCTTCTTATATGTATATTAAATGCTTGATATCGATAGAAAACATTTGGAATCGCAGTGTGAGTCAAAAATTAGATTTGACTTGCTGTGACAAATAGTGCGGAAGGTTATGCAGTTTAGCGTGACTAGAACTGTGTGCTGGGAAAGAAAAATTAATTAATGACACCAGGATGAGGTGTTCATTTTGTAGGGAGGAGAAACGTGGAGTCATATACTGGCAGAATATAGCCAGACAGAATTATTAATCAAGGAGTAGGTAAATAGGTAGAGTCAGACTGCAAAGTTCAATGCCATAGCCGGGATATGAACCATGGATATCTCGGACTCCAGCTGGTTGCTCTAACCACCGAGTTATAACGGCAACATCCAACACAAAATTAAATTTCTCAACTGACTTGTATTATTTTGAGATCACAAACTCCTATTACAATTCCGTAAGTGCTTTAATAGTTTAGCCAAATATTAGGTCAATTAGTGTTTATTTATTTGTAGTAGGTAGGTAGAGTCAGACTGAAGAAGTTCAATGCTGTAATGGTTTACTGGAGACATGCGAGTCAGTTGAAGGATTTAATTCCGCAATGTAGCTATGGTAGATCAGTGTTTACAGTAATCGTATGGAGGCCGGGAAAACCGTGGCTCTTATACGGCTATAGCATTGAATTTTTCAGTTTGACTTTACGTATCCAACTCCTGTCTTACATACGGCTTGTATGAAAAAACAATTAAATTAACAAAGTAATATTTACTATGGCGTTATCTGTATTCCAGTAGGATAATGAGGGTTCGTTTGTATGTAATATCGGATGGAGGGTGCCGTTTCTGTCTTAGGTTCCCCAAAATAAATTAATTTTTTTGGAGTGCAGAAGAGGGGGGAGGACACGCAAATGTAGGATTCAGAGGATTGACTGTACACATTTAATGCGAATGTTTCTCATTTTAAATTTAAGATGATGCTTCTGTGAAACTTGGCCGATAACTGTGTTGACATTCATTTTTTTTTCTTAACGAAATTACACCACAGTCATAGACACACACACATCGCTCCTGTCCACCTAAAGTTCATTTAAGAAAAAATCTGATGTGCTCCATTCTCATGACTTTCTCTACTTCTAATAATTGTTGTTAATAAGTTTATTCTTCTGTTTACTTCATGCTAATCGAGAAATAATTAGCAGAAATAGTCTTATTACTCACTTCCTTGTAAGTAGAAGCAATATATGGGAGTATCATAGGTTAATGTGAAGTCAAAAGCAGGTTGCAATGGACTGAGGTTCCTTTGTTTGTATGGACACGAGTTGACAAATTCCTGTATAAGAAAAGATAAAGTTTTTCAAAGCTGAAACCAAAAACAAGGAATATGTCAAAACGACCAACTCCACGAAAAAAAGAAATATGACATAAATTATATGTTTTAATGTGCTCTACATTTTTTGTGTAGGGCTCATTTTAAGTTTTTAACATCTCTTACGATTTAGCAATTATGTAAATTCCGTATAATCGATCCAGAATAAAGTAGTCTTTAGTGGCTATACCCAGAAAATTCAAGATATACATATTATTTGTCAGGTAAATATCTTAAATATTTTACATTTTAATCAAAATCGTTAGAGCCATTTTTAACAAAATTAAAATTTTCCAAAATGTTCCATGTAAAGAGAAGTTTGGGGATGGACGGATTTTCTTGAAAATCTTCGTGTCGCATCCTTGGAAGATACCAAACTTAAATACCAAGTTTGGTATGTAACGGTCTTTTCGTTTTTGAGCTATGCTGTCCACAGACACACACACAGAGCTTTTTGTAAAAATGTTTTTTTGGATTCAGGGGGACCCAAAACATGTATTTCCGGTGAAATCTTGGTATCGAATTTTTGAGTGGAATGCAATACCTTCTCTATACACTATGTATATAATACGTGTAGAGAAAGTAAAAAGTCTTATGCTTTCTCAAAATAATCCTTTAATTTTACATTACAATTGGTATATTAGTAATATAATAACACAACTTTAGAGCTTTATATTAATTAGAGTTAATCATCAAAAGCATTATAGAGTAGATATTGTTGTAAACTCATTTCCGCAACACTTGAATTGTTTATGTTATTATTTTTAAACTGCATCATGTAACTCCATTTCAATAGAACAATGAATATAGATAGCAAAAATTAGTAATGCAGACTAGAATGTTGAAATATAACTTAATATGCTGCGTATAATAACAGGTATACATTTTAATATATTTTCTTTAGATTTTCCATATTTCTCAAACATATTAACTTATTTCATCTCATTCCTTTCCTGTAATGGTAATATTCCAATATCTCTGTGTACTGATTCGTTATGTTTTTGTTTTTGCTTTTTCCCATTAATGAAATACTCACATTTAGTATTGCACGGACAGGAAAAGTAAGTAGATACATGAAGACCATACAATTGTTGCATGTGATAGGTGTAGTATGAAACTGTTTTATAATAAAAGTAATTCCACAACAACCACCACCACCATCTCCTCCACCACCACCACCACCACCACCACCACCACCACCACCGCTACTCTCTAAAGAACTAGTTTTATAAGTGGTAGACCCTTTCTCCTTTGGATATTTAAAGGAGAGGTACATAGAGGACTTTTAAAGCATTTCAAAGTTGAATTTTTTAACACCATCTTCAATTAGATGTATAATTTTGGAAAAACTACAATAGCTGGAACATTTTAACTTTTATACGAGGTTTGGCTTTTTAAGTTTTAGCTGGCAACTATTATTTACAACTGATACAAAAGAGATTCACGTTACCAAGTTTAACTGCTCCTCAAAGTGGTCACCAGCGTTGTGCTTTGTGTACGACTTGTCAGTGATGTGGAAGTCATAGAATATGGAACCAAGTCAAAGTCACAAGGACTTAAGTCCGATTTTGGTGTTTCTTTGTCAAAACTGGTCGCAGAATGCGCATTGACAGTCTTCTGTGGCAGAACGGAATGCGTTAGAATAACACCAGCACATTCTTACAAGAGAACCATCATAAGTTTCAAATCGCTGGGAATCTCATGATATTTCGATGTTTAAACTTTCTGATCTTCGACGACACTTTCTGCAGAATCCACCCATCATTTTGCACGGCATTGCTAGGCCGCATTCAGCACAAATTGTGGCTGTTTTGTTCGGTTGATGGAGTGCCGCACCAATCACCATACTCCTCTTTTAGAGAACCTAGGTCTTTGTGACTTAGACTTGAATACGAAGAAGGAACCACTTCGTGGCATTCGCCTCAGGTAGTAGACCGCTCCATTCCAACTATCAACACAACAGGCGCTGCTAAGGGTATTCTATGACTTCGACATCACTGACGAGTTGTACACAAAACTGGTGACCACTTTGAGAAATAATTAAACTAGGTAACATATATTTCCTTTTGTTTCAGTTGTAAATAAACTGTTGCTGCTATTAAAGTTCCAATCCTCGTTTTTAACACATTTATTAAAGGTTACATGATATTTCTGCATTCTCTTACACGTTTTTAATCTACTTATAATTACTTCCACTTTAGCTTACCTCTTCAAAGTGTATTCATGTTGAAATTATCACAATCCCTATAAAAGTTTAGTTACGTCTCCACGAAGCAATTTTATTCCCGCTCTGGTTCCTCTATGCTTTATTGATATGAAAACGCCATTTGGCTGCAAAGTTACGGAACAGACGGTAAGAATACATTTTATTCGGGCACCGCCGCCACTGGAATGGGAAGAAAGATATCTCTGCGACATTTTTGGCGTTCCAATTCTTTGCTTGCCCGGTCACACATGAAATATTGCACGTGGGATTAGTTCTCCATCTAAGAATCTATCTGGCAATCCGCCCTATGGGTCACAGATCAGATTGGATAGAGTATGCTTTCCTTTGTCAGAAAACTGTCCCCCTTCCCCTTTGGACAAAGGGAAACCGCAAGTTATTACCCCACACTTTCTACAGCAATTCCCGGGGTGGCACAACTTCGATGGCTGTAGCTTTGATTTCTGGTTTATGTGTGCTGCTTTCAAAAGAATACACATTTCATCATTGTTCAAAACTTTTGAGTAAAGGTTCTTTGTAAGTGAAATTATGCTCACGGTACAGAGAACGACCAGAAAGAAGGGATATAACATGAGCTGAGGACCTTTAACTTTGTATAGTGTTGCCATTTAGAAATAAAGATTATTAGTCAAAGATTTAATACATTTAATTATATTCCGTTGATATTTTCATACTATAGGGACGTGTATCAGTAAAGTGAAAGTATTTGTAGATATTTTACATTATATATATATATATATATATATATATATATATATATTTATTTATTGCAACATTATTGTGGTATTTTATTAGTATTTATTGAAGTTAATGTGATCGTTATCATCCATATCAGGTATTTTATGTGGACCTCCACATAACCATGCTAATTTCATATACTTAGGGTCGCAGTTTTTTTTTTAACAAATAAATACATTTCCGGAGGCTTGTCAGGACTCCGGCGCTGTATTCCTTTTTTCTCCATTTTTCCAGTTTTCTATATTTCCTTAGTAGGCCTTATTATTCTTAACGTTTTCATTTTACATGTACATACACAAACATAGACGCATTTACAAACATAGAAATACCCATGCCCAAGGCGGGACTCGAACCCACGATCCTGTGCACCACGAAGCGCCAAAGAGAGACACTAGCGAGCGCGGCCACCGGGATCGGCTCGGGTTCAAACCCGGTGGAGGACGATGGATTTTGTCGGGTGTAAAAATCCTTAGCATCGCTTCCTTCGGAAGGGAAGTAAAGACGTTGGTCCCGTGTCGTAAATTTACGGCGCGTTAACGAACCTCACGCCTGATAGAGAGGCCACTGAGCAAAATTAAGTGGTTTTTCACGTCAAATTTAGAATGGGACGCTGAGAGCCACGAAAGTTAAAGAGCGTCCATAGATTACACGCCATTTGTACTTTTTCCACATCCTTTGCCACAAGCACTTTCGACTGCTTTGAATGGATGTTCAGTCCATTACGTATCGCCTTAAAAGCCATGTCTATTTGAACCGCTTACGTTAAGGATATATAATCCGGTTCAAGAATCAGAGGAAGAATGGCATAGGTACAGAGGAAAATCTCATGTGTGCCATTCAAATGAACATTCTCTACATCTTTGTAGCAAATAATTGCTAATAAGCGTTTCTTCTGTTAACTTGATGCTAATAGAGATAAGCAATAACAAAATCTTGCTTAGTTCCTTGTAAGTAAAAGGGAAATATACTAATCGACATTTAAATGTTTTAAAATGGCGTTGCCATGGAACTGAAATCCGTTTCTTTGCGTGAAGTTAAAAAGCTCCCGCATGAGAGATGTTTTGGTACTTTAAAACTGAAACCAATAAGAAGGAATATCTCGAAAATGGACAACTCCACGAAAAAATGTACATGACATAAATTGTGCATTTTAACGAGATTCACAGTTTTTGAATAGTAAGTTTTTGTCTATCTTTTACGATTTACTAGTTGTGCAAAATTCAGCAAACTTCATCCAGAATAAACACTTCTCCAGAACCTATTCCCAGAAAGTTCAAGATACACATTTTATTTGCGATAGAAATGGCTTTAATATATGGTATTTTAATGAAAATTGTTAGAGCCATTTTTGAGCAAAAACAAAGTTTTTGAAAATTTTTCCATATATGGGGTATTTTGGGGTGGGGGGATTTTCTTAAAAATCTTCGTGTAGATCCTTGAAAGGTACCAAACTTAACAACCAAGTTTGGTATTCAACGGTCTTTTCGTTTTTGAGCTATGCTTTCCACAGACACAGACAGACAGACATACACACACGGATCTTTTTCTGACTTTTCTTTTTGGATTCAGGGGTTACTAAAACATGTATTTCCGGAAATCTAGGTATCGAATTTTTGGGTGGAATAGAATACTTGTTCTATACACTATGTACATATACGTGTAGAGAAAGTAAAAATAGTTCATGCAATATTGCAACAATGCTGATAGTTCAAGACCCGTCTTTCATAGCGATCACCAGTGTCAAGGTCAAAGCCAAAAAGACTTAGGCACTTTTCGTAGTACCTTACACTTATCAGGTAGACACCAGGAAAAAATCTTGTATTACATTTACGTGCCTTTCTGCCCATTCTTCAAAAACGATTCTTTTAAAAGCTTAACTTAATATATAAAAATCGATGTGTGTGTGTTTTTTTTTTTCTAGAGTTCTACACCGTTACACCGGTTTCGACCAAACTTGGCAAGATAACCTTTGACTCAAGGAAAAAATGTACTCCCTAGCTTAGAATTAGATGTGTCCCATTTCACAAAATTAATTATTTAATTTCATTTAAACCTAAAAAAGCTCGCAAGACCATCTATATCTTTCTCAGTGATGTCGTAACAGTCGGCACATTGCCAATATAAGACAATTAATTACGTATTTAGGCTTTCACGAACAATGTAACAGGGAGTTTACATATGTATTCGTTAAACTAATGTCTGAAATTGATTATGGAGTAATAAAATAGTCAAATAACTGTAATATATATTACGCTTAAACAAAAGTAAGAACAGTATAGTCGCATGCTTTAAAGATTAAGACAGTTTTGAACTGCTTTAAGTTAAACTACAAGAATAGTAAAAATATCAAACTAGACAAAATACTTCGTCATTATCAGCTTATATTTTCCTGCGTACCGTTATTTCTTGTATGCTGTTATATTGTATAGCATAACACAAAATGACTCAATATAATCGCATTGCTTACAAAAGTTCTATGGCACTCGAACATTATTAGCATAGAGAAATAGAGAATTTGGTATTAACATCCCCGTATTCTGTAAGCATACTCCAATATTCAGACATATAGTTATTATAGTGTTTAGTTTCTCAATTTTTGTAACCAGCAGATTCATTCTTTATGGAAAATTTGTGATAATTTATTAACAAGAAACAAAACTAATAATACACATAAACAATAAAACGGTCCTGGATAACAGCAATAACATTAAACCAGACAAAGTACACTACTTCCTCTTTTATATGTTCATTTTGTTTTTTTTCTATTTTTTATTTCTGATGTTTTCTTAATAGTTTTATGTATGTTGGTTACTGAGAATGAACAAGGATGTATTGAAGTTACGTAAACTGGTATTACTTCTTCCCAACTGAGATTTTCTCTGTAAATTGCGACGAGTCACTCCAAATGTGACAACAAGAAAGCCAGAGCTGCATTCTCAAGAAAACAACGTTATAAATGATCATGTAAACTTGTAGTATCCTCAGTTAAATTTTTTTTCTTACAGTTTCCTGAGTTTTAATTGTCTATTTATTTGCTAAGCAACCTCTTGTTGCTTAATAATTTTTAAATACATCTACTCTATTGGACATATAGGAAAGTTGCTATTGGACAAGCAACTTTTCTGTATTTGTTATTTTCTAGATGACGTTTTAGTGTGTAGTTGGATTGGGACACACACGTACAGAGAGAAGGAGCTTTCTTTCAATTCAACGGACGTCAAAACGTCTATTTCTCAGTATGACAAATATTGTCGGAATGCAATAAGCCTTTTACTTACTATGAGTATGCACTGCACGTAGCCATAGTGATACATTGTGTATGCAATGTGACCTCTTGGAGAAAAGAATAAACGCAAGACGCAAAACCAGATCTAAGGTTGATGTTCGCTAGCAAGGACGGGATTCCCAACGAATATGACTATCTTTAATCTTTAGTCTCAGAATAAAACGACATTCTCCCACCAACGGATTCCAACTTCAGGGTGAAATCTGTCCACAGAGCAAATTCCACCGTTCCGCCGCAATTCACAGTTAGCCAATACCTGGTCCAATAACCTACAACATATGAAGATGAATCACTGAAAAGGAGGTGATGGGGACAGAAAATTCGTAATAGAAGAGGAAGCACAGTATTCGCATACCGACTTGACGAAATCGCGAAATACCCAGTGGCACAAGGCACAAGTAAGGCTGTCAATTTACCGCGGAGTCATCTCGTTCAATCAAAAAATGATACTGTTCAGGAGAGGGACTGAGTGGCACATCGTGTTCAAATTTGGCATCAGTTTCACATGTCCGACACATTTTGGCGTCTGATTCATGGAAAATTGTGGTAAAGTTCTGCATTTTTGCTGGTTTCCCTAGATATTAAACAGGTATGAATTGGTATATCTGCAGCCATTCTTGCATCTTTGCATTCTCAGAAATACATATAATTTATGTTACATTCACACGGTATTTTCTACCGATTCTGCAGCAAATTATTCTACTTCCTCCATATACTTCATTATAAGAGAAGAAATAGTTTTATTACGTATTTAAGACCAAATGTATATGGAATATATATTCCTACTCAGTTCATAGTCGCCTGGAATTTTTATAACTCTCTTTACAGATCTAGTAAAAATTGTGTAATTGAAAGTTTAATCAATAAGGGCAATATACTAGGCTGAATCGATAGCTGCTCGCTATGTGATGGATTTGAAAATACGTTGTCTTTGCTTGACCAGACCATAAAAAGCACAAACATTCCAATGGAACACTTTTCTAAAATGATTTTTACTTGGGGGACCCTAAAACGTGTATTTTTGTGAGATCTTGCTAGCGAAATTTTGGGTGGAATGCAATGCCTTCTCTAACTACTCTGTACATTGAACATGATGGAGAAAGTAACAATCTTACTATTGCTTTGTCCTACACCTTACCTTCTGTACTCATAACGAAATATGTTTAACTAAAGATTATCTTAATTGATAGGATGTAAATAGAAAATTATGTTTTTGTAAGACTAGTTTGTAGAAGAACGAGTGGAGGAAGAGTGAATGCAAAAAATAAGTTTTTCTTTTTTGTCCTAAGCATGATTTCATAATGTATTAAACTCAGCAATGCAATTCCACTGTTATGGAAATCAAACAGGTACGCCAGTGACTATCACAGAAAAACTTGCATCACATAAATAATATAAAGTGAGGGGGAGATAACCTCAGAAGCCCGTCAAACTGAATTTTGTAAATAATATAATCTATTTTATTGAATAGGAATTAGGTAGATTAAGATCTTCTTCTATTTTTATCCTTTCAAATTTGAAAATAATTTTGGAGTATGTAAGCTATAAAATATTTCCAAATGTGAAACATTAACGTAAGAGTGTATCACAAAGAAGATTTAATGAATGCTACTTATTATGAACGAATCTATGCCGCAAACAACTGTTTTCTGATTTCGCAGTCTACTAAAATTAATATTAAGTTTTTATAGTCATGTTTATAATTTATAACTGTGATTAAATGAATAAACAAATATGTAATAGTACATTTGAAACCTTTCAGTTGATTTTAAAAATTTCACATTTTCTTTATTTTGGTGCAGACATGTATAGTATCACAGATGTTACTCTGTTGTGGAAAGATGTTAGTCAATTATTATTGTGTGCATTTTGGATCTAATTTTTTGTAACAATTGGAATATTTTCAGTTTTAAAAGCTTCCAATAAAGCTTAAATCTTTCTTAAAAGCGGATTTTTGTTGACTATTTTTATTAAACTTTCAAGCACACAATTATGATTTGACCTGCAAAGGGATATCAGTCCATTACGAAATGTTTAGGAATAAATATTCCATATAAATTTGATCTTAAACAGTATTTTTGTTTTAATATATGGATTTTTCTATTGAATTTTGTGAACACAGTTTATATTTCAGCGGTGACGCCGTGGTTGAGTGATTTTACCGCTGCCTTCTACATAGGTGGCCCGGGTTTGACCCCAAGCTCCCGTTCATGGGATTCGTGGTGGACGAAACGGGTCTTGCGGTTTTCCCCACCACTCATTCCACAAATTGCTCCATCATCAATTTCATATTATCCACCTCCTCATCTACATGCCTGGCTACGGGCTGACCCCTCGTAACAGGTTCTCCATTTTGTGGTTTCGTGGCGTTGCCTCCTCGACAGGCTTCTGATGCCCAGACATTGACTTGTAAGTCCTAGGGGGGTGTTAGTCCTAAAAATCCGGGGAGGGTAAACTGATTATGAAACGAAAAGAGATTTGGTTTACCCGGAAAAGTGTTATGTGTATTGTCTGTTACGCATGAAATAAAATTGTTCTTTACATAAGAATCGTCTGGAATTGAAGTAAATGTATTTGACACATGTATTTGAGAACTCCTCGGAATTTTATGTGCTGAAGCAGGTGGTATCGATAAAAATGTCAAATACATGGGTCTTATCTGATACAGTTTATCACAACACGTTTGTCACAGAAGAGCTAACAAAAACTGTTAATGAAAAGAGCTGGCCGAAGTGGAAACAGTTCTTGACAGGAAATAGTTATTCCAAACATGTTTCGCTACAAAGTGTATTGTTGTTTGCTAGTTTGGCACATTAGTTAATTTGTGTGTGGTTTGGCTGCCTGCGCCTGTGTTGTAAACGCCGGCCGGGGCTGCGGACACGTAGGCAACAAGTGGAAATACGAACTTTCATTTAAACATCGTGCTGCCGAACTTTCCCTTCAAGAGCTCTTCTGCTCCTCTTCAAATATCACGTACTGCATTCCCACGTGCCATAAAGGTGCGGTCACTAGAGTCTAGGTTCTATGTAGGCGCTGTTTTCATTTCCACCCTCATTTAACCAACTGAAACATTGGGCTATAGCTTTGTTATTGTTTTTTTTTTTTACTTTCTCTACCGATTACTATATACGATGGCGCTCAATATAATAATGATAATTTATTAAGGTATTTTACTTTCTCTAGCATGTATGTACAATGTAAATAGTAAGCAGAGAAGATACTGTATGCGTCCAAATTCGGTAGCGAGATTTTACAATAAATACATGTTTCGAGGACCCCTGATTAAAAGGCATTTCACTTTGTGCAGCACAAATGTACAATCCACATAGGTCCCTTTTGTCATCGGCGAGATTTTAACTTATATTATTTTAGTAATATTTCATTAATTAGGAATTAATTAATCTGAATTAATTGGGATGTCATTTTGTGTTCTTGGAACAGTACAAGCTTTGTTATAAGTCAAATAACAGGATGAAAGTGACTTGACGTTACACTGAATATTCTAGAACATTTAAACATTCGATGTTGATTGGCTAAGACTACCCACTATCGCTGCCTCCCACGTAGGTGGCCCGAGTTTGACCCCAAGCGCCCGTTCATGGAATTCGTGGTGGACGAAACGGGTCTTGCGGTTTTCCCCACCACTCATTTCGCAAATTGCTTCATCATCATTTTTCCAATCATCAATTTCATATCATCCACTTCCTCATGTTCATGCCTGGCTACGGGCCGACCCCTCGTAACAGGTTCTCCATTTGTGGTTTCGTGCCGTTGCCTCCCCGACATGCTTCTGATGCCTAGACATTGACTTGTAAATCCTAGGGGGTATGAGTCCTACAAATACGGGGAGGGTAAGCCGATTATGAAACGAATCGAGATTGGTTTACCCGGAAAAGTGTATTGTGTATTGGTTCTCTATATTAGGAGTACGACCACCACATTGGAAAGCCCTTCCGGGATGCAGCTAATCTTATTTAAGGGTCTGCACACCCTTCTAATATGTCTTCACTCCGTTTTTTGATCGTCGCTCCGGGCTAAACCGCTCAACCACCTTGAATAATGCATCTCTCACCTCGCCCAGACACGCATTACATATCTTTTAAAGTAAGGCTTTGTGTTAGTAACCCCGTAATCAGAATGACATTGTCCAGGATTATTGGAATAGATCTCAACCCCCCACTTTTATAAACCAAACATTCGCAACCAACAAATGATTTAATATCTCTGAATAGATCAGCCTAATTTAAGTTCCGTTATCATTTCTCTACCATCTGCTTTCCTTTCACCACCTTCAAATAGACTCGCCCTCACCCCACGTCGTAGAACCTTGTTCGCGACAATAGTATACAGAGAAGGTTGTTTTCTTCCACCCAAAATTCCATCCTGAAATGACACAGGAAATACATGTTTTGAGACCCCTGGATAAAAAACTCTTTTTAAAAACGTGTTCGTATGTGTGTGTGGGGGGGGACAGCATAACTCAAACCCGATACGTCAGTTAAATACCAAACTTGGTAATTAAGTTCAGTAGCTTCCAAGGATGAGAAATGAAGATTTTCAAGAAAATCTCCCAAGGTTCATCGTGTCAAAATACTTAAATGGTGTTTCCTATCAACACATGAATAATCTGCACTCATTTCGGTAGCATTCTATATTTTAAAACATAAAAACCATTGAGAAAATGTAGGGTCGGTTTGCTTAACGTTAATGCTAAAACAATTTGATGCTATAATGCAAATTCTGCGTCAAGTTACTGTAGTCTTTACAATAAATATTCAATGAGAGCAATATTTTGTACAAAAAATATAAAATTCTCTGGTAAACATTTCACAGTTTGACAGCTAGTAAAAATTTATGAATAATGATAAAGTAATTAACAATAAATTAATGTATCAAACACAGAACTGGAGCATCAATTCAAGGTTGCAAAGCAATCATGGCGTAATATTTATAAAATGCCAGTTTTTCAGAGTAAAATATTACTTTGTGTTCCTATAAACGAAAACCTTCTTTAAAAAAAGTATATAATACTAATACTCGTTTAGGAGTGCGACAGCTTAGACGGTATTTGTAATGACCTGCATTCGGGAGATCGAGGGTTCGATCCTCATAACCGGCCTTCCTGACTCATGTTTTTTTCAGGGTTTCTCTGGTCGCCAGGTGAGTACTGGAAGGGTCTATTATACTGCCCAAATTTTCTCTCTCCATGTCGTTTCCATTATCGTTTTATTCCATTCCGTTGGTCTATTTTAGGTTTCAAGTGTCGGTAATTGTGTTCGGTGTGACGTGACAGGAAAAATGATGCTCATTGAAACCAACGTGCCTCCACTTCATGCGGGGCAAGATTCCCCGTCTGCCTGTCCAGCTGTCGGGAAGCTTCAATCTGAGAATTGTAGGACCCTGTATTTGCTCTGCTATAGGTCCTGGTTCCGCCCCCCCAGTGTATGCTCTTACTTCCCTTCTGCAGACGCCACCTCTTGGGGCTTAGGTACAAAATCCCAAATAGTTTGTTGCCGAGTCCCCTCCTACGTATCCTATCGAAATTAATCTTAAGACTTGATTTACCCAAAAAACCGCCATCTAATTTGGTCAACATTCCTGCATTTTTACTTTCTCTAGCAGATAAGTACAATATACAACGTAGATGGAGAAGTAATGTATTCCAACTGAAAATAAGACTAACATTTCACCAGAAATACATGTTTTATGTTCCGTTGAATAAACATAAAGATTTTAATACAGATTCGTGTGTTTTTATAATGTATAACGCCCACTTTTACTGCAATATGGCACCGCGGGCGGTGACACTGATGGTACATGGAATGGAGATGGAGCACCGGTGGAATGCGATGGCGGGAGAACCCGGAACTCACATGCGGTCGTCTAGTATCGAAACCGAGTCGCTTGGATAAAGAATGATCAAACCATTTGACCACGGCGTGGCCCTATGTGTCTGTGGACAGCATTCTCAAAAACGAAATGTCCGCTAAATACCCAATTTGGTATTTGAGTTTAGTATCTTCCAAGGATGCGACACAAAGATGTTCAGAAAATTCCGCCCACCTATAACTGCACTTTAAATGGAACATTTTCCAAAAATTTTGATTTGTTCAAAATAACTGTAATAATTTTGATTAAAATGCCATATACTTAATATATTTTTATGATAAAGGAAATAGTATATATTGAATTTACTGGGAATAGCTTCTGAAGATCTCTTCATTCTGGATGACTTTTACATAAGTTGTGTGTAACCGATAGACCGTAAGAGAGCGAGGGAGAGAGACAAACATGTATTGCATAAAATTATTGCCTTCAGTTTTCAGGTGCTTAAACTTCTCTCAAACGGAAGCCATTTTTCTTGTTCTCTCTTTTGTTTGCTTCTAGCAAGTAACTGCTTCATGTAGCGACTGGGTTTTAAAAGAATTGACTATCACTTTAGCCTAGTGCATTCCCTTATTTCCCTTTTAATTACAAAGAAGCAAGTAATAAGACTAATTCTGCTAACGTTTATCTCCATTAGCACAGTGTATATAAAAGAAAGATCTTTTGTGGGAAATATTTGCTTGCGGTACAGATAGAATTGTCATGTGAATAGCAGACATCAGATTTTTAAATTAAAAAAAATCCCATGATGGATGGAATAATTCTAATAAAGAATTAATCATTTGAGCCCTATAATAAGAATGAAACTTGTTTGGAACACTAGGTATGTTAAATATACATATATTTTGTTTTATATTGTTATGTACGAGGAATATGTACCATATACGTTTAGATCATAAAAATCACGTCTAATGGCCTTTATGTGTCTTTGTCATTTTATTTTCCCGTCCTCCCAGATTTTCAGAACAAATAAATTCTGACTTTAATTATCACTGATTAGTTTCATTTTTTATGATATATTGGTGCTATGGCGTTAGGAGGAAAATAAGAAAAAATTGTTTTTCCTTAGGAACTGTTATAAATTGGCCCTTAAACTGTTAATGGTACATATAAAAGAAGCAAAATATTTTATGGTAGAGTATCTATGTAAAATATAAAAACCTTAGTTATTTTTATTTCTCCGCCTAAACTTTTGTACTAATTGACTTCAACTTAGCTAGGCATTGTAGTGTAACGAAATTATTAACAAATACAGGAAAGTTAAATAGATCATCATATTTCCAGGCTCAGTTGTTTCCAGATATTCATCAATAATCAGGGATATAACAACTAAACGATAAAAAAAGAAACAGAAGGAGGCAGCAGCTATTTATCACTATTGCAAAACCAATAAATAATTCAACTTAAACCACTATTTCAAACACCTTGAGAAAGAAGTATACTGTTAGCAAACTAAAGGCACGCGTTACAATATAGTATCATACTTTAGCTCATAACTTAATCTTCATTTCATATTTTAATGACTTTATAAGTCTGAAGTATTTATAAATTACGACTTAATGAAGCTACAGAAATATTGTTATTTATTTTTAAAACGGCAGACTCTGAAAAGATTATTGTACGAACATTTTACCAAATGACATCAAAAGTCCCACCCTACTACACTTTAATTTTATAAATTCATAATCTGTTATTTAATCACACGTTACAATTTATCAGTATTTAAATTATTTCAAAATATAAGTAATCAGCTTATTAATACCAAAGTAGATCAATAATGCAGTGAGTTATTTTTCTTTTCATATCAAAACTTGATTGTGCTATTTTTCCTAGTTTTTGATAAAACGGGTCATTAATATCGGAAAAAGTCACTTGAAGAAAAAGAACTATTCGCTATAAAACTGGAGAACAAAACTCATATAAACGACATCCACAGAGAAAAGGACGATAATGAAAGAATAATAACTAACGATAAAGGGTAATAACGAAATATATCAACACAAAAAATTAGTGACAAAGTAACAGTGCTTCCCTCTATTGCTCGACGTAATCCCCATTCTGTCAGGACTACGTCATGTGGTACCAGGTTTTCAATGAGGATGTTATACTTTTCTACCGCTAAAGAACTTATTTGTTTTTACTTTCTCTACACGTACTATGTACATATAGTATATAGAGAAGGTACTCCACCCAAAAATTCGATACCTAGATTTCACCAAAATTGCATGTTTTAGTGTCCCCTGTGTCCAAAAACAGCATTTTCAGCATTCTCTGCGTCTAAAAACACGATAACTCAAAAACAAAAAATTGGTGGGGGAGGGGAAACCGGAGTACCCGGAGAACACCCACCCCTGCGCCGCTTTGTACTCCACAAATTTCACTGTGGTCACTTGGGCTCGAACCCGGGCCATCTAGGTGAGAGGCGAGTGGTCTAATCACTCGACCACGGCGCGAACCCGGGCTCCCTTGGTGACAGACGGGTGTATATAACTTGGTATCTAAGTTTAGCATCTTCCAGGGATGCGACACGCACATTTTGAGAAAAATCTCCCTACTCAAAACTACCCTTTACATGGAACTTTTTTCGAAAGTTTTGATTTTCTCAAAAATGGCTCTAACGATTTTGATTAAAATATGTATTAATGAGATATATGTCTAAATATGTATATTTTGAATTTTCTCTGAAGACTACTTTATTCTGGATGACTTTTACGGAATTTTGAATGACTACTAACCGTAAGAGATACATAAATACTTTCCACACAAAAAATGTAGCACATGTTAAAAGCACACCTTTGTTATATACACTTTTTTCGTGTAGTTGATCGTTTTTAAGGTGTTCCTTGTTTTTGGTTTCACCTGTAAAACCTGCACATTTTTCATAAGGGAATTTGTCAACTCCTGTTCATACAAACAAAGGAACTTCAGTCAAATTGCAACCAGCGTTTGACTAGCACTTTAAGCTACAGTACTCCCTTATTTTGTTTCTACTTACAAGGAAGCAAGTAATAAGACTATTTCCGCTATTTTTTTCTCGTTTAGCATGAATTAAATAGAAGCATAAGCTTTTTAACAATAACCTGTTGCAAAGATGTAGAGAAAGTCATGAGAATGGAACACATCAGATTTTTTAATGCAAAAAAGAATCATCCAATTGAATTTTATAGGAAAATAAGGATACGGTGATAATGCAATGAAAGAAACCTCAGACAGTATTTAATAGACTTTTCGTTTTTGAGCTGTGCTGTCCACAGAGACACGCAAACAGACGGACATACACACTACCCTTTTTCTAAAAATCTGATATGTATATTCACATGACTTTCTCTACATCTCTATAATAATTTATTGTTGAAAAACGTATTCTTCTCTCTAATTTATGCTAATCGAGATAAATATTAGCTGAACTGGCCTTATTACTTGCTTCCTTGTAATTGAAAGGGAAATTATGGAATACACTAAACGATAGTTAAATCTTTTAAAAGCTGCTTGCTATGTGGATGAAATGTATTTCTGTGCATGGCTAAATGTGTGTTTTACGAGATCGACATCTTTTCTATATTAAATTAATGTGGTATGTTCTGTCTGTCTTTTGGAAGTTATGCAAATTTCCAGAATAAAGAGCTCTTCAGAGGCTCTTTCCAGAAAATTCAAAATATACATTCTATTTTTCATATAAATATTTTAGATATATCTAATATATTTTAATAAAAATCGTTAGAGTCGTTTTTTGAAAGAGCTAAACCTTTCAAACTGTTTGCATGCAAAGGGTTGTTTAGAGTGGGGAAATTTTGCTGAAGATCTTCGTGTCGCATCCTTGGAAGATTTAAATCAAATACAAAGTTTTATATTTTACCGACTCTTCATTTTTCAGTTATCATGACCAAGACACACACGGATCCTTTTATAAAAATCTAATGTGCTCCATTCACATAAATTTCCCCATATGTGTGTAAAAATTATTGTTAAAAAGTTTATGCTTCTCTCTACTTCATGCTAATCGGGATAAACCACAGTAGAAATGCTATATTGTACGTAGAAGGGAAATATGGCATAAACTAAGCTAAAACGATACTCAAATCTTTCAAAAGCTGGTTGCCATTGGATGGAATCGTTTCTTTGCGTTGCTAGAGTTGAAAAATTATCGTATGTGAAAAGTTTAATTCGGACACCAATAAGAAATATCTAAACAATGGGCAACTCCACGTAAAAATGTAAATGACACAGAGTCTGTGTTTTACATGTTTTGTGTTGTAAGTTTTGGTCTATCTCTTACGATGCACTAGTTACGCAAAATTCATCCAGAATAAACAGGTCTTCACATCCTATTCTTAGAAAATTCAAGACAAACATTTTATTTATCATGTTAACATCTTTAATATGCCGTTTTTAAATCCAAATCCTTAGAACCTTTTTTGAAAAAATCAAAATTTTCGAAACGTACTCCATGTAAAAACAAGTTGACCTGGGGGGAAGATACACAACTTAAATACCAAGATTGATGTTTAACTAATTTTTCGTTTTTGAATTATTCTGTCCACAAACACACATATACACACCTATATATCTTTCTCTAAAAATGCGTTTTGGATTCACGAGTTTTCAAAACACATATTTCCACTGAAATCTCTTTATGGAATTTTGGGTGCAATGTAATACCTTATCTATCTACCATGTATATTGAACATTCTTGCTAGAAAAATAATTATGATTCAATTTAATCAAATGTTATAATTGAGGAAGATTCATATCTTCCTTAATAAACACATTTATTGTGTTGACTCTTAATATCCCCCTAAGACCTATATTACACTATCACATATAAATGTGATCAAATAGAAATGATAAAACATTTTACAGTGTCATATAGAATCTTTGATCACATCTAGCTGTGACATGCTTCTGTGATAAAAGTTATAACCACCACCTTTGTGATTAGAAAAGAAAAATGGTAGACATTACACAGTGGCTACAGTCGAACTGCTAATTTTCTATTATGAATCTTGTGAAATGCTGCACAATTCAAAACGTTATTATAACAACATAAACAAAACACTGGAAATATATAAAAGTATAACCGAAGTCATTAAAGAAGTACATGAATGATATATGGCAATTAATGTGAGGAAATAATTAAATTGATTGAGAAGCCAATTTTTAGAAGAACAAAATGAAGTTATGGCTGTTGATCGAATAAAAGCTGATAACTTATTATTCAGGTGTTTATATGTTTAAATAAAACATTAGGAAACATGGAAACATTATTTAAGGAAACATGGTACTCTGAAATGGTAAAAAATAACATTTTCTGTTTTAGACACTAATAAAACCTATACTGTTTCTAGTTTCAGAAAATGTATAATTTTGAGGGGTTAAGAGAATTTTAATCAAATTAAATATAACTTAAATGCTAGTCTGCAATTTTAAAGCTATCGTGCAATGCACCTTTTTAGAACATTTGTATCCTTTTTCTCAAAACAGTATTTTTGGAAACTTATGTATCTTTTTCTCAGAAACTATGAGAGCTGGAAAGCTGAAATGTTCAGCACATATATACAACACATAGTTGAGCTTTCTGAACCACAATCGTGATGACATTGATCATATTAAGAAAGCAACAACATTGCAAATTTTCCAAACTTTTTTTTTTTGAATTTGCAAACATATTTCTTTTTTAATATCTACTGAAATTGTATCATAGCTAAATAATTGACGCTCGGAAGATAGCTGATTACACTAAGAACAAGTACGCAAAAGTGTGATTGTGTGCTTCAAGTAGTATCAGAGAAATTAGTACATGAATTCACATGTTTTAAGACTAAGCTTCATTACTTTTCTGTTGAATCAACTACTCTTTATAGACTCAACCACATAAGCTGTTAATTGCCATGATTTATAGAATAATTGATACAAATTTCTGTAAAAAATTTTGAATACTTTAAGAGCAGTGGTAGTTCAACTCACTTAAGGTGTAATTTCCATATATTCAGACTACCTTGTATCCTTGAGTATACCATTAAGCTACACGATATTACTCTAAGAAAACCCTTAACATCTTAACTATATACGTCTTTTTGAACAATTAAGCAAAGATAATGTTGCACTATGGAGTTTGTTAGTGTCTACTTGAATAAAGGAAGAAATATTGCGTATTTTATCAAACACCGTTATGAAATGCTCGTGTCCACAGTCGAAATGTGTGCAAGAAAGCTCCTGCAAGCGACAAAAAGAGAAGAAAAAAAAATATGCAAGCGGATATTCGTCGCCGTTATGCTAACCTGGCTGAAACAGCGCAGTTATTCCGAGAGGGAGTATTTTATGGGAGTCATATTTTTCTATATAAAGTCGCTTTTTGCAGTCCTCTTTTTTTCTCGCCCTAACGAGGAAGTATGGATGCTAGCTCTTTTTCTGTGCCTTCTGTTCTTCATTTTCATGCCGGCCATGGAGCCATCACATATGGCTCTCGACTTAAAAGCCCGACATTGCTAAATGCGTTGCTCTTCTGTTTGTGCGACTGAATGTTACTAAAAGTAACACGGGGAATTAACGTTCAACTTTCCGGACTCTTTCATCTCATGTTTAAAATGTCCGATAATAGATCCTACAATGGATGTGCTTACCTTAATGAAATGGTACGATGTTCAACAAAGAAGGGCAAAAGAGTCTCTGAAAATTACAGTTTTGTGAGTCAAAGCGTTTCAACAAAGTAGCACCTGAATTTAAATCCAAGGGGATGCTTTTATTATCACTTATGTGAGCGTATACTATGTTTCCTGTAATGTTTGTTCGACATTATTAATATGAAGCGCTTACGGAATATTGCGTTAAATGTAATTTAAGTTCTTTATAGATGTTCAGTATATTTTGCTCTTTCTCTCTCTCCCCCTGTCTACACGTACTATGTACATAGTGCATAGAACAGGTATTGCATTTTACCCAAAAACTTATTACCGTCATTAGAACCAGAACATATACTGAGACTCCTTGTATCCAAAAAAAAAAAAAGAAAACAAATTAGAAAAAATTCGGTGTGTGTCTGTCTGTCTGTATTTATGCCTGTCTGTGTGTATGGGTGTGTGTTGACAACACAGCTCAAAAATGAAAAGTTCGTTAATTACCAAACTTTTCAAGGAAATCCCCTCACCCCAAGCTACTCTTTAAATGGAAAAAGAAAATGTTTTTTTTAATGGTTCTAACAATTTCGATTAAAATATCGTATATTTAAGATATTTACATGACAAAATGTAAATCTTGAACTTTTGGGAATGGCCTCTGAAAACCTCTTTATTCTGGATGAATTTTGCATAACTGATAAACAATAAAACTTACTGAACATAATATGTGGATCTCGTTAAAACATAATTTATGACATATAGGTTTCTTTTTACCTGTTTTTCTTTTTTTTTTCCCTCTCTTTTGTAGAGCTAACCGTTTGAGATATTTCTAGTTATTGGTTTCAGCTTTAAAATACTTATATGGTATGAGTTTGTTATCGGCGGGGGATATCTCTGCCACTATGATCACGTATTGATCTATTGTGGCCTCCCGGGGCAAGGGATGATAGGAGGGAAACCACGGGCCAGCACATAGGAAATGACGGGGCTAATTGCAGAGACGCACGGAAGTCCTTAACTGAGTCACTAGGTGGCAATTCTGGCGCGCCACGGAGGCTATACAGTCGCGGGGAGGCCGTCGGAGGGATGCCACTACAACTGCACCTAGCCTCAACCATTATAACCAGGGGGAAGAGAGATTCAGTCGGAGTCTCGAGCCACAATTGCCGCCAACCTAAAAGATGAATAAGAGAAATGAAATTAAGGAACCATGGTAGATATACAGCACCCCAGCATTCACCTAAGCGACCCTAGGAGAACCACAGAAAACCTGAGCGCCAGAGTGCGCAGTCGCCAGAAAAGAACTCGGATCTCTCAAATGCCAACTACAGACGAAATCAACCGTACCACCTGGCTCGGCTAAAATACTTATAGTTTTCTCATATGGGAATTTGCCAACTTCTAGCCATTCAAACAAAGGAATTTCAATCACAGAGCAACCGGATTTCAAAAAAGTTAACTATCGCTTTAGTCTATGATACTCCCTTATTTCCCTTCTACTTACAAGAAAGCAAATAATAAAACCATTTCTGCTAATTTTGTTTCGATTAACATAAAGTAGATAGAAGCATACGCTTTTTAACAATAATTTTTAACAGAGATGTACAGAAAGGCATGCGAATAGAATTTTTTCCGCATGTATTACTTACCAAACAGTGTTTCAGTGGAAATACATTTTATATGAAAGACGCGTTTACAAACCTTCTCATTTTCCCACCTCTGTAGTGTGGTGGATGGCGTGTCTGCCTCTGTTTCAAGAGGTCCCGAGTTCGAATTATGCTTAGAGTGAGAGAAAATCTTTTTCCGGAGTTTTCCCTTATCCTGAGAAGATAAACGTGGCTTAACTCCAAGCTCTATACATCCGGGCTCATTTGAGCTTCATTTAACCCATTTCCGGCCCCGTCCATATGACCTAGCAGGTTAAATGACATTATACTTCAGAAAAGAAAAGCTTTTCGTTTTAAACTTTAAAATAAAATCATCTAATAATTGCTAGCTTTATTCATTTACATAGGCCTTATTTAAAATGCCTTATACAAGGAATAAGTACAAAACGCAACATATGTATATTTATACGTATGTAGCTGATCGTATCAAATTTGTATACTGACATGAGTAGCCGCGGTCGTCAAGGCAAGAGCTCATAAATGGTATGTCTACGGTTAACATCTCAATAGGAGTTTCCTTCCTGATATAGGTTTTTCCCAGGTTTTCCTTAGTCCTGATGACTGACGAATGCCTATGAGGTATCCTATATTTAGGCCTGGAACATGTCCTTGTCTAATTAACACAGAACGCAGACGTAAAACCTCTACATGCAAGCTCACTATTTACAAGAGTGTAATACAAAAACATGCATCGATCGACCAAGAACCTTCACTTGTTTCAAATCTCAAAAAATATGAATTTATGAATAATATAAATTCATATTTTATTTTTCTAAATGCCAAATGTAAAAGAACAGTGCATTTTGGAATAAAAATTCTCACTCCGCGAACACGGCAAATAATTGACGGTTGTTACGAGGTCTTCCGCCGTTAATAATAGTGGAGTTCACGTTTAATTTCTCTTTTTTTAGGCCTCGGTAGATTAATCTTAACTATATAATGTCTATTTACCTTGCAATTTGCCGCAATGGATATATATTATGCACTGATGTAAACTTTACAGAAATACTTAATACTGTATCTGTATACCCACATTATACATGCTATAATTACGTTATATGTGCCATTATTAGATTTGAAATTGAAAATATAAACATTTCTTTCTATTTGTATATTTTTAAAGGGTTCGTCAGTGATTATAACATGTATTAAGTATATGTATGACGGCATGTGTTTTTATAATCCTATCTTCCTTCTGTTTTCATTACCCATCTGCTATTGGACGTTGCGGTTGACTCCTCTCACGGTTGCAATTCTGTATGACATATGTGAAATTTGCGTCTCGCTATCGGCCCCAGGATGCTATCCCAAATGATGATGACAATGATCGCTTCCAGTATTTTAGCATTGCTGGATGAGAAACTTCTCGTGCAGTTTAAGTTATACAACTGAGGGAAACACTGAGATTTACATAGATCAATTGTGACTAAAGCCCTAAGAAGGCAGGGATAAAGTGTAGAATTACAGGAGGCTACAGGCTCTAGGCAGACAGGCCAAAGAGACGCGCATAAGACCCTAAAAGTTCTAGGCTCGAAGACTCGTCTCATTACTATGCGTTATTCGCTGTAAGATCATCGTCACTTTGCGTTACTCTATTCCTTTAAAATATTTTAGACAAAAATAGGGAAATTGTTTTTCTATACATAGTGTATAGAGAAGGTATTGCACTCCACCCAAAAACTCGATGCCGATATTTCACGGGAAATATATGTTTTAGGGTCTCCAATATCCAAAAAAAGCATTTACACAAAAAGGTCCGTGTATGTGTGTGTGTCCGTGTGTCTGTGAACACGATAACTCAAAAACGAAAAGTCGGTAGAATACCAAACTTAGTATTTAAGTTTAGTATCTTCCAGGGATGCGACACGAACATTCTGAGAAAAATCCTCCCACCCCCAACTACCCTTTATATGGAACTTTTTTCGAACAGTTTGATTTTCTTAAAAATGGCTCTAACGATTTTGATTAAAACTTCGTATATTAAAGATATTTACCTAACAAATAAAATGTATATCTTGAACTTTCTGAGAATAGCCTCTGAAGAGTAGTTTATTCTGGATGAATTTTACTGAATTTTGAATAACTGCTAAACCGTAAGAGATGGACAAAAACTTAAAACACAAAAAATATAGACTACATTAAAACACACAATTTATGTTATATACATTTTTTCGTGGAGTCCGTCGTTTTTGAGACATTTCTTATTTTTGGTTTCTGCTATGAAGATTTTCATTTTGATTTTCTTAAAAATGGCACTAACTATTTTGATCAAAATAGATCATGTTTAAGGTGGTTTTATAACAAACGAAACGTATATCTTGAATTTTCTGAGAATAGCCTCTGAAGACCTCCTTAATCTGTATAATCTTATTGAATTTTGGATAACTGGTTTACAGTAAGAGATAGACAAACACTTACTGCACAATGTAGATGTCGATAAAACAAACAATTTATGTCATATGCATTTTTTTCGTGTAATTGGCCGTTTTCGAGATATTCCTTGTAATGTTGATTTCAATGTTAAAATATTTCTCATACGGGAACTTATCAACGCTTGGCCAAGCAAAGAAACGGATTTCAATCCCATAGCAACCATATTTTAAATCTTCTGAGTGTCGGTTTATCCAGTGTATTACCTTATTTCTTTTCTACTTATAGAAAACTAAGTAATGAGACCTTTTCTGCTAATATTTTAGCATGAAATAGAAGAATAAGGTTAATTACAATAAATTGTAAGATATGTGGGTAAAGTCATGTGAATAGAACACATACTTTTTTTAGGTAAGTATCACTGAAAGAAAGGGCTCATTTTATATGATTTTGAATGTAGAAAAATCTAAGTTTCTCATATGATCCCCTTTGTATTAGGTTTTTGTTTCCTATTTACTATCTTTAGATATCAGATTGTTACGAACAGCGAAAATCAAGTATGCAAATCAGAAACAAAATTACAAACTCTTGTTTTATCAGCTGGTTATGTCAGTTTACCACTCCATTTGATGAATACAATGACAAAAGCAAACATTGAAGTGAAATACGTTTTCATGTTGTTTTTAGCAGAGTCTATTTGAAGAGCGTCAACATCTTAATCTGATATTTGATATCAGTTTCAGGCAGGCGGTGTTGCCTGCTCACATACACAGTGACATATGACGAACGAATCCGCAAACACGCTCGCGCACACGCACACACCAAAGCCAATCCGTAGGATTTGTTATTCATGATGGCTTGTCGAGAATGCGCTACTGACGTTGAATGATGGAAGTTTTCTTTAGTGCAGTGTGGCGAAGAGCAGATTTGAAAAGCAATCTCGTGTAACAACGCCTCTCGAGCGAGAACCCGGCACTTCTCTACAAGCTCAGCGAGCTAAAGATGGAAAATGTTTGGTTTCCGTGTGGATAGCAAATACGTCGCATAGGGAGTGTAAATTATCTGTCTCCAAAACACCCAAGGGTCCCGTTTCAACTAACGCGAAACATAAACCAAATCCATACACGTAACAGTAGTGTCATTTATTAAGTGCATAATACATCAATTGCGTCAGAAGACGACACATGCTCTCTAAAAATACTTTATGTTTAAACACATCCACACACTCACACCACATCCATATATTCACTCACATATAGATGCTAACATACCAAATACGTCTACACAATATTTTTAACAAACCCCTTATCGCCAGTTTTGGGTGTTTAAAATCAAGTTTCAGCAAACTCCAACTATTTGACACTAAAAATATCCCAGGTAAATTTACCAATGATCTTATATCTGCACGCTGACTGTCAAAATATCGGTCTAGTCTTCCTGTTCCGCATAATGAACAAATCCTCCTACCAGCAAAGCAAATAACCTTACGAGCTTTCCACCCTTCAATCTAAGACTATTCCCGTGACATTCTTCCATATCCAATTCTAAAATATGTTTCTTTAACCCAGTTAAACAAAAGCCCTTAATAATTGGTTTAGATTCAATTAAACACATTGAACATTTTTTGCTGCTCAAAATATTTACTATGTTTTAATGAAAGTAAGACTGATTTTTATTTCATGTTGTAGTTCAAACGATGTTTTTTTTTTTTTTTTTTCTACATTCAGTTCCAATTTCTTGCCCATTTGTCTTGTGCTCATCCCAAACATGTAGGCGTGTAGAGAGATATATACTTTCTTATCCTTGTAAGTGTTCTTAATTTTCACAGCAGCGTATATGGACATGTTTTACTATTTTATTTTGTTTATATTGTAATATTAACAATATAAGGTTTACCCAGAGCCAATTGCCTCCTCCGTAACTTTAAAGCTCCCATTTGGGAAGTCTCGTTTTCGATTCCCGTCGACAGCCTACTTTGACCTTCAGATTTTCGTGGTTTTCCTGGCTGGTAGGCGAGTGCCGAACTGATTTCTTACGTTACACAACTTCCTCTCTCTTACTTCTCCTTTATTCGGTTTCCTCATATCAGCTGTACTTCTAGGTTTGGTAGTGTAAGGCAATACCGATCAATTGTTGTTCCAAGGAGGATAAAAGGTATCTTTTGAGAGGGTATTTCATTGACCTCTATAGGCAGCTACAGTATTGGTAGGGGTCTTTGAGCCAGAAATTTCAGGGACTTCCGTGCCTGTCTCTCTGCGACTGTTTCACTTAATACCTTCCTGCTGGGCACTGGTAACCGCAATAAATCTCACGTACGTTGCAGTATGCGAGATATATTCTTCAGTTATACCATATATCCTCTAATGCAGTTCTAGAGTGTTGGTAAACGGAGGGGAAGTGTGATGTCTCCCCATTACAACTAGAGTTATCAAATCCGTTGCTCACCAAGCAAGGTGGCGAAACCAACTTGCAGGTGGCCAAGTACCAAAATTAATATTGCAGTCTTTTTTCTCTTATATACAAACCTTTTTTTCGGGTTTATAGAAGAGCGCTAACACCTTCTTCTCCACACTTATTTATTACTGTTAGGCTTAATTGTAGGCGCATTGAAAGGAGGATGTTATTATTCAAACTGTAGCGTGTATCACTCTTAATTTAGTTCAATTTATAACAGAATAGATCTTGTACATGTGGAACAAACAAATTTGGGGCATTTATCGGTTGGCAACATTAAGTAAAAAGCTGTTTCCCTGTTGATTTAGAGGAGTACTGTTCTGTAATGTGATTATTTTCAATTGTATCTGCAATGGGGCATCTATTACATTGAAAATAAGGATATTTTTCCACACTGATTATATTTGCCAATTATATTTGTCGCGAATAGCAACAGAACGTCCAGTGTTCTGTTGCTATTCGTCATTACACAATTAAGTAGGCAGAGTGGAGTGGATAAAGAACGGGTGGTAATCTTCGCGCACCGATAAGAGGAAGTTCCCCAGGTCAAGCTATTTTGTGAGTAACTTGAGACTCACAGGAGTGTGCCTGAAGTATACCTGCGCAAAATAAAAAATAAAATAAAAACCCTGATGCCTAATTTCTAAACCAGGGCTAATATGACAGATTTTTTAAAATTTATTTACATTCATACAACATAAATTTATCGTTTGCAGATTATTTGTAATTATTAAAAATATATACAACATATAAACAAAAATAATACATTACAACCATAGTAAAAACACATAAAAATAAATGAAATAAAACAACATAATAAAACATTTAAATCACATTTTCATTATACATGTTGCATCCTTAGAAAAGTCTGAAATTAATTAACATTTTCTTTTTGGTCATTTGTTCAGGATTCACAGAGGCAACGAACTCAAGCACGGAGGTTTGTTTATTGTGACCTCTTTTTTTTTTCTTTAAGGGACCTCAAAGCTGTATTTCCAGTGATAAATCTGAAATTTTTCGGTGAAGGGCAGCACTTCCTCTACTTACTATACCTTGATAAACAATAGAGAAAGTAAAAATTATTTGCAAGTTGCGAAAAGTTACATTTTGCTATCCATATTTTAAATACATCCTAAATCGTTGAGATTATTTCTAGAGTAAAATGTAACCGGAAGAGAATGAAGAGAGAATGTAAAATGAATATAAGGGAGGCTATGATGAGTGGCACGCAACAATAAGTCAGATGTTTGTCTTTCATTTGTAAATTTAAAACAAGTCATTCACTTTTGCTTTCCGTCACTAAAAGTTAGTTAGATTATAGAAACTTTCCAAATTGTATTAAAATTATTATTATGCAAACTTAAGCAAGAAAGATTTTGGTGCTCCCAACTTGTTCACTTGTTGAATACATTGAACTCCAAAAGGAAACCGTTTTAACATAAACTTACTAAATAAAATTACACCTTCCATTACCTCATTATTATTAATAGTAGTGTTAATAAACTAGTGTACATATATTATTATCTAGAGAACAAAAAGACTTAAACTTTTGGATAAATATTTGCGCTGAGGTTTACTAAGAATTTAGAAGTTAAAATTAAATTTAAAAATCACAAGCTTTTCTATCTGTTTCATATACGGACTTCTCATACTAAAGATTATAATTTTATCTACAATATGCTAGTAGAGATAATCATTAGCAGAATTAGTCTTATCACTAGCTTCCTTATAAGTAGAAGGGAAATAAGGGAATGCGTTAGACTAAAGTGATTAACAAATCTTTTAAAATCTAGTCGGTATCTCAAATCATTGAGGTTCGATTCGCCTTGGATGCTACCGTTTGCGAAAAGTTAGGTAATTTAAAATTGAAACTAATAGCAAAGAATATCTTGAAAACGATCCACCATATAAGAAAAACGTTTATGACATAAATTATGTGATCTATGAGCTCTGTATTTTTGTTTTGTTTTTGTTTTTAGTAAGATTTTGTATATCTCCTACGGTTTAACCGCTTTGCAAAATTCGGTAAAATTCATCCAAAATAAAGAACTATTTAGAGGCTATTTACAGAAAATTAAAAATATATATTTTATATCCTATGTAAATATCTTTGATATAGGGCATTTTGATTCAAATTCGTTATAGCAATTTTTGAGAAAAAACAAAATGTTAAAAAATTGTGGCAAGTAAGGTGGTTTCTAGTGAAATGATTATCTTGAGAATCTTCGTATCGCAATCTTGGAATTCCTTTTTTATAAACATGTTATTTTTAGGACTCAGGGGACCTCAAATCATATATTTTCGGTAAAATTTTGTATCAATTTTTGGGTGCAATACAACATCTTCTCTATTCACTATGTACATTGTGTATATGGGATAGAGAAAGTAAAATTATGACAGAAGCGAAGCAAATTATTATTTAAATATTTTTGGAATCCTAGCATTCTCAGTTATACTACTTCAGTATTTTAAATCCATTACTTTATAAAACATCATGTTCATTTAACTTTTCTTAAACCACGTCCGACCCCATTATATGCACAACTACTAGGGAACTATTTTGATATATACATTATTATGCATTTCATTACTGAAGAAAAAGTTGGCATTGGGAAGCCAAAGAAAAAGCGAAATATAGAGACTCTTCACAGGGATATCTTTATTCTGCTTTAAACATATGCTAATATCCGCTCCCAAATTGGTTCCCATGAATTTGTTTCTTGTGAAAGGAACTTTCTCGGTTTAAGAAATTCCAATCTCTCGTGGATCTTTCCAAGTCTACTCAGAAATGAGATATCATCGCTTAACGTTCCATGGCTCGAGCTTCCGTTCTTTTGAATGAATAAAGAGAGTAATAAAGGTTTATTTTAGCCTTTGAATTTCTGTTTGTTTATTCAGAATTGAAACCTCATTTTGATGCTATAAATTTGAGTTAACGCACGCTCAATTCTAAAGTCTTGTAACTCAATACGCAAACATTTTAGTTTCATCATACCTGTATATAATACAAATTTATAGTCAGTGTCTTGGAAATTGTATTTTAGAATATATGCAAGTGTGACTAATGATTTGCTATAGCTTTGTATTAAGCAACAGACAGTAAAAATGGAAGTATATACATGATAACTCAAACATTTATTTTTGAGTTCCGAAACTTTAGAAACCAGGGTGTGATAATTTGATATAATTTGAAGCTTAAGTATAGTTTAAACAATATGCAAAGTCTTTAAATGCCTATAATGCTTAAAATATTTATTCATTCCTTTTATTAGACATTTGGATTAGTAAAACCATTAATTAACACGTATGTAAACGACCTCTTCAATTTCGCTTCTACTTACAAGGAAGCAAATAATTTCTACTAATTTTTTTCTCAATTATCATGAAGTAAATAAAAGCATAAGCTTTTTAACAATAGCTAATTTGTTGCAGAGAAGTAGAGAAAGTCATGTGAATAGAACACATCAGATCTTTGTTGTAAGCTATTCATTTTTAATTGGTCTCGTATATCTGTGTATATGTGTATATGATCTATGAAAGTATAGCCGAGTATTCCTATGGGTTCTATTTCTCTTTTCTTTGCTTTGATTAAGGCTCAATTTTCGCTGCCATATTTTAGAAGAGGATCTGCTAAAACTTTGTAAAATTTTAAGTGTGTCTCTATTCTTGTTTTATTTCTTAATAGTACCGCACATTAATTGCAATTTAGTTAACTTTTGTTCTAAATCATAATCTTCAACATAGGAGGTTAAACATCCTAAATAATTAAATTTATTCAATTGCTCAGTTATACACTCATTTAATTCTATTTCCGTTATAAACGGGTACTTTCTTTTGAACGCCATCACCTTGGATTTATCTGTGTTCAAATTATACTTTTCTGTTACTTATTGAAATGTATATACAGCTTTTTGTAAATCTTGTTCAGAATCTGAGAGATAATCTGGTCATCAGCCAATAAAACAGTATCTAAGCTAAAACAGCCTAAATGTTTATCGAACTGCCTGTGCCATTGATCTATGGCTACACCAATATAATAAGCCCTGTTATAGAGGACACCCTTGCCCAACTCCTTGATTTACAATTTTTTTTCCCTTATGAGCTATTTATACAAATTTATGTGTCTTTATTCAGCATTTATAAAGTTCTTGCTAAGTGTAACGAGTATCCTTTCTTAATCATGATTTTCCACAGCTTCTTGTATTGTATCAAAAGCTTTAACATAGAAATATAATATGACTTAACTGTTTCAGTATAAATGCACATTCATATGAAGACTGGCCTTTCCGGAGACCGTGCTGTTCTTTCCTTTATATTGTTTTTGTCTATTTGCTAATATTTTTAATATATTTTAAATCGTACATTCAGGAGACGTATACCTCTGCAATCTGTACATGGAATTCACAGTGGGTAAATAGCAACAATGACTCAATAACAAGAAACATATTTTTCCCTGATACATACTCTTATTCCTTGATTTTTACTTCCACAATTTGTTTGTGGTTATGTCATATTTGGGATATACTTCCGACGGATTTATGTTATTATAAAACAGGATTTCAACTGACCTTGTGGGAAGGAAAAAACAGTAGAACATTTACTTTTCAATTGTTCACGTTTCACAATACTGGTTAAAGCTCCATTTAAGCAATTGCAATTACAAAATCATTATATAAAACCATTATATAACATTTATATTAGAAGATGCTGTTTAAGCATTTTATACAGTTTGTTCTCCAAATTTATAAATAAAATCTGATTTATTCCATTCACATGGTTTTCTCTGCATCTCTTCTACAAATTATTGTTAATCATATTCTTCTATTTACTTCATACTAATCGAGAAAAATAGCAGAAATTCTCTTATTACTTGTTTCCAATTAAGTAGAAGAGAAATAAGGGAGTACCATAGGATAAAGTGATAGTCGAAACCTGGTTGCTATGTACTTAAAATTCTTTTGTTTCTATAGACAGGCGCTGACAAATTCGCATATGAGAAAAGTATAAGTATTTTCAAGCCGAAGTCAAAAACATGAAATATATCAACTCTAAGAAAAAAATGTATGTAACATAAATTATATATTTTAATGAGATCTACATTTTATATTCAGTAACATTTTGTCTGTCTCTTATGGTTTAACAGTTACGCAAAATTTCTCTAAATGTATCCAGAAAAAAGATGCCTACAGAAGCTATTCTCAGAAATTTCAAAATATACATTTTATTTGTCGTGTAAATATCTTCAATATACAATTGCTCAAAAACGAAGAGGCCGTTATATACCAAACTTGGTATTTAAGTTTAGTATCTTCCAAGGATACGACGCGAAGATTTTCAAGAAAATCCCCCCAACCCCCGTACAATTTTTATCCAATACTACCAAACAAACAAAAATTTCCATAAAAAGTATAATACATACCAAAGAATATAAAATTTCCTAAAAAGAAAGAAAGTTTTAAAAATAAATAAAATAATAGAAAAAATGGAAATAAAAATGAAAGAGGATCCTTACCATTTACATGGAACTTTTTTTTCCAAAATTTTTATTTTCTTAACGATTTCGATTAAAATAACGCATATTAAGGATATTTACCTGAAAAACAAAATGTATATCTAGAATTTTCTGGGAATAGCCTCTGAAACCTACTTTATTCTGGATGAATTTTATGGAATTTTGCATAACTGCTATGCTGTAAGAAATGGACAAAATCTTACCACATAAAAAAGGTAGAGGACGTTAAAACACTCAATTTATATTATATACATTTTTTCGTGGAGTTCATCGTTTTTGAGGTATTTTGAGGTAATTGGTATCAGGTTTAAAAAACTTATACTTTTCTAATACGGGAATTTGTTAACTCCTGTCCATACAAACGAAGGAACTTCAGTTATATAGCAACAAACTATTGACTAACACTTGGTCTGGCCTTTGACTGTCCTTACTCCCTTATTTGCTTCTGCTTACAAGGAAGCAAGTAATAAGACTATTTGTGCTATTTTTTTTCTCAATTAGCATGAAGTAAAAAGAAATTAACTTTAACAATAACTTATTGCAGAGATGTAGAGAAAGTCATGTGAATGAAACACATCAGATTTTTTCTCAACTTATTTACATTCTCTTGACTTTTTTATTTCCCTGAGTCATATTGCTAGTAAAAGTTAATCTCCTTCACCAATGTTATATACAGGGCTATGTTTTGTGTGTAACTTTGTGTTTTAGTGAGCTCTACATTATCTCTTACGGTCAGTTGTGCAAATTCCGTAAAATTCATTCAGAATAAAGTAGTCTTCAGAGGCTGTTCCCAGAAAATTCAAGATATACATTTTATTTTGTCAGGTAAATATCTTTAATCTGCGATATTTTAATCAAAATCATTAAAGCCACAATTTTGAGAAAACCTAGTTTTTCGAACATTTTTCCATATAAAGGATAGTTGGGGGTGGGGGGATTTTCTTGAAGATCTTCGTTTTTCATCTTTGAAAGGTACCTAACTTAAATGCCATAGACGCACACACCCAGACGGACGTTTTTCCAAACATATTTTTTTTGGATTCAGGGAGACTCAAAATATGTGAAATCTCAGTATCGAATTTTGGGTACATTACAATACAATATGTACATAATAAGTGTAGAGAAAGTAAAACTTGTGTTAGTTATAAGAGATTGAAATGTGTTGTTGTTAAGAGTTAGCTGAAAAATATAAATGTCGCTCAGAACCGTGCAGGTTGCCGACTGGTAGGCACATAATCCTTTATATTTCATTTAGAATAAAAAGGGAAACATCTTTTGTTAAATCAGGTCCGGTTACTGAAGGATGATCTAGAGTCATCTAGGCCGATGAAATCGCGTAAAGCAACGAGAATGATCACATGATAAAATTAGACATACGATCGTGTGATGGGAATAAGGTGACGCGGAGATAGATGCCAATAGTAGCGCGAAAAACCCAACAATCCCGTAAGTAGACTGCCTCCGTGGTCAGCGAGCTGACTTCTCACCCGGGGGTCCCAGGTTCGATTCCCGGCTGGGGCGGGGAATTTTTCTTTAGCCAGAATTATTCCATATCCCCCACAGAGTCTGAAAGTATGTATGTGAGAGTGAGTGTGTGTGTGTTTGAGGAAAATAAAATATTTAAAGACAACGCGTTGTTTCAAGTGCAAAGTCCCTGATATGACCTAAGATGTTAAAGGTGGCTATATAAATGGAACAATAAAAAAAAGAATCTCGTAAGTAAAGGCTTAGAGGCATTCGTATAAAAAGAGAGGAAACATTAGGGCACCACGCACTTTTCTGAAGATAGCGACGGCGAAGCTATGTCCAGACGGGACAGGAACGCGCGCGCAAAGTGTGCGCGAGGGAGTGAGAAAATTCTATTGGCGTCGCTGAAGTTATATCCGGAATAGTGGAAGGCTTCTGTTGGGCATTGTGGGACCGCGAAGAAACAAATTAGAGAATCAAACTACCAGCAGGAAGAAAGATTTGAACCTGAGATCAGCCGAGGCCCAGGGAAGACCAACGCAGCACACGGGTATCAGTCGCATTTTTCTGAATATCCAGTACTTAGCTATTTCTTATATCGGTTTACATTTATTTTACCTTAATAATCTAATACATTATTATTATTATTATTATTATTATTATTATTATTATTATTATTCATCGTCATCGTCAAAATTATTATTATTATTCGTTTCGTTCTGTTTAACCATCATTTTGCCTCTTCATAGATTCTCCCTCCTTAACTAAATAGTTACGTAAAATATTTAATAAACAATCTAGAGGACACCCCCAGTGCTCGAAACGCTATAAGCCTATACACTTATACTGCTGATTTGAACCTTTATTGCCTCCTGTCTCGCTCCTGGCGCATGTTAGCTAAATTCAAGGATGGGTTTCGTTAGTCATATACAATGTTGCATAAAGTTTTAGAAATATGACTTATTGTAAAAGCTACCTCAAACCCTCAACATTTCTACTTTCTCAGCACGTACTATATACATAGTACATAGAGAAGCTATTGCACTCCGCCCGAGAATTCGATACTGAGATTTCACCGGAAATATATGTTTTAGAGTCCCTGTAATCATAAAAAGTATTTTCAGAAAAAGGTCCGTGTGCCTTTGAACACGATAACTCAAAAATGAAAAGTGTGTGAAATACCAAACTTTGCATTTAAGTTCAGTATCTTTTAGGGATGCGACACGAAGATTTTGAAAAAATCCACCCAACCAAATATTCCTTTACATGGAACTTTTTCGAAAGTGACTCTAACACTTTTGATTAAAATATCGTATATTATAGATATTTATCTGACAAATAAAATGTATATCTTGAATTTTCTGGGAATAGCCTCTGAAGACTACTTTATTCATGTGGAATTTTACAGAATTATGCATAACTGCTAAACCGTAATAGATGGACAAAAAATTACCCCACAAAAAATGTAGAGCATATTAAAACACACAATTTTTGTTATAGTCATTTTTTCGTGGAGTTGATCGCTTTTGAGATATTCCTCGTTTTTGGTTTCACATTTAAAAAACATAATTTTCCTATACAGTAATTTTTCAGCTTCTGTCCTTACAAATAAAGGAACTTCAGTCACATAGCAATCAGTATTTGACTATCACTTTAGCCTATGGTATGTACTTGTTTCGCTTCTACTTACAAGGAAGCAAGTAATAAGGCCATTTCTGCTAATTTTTTTTCTCGATTAGCATGAAATAAATAGAAGCATAAACTTTTTAGCTATAACTTGTTGCAGAGATGTAGAGAAAGTTATGCGAATGGAACACATCAGATTTTTTCTCAGTTGTTCCGTTGTAAGCCCAATAATAAAAGAGATTCTAACTCGATAACTGTTCTACTTTATGACCCCAATCTTATTAAAGATAAAGTATTCAAATAGGACCGCTATCAAACTAAAGTTTAGTTAAGAAAAACTATTACTGTGCTCTACCCTTTAACTTATTAGTCACTGAGAAGCATAAAAATAGAAAATATCACACTGTTACTGAAAAAACATTTTCGTTAGAAATCTACAATGTCTATAAAGGTTTTAAAATATTATACTCTAACAGAGAAAAATCTGACGTGCTTCATTCACGTGAATTTCTTTATCCGAACTGGAAACAAATTATCTTTACAAAAGAGTATTGTTTTATCTAAATATGCTCCCAGATAAGCATTAGAAGAATGGTTCTACTATTTGGTTCCTTGTAAACAGAAGGAACATTTTGGAATACGTACACTAAACTAAAGCATTAATCATATCTTAAAAGTTGGTCGCTATGTGAACAATTTAAGTTCGATTCGCTTTGTAAAGCCTAGAGGTAAAAAAAAAAGTTATGTAGTTTGGTATATATTGCAAGCGGACAACTCTACAAAAAAGTGCATATAATATAAATCTGTGCTTTAACGAAAATCTACATTTCTTTGGAGTAAACTTTTGTCTATTGCTTACACTTTACTGCTTATTCTAAATTCAGAAAAATTCATCCAGATTAAACAAGTCTTCAGAAGCTATTCCCAGAAAATTCAATATATACATTTTATTTTTGATTAAAATATCTTTAATATACGTATTGTAATCAAAATCTTTAAGAGTTATTAATGAGAAAAACAATATTTTCAATATTTTTCCGCGACAGGAATAATTAGAAGTAATTATTTTCTGGAAAATCTTTGAGTCACGTCTTTGAAAAATAGTAAACTTAAATACCAAGTTTGGTATTTAATAGGCTTTTAGTTTTTGAGCTATGCTGCACCATCCCACACTCACGCACACGGACCTTTTTCTAAAATGATGTTTTGGATTCACGGGTCCTCAGAACATATTTCTGGTGAAATCTCTGTATCGAATCTTGGTGTGGAATACAAAAGGTACCTTCTCTATTCATAGTACGTGTAGAGCAAGTAAAATATTCTGTATTTCACGCACCGTCAACTGTCTGCCCTTTCGTGCATAAATAAAAGCCCTGGATGCGTGACATTCGGCTGCGGTAAAGGAAAGCAAGTGGCGGAACCAAGAATTTGTGCGTAAACTTATATTTCATTTTGGATACAATAATTGAACTAAAGTTTTACTGTTACTACACAATAACGGGAGCAATATTTTACATATCGTTAAACGGATAAGTACCTAGCATAATTCCAAATAAAATGTTGTTCTTATTATTGTTAAAAAAGTGTATTCATTAAATATAAAACATAGAACGCACTCTCTAATATACATGTTTTATATATCGGGAATTCGCTGCCAGTTTTTCAGATTTTTATATTCAATCAGCCTTTTATTAGTGGAACTTTTATTTATGTACCGCCCAATGGCAAATGTTGTTTCCAGTATTCATCATTTGAGTTGTATGGCGTGATTTTATAAGCTTAATTAAGGAAAATAGTGTATCATATATTACCTGTCTGACGAAAGAATACAGTAATTAGGGAAGGTCGCCGGTGTAGCATGGATCGATTTCGAGCGGTCAAAGAAGGCTGGAATACGAGTATAGTGCAGTAGTCTGACCATCAAAACATCAGTGCCCGCCTGGGTAGTGTTGTGGTAGCGTGTCTGCTTCACATTCAACAGGTCGTGAGTTCGACTCTCGCTTAGGATGAGTTACCCGGATAAGGTATTTTTTTCGGGGTTTTCCCTTATCCTGAGAAGACGAATGTCGAGTAACTTTAAGCTCCATGAACCCCGAGATCATTTGAGCATCATTTCACCAATTTCATTCATCGTCCGATATGACCAACCAGGTTAAAGGACGTTAAACTTAAAAAAACAAAACAAAAACATCAGCACAGCGTACGTAAACAGGAATAAAAATAAATCTTCCACAACAAGATATACTGTCTGCTTTCTTTATCACTAATGAATATTAATTGTCTACTTTGTGAGCATGTGACTATGCGTGTCGGTAATTGCATTTTGACTTGATTCGAACCCATCCTCTGTAAGACACTCAACTGCTCCATTCCACTATTGCGGAACTGTGATGACGTAATACCGTTTATCTGTTTGTTGTTACACAAGCTTCCACTCGTGGCCGATTGCATTCATTTTTCAGACAGGTTATACAAAGGTTGTCCCAAATAAGCAGACAATTCTTACAGCGGGATTGTGGCATTTAGAAAATATTACTCGTCAAACGAAAGCTTGATACTTTGCCTATGTGATACTTATCCTTTAACCTAATAATGTTTTACAAATTAATTATTTGTAACCGTATTTCAATAGGAATATAGAGGATATAGCAGCCACCACAACTACGAAACAGCATGATGTGTCCCGCCATCACTGATGGATTGGAATGTGTACTGCTTGTCCACAGCGAGAGACGTAAACAGGCATTGACTACACTTGGAGGAGCCTGCTACGTATGATGTGTTCAACGTTGAAAATTATAGCAACTGATTATGTAACCATATATATCCATTTACCTCCACTTTCTTGTAACCCTTAGTTGCATGCATTAATACAATACATATGCCGTTTTTCTTTAATTCAAGTTTAAAACTGGAGTTCTACTAAAAATATATGGGAATAAACCTATAAAATTATTATATGAAATAATAGGGAAAATAGAAATTAAAATAAATGTGGACTCTTTATTAATCTTTTTCTTCCCAATTAAAATTTTAAATTATTTAAACCAATTTTCATAATCCTGCCAAAGGCCCTACCAAAATTTTTGTTCAAATTGGCCATGAGGGTTAGGTGATAGGTAATGGACTGGCCACCCATTCAAAACAGAGGTTGAAAGTTCAAATGACTACGGTAAAGGACGGGGAGAGCCTAAGTAAAATAATCGGTGTGATGCTTGAAAGCTAATGGGATTTATACTTAAAAATTGTATATGCTTTTACAATATGAAACAGTCTTGATTACTGATTGCTTATGGCTGAAGGGTAGTATAGCATGAAATTAATCCTAGAGTATAATCCTATTTGTATAGCTATGCTTAAAACAAGCGGAACTTATAGGTACCGACAGGCAACAAAAGATTAAGGTTGAGACAAGCCATAAACTAATGTCATTTACCACGTGCTCCATCTACTTTCTCCCGCCGCTTTCTCAGCCCAAGTATAATTCAAAATCTGCGTGGTTAACCATAATTAGGTCAACCACCGATAGTTATCTATTCTTCCAACAAGCCATGTGCAGGTTAAAGTTGGAAAGGAAGAGCAAGACTGAAAAATTCACACAGATTTCTGTGATGTTGCTCTACCAATAGGCTACCAGGGGAAATTCAGTACCAATTAAATCCCCAAATGTTGTTCATATTTTTATATATTATATTGAATTTTTAGTTATATTACTCCTTTATAACTGAATTTTATATATAGCATAGTTAATTAACAACGATATGAATACTGTTGAAAAAAATCCTATAAATCTAAATATGTTTATGATATATATTATATAGTATGTATTCAATATATTAACAGTCTTCAGACATTTTTGGTGTTTGCCGCCAGTCGTTTGTTCGAGCATGGTGTTAATATTAGACAGCACACATAGCCTCTTGTAGAGGACTGGCGAACAATGGATAGAAGGGATAAATGTCAACAGTTTCGAGGCCAACTTTGTTAAATGCCACTTCCAATATATACATTTGAAACAATTGCTTGCGTCTCGCAAACCCGCAGTTGCAGCATTTATGCTGATAAATAACCTACTCTTCATGTTCAAAAGTTCCACTAAACCCTGCAAATTCTGTGGTCGTGGACACTTTCATCGTGAGTGAAAAGAACGCACAAAATATTCTGGTGAAAAATATTCTTCGCCGTCCAGAACATCAACCTGTTAACGAAGTCGGCAATGCATGCAATCTAAGGTTCAATTCCGCACCTTCACTATAAGAAAAGGGGCTGACTGAAGTACACTGAGCAAACCAAAAAACAAAAACAAAAAAAAAAAAAAAAAGAAATAGACATATTAATTTTAAGTCTTAAGTCTGGCTTAAATGAATAGAAAGGCTTTCCAACTAAGAATAACTTAAAGTTGGGAATGAAACATTAAATCAACAGAAAAAACTCCATTTATTATGAATTTACAACAATGGAACCAAATAAACTCTTTTAATAATTTACAGCAAACAAGTGTTCTGTATTTTGATAAATATTTTTTGAGTTTTGTGACTTCAGTAGTGCATGTTGACACCCCTAGCTCTAATGACATCCTCTAGGCCACGTGACGTGCCGTTGTTTATTTTTACAAATTTTTCTTGAGGGATATTTTCCCACTCTTCTTCTAGAGCAGATTGAAGTTCATTTATGCTTTCTGGAACAGTTCTTCTTTAGGGAACCCTTTCTTGAGAATGTCGCAAACATGTTCAATAGAATTGAGGTCGAGACCACGTGCTGGCCTTTCCATAACATTGATACCTAATTGATTAAGTGTAATTGAAACGCCATGTGCAGTGTGTGCCTTGGCATTATCATGCATTAGAATAAAATTATCACAAAAATGGTGCACTTTTTCGTGGTTACATTTTTCAATCTACCTGTATGCTGACATCATACCGTTGCGTATAAATGGAGTTCCGTGTGGCTTGTGCTAGAAACCCCAGCCCAGACCATTCTCGAACCTCCACCGAAGGACATTATTGGGAGTACTACAGCTTCCGAAGAACACAGGTTAAAACGGGAGTCCTCCCTAAACAAGACATGCTCCCAGTCTTCCATAGTCCAATTGATGTGTTGACATGCAAAGTTTATTCGAACTTCTGCTAGCGACGAGCAGCAATTGTTGCAGGCAACAGACGATTTGGTAAAGTGTCATCTGTCATCTCGTTTAGACCATCGATGACCTCTTGTATTCTCCAGTCTCGTGGTATTTTCTAATGGCATCGCCAATAGCGCTACGAGCAATACCCAACACATCAGGAATGTAACGGACGCTGCGACCATCTTCATTTAGAGCTACAGCCTTTTCGATAACCTCCGGTATCATAATTAATGTCGTATTGGTGTCATGATAAACTTGAGAAACCTCAGAATTTGGTGCAATTGTTTATTCAGTTCAATATACGTAACAGTAGATAAAAACGAAGAATCAAAAATGGGGGTTACAACAATAAAATGACAATAATTGATGTTATAAGAATGAAACAAGTGAACGTATTGGTAGTTTTCAGATAAAAGAAACTGAAGTTTTATGGCATAACATTTGAAAAAAACATTACAATCAATATTTAAGTGTCTAGAATTTTTTGATGCTCAGTGTAATAATGACGATATGTATTTGAACCTACTGACACTAGAGACCGTATAAATCTAAAGACCCAGTGTGTGTATGTGTGTTGGGGGGGGGGGGGAACTATAACTGTGAGGGGGCAACGGCAGTGCCTGTGCTGCTCAGTAAATTAAGAAAAGAAGAGATTAATAGCATTCAATTAGCAGAAATTATTTTTTTAAAAAGGTTAATGACTGTTCAAAGAGGGATTAGATAAAAAAACGATAGCGTGCGGACAGAATTGGGAATTTATAATTTCACTGAGAAGAATGAATAACACAGCGAAAAATGGAGACAACACCTCTTTCGGATGGATGAAAATGAAATTCTAACCGTTGCGTTGTAGACGAATACAAGCCCGCAGGAAGAGTAATGTAGATGGTCGAGAAAAAGATTGAGCTGAACGAGCAGATTGTCTATAAGGTTTAAAGTGCAGAAGAAGAAGATGTTGATGATGATGCTGATAACTTTTGAGTACTATTCTGTTCTGAAACGCTTGCTTGGAGCAGTTTTTATCAGAAGAAAACTAATTACTGTCTTAAAGGAAGAAGGTAGAACAGAAATAATATTTTTCCATACAATTACAAAACTGAAATTCATGCTGATTCCTTCCACCTCTTGGTTCTGGCACAAGGGACTCTGGTTTAATTTCCGGTGGGGGCTTTGGAATTTTCTCCCAACCGCTTCCCAGGTCTCGGTGTTGTGTCCTTTCCGCTACAGCCCGCGGAAGGGACTACCAAACCACCGCGGCACCATCTTGTCTAGTTGCCGTGGTCGGGTAATGACCTCTCCCATTATTCCGTCCCGGTTCCAACCAGCCTTTCCGTTGCTCTAGCTAAAGATCAACATCTTCTTCTTCTTCTTCTTCTTCTTCCACATTTAGATAACCTGGGATTGATATGAGGTAGGTATTTTCCTCTCTAGAACAGAGTAACACAATTGAATGCTCTGCAGCGACAGCGTGTGTATCTTTCCTCACTCCCGCCTCTTGAAAACCAGAAGTGTAGAGCGGATGAAACAAATGAAGGAAAGCTACTGATGATGAAGGACTGGCGGAGTGAGATAAATGTACTTAAAATATCTGAAAGCTTAGAGAAACTCCAATGGACGATTAATGAACTATCATTCCTTTGTTGTGTTTGTTCAGTTCCTAATCATATAAAGGTCTTGTGGACTGGAAGCAGACCTTTCGTTTTCTATGTAAGAATTATTGCGTCCAAAGTAAATTATTGTTTTCTCTGGTGAGAAAATGTATCATATAAGACAGTATGAAACATTATAATTAAGAGTTTCAGCGTAAAATGAAGAACTTTAGGTTTCGCTTTTCACTTGTCAGGACATTCAAAACGTTAAAACGAAGCGCTTGTACCTTTAATTATCTTCGATTTAATTCCTAGCAAGGAAAATACTGCCGTATTCGAGGCGCTGTCATGATCGCGTTTTGAGACGACTTGATTAAAATCCTGTATGGTGCACGAATCCCATGAGAACGCGAGCGTCTGTAGTTACTCCCAGCCCATTTTCTGATGAAATTTCAGACTAAGGTTCTCGGAGCCATTTGGAAAGGGCCGTTTTAATTAAAAGTATTCAAGCCCGCCCAGTATCAGAGGGATTTAGAACCTTCGCACCTGGTGCCTTAGACTGTGGTTAGGTCCTTTATCAACCGAGCCTTTCTAAATAATAAATCAACATTACTTCCCTTCGTAGAAATGGGTGCTGAAGTAAGGGATAAGGACCTTTTTCATTTAGACTTCGGTAACTTGTCTTTGTACAGTCACATCCAGCAAACGTTCCATCCTCTAGTTGTCAAACATCCCCATAAAATCTCCTACCAAAATCAAATATTTTCTACATTGATCTGAGAACAAATGGAAATTAAGGTTAACTAGGAAATAAAAGGGGACATATGTTTGCTAAGATTAGATGTAAAAGATGTTTGATAAACAATAAGAAAAGTATAATTATTTTGGGAACTAATGCTTAATCCTGGCAACTCAAACTCATAGAACTTTTAGACCATAAGATAAAAGACAAGGAACGAATGCAACAAGCCAAATTACTGAAACAAATTTCAAAGAAACTGGAATACATTGTAAACAAGAGAGTCCATAAGAAAGTGATTTTAATGAATATAGAAGGAAAATAGCCATTTAACTGATCACCAAAACTTAAAGATTATTCCCAAAATCAAGATGAAAATCCAAATGTAAAAATCTGATGCTCCATTCACATGACCTTCTCTAACGGTTCCACAAATAAATTGTCTTATTAAAAATTATTCTTTCATATATATCATGTTAATGGACATAAACATTAGCAGAATTGGTCGTATTACCTGGTTACTTGTAAACAGAGGGAAAACACTAAGCTAAAGCGATACTCAAATCCTTTAAAATCTTGCCGCTATGTGAAACAAATTTAAATTCGGCTCTCCTTTCATGAGCAGGAGTGAAGGTAAATATAAGTGAAATAAGAACTGTCTTCCCGTTTCATAAAAGTTTAAGTAGTTTAAAATTTAAAATCAATAACAAACAATATTTCCGGAGCTACAAAAAATGTATTTGACATAAATTATGTCTAATGACGAAATCTGCATTTCATTGTCTGGTAAGTTTTGTCTTTTTTATGGTTTACCAGTTATAAAAAAGTTAACCTGAATGAAGTGGTCTTCAGAGGTTGTTTCCAAAAACAAATTGGATATTTTCATAAAAATTGTTAATAGTTGTTTTTGAAAAAAAAATTGAATCTTAATGTAAGGTTCTTGGAAGATACTCGCCCTAAATAACAAGATTTACTTTATAGACTTTTTACTTTTGAGTTATGCTGTCCACAGAAAACACACATACATACACACATAGAAGAATATTTTTCTAAAAATATGGTTTATTTTATCCAGTGGACCAGGGTCCAAAGGATTTAAAATATTCAGCAAGGAAAGGGTTTACTCTTTGAATGTTAATTTGATCCAATGAAATCAGGCTTGGGGAAAAACAGCTCCTCTCCTCCACCTGTGAGTTGGTCACGTTTTATTCAGTGGCAAGTATCATTTCGGTCTCGGCAACTTTCAGGAAGAATGACAGTGAAAATTATGTTCGACTTATTCAACTTTAGAGCTAACTATATCCTCCAAGGGAAACCAACAAAAAATCATAGCTAACATTATTAACCTAAAAGAGTATATTATTTCTTTTATCTATATCCGATTTGCTTAACAGGTTTTAAAGTTTAGAAACAATGGATTCTACTATTTACTATTTTTAAAACCAAACATGTTATTATGTTGGGCATATATATTATAAAAATATGTTTTATTCTTAAATGGTAATGAGTTTTGTGACTTCATTTACTAGTAAAAAGAAGCAATATGTTGATCAAAAGGCAGTGTAGGATTATACATGCACAAGATCAAATAATGATTATAAATTCTGAAATTAAAATTTGCTTAACAACAGAAGATGATTTTAACAACTATTGTATTAAACATATTCTTAATTAAAAGAACACTAAATACCAGTGGAAAAAATATTAATACATGAAAAGTGAGAGAAATTCACCACTGCACTTGACTTGCAGCAAATCGACGACAAAATGGCGAGTAAGGCAGGTTTTCCTTTTTCTTTACGCTTTTTATGGTTCTCTCAGTTTTGAGGCTGAAATGACCTTAATTTTACGTATAGTAGTTATTCCTTTTAGATTGAATTCAAAGAGACTTTATATATATATATATATATATATATATATATATATATATATATATATATATATATATATCTCCCTCTCTCTATCAGGAGAGCGTTTATCTATTGAAGCTGCTAAAAATATTAATATTAGCTCTAGTCCGCCTTTGTATGGTTAGAGCTTGAATGTACATCCTGAATTCATTAAATAAACTGCCTAAATTCCATTTTATTCTTCCCATTTCCTAGCGAACGCATAGGTGGAAAATACAAATCTTAATGCTCGGATGCTCATTCTGGGGTGTAATCGTTTCACATCTAAATGTTGAACTAATTTATAGTGGAATATAGAGAGGCTATTAAATTTGACTGATTTAAAACTTAATAATCTTCAATAATTGTACATATTTCAGACATTACTGAACACGAATACGATAGCACATGAAGGAATATACATTTTAAGATAAAAACCGTTGAAAGAATAGAACAATTTAAACGTATTTTAATTTTTAGTAACTGTGGCATATGTAATCATATATGTTCTATGAAGAACTCCATGTTTCCCTTTACCTCCTTATAAGAACTCTTAGGCTTCAGTGCATAATCATTGCCCTTTTTTTTTTTTTTACGTAATCGGATTAACCTCCCCGTAATTGTAGGACTGATACTCCCTAGGACTTACAAGCAAATGCCAAGGGGTCAGAAGCCTGTCGGAGAGCCTACGGCACAGAATGAAGGACCCGTTACAAGGGGTTGGCCCGTAGCCAGGCATGAACTTGAGGAACTGCATGATTGGAAAGGTGACAATGGAGCAATTGTTGGAATGAGTGGCGGAGGAAACCGGAGAAAACCCGCCCAATCGCCGCCTAGATGGGAGGCGAGCGGTCTAACCATTCACCCACGGCGCCACCATTGTCCTTTGTATCGCCACATAAAACGTCAACACGTCATCAGTCAGGAACCCAATTTTTTTTTTTTCAAGAATTCTATGCCAAAATTGTGTTCCAAAACTGCAATACTTATTGTATCAATTGTAAGACTTTAGTATTGCAGTTGGAACCAATTATTTGAATGGTCTTATGATATGTTTATTTCGTTCCTTTTGACGATTAGCGTATTCCGATATTCACAAGAGACAGTTACCCTTTCTGCTTAGAACATAAAACCTTGCTGGGTGGCTGTTTCCACTCTTATGACGGTATATACTCCATTGACTTCATTTAGTGAATTCATTACACCAGTAAGTTGAAAATGTTCTTCGTGAATTCTGAATTCAGAGCTGTTTCATTTCGTCTTGCGAATGAGATTGGCACAAATGTTGTCAGCTAAGTGCTTATAATTCACCATTACCCTGTATAATATCAATTTATTTTTGTAAAGAAACAGCTTTAGATAAGTTTGGAAATATATAAAGAGATTTCGACACCATTCCCAACTGTTACGAACGTCTGCGGTATCCTTGAAAAGGAGTGATCTTGAAATGCCACAAAACTTCAAGGTTTATTCAATCCATTTTCATTAAATATGTCTGCTATTTAGAGTATTGTTCCAGGAATTTGTGTATTTGTACGTCACCAATATTTGTGCTGCGTCTGAACTGATGACTATGTTACTGTATAGAAAATATACTGTACTAACTCAAAAGTTCACTTTATGCTCTGCACTAGTATCGTGATGGATTACTAATGCCTTTGACTATTAGTAAAATAAAAACATTATTTTGATTGTTATCAAGTGAATGACATAGATAAAATAAAATCTAAATTAATTGTATTATTATAATTGTTGTTATTATTATTATTAAAAATCTGATGTGTACCATTCACATGACTTTCTCCATATCCCTGCAACAAATTATTCTTAAAAAGCTTATACTTTTATTTACTTTATGCCAATCAGAAAAAAATAGCAGAAATAGTCCTTGTAAGTAGAAGCGAAATAAGGGACAACTGTAGGTTAAAGTGATAGTCAAAAGCTGGTTGCTATGTCAATGAAGTTCCTTTGTCTATATGGATAGGAGTTGACAAGTTCCTGTATGAGAAAAGTATACGTTTTTCATAGCAGAAACCAAAAATAAGGAATGTCACAAAAACGACGAACTCCACGAAAAAAATGTATATAACATAAATTGTGTGTTTTAATGTGCTCTACATTTTCTGTGTAGTAAGTTTTTGTCTATCTCTTACGGTTTAGCAGTCATTCAAAATTTAGTAAAATTCATTCAGAATAAACTACTCTTCAGAGGCTATTCCCAGAACATTCACGATATACATTTTATTTGTCAGGTAAATATGTTTAATATACGAAATTTTAATCAACATCGTTAGAGCCATTTTTGAGAAAATCAAAATTTTTGAAAAAAGTGCATGTAAAGGGTAGTTGGGGTTGGGGGGATTTTTCTCAAAATCTTCGTGTCGCATCCCTGGAAAATACTAAACTTAAATACCAAGTTTGGTATTTTACCGACATTTCGTTTTTGAGTTATCGTGTTCACAGACACACGGACACACACACACACACACACACACACACACACACACACACACACACACACACACACGGACCTTTTTGTGAAAATTATTTTTTTGAATATTGGGGACCCTAAAACACACATTTCCGGTGAAATCTCGGTATGAAATTTTTGGTGAAGTGCAATACTTTCTCTATACACTATGTACATAGTGCGCATGGAGAAAGTAAAAACTACTGTTTTCATTTCTGTAGTGGCATTAAAATTGGTTTCATACAAGCTACCTATTTGATTTCTTGTTTCAATTGTATAGCTCCTGTCAATATCGGAGGCTTTGACTTGTGAAACAACTCGGAACTAGAGCTCGGTTTTGGGTTCCGAAGCGCGCACAGTTACGACGAACACGCTCCATGGCACACAGCTCACAAGGAACCTTGGCCTACTGCCTGGCCACCCCGTCCATGACAGACGTCATGGATGAGATGCAGTATTGGAAGGTGAGACGTGGTCAGCGCCTCGAATCCCTCCCGACCGATTAATGCAGTCCTTATTACCTAGAGCCGCTACTTCTCCATCAAGTAGCTCCTCAATTGACCCCCCCCCCCCCAGGGACCTCACTAGGCTGAGTGCACCCCAGTCCAGGTCTCCCAGCGGGAGAAAATCCCCACGCCGGTGCTGGGAATCGAACCCAGGTCTCCCGTTTGGCAAACAGCTACGCTACGACCGCGCTAAACAGCCTACGACCACACAGAGTAGCCAGCAGTATAAAGAGGGGCTACTGGGGAGGAGTATGTAGCGTAAACGTGCACACCTTGAGGTATAAAAGTAGCTGGTTACATGTATTGGCATTATATACATCGTTCTAAAGTAATACAATAAAATAATTGAGGGGATCAGTGCCAGAGGGAGCTATCCCACAAATAGCTAAATTTGAGAAAAAAGAAGTTTTATTAGAGTTGTTGATTTGGTGAAAAATGTAATATTAAGGTACAACTTTTTTAAATCCAGTATTTTATCCACATTTTGAAATGTCCTAGAAAATACAAAAAGTGATATTTAACAGTTTTTTTATTTATTTAGCACTGCAAACCGTATTATTTACTAAAAATTTACTTATGCGGAGAGAGAAACTAAACATGATATTATTCATATTCCTCACCATTGTTTCTTTTTCGTTTAGCAACAACTTTTTTCCATATGTTTTGTTTGCATATTCGTTTCTTTCCTTCCATTTTGAAAAACAGAATAATCTGCAGCATAGTATAATGCCGAAAATTTCAACTATTTACACAATATTCTTAAGGTTTAATAATAATCTTACATATTATTCTTTTTCACGTATTAAGGCCTAAAATCATTATTTCTTGGCCTATAGTTTAAACAATAAACAATACTATTAAAATAGTTAAAAGTCTGTAAGTTTGGTGACATTGTTCTTTGAATAGCAGGCAACTTCATATTGGGATATCCCCATCTGGCACAAACTTTCTCACTTTGGAAAATGACACAGTTTCTGTAACTTACTGTAGATGGCACTCTGAAACAGTTAATATTACCAAGATTTCTACAGACGTGAGAGAAGGCAGAAGCTGTCTAAAAACAAAAAGATCTCATTTTTTCACACTGTGTGGGATAGCTCCCTCTGGCACTGAGCCCCTCAATTGTTTCGTAGTATGATTAGTAAATAAAATGTCTTGTATTTTTACAAATAAAAGTTTAAAATCTAGTTACAAAATATTCAGAATATTAACGTGGAAAGCTTTGAAAAGGCAGGGCACATAAATCAACCAGATTTACTAAGAACTCATTGCAGTGAATTGCAAGGTACCGCTTTACTGACTAGAAAGAACAGTCTCCTCCTGTCACTCAAAATGTGTTTGAATCATCCACAAGTTTGTTCAATGTCGAACGTCTACCCTTTCGTATTTTCGACATTTTTCAATCTACGCTCTCTTTAGTGTTCACTGGTTTATCTACCATCAGGAATGAACGAAGCCAGGCAGTAAGAAATGCTAGATAATGCAACACGCACGGGCTGTAGAGACCACGCCTACTCCATCGCGTCACAGTTATGCTCTGTGTGCACCGAAGCTCAATTTTCGTGACTTCGGACCTAGTTGTATTCGTAACAAATTAACTGTAGGTTAAGGCCAGTAGGTTAATTTGTATATAATTAAACACACGACATTCACTCTTATATTCATACTGCCAGGCTCCCCATCCAGTTGGGAATCGAACTCAGGACCCCCAGGTGAGAAGCCAGCTGTACGACCACGGAAGCAGTCATACCACCTTTATTGTGCTACGAATCGAAAACGATCACCTTAAATATGTAACAGGCAAATTGGAGACCGTAGATTAGCTTGTAAGTCTGTACGACCAAAACGCATAATGATGAGCTTCATATCCCATTCTATATTACTGAAGTGTTTTAGACCTAAGTTATTGAATACTTTAGTCTTCTTCGATGAAAAAGCAGCTGTAGTATACACGCGGAGTGACAGATGTCAGGTCGAGTGAAGTTCTTCATGGACATGACTAACGCTTTGACACGTACAACGCTGCGTCGAGGGACAAAATCGATACATCCCTCTTAATGTGACAAGGCGTATTTAATCACTGCCTCAGCCACTCGAGATTTATGTGCTGTTAGTGTAACAATGGAAACAACCCACATCTCTTCACACCTAAAATGTTTACGCAAATTCCACTGTTTTACATGTTCACCGCTACAATGTTACTAAAGATAAACTTTATGGTCTGTTCCTTTCTCCAGGTACTTGAGTACTAAAAAAGTACCAAATATGCTTAGAAAACGTATTTACTTATTCTTTATTCTATGGAAAATGCTTAATTACACCCCATCGTCCTGTTAATGCAATTTAATTCTTAAATACGTATAAAATAAATTAGCAGAAACGAAATGTTGGAGGTCATAGTAGGATACAAAAAACACAACAAACGCGAATGGAAGAATTATTCAGAAAATGTACCGTGCCGGTCCCCATTTTAAGTCAAAGGCACATACGGGAATCGTCACTCAAGGTTTCTACAAAGAAAAAGGTCCCGTTAAAGAATATCAAGAAAACAATTGAATTTCAATTCTCAAGGTTTAATAACTCATAATTTCCGGCATAGCGGATACAACCAATTACCCCAATTAACAAATGTTTGAAAAATTCTACTCTGAATGAAACTTCAGACCAATAATAACAATAATAATGTCCGCTTATAAATTCTTTTGTATGAGGCACACCGAAATAATTGTTAAAACATACACGGAAAACAAAAAAAAAAAAATAAATAAATAAAAATAAACAAAAAACGAACACTCACATTAAGTTCAATAACAGCAGGAAATCCGGACTCCAACCTCCAGCTGTTTTGCTCACACTCGATTACCCGAAGCTCGAAAACTTGACCACACGACAGAGAAGGTCTGACGTCACAAGGCGAGGCCTTTTGTTAAGGAAGATCTTTTAATCGTACCGTAGAGGAACAAAGATTGTAACCATGATACTCATGTACAATAAAAAAAAAAAAAAAAAAAAAAAGATGCAAACAACAGCCATGTAGAATGTCAACAATAAATTACCATACCATACTACTTTGCCTCATTTGTTAATAACAATGACATAAACCACCGAAGACCTCTAATGTATAGAAAATAGTTGCTGTACTGCACAACGTACATGTAGAAACAAAACAGGGTTGGACTGATTTCGTGCTGAATGGTCAGCGAGTTGGCTTCTAACCCGGAAGTCAGGGCTTCGATTCCCTACCGAGGTGGAGCATTGTGTTTATTTAGGATTATTCTCCACCCTCCATAGAGTCTAGTAGTGTAATTCTGATATTAAACGCGTGTTTGAAAAACCTAACGTAAATAACTTAACCGGAGGGGACAATTTAGAATCTCGGTCGGATGAGTTGTTCGGATAGCTTTTCTTTGGGATTTCCGTTATTCTTAGAAGACAAATATTAAGTAATTGTAGACTCTATGGTCTTATTTCAGCAGAATTTCATCATATTTCATTCATTCTTCGTTCAATATGACCTAATAGGCTAGTACACTCTAAGCTTAAGAAAATATTAAAACAGTAAATCATAATTATTTTTTCTAACTACCCCCATTATGAGCATATTTTTAAAAGGCGATTGTATAAATGAGGGGAAAATCCAAACTGGTTAGTTGCTGAGAGAATCCGCACAGAATTTATTTAAAAGCAAAAAGTTCCATATTCTCCGCGTCGCACTATAACAGTAAATATTATGTAAAATAAATGCACACCCAATACTCTTGTGATATACAATGTTCAGTTTTATATGTTTTATTAATACAGGGTTTATCTTTAACTGAGTAAGATATTTCGGGTCGCCTTCTTATAGAAAACAGTACACCAGCTTCAAGCGAGTATGGGTTGTGAGAGATGAAAATTGTTTCTAAGAGATTTATTAAAGAATTTGTTCTTTGACACCAATACTAAATTTATTTGTTTAGACCACTAATTTTTCGTTTTTGTTTATTTGATTATTTATTTTAGACCACAAAAGGCAGAAGATGATGTATTCTGTGAGTGAACAGACCGTTATGCATTATACATTTTGCAGATGAGAATGAATCAACACCTAGACGGCCCGGGCTCCATCCCACATGTGAGATTTGTGGCGGATAAAGCGGCACAGGGGCGGATGTTTTCCGGGTTATCCGGGTTCCCTCGCCACCACATTCTACCGGTGCTTCATCTTCATTCTATGTACTGCGGTGCCACAAGTACTAAAAGTGGGCGTTAAACACTATCAAAAATATTCTGACGAATACAAATTCGCCGCTTGAGAGAGAGGTGGATGGGATGGGAGGGAGGGAGGGAGGGAGGGAGGGAGGGACGGACGGACGGACGGACGGACGGGTTAATGGATGGAGACAGAAATTATTTCGGATGAAGCAAAACAAGTTCTTGGATACAGCCTATAAGATAGCACAAGACGTATTGCAATATGGGAAGGCTTACTCAAATGGCTATCTGGAGAATACTGCATGGAAACGTTCTGTACTCATACCCCCTCTGGCGGGTAAAAGTAATAAGTGCGGCAGACTTCGTGTCAAGAACTTTCTGCCATTGCATGTTAAAGAAATGCGTTCTTTTAATGAGTTTCTTACACTATGCACCTTGTTCACTGATTGAGTTTGTATCTTTAATCATTTTCATAACACTCATATTTATGGTACTAGAAACCCGCATTAAGTACATCAGAACAGACATCGACAGAGATTCTGACTAAACGTTAGAGATGAACTCATTTCGATCACTTTATTGTTTTCAATTTCTTGCGTTCGAGGCTACCTTTAGTTTCTCAGAAATGAGTAGCATCATTTAATTAATGTCTGACGTCTTCCAAAGAATGTATGTTTACATGATGGTGCGGAAGCTGATTTCTGTTAGATGGCACATAATTCCTTAAATCATAAATTTCCGCATATTTGGATTTGTATGGCCTGCTTGATCTCCTGATTTAAATTAACTGTTTTTTTTTTTTCGTCTGGGGGCACATAAAACGCCTTGTTTCTGTGATTCCTATACCGGAGTAACTACGCTACAAACTAAGAGAGTAAATCTGGATCAGAACAAATATAAAATACTCTAGGAATTAGCAATAGTATTTACAAATGTACAGAACGCAAGCTTAGGACAAACATAGAAACAAGCGATTTCTGTAACCTTGAATTTTAACCAGTAACTCAGCAATAAATGATCATATTGATATGAAGTTTACTGTTTTGATTTAAGAGGGCGTCTCCGAAATATTTAACACCAATAAAATACACCCTGAATTCTGTATTTGATGATCCTTTGTCGTCCTGCGTGATATGGGAAAAACTTGCTATCCATTGGTTCCCAAGTAGCATGGCTTCCTTTGGAAGGAAAATAAAACCGTTGGTCCCATGTTTAGATTTATGGCACGTAAAAGAAATTTAAATCTGATAAAAACCTCTGAGCAAAATCAAACAAAGAATGGGACGCTGAGAACTGCAATAGTTAAAGAGTGCCAATAAATAAAAGTCACTCTTGTACTCTAGCCTTGGTTCGAGTACCGCTGCAGAATTTTTTTTCAAGCCAGATAAAATGTAATTATTTGTGTTTTATGTACTGTGTTATTAAATCCTTATGATGAAACAACTTGTGTTTTACCGCCTTAAGAGATGAATATTTTATTATTTTGAGACCTTGTACAAATATATCTTCAAACATAACCTTGCGTACCCTCTGGGATAATTTGTGTTAGTAATTATTTGGTTTTGCAATTAAATACCAGCAAAAGGTAGCAGCGTCTTGTGGGAATTTGTTGGCTACGGTTGCTCAAATCGACTAGGCAATTTGGACTAAACGACTGGCCTCTCAGAAGGGAAAGAAACAATAGCGAACTTCAGGAGCCACCAGGGATGTACCGTTGCAGTATTAACAGAAAGCTAATTGAGCTGTAGTTGAAATGGGAGCAGAGATCGAGTAGCACATGGCCTTATGTTGTCTCTCTCGAGGGGTGAGACTACTGGAACAGAATCTACAGTAATTATGTGCTGACATCTATGATCTAGAACCAAGTAACTGGCATTGTGAACAACTTAGAGCTTCACTATATTTACTATGAAGGAAAATATCATAAATACATGCTCACTACCTATTTATTAACCATTGCATTACATATATTATTTTTTTTTGTGCTTCAATTATATAGCTCCCTTTAACATCTAAGGTCATATCGGGAGACGTGTACTAGCGACAACACGTCTGTAAGTTCTTTACGTTGGTTTTATCGTTTTTATTTTCCTCAAACACACACATATTCGCTCTAAAATACATACTTCCAGACTCTGTAGGGAATAAGGAATAATTCTGGTTAAAGAAAAATTCCTCACCCCAGCCATGGAAGCAGTCTTAAGAAGGTTTGTTCTGTATTAAAATGTAAAAATGTCATGTGTTCCATTCACATGACTTTCTCTACACCTTGGTAACAAATTAACAAGCTTATCTTTCTCTCTACTTCATGCTAATCGAGATAAACATTAGCAGAAATACTTTCATGTAAGTAAAGGACAAATAATGGAATAGACTAGACTAAAACGATATTCAAATCTTTTAAAACATTTAATGGCTGAAACCTGTTACTTTGCATTCCCAGGAGTTGACCAATTTCGAAAACAGTGTATGTGAACATAAATTGTGTGTTTCAACAAGATCTACATATTTTGTGCAGCAAGTTTTTATCTATTCTTTACAGTTTACTAGTTATGTAAAATCCAGTAAAGTTCACCCAGAATAAAGAGGTATTCAGAAGATATTCCCATAAAATTCAAGATATACAATATATTTGTCATGCAAATATCTTTAATATACGATATTTTAATAAAACTGACTAGTCACTGTAGTCAAATATGAGTAACGATTTTCGTTAAAACGTCTTATAATAAAGATATTTACCTGACAAATAATATGTGTATCTTGAATTTTCTGGGAATAGCCTCTGAAGAGTACTTTATTCTGGATGAATTTTACGAAATTTTGCATAACTTCTAAACCGTAAGAGATAGATAAAAACTGACCACACAAATAATATACAGCACGTTAAAACTCACAATTAATGTTATATGCATTTTTCACCTTGATGATTGTTTTTTATGTTTTCCATGTTTTGGGTGTCAGCTTTAAAAAACTTATGCTTTTCTCACACAGGAATGTCAGCGTCTACCCATTCAAACAACCAGATTTTGACTCCCTTATTTCACTTCTACTTACAAGGAAGCAAGTAATAAGACTATTTCTGTTAATTTTTTCTCGATTAGCATGAAGTAAATAGAGGCATAAGCATTCCAACAATAAAACGTTGCAGAGATGTAGACAAAAAGTCATGTGAATGGAACAACATCAGATTTTTATTATTTTTTTTTGTATGTAATATGTCTCTATTGCTCCAGTTTTGCACGAAGTTCCAGTTAGCTTCAACCAAACGATTTTATGCCTCAGCAGCCATACACATGCGCTTGATTTATGTCACCACTAATACGTTTTAAGTGAAGATAAAATATTGAAAAGTGCCAAAAATATTTACAACTTTAATTTTTTCAGTGTTATTTTCAGTCTATTTTAATGTCAACATATGTCTTATACACATGTTTCTTAAGCTGTTTTATATTTTTTGTAACAAGGTACTAAATTTACCATTGCAAATTCTGCGTCCTGTCATAGAAAACTCTGCTGCCTTATCTTCACGTGATTTTCTGTAGCGTCTATCTTTTATGGTTATACAAAATATTCTTATGGAAGATTACTCTTCTATTTTGCTTTGAAATAAACCTTTGCAGAAATATATGTAGTACACGTTTCGTAATAGATACAAAGAGAGTAGTTATAGTCAAATTATTAAGAACCGGATCCTGCATGGTGATTTTAAAATTACATTTTGTTTCCATGCAATCGCGACAGACTACTGAAACAGAAAGGATTATAAAAGAGTGATATTTTGAACCATAATGATACGTATTTAGGAAATAGCTTGCCATACAAAGTGAATTAAAATAAATGGTGTGTTTTAAAGAGATCTACATATATTGTGCAGTACGTTTTCGTCTATCGCTTAACATTTATTAATTACCAAGAATATAAAAATTCTGTGCAAAATAGGAATCCACAAAATGTCAAGATATGCACTTATGGTTATGTAAATACCCAACTTTATGTCATCGGTCTGGATAGCTCAGTTGATTAGGCGCTGACCCAGACAGGTGGTTTTTAAGTATGCTTAAAAGCGACAGTACATTTACTAGCATATTCAACTCCTGTGGGTCGAAATTCCAGCATACCGTCGACGCTGATACCATCCTTGTAATTGTCAGCGTCGTTAAAAAAATATAATTTTAAAATAATTAATATGTGGTATTTCAATCAAAATCTTCAGAGCCATTTTAGAGAAAATTGATTGCTTCAAAGAAAAGTTTTATCTAAAGGGTAGTAGAATGGGGTAAGGGTTTTGTTCAAAATCGCCGTGCTTCTTTGGAAGAAAGAACTAAAAAACCAAGTTTGGTAATTATAGTTTTCGTTTTTGAGTTATTCTGTTCTCAGGCACGCGCGCGCGGGCACACACACACACACACACACACACACATATTCAACCTTATGACTTTTTGCATTCAGAGAGTCCGAATCATGTATTTCCAAAGAAATGTCTTAACGAATTTTATGGCGAATATAATAGCTCATCTACCTAAATATGTGGTAGAGAATGTAAAAAACAGCTGCATTATCATTTTGAACTGGAATTCTGCATCTCTTCACAGCAAAAAATTGAGACAAGATTAAAAGCGAAAATCCGTGCAAGAGATATTTTAATATATTTAAGCGTCTAATATTCGCTCATATTATATCAAAAAGACGCACAAGGAATGTAAAATACGCCAAACATGAACAAGTAGACGCCAAACACAGTTAATAAAGCGCAAAAAATACATTTAGTAGTTCATAAATATAGTGAAAATTGAAAATGTCAAAGAACGGTGAATTAATTATATCTCAATGGAGTCTATAAATGTTAATTCTAATGCAAATGTAATTAAAGAGTTAATATTTTATTGATGTCGATTTGTTATGCCGCAAAACATGACTCGTACAAGGAGATGCTTATTCGGTGTGAAATCTCAGTCAGAGAAAGTTGTTTGTTGTGCATTCTTCAATAATATATAGCTTCACGAGCCAACACCAAAAAACTGTATCGGAGCATCTTCTTATCTCAACACCTTCAAGAGTAATAATTACGATAATAGTACTACTGCTACTACTACTACTACTACTACTACTACTACTACTACTACTACTACTACTACTGGTACTGGTGCTGCTGCTGCTGGTGGTGGTGGTGGTGGTGATGGTGGTTCCTAAATCCGAGGCCGCGCCGTCAAATCAACACAAAAAGTCTACAGCTTCCGACTTTTTACCTTCTCTACACATACTATGTACATAGTGTACAGACAGGGTATGGCACTCCACCCAAAAATTCGATACCGAGATTTCACCGGAAATACATTTTATGGTTGCCCTTGAATTTTTGGAAAAAGGTCCGTGTGTATGCGTGTGTGTATGTGTGTGTGCTGTGAACAGCATAGCTCAAAAACAAAAAGCCCGTCAAATACCAAACTTGGTATTTAAGTTTGATATCTTCCAAGGATGCGACAGGAACATTTTTGAGAAAATTCCCCCATCCCAACTACCCTTTACATGAAAGTTGTTTTCGAAAATATTGATTTTCTCAAAAATGGCTATCACGATTTTGATTAAACTATCATATATTAAAGATATTTATCTGATAAATGAAATGAATATTTTAAATTTTTTGGGAAGAGCCTCTGAAGACTATTTATTCTCGATGAATTTTACGAAATTTTACATAACTGTTAAAGTGTAAGAGACAGATAAAGGCTTACCACACAAAAAATGTAAAGCAGGTTAAAATACGCAATTTATGTTATACATATTTTTTCGTGGAGTTGTTCGTTTTAAAGATATTATTTGTTTTTGGTTTAAGCTCTAAAAACTTACTTTTCACATACAGGAATATGTCAATTCACGTCCATACAAATAAAGTAACTTCAGTTACATAGCAAGCAGCTTTTCACTATCACTTTAACCTATGGTGCTCCCTTATTTCCTTTCTACTTACAGGGAAGCAAGTAATAAGACTATTTCCACTAATGTTTTCCGGATTAGAATGAAGCAAATGGAAGCATAATCTTTTTAATAATAATTTGTTGCCGAGATGTGAATGGGACACATTCTAGTGTTTAAGACCCACTTTTACTACTATGGCACCGCAGGCGATGACACTGGTGATACATGGAATGAAGATGAAGCACTGGTGGAATGTGATGGCAGGGGAAACTGGAGAACCCGGAGAAAAGCCGTCCTTGTGTCGCTTTGTCCACAACAAATCTCACATGCAGTCGTTACAGCTTCCGACTATTTGAGGAAAATAGTAGAGCCATATCGAACTACAATATAGGAGGTATAATATTTAACGTTTAAATATATGTCCAAATATATTAAGTATAGTAGCACCCGCCTCGGCAGTGTGGTGGTAGCGTGTCTGCCTCACATTCAAAAGGTCCTGAGTTGGAATCTCGTTTAGGGTGAGTTACCCGGATAGGGTTTTTTTTTCGGGGTTTGCCCTTATCCTGAGAGATGGATGTCGAGTAACTTTAAGCTCTATGGACCCCGAGGTCATTTGAGTATCATTTCACTAGTTTCATTCATCGTCCGATATGACCGACGAGCTTAATGGACGTTAAACTACAACAACAAAAAAAGTATAGAAGTGCCTTTATGCTGAAGTTATGTCGTTTATTACCTTCAAAATATATGCAGTTTCTTTTGTCCATTTTAACTTTCAACAGCCTAATTTAGTGAAGATATTTTCTGGTTCAAATGTGCCAAATTTGGGTGAATTAGGTTAAAATAAAATAATCGAAAGGAATAATAAACTGCTAATCTCTATAAGCTCTTGTTAATCCCTATGATAAAACTTCCTAAGAGTTGTGTGTCGACTATGATATTAATAACGTACTTACTTTTAATAAAATAATTGCATCTTCATTTCAATACGAAATATTATATTTTTTTAAAAAAAAGTCTACTTTTCGTAATAAACCATTTCAGTATATCTATGAACTTAAGACATTTACGCATTCTAAAACCATTTGATTCGATATATTAAATCGTTTTTTAGAGAATGCATAAGGAACTACTAACTACACCAGGTTTACAATTCAATGACATTTTATTCATTGGAATAAATTGTGATTTTTGTAAATATTTTTTTTTAGTTAGGTAGGCTTAAGTAAAAAATGAATTTGACTGTCTTAAACGCTAAGGTGAATACAAATAAAGGGATGGAAATAACAATAAAACAATCATAAATATAGGTGCGTCAAGCAAATTAAATCAGGGTTAAATGCACGAAATATCAAATATAGAGATTTTACAATCTTAGTCTACATTAAATGAAACATTATAGCACTTTAATGCGTTGCAAGCTTTAATACTGAAACCTCGAATTTACTCTCCAGCGTACTCAGTAGTGGTTAAAAGGTGTACAAAATGAGGTAAAATCAGTAAACTTTTCTCCAAGTGATTAAAGATCAAAGGCATCGTCCAAAGGTAATGTGATATTTTAAAATCATATTAACCTGCTTTAAAGAATTTAATCACTGGATCAGAAAGAGTATTTTAGGTGCAAATGTTTAACCTAAATCTATTACCAAGGAGCATCTTTAAAGAGAATACACTTTTAAATTAGCGAGGCGTGTGGATAATCTGAAGAATTAGCTCATGGCGAGATAAGTTGATATCAGGCCTTTATTTATGCTGCTGAAATATTTGCAATTACAAGATGAAAGCAAAATACACGGGCCAGACAAAATAAACATAAAAGTACCGTAAAGGGAGGTATGGATACATTAGTCAACATTACAAGCTCCCAAGGGAATCCGGGTCTTTGGTTAGAAGATATGAAAGTTATCCACTGCCGCGTAACGTCGATTAGTTGCTCTACTGTTTATCTTACATCTCCTCCATAGCAATAATAGCAGGTCACCATGGCTCTTGCTAAAATCCCCCTTCCACTATTGTAATAACAAACGTGTAATTTCAGTTCTGTATTCAGGATATTGCGTAGGCTCCGCGCCCGTTAGTGATTTCAATGCGTTCGATATATAAAGGCCGTAGAACTTAATTTACCTCCAGTTTCCTGACTTGAAATAGAGCACAGTTCCGATATTTTCAAGTGGCTTCTTTTACATTCTGCTCGACAGTGTAGCTAATATTGCTAGTGTTAGGTATTTTGCCTGGTGGTAGCGCGATGGTAGCGCAGCTGCTTACCAAGCGGGAGACCTGGGTTCGATCCCCAGCACCGGCGTGGGGATTTTTCCTCCACTGGGAGACAGTCTTACAAACATCACCCCGCGATAATACGAGTAATAGTAGCTAAATGAACTCTATAATTATTCCTATGTTTGCCAAGGCTGGAGAGATATTTTCTATTTTAAGTTGAGTAATTATTGTATTAAAACCAAGAAACATGACGTCGAGATTTCTAAAACAAAGCAAGTTTTGACATCATCTAAACTCAGAAGTATGTTATAGAAAAATATGGGGTTCCACGCGAGTGACCAACATAACGAAAGCAAAATGTGGGATGAACACTAAACTTTAGAAATTCAGTGTCTTTAAAGGATAAGACAAAAAAGGCACATTAATATTATTTATATGAATATTCAGTTCTTAGAACGGACTCTAAAGATATAAATTACTATAAAAAGTCTTACAAGAGTTTACAGGATTAATAAAATGTATTGGGAAGTATCAAATTAGAAGGGAACTCGGAACTTTTAAGTTGACTGAGAAAATATATCTACCAATTTAGAACAAACTGGAAAGAACATGTGGATAGAATGGAATATTACTGTCTCCAAAAAATGCTAATAAATTGTGAGAAATATTGTAGGAAAATATGGACACAGCAACAATTTCATTCATGAGACCGGAGCAAACCTCTCGAGGCTTAATTCCCGACGATATTGATGATAAAATATATTGCCCGAATTTTACGCAAATAGCCTGTGAACATACGTTCCTCCTTACAAATTTAATCAGCTGCACACCATTTCTGGTCACTTTTTATGCACGTCAATGTACATTGTAAGAAACTAAGAAGTCTTCAAGAAAGAGAGACCAGATTAAATGTACACTTAATTCGTTGTTCTTTATTATGTAAACATTTTTTACTTTCTCTACGACGTATTATAATTGGAGCAGTAGTAAAAATTCTTAGGGTTGACCAGTTCCGTAGAAGTCACTTAGATTGAAGAGGACCTCAGAAGGTTTTCCAGAAAATTCAAAATTTCTTTGTTAGGAAAATGTATGGCATATACAGTATTTTATTCAAATGTATTCAAAGGTGTTTTTGAGAAAATAAATATTTTTGGAAATTTTTGTATAATGCTAAACTTAAATGTCAAGTTTTGTGTCATCCAAATTTTTCCTTCAAACCATTTTGTTCTCAGACACATAAACACAGAAGGGCGCTAAAAATATTTTTGAGAAATTCAGCGGCTTTTAAGGGACACTGGAAGTTAACTTTTGATAGTAACAGTTTTTTGTATAGCAAAAGAACATATATAGATAATTAATATTTAGCAGACCCTGCCTCGTTTCGGAGACTAGTCATAAGCATGCCAAGAGTGTTTTTCATCTTGTCGATAATTCACGACCGGAGCGAAGCGACAATTTGATAAGGCAAGCCAGCGAAATAGACTATTAATAATTTATAATATATAGAAAGAGAGATTTTATCAGATTATGTTTGTAATACTTACTCTAGTTCTCAAATGATGACGCATTCGACCATGCCAAATGTTTTGTGTTATTTCTTCACTGTCTCCTGAATTATATAGCCGACCGTAACTACACTCAAGGTACGAATATCGATAGCAACAACAGAAATAGGGAACAATTATTTTATTTCAGCTTTTGATAAATAATACATGAAATGGAAACAAGGTTATTTGAGGTTATTTCACTCATCTCATATATGAGAATTACAAATAATGATTATTTTTGACTCCACTTTTGAGCTAAATACACTGGATAGAATTTTAAAATACGCTTTGTAACATAATTAATTCAAAGTAAATTGCGAAACTGGCAGTTATTAGAAGTAAAGACATGCTGCCTGGATTGTCACCTTGTTACTAATAACCAAGACAGAAAATGTTACATGTGAACGCCATATATGAAAAGATTTCAAACCTGAACTTCAGATACGATAAGAGTTTTCGACAATATCGCTCCAGTCAGATTGAAATTGCCTAATCTCGGCCATTCCATTGGCGCCTTAATAGTGAAGGTGAATTGTGATTTGAAGGTCCTACAATACTCCTGTTTCTTAGTGTACCATTTCATAAAAAATCTGATGTGTTCCATTCACATGACTTTCTCTACATCTCTGCAGCAAATTATTGTTAAAAAGCTTATGCTTTTATTTACTTCATGCTAACCGAGAAAAATTAGCACAAAGTCTTATTACTTGCTTCCTTGTAAGTAGGAGCAAAATAAGGAAATACCATACATTAAAGTGATAGTCAAAAACTGGTTGCTATGTGAATGAAGTTCGTTTGTTTGTATGGACAGGAGTTCACAAATTCCTGTATGAGAAAAATTAAGTTTTTCAAAGCTGAAACCAAAAACAAGGAATATCTCAATAACGATCAGCTCCACGAAAAAAATGTATACAACATAAATTGTGTGTTTTAATGTGCTCTACATTTTTGTGTAGTAAGTTCTTGTCCATTTCATACGGTTTAGCAGTTGTGCAAAATTCCGATAAATTCACTCAGAATAAAGTAGTCTTCAGGGGCTATTCCCAGAAAATTCAAAATACACATTCTATTTGCTAGGTAAATATCTTTAATATATGATATTTTAATCAAAATTGTTAGAAACATTTTTTAAAAAATCAAAATTTTCGAAAAAAGTTCCTTGTGAAGGGTAGTTTGGGGTGGGGGGATTTTTATCAAAATCTTTGTGTCGTGATAATAATCTTAAAATACAAAGTTTGGTATTTTAGCGTCTTTTCGTTTTTGAGTTATCGTGTTCACAGACACACTGACACACGAACACACACACTCACAATTACGGACCTTTTTCTGAAAATATTTTTTTTGGATATAGGGGACTCTAAAACATATATTTCCGGTGAAATCTTAGTATCGAATATTTTGGTGGAGTGCAATAGCTTCTCTATACACTATATACATAGTACGTGTAGAGAAAGTAAAAACCGAGTTCCTGTGAACTACATTTTCACACTTTCAACTGTTCCACACATCCTAGTTCTTTTTATATACAACTAATGTTTTCTAGAATATGCATATGCATCTATTGTAGTAAAACGGGCTAAAAGATTCTCCCAACAGCAATTGTAATTTCTTATGAAAAGTGATTAATTTTAGAGATTAAACTGTCTAATATAACAATTATAACAATGTATAACAATTCAATAATCAAAGTTGTTAAAATGTCAATCCGGATGCTTCTGTTTGTGAGTCAAAGCTCCATTTCAAAACTGCCAACCAGTTTTCTCAAATGTTTAGCGGCTTGGAACATTTTGATCATGCAATATATTTACACAATATAATTTACGAAATAATATCTTGCAAAGTACAGAGTGATTTATGTAGAACTGACGCATTTCTTTCTTTAATTACTCCGTTGGAAATTCATTCAATGACTCAATTTTAGCACCAAATTAAACAGAATGTTCTGGAATTTCGATTCCTTGTCATTAGATGCGCAGATTATTATGTTTTATTCTTGGAATTTCGATTACTTTCCACTAGATGCGCAGATGTTGAACTTATATGAATTCATTTTTACGATAACTGGACGATGAAGAGCTGAATCAAGGATATTTTCAGCAAGGTGGTGCTACATACCACACATCAAATGAATCCATGAACCTAATTGCAAGTTTCCTTGACGACCGGATAATTTCCAGGAACTTGTGGCCACCGGGATCTCCGGATTTGACATTAGCGGACTTCTTTCTATGGGGTTACTTAAAAGACAGAGTTTACGCCACACGTCCCCAGACTTTGGACGAACATCACAAAGGAGATTGAAGCCATTGACAACAGAGTCCATCAACGAGTGGCCAGTAGCATGGAACGACGTGTTGAGTTGTGCCTTATGCAGGATGGAGGGAATTTTAAATATTTGCTATAGAGGTAAATAATCTCCCAAAATTCCTCTACAATTTAGGTATAGTAAGTTGTCACTAGCAAAACACGTTTTGAAACAACTAATGAAACAAATGCGTCAGCTCTATATAAATCACCCTACTGTTATCCAATTTAAATGAATTTGGGTTTTTGTTAACATAGCAATGCAATCACAGTAAACTTGTTTATAACAATCTCTGCAAAAAAAAAAATATAGGAATTTGAAATTTCACTTTCAGTGTCTCTTAAAGCGTTCCGCAAAATCTTTATTACAGATTTTTTGGGTGGAACACAATAACTCTCCTATTTAGCATATGTAGTAGAGAAAGTAATGGAGGTAGCTGACAAATGATACAGGATAGAGAAAGACTTTTGAAAGTACACATCTGATTTTTAATTTCTAGAGCACGTATTTACAATGTACTTATTAATTAGAGAAAGTAGATATTCCATCCAAAAATTAGATCCCGTCATTTCATCTAAATACATGTTTTGAGGTCCCCTGAAACTAAAACTGAAATTTTAGGGAAAGATTCGTGTGCTTATGTGAGTGTCTGTGCAAAAACAGAAAACAAAAAAAAGTCGGGTAAATATCACATTTGTTATATAAGATAGTAGGTGTCTTAAAGATGGCGACACAAGGAATTGCAGAAGTATACCTCCATCGCAAACTACTCTTAACGTGACAATTTTGGAAATTTTCGGTGTTCCAAAATTACCTGTAACAGTTTTGATTAAAATGCCATATATTAAAGAAATTTACATGACAAAAATATATTATCCCCAATATCTTGGGAAAAGCCCATCTCCATTCAATGTGACTTTTGCATAACTAGTAAACCATAAGAGATAAAGAAAAGGTTGCCACATATCTGATTAAAACAGACAATGTATATCATACTTTGTTATTATTTGGTTCAGATAACCATATAAGATATATTCCCTTGTATTGGCTTAAATTCTAAAATACTTAAAAAAATTTCAAACGCAAAACCCTCATCCGTTTCGCATCTCTTTTGCTTTACTCCTGGCCACGGAAAGAGAATAGAATTTCAATGGTAATTGCATAGTCACAACTTTCAAAATATTTAACGTCACTTTAAAGTAGTACATTCCCGTATCTCCCTTCTACTTTATAAGGAACTTAAGTAGCAAAACCGTTGATTTTTATCTTGATTAGCATAACGTAGATACCAGAATAATATTTTGTTTACGTCTCTCATTCTACGTGTATGTACAGTAGATCTGCAATAAATTCCCCTTACTTTGTATTTCTAAAGAAGTTTGCAGAGGCAAAGTAATGAAGAAAACATCATTAAAATGGCAGGTAGAGCAATACATTTGTATATAAATGACGTCAAGTATAATGTGGTTGGTGAAGTGCGATAAAAACCACTGCATTAACAGCGTGTCCGTGAAGAAATAATACAAAATTCCAGACTTTGGGCGTTACATTGTACGCTAGGAACACATATAAAAAGGACCTCTCAGCCAATAAAGAAAAGACTAGGTACGTGACGTCGCATAGCATTTAATATGAATTTATCATGCATATTAAGAACACGTTTTCCTCTCCACGTCTTCTATTTGCTTTCTTTTCTCGAAGTTTTCTAAAGATTTACTGCAGAGATTTTAAATGCTATTGATATACCTGACGTCGAGGAGGTTATATATTCTTCAGCTTCATTTACTTAAGCGCTGGAGCATTGACATTATAGACTCAAACTTGGTACTGTGTATGTGTCTGCCTGTGTTTAACTACTCAGAATGGATAAATGAACAGTAGCTGACAAGGTGAAAAGATTTAGCAGGAGTGTAATACATTGCACAGAGAGATCCACATGTAACGGGCAGAGAATCATAAGTACATAGCCCAGAAGGGCCATTGGGTTTCTATCATAACAGTGGAAGAGTGGGATGAGGACAGAGCAACCAGATCTGGATGACGACGTAGGCAATTATGGGAGTCCCTAACTGTTCCAGATGGAGACCAGCCACGTCTACTAGTACCGGACCTCCCAGAAATCCCTCAGGTCTAGATGGACGCAGAAACCGGTGTTCTTAATCAGACTAATCAAATGTCAGGAAAAATATTTCCAAAACCGTGTCAGGTGGCTCAGGCGTTTGGAATAGGACTGGCATTCGGGAGGTCTTGGGTTCTACGTTTTCGTGTAGTAAGTTTTTTACTTTCTCTACACTTACTATGTACATAGTGTAAAGAGAAGGCATTGCACTCCACCCAAAAATTCCATACCGAGATTTCACCGAAAATATATTTTTTAGGGTCTCCTGTATAAAAAAAACATTTTCTGAAAAAGATCCGTGTGTGTCTATGAACACGACAACCCAAAAACGAAAAGTCCGCAAAATACCAAACTTAGTATTTAGGTTCAATATCTTCCAGGTATACGACACGAAGATTTTGAGAAAAATCCCCCCACCTCAGCTACCTTTTACACGGAACTTTTTTCAAAAATTTTTATTTTCTCAAAAATAGCTCCAACGATATAGATTAAAATATCGTATATAAAGATATTTACCTGACAAATAAAATGTATATCTTGAATTTTCTGGGAATAGCCTCTAAAGACTACTTTATTCTGGGTCAATTTTACAGAATTTTGCATAACTGCTAAACCGTAAGAGATTGACAAAAACTTACCACGCAACAAATGTATAGCACCCTAGTACACGCAATTTATGTTATTTACATTTTTTTCGTGGAGTTGATTCTTTTTGAGATATCCCTGTTTTTGGTTTCAGCTATAAAAACTTATACTTTTCTCAGACAGGACTTTGTGAACTCGTGTCCTTGCAAACAAAGGAACTTCAGTCGCAGACCAACCAGCTTTTGACTATCACTTTAGGCTATGGCACTCCCTTATTTCGCTTCTACTTACAAGGAAGCAAGTAATATGATTATTTCTGATAATTTTTTCTCTATTACTATGAAGTAAATAGAAGCATAAACTGTCCCAACATTAATTGGTTGCACAAATGTAGAGAAAGTTATGTGAATGGAACACATCAGATTTTGTATATCTACAACAGTCTACCAGTTGCACGAAAGGCATACATAAATGAAGAGATCTTCAGAGGCTATTCCTAGAAAATACAATATGTACATTTCGTTTATCGTAAAAATATCTTAAATATATTTTATTCTCATCAAAAATTTTCGAGCCATTTTTGAGAGAATAAAAATTCTAGTAACATTTTTCATGTAAACGGTAGTTGGGGATGAGGGATTTTCTTGAAAATCTTTATGTCTCATTCTTGGAATATACTGAACTTAAAAACAAGATGCTCGTTTCTAACTTATCCTGAACTCAAACACATCTTATAATATTATTGAGCCGATCCTAAACCTTGTATTTCCGGTGAAATCTCGGTATCTTTTATACCTACTATGTACATTGTGTTTATGGCTGGAGAATGTAAAAATGCTAAAAATAATAAGCCTAAGCCTTTATGTAGTGTTGATATAAATGCTGAGAGTTTCATGTGTCTATGTTATTTAGAAAATGAGAAAATGGTCCATTGTAGGAGATAAAATGAACTTACAGAATGCTCTTCTAAGTTATAATACTTAATGCATCCTTGCCCAATAGGATTTGAATTATGAAGGTTTGAAGCTGAAAACACCTGCGACCATTTTGTTTATAGTTCTTTTTTTTATAGTTTTATACATATTATTTTAATTTGTGTCCGTTCTGACATCCCTTCTCTGCAGTAATATTTTTGGACGTTAAAGTGAACAACAGAAGTTTCGTTACGACACATCAAAATAATGTCGAGAGAGAGAGAGCACTGCTTAGTTTACTGATGGCTGTATGCTTAGGCCTGTGTTTTGAGACAGTAGCAGAGATAGACAAGAAAATCACGTGGCTGCTTGAGTGGCTAATACAAAGTGTCGTCACACATATCTTATTTGGAACACGAGAAATCTATTTTACTATACCTTTCTTTAAAAAGAGGTAAAGAAACGTATATTTTAGAATTGGGTATGAAACACAGGATGGGAATAGCGTGACTCAGGTTGGGAGGCTGGAAAACTCGTAAGGTAGTTGATGAAGCTGTTAGGACGTAGGTATTGCCCAATATGCGGGAATTATGAAGACTGGACGCATATTTTGGACACGAAGAACAGTGTTTTGGGAAATTATACTTAATAGCCAAAACAGGACAATTCTGGGCACATACTTGATGGAAATAAGTGCGCTAAGAGATAACATAAATGTATAAATATTGTGTAGCTTATTTGGTGAATGTGTGTGTATGTGTGTGTGTGTGAGAGAGAGAGAGAGATATCAGAGTTTTTTTTTCTTTTATTGTTCCGCAGGTTTGTTATCGTAGAGTACGAGTGTTTGTAATTGTGTGCGTTTGTGTGTGTGTGTGTGTGTGTGTGTGTGTGTGTGTGTGTATTTCCAATGCTGTCTACTAATATTCATACGAGTACTATTCCTACTACTAATATTCCTATTACTACTCCTATTCCTACTCCTACTCTTACTACTACTCATACTCCTACTAGTACTCCTACTACTCATCCTACTACTATTCTTACTCCTACTACTACTCTTCCTACTACTACTACTCCTACTACTATTCTTACTCCTGCTACTACTCTTCCTACTACTAATCTTCCTACTGCTACTCCTACTACTACTCTTACTACTAATCCTACTACTACTCTTACTACTCCTACAACTCCAATTACTACGCCTACTACTACTCTTACTCTTACTACTCCCCTTTTTACTCCTACTACTACTCCTACTACTCCTATTACTACTCCTACTACTACTCTTACTCTTACTACTCCTACTATTACTCTAACTCTTAGTTCTACTACTACTACTTTTACTACTCTTACTCTTACTACTCCTGCTACTAGTCATATTACTACTCTTACTGCTCCTACTACTCTTACTGCTCCTACTACTCTTACTACTACTCTTACTACTCCTACTACTACTCTTACTACTACTACTCCTACTACTACTCCTACTACTACTCTTACTCCTTACTTCTACTACACCTACTACTACTCTTACTACTCCTACTACTACTCTTACTACTCCTACTGCTACTCTTACTACTCCTACTACTCTTACTCCTTACTTCTACTACACCTACTACTACTCTTACTACTCCTACTACTACTCTTACTACTCCTACTACTCTTACTCCTTACTTCTACTACACCTACTACTACTCTTACTCCTTACTTCTACTACACCTACTACTACTCTTACTACTCCTACTACTACTCTTACTACTCCCACTACTACTCTTACTCCTTACTTCTACTACACCTACTACTACTCTTACTACTCCTACTACTACTCTTACTACTCCTACTACTACTCTTACTCCTTACTTCTACTACACCTACTACTACTCTTACTACTCCTACTACTACTCTTACTACTCCTACTACTACTCTTACTACTCCTACTACTACTCTTACTACTCCTACTACTACTCTTACTACTCCTACTATTACTCTTACTACTCCTACTACTACTCTTACTACTCCTACTACTCTTACTACTCCTACTACTACTCTTACTCCTTACTTCTACTACACCTACTACTACTCTTACTACTCCTACTACTCTTACTCCTTACTTCTACTACACCTACTACTACTCTTACTACTCCTACTACTCTTACTCCTTACTTCTACTACACCTACTACTACTCTTACTACTCCTACTACTCTTACTCCTTACTTCTACTACACCTACTACTACTCTTACTACTCCTACTACTCTTACTCCTTACTTCTACTACACCTACTACTACTCTTACTACTCCTACTACTCTTACTCCTTACTTCTACTACACCTACTACTACTCTTACTACTCCTACTACTACTCTTACTACTCCTACTACTCTTACTCCTTACTTCTACTACACCTACTACTACTCTTACTCCTTACTTCTACTACACCTACTACTACTCTTACTACTCCTACTACTACTCTTACTACTCCCACTACTACTCTTACTCCTTACTTCTACTACACCTACTACTACTCTTACTACTCCTACTACTACTCTTACTACTCCTACTACTACTCTTACTCCTTACTTCTACTACACCTACTACTACTCTTACTACTCCTACTACTACTCTTACTACTCCTACTACTACTCTTACTACTCCTACTACTACTCTTACTACTCCTACTACTACTCTTACTACTCCTACTATTACTCTTACTACTCCTACTACTACTCTTACTACTCCTACTACTCTTACTACTCCTACTACTACTCTTACTCCTTACTTCTACTACACCTACTACTACTCTTACTACTCCTACTACTACTCTTACTACTCCTACTACTACTCTTACTACTCCTACTACTACTCTTACTCCTTACTTCTACTACACCTACTACTACTCTTACTACTCCTACTACTACTCTTACTACTCCTACTACTACTCTTACTACTTCTACTACTACTGCTTTTACTCTTACTACTGCTACTACTACTGCTTTTACTCTTACTACTTCTACTACTACTGCTTTTACTCTTACTACTGCTACTACTACTACTTCTCTTACTCCTACTACTACTACTCCTATTACTCTTACTGCTTACTCCTACCTCACCTACTACTACTATTACCACTCTTACTACTCCTACTAGTATTTCTACTACTACTCTTGCTCTTACTACTACTACTCCTACCACTCTTACTACTCCTACTACTACTCTTACTCCAACTACTACTATAGCTCCTACTCGTACTACTACTCCAACTACTACTACTACTACTACTACCATTACTACTACTACTACTACTACTACTACTACTACTACTACTACTACTACTACTACTACTACTACTACTACTTCTGAAACCATATATTTCCTGTGTAATCTCGACATAAACTTTTGTGTGGATAACACTCTTTCTCTATATACATACTCAGTATGTGGATAATACACATAGTGAAGGTAAAAGTAAAGAATGAAAAATAGAAGAAACTAAAATAAAAGGAGCGGGAATCATCAGACCATAGCCAGCCGCAATAAAACGACGTTCCTTGGTTTCGACATTTATTCCGAGGTTAGGTTTAGACTAGTGTCTGTAAGTGAAATGGATTGAAATAACGTTTATAAAATGGGAAATAAAGAAGCTGTAAATGAAATTTAGACGCTTGCCTAAATCTTGCACTTTATATATCCATACACCACAATTATTAACGCGCGTGTTTACAAGAAGAAGAACAAGAACCATAAGTACACTTATCGCTATTGTTACGAAATATAACTCGCTTTGAGTTGGCACTTTCTTCTGCACATATACAGGATTTTCGGAAAGAGTGTATAGCGATTGCTTTGCTATAAAAATGACTTATACAGATTTCTAACGATTTCATTTTAAGGAAGTCTGTTGATTAGTCTACTACTTTAACGAGCAAATAAATAAAAAATATTTAACCAAATTTTTCATGTAAAGGGCAGCTTGGAGTAGGGGACTTTTTGAAAATCTACGTGCTAGATATTGGGAAGATTCTTAAGTTGTATTCGTCTTGTAATAATTTGTAATCGTCAAAAATATGGTTTTTTGTTCTGTAGTTCATACTCATACAAAAACATGCGCATAAACATTGAACTGTTACTAAAACAGCAAGGGCCTTAAGAATATTGGTGATATTTTGAAGTTTGAATGGAATACAAGGGTGGTAGGGAAAGGTGAAGAAGTAAAATCCAAACTATCACGTTCACTGCATTGATAGTAGAGTGTAACTTAAATTAAAGTGATTTGTCACAGTGAAATAGAGAAAATTTGATTGACAATTATTGCTGCAAAAGAAACGTATTCTTACTGAACTCCTTGTTGTCACTCTTTTCTTTGCTGTATTTCAGTCATTACAGAGTGGTGTAAATATTATAAGCTTTTTCTTTTGCAATACAAATGCAAGGTATACTTTGGTTCAAGATATTAATTTAAGGACTGGTGTAAGTTACCCTGTTCCTCACCTAAACATCTTTCGATGAAATACAGTTCCTTCCAGCGAATTTTAGATATTGCAGTAGGTCTTGATACTTTTTAACATTGATGTGTGAGTCTTTAACAACGTACTAGTTTGAACCAATTCACTCCTGTAAAGGAGGGGTTGGAAAAGGGTAAAAATGCAAACAAAGTTGAACCGATTAAGTTATAAGTACAATGATACCTGAGGAACCGTTAGAGTAAAGGTTTGTTTAAGAAGTAGTTAATTATTGAGGTGTAACCTTTATTTTGGACGACTAACTTGCGAGTAGCTCATTAAAAACATCTGATGTGTTACACTCACATGACTTTCTCTAGCTGTTCTACAAACTTCTTACATAAGATTATTATTCTTCTTTCTGCATCTTGCTAATTGAGGTACTCATTAGCACAATGTTCTTATTACTTAGTTCCTTATAAGAAGGAAACAATAAGGGAATACACTAGCCATAGACAAATGTTTTAAAAGCTGTCGTTATGCAATAATCATTACAAATCCCTTCTTTTCTTGGCCAGGAGTAGAACGAAAGAAAACCGCACACTCCCGTCTGAGAAAAGTATGAGTACTTCACAACTGAAACCAATAACAACGAATACCTCGAAAATTATAAGCTCCACGAGAAAAATGTATATGATATAACTTGCGCATTTTAACATGTCTTGTACAGTACGTTTTTGTCTATCTCTTACGGTTTAATAGTTATGCCAAATTAAGCAAAATTCATCCAGAATAAACAGGTATTTAGAAGCTATTCCCAAAAAATTCAAGATATACATATTATTTGTCAGTTATATATCTTTAATGGACGTTATTTTAATCAAAATTGTTGGAGCCATTTTTAAGAAAATTAAAATTTTCGAAAAAAGTTCCATGTAAAGGGTAGTTTGGGGTGGGGGAATTCTTCTCAAAATCTTCGTGTCGCATCCTTGGAAGATACTAAACTTAAATACCAAGTTTGGTGCTTTACCGACTTTTCGTTTTTGAGTTATCGCGTTCAAAGACACACGGACACACTGACACACGGACACATGGACACAGTGACACACGGACACACACACACACATGCACGGACCTTTTAGTGAAAATGCTTTTTTTGGATACAGGGGACCCTAAAACATAAATCCCGGTGAAATCTTGGTATCGAATTTTTGGGTAGAATACAATACTTCTCTAGCCCTATGTACATTGTACATACGGGGCTAGAGAAAGTAAAAAACCAAATAGGAATTGCAGATGGTCACAGTACATTCCAAACTAGAGTAAAATAAGTAACCAAGCTCCTTTGGAGAACAAAACGCCAAGTTTGACTGTAGTGTGTAAGAGGTATAGCTGTGGTTGCTAAATTTCAGCAGTGTTGATTGTGCATTAGGTCCAAGCACTTTGAAAACCTGGTCAGAGCAGCGAACATCATACTGAAGCATGTTTTGACCATAAAGTCCCAGATGTCCGCTTTCAATCCCACGACATGAATGTTTGATGAATGTAGTGCATTCTTAATGATGGCTTAGCCATGTTGCGAAGCACACGAGAGGGCTATACTCGGCAGACTTTTGGGAATATGATTTTCACTCGCTGCATGAATCCCCAGGTGAAAACTCTTCGCTTTGAGAGCAACATACTAACAGTGTGGCTTAGGTCCTTGAAATTAACACCTCGATTCTACGCTGTTTGGTGGTAGCCTATAGGAATTCAGCATTGGTACTCCCCGTAACATCTATTAAATAGTTTACATATAGCCAGTATAATACGACAGTTTGGCAAACACAGATATTTTCTTCTCAGCTGTAAAGTCCACTTAAAATCCAAAATTCAAACAGACTATTTGTTAAGACACATATTAATAGGTTTCTCAGCTATTGAATTATTGGCGCAGTGCTATTTGCTTTCAAACATTCTCGAAACATCTTTCAGGATATCAATATATAATGTAGGTACATACAACTTCCGAATTCGATAGGTAGAGTCAGACTGAAAAATTCAATGACATAGCCGGGATTTGAACCACGGATCTCCAAGGCTCTAGCCGGTTGCTCCACCACTGAGCTACCATACCACTAAATTTCTCAACTGATCCGCGTGTTCCCCGTGAACGTAAGGTGATCTCAAATTATTTTGGGACGATATACCCCAATGGCGACTTACAATATTGTAAGTAAATTTAAGAATTCATAGTATACACAATTGTTATGGTCAATTAGTATTGATTGAATTGTTTCTTTCACAAGCCGTGTGTAGGGCAAGAGTTGAATAGGTAGAGTCGGTTTGCCAGTTAGGTAAACGTTAATACAAAAGCCATTTGAATAAAGATGTCTTCAGAGGCTTTCTCAGGAAATCCAAGATACATTTCTTTTGTTATGAAAATATCTATCTGATGTGTTACACTCGCATGACTTTCTCTAGCTGTTCTATAAACTTCTTACATAGCATTGTTCTTCTTTCTGCACGTAGCTAATCGAGGTACGTATTAGCACAATGTTTTTATTACTTAGTTCCTTATAATTAGGAAGAAAATAAGGGAATGCAGTAGGCTAAACCGATAGTCAAATGTTTTAACAGCTGTGGCTATGCGATTGTCAGTACAAATCGCTTCTTTTCTTGGCCAGGAGTAGAACAAAAGAAAAACGGACACTCCCGTCTGAGAAAAGTATAAGTACTTCACAACTGAAACTAATAACAATGAATACCTCGAAAATAATAAGCTTCACGAAAAAATTGTATATGATATAACTTGTGTATTTTAACAAGACCTACACTTTTTGTGCAGTAAGTTTTTGTCTATCCCTTACGGTTTACTAGTTATGCCAAATTAAGCAAAGTTCATCCAGAATAAACAGGTCTTTAGAAGCTATTCCCAGAAAATTAAAGATATACATTTTATTTGTCAGGTAAATATCTTTAATATACGGTATTTTAATCAAAATCGTTAGAGCCATTTTTAAGAAAATCAAAATTTTCGAAAAAGGTTCCATGTAAAGGGTAGTTTGTGGTGGGGGGATTTTTCTCAAAATCTTCGTGTCACATCCCTGTAAGATACCAAACTTCAATACCAAGTACTTTTCGTTTTTGAGTTATCGTGTTCACAGTCACACGGACACAAACACACCCACACACATTGACCTTTTTCTGAAAATGCTTTTTTTGGATACAGGGGGCCCTAAAACATGTATTTTCGGTGAAATCTCGGTATCGAATGTTTTGGTGGAATACAATACTTCTCTATCCCTATGTACATTGTACATACGGGCTAGAGAAAGTAAAAATTCGTTAGAGCTTATTTTAAGAAAATAAAAAATTTTGAAAACTGTTCTATGTAAATGGTAATTGGAAGTGGTAGTATTTTCTTGAAAATCATCGCCTTGGAGGACACTGAACTTAAATATCAAGTTTTTTATTTAAAATAGTTCTCCTTTTTGAGCTATGCTGTCTTAAAACACGTATTTCCGGTGAAATTTCGGTATCGAAATTTTGGGTGAAATACAAATCCTTCTCTATCTATGTACATTGTACAAACGGGCTGGAGAAAATAACTGGTAGGCAATTAAAAGTGAGGTAGGCATTACAATCAACATACCTATATGATACGTTCTGATCTCGCCTGAGCTCATTCTTTAGTTTATGTGTTGTTTGCCTCTTTTCTAGATTTAAAATATGATAGTCTCAGGATATTACCAAATTAAAAATTGTTGTAAATGTCTGGGTTGATAAATAGAACTGTAGAAATAGATGTTTCCATGAATTACGTTACAAAATGGTTGTGACGGGAAACAATGGAAGAACAAAATGTTCGACCTTCACTATTGAAGTTTTTATTAGTTTTTCTAGCACCGATTTATAGCAGGTTAGAAAATGTAATAATTGCATACCACCAAAAGACAGTGTATAGATTTTAGTAAAAACTGAATGAAAATAGAATTCGTAGAAGGGTATTTGAGGTTTTAAGAACACTCTTAAAGTGGTGTCTGTGTGTGTGTTTCCGTCCTTACGCGCGTCTGTCTATAAATTCAAAAATGAAAATTCTAAAATATATCAAACTTTGAACTTAGGACAGAATACACCAAGGATGCGACACAAGCACGAGTACTTTTTTTGTATTAAAATGTCGTATGGTTAATATATTTACATGAATAAGAATAAAATGTGTTTATATCTTCAATTTTAACGAACAAAAGATTCGGAATGAATTTTGTAAAAGTTTGTATGAATATTAAATCACATGAGCTAGAAAAAAAAAAAAATTGCTACGAAAAAACCTAAATATGTTTAAAACGTGGAATGTTTTTCAAATACCATCAATTTTAACGTTTGTTTCTCAAGGATATCTTCCAAACATTTACGTTATGTCCTGGATACAGCATTAAATTTCAAATCTAAGCATAGAGGTTCCCCCTTTTCAAATACTTGATTATCGATTTAACTTTCCATGACCCCCTTACACGTACAACGGATTTCTAGGTAATAGATGCGCTTTTCTCGATTAGCATACAGGTAGATAACATAAGCTTTCCTAGAAGACTACATTGAAGCTGTATAAAACTAAACGCGGGACTTCAAACATATTTTTTTATTTGTTTTGGGAGTTTTAATTACTATCGTCGGCTATTTAGTAAGTTCCATTGCATTTAATGAGTACAATAAATAATATCAGCGCTGCTCGATACATTTGTGCAATGAATAGCATCTAAATGTTGCGCTGCAGTTGTTTATGCAGTGGAATAACATAATGCTGAATCAGTATTCCCACTTTGATTATATAAATCACAATTCAGAGAGGTCACGGTGTAAAAACAGTTTAACTGCAAAGTTTAAACTTTATTGACTGAATGAAACTTAATTTTAAAATAGCTGTTTATCATATGTATTGTAGCACAAACAATTAGTTGAATAGATGGAAAATAAAACTACAACGTTTTACTGTTAACAAAAGTTTAAACAAGTAAAACGCTTGTGAACTACAGTAGGAATATAGTAAATTAATTATTTAGCAGTTTTGTTGATATTGATACGCATTGTTAGAGAGGTTCTCTAACCTTTGAAAGGATGACGCTGTGGTCGGTCTGTTCCTATTTATTCATAATATCATTTAATGAATGGGGACCTTAAATACCTTCTTCGCTACAAAATAAAGGTTTAGAATTCCCATAACATATATCATTCCTAGTCTTTTGATCACGTGATTATTTCTTCTTGCCATACAGTTTAAAAAAGCCATGTGTTCCATTCATATGATTTTTCTCTACATATCTACAATAAATTATTGTTAAAAACCTTATTCTTCTATTAACTTTGCTAATTGTGAAAAAAAAAATAGCAGAAATGGTCTTATTATTGCTTCCTTGTAAGTAGAAACGAAATAAGGGAGTACCATAGGTTAAAGTGATAGTCAAAAGCTGGCTGCTATGTGACTGAAGTTCCTTTGTTTGTATGGACAGGAGTTGACAATTTCCTGTATGAAATACATAAGTATAAGTTTTTTAAAGCTGGAATTGAAAACATGGAATGTCTAAAAAATGATAAACTGCACGAAAAAAATGTATATGACTTAAATTGTGTGTTTTAACGTCCTCTACATTTTTTGTGGTAAGTTCTTGTCCACCTCTTATGGTCTAGCAGTTATGCAAAATTCCACAAAATTCATTCTGTATAAAATAGTCTTCAGAGACTATTCCCACAAAAATCAATATATGCATTTTATTTGTGAGGAAAATATCTTTAATATACGATATTTTAATCAAAATCGTTCGAGCCATTTTTAAGAAAAGCAATATTTTAGAAAAGTTTTCCTTGTAAAGGGTAGTTTTTGGTGGGAAGATTTTCTTGAAAATCTTTTTGTCGCATCCTTGGAAGATACCAAACCTAAATACCATGTTCGGTACTTAACGGTCTTTTCGTTTTTTGGCTATGCTGTCCACACACACACACACGGACATTTTTCTGAATTTAGGGGTTTCTAAAATATGTATTTCTGGTGAAATCTCGGTTTCGAATATTTGGGTGGAATACAATATCTTCTCTGACAAATATGTACATACGGAGCTAGAGAAAGTGAGAAATAGAAGTAAAGTAACGTATTTCCTCATTAGGATACAGTGGCTTATGCTGGTCATTTCTACTTTAACCCCTGTCATTGGATCTTTTTAAAAACTGCCAATTTTATACAAATATGGAATTTTAATTACAAAGGCATTACGATATAGAGAAGTGAAGCTATTTACATGAACAAAGTTCTAAACAAGCATCTGAACAATGCTGAAACCACCATTTATAAAAAGCTGATGTGTACCATTCACATGACCTTCTCTACATCTCTGCATCAAATTATTGTTAAAAAGCTTATGCTTCTATTTACTTCATGCTAATTGAGAAAAATTAGCAGAAATGGTTTTTTACGCTTCCTTGTAAATAGAAACGAAATAAGGGAGTATCATACGTTAAGGTGATAATCCAAAGCTGGTTGCGACGTGACTGAAGGTCTTTTGTCTGTATGAACAGGAGTTGACAAATTCCTGAAACCAAAAACAAGGAATATCTCAAAAACGATAAACTCCACGAAAAAATGTATGTAATATAAATTGTGTATTTTAACGTGCTCTACATTTTCTGTATGGTAAATTTTGTCCATTTCTTACGGTATAGCAGTTATGCAAAATTCCGTAAAATTCATCCTGAATAAAGTAGTCTTCAGAGGCTATTCCCAGAAAATTCAAGATATACATTTTATTTGGCATGTAAATATCTTAAATATAGGAGATTTTAATCAAAAATTTTGGAGCCATTTTTGAGAAAGTAAAAAGTTTTCGTAAAAAGGTCCATGTAAGAGTTAGTTGGGGGTGGGGGAATTTTCTTGAAAATGTTCGTGTTGCATCCTTGGAAGATATCAAGCTTAAATACCAAGTTTGGTATTCAACGGTCTTTTTGTTTTTGAGCTATGCTGTCCACAGGCACACACACATACACTCACTCACACACGGATGTTTTTGTAAAAATGCTTTTTTTGGATTCAGGGGACTCAAAACATGTATTTCCTGTGAAATCTGGGTATCGTATTTTTGGATGGGATGCAATATTTTCTCTAAACACTATCTACATAGTACGTGTGGAGAGAGTAAAAATAGTGGAGCTATTCTATTCAGTCAGCTATTAAGCGCAGTATTTTTCAGTGTATAATCATTAGTATTTATTGAAACTATACATTTTTCATTCCTTTGCACCCAAGGCACTTGTGAGACCAAATATCATATTCCTAGCACCTTATCCTGGTCTCCATTCTCGGCCAATTCTGCCGAATAAAACTGTATGTTCGTGAACAGCATACCTCAAAAACGAAGAATCTGTTAAATAGAAAACTTGATATTTAAGTTCTGAATTTTCAAAGGATCGACCCAAAGATTAGCAAGAAAATTGACTGCCCTAATTTACCCTTTAGATAAGACATTTTTAGAAAATTTTGATTTTCTCAACAAATAGTTCTTAATATTTTGATTCAAATGCCGTTGTTTAATATATTTTCATGGGAAATGAAATGTAGGAATATCTTTATTTTACCGAAAAGAGCTCCTCTTCATTATAGGTAACTTTACATAACTGGTAAACTGTAAGAGACAAAAATTTTACTGTAAATAGAAATGTAGATTTCGTTAAACCACACAGTTTATTTCAGATACACAGTATGTCAAGGTTAATATTTTTCGAGATTTCTTGGTTACTGATGTGAATTTTCAGTACTTGGAAACTTTTTTTAAACGGGAAGTCATCATATGTTTTTGTTTTGTTTTCTCCTGACCATGCCTTAGCGACTAACATTTTGAATATTTGACCAGCTTTAGCCTAGTATATTACCTTATTTCTCTACAAGGAGCTAAATAATAGAATAGTTTGTGCTACTTTTAATCTCGTATAGCCGCAGTGGATAATTGAATAACCTTTTATAGAATATTTAGTAGAGAATTGGTAGAATGGAATCATTTTGGTGCGTATAGCTATCTTAGACTTTTCTATTTTATATAGTGTATTTGTTATCACTCAGTGATACATGCAAAAGTATCTCTTTTAAAATTTCTTATTTGATTTTTGGAGTTTTAAAGTGTTTCACGTAATACAATTTTTGAAGAATTTACTGAAATATATCAAGGCAAAGTCAATGAAATCAATAAAAAATAGTTAAGAAGTATTTCTTGCAAAGATATTTTTAGTATATTAACTAAATATATTAGAGAATATCTTATAAACATATAAAAAGTTTCAACCGTTGAATTTTCAATGTATTTGTTACAAATTAGAATAAATTATAAACACTTTAGACCAAGATTTCTAATTTTTTTTTCTGTTTCTGCGCACATTTTTTATTTATTTTCAAAATAAAACTCTAATAAAAAGTTCCCGTTTAGTGTTATTATAGCCGTTTTGGGAATATACATTAAAATATCAGTTATCTCCCATGTATTTTGAAGATTACATTAAGTTTTGAGTGTGAAGAAATGCTGAAAAATTTTATTCCGAAAAAAACTGCATTTAAAATATCCTACCAAAGAGTATTTATATACATTAAATATTCAAATTGAACAAACACCTGATGTTATAGGAATTTGAAAATTGGCATGGTATAAATTTATATATATATTATAATTTTGGAATTCAGAAATGTCATTCATAGTGCCTTTAAATGCCTTCGTCACTGTATATAGAGATGTCATAATGGGTATATTAACTCTCGATTTTGGACAAATAGCTTATGTTGATGTTTATAATGGGCTGCTGTGAAGTTGTAAACTTGAATTGTTAAATGATTTGTATTTGTGTAGATACGTTGAGTTTTATTCAGGAATGCCAGAAGATATTGGGATGAATCTTGATCTATAAATATATTTAACGTCCTAAATAGAGAATTAAGAGAGATGAATTACATTCTCCAATTTCAAAATGAGATGCAGTAATATTTTCTATAACCACATCATCAATATTTTCAGTTCCTTTTACAATAGTAAATAGCGTGCATTAAAGTGTGTTAATCTTAAAGTTTTTTGTTGTTACAGTTTTCTTTATGCATGTTTACTACTCTAGAGAGCTCTAAAATTGGTTATGTTCATGGACTGCTTAAATAGTTTCAATCACGAAGATAACTACAAACAATGTAAATTTAATATGCCGCACCTGAGATTGGGTATCCTTCTCATTTGTTGTGCATCAGCCTTTAAGGAGAGAGAAAGAAAGAGAGAGAGAGAGAGAGAGAGAGATGGGGGAAGGTAAATGAAGACACTTCATGCACCACAGTCACACAGCTGTATTGTGTGTCAACACTCTCCAAGAGGATGAAGTAAAGAAACCAGAGGTGGCCACGGGACGGGTGTAGACAGAGCACAGAGTCACGCGGAAGTCCCTAACTATCTGACTGATAGATGTTCATCTCGGTGCCAAGAGCGTCACACAGTCACTAACACCACGGATTCCAGATGTGGGCAAGGCAACCGTCCCCACTTCCGCAGGGACAGGCACCACAACGCCGCCCCAACGTTGAGGACAGCTTTCATAAAGGGCATGCATCTACGCGCCACCTGCCAGCACTACCACGCACCACGAACCTAGAGGAAAGGAATGAGTGAAAGGCAGCTGTGGAGTATTGTTAAGCAAAACCAATGTTTTGAATGATTTTTAGAAATCAAATCTTGGGCAAATTATATTATTTGAGAGATAAGGGCTTTACACCAGCATTCGCCAAGTGACAAAGGGGAAGAAACCCCAAGTAAGAGTGCACGGTCGACGAGGATCGGACCTTAGACCTCCCCAATGCGAGTCGAAACTTAACCTCTGCGCTACCTCATTTGGGTGAGAGCGGAAGAAAGAAAGGCAGAGAATCTCTGCAGTAACCAACCATAGCGTGAGCGGGCTGTAATGCTGTTGGTAAGATAATGGATATGTGTAGACTACGATACAGTGCTCACCTAGCATACTGCATAAAATAAAACAGTTGTTTATGCAAAGATCAATGATAGTTATTGGGATACGAGTATTCTAACGACCATTATATAAGAGTTGGATACATATTTTTTTTTTTAAGTCATGTAGATATATAATAAATATTTAGATATCTTATATACTAAAGATGAGCTCCATTGACCGCTCGCTATGCGTACGTACACATGCGTCGATAACAAATGAAATTCAAATCACGGTGATAGTTGATTTCCAAGATGGAGACTGAGGTACTTGGCCTATGATAATTATATGGAATTTAGTTCCACGCCTCCTGATATAACAGAGGAGGCGAGTAATGTTCCACATCAATCAAAATAATATCTACGAAAAGTTATATGATAAACTCATAGTATGAAGAATAACATAGAATTTAACTTCATTCTCGGAAAATATCCTCATAGTTTAGTTTGAGAAAATGCCAAAAACAATGACATCCCCAACATTATGAACAAATTATTCAATATTGAAAACTACTCTAAATGCGAAACATGGAATTGATATATCCCAATATAAGAAGTTGTACTCCCTGTTAAAACAGAAATCGGTAGGGTACAGTGGGGAAAAAAATTAAAATATTTTTCAAAGATGAAATCAAAACCTTCATTAATGAAGCATCTGACCTTACATATCTACTGATAAAGGTATGTAAATATAATTATTCTCATAAAAATATATATTTTGGTTGGAAGTAGAGCTAACGCGCATATGCTGTGTTATTGATTTCCTCATCTCCGTGATGCCAATGTCATGACCTTGCTTTGCTTACGTAATATTGTGAGTTTAAATTCGGGAAATAATTATATATTTTTAATATTCATATATATAACTAAATATTCTTGGAGATTATTGTTCACGTGAGATTAACAGGTGGTGGACATAAGTAGGGCAGCGAGCAATGATGAAAATCTATATCGAAATGAAAATCTGTATGGAAATTATTTTCATTTCGAAACAGATCTTTCACAGGAAATGAACACATTTCAGAAGATGAGTATAAAAAGTATTTGTGGTGTGATCTGATATATTTTCTTCTCAGCTCATTTACTTAATGTTATTTTCCTCATACCATGACTGTAATATAGGACTCTCTCTCTCTGGACTCAATATCTCCTAAATAAGAATAAGAAAACAGAAAGAAGAGATTCAAGTAATGGGATATTATCTGAGCTATCTAGTGTGCGTTGTTTTCCATATCTAATAAATTTTACTACTGTCTTTAAAGTGATATAGGAGACAAAACCAGTTTAAGTATTTCATAAGAGTGTAAGTAACGGATAAAAGTTTTTCTATACCATTAAGCTTTTTATCGTCGCTGGGGTTTCAAAAGAATGCTCATTAAAGCACAAAAACTTCAGAAACAAAGCCGAAATGTGTTCCCAAGACTTTTCCATTTTAACCGTACTTTGAATAACCGTTTTAATACAAAGGCTTCCTTTGAAGGATTTGGGCTTTGTTAACCCTGTGAAATGAAATAAGAGGAAAGAGAGGTAAACAACATTTTCTCTCGTAATGTCTTTTCACAGTTATTATGACCGCATGCAGTCACGGAAACCTCCCACAATCGAAATGAGCTTCACACGTCACACAGAAGGCAGGAAGGGTTTTGAGCTCTGATTGGATCCTGTCACGCCAACCCCACCCTGGTGGTCAGACGGCATTTAGATCCCGTTACTCAAGCGTTGTGCGGTACACACCATAGCCAGGGAGAAATTGGTGCCTCGGCTCCGCTTTTTATTTACCACTAACAATGTGCATCGCAAATCTTTATACCGGGTGCTCCATCTGCACGTCACACACCAGGCATGTCGACATTTGTTGATAGTAATCATATTTTTACTTTCTCTAGCATCAATTTCAATGTAATTATATTATAATGTATTCCTCCTAGATATCCTATATTGGAAATACATGTTTTGAGTACCTCTGAATTGGAAATCTTTATACTGGGTGTTCCATTTAAACATCTAACACCAAGCATAGTAATCGTATTTTTACTTTCTTTAGTATGAATGTTCAATTTCTTTGTTTTGATAATCTTTTACGCCCGCTTTTACTACTTGTGGCACCGCAGGTGATGATACTGGCGATACATGGAATGAAGATGGAGCACCGATGAAATGCGATGGCGGGGGAAACAGGAGAATCTGGAGATAAAAAAAAAGAACCCGCCCCTGCGCCACTTTGTTCACCACAAATCTCACATCCGGTCACATGGTGTCGAACTCGGGCCGAGCGGTCTAACCACTCGGCGTGAATGTTCAATGTAAATATATTATAGATTGAGAAAATATTGTATTCCGCCTAGAAATTTCACCGGAAATACATGTTTTGAGTAATCCTGAATTAGTTATAATGATGTAAGAGCGTAAGGTTATAGTTTTTGTTTTGAGTAGAAATATTGTGAAACGAGAATCAGTCGAGAATGAAAAAGGAACTTTACGCTCGCGTATCATGTAATGCTTTTTTTTTTCTTTTTTTTTTTTCTACGAGATTTTCTGACATTAAAAGAAAAGCAACGATTGATTCAATTGGCGAGAGTGGAACAAAATTACTTTACGCTTGCTGTACTTCTTTGCGTGTGGATTCCGTAAAAATAAATTTTGTTATCTGAAATGAGTTCGTAAACTACCCAGTTACGCTTGTCGTAGAATAAAACCATTTTAGAAAAAAAAAATAAATTCAATGTGGTGTGTGCACGTTTGTGTGGGCAGCATAACTCAAAAACGAGGAGTACGTTATATACCAAATTTGGTAATTACGTTAAGTATCTCAAAAGGATGTGACAAAACATTATTAAATACACGTTAAATGGAACATTTTGTGAAAGTTTTGAAAAGTTTTTTTCTGAAAAATGGCTGTAACGATTTTGATTAAAAGACCGTATATTAAATGTCTCTACACGAAAAATAGCTTTTTGGGAATGTCTTCTGAAGTCCACCTTCATTGTAAATTATTTGTGTATTACTGGTAAACCGTAAGAGATACATACCTTATACACAAAATGTACATATCGTTTAAACACACAATTTATATTCAAAGCATCCTTTTATCTATTTTAGAGCTAACCATTTCAGAAATATTGCCTGACATTGTTTTTATTTTAAAATACTTTTCTCAAACGGTATATGTCATCATTTGTTTCATCTCTTATTTTACTTTGGTCATGCAAAAGACCCCGAATTTCAATTGTCTCTTAACTAACAGCTTTTAAAAAATTGATTATCACTTTAACTTAGCGTATTCACAGAAAAGGTAAAGAAAGTCATGTGAATGGAACTCATTGGATTTTTAACTAGCTGCACCTCTTGTCATATCAGCCGGAATGTACCTTAGGGTTTTGCACTTTTCAGTCTTATCTTTTCCTTGGTGTTGCATTTAAATGTTGGCTGTAATTTAATGGTTTTTATCAGCACTGTACATTCGTTCGTTTATCTTTCTTTTTTGCTTCATTTGATTGTATCTTTAACTGCTACGGTTATATTGGAAGCATTAAACAACTTGTATAATAACTGTAGGCTTTTTTAATAATTTTATACGATTAAACACACGTACATTCATTCTCACCTGCATATTCCCAGACTCTGTGAAGGGTACGGAATAATTCTGGTTAACGAAAACTTCGAACCCTGGACCTATGGGTTATATATTTCTTGTTACAGTAGCCCTACCATGCCATTTCATTGAATGTTTGTTCTATCTAGCTACTTCTATCCTTTACATGCACTAAACTATGTTTTTGTTTCACGGACTCTGTATCCTATTTAAGGATACAGTCATCGTTTAAAACTATAACATCAGAATTTCATTTATCTTGACTATTATTAAGTCATATGAAAGAAGCCGCAAGATTACTTTAAATATCTTAAATTGTGACATAGAGAGTTAAAAGTTAGGAAGCTTTCACAAACCTACCATACACATTTTATACTGTTAATATTTGGGAAGCAGAGATGGTTGAAAGAAGTCGCACCGGGCGTTGCAACCAGGATGCAGGTGACTACTATGTGCTCTTCGCCCCTTTGTACCCATGTTGGTGAAAGGGCCAAGACACGAACGTCTTCACCACCGCATAGTAATCTGTATAATGATGTTCTCCTCTTACTTATTAGTACTATGGAAATATTGAAACAAAATTTTTTACATTTTTTTACATGTTCCCATCTACTATTAGGATTCAACCCGGTACTTCCCGAATGCGAACCAGGTACGTTAATATCCGGGACATTTCCTTTGATATTCTAGGTAGGTTATTTCATAACCTAAGTAAGACTTATGGGTAATAATATAGCGGATAATAACTATGTCGTATTTTATAAAACGATTTAATATAAAAAGAATATAATCCCTTTACAGTTTCATTGAAAATGTAATTGGCAAAATACAAAACAAACTTCTTACTATACAACAACTTGAATATTTAACCGGAAATATTAGTCTTCACATCTCAACTACCAGAGAGGGCTTTTCTGACTTGGCCTTCCACTAAGACGAGACAATTTACGTGTTTTGCTGTGCTGGTAATTATATATCTAAGGTACCTATATTTATTGTGGTCAAACTATCACATTTATTACTTATATACTTAGTGCAAGAGTAGTTTGTCGTGCATATAAATGTAAGGCTAACCCTGATATATACAAAGAAAGAAAGAAAGAGAAAAGCAAAGAAATAGAAAACAATAAAATATAGATAACTCTATCTAGCCTATGCCTGAACCAATCTGATTTACTTCAACAATTTAGCCAGGGAAATATCCATGTTTTCCCAGTTTCTCTGGTCAGCTAGTAGATTCCAACATACCAATATTCTAGTAGGCTTTAAGAATTTGTCTTTAAGTGTAATTTATCGCTGATTTTCCGAGGGTGTACATTCCACCAACATATGTGCCCAATCTGCAGTCAAACCTAAAACAGGGCAGATTTTCCTGCCAGTATCATCAGCCATGTCTGTGGCCTCCCCTATTCTCCTATTTGAATCCCTACTTTATCTGTCTTGAAAACATTTTACCCACAGCGTTGACTTCCTGTGTCGTTTAGTTTTTCTAATTTCAAGGGCTTTTTAGGGAACTATTGAAGGACAAGGCTTCAAGAGGATACACCGAACAATGGATTAAATAAAAAAGTTCACCTCAGATTTTTAGTGATGCTTGATTGATAAGGATTTACATTGTTATGAATTCTGTTGAATAAATTTGTTATTTTATAATGTGATGAAGAGCATTTTGGAGTTTTACATATTAAACATTGTCAGAACACGCTCAATACTGCAGATTTACTTTACGGCTACGTCTATATTACTTATTCCAGATGTTTTCCAACATATATAGGTTCTTGGATTTCCTTTAACATGTTATTTCTCTACCTTCGGATACAAGTTAGTTTCTCCTTTGTTACTTTTAAGTGTGTCATTAGTTTCCAGGCTGCACGTCCTGCTCCATTCTTGCAATGAACCCATTCCCGGATTCAAAACTATCATTCCATATTTTCGGCTACTCCATTTCTTCTCAGGTCATAATTTTCTATTTTGGGCTTCACGCCTCACACAGAAAGGTTTTGAACTCTGATTGGTTTCTGTCACGCCAACTCTACCCTGGTGGTCAAACGGTTTTAGTAGGTACTTACACATAGCGTTACTCCAGGGTTATGCGGCATTTTATTACTTTCTCTACCATATTGTACCTATAATAGAAAATATTGTATTTCAGCCAAACATTCAATGGCGAGATCTCAGCAGAAATTCGTGTATTATAGTCACATAGTTAAATAAGAAAGAGGTCTTCGCGCGTGTGCATGTGTGTGTGTAAACCCCAACTCAACAACTTCCAAAGGTATATTTTAATATGTCCCCTCTCCAAACTACTCTTTAAAGAAAACATTTAAATGCATTTTTACTTCATCAAAACTGCTGAAACAAGTTTCAGTCTGACTCTACCTATCCAACTCCTGTCTTACACTCGGCTTGTGTGAAAAAACAATTAAATTATAACTATTGGCCATAACTATAAATCCTGAGACTTAAGTACTTATAACATTGTAAGTCGCCATTGGGGTTGTCATCTCAAAATAATTTGAGATCACTTTGTGGTTTACCAGGAAATAATGCGAGTCAGTTGAGAAATTGAATGCTATGCCGGCATTGTAGCTCAGTGGTAGAGCAACCGGCTACAGACCGGGAGATCCATGTTTCAAATCCCTGCTGTGGCATTAAATGTTTGTCTGACTCTACCTCCCCAGCTCCTGTCCTGCACATGGCTTGTGTGCAAAAACAAACAAACCAATACCAATTGACCATAATAGTTGACTATGCTACGCATCCTGGGACTTAAAGTACTCACAACATTGTAAGTCATCATTGAGGCTTGTCATCACAAAATAATTTGAGATCACTTTGTGGTTTACCGGGAAACATGGGGTCAGTTGAGAAATGTAATATTATGCCGGTATGTTAACATGGTAGCTCAGTGGTAGCGTAACCGGCTAGAGACCGGGATATTCGTGTCTCAAATCCCGGCTATGGCTTTGAATTTTTCAGTCTGACTCTGCGTATCCACATAATATATATTTGATATTTATATGACAAATACTTTTTTTTTTTTTTTTTTTTTTTTTGAGAACTAATCGAGGTACTCTTTGATCCGCAGGTATTTAGTAATTCGTTTTATAATGGATAACCCTGACAGATAACAAAAAAAGTATAACTCTCTTCAAAACGCGCAATGTAAAAAACTTTTTTTGTATTATCAATTTCCGAGATATGCATTATTACTAAAATTATTGAATACTTCGAAATTTCTTTAATGTTGTCGTTATGTATTTGTTACTAGTGATATAGAAAGCATAATTGCAAGGCGAGGATAAGGTCACACTTTATAAAAGATGAATTATCCATTCGCCTACCTCTGCCACCTTGAATCTACAACATATGAAATGAAACCTTGCAAAGATTTATCTCAACGTGAAGTGTGTAGAATAAATGTGATGCGTTACATTCATAGTGTATAGAGAAGGTATTGCATTGCACCCAAAAATTCGATACCGAGATTTCACCGGAAATATATGTTTTGAGACCCCCTGAATCAAAAAAAAATAATTTAGAAACATGTCCGTGTTAATGTCTGTGTGTATGTGTGTGTGTGTGTCTGTGTGACTATGGGCAGCATAGCTCAAAAACGAAAAGACCGTTAAAAACTAAACCTTGCTATTTAAGTTTGGTATCTTCCAAGGATGCGACACGAAGATTTTCAAGAAAATCTCCCCACCCCAAACTACCCTTTACATGGAACTTTTTTCGAAAATTGTTATTTTCTAAAAAATGGCTCTAACGATTTTGATTAAAATCCCGTATATTACTTAAATTTACATACCAAATAAAATGTATATCTTGAATTTTCTGGGAATATCCTCTGAAGACCTCTTTATTTTGGTTAACTTTTGCCAAAGTTTGCTTGACTGCTAAACGGTAAGAGATAGACAAAAGCTGACTACACAGAAAATGTAGAGCACGGTAAAACACGCAACTTATGTTATACACATTTTTGTCGTGGAGTTGATTGGTTTTAGTTATTCAGTGTTTTTGAATTCACCTTTCAAAAACTTATATTTTCTCATACAGGAGTTTGTTACCCCTGTCCATGCAAACAAAGGAACTTCCGTCACATAGCAACCAGCCTTTGACTATTACTTTAACCTATGGTGCTCCCTTATTTCGCTTCTACTTAAAAGGAACGAAGTAATAAGACTATTTCTATTAATTTTTTCTCGATTAACATGAAGTAAATAGAAGCATAAGCTTTTTAACAATACTTTGTTGCAGAGATATAGAGAAAGTCATGTGAATGGAACACATCAGATTTTTTTCTATCTACTTTATTTTAATCAAGATAAACCTTTGTAGAAACAGCTGCATTATAAATGCTATAACATACATAGCGGAAACAGCGATTGTCAAATGTGTAACATTCAGACCCAATGTAGGGCCTTAAATTCATTCAATCGCGAGAAACAACTGTCTGTAGGGTTTTAAAAGAAGAACAAATAAATAATATGAACCATTAATGAGGGATGTCTCTGAAATGTCTTATTAACGTATTTGAAAATAATTGTGTGCTCTAAAAATATCTACAATTTTGGGTGATATCTTTTCATCTAGCACCTTTCGTTTAGTACTTGCACAAGATAATACAGAGTTTTTTTCCAAATAAAGCGGACTTCATAGTTTATTGTAGAAATATTAAATATATACATATATATATATATTTAAATTGCTTAAATAGACTATGGCATTTTAATCTACCTATATAATTGGAGCCATTTGTTTTGGAAAAACAAATACCGAGCTTCAACCCCATATATCCCACATGCACTCTCCTGGGGTCGAACCTCGGACGTTAACGCAGAAGGTAAAGGGTCTAACTACCCTACAATGTCGTTGCCGATGCTGAGTTCATTTGCCAAAATTGTTATTTAGCCGACTATTCGTTTTTGAATTATGTTCACAGACATACACACGTGGAATCCCTTTTCAGAAAAATATCTTGTTTGTATTCAGGGTTTTACGACATACATTTCCCGTGGACTATCGATATCAAAGTTAGTAGATTACAATAATGTTTCTACCTCCTATTCACGCGGTAGAGAAAGTGAAAATAGATATTTGAAAAATATAGTATATTTTAAAATCACAAGTGTTTAGAGAAAATCATACAAATAAATAAATTATAACAGTAAAACTGCAAAGCAGAGTTGGTCACATGTGCTTATGAGCTGCTAACGAAAATCACATAAAAGAATTCAGTTTTAAAAATAGAAACATAATGAAGCATCTCAAGTTTTCACAGGTTGAAAATATACAGATGTACCTAAAACTTGCACTGTAAACATTTCGAAGTGGTAACTGCTGTTGATGTGCGGTGTTCACAGCATTAATTGGTAGGCAGTAGCTCGTACTTTTAGCACATAAACATATTTTAATAATACTTAGAAAGCGAATTTTTTAACAAACATAAAATTCTAAATAGAACAATGTCTATTTATATTAACAGCATAGATTCCAGTAGAATGTCAATGGTGTTTGTCGCAGGATTCTAATGCAAGTAGTTTACGAAAAACCACATTTTAAAACTTTTAAAAATAGGCACTTGTATAGCCTATTGTAGCACAAACTAAAGAAATATTATGAAAGGTATAGAGAAAATGTACCTTCAAAGTTTGTTCAAAATGATCACCGGCAGCTTTAATACATTTATAAGCTATTCCCAGAAAATTCAAGACATACATTTTATTTGTATGAAAATGGCTCTAATATGTGGGATTTCATTCAAATTCGTTATAGCCATTTTTAAGAAAAATAAAATGTTCCAAAATGTTTCCATGAAAAGGGTAGTTAGGGGTAAGGGTATTTGCTTGAAAATCTTCGTGTCGCATCCTTGGAAGATGCCAAACTTAAATACCAAGTTTGGTATTTAGCCTACTTTTCATTTTTGAGCTATGCTATACACACACACACACATGAACCTTTTTCTGAAATGCGTTTTGGATTCATGTATTTCGGTGAAATCTAGGTATCAAATTTTTGGGTGGAATACGATACTTCTCTATCCACTATGTATTTTTTACATAAGGGACTATAGAAAGTAAAAAACAATTTGAACAAACTTAAAAACATTGTATCTGGCAACTAAGCAGTTAAATGGAACAAACAACCGTCGGTGTGGAAACTTTTCAAACGATTTCTCGAAATACTGGAATCCTGCAACAAGCTCCACTGACTTTCTGATCTACCACATTTTTAATTTGTTGATGTAAATATGCATTGTTCCGTTTATAACAGTTTGTTAAGAAACTACACTTTCGAGGTATTATTAAAATATGTTTATAGACTAAAAGTACGACCCGTGACTACCAATCAATGCTGCGAAAGCTGCACATCAATATCACTTTGTATTTCCGAAATATTTACGGTGCAAGTTTTAAGTGATTCGCCTTATATTTAACCATTTCTAGATTTATGAACACCTTGTACTATAATCAATATAGGGCATAATTGGCTCATTATGGAATACATGCCAATAATAGCAATTAGGTAAATTGGCGTGGTTTATGGAGAAAATATGACAGTCTTTTCTCTGAAAAACGCAGCTGCAAAAAGCTCTGTTTATTATTAAATCAAGCATGACTAAGAACCCAATTTATAATTACTTACCGTGCTGTGCTGATAATAGACACCTGTTCATTTCTCTCACAGGAAGGAAACGCTAGGAAGTGGTATTTTGTTCATCACTTACACACGTCAGGTAATACAAAATTAAATGCGGGGAGAGAAGCTAACCTCTTATAAATACTGAAGATGCTCTGAATTATGTCAGCTATGTATAGAGAGTGATTACATGATTTTCTTTCAACAGAGGGTAAGATTGTATAAAATGTTGTACCTAACTCACCGTAACTGTTTCTCTCATTGTCTTTCACGCAAAAGTATCAAGATTATTCACTTGATGTATTAATTATTAATGTGTTTCAGCATATATAAATCACTTTTAATGAAGTGTGTAAACGCACCAAACAGGCTGGACTGTTTCAACTTGGCTGCACGCCAGAAAGTAGCATCTTACTCACTCACAGGAGTATGTCTATGAATGATACACTTTATCGTTAAGAGAAACTTATCAAGTGTTGAAATATGTGCCATTATCTTGGACCAATGACATACTGGCTAACTCTTTCCTCTCTAACCTATCTCCAAGACTGTGATTGAGCATACACAAATACTCCATATCAGACGAGTAGAGTTGAAACAGGCTGCAGAAAAAATTGCTAAACCGCATATATTAAATTGGTGCTAGATGCACCTACATTAACACCAGGATTAGAATCAAATTAACTCCCACTGACTCTGCAGCCTAGAGTGAGGGGATGGGGAGGTTAACTGCAAAGGCGCGGTGCTTAGTTTGAAGCTATTGTTGCCATTCTTGGCTGATGAATACTGTAAGAGCCATGGAAGAAGCGTATGAAGAAGCATGATAAAGCTTATCACTATTCTTGTTTATAACATATTTTTAAAACCACACCGTGGCTTCCCCTATAACTGCAAAAATAATTCTTAACTGTTTTCGGTTCATAATTAGATATCATAGAGTCAGTACATATTATGAAACAAACAGATTTTGATAGGCTCTGGTAAGGTTTTAGTCTTGCCAGAAAGTTTGCCTTACCAAGAAATTGAAGCAGAGGACAATGTCATAATAAGGGTGAAAACATTGCTATCTCGTCTTAAGAGCATTGCTTCTTTTTAACGCTCTGGTCGTTTGGTCTCACCGACCGCAATGTGTATGTGTGTGTGTGTGTGTGTGTGTGTTTTTAGGGGTCGGGGTTTTATTCAATTAGCTGATGATATATATATACACATAAAATAATCACCCATTCTCAAGGTGGGAGTCAAAACCGCGATCCTCTGCGCCACGAAGCACCAAAGCGAGACACTTGAGCGAGCGCGGGCATTGGGCCGCACTAGTATAGTTTTCCTTTAGTGAACGGTAATCTTAAAAACTTTATTGCTATATGTATGGCTATTTTGTGTGATATGTTAAAATGTCTGAAAAAATTAAGCCTGTTCAGAACATAGCAAAACACCCCCGATTTTTATATAAATTAAGGTTTGGCAGTTTTATACCATATGTTAGCTTTATCGATGCTTGTCTTTTTTTTTTTTTTTATTTCTTCTTTGTCATCGTCACTGTGGTAACTAAGACCTCCTATAATGTTGAAATCACGAGCCACACCTAGTACAAAGTGACAGGTAAAATCATCCTGCCACTGTGTGCATGTGTATGAGGGAGAGAAGCTGCACTATAAGGACCGCAAACAGACATGACAAAAGACCGCTCTGCGCCATGGCTTTCAACTTGTGGATGGAGTTGGATAGGTAGAGTCAGACTGAAAAATTCAATGCCATAGCCTAGATTTGAACCACGGATCACCCGATTTCTAGCCGGTTGCTCTGCCACTGACTCGCATGTTTCCCGGTAAACCACAAGGTGCTGTCAAATTATTTTGAGATGGCAACCCTAATGGCGACTTACAATGTTGTAAGTACTTAATTCCCAGTATTCATGATATAGCCAACTATTATGGTCAATTGGCTTATGTGAAAAGAACCAATATTAATTGTGGATGGAGATTTGTTTAGCTATAAGAAACGCACATCATGCTCCAAATTTATACAGCTTAGCTGTATTGCATAAGCTGCTTTGATAAACTATTTATTGACTAAAACACTGAATACTATTTAGTATTTCGCCTTAAGTTTATAGCAAACTTACTAATTTCTTATATTGATTGCCAGATTTTGTCTTCCGTAGGTTAAATCGCGCGACTGCACAATCTAAAAGTAAATTATGAAGAGCCCTGGAAACTATTACAAAGTACCGCACGTAGCCAATTTGGCCATTTGAGCGAACCCTGAGAGAAATAGATGACGGGAGAGACCAGATCCTGAAGATTACAAACACCAGCCTTACGGGACCCTTAACATTGTAGCATTCGACGCTACTCAAGTCCCTCTAAACGCTGTTAACGTCGGGAGCCTGTTCCTGCAAGCTGGTGAGTAATCTGAAAGTCGCCAGGAGGAAATCTTCACAAAGCGCAACTCCTCTGCGCAACCGCAACACGCCGCCTATCATTGAACCCTGAAACATATGATGATGAAAATAAACTGCAGAGGAATAAAGCAGCAACAAAGTCATGGTAGAAAAGGGACACTTCGCCTACCAACTTGGAGTAGCCACAAAAACCTGTCGCCAAATTGACATCGTCGGGGATCTTAAATCAGGATATCTCGGATGTGAGCCTCTTACATCAACTTCATGTAAAGTTGTGTGTTCTGCCCACTACATTAGCTAATACGCCCAACTGATTCGCAAGTGCGTATAACACATTTTAAAATCAAAGTAACATTTCAGCCTTGAATACAGGGCCTCTCAAACATGTAAAATCTCACGCGCGCAAACCAAACGGAGGAGAGGCATGCTCCGCCTATTCGCCTTTGACATTTGACATTTCCCAATCAGGAAGAAACGTGGAAAAGACGAGGAAGGAGAGGACATAGAGCGCAAGACAAGTATTATTGCTCAAAATCCAGTAGAGGGGCTTTGTACTATGGACAACCTAATAAACTTTTTTTTTCCACTTTCTTACCACTGTGAGAAATTATGCTTTAGAATGTAATAATATTACATATGGATAGCATCAAGACATAGATTGAAAACCAAATAAATGGATAAATAAAAGTATTACATGACATTACTTTCTATGTACAGTGTACATAGGGATAGAGAAGTATTGTATTCCATCCAAAAATTCGATAGCGAGATTTCACCGAAAATACATGTTTTAGGACCCCCTGTATCCAAAAAAAGCATTTTCAGAAAAAAGGTCCGTGTGTGTGTGTATATGTGTGTGTGTCGTGTGTCTGTGAACACGGTAACTCTTAAACGAAAAGTAGCTAAAATACCAAACTTGGTATTTAAGTTAAGCATCTTCCAGGGATGCGACACGAAGATTTTGAGAAAAATCCCCTCACCCAAAACTACCCTTTACATGGAACTTTTTTCAAACATTTTGATTTTCTTAAAAATGGCTCTAACGATTTTGATTAAAATATCATATATTAAAGATATTTACCTAACAAAATAAAATGTATATCTTGAATTTTCTGGGAATAGCTTCTGAAGACCTGTTTATTCTGGATGAATTCTGCTTAATTTGGGATAACTAGTAAACCGTAAGAGATAGACAAAAGCTTACTATACAAAACATTTAGGTCTTGTTAAAATACACAAGTTATGTCATATACATTTTTCTCGTGGAGCTTACCGTTTTCGAGGTATTTATTGTTATTAGTTTCAGTTGTGAAGTACTTATACTTTTCTCAGACGGGAGTGTCCGTTTTTCTTTTGTTCTACTCCTGGCCAAGAAAAGAAGCGATTTGTACTGACAATCGCATAACGACAGCTTTTAAAACATTTGACTATTGGTTTAGCCTAGTGTATTCCCCTATTTTCTTCCTACTTATACGGAACTAAATAAGAACATTGTGCTAATGAGTACCACGATTAGCAAGGTGCAGAAAGAAGAAGAATCTTATTTATGAAGTTTGTAGAACAGCTAGAGAAAGTCATGTGAGTGTAACACATCAGATTTTTTGTACAAAAATGCAATAACCCAAACATTTTAGTGTAACAACAGTTGTAGCTTTCGTTTACGGTCCATAAAATTTAATAGTGACCAAAACGGATTTTAGTGAGATTCAGTTGTAGCAGGAACGCCGTTGTTTCTGCACTACGCCACTTTGCTACGCTGTTGCAGTGAATGTTGCCGTAGGTATGATGTCACCACCCGCCCTTGGTCAAAATACGGGTCTTTGATTCGATCAACTGGCTGGAGGTGTTGTTGATACATTGAAGAATTTAGCTTTTGCGCTAACTATCCACACAGCAGGGTATGCGATATTTTTTATCTGGTTTGAAAGTGATTGTTAATTTTAGATGGGTCAAGGGAGTGTCAATTTATGTCCACACTTTTTATGGTATAGAAAAAGTTTAGTTTAGATCATGTATTCTTATTTTGTGTCAGCAACAGCATGAAGTTAACGATTCTACTAAGACGAACACGATTTTTTTTTTTTTTTTTATTTTGTGGTTGTTGAAAACCTAATTATATGGACTAAATTTCGAAGTGTGCACAACATAGTCCTAATTTGGTCTAACATGTACCAATTTGTTGTTCTAAATTATAAACACATGCAACTACAATGGCCCTATTGTTGGAAATAACATATGTTGTAACAATGTACTTATGTTGAAACCAGTATTACATTGTTGGCATAGTCGAATGGATTGAATACTCATTTTATACACAGCATTATTAGTATATCTGACCGTAGTATGATTCTAAAATACAATAAGATAATTTTATAATATGGAAAAAGAATTTGAAGCAATTTTAGAACATAACGAGTAAGAAAGTTATAATAGTTTTGCGAGTTTGTTGATGAACCTGAAGATGTAGTTGGTCAAATTGAGACATGGATAGTCATTATAATAATGATGATTAGTATTATTTGTGGAAAGCTTGGACTGCGACATACTTATCAAGTAACCTTAATAAAAGAAGTTCTTTTCTGTTGAAGTGTCTAAAATATGCAACTCACAAACGAGGAAGCACAACTGAGTGTCAAAGAAACAAGACCAACTGAAATCCTCGCATCCAAAGGTATTCTTATTTTGATAGGGCAACTACGACAATAATCTAGAGTACAATGACTTACGGTTCCAAGAGTTTGAAGAAAAATGAATCGGAACAGATTCCGTGATATTTGTCATATTTGGTAATAAGAACCCAAAGAAGCTTAAGCGATCTAATGACACATTTGCTCTTTTACGAGAAATATTTAAATTTTTGAACGACATATTTTCGAAATACTTTACAGGTGGTAAAACACAAGCATAGATATAATACTCTTCAGATCTCTTGCTAGTCATGATTAGCTATACGTATGGAACTTTATGCTGGCAAACAAGAAGGAACTCCTGAATCAACAGGTCCTAGAAAAGTCGTCGAAAGTATACGGTTCCAATAAAGGACACAGGTAGGAATGTGACTAATGACCGGTTCCATACATCGGTTGCTGTCGATATGTACGAGTGGAAAATTAGATAGTACCATGAAAAATAAGCGCAAACATATTCCAGAAGAACGAAAACCAAACTGGGAGAGAATTGCACTGAAGCGAATCCACATTCACTGCAATGACCTGTAGTACATTCCTAAATCTAATAACCTATCCTGTTGTCATAACATCAGGATGGCCACATTCACTGTCCCTGCAATTAATGAAGTATATTCCTAAATCCAAGAAGAACCTAATCTTCCTGTCATAGCATCAGGATGTCCACATTCACTGACCCTGTAATTAAAGAAGTATATTCCTAAATCCAAGAAGAACCTAATCCTCCTGTCATAGCATCAGGATGTCCACATTCACTGACCCTGGAATTAAAGAAGTATATTCCTAAATCCAAGAAGAACCTAATCCTGTTGTCATAACATCAGGATGTCCACATTCACTGACCCTGTAATTAAAGAAGTATATTCCTAAATCCAAGAAGAACCTAATCCTGTTGTCATAACATCAGGATGTCCACATTTACTGACCCTGTAATTAAAGAAGTATATTCCTAAATCCAAGAAGAACCTAATCCTCCTGTCATAGCATCAGGATGTCCACATTCACTGACCCTGGAATTAAAGAAGTATATTCCTAAATCCAAGAAGAACCTAATCCTGTTGTCATAACATCAGGATGTCCACATTTACTGACCCTGTAATTAAAGAAGTATATTCCTAAATCCAAGAAGAACCTAATCCTCCTGTCATAGCATCAGGATGTCCACATTCACTGACCCTGTAATTAAAGAAGTATATTCCTAAATCCAAGAAAAACATAATCCTGTTATCATAACATCAGGATGTCCACATTCACTGACCCTAGAATTGATGTATATTTCTAATCATGCTGTCATAACATCATGATGCCAAAGTTTTGAAGGTGGTAACTATAGCTTCTATAACTCAACCAAAGACTCTGTTGTCACTATTGATCAAATGGTCAGGAAGAGAGATACCCATTATTGACCATTATCAGTAGTTTACACTCTAATGTATATTGCATGCATAAATTCTGATACAGTGTATACAGGGTTACTACAAAAGAAATAGACAATTTCAACCAAAACTATTAGAGATAGCAACCTAATTATTTTGGAGGTATGTTGAGAAACTCTCAAAGTTTCGTTTGTTACTATTGGTAACGCTGTAGTGTTTTGTTTGTTGTTACAGAAGCTGAAATGGCGGAAAATCCTGTGGAAAAGGCATATTGCGTGTTGGAATTTGCTAGAACGCAATCAGCAACTGTTGCCAAACGAAATTTTAGAACACGTTACCACAAAACGCCACCGAATAGACAGTCAATCTACGACTGGTATAGAAAATTCGAGACAACGGGATATTTGTGCAAAGGGAAGAGCTCGGGAAGACCAAGAGTTTCGGAAGAAAACGTTGAACGTGTTCTTTCTGCCTACATAAGAAGCCCACAGAAATCGACATCTAGCGCAAGCATGCAATTACAAATTCCACAACAAACTGTATGGAAAATCTTGCGGAAGCGACTGCACATGATGCCTTACAGATTACAGATGTTGCAGTTTCTGAGTGAAGAAGATAAGGTCATACGGCGTGACTTTTGCATCGACATGTTGCGTCATGATGAAGACGATGCTGGTTTTTGTGAGCGCATCATTTCATTTTTGTGGTAACGTGTTCTAAAATGTCGTTGGACAACAGTTGCTGATTGCGTTCTAGCAAATTCCAACACGCAATATGCCTTTTCCACAGGATTTTCCGCCATTTCAGCTTCTGCAACAACAAACAAAACACTACAGCGTTACCAATAGTAACAAATAAAACTTTGAGAGTTTCTCAACACACCTCCAAAATAATTAGGTTGCTATCTCTAATAGTTTTTGTTTTACAGACAGTGGAAGTTGTCTATTTCTTTTGTAGTAACCCTGTATTATGAATTTCCCATATGGTACAAGAAGAAAAGAAACAGGCGGCAATTTTATCTGCAGGAACTGGGCTACAACTACTCAAATAAAATGCAGAACCTCTGCTGGGTAGCGCGTCTGCCTCACATTCAACACGTCGCGAGTTAGAATTTCCTAGGGTGAGTTACCCGGATAAGGATTTTTCGGAAGTGATTCCCTAGATCATTTGAGCGTCATTTCACCAACTTCATTCGTCTTTCGTTAAGAACAATCACGTTAAGCGACATTAAGCTTAAAAAGATGCAGAACGTTTACTGCAAATATAATTGGGCTGCACTGCGGAACAGTATCATGTCCATGACAGCTATTCTCAAGAGAGAATTCAAGATATACATTTTATTTGTCTTGTAATTATCTTAAATATACGTGATTTTAATCAAAATCGTTAGCCATTTTGAGAAAATTACTATTTTTGAAAGTTTTTCTACGTAAAGGATAGTTGAAAATCTTCGTGTCGCATCCCTGGAAGACACTTAAGAGACCCTGGAAGAGCTTAAATATCAAGTATTTAAGGAAATTTTTTGTTTGTGAGTTAAGCTGCTTCAGAAACACACACGACATATACACAAACTTCCATTTTTCTAAAAATGCTCTTTTTGGATTGAGGGGGGTCCTAAAACATGTATTTCCGGTGAAACCTTGGAATCGACATTTTTGGGTGCAATATACACTATGTACATGTAGAGAAAGTAATAACAATAATGAACCACAGACGAATGTTTACTCTGACTGAAGTTACACATGCATACTGGAGTTTGATGAATTTGACCGAAATGCCACGACTGCAGAGCTCAGTTGTAACTCTGCAATTAATAATGTTGCGTCTTTTCTCTCAGGAGCATATTAAAGAAGAAGAATCTGCTCTAAATCAATCTTATGTTTGCGAGACAAATTGAAAAAAATCTCATATGATCTATTCACACGACTATCTCTACATCTCTGTGACAAATTATTGTTAAAACACCTTATTACTCTATCTGTTTCATGCTAATCGATTAGCAAACATGGTCTATTTACCTGTTTCCATTTAAGTTGAAGGGAAATAAGACAATACTTTTTACTAACAGTATCCTCAAATGCTTTAAAAGCCGGTTGCCATGTGATTGAAATCCCTTTCTTTGCATGGCTGTGATTTGAAAAATTTCCGTATGAGAAAAGTTTTAAGTATTTTAAAACTAAAACCAATAACAAAAATTTATTTCAAAAATGGTTCGACCGTACGGAATAAATGTATATGACATGAATTGTGTTTTAATGAGATCTACAGCTTTTGTGCTGTAAGTTTTGGTCTACCTCTTACAATTTACTGGTCATGCAAAATTCATCCTGAATAAAGAGCTCTTCAGAGGCTATTCCCAAAAACTTCAGTTATACATTTTATTTGTCATATGATTAACTTAAATACACGAATTTTTAATCAAAAACTGTTAGCCATTTTTGAGAAAATCAAAATTTTCAAATGTTTTTGCACGGAAAGGATGGTTTGGGGTGGGGAGAGTTTCTTGAAAATCTTCGTGTGGCATCCTTAGAAGATACTGAACTTAATATTAAGTTTGGTAATTAACAGACTTTTCGTTTTTCAGCTAAGCTGCACAACAGACACACACAAACATAACACATATTGTCATTTTTCTAAAAACGCTTTTTTTTTTTTTGGTTCAGAGAGTCCCAAAACATGTATTTCCGGTGAAATCTCGGTATCAAAATGTTTGCGTGCAATAGAATGCCTTCACTGTACAATATGTACGTGTAGAGAAAGTAAAGACAATAATGACTAGTAACTAAGACCCACAGACGAATGTTTACTCTGACTGAAGTTACACATGCATACTGGAGCTTGATGAATTTGACCGAAATGCCGCGACTGCAGAGCTCAGTTGTAACTCTGCAATTAATAATGTTTAGTCTTTTCTCTCTCGGGAGCACATTAAAGAAGACGGGTCTGCGCTAAATCACTCTTATGTTTGCGAAACAAATTGAAAAATGATATCGAAAGACAAACAGAGGTCCAAAGCCTAGTCACATTCGTCATGCAAGGAACTGGCCACACAGACTGCATAACTAGTTGCCGCATTTCGTGTCGTATGGACGTATATTCAGCGGCGAGATACAGTGATAATGATAAGCCGGCCTGCACAGTTATTAGCAAATCTAATGATAGGAGTCACGGACGCATAAATGGCTTGCCACTCTGCTTGTCTGTGTAGGGGCGGCGGCCGGCCCATTTATGCTCTTGTCTGCATGTAAAAAGATTGCATATGATTGTCATGCCTCACACTATATCATATTATGGATAAAATATCCATCTTATTAGTCAGATGATGGACGGTTTCTTATCTTTCACTAAAAGCCCGATACTCCCTCAATTAGTGCGAAAGACCTCTTTTTTTATGATTCTAATGTTTCGCTCCCTATTTTTTACTTTCTCTACACATACCGTATACATAGTGTATAGAGAAGGTATTGTAATGCACCCAAAAGTTCTTTACCGAATAAAAAATGTTTTGAGACCTCCTGAATCCAAAAAAAGCATTTTTAGAAATATGTCCGTGTGTGTGTCTGTGGGCAGCATAGCTCAAAAACGAAAAGACCGTTAAAAGCCAAACTTGGTATTTAGATTTGGTATCCACCAAGGATGCGACACGAAGATTTTCGAGAGAATCCCCCACCCCCAACTACCGTTTACATGGAATTTTTTTTCAAAATTTTTTATTTTCTCAAAAATGGCTCTAAAGTATTGGTTAAAATATATTTACACGATAAATAAAATGTATAGCTATATTGAATTCTCTGGGAATAGCCTCTGGAGTCTACTTTATTCTGGATGAAGTTTACGGTACTTTGCATGACTGCTAAACCGTAATAGATGGACAAAAACTTATCACACAGAAAACACACAATTTATGTTATGTACATTTTTTAGTGAAGCTAGTCGGTTTTAAGATATTCCTTGTTTTTAGTTTCACCTTTGAGAAACATACTTTTCTCATACAGGAATTTGTCAACTCTTGTCCATACAAACAAAGGCACTTCAGTCATATAGCAACCAGCTTTTGAGTGCTATTTAACCTTTGGTACTCCCTTATTTCGCTTCTACTTACAAGGAAGCAAGGTATTTCTGCTAAATGAAATGGTATTTTATTTATGGACGCTCTTTAACTGCTGTGGTTCTCAGCGTCCAGTTCTATACTGGGCGTGAAAGACCGATTAATTTAACTCAGAGGCCTCTCTATCAGGCTTGAGGTTATTTTACGTGCCGTAAATCTACGACACGGGACCAACGGCTTTACTACCCTTCCGAAGAAAGCAATGCTAAGGATTTTTACGTCCTCCGCCGGGTTTGAACCCGCGACCTTGGGTACATGAAGTTAGCAAGGTAACCATTACACCACGGAGGGAGACATATTTTTGCTAATTTTTTCTCAAGTAGTATAAAGTAAATAGAAGCTTAAGCTTTTTAACAATACTTTTTTTGCAGGGATGTGAATTTTTTCTTTTTACTTTCTCTACTTGTAGTATGTACTTAGTGCATACAGAAGGCAATATAATGCGCCCAAAAAATACGGTCCCCAAAGGCCGCGCTTGCTAAGGTCTCTCGCTTTGGTGCTTCGTGGCCCAGGGGATCGTTGGTTCGAGTCCCACCTTGGGTATGGGTGGTATATGTTCGTGAAATGTGTATAGTGTGTGTATGTGTGCATTGGAACAGGAATAAAAAAACAGTAAATTTAGGAAACATATAAAAAGAAGTATACAGCGCCGGAGTCCTGACCAGACTCGGGAACTGTATTAAATAAAAATCGATATCGAGGTTTCACTAGAAATATATGTTTCGTCACGCCCTGAATCCAAAAGAAGTATTTTCAGAAAAATTGCCCGTGTTTGTGTTTGTATGGGCAGCATAGCTGATAAAGGAAAAGTGTGTTATACACTAAGATTGGTATTTAAGTTCTGATCTTCCAAGAATGTGACACGAAGATTTCTCAGTTAACCCTTCAACTACCCTTTACATGGAAAAATATTCGAAAATTTTGATTTTCTCAAAAATATCTATCTAACAATTTGATTGAAATATCGTATATTAAATATGCACATTTACCTGGAAAATAAGGTGTATATTGTGAATTTTCAAGGAATAGTCTCTGAAGCCTACTTTATTTTGGAAAAATTTTGCGGAATTTTGCATAAATGGTAAACAGTAAGAGGTAGACAAACACTTAATAGGTACATAGAGATGTAGAACCCGCCAAACACACACTTTATTTTATATACATTTTTTGAGGAGTGGAGTATTTTTTAGATATTCCTTGTTATTGGTTTCAGTTTTAAAATACTTATACTTTTTTACTTTCTCTACCCTTTTTTTTGTAAAAAGGTACTTGTATGTGTGGGTGTGTCTGTCTGTGTATGTCTATAGGCAGCATGTCTCAAAACATAAAAGTCTGTTGAACACCAAACTTGGTATTTAAGTGCAGATCTTCCCAGGATGCGACACAAAGAATTTCACCCCAACATGGAAAAATGTTCGAAAATTTTTATTTTCTAAAATATGCCTATAACAATTTTGATTAAAATAACGTATTCTGAATATATTTACTTAGCAAAGGAAAATATATATCTTAAATTTTCTGGGAATAGCCTCTGAAGACACCTTTACTCTAGATGAATTTTGCTGAATTTTGCATAACTGGTAAACCATATGACAGATGAAACTTACTACATAAAAATTTAGAGCTTGTCAAAACACATAATTTATCTTATATGCATTTTTTCGTGAAGTTGAGCATTTTTGAGATGTTCCTTATGATTGGTTTCAGTTTTCTCATACGTGCATTTTACAAATCATAGTCATGAATCACATGGCAATTTGCAAACTCCCAGCCATACAAACAAAGGAACTTCTATCACACATCAACCAGTTTTTAAAAGATTTGACTATCGTTTTAGTCTGTGGTACTCCCTTATTTCCCTTCTACTTACATACAAGGAAGTAAGTAATAAGAGCATTTCTGCTAATTTTATCTCGATTAGCATACAGCTTTTTAATTTGTAACAGAGATGTAGAGAAAGTCATTCGAATAGAGCACATCAAATTTATTTTCCATAATATATACTCTACCTTTGACTGCAAAGTCCGAACGGCAAATTCCCTTTTTGAGCATATTACCTATCGCAGTTGTATTAACTCGTGCACTTATGGTCTTCGGTGTCTATTCGTGTTTAATTTTAATCATTGGATCATCGATTTGTATTGTTCGTTACACTGAACATCACCAGAAAAAAATGAAAAGTCTAATAAATAAAAAACTTCCTTGGTATTTAACTTAAATACCTCTCAAAGATGTGAAAAAGATTTTTTTAACAAAAAAAAAACACTGATTAGCCTGTAAATGGGGCATATTTCAAAACTGTTTATTTTCTCAAAATAGATCCTACATTTTTGTTGAAAGTATAATATTGTCCAAATCTGCTCAAGAATCTCATGTTTTACATTCACATGACTTTCTCTATCTGTTTTGCAAATGAATTACCCCTACAAAAAACTATTCCTTTACTACATATTACTAATCGAGATAAACATTACCAGAGATGGTCTTCTTATTTAGTTCCTTATAAGTAGAAGGGAAATATGGGCATATACTTCACCAAAACGATAGTCAAATATTTTAAATGCTGTCACTATGCGATTGGCTTTCAAATTTAGGCTATCTTTCCATGACCAAAGGTAAAAAATAAAGTATTGAAAGAATGGGCTTCTGTATGAGAAATCTTTAAGTACTTTAAAATTCAACCAACAACAGGGAATATCTCTGTAACAGTAAGTTGTACAAAAACTGAGTATGACTTAGTGTATGTTTTAACGAAATCTACATATTTCGCATAGTAAGTTTTGTCTATCTCTTACCGTTTACCACTTTTACAAAGGATATTTAGAATAAAAAGAGCTATTCCCAAGCAATTCAGGATATTATTTTTATTTGCCATAAAAATATATAAATATCTTGATCAAAATCGTTAGTAGTTTGATGTGAGAACAATTTCTTTAAAGTCTTCGTATCATCCTTTTAAGTTACTGAACTTAAATATCAAGTTGTTAGTTATGGTGTCGAAAGAAGCACGCGCACGTGCGTACGAACTTGTTCTAAAAGTGCTGTTTTGGATTTAGGGGTCCTGAAAACGTGTATTTTCAGTGAAATTTTGGTTATGAATTTTTGGGAGAATATGTGCATACAAGCTAGATAATGTAAAAACTGCTAATTCATTCTTTCGACTAGGGCCGGACAGTTCGCTTGCTATGAAGTTAGGAATACTAAATAAAGTAGAGGAATAAAAATCTAACACAGATAAGAAACATTATTTTGATAAATATAGATCTGTTTCTTAAAATTAAAAGCTCTGCCTATAGAAAATTGGAAAGTGGTAAGACCTCTCCCCCTTATTCTACGTAACAGTGAAAAGAAGAAAAGTCCATTACATACCAAACTGGTAGATATATAAGTTTAGCACTTCTGAAGGACGAGATACGAAAATTTTTAAGAAAATTCCGCCATTCCAAATTTGCGTATAAAATAATTCAAAAGTGTTAATTTTCTTAATAATAGTTCTAACCATCTTGGCTAAAATACCATATGTTTAATATTACTTTTACCGCAAATAAAATATGTATCCTTAATTTTCTGGAGCCCTCTTTAGATTGGACAATTTTCATGTAACTGGTAAACCGTTGATATCGGTGAAACTTAGCTCACAATAACTTTAGATCACGTTAAGAAACACAGCCTTTTTTGTGGGTTAACCATACACAAATAAAGACGCACCTTGTTATTGGTTTTAAAATTTACAATAATTTGATTTTTTTTCAAATGGCAAGTCGTTATTCACTTTTTTACATCCTGGTGATACAAACAGAAGGGGATTCAAATTGCATCATATAGTGATCAGCTTTTTAAAGGTTTGACTATCGCTTTAGCCTGTTTTTTTTCTCCAAATTTTGCTTCTACTTAGAACGAACTAAATAGTAAAACAGTTCTGCCAATGTTTATTTCCATTAGCATAACCTTTTGCAAGAAACCTTTGTTGCAGAATAGATAAAGTAATGTGTTGGAACACCTGATTATTTTTTAATGAAACACCCTGTAGGTATTTCCTTTTATTAACGCACTTCAACAGCAGCCTTAAAAGTTTTAAAATGGAATGCTAAGAATGTGTTTAATTATATCAGTGCACTTTAACAGCTCTTATCACTGTTCATTCAAAATGTTTTGGTTAACTTCATGTCGGAGCTACTTCTCTAAAATACGCTTCAGTCTGTTTTTCAGTGCCCCGGCACACTTTGCAGCTGTTATCACTGAAGATCTGGACAAGCAGTTCCAACAAATATGGATAAGAACCAATGGGCCTGAGAGATGGTTAGTACAATAACAGTAGGTATTTGTTATTGAATGAATAAGTGTATTTATTGAAATAACAATATCGCACATAGAATTTCAACAATCACACGGGTCCACAGACCGTACGTGCTTTTGTAATACACACTAAAAACAATATTAAAACAATAACAACAAAGAATTAAAAGAGTAAACACGAAAATAAAAACACAAAGGTAATACACAATCAAAAGCGATATTAAAACAACAATAAAGAATTAAGACTAAACCCGGAAATAAAAATACAACGATATTCAAATAATGCAATTTAAATTTACAGCACAGAGTACACCTTCATAAACGCACCCCCTTATAATAGATAATTAAACTTAAAAGAAATGTATACACATAATATATACACAATATATAAAACCATAACACAACAGGGATCTAAGTATGACATAATACATATGTAAAACATTGTAGTCACTTTTGTTTAGTTGTTGTTATTCCTCCCCCCCCCTTCTCTATTGGCAGCCGCCTCAGATCTCAGCTGTCTTGCCTTAAGTATAAATTTTCCTAGCCGTCCATGTGCTCCGTGCCTGCCAGTAGCGTCCAACATGCTTCTAGCCCTACATTAGCGGTGGTAAAGAATCGCGGTAAATATTTTTCACGTCATTCCTCCGTACCCCTACATCTTGCCAAGATGTAGGTCCACAACTCTTCCTCCTCATAAATGGGACAGATTCTCGTACCGTTCTCGTCAGAAACTTTTATGCTCCTCCATGCTCCTAGTCTAATCCACGTGAGCACCTCTATAATGAGTTGGGTACCTGTATTGCTCCATACCCCACTCCGATTTTAGCCCAGACTGTACTTCTAATGAAACCTCTGTGCATTGCGCAATTATTTGCTATCTGTCAATATCACAGAAGCGGTTCTTAATTTTTCTCCAAATACTCCACCTGTTTGCCTGCCCCGCCATCCAAATGTATCCAATTTCAATGGTTTCCAACCCTTCTATTTGTTATTGAGACAGTAAAGATCATAAGTCTCCGACCCACAACCAGAAAAGATAGTTTTGCGAAACTAGATTGTCGAAGCATGCAGACATATCTCTCTTTAGCTGATAGGACAGCACATAAATTACTTTTAAAAGGTTTATTAGAGTCTATTAATATGTGTATACGCATTTTACTTTCATGTACGTTCTACAACCTAAGGTGTACGATCATTCTTGAACTGATTTTTAATTCATTTTTATTTAACTTAATGTTCCTTAACCTGGTTGATCACATCGGACGATAAATGTTTGAAATTGGCGAAATGATCCTCAAATGATGTTGGAGCCCATGGAGTTCAATGTTACTTGGCATTCGTCTTCTCAGAATGAGGGAAAACCCCGAGGAAGTCCACACCTGCGTAACTCCCCTAAGCGAAATTTGTACTCGCGACCTGTTAAATGTGAGGCAGTCACACTATCAACACACTACCCAGGTGGGGTGAACTGATTTTGAGCCAATACTAAGAATAAAACGAATTTTTGTTAAGTGACTTAACATGTTTTTTTAAAAGTATACAGTTGTGTCACTACTAACTTCGGAAGTTTTTTATCATTAATAAGATTTATATTATGTGCTTAGATAAGTGCTATATCGTAAACATTTAAAATGTGTAAATAAACTTCTTTACACTAGTAACGGGATTATCCCATAGGCAATTGAACTCGTGGTATACGGAAAAATATTAAAAGCAAAAAATTGAATCTTGGCAATATCAAGATGGTGAAGCAACTGGTCATCCTCCAAAGATTTGAAGTCACTGGGCGGAGATCAAGAAATTCTTCTACAAGGTTCTATACTTGCTCCCATAATTTAGAATATCTATTTTTATGATCTCCCAGAGAAAAAGCCCACCTACACTGCTATGTACGCAGAAGATACGGTGATATTTTACACGAATTTCAACTAGAAAATGTCAATCAGTCGTCTTCAACTTCTCTCTTGCTTCTGTCGGAATGGTTCACAACTTGGCGTATATCACTAAACACCAACAAAACTGAGTCCAAAATCTTCTCACAAAAATTTTTCCAACATCCACCGCCATTACACCTCCTACATCAGCAATTAACATGACTTCCAACTCAAAACGCCAGTGAACACAACTGTTAAACACAAAGTTAAACACTGGAGTCCTGTTAAATACAAAGCTGACCTGAAATGCACATATTACTCGCACAGTCTCACTTCTCACCAAGTTGTATCCGTTGGTCAACAGACGTTCCAAACTTGAGCTGGAACGCTCAACGTTGTTAATCACTGATACGTCCACTCATGACATATGCAGCTGCTGTTTGGGGTGCAGCCAAAAAAAGCGCATATTCATCGACTACAGGTACTACAAAATAGATTAATTCGAATTGCCACAAATTCTCCTTGGTACGTAAGAAACAATCAACTGCATCAAGAGCAAGGAATTCTTCCGCTCCAACAAGGAATTAGCAAAGTCTTTCTACAATAAACTTCCTCAAGTCTCTGGAGCTCAGACATATCACATAGGAAGAGAAACCCGAAAGAGAACAAGATTAAAAAGGAAATTACCCCAGCCAATGCGATGACAGCGTCCTTTCTGACTTTGAATAAATTATATTGCAGCAAATGTTTTATATGTTTTGTATATATATAGTTTTATCTTCATAACTTAATTTGTTCCCACACATTTACCGTCATTATTGTATTTCACTCTTTCCTTAATGTCCACTATTCATTGTTATTTATAAGTAGATATTATTTAACATCAGTGAATATGTAATGTAAAATACACATTTTTTTTTTACGATCGAGGAGTCTTATAGGTCAACTTCAACATGTAATTTGCTATTGTCATATTGTTAATTGTTCTCAATGCCCTGAAAAGCAATACTGCTGATCGATCAAAAATAAATTATTAAAAAAAAAAAAAAAGAAAAAAAATTCTTCCCTAACATTTGGAAGGGAAGTAAGAGGCTGGCCCTACACAAAGAACCATGTCTTGAAAGATACGTCCCTGAGCAAAATAACTGTCGGCCGTTTGACGTCCAGAGTATATTGCTCCTCTACCATGGATCTGTGGACTGTGGACCAATCATTTTTGACGTAAAATTTCATCTTATCAAAGAAAGTACAGCTAGTATATCCCTATAGCAGTAAGCTCACTTTGAGCGACTGAACTATGCTGGTTGGATGGATATCGACATTGAAACTGCTAATGAAGGGACGCACAATGGCGCCATACTCCAACACAGAAGTTAATTCTCCTGTCAGTACAGTGGTGGTAAACAATTTAAAATTCCCCAGCTGTGTTCCCTTATTCGACAACACGTAATTAAAATGTAGGCACTATGCTGCATGGTAGCAGGTTCACTTCTGGAGGTCTGGGACTCATAAAACCTACTCCCAAAAGTGAACAGCCAAGGAACATGGCTCTGCATAATGAATATAACGTGGCGGCAGGATAAAACAAAAGAGAATAATACACACGCCTACACGTTAACAGGGAAACAAAACAACCTGTTTTATCATTAACAGAGTGCGCTTATTGCGTATATTAATGCAAACAGCCAAACGTTATTCATTTGAAGGGCAACTTTCGTGTTTTAACCTCAGAAAAGAAAAACTTCAATTAAGAGAATGATCTTAAATGGTTTAGGCAAGGATAAATCAAATAAAACACTATGCTGATTATGAATTATGTAACGTTTGTATACCCATTACAAATATTTTTGTAATAAGTATTATTACTTACTGTAATAAGTATTATTGCGTCTCAGGATCATGGCCGCGAGGGAGATAATGCATTACAAGTCATATAATACTTGTAAATGATACACTGGTTTCACTGGTAAAATGTTCTTATATATTGTTCAAAATCACTGGGTACAATATACACTGTAGGATGGCACAGATAAATTAAGATTGCATTCCACTGGCGTGGTTACAGCACGCGCTCCCGCCAAATGCATAGGACGCTACCCTTGTGCTGAGCTATGAAGACACTGACAAACCAGGAATGACAAATGTTGAGCTCTTATATAGGCTCAAAGCTTATTCTACATGCTTCTCCTTATTAAATATTCTTTAAGGAAGCATATAATACAGACTTCCTTTTATTTATAAATACATTACTTTTGATACATATAATATTTACTTCACAAGCTATTTGTGCTTAGTGAATACTTAAATAAGGGTATACAACGCTTGGGGTTGCGTATATTAGAAAAAACAACTTCCTTTTTCATGCACGTAGCAATGCAATTATCATTGTTGAAGTTTTTTAAACAATTAGTTCTGATCATAAATGAAATTATATTTAAAATACACGTTAAGTTCAACATGCTGATACACACAGAACACTTACAAGCTAATTACTTTCAGTAGTTAATTTTTCCTTTACCACATAATCAATAAGTCAATATGGCATAAATTTCCTTCCATTAACAAAAAATAAACAAAAATAAACTCTTGGCTTCCATATATTAACGTCCCAGTTTACATGTCGAAAACACCACAGATGGTTTTATTTTTGTAACCGTTGAGATGTTCTGCAATTATTCCTTTTCATCATAGTTTTCCGACATTAAAAGTGGATGTTCCTAGTGGAAGCTGAGAAATCTGATTCTAAAACTTTCAGAATTACAAGGTGGTTCAATTAGTTTCCATATTTCAAAATATGTGGTGTTGCTAAGGCAAGTTGCAGTTAACATCGCGTACTGTGGTAGATAGGTTCAGGAGGTAAAAGTTACACTTAACTTATACTTCTAATCTCTTGGAATTAAATTAAGAATCACGACTTCATCAGAAAAACCTCAATTAGAAAAGTAACAGTGGATAAATTATCCTGCTGTTGTGCGTCATAAATACTCGAGGACGTATTTAAATGTTATTTTGAAACGGTTATTTGTAACTCAGTATATTTTGGAACAGAAACGATCGTTACATTACTGGAATATAACAAATTTTCATACCTCATTTGCTTGCTATTTGTTACCAATATTATTCCAGCTCCTGTTTAAAGCAAATCGTATGGTATCTATATAATTTACAGAAAATTTGAAACAGTGCGTACTTTTGTAATATGCGACAGTCATTCGGATGGTCGGTTTGTTTTGAATTGTTTAACTGTACAACACGCCTTTACAAAAATTTCTGCAAACAATTTAACGTTTGTATAAACTGAAAATTTTGACAAAGAACAGAGCATAATATTCAGCGTGTTACACAGTTTGTTTTAATGCCACGACACAATGAGTTCTGTAGGTAGTTACATACGCCCATGTGTACAGCACATGGTGTATATTCGAATGTTGGACAGTTTTCATTGTTCATCTATATAGTTAGTATACCAGCATTTGAAAAGGTTATATTTGGCATGAATGCAGAAAACCTTTCTCCCATATATCCAGTTTGACTGTGGAAAAGTAAGATTCTGGAGTTCTAGAGTGCGAACAAGTGGATACCCTGTTTATAAGGGTATAGAGGGTGTTTCGAAACGACACCAAACGAAGATGTAGACCTGTGATACGTGAATATAATTTTCAGCTCTAAATGCGGCACATACAAAAACTGCCAAAAATTCACCATGGATTAGGCAGTCATGTATATAACCAGTGGCAGGTCCACGCCAAGAGAGATGCCGGTTGGTAGCGAAGGTCCCAGTCACGTGGTGTAGGCGTGGTTTGACAGACACGCCGGCGCGGGACAGGTCGCCTTAGTAATGGAAAACGTAGCATGTGGGTGTGGCGTATGACAACCGTTGTTCCTTTCCTGCCTAATCCCAAATGCATGCGATTTTTAAACGCACATAAAACTTTAAATAGAAGAGTTTTAAAGTTGCAACATCAAGTTTCGGACAAGTCAAAAGTGGAAGCTAATCGACTGCTATCTTATTTTGGTGTTTTTTTGGCCTGTATAGAAATCAAAACTGACCGATCAGAAAAGGTCTTTATTCTGTACCTTTGCAGGCACAGTAACTTTTACTACTCACCAAGAGAAAACATTGAAAATAATCCTTTAAAACGAAGTAAAACTGCGCTGCGCCAGCAAAATACTTAATCTTCGAGGCAGCAACAGCAACAATAACTACAATGATAACAATAATAATGCTTATGTGTTTCATTCACATGGTTTCTCTACCTATTGTGTAATGATTATCTATTTCAAAATGTAACTTATTCTTTTGTCTATTTCATGCTAATCAAGATGAACATTAGCAGAAATCGTCTTATTACTTATTTCCTTAAAAGTAGACAGGAAATAAGGGAACACACCAAGCCAAAGCGTAAGTTAAATATTTTAAAAGCATTTATATGCTTTGCTTGGCCAGTAGTAAAACAAAAGAAATACTATTGACAAATTACCGCATTAGAACATACATTTTGTGTTTTAACGATATCTACATTTGTGGTGTAATAACTCTTACAGTCTACCAGTTATGCAAAACACTTATTCAGAACGAAGAGGACTTTAGAGGCTATTCTTATAAGTATCTTTTATATATGGAACTTTAATCAGGATCGTTAGAGCCTTGTTAAGAAAATCAAAATTCTTAATTTTTTCCATGTAAGGGGTAGTTTAGGGTGCGGGATTACACTGAAAATCTTCGTGTCGTATCCTTGAAGGATGCTTAACTTAAATATCGAGTTAATATCTAACCGAGTTTTCGTTTTTCAGTTACCTGTCCAGAGACACACGGACATACACGGACATTTTTCCAAAAAAGCGAACTCTAAAATTGATTGTATTTTCAGTGAAATCTCTATATCGAATTATTGATGGAATGCAATATATTCTGTACCTATGTACTATGTACGAAGTAACAATAATAATAGTAATAGGTATTATGTTAGCATGTTTTTATTTTTATGTATTACAAATTATTTATTTTAAAACTCTCTTTTCTATCCACTTCTTGCTGATTGAAATAAGCCTTTGTAGAAATAAAATCTTTACGCATTTCTTTTTATATACTAATGGAATGCAAGAGAAATTGACAATCATAGGTCCTATATGCAATTATTTCAAATATCATGATGTTTCCATTACATCATGCCAATCGTACATTTATCACAATAAATTTCATGCCAAAATTGATGTGATATTGTTTGTGAATGCCATACTACAGTGCGTTCCCTGAGCGACGGGACCATTTCTCGGCGGCCGGCCCTCACCCGTTTCGGTGCAGCCGCGGGGCGGTTCGGTCGCTCAGGGAACACACTGTATATCAGGAGCGAATGTTAATTCTGCTGGTCACTGCATGCAGCGTTACAGGTCTTGGCTGTGACTGCACTACTTGACTTAGAATGAAGGTTTTAGTGGCACTTCTGCTCTTGATGTACGCATGTCCGACTTACTAAGTCCTCGGGACTGGTTTGACATTTTGTAAATTTTTCGTGGCTTGAGGTAGGATCTCCTTTTCTAGCACTCCACTTAAATTTTTGGGGAAGCAGAATGTCTATACAGCTTTCGCTTATTAGATATTTATAGCTGCCAAACGCGTTTAGTGACAGAATTAACTAACCGAAAACTATTTGTGGCATGGAAATTGAGTTATGTCTTGTCTTGGGTGCAAGATTACCTAGTGGAATTGTTCAGGGTTTGGAATTTTTATATATTGCTAAATTTTATTATAGTTTAATCTTGTTGTTATTTCAATTAGCATTTATTGAGTTACTCTGTTTAAAGTTTATTTTTGTTGCTATTATTGTTTATTTTGGTTGTTACTTAGTGCTTAATTTTTTATAGTTATATAAGACAGACATTATAATTACCATAATAAGTAAACAATTTGTTTCGTACAAGTGCCTGAGACTTTTTACCTTCCTTCCAAGGACAATATACCTAGTGAGTGCGAGAGAGAAAAAGAGAGGTGGATAGAGAGAAGAGAAAGAGAGCAAGAGCTATTCTTGTTTACATCAGATTTTGCTTGGCAAGATAATGAGACGTTCTTAGGATAAATTGCTTTTTATTTATGTTCGTAAACCACCTGGTTGTAAATTTTCTCATAATTTAAATTTTGACAGTCTAATTTAATCTTAATATATAATGTTTAAATCTTGAATATTGAGTACAGTGGACTGAAAAATCCAATGCCATAGACGGGATTTGAACCACGGATTTCTCAGCCTCTACTGGTCGCTCTACCATGACAACATACTGGCACGGTATTAAAGTGCTCCACGAACTCTAATATTTCCCGGCAAAGCACAAGATTAAATTATTAAATTATTACATACCCCAATAGTGACTTACAATGTCGTAGGTATTTTAATTCTAGGGTTTCTTAGTTTAACAAACTTTTACGGTCAATTAGTGTTAATTTAATTGCTTTTTTCTTAACATAAGCCTTGTGTAGTACAGAAGACTGAAAAATAAGTTGAAAAGTTTAATGTCGTGCTTTGAAGTTGTCATGGTAGCTCAGTAGTAAAGTGACTAGCTAGAGACAGAAATATCCAGCTATGGCATTGAATTTTTCAGTCTGATTCTATCTATTGTTGTCTTATACATGGCTTGTGTGAAAAAACAATTAATTACCGATTGAATATCGGTTGCTTAGTTTTCATTCTCTGGGAAATATTCGGATCAGTCCTTTTCTTGTATTCGTCATACCGTGTTCTCAATATTCCGGTTCTAATGCTTCGAAACATCCATCCTATATAAATCCAGATGTGCGTATACAGACTGAAAATTGTGCAACATAGAGAAACAAGAAATAAAGGCAGCATTTACAATAATTAAAAAGGTACTCAATAATTCACACTTAAAATAACGAATAGGTATGATGCTATGGGAAAAGTATATGGAAAGAATTTTGTGTTTTAAAATGTTCTTGACTAAAAGTTAGTTACTCATAAAGTTTCACCTTTTGCCTTATCTTTTGGTTGACCGTTTAGCGCAATTACCTATGATTCCTCCAGAAAGAAAAGGAACTTCATATTCCCAGAAAATACAGCATACACATTTTTTCTGTACTATATAAACATTGAGCTTTTCAAGAAAACGTTAGACATTTTTGGGAATATCAAAATTTTGAAACATTTTCTATGTAAAAGGTGGTCTGGGGTGGAGAAATATTTTATAGAATTTGGAGTCGCAAGTTTAGAAGATTGTCGCTGTTTTCGTGTGGCGGCAGTATGTCACCGTCGTGTTGGTCTACCTCGGAGTCGGTCAAGGATTAGCACCCGTGAAAGTCTCTATAAACAAACATGTACATACGTCCATTGTTGCGCCGGCTATGCTCGTTCCTGTAGAACACAAGTTGTTTCTTACTGAAGGGGAAAATATAACTGAGATATGTAACATGGGGTAGACTCAAGAAAAGAGATATATCACTTAATTTCACTAAATGAATACTATTCTTCTTCTTTGTTGCTGGTTGAGGCACTAACCCTACGAGCGACTCCCGACATAAAAATTCGTGAAAATGATGTCAAATGATGAGTGCTAGTTTCCGCTCTTGCGGAGTTGTTATTGTCGACGGTCATCACACAGAATACGTTGCACCAGCAACATTAATCACTATCACCTTCAGAATTGCAGTAAGAGTAACAATACGAGTAACATTTGCAGTAGCAGCAACATTAAGCCTCTAAGTCAGCGTAAAATTTACGATAAGAATTGCAGTCAGAATAAGAATTCACAATAACAAGAACCAAGTAACCTGATTTCTTGTATACGCATCGCTTCAATACCTAAAACCTCCAATATTGCACTCCTTTCTGATTGGCTAAAAAAAAAAGCGCGAAAAATAGCGTTAACACGTGACTAACTTGGTAAAGTTATTTGTATTCCACCCACGTGACCATTCTTCGGGAATAAACCTTCCCTTAACCTTCAGCCTGTTGCTTGCGTCTCTGATGCTCTAAAAATCTTGCTCTACAAAGGCAATTGTGTCTCTAGCATTAACAAAGCAAGTAACCTTGGCGAGCTTAATAGAAGCTTCTACACCCTAAGGTTCTGCGTTCTACTGAAGCAGATATTTCTTATATTAAACCTACACAAAACTAATAAGATACACAGCGGGCTTATATAGTGTCACAAGATACGAAACAAACTATGGAATTCTTACACACACACACACACACACACACACACATACACACATACACACATACATGAAAACCTATACGAAGTTAAATATCGACATCGATTTTTTGGGTGAAATTTAATGCATAATCTACTTGAGCTAAGTACATAGTGGATAACATAAAACGTTATAGGTATGACATTTGAAGAACATGTGGCGTATCTTAAGCTTACAAAAACCATTGGAGATATACCAGAATTGTTATAACAGGTGGATAGATTCTAAAGGTACCCTAATACTTTATGAAAGAAAATAATCAATATATTTTCAGTTGATACATAGTAATATTGAAAATATCAAGCAAATCGTATTCTTATAGTTACCCCAATTGTCTTCCAGTAAGTTATTTAGCAATTTTTCTTCTATTCTAATCTTCCAGCAAAATTAACTTTAAACCAAGATTATGGTATATTACACATTAGCAATAAAATATTGTGTATGTGCTAATATAAGTATGTATATATGGCCTTCGATCTTGTTTTAATTAATTTTAACCACTCCACTCTCCGTTTCACTGACTTGTTTCTGAAAAATCTGTTGCACAATACCTTACAGAACAAAGCATGTACCTGAAAACAAAACGACTAACGGCACGCGAAACAGCGAATGTGTAGAGAGTTTCATTTCATGTGGCTGTAATACATGGATCGACAATAGCACATGAAAGGGGTGCGTGATGTAATAAGCGAGATATATCGTGCGTGCATATCCTAAATTTCTGAGGTCATGCTAACTTCACCAACAATTGTGTGGCAAAATGTCAAATCATAGGGAAGGGAAAGCGCTGTTTCTGTTACACTCATATAAACCGTATTAATTTCATTTCTGCAAACTTTCACATACCTATTAGAGAATTATGGTTGCACATTATAAATAACTAAGTGTATAAATAGCTACATATTTATCATTTAAGATAAAAATTATACATGTTTTGTATAGGTAGAGTCATACTGAAAAAATCAATGCCATAGCCGGGATTCGAATCACAGATGTCCCAGTCTTTGGTCTGTTGCTCTACCACTGAGCTACCGTGGCAAAATACCGGCACGAAATTAAATTTCTCGACTGACTTGCATGTTTCCCGGTAAACTACAAGGTGATCTCAAATTATTTTGAGCTGACATACTCCAATGACGACTTATTAAGTACTTTTAAGTCCCGGGCTTCATAGTATAGTCCACTATTATGGTCAATTAGTGATAATTCTATTGTTTTTTTTTTCACACAAGCCGTATGTAGGAAAGGAGTTAGATAGGTAGAGTCAAACGGAAAAGTTCAACGCCATAGCCGGGGTTTGAACCACGGATCTCCCGGTATGTAGCCGGTTAGAGTAAATATGCTGGGAAACATGTGAATTAGTAGAGACATTTAATACCGTGCCATGGTAGGTCAGTGGTTAGAGCAACTGACTAGACACCAGGAGATCGTGGTTCAAATTCCGTCTAAGGCATTGACTTTTTCAGTCTGACTCTGACTATTCCAGTCCTGTCCTACATACAGCTTGGATGAAATAACAATTAAATTAACAATTAAATGTTTTTTAAAGTTATACCATTTTATATGCACATAATAGAACTGTCTTTGTTGTAACGTGGTATTCGGCTAAATACAAAGACTGCAACCATTGTTAGCATTTTGTCAATGTTTACTTACTTTTTGGTCACTAATGGCCGAACCACATATTATAAACCTGGGTGTATAAATGGTTAATTGCATATAATATAAACCAAGTAAAAGCCTTACTAAAACGAGTTAATAAATAAACTCCTCCCTCCATACATTTTAAAATAGGCGTATGCCCTTATATGCATAACCTTTTAACTACAATCAACAATACATAACATACTATGTATACAAGAAAGTTGTAATACACAAGAAATAAAACTATAGATATAAGAATAAGAGAAAAAAGAAGAAACATATCAATAGTATAAGTATTAATGTTATTTTCGTAGGAACATGTGCGTTCATAAGCTAAATTTTAACGAGGTCACAAAAGCTATTGTTTAAATTATTAATTTATAATTTATATGGAAATTATTCGTATTATTATATTTCAATATACAAGAATGTCACATGTAGAATATAGTTCTATAATCTGTGTATTTAAGTAGATTTGGTTGCATATGCTATTTATGCTATGTATCTCGTTATTAAGTTTCCCAGCCTTGCTTAGTTTGCCTTTGTTTGATTCTGGTCTTAGTTTCTTGTGTTGCCAGGAAATCCATTAAGGTCAAGAGAATCAGTCAGTAATGCCGAAAAGCGGTAAACTAATCACTGTTAGCATGTTTTAAAATGAAATGTTTGTTGTTCAGATGTTTTCGTAGGTTTGTATAAAGACCAATATACGAAATACAGGCTTTTATTTCTTAACGTAAAATTAACGTGCAAAAAATGGCCTACTTAAACTAGTTTATGTACTGAGATATTTAATGTAAGCTATTCTGATGACACGACTTGAATAGTGCTCCTCTAGCAACGTGATGGTTCGGAGTATGTTTCGTATCCATGCAGTAGCATAAATTATGTTTACACTAGTTCCCATTTTGACACAGAACGATAAAAATGTTCAACCTCACTCAAAAGTGTGCTATTTCAATATTAAAGACCTCAACAAACAACAGAGCAACATTTGAAAGTTATTCATTACTGACCGGAGAGGGACATAGGAGGGGTTTGTTTAGTTAGCAACACAGTTACTTCCATTCCACTGTGATTTAAACTATAACGGTTTTAGGTAGAGGTCGGTGCTTCTGGGTAGTGACAGATGTGACTAATTTCTGTTCTGCCGCCCCTAATTACTAATTAGGTAGTGGTCGCTATGATTGCTTTCTATTCACTGCTCTTTCTCGACATGGGTTAAGTGTATGCTCATCAGTCAATAATAATGTCATTTTTACTTTCTCTACACATACTAAGTACACATTGTACAGAAAAGGTATTGTAGTGCACCCAATAACTCGATAGTGAGATTTTACAGGAAGTACGTGTTTTGATACTCCATGATTACAAAAAAAAAAAAAAAAAACACATTTTTAGAAACATGTCCGTGTGTGTGTGTGTTAATGGGTGTGTGTCTGTTTGTCTGTAGGCAGTATAGCTCAAAACCGACAAGTCAGTTAAATACCAAAAGTGGTATTTAAGTTGAGTCTATTCGGGGGATGCGGCATGAAGATTTTAAAGAAAATTCCCTCACTTCTAACTATACTGTACATAGAGAATTTTTCGAAAATTTTATTTTCTAGAAAATGGCTATACCAATTTTGATTAAAATACCTTATCTATAAAACATTTCTAAGGACAAGTGAACTGAATGCCCTGAATTTTCTGGGAATAGCCTCTGAAGAAATCTTCATTCTGGAAGACTTGTATAACTTAAATACCAAGTTTGGTATTTACCTGGCTTTCCATTTTTGAGCTGTTTTGCCCATAGACACACTCTGACAGACACTTACACATGATTCTTTTTCTAAAAATCTTTTTGGACACAGGGGATCCCAAAACATGTATTTCTGGTGAAATTACGCCATTGAATTTTTGGGTGCACTGCAATGCCTTCTCCTTACGTTATGTAGGTACATAGTACATGTAGAGAAAGCAAAAAGTATAAGGGAATTGAGCATGACATGCTCATCTTTGTAAACTTAACCTGTATATCTACTCATTACTGTATATCTACTCCTTACTGTGTATCTGCTGGACTAAACCCCTAAATGTTTTATCAAAAATGGATAAGCCCCAAAGGGGCCTTCTAAGAAAAATTCAAATAAATAGTTTATTTTTAAAAGTTTTTTTAAACATCACATAACTATTGGATAATAACATGCTGATCTTTGTAAACTTAACCTGTATATCTGCTCATTACTGTATATATACGACTACACACTAAATGTTTATAAAATGGATAAGAAAAATCTAAATAAATAGATTATTTTTAAAAGTTTTTTAAACATCACATAACTATTGGATAAATTCTTTACACAAGCTGTGTATAGGACAAGAGTTGGATAGGTGGAGTCAGACTGAAAAAATACAAAACCATAGCGGGGATTGGAACCACGGATCTCCCGATCTCTAGCCGGTTGCTCTGATACTGAGCTACCATGGCAATAAACCCATGTTAATTAGTTGGCTATACTAGGAATCCTGGGATTTAAGAATTTGCAACATTGTAGGTCACCTTTGGGGTTGACAACTGAAAATAATTTGAGATCACCTTGTGGTTTACCGGGAAAAATGCGAGTCAGTTGAGAAATTCAATGCTATGCCAGCATGTTGCCATGGTAGCTCAGTGGTAGAGCAACCGGCTAGAGATCGGGAAACCCGTGGTTGAAATCCCGGCTCTATGTATATACAAATCATAAAACGTAATTTATTACTACAGTGTTTCACAATAATTTACATTTATAGCATTTTTATAGATTAATGTTTAAAACATAATTCTAGATTTTCAATATTATTCTTCCTATGTAATTATGATGGTCTAGATGGCTCACTTGGTTAGGCGATGGCTTTCTACTCCCAAGGTTGCGTGTTGAAACCCGACCCAGACCGATGGTTTGGTTTTTAAAGAGTGCTTAAAAGCGACAACCCCATGTCAATAGATTTATTGCCATCTAAAAATTCCGCGGAGCCAAATTCTGCACACATGCGGCGCTGATATGATCCTGTAAGTTTACAGCGTCGTTAACAAATTTTTATTTCGCCGATAGTGGCTTGCCGTAAACAAAACACGAGGCCATTTTATCATTCTCTGTACCAGTGGCAAAGAGTAATTGGTGGGTTGAGGCAACTTCAAGCGTAGTGGTAACACGCAGTTTAGAAGTCGAGGTTTGTGAAATGAGTTTATGAATAAGTTCTCGACAAGTACAATTAGTTGGAAACAATGCAGAATATTCAACATCGGAGGTGAAACTGTAAAGATTTGTATCAGCATCTGGGTACGATGGATGATCCAATATTTGCGGTTTTCTCGCTGTTTTCTAAAGTTATGTTCATGAGGAAATTTTCTGTATGTTTCTAGGATGGCTATTATTTTCCATCTGAGACGTTCGATGATATTTTGATAACAAGTTTTACGGCTGGTAGACTGATGTGCGGGAAGAATATAGATCTGTCAAAACTACAATCTAGGTAACCATAGGTTTTTATTTTCATACTACATTATCTCATTAGGATTCACAATTTATTCAAAGTTCAACTTAATTCAGAAGACAACTACATTATTATACTTTATTTAAATGTGATTTTACTGAACACATACATAACTCAAATCAACATGTAATCATTTGCACTTTCTTTCTTTAAATACAAAATCACCGTTATAGTTCTTACAAAGGTGCGAAATTAAAACTACCTCAACACTTGAAAATCTTCTAATCGGGAAATAAGAAAAACCTGTGTCACACGAATTCTTTGATACATAATAATGAACGATCGTGTTTCGGGAAGAAAACGATTTATAAATCGCCGGTATTATGGTCCCTCTCATTATTAACGGATTCTGCATTCGCGAGGTAAGTTAAAGAAATGTCTGCCATTTCAGCATATGTAAAATCATGCATTATGCAAAGGAAAGTTATGACTGAATCCGTGACTCGTTTTCTACTGTGTGTCACGTGAGTGCAGGTCGGCAGCGTGAGGGTTGTTCTAAACACAAGAGCTGGCCGCTGTGTGATGTAAGTAAATAAGAGAGATATAAAGCATGACGTTCAAAACTCATTAGACCCTGAAATTTGTGATTTATTTATGGCAATACTATTAGTAAGCGAATAAAAATGAAGTACACGTATGTGTGATATACACTGTTCTCTACCATAAATGTAAATATATTTGCAGCTATTTATCTTTCTCTTTGTGTTACACCTCTAGTCCTTTTACCGGTTTTGCAAAATTAGTTGCCTCTTACATCATATATGTTATACAATAACATGTGGTATTAGAAACCTCAAATGACAATCATTAACTCTACGACATTGTAGTACACATTCAAAAGTACTCATAGAGTTTTCCACTCAAACGCTTCACTTATTGCAATATAATATATTTACGATCAATATACTAAATCATATCATACTGCCAATTATATTAAAGTTACACAGCACAGTGTTTCAAGCAAGGGAATACAATTAAATGTTGCTTTTAGTGAGTATACGACTTCCAAATTATATTGTAGCTTAATCCAGTTTTCTCTATCACTTCACCTTCCTTTTCTTTACGAGAGAAAACGTTGCCAATTCATCCTTTCAAACACTTCTTGGGGTCGAATATAAGATTCTTCTTCAATCTTCAAGTCAATCACTAATTTTCTTAAACAGGAATCCTTTCCTATAGCTCTAATCATTTCCTGTTTTATGGAACACAGGACTCCTCTTCTCTCTTTGGGTCCACTTGCCTAATAAAGAGAGGTGGGGATCACTGTTCCATCTGTTGTGAGCTCCCTTGCTTTTCCACCACTTCTCCTTGTTTCTCCTTCTTTGCGCATATGGAGTGTCAGAATATAGACGGGCTTAAATGTTGATGCGTCGGTGAGGTGTGTACGTATAGGGGAGCTGTGTGTGTATGAAATTACATTAGACAAAAACATTCATTATTTTAAGGCAATTAAACTAAATTAATAAGTTTGGAATGTAACTACTTCGACCGCCTGCTCAAGAACTATTCCAGCGTAGCTTTCGGACATCTAAGAACTGAATACATGTCATCACTGAAAGAGGAAGGAAGTAGGCTTTTAAAACAGTTAACAGGAGAGAAAGTATATATTTTGACGCATGAAAGGCACAAAGAATAGCTCCGGATTTGCATACTGTTAAATAATGTATTTATAATTTAATTCTAAAAATGAATTCAAGAGTACGTCCAACTGTAATTTGCGAAAATGAATATTTGCAAATAATACTGTGTAAATATTTTGATGTAACATTATCAAGTAGGTAGTCGAAATGTAGTTGAAGTTAGGACATACATTTTCCAGAGCAAGAAAAATCTCCCTATTATTTACGAGATACCTACTACTTCAAGGAATACATATTCAGACAGTAACGTAAAAAAACCCGAAGTGTTCCATTCATTTGATTTTCTGAACTTACTCTGTAATGGACTATTCTGCTGACAAGAGCTCATTGTTGTTTCCGATTCATATTAATAAGATAAACATTAGTAGAAATGCTTTAAGCATTTTTTTTTCTTATATGTTCAAGGAAAATAAAGCAATACATTAGGTAAAAGTCATAGTAAAATCCTCAAAACTTTTAATAGCACTTGTTGTGTGATGACTTTCAATTCCGAACTATTTGCATGGCCAGAATGCTACAGAGAGATACAAAAAGAATTAGGACTTCTTGTTTTTGAGTTTCAAACACAGAAACACACACACACATACACACGCCACATTCGAAACTTTGTCTTAAAATTCTTTTTTTCTTTGATTTAGATACCTCAAAACATATATTTTCGGTGAAATCTCGATCGAATTTAAAACAAAAGCCGTTCTATCGACACTGTAGGTGTTAGAGAAAGTAAAAACAATACCAGCTTCCTCCTAATTGACTTAAGTATAAGTATTGGAAAATTTAAACAATAACAAGGAAAATCTCGGATATGACTTTCTCAACAAAAATATATATCTGACATAAATTGTGTGTTTTAAGGAGATTCGCATGTTTTGTGTAGTAACAATTTGGTTATCACTCTGATTTATCAGCTTTGCAAAAGTCCTCCAGAATGAAGAGAGTCCTTCCGGAATTTCAGGTAGTTCCTTTTTCATAAAATGCCCTAAACATATAGCATATTAATAAAAATCGATATTCATTTTTGAGAACGTTAAAGTTTTCAAAAAAATTATCGTTTAAGAATAATTATAGTTGGGGGATTTTCTTTAAAATATCAGTGTCGCAACCTTAGAAGAGGAAGAACTTTATCGAGGATATTTAAGGATTTTCGTTTTTGAGTTGTTGCCACAGATACACGGACACACACAGGAATTGTTTTCTACAAGGGCCTTTTTTTACTTTCTCTTGCCCGTATGTACAATTAACAGTGGTTAGAGAAGGTATTGAACCCAATTCAAAGATTCGAAGCCGAGATTAAACCTAATATATGTTTTGAGGTCCCCTGAACCCCCCCCAAAAAGCATACAAAAAGCCCCATGAGTGTGTGTGTGTGTATACATGTGTCAGTGTGTGGACAGCATTTAAATACTTAAAGACTGTTAAATACCAAAGTTGGTGTTTAATTTAGTTTTTGAATATTTTGTTTTTCTCAAAAATGACTAACAATTTCTATTAAAGTATCGTATATTACATATATTTACATAACAAATAACATGCTATATTTTGAATTATTTGGGAATAGCCTTTGAAGACTTCTTTATTCTGGATGAGTTATGCAGAATTTTCATAACGGTTAAACCGTAAGCCCGACAAAAACTTACTACACAGAAAATGTACATCATTTAGGTCATTTACACTTTTCTTGTACATTTGATCATTTTCGAGATATTTCTTGTTATTGGTTTCAATTTTAAACTGCCTAACTTCTCTCAAAAGGCATCATACAAAGCTAACTCAGTTGTCCACAGAGCGACCAGCTTCTAAAAGATTGGAATATGGCTTTAGCCTAATGTATTCCCTTATTACCCTTCTGCTTACAAGAATGAGTGTAATAAGACCAATTCTGCTATTGCTTATCTCGATTAAAATGGTGTAGATAAAATTATAATATTTTGTAAGAGTTTGTATAAGGATCAACTAGAGAAAGTTGTGTGAATGTAACGGAACAGATTTTTTTTTATTAATGAAACCTCCGTATTGAATATTTAGGTGCGATGCAATAGATTATGTACTTACTGTGCACGTTGTACATGGTAGAAAAAGCAAAATATCTAAAACTGTGATAAGACATTATTAGTGCGTAGAATAAAACTCTGATGTGTACCATTCACATGACTCTCTCTACATCTCTGCAACAAATTATTCTTAAAAAGCTTATACTTATATTTACTTCATGCTAATCAGAAAACATTAGCAGAAATAGTCTTATTATTTGCTTCCTTGTAAGTAGAAGCCAAATAAAGGAGTACTATAGGTTAAAGTGATAGTGAAAAGCTGGTTTCCATGTCACTGAAGTTCCTTTGTTTCTATGGACAGCAGTTGACTAATTCCTGTATGAGAAAATTATAAGTTTTTCATAGCAGAAACCAAAAACAAGGCACGGCTCAAAAACGATGAATTCCACGAAAAAATGTACATAACTTAAATTGTGTGCTTTAACGTGCTCTACATTTTTGTGTAGTAAGTTTTTTTTCCATCTCTTACGGTTTAGCAGTTATTAAAAATTCCGTAAAATTCATCCAGAATAAACTACTCTTCAGAGCCTATTCCCAGACAATTCAAGATATACATTTTATTTGTTAGAAGAATTTCTTTAATATATGATGTTTCAATAAAAATTATTAGAGCCATTTTTGAGAAAATTGAAATTTTCGAAAAAAGTTATATGTAATGGGTAGTTGGGGGTGGGGGAATTTTTCTCAAAATCTTCGTATCACATCCCTGGAAGATACTAAACTTAAATACCAAGTTTGGTATTTTTCCTTCTTTTCGTTTTTATGTTATCGTGTTCACAGAGACACGGACACACACACACACGGATATTTTTGTGAAAATGCTTTTTTGTTGGTACAGGGGACCCTAAAACACATATTTCCGGTGAAATCTCGGTATCGAATATTTGGTTGGACTGCAATATCTTCTCTATACACTATGTGCATAGTACGTCTAGAGAAAGTAATAAGAGATACAAAAGATTTACAACATAACATGACACGCACTGTTATTTTCCAATTCAAGATATTCTTTTACTCCAGGGGCTAATTAGTTGTTTGAGCCGGGTATTGTCATCACACAAATATATGCCCAAGGACTACATATCCCAGTGTTCTATCGATTAGCATGCTTTAGCCCTAACTTCAAAGGTTGCTGTATCATTAATGGTTCATGTTTTCTCTTTGCTGCAGGTAACAGGACAGCATGTTAATCCAAAGAATAATTATTTGTCAAGCAAGATCAATGTGAAATTAATTTCGAACTGTAAATATCTAATTAGATGTTCTTATTGCAGAAAAAATATGACTGATGGATATGATAATGAATATGATTTAGAAACAAATCCTGTAGTAAAACAAAAGCCTATTGTGCTCCATTCACATGGCTTTCTCCACCTTTCTGTAACAAATTATTGTTAAAAAGCTTATTCATCTATCTACCTCATAATAATCGAGATAAACATTAATAGAAATTGCATATTACTTATTTTTTGTAAGGGAAAGAGGAAATAAGGGAATACACTTGGTTAAATACACATTTTAAAACCTGGTTCCTTTTCACTTTCAGCAATTGACAAATTCACCTTTGAAAAAATAAAAACAATAACAAGAATATCTCAAAAATGGTCAAATCCACGAAAAAATATATTAGACATGAATTGTGTGTTTTGACGAGTACATTTTTTGTGTAGTTGTATTTTTGTTAATCTCCAGCCGTTTTCCATTTATGCAACATTTAGCAAAGTTCATCCGGAATAAAGAAGTCATCAGAGACTATTCCTAGAAAATGCAAGCTGTGCATTTTATTTGTCTTGTAAATATATTTCATATATTGTATTTTAAGCCTTTTTTGAAAAGATAAAATGTTTCGAAATTTCTTCCATGTAATGGGTAATTTCGGTTGGCGGATTTTCCTCAAAATCCTCGTGCCGCATTCTTGGAAGATAAACTACATGGCACAACAGTCCGCAAGAGACCAAGGCCTCCGCCTGGCCACTACATCCTCCATCTCGGCCCAAAGGCGTCATGAATGGGGTACATGCAGGGGGTGAGACGTGATCAACGCCTCGAGTCCCTCTCGGCGGGGTGTTCTCGATTCTGGAGCCGCCGCTTCTTAAATGCCCCTCCCCATGAACCTCACGAGGCTGAGTGCACCCCGGACCAGATCTTCCCCACGCCGGTATCGGAATCGAACCCAGCAAGCAGCCGCGCTACCACTGCGCTAAAGAGACGACCTTTCTTCGAAGATACTAAGTTTAAATACCAAGTTTGGTATTTTATCAGCTTTTCGTTTTTGAGTTATCGTCTTCACAGTTACACGGACACACACATAGACGAACCTTTTTCAAAATTCCTTTATTTGGATATATGGGACCCTAAAACGTGTATTTCCAATGAAACCTCTGTATCGAATATTTGTTGGAATACTATATTTTATGTATTATGCAGAGAAAGTAGAAATAATCGTATGAGGTCCCAAACTCTGGATTAGAGGTTTCAAACTCAGGGAAGACTCTTGTACCCAAACAGTTTCCAACCCCTAAGCTTGGAGCTTGTTGGCTTTTGAATTTTACTTTATTCTCAGAAGACTAGTTTTGTATGTAACTGAAATTGTTTAAGCCCTCGTTCTACCAGCGACGCCACTTGTGCGAAACAGGTTTCAGAACAATGTAGTAGATGTACTCAACACCTTTTTTATTAGTGCAACAATTGATCTTGACCTTGTGTGTAGAACGTTTTTCATTTATGATGGATTTATGGTTAGTATAATTACCTATATTAATGAATAATTATAATGCCGTGTATCCTTATGATTTCGTTTATAATTAAAGTGAAATTGCTTATTTGTATATCACAGAACTAATTATAATATTAAACTAGAGATGTCGTTCACTCTTGTGCACAGCCCTACTTTTACCCCTTCTACGCAACGTGACGTAAGTAGGAGTGGGATGGCAACCATGGATTTGTGTTTCTCATGCAGGTAGATCAGCGGGTTAAGTGCAGAGATAAAACATCGGTGGCTTTTCGTTCACTTCTCAGTTAATTAAATGGGAGACAAATTATTTTTTGTGACCCGTGATGATAAATCTTGCTGTTTAAATTATTCTAAGATTATGAATACACTATCAGGGGTAGTCATTACGAATAATGTGGCTATCGCTGTTTATCAAATATAAACGCCAAAGAAAACTTCACGAACTAAAGCAGATCACAGGCCACCATGAAATATCACCCACCGAAATCTTGCATATTAGCTATAAAGTTGCTAGCCCTTTTAGATGGAACTTTTCCAAAGGATTTGCTTTTTAACAGAAAACAGTATTGCCATCCCCGAAATATCCAATTAGTGTAGTATGTAACTTGCCTTCTTAACAGATTTGTGCTATTATTTAACAACTTAGTTAAACACTTTGATAGAAGGGAAAAAGCCACTCAATCGCGAATGTGGCCGATCCCAGCAAGAAATTAGATATTCAGTCATCTGCTTATTCTTCAGAGAAATAAATGATCTAATTAATAAAAGCATTAGCCGAAGTAGATTCAATTACAATAGATATAAATTAGCGCTACAGATTTCTGAACGTTGTGCTTAAAATTCTTCAGGACTATGAAGTCAGATAGTTACTTCCATCAGATGCAGAAGCCAAAATGCATAATTTTTCAAGTCTGGAAGCCTCATTAAGTCAAAAGAGGCATATTATTAAGAAATACCAACATGTTCTGGAAATAGGTTCGGTAGAGTTTGAAAATGTGTCATGATCTGAATGATATGAGGGTGGAAATTTTAATATTTCAATATCTATTGGTAGTCAAATCAGAAGGAGGTTCAATAAAATCTACTGGAGACCATTGAGTTGCAAACTAAAACACGAATGCCCAGCGCGAGAAACTAAGAATAGAATTATAGAAATAGTGAATAAAAGTTGTGTCTTAACCTGCAAAACTTCCCTCTCGTATATCGGCAGTATTTCAAGAAAATTACAACTGCTACAAGTTTTTTTCCCAGTAATGGAAAAGATTAAAAAAGAAAAGAGATCGAATATAAATGATTATAACCTAGTTATCACATTGCATTTAAATGCTGATAAAGTACAGGCTAGTAGCTTAAAAATCTCCAAATCATGGCCAGAAAATAACATGATTGTTATGATGTATTCATGAGGTATAAAGCATACCACTGACTTATTCATTGTGGCATTGCTGGTTATGCCAGGTAAGCTGCGATAGCTGGGGTTTAATGGCGGGAGAGGTCTGGACAATATTAATTCCCCTCCAACTGCACCCCTCTTTAATCTTTAAGAAGTTTAACTGTTATTTTGAGAGCAGATTTAAATATTGTACATGGTTACACAGAACTTGTATGTATCCTATAAATTATTACAATACCCATTATATTCTTAATGGGAAGTTTAAGGATCTCCCAGCTTTCTGCAAACTGCCAAGGTATGGTTGCACATGTTTCCACCATTATTCCTCTTATTTCTATCTCCCGCAGATGGTGCTTGAATATGTAGTAGGGCATTGGGTTATTAAATGTCCTTCTGTTCATTTTCTTCTTCTTCTTCTTCTTATATTATTATTACTGTTATTATTACTATTATTATTCACCTCTTCACGATGACCAATATGATGATCAGAACGACCGGTGATTCTATAATGTATCTTGTAGAATCGTTGTTTTTGAAGGCGATCATGTCATAAAAAGGGAACTGCCGACAGTTGCCAGTCCATGAACTACTTCATATATATTGGACTATTTCTTATTCAGTTCTTTTGCGGCATAGGTCCTAATGGTTAGGTGCCACATGTTCCTCAAGAGTTCTTTCCGTCCTAAAGGTCCCTGGACATGTGCTAGAATTTATTTTTCAAGAGAAAAATGGAGAGTGATGCGAGAGCCGGATGACGTAGAGTCAAAATGTGTTAGCACTTAAGTAGAAATGTGACATACCAGCAATCGCAAACACTCAATAGGCAGTGAGTGGGACTGGTCTAATTCTGCAAGAATCCATCTCATTTCGATTCCATCTAGCTCCATTTGTGGTTGGAAAATCCTCAATCACATCGAGATGCAAGTGCAGGTTCTACGAAGATCAATTCCATCATTCATTCAAAGTAAGACAATATTATTCAATTACTAAGTTGTTTCATGATAATTTTTTATTCCATGTATAGGATAAAGCTGCCGGAGTTTTTAAATCTATTTGTACTTTTTTCTTATCCAGAATTAGCTTTATATCAACTGAGCTTAACAGCAAATAAATGTAATGCATATATATATATTTGAAAATACCAAATTTATGGAATTTAAAGGAAAAAAACAATAAGATTAAAAGTATTACTCAATTGTAAAATAATAGCACAAGTGAATCACTTTAATATTTAGTTTGAACATTATCATATTACATTTATCTGGATATAAAAATGTCAGAATTACCCAAAAAATCTAATGTGTACCATTCACATGACTTTCTCTATATCCCTGCAAGAAATTATTCTTAAAAAGCTTATACTTCTATTTAATTTATGCTAATCAGAAACAATTAGCAGAAATAGTCTTATTACTTGCTTCCTTGTAAGTAGAAGCGAAATAAGGGACTACCATAGGTTAAAGTGATAGTCGAAAGCTGATTGCTATGTCTATGAAGTTGCTTTGTTTATATGGATAGGGGTTGACAAGTTCCTGTGTGAAAAAGGTATACGTTTTTCATAGCAGAAGCCAAAAATAAGGAATGTCTCAAAAACGACGAACTCCACGAAAAAAATGTATATGATATAAATTGTGTGTTTTAATGTGCACTACATTTCTTGTGGAGAAAGTTTTTGTCCATCTCTTACGGTTTAGCAGTTATTCAAAATTCAGTAAAATTCATCCAGAATAAACTACTCTTCAGAGGCTATTCCCAGAAAATTCAAGAAATACATTTTATTTGTCAGGTAAATATCTTTAAGATACGAAATTTTAATCAAAATCGTTAGCCATTTTTGAGAAAATCAAAATTTTCGAAAAAAGTTCCATATAAAGGGTAGTTGGGGGTGGGGGGGATTTTTCTTAAAATCTTCGTGTCGCATCCCTGGAAGACACTAAACTTAAATACCAAGTTTGGTATCTTACCGACTTTCCGTTTTTGAGTTATCGTGTTCACAGACACTCGGACACACACACACACACACACGGACCTTTTTGTAAAAATGCTTTTTTTGGATATTGGGGACCCTAAAACATATATTTCCGGTGAAATCTCGGTATCGAATTTTTGGGTGGAGTGCAATACCTTCTCTATACACTATGTGCATAGTGCGTTTAGATAAAGTAAAAATTAATAGGCACAATTAAACGAACATTGGGGAGAAACCTAAGGATAGACAAAATCTTGAAGTTTTATAAAATGGTGGCAACAGCAACACTAGCTTATGGTTCAGAAATGTGGAACTTAACTAATATACTAAACTGCTTAGGTATCAAGCAGGTCTAACAACCACAAACAAAGGTAAAAATTCAGACAAAAAATTGGGTATCTCAAGTATAGTTCAAGTGGCACACAGTTACATAAACATATACTACTAATCTGAATCACAAGCAAGATATATAATTATAGATTTAAAGGACGCCGAGATGTGAGACGGCTGAGAAAAAGATGGGTTGACAAATTTTAAATATTCACTCGACTACTGGGACGGAGCAAGTAAGATGGCCGTGATGTTCATGATGATGACGATACTGAATCTATCTTTACAAGATTGTTTTTACTTTCTCTACTCATACTATGTACATAGTGTATAGGAAGGTTTATTGCACCCAAAAATTCAAATACGAGATTTCACCGGAAATACATATTTTGAGAGCCACTGAATTCCAAAAAAAGCAATTTTAGAAAAATGTTCTTGAGTGTGTCTGTGTGTGTGTCTGTGTATGTGGACAGTAAAGATGAAAAACGAAAATACCGTTAAATACCAAACTTAATATTTAAGGAAGGTTTTCAAGAAAATCCCTCCACCCCAACTACTCTTTATATGAAAGATTTTTGTTGCCATGCTAGCTTCATATGACCAATGTCGTGGGTTCAAACCCGGCGGAGGACGACGGAGGTAAGAGAAGTACAGCCGTGGGTCCCGTGTCGTAGATTTACAGCCCGTAAAAGAACCTCAAGCCTGGTAGAGCTGCCTCCGAGCAAAATTAATTGGTCTTTAACGCCCAGTATAGAATGGGAAGCTGAGAAACACAGTAGTTAAAGAGCGTCCATAAATAACACGCCATTTCATTCCATGGAACATTTTTCGAAAAGTGTGAATGTCTCCAACGATTTTTATTAAAATATAAAATATTTTTATGGAAAATGAAATTTATATCTTGATTTTCTGGAAATAGCCTCTGAAGACCTCTTCATTTTGAATGACCTTTGTATAACTGGCAAACCGTGAGAGATATACAAAAACTTACCACACAAAAAATGTGGGTCTCATTAAAACACTCAGTTTATGTTACAAACATTTTTTGAAGAGCTAACCGTTTTCTAGATATTCCAGATCATTACTTGCAATTATAGCCACTTAAACTTTTCTCAAATGGGAAGACATCTTTCTTCTCGTTTGTTTACTCCTGAAAAGCAAAGATATTGGAATTTGAATTGTTTTTACATAGCGACCGGCTTTTAAGGGATGAGACTATCTTTTAGCATGTGCAGTTTCTTATTTACCTTCTACTTGGAAGGAGCTAGTAATAAGACTAACTCTGCTTATGTTTATCTTGACTAATCTGATAGATGACAATTAATCTTTTAAATAAAAGTTTCGATTGCCAAACAGCTAGAGGACATCATGTGAATGAAACACATTAGATTTTTCCCTTCTACTTACAAGCAATAAAGACAATTTCTGTTAATGTTTATCTCATGAAATAGAAGAATAAACTTTATAACAAGAATTTATTACAGAGATGTAAAGAAAGTCATTTGATTATAACACATCACATTTTTATTTTTATCAGCAATAAACATTAAATGTTCCCTTCTACTTACAAGGAACCAAATAATAAGGACAATTTCTGCTAATGTTTATCTCGATTACCATGAAATAGATAGGGGAATAAACTTTTTAACAAGAATTTATCACAGAGATGTAAAGAAAGTTATGTGGTTGTAACACATCACATTTTTACTTTTATCAAGAATAAATCGTTGAGAACTATACGACCATGTGGAAAGTGGCTGAGCTCAGAATTATGATGACTTTTGTGTTTGTATGTCTTAAAGGTTTTATTCAAATATAAGTTCAAATCTAATTTTTCGGTTTTGAACTACTTGATTCAGACTTTCAGTAAACTTGCCTCAGACTACCTCAATATGAGATTTATTGTTTGCGTGAAAAGAGGAAATGAATAAATTATTACAAACACAATGATCTGATAAGAGAAACATTGATGTCTTAGATATTACCGGAACATCACGCTACAACGATCATTTCCTGAAATATTGTGAGCGAGAATTGTGTCATTACTTTTCCCCATGCTCCAAGATCTAAGTAAACGAAAAACTGATGGCTACAACTCAAATATAAGTAAAAGTAGTTAGCTGTCTCGAAGCTGCAAGCCGTTGCATATGAAGCCAAATCAAAGGAGCATGTTCAACAAAAGACCCAAGCTGAAGGAACCCTTTGTGCACCTAGAAGGCAACCACATCAAAGGAGCACAGCTTACTCGCAAATTTAGAGCTAACAGAAATCACGGCTTTGTATCCTGCTCTAACGAATGTCATTTAAATTTTACTTTCTTTGTTCAGCAAGTCAGACCCAACTGCTTTCTCTAAGATTACTAGAGGTATGAGGGATTTCCTAGTCTCATGTTTATTTAACTTGAAAATCTAACTACCGTCATTCAAATCATAATAGCAATTAATTTCATTTTTATTGTTGCAGCTTTAATTGTCTAGATAAAGAGGTTATAGCTGCCACACTCTGGGACAGAACTTTACAATTATTAACTATAATTACCAAGGCAAAGATTGTAGATTTATATTTATCGAGACTCGTAGAGCAAAGCAGCTATGGAGAACTTACTATGCAGAGCCTATTCCATAGCAGCAGTAGTATTTTATTAAGTTTACATTAATACAATATTTGCATCACACAGTCACATGGGTCGGGTAACCGTACATGCTGTGTAAAAATACTTGAATTTAAAATATTACCTACATATATTTTATATATCTTAATAACATTAGAAATACACACACATACACACACACTTGCACTCACAACTAAACCACATATTCATACATATAGATTAGTCAAACACCAAATAAGTCTATTCAATATTTACACAAATATTTTATTTCTTAGTGCGTGTACCTCCATTAAGTATGTGCCCAGGCTTGGTCAGTTTTGGCTTTTTAGAATCAAGTCCCAGAATGCTGTTCTTTGTCTGTTTGAAGCTAAAAATACTTCCGGCAGTAACTTTTTTCCTGGCATCCTCCATCTGCACGCAATCTGCCAAATATGCATCCAGTCTTCCTGATCCCCGCATAATGGGCAAATCAACTTCATCAACTACCTTACGGGTTTTCCACCCTCCCAACCTGAGCCAAGCTATTCGCGATCTTTGTTTCACACCCAATTTTAAAATATATGTTTCTTTACCCCACTCAATTTGTATTTCATTGTAACTGCAATGACGATTTTTTCTTCTACATTCAGATTCTATTACCTGCCTGTTTATATCGCACAGCCGTCTTTTTACTTTATTCACAACGTTATATCTATTTTCACTACCCCTTTGCCAAATATCGTTTAAGCCAATCTTTGGTAATCCCATACGCCTATTCCTTAAGTACAGAGAGGTTTGATATGGCAGTAGTAGCAAAGAAATAAAGCAAACAGAGCTCTTATGTGTAACAATTAAGTGTTTTTCTATACTAATTTTTATTATTTTCCAGGCTGTTTCTACAAATTATTGAAGCAAAAAAAGTAATTTTCTAATTTTGATAAATATTTGCCACAAATAATTTCAATCATATTTACCTACTGAAACACTGATGTGTTTGGTTTATACAGACACGGAACCATGACGTAGACCTTGTTTCTCACACCTAATTTGATATGAAAATGAAGTTTTCAACGCCAATTGAGTTACAAATGCCGCATGGATTAGGCAGTTAGCCAAGAACAAAGCCGCGTGCGCATGCTAAAGGAGGTAGCAGGGTATGTTAGCTGTTTTCGTAAACATACCGATATGCTGCACAGTGATTGGCAACATTAAGGATTTTTTGTCTTACGAAAATCCGCTAAATGAATTATAATCATTAGTTATTTGTTTATTCTTTCACCATACAATTCATCAAAACATACAGTAACGGAAGGAAATAAATGGGAAAAAAAAGTTGTGATACATACGCTGTTAATACAATCTTTTAGACGCAATTTAATTACATAGTTATTTGGAGAAAAGGAACTGATAAAGAACAAAAGAGGCTGGAATATCATACGTTTCATTGTGTTGTATTGTATTGTTACACTGTTTTGAGATTAGACACAAAGTCCAGCTCTGGTATGTAGTGAATTGTTGATTATTCTTGATAATAATATATTATTAATTATGTATATACCATTACAATGCTACCAAATGTTCATAAATAAAGTTTAAAAAGAAAACTCTTTTGTGCTGAGCCAGAACGTTTAATGCATGTCTTCAACCCTTAATAATAAATTAAACATTTGTATTTAGCAGAAAACCCTTGTTAATTGATAGTAATTTGCTAATAATATATTATTAGAATAACTAAAAAGTTTAGAGTAATAAGTACAAGATACATGTGATTAGGGCAAAATACAGATGTTTCGCATTTAAGAAAACCTCAAAATATCCAAGTAATGTTTAGTTTTTTGGGTAGCTAACTTCACGTTACTACTTTACTTGAAAGCTAAGACTTCTTTTTTATTTTCTGTACACGTAATATTACAGTGCATAGAGAAGGTATTGTATTGCATCCAAAAATTCGATGCGAGGTTTAACCAGAAATACATGTTTTGAGACCCCTGAGTACAAAAAAGCATTTTTAGAAAAATGCCTGTGTGTGTGTCCGTCCGTGGGCAGCATAGCTCAAAAATGAAAAATTTGTTAAATATCTATTACAGGGAACATTTTCGAACATTTTGATTTTTTCAAAAATGGCTAGTGAGTAAGTTTAGGATACTTTTATGACAAATGAAATGTATGTCTTGGATTTTCTGGGAATAGCCTCTGAAGGCCTCTTCATTCTGGATAACTTTTGCATAACTGGCAAACCGTAAGAGGCATACAAACACTAACTACACACATTAAAACACACAATTTAATGTCATGTATATGTTTTTTGTAGAGTTAACCGTTTTTGTGATATTCCGGATTATTGGTTTCTATTTTAGTCACTTAAACCTCTCAGAAACGGGAAGGCATCTTTCTTCTTGTTTCTCTGCTCCTGAAAAGCAGAGATTGGAATTTCAATTGTTTCATAAAGCGACCGGCTTTTAAAGGATGAGACTATCTCTTTAGCTCCTTAATTTTCTTATTTCCCTTCTACTTACTTCTGCTTATCTTCATTAGCTTGATGTAGATAACATATTAATCTTTTAAATAAAAGGTGATTTTGCCGAAAAGCTAGAAGACATCTTATAAATGGAATAACCAAGAGATAATAACAATTTCTGTAAATGTTTATTGCAATTAGCCTAATGTAGATAGAACAAGCTTTTTAACAATAATTTGTACGGAGATGTAGAAAAGGTCATGTGATTGCAACACATCAGATTTTCTTGATAACGAAAGGAGACACCGTTGGTTTTCATGACACGTTCTTGCTCAGGACACACTCAGACGTGTATATGGCATCACAAAATATTACTTCATGAGCTGCCTTTATCAAACGGTGAAATTTTAAATGTTGGATAAAAACATTGTTAATGAGTTTTGATGCTACGACACAAACTTCGGACTAGTTCAAGTGTAAATTATAAGGCTGTTATATTGGTTCTTGTCTTTTTGAACTAGCCTGTATAGATTTTGTGTGAGCTTATGAGGAAAACGGGAACTACCACGTTCCTTTTCAGTTCGATTGCTTAAGACATGGAACCACTGTATCTTATACTCCCACAGTTGTGCCACCTTTCTTGGGAGTGAACAGGACTTCAAGATTATGAATAGAAAACGAAGATTAGTATTTCTTTGATTTTTGCAAAGTTTTTCCACATCTAAAATTTTAATTAAAATATTTAGTTATTACCTATCTGAAGAAAGAGTGCAGTTTTCAGGCAAGGTCGCCAGGATGCCATGGCTACGTGCAGACAGGAGAAACAACGCTAGAGTGAGAGTAAGCTTTCTCTATCGCTCTGTATTCTTTCGTCAGACAGGCAGTATTTTCGAAGGGAATGTTTTTATTTGAATAATTGTTTAGTTATTTGTCTTACATTGCCGTAGATGTCCGTAGTATAAAATTTTATATTCATCTGGCTTACCCTTTGGAAATACCTTTTTGAAAATGCTTTATTGTTTTTAGTTCACTCTATGCAATAGTAGTGGGCGTATTGCAATTCATCCAAAATCTCGATATTGATTTAACCGGAATTATGCCTTAAATGTCTTACCATGCTATTTTAAATAACACCATTAGAATCACCTTTGAGAAATTTTGGAATGGTTTATTTGAAAAGTATAGTTTGTTGCCTATGCCATATTACGATCAATTCCTAATAAATTAGGAGGTGTAATTGCTTTAGTTATACTTCTCTGGTATGTCAACCTTGATATGCTCTTTCTCGAACTACATCTCGTCATGATTGGATAATGGTTAATGTTAAAATTATTATACCTGTAAATATAAGTTTTTCATTGAATTCATAAGAACGTGAGGAATTTTTATATACATCTTCATGTCCATTATTTGGAGGGTACTTAAATAACGAGTCTAGTGTTTATCGGAAATTGCAATTTTTTATCTATGCTGACACACTCATATATACACGGACCTTTAGAAAAACATGCACTTTTGAATGCAGGGGCCTCAAAATTATTTCCAGTGAAACATTGTAAATAATGTTTGAGTGGAATGCAGTTTCTTTGCCAGCTATAGGATTGCAGTAGAGATAGCAACAATGTGATATATTGTATTCATACTACATTCTCTACCCTCTATTCTACAATGTATTCTTCATGTGTTGTGTAACATCTTTGTATAACCACCAGGAAATCAAATTTTAACATGATGTGAAAAAATGTCATTCTCATGGCCTTTGCAGCTATCATTTATTTTTCTTAGCTTCTTCAAACCGGCATCATGAAAGGCTTTTTTCTATTTTTTCATCTGTGCATAAGTAGTTTCATTTCACATTTTCTTGTAGGCACCAAGACGATACGGAGACAGAATACAAAGTTGTTTTAAAATTGTTGGCTTTGAAATTCCATACTCCTTCCATGATATTGCGAGAAACAGCCAAGTAGCACAACATTTAAAAAATCTTATGTGCTACATCCACATGATTTTCTCAAGCTGCTCTAAAAACAAACTTCTTACAAAATATTCTTCTTCTTTCTACACATGCTCATCGAGATAAGCATTAGCAGAATATACTTAACACTGAGCTCCTTATAAGGAGAACAGAACTAACGGAATGCACTAGGCTAAAGTGTTTTTTAACAGCTGTCGTTATACGATTCTTATTGCAAATGGCTTCTTTACTTTGCCAGGAGTAGAACAAAAGGAATTCAGACACTTCCTCTCTGAGTAAAGTATAAGTACTTTACAATTAAAATCAATAACAAAGCATATCTTAGAAACCTCCAAAACAAAACAGGAGGACATAAATTGTATGTTCTGTCGAGATCCAATATTCTGTGAGATAAGTTTTTTTCTGTCTCTTACGGTTTAGCAGCAAAATTCATCCAGAATAAAGAGGTCTCCAAAGGCTATTCCCAGAAAATTCAAGATTTACATTTTATTTGAGATTTTAATCAAAATCGTTGAAGCCAATTTTGAGAAAATCAAAATTTGCGAAAAATGTTCCATGTGAAGGGTAGTTTGTGGTGGGGGATTTTCTTGAAAATCTTTGTGTTACATCTTTGGAAGAAACTAAATCTAAATACCAAGTTTGGTATTTGACGATCTTTCGCTTTTAGCAATGCTGCCTACAGGTACACACACAGACACACGGACCTTTTTCTAAAATGTTTTTTTCTGAATCAGGGGACACCTAAATATATATATATATATATATATATATATATATATATATATATATATATATATATTTCCTGGGAAATCTTGATATCGAATTTTTGAGTGGAATACAATATCTTCTCTATCCACTATGTATATTGTGCACGCTGGTTAGAGAAGATGAAGATACGAAATTAAAATTTGTATAACTGGATGAGAGTTTAATGTACTATTTTCAAATAAACATCAAATATAAAAGGAAGAGGGGAAAAAAAAATCCAGTTTTGTTCGTACCCAAATTTAATAAAAATAAAAACTGCATTTTTATCTTGAGGGTACACAAATAGAAGGTAGAACTACTTCTACAGTTTTATCATCTTCTTGAGTCAACGGCGAGTTTCCGGTGCAATAAGTTGCTAGGTCGCATGCGACACTTCCTTTTCCTTCTAAGTGAAAGAGGAAGTAAAATAGCTAGTCTAGCATTGGTAAAACCTCTTGAACTGTAACTTTCTAATTTTTGAGCAAGTAACGGCACTTATGAAGTTACACCACAAGTTCATGTAATCTTGCAATATAAATCATAATTACACTACATTGTAATTAGATAATTAACCTCGGGAACCGGTGTACCACTGGAGTCGGAAAACATTTAAATTTTCTCTTTCCTGTGTAGTAATTAGTTTTCTGGTCAAGTAATGAATACTCCAGGGAGAGATGTGGATTCGAAGCGAACATTTCATTAAAAAAACAACTGCTACTGCACATTAGCTGTTGAAAACTGTAGTAGTCTTTATATTCAGCCGAATGATTCACGCATATTAAAAGCGAACACTAAACTAATTCAAAATAATTCACTTAATCAAATGTTTTCTACAAATATTTTAATAAAAATGAAGAGATAAACATTAAAATGTAGTTAAAATTTGCTGAAAAACTCATAGCACTAGAAAAATTAGTTTTTAATCATTATTACATTTAAAGTATTATTTTATCATAACATTTTCTTTGTTGGAAAGATATCATTATAATAGTCGCTATTATATACACAGGTATCCCTAAATTGGACCATAAAAATTGGCAGGGTTGTAAAGAGGACCTAGATAAAGAATTTGAGACAGGGAACCTATTGTCCCTATTGCCAAATGTCAAAGCTATTGCATGTTTTCTGGATCGCACATCAATGGACAAAAATTAAAAGAATGTGGACGTTCGGTTCCTATTTTCCTCCAGAATGTCCCATTTGTATGCCAGAAGTTGAAGGAGTGCAGAATTGGTGCACAATCATACGATATTTAAAATTATTGGACACATAACTTTGGCAAAATTTCCAATTCTTTGAGAGTGGGCACGCCTCTGATAAAGCTGCTCGGTTGTTTCAGATCATATGCAATTAGCTCCGCCAAAGCATACCGGTGGGTGATTCGGTATAGCGCTGGTCATCAAACCCCACGATACTATCTATTTTTTTTTATTTTCTTGTTTTTCTCAAAGAATACACCATTAGAGCATAACAGATACGTTTAGTTTACATTTTTGTAGCCAAAACAATAAACTCTTAAGTACAAATTACTTTGAAAAGACTGTGAATGATATTAACGTAGCGTTCAATATTAAATTCAGTAATTGTCAAGGTAGATGAATACAATAAAGCATTTTAAGTATGTTAAAAACATTTATGTAATGTGTGCTTTCAAATGTACTATCTGAACTATACTTTTGGTGGTGGAATAAAACAAATCTGGGCTATTGCTAGGATTCGAACGCGGTATTTTACGTGTCCTGACACGAGTGTGCTTCTAAAAATCTTGTCTAATGTGTACACGTGACCTCTGTGAGAACCATGAACTGCTAAACATTGTGCTCATATTGTAAAATTATACATACTATGTGTAAGGAAATAAATTGTTTCAACTAGGTTCGAAATGTACAGCACACAGACTAACATCCTAAGATAATCTAAGCTGTGAACTTCACAGCTCATGCGTTTTTCACTGTCACGTGGTCTGTACTATTGCGCATGCTTGACACGTAATTTAGTTCTTGGAATTTTTGACAAGGGTGCGAGGTTCATTTCTTCATAAGTGTAATCTCTGCAGGGATGTTGCAGGTGGTCACATAGAAAAGTTTCTCTGATGACGTGCTGCATTTTATGTTTCGGATATTGTATTATTTTTGAAGACTCTTTTTATGCAAAGATGAAAAGCTAGAATTCATTTTCTTACCAGTATAAAGTTCTTAATTCGTGTAATGTAAACACATGTTTTACTCCAGAAGTAGTCGTTCATTTAATTTTATTTGAAGTTCATTTGAACAATGATAACATTGTTTCGTTAATTGTAAACTATGCCTACAATTGTAATGCACAGAACACGTTAATGTGTGATACACTAACTCTTTCGGAGGATACAGAGAAGTGCACACTTCTGCTGTTACATACAATTATTACTAAATGCCACTACATCTGCGCTCTCCGAAATCAAGGTGCTCAGATCACGGTCTACTGCGGTTTGATTTGTGTCGTGCTACCTCTTAATACTTTTTATGCTGTAGCAAAGAATATAAAACCCATATTCCACAGGTACCTTCTCTCAAACTGTTTATTTTGGAGTCCTCTACAATACTGCCAATTTGACAGTCGAATTCTGGGACACCTGTGTGTGTGTGTGTGTGTGTGCGTGTGTGTGTGTGTGTATAAATTTGCGAAACGTGCACTCGCCTGCTCAATAGTAGAGGTCGTGAGGCGAGAGAAGGACAAAACATTAAATTGCACAGAGGCAACTGTTTGCCTGAAGAGCTTGATGGTGGGCTTGCGCCGATGAGTACAGTAATATTGTCTATGTTCATGGTTGCACTCATTGTCTGATCTGAATCACAACCAAAAATAAACGCATCGGCATTCCTTCAAGCGAGGTACTCAGTCTCACGTTCTAGATATTGTTAGTGACATGTTTAACAGATATTGTAACGTGCACTACATAACTACAAAAGTCAGTGATACAAGCAGTTATCGGACATTGTAACAGTGCATTACATAAATACAAAATAATCAGTATAATAAATAGCCATAAGACACTGTAACCGTGCACTACATAACTACAAAACACCCAGTGTTACAGACAATTATCAGATATTGTAACAATGTATTACATAAATATAAAATAACTAGTTTAATAAACAGTTATCACACATTGTTACGGTGCATTGCATAACTACAAGACAGTCAGTGTAACAAGCAGTTATTAGACATTGTAACAGTACATAAACACAAAATAATCAGTTTAATAAACAGTTATCGGACATTTTAATGTTGCACTGTATAACTACAAAACACTCAGTGTAACAAACAGTTATCAGACATTGTAGCTATGCATTACATAAATACAAAAAAATCAGCTTAATAAACATTTATCACAATTGTAACGGTGCACTGCATAACTACAGAACAGTCAGTGTAACAAACAGTTATTAGACATTGTAAAAATGCATTACATAAATGCAAAAAACAGTTTAATAAACGGTTGTAAGACACTGTAAGGCTGCACTACATAACTACACAACACCCAGTGTAACAGACAATTAACAGACATTGTAACAGTGCATTACATAAATAGAAAATAAGCAGTTTAATACACAGTTATCAGACATTGTAACGGTGCACTGCATAACTACAAAACATTCATGTAGCAGACAGTTACCAGATAGTGTAATAGTACGCTTCATAACTAAAAACATCCAGTATAATAGTTATCAGACAATGTGTGTTACAGATATTCACCGGGCATTATAACACTACAATACTGCAATGCTACAAAGAAGTCAGTGTAACAGACAGTTGTCAGACAGTGCAAAAGTACACTACATAACTACAAAATAATCATATAACAGTTATCAGACAGTGTAACAGTATACCGCATAACTACAAAATAATCATATAACAGTTATCAGACAGTGTAAAAATATACTACATAACTACAAAATAATCATATAACAGCTATCAGGCAGTGTAAAAGTATACTACATAACTACAAAATAATCATGTAAAGGTTATCAGACCATGTAACAATATACTACATAACTGCAAAATAATCATATAACAGTTATCAGACCATGTAACAGTATACTACATAACTACAAAATAATCATATAACAGCTATCAGGCAGTGTAAAAGTATACTACATAACTACAAAATAATCATGTAAAGGTTATCAGACCATGTAACAGTATATTACATAACTGCAAAATAATCATGTAAAGATTATCAGACAGTGTAACAGTATACTACATAACTACAAAATAATCATGTAAAGGTTATCAGACAGTGTAACAGTATACTACATAACTAAAAAATAATCATGTAAACGTTATCAGACAGTGTAACAGTATACTACATAACTACAAAATAATCATGTAAAGATTATCAGACAGTGTAACAGTATACTACATAACTAAAAAATAATCATGTAAACGTTATCAGACAGTGTAACAGTATACTACATAACTGTAAAATAATCATGTAAAAGTTATCAGACAGTGTAACAGTATACTACATAACTACAAAATAATCATGTAAAGGTTATCAGACAATGTGACAGTATACCACATAACTACAAAATAATCATGTAAAGGTTATCAGACAGTGTAACAGTACACTACATAACTACAAAATAATCATGTAACAGTTATCAGACAGTGTAACAGTACACTACATAACTACAAAATAATCATGTAACAGTTATCAGACGGTGTAACAGTATACTACATAACCACTAAATAATCATGTAACAGTTATCAGACGGTGTAACAGTATACTACATAACTACTAAATAATCATGTAACAGTTATCAGACAGTGTAACAGTACACTACATAACTACAAAATAATCATGTAACAGTTATCAGACAGTGTAACAGTATACTACATAACATCAAAATAATCATGTAACAGTTATCAGACAGTGTAACAGTATACTACATAACTACTAAATAATCATGTAACAGTTATCAGACAGTGTAACAGTATACTACATAACTACTAAATAATCATATAACAGTTATCAGAAAGTGTAACAGTATACTACATAACTGCTAAAGAATCATATAACAGTTATCAGACGGTGTAACAGTATACTACATAACTTATAGAGTGCCAGAAGAATCCCTAAAGTCTGGGTCAGTTATAATGCTTATTATAATTTTGGTCAATGAAGAAAACATATGCTGCTGTCGCACTGCTTTTTTGTGTTTCTTCACTCACATTTCATAACCTGGGCTCATGCAAGCTATTGCTCACATTCCTTGCCTGGGTGCATTCTTGGTCCCGGGCTCTCATTAGGTTGCTGTCAGATAGAACCGTTGTTTCGCAGTTGTGTGTTTACGCCAGTGTTGCTTTTGTAATATTGACTATTATGTCTTAGCTGGTAAAATTATTAATAAACCACACCTGGGCTGAAGTTTACTTTTTGGTTAGCATATTTTGAGAACATCTTAGCCGCAAATGTTGGAAACAGTTGCTCGTGCCCAGGCAACACTACCTAAAGAGAAGGCCTTGCATCCAAATTAGCACATGGCGTGACGTCACATTCTTTGGTCGTTGTAATTATGATCAATAGTGGGCTTTACTATGCATCCAAGGACTTAAAATACTAACAACATTGTAGGTCGCCACTGGAGTATTCATCTCAAGATAATTTGAGATCACCTTGAGGTTTACCGGGAAACATGCGAGTCAGTTGAGAAATTCAATACAATGCCGGCATGTTGCAAAGGTAGCTCAATGGTATAGCAACCGGATGGAGGAGACCGGGAGATCCGTGGTACAAATCTCGGCTATAGCTTTGAACTTTTCAATCTGACTACATATCTAACGCCTGTCCTACACACACCTTGTGTGAAAAACAATTAAATCAATTCTTATATAAGATGTAGAGAAAGGCATGTGCATGAAACACTTCAGATTTTCTTTTGTTTCTGAAACTTCTGCATGGTGTAGAGGCAGAAGAAACAGTATGGAATAATTTATAATTAATAGATTTACAAATTATTGTACATTCATTGAAAATAGCCACGCAGAATAGAGTAATTCCACATTTCTTTTCAAGTGTTCTGCTTTCTTAGTACATGACTAATTAATTTTAATAATCCGCCATTAACGATGGTACTGCACTGAGAATTTCAACTTCTGCGCAGACCAATTTTGGTTTCAGCAATAAATCGGGAACAACTTTAAGTATAAAAACAATAATAATTAAAATAAATAAAAATAAAAAATAACTTTCGCGTACAGTACTGCTTTAATAGACCCGCTAAAAGCCTAAAGGTGTGACGTGTTGCAAGGCCTTCTCTTTAGATGTTTGCCCTGCCACTTACATGATTCGGCTCTTTGTGATGGTCAACATAATGCCCGAACTCTCACTTTCAATGCCTCAAGAGACTCTGACCAAAGAACAGTAGTAAAACTACGTTCTACCAAACAGTCGACATAGATATTACACCTGTAATACTTATTTTGAGGCTCCGTAAATAAAAGAAAATATCTTTAGAAAACACTTCTGCCCGCGCAAATATGTGTGTGTTATGTATATATCAGTGTTTCTACATGTGTCTATGAACAGTATAACTCAAAAACGAAATGTCAGAAAAATACCAAAAGTGATATTCACTTTACTCATATACGAAACATAGATTTTCAAAATATAGATTTTCAAACTGGTCTTCACATGAAATTTTTTTAGAAATATTTCAGTTTATGAAAAATTATTGTAATTTTTGACTAAACTATAATATAAAGGTATATATTATATGACAAATCTAATTTATATCTTTAGTTTTCTGAGTATAGTTTGCACATTGCACTTCATTCGAAGGATTATTGTCAATGCATAAGTGATAAACGCTAAGTGATACTATACAGAAAATGTAAATATTTTAATCCCTACTTATATATTACATATATATTTCTTCATCCGTATTTTCCGATATTTCTGTTACTAATGCTTGGAATTATTATATTTATGGCCCTTTAAATTTTCATTTGCATTCGCTAGAAGCAAAGAGAATGAATTCTAAGCCAGCGTCCAGTTCTTAGTCGATGTTCGCTTTGTATCTCTGATGAAATGTATAGTACAGCTTTTTCTGCAAAAAATGTATCTTTATTCAAATGAAGTAAATATAAGCTTTTGTGACATAAGTTTCTTTACCCATTAATAAATGATATGAAGTAGAGAAAGACATTTGAATGTATAGCATCAATTTTTTTCTTCAAAACCTACAAAGATCGCTTCCATGTTACCTTAACAAATAGTAAGTGAAGAGTTTAAAAGAATAGTTGATTTAGAAGTTATCTTGTGTCTGTTTCTTACAATAGTTGTTTCCCCCTGCTGTCTTGATGTGAATTGTTACTTCTAATTGTCTATTTTACTCACTTCTGTGGACCTTTTGTTCGATTATACGTCGCCTTTAACATCTAGATTGTATCAGCGGCTTTTCTTTTGGAAACATTTATGAAAAATGTTCATTCATTTCCTGTGTATATTACTTTTTGGTTAACTTTCTCTAGGTTTACAAGAACGCACACACACTCACATTCATACCTCCAGACCCTGTAAAGCATAATCTGTGGGGTTTGCGAGTTCATGCAAATACATACAGATTAATTATTCAAGTTTCATCTTGTATCTCTCTAATAAAGAGACTAAATAATTTCCAGTAACATTGTTTGCGCTTTAAATAATTTCATTTATTTGCAATTACAGAACTTCAGCTATTTTCTGAAATAATTATAATACATAAAAGTCTTTCCAGTCCGCTATAATTTCTTTTTTATATGGCTTCTACACCATTCTTAAAATCTATTCGTCTATTTCATTTTGATCAAGAAATGTCTTCTCATAAAGTTTTATTATGCATTTCGTTCTAGTTCAAGAAAAATATATAAGCTGAAGAAACGGTATACTAATATGTTATGCGAGCATGTTTTCATATGAGAAATTTTCGTTCGTTTCTCCATTTTTGTGGCAGCGACTTGTCAGTTGCATTGTATTCCTTTGCAGAAATATGTTGCAATTCACTGCCATTCTTGTCCGACATCTTTGCTTTCTCTAAATTCGCTCTAGCTGTTCTTTGCTTAAACGTAGGTTACTAATGGGTAGTTGAGCTTTCAGCGGTTGGTACTTGGTAGCGTTAACAGATGTGCGCAGACTCTAAAATATTGATTTTCGTGGTGAAAACCTGCACTTCAGTGCACTTTAATGAGAACCATAAAAGTGAAGTTACCAATCGTTTAATCATCATATTTAGATATGGTCGAGCCTAAAATGTTTAAAGACTAATTATTGTATTAAGAAAACGATAACAAATTTTTTCTGAATGTTTTATTATCCGTGGCAGGCATGCATATTTAATATTAACAAATTATTAGTGAAAATTACGAGCTCGTGCGATATAAAAGCTCAGGTGAACTGCTAATATGATTACCATCACATATTGGTAAGCCAACATTGAGGAATGCAACCTTCAGGACTTTCACTGTTACACAAAGAACGCACGCGGATACGTATTGATATTTTGACTGCTGGTGATAGATCATAAATGTTTCTGACAAAGTTTTCCGATGTGTGGACATGACTTTAGGGACTCTAAAATACAGACCAGTTATCATGATGACCCTTTGCGGTACAACGTGGCATTGAATTTATGTGGATGAAATCGCCGAGACAGACTTGACGTGACCTGAATTCTGATGTGTTTGCTTTTCCTCCGTCAAATGTGGCAGTCATGATAAACTCCTTATGCACCACCAATTTTAGGTGTTTCGAACCCAAAACGATTTTGAGCCATCGAATTCCTTAAACAAGACACAGAACACAGACTTAAGATTATCGTGCTAAAAGTAAGGAACAATGAAAATCCTTTCTCTTTAACATTTATGTTTTACTTGCTCTGCACGTTCTACGGACATAGTGTATAGAGAAGGTATTTTATTGCGCCCAAATATACGCTACCGAGAGTTCCCCTGTATCAAAAAAAAGTATTTTCAGAAAAAGGTCCATAAGTGTGTGTGACCGTGTGTCTGTGAATACTAACTCAAAAACTAAAAGCCAGTAAAATACCAAACTTGATATTTAAGTTTAGTGTCTTCCAAGGATATTACATGAAGATTTCCAAGAAAATATCCCCCATCCCAACTACCCTTTACATGGAAAAGATTGTGAAGACATCTTTATTCTAAATGAATTTTTCGGACATTTGCATAACTGTAAAACTGTAAGAAATAGACAAAAACTTCCTGCGCAAAAATGTAGATCTCGTTAAAATACACAATTTATTTTACATGCATATTTTCCTGAGGTTGACCGTTTTTTAAGGTATTCCTTGTTATTGATTTCAGTTTTAAAATACGCATTCCTTTTCTGATGCGGAAACTTGTCAACACCTAATCACGCAAAGAATCGGATTTCTATATCATATCAATATATTTTTAAAACATTTGACTGTCGGTTTAGGCTGTATCCCCTTATTTTCCCTTCTACCTATAAGGATAATGAAACTGTTTCTGCTAACGTTTATCTCGATTAGTATGAAGTATAAGAATAAGTTTACTAACAATAACTTGTTACAGATAGGTAGAGAAAGACATGTGAATGAAGTACATCAGATTTTTTTAACATAAATTTCACATCAGAACATGAATGAATAAATTAAGAAACACAATTCTAATACATCCTAAACTTTATTGCGTTTTCTACATGTACTACGTACACGCATATAAGTTATCCCCAGATTGCATGTGTCTTCGAACATCTTCGTGTATCTTCGTAAAAGCTGTGTTCACAAGGCACACGAAAGAACTGAGACTGACAGTGTAATAATTAAATTGTGAGTAATGAAAACTTACCACAGAACAACATTATGGTGGCCGAGAGGTTAAGAAGGCATTGCTCCCACTAATAAGTTCTTAGGGTTCAAATCTAGCACCGCTTGTCTTTTTTGTTTGTTTGTTTATTAATTTTCAGACTGGAAATGTAGAACATAATATTGCACTATTAGATTTAAAGTTATGGGTCTATTTATGCACAAAAAAACATAATTCTACTAGCGCTCGCACTAAATAATATATATCTAAAACAAAAATAAACAATTAATATCCGGTGTATGAACCCTCAGCCGTACAACTGCCTCAGTCTCGAGTTTTAGACAAAATGATTTCGGATTGTTGGTTTCAATTTTAAGACACTTAAACTTTTCTCAAACGGGAAGACAATTTTTTTCTCGTTTTTCGTTTGTTTACTCAACTTCAGCTTACCTTTAATGGACGAACCTATCACTTTGGCCTCTGAAGTTTCTTCTTTCCCTTCTATTTACAAGGAAGTGAGTAATAATTGTGCTAATTTTTAGCATTGTGTAGATAACAGATTAATCTCTTGAGTAGAAGGTTCATTTATCAAACAATTAGAGCACATCATGTGATTGTAACCCATTAGATTTTTTATAAGGAACCAAATAATAAGAACAATTTCTGCTAATGTTTACTCGATTATCACGAATTAGACAACATAATAAGCTTTTTAATCTAATTTGTTACAGAGATGTAGAGAAAGTCAGGTGAATGTAACACATCAGAAAACAATCCCGCAGAAATTGAATCAGGACCTGAAACTGCTGTAAACTTTGCAATGTAGTATATATTTCTAGTTTCACAGTGCACAAACACAATTCCGACACCCAAGACTATAGTGTTTAACATTAACTTATCGTTTTTCTCCATTGTTGTCTATTGGATCACAAATATTTAATAATTTCCAATTTATGATTGCACCTCTAATTCCTTGACTCCATGTGCTATGTCGTCATCCTTTTGTCCTACTTCGTGTTGACATTCACTCCATTATACATTATTCTTTTGGATGTTCTTTCATTACATTCTTTTAACAAATGTAATATTTGTCCTGCATTTAGAAACTGTACCCTATGTCCGCTTTGAGAAGCTTACAATATTTATTACTAGTAATTTGTTGATAAGTACCTTCAGGTTATCTTAGTGTGTGCATTTTCTTAATATTACATGCTACCGCTTTTGAAAGCTTGATCTGCCTAACTCCCACAGCTATTGTGCCCCAAACTGAAGTACAAGTGTGGCATTATGCTCAACTGCTGCTTCAGATTCTAGAGCCCTCAACACTTCCCGCTTCACTAGGTACAAGGTGGATCAAGTATCCCACAAACTCGTCTAGGGTTAAAAGCCACACACAATTTCATAACTGCTGTGATGGTTAAATTTCACATTTACCCTCAGTTACTGAGTTTGGATGTGGAATAGGTGCAGTTTACAGTTCCAAATTTGTAATACAGCGATCATTCGAGTATTTTATGTCCGGCTTCAAAAGCAACACTTTGACTATAAGAGCTCATTACGTTACAACATAACGCCTGCAATAAGTATGCTACAACACTAAGCCGTCAGGCCCGGCCACACGTGCGTGAATTCAAAGAAAATCTCAGCTCACATTAACAATAAAACTATCAGAATAAAGAAAAAACATACCTTGTAAACAGGAGATGTTGCAAATGCTGTCAATCTGCTTCAAAACATCCATGGCATCTTCTGTAAATTTTCATTTCTCACGTATTAGCTCAGCTTCTAAAATTGCGTTAATTTCTCTCCTGATATTTTGTCTCAATTTTTCTAATGTGTGGGATTACTTACTTATATCTTTTATTTAAAATACCACCATAAATATAAATCGCATGCCGTAATATCAGAGAGCTGAGTGAGCCATAAATCCTCATTAATGATTCCATCCTAAAAATATGTCTGCAATAAACTGTAATGATTCATCAGCTCTATGCACGGTGACAGAATCCTGCTGGCAATATCTAGACCGACTTTCAATGTCCGTCAGCTGTTCGAAACATGGAGCCAGTATATTATTTCTGAATCTTTCTGCATTTATGATATACTCATAAAAATAGGCCCTATTATTCTGTATCCATCTATTGCGCAGCATACTCCGATTTTTTGATCATAACTAGGAGAGTCATGAAAGAAATTGGGTTTGTCTGTGACGTACTATCGGCTGTGTTATCATGACACAACGAAACCATGCTTTGTCACTGAAGAATATTAGTCGTAGATCGATTTTTCCATTATTATCATACCTCAAAATCCAGCTATAAACATTTACCCGACTCTGTGATCACGTGGTAGCAATTCCTGGACAGCAGTAACCTTGTATGGCTTGAATTTTTAAAGTATTGTTGAATTCTATGCTGAAGCTTTGGAATTGTCAGTTTGTTGTGCAAGGTGCCTAAGTTTTCGAGATGACCATTCTAACCTTTCTCCGAGTCGTCTAATTTCTGCTCCGCTTGTTTACCTTCCTTTTCGTATCACAAATAGATCCTGTCTCTCTGAATTTATTTACAAGCAGACAAACAACCTTTCTACTCGGAACACGTACGCCAGGAAATTTAGTTTCAAATTGCCTTACAACTTGATCTTTGGAAGCACTTCAAGTAGCATTAAATACTTCTAAACATTTTTAATGTTATTCACGTATGAACTTTGAATAAAGGTAAGACTGACGCACGAGTGACGACAGAATGACGTACGCGCAGGGAAATACAGTGAAGGTCACACGGGCCGTGTATTTGGCGGCTAAGTTTTGTAATAAACGCACTGTATAAGCTAGGCATACGATTAAGGGAGTTTAAAACATCCATTCTATAGAGCTTCCAAGTTTAATTGGTGGAAACTCATCCCATATGTAATTATGTTGGCGTATTTGGGAAATCGGAAACAGTGTCTTCTTGATCAAAGAATTAAAACTACTTCATCACTAAGTGCACATTGGTGACAAAGGTACAACTCATTGGCCATAGATGGCACATAGGACGAAATTAAGACCTGTGGATTTGAAGAATGGCGAGTTTAGCCCATGGACCTTTATTTCAAGATTTGGAATTCTTTTTAACATTTTTCTTTATTTAGAAGCTCGTCGAAGATCGGAAAGTTCCTCTGTTGCTACGCTTTGTCTTGGGGGGACTTGTTTTTCACCTAATAAACCACAAGGCCCAAGTTAACTTGCGATGTAGCTTGAACAGAATTACTTTTCTAAGATTTTCCTAGATCCAAGAACTGTAAGTTACTGAAGTTCTTAAACCTCTTGGAATCGTCGTTTTCGATTTTCAGTTATTGTTATTAACTTCCAAGTTAATAACAATAAATATATATTTTACAGATATATTTGAAAACAAGGATTACTATACCAATCTTAAATATTTTAGGCCACTTTTTGGGGCGTTAATACATGCAAATTCGACCATCCATAGGATTACTTGCGGTAAGGAAATTTTCTTCAGGTTCTGTGTTTATTCTTTACAAATTCTATACTTCAATGTAAAGTTTTCTATTCATTCTGTATTTGTTTTTCAGTTATATCTGCCTCTTATCTTTTCTCTCACACGCTCACATCTCTTTCTGAAGCTTTATTTTTAGAGTTCAGAGGATTTCTGAACGAATATCTATGATAAAATCTCCGTGTAATAACTTTTGTGATGATTACAATATATCGCTGCCAAATACTTGTAACTTCTTATACCCAATGTTACAGGTTCAAACCTGGCGGAGGATGATGGATTTTTTTCGGGCGTAAAAATCCTTAGCATGGCTTCGGAAGGAAAGTTAAGCCGTTGGTCCCGTGTCGTAGATTTACGGCAAGTAAAAGCAGTTAAACAGCGTCCATAAATAAAACTCAATTTCCATTTACTACATGTAAATAACGGAAAATATGAATCTTTTGAATAAATTATCTTTTGAAAACTGTATGTATGGTCTTTAGCATTTAGGTCATATCGGCGGTTTTCCTTTGGAACAATGCCTCTTGGCAATGGCGTTTCACTCGTTCACTCTTGTACATATATTTGTATCATCTCTTAAATGTATATGCACATAGCCACTCTTTCGGTCATATTTCGATACCCTGGAAAGAATAGGTGACTACCCCTCAGTAGGAAATCGAATCCTCGACATCTCGAATAGCGAACAGGTCCTCGGCTACGGAACTATTCTAGGGAGTGAAGGGACATTAAAACAGAAAATTACAAGAAATATTCACATATTTTAGATTAACCTAAAAACAGCATTCGTCAAAAAATTGTAATTTCTCAAAGATAATTGTAGAGTATATTATGAATACACTAAAAAGGTTCCAGAAATTGTTGGAACAGTCAGTTACAAATGTCTTTGCTTTAGACCTCCTATGTGACTAATAAACTTGTGTATTTAAGTATTAATGTTATGTAAGAAGTAACTTAAGCAACAACCAGGAATATACACATTTCTATGAGGGGGCAATGATGATAATGCTTTGAGCAGATAACTGTAAGCAGTATACCTTTATACTTTCTCTACACGTACATAGTAGGCACAAGAGGTGTTTCATTCCATTCTAAACTAAATAATAAAATTTCACGTTTTGAAGTCCCATGAACCCAAAAAAAGTCTCTGCAAAACGTATGTGTCTGTGAACAGCATAACTAAAAAACTTGGTGATTAAATTCAGCATTCTTCAAGAATGCGAAACGAAAGATTCTCAAGAAATTCCCTTACCGCATACTATCCTTACATAGGAAACTTTTTGAAAAATCTTACTGTCTCAAAAAGCCTTCAATGATTTGGAATATAAAATTACTTCTGGAATTTCTGGGAATAGCCACATTCTGGATGACTTTTGCATGAATGATAAATATAAATGGGATAAACAATGAGATCTACATAAGAAATGTTGATCTTGTTAAAACACAGAATTTATATTATGTGAAAATTTTGGAGTACAGTTTCTTGAGATATTCCTTTTCCAAAATTTAAACTTTTGTCAAATGAGAAGCGCAATGCGTATTTCATTCTCTTGGGCAAGCAAACAGAACGGCACATACTGACCAGCTTTTAAAAATTTTGAGTATCGCTTTATTGTATTTCTTACTCATTCCTCTTGTATAAGGAAAAGCTGGAGTTTATCATGATAAGCATACAGAATATAAGTATACAGAAAAATAAGCTTTGTAAAAATACTTGTGGTTTGTCACAGCATAGATACAGAAAGCAATGCAAGTCAGACCCTAATGCTAAATGTGTAAATAGCTTGCTTCTTCTAGGGTAAAAAGCAATTGAAATTCAATTCAATCACTTGGTTTCTGCCTAACTTTCCTTAAGATAGTTAGAATAGCTCAAGTGACTGCCTCTGTGGTCGAGTGGTCGCGAGCTGACTTCTCATCCGGAGGCCCCTTGGGTTCGACTCCTGGCTGTGGCGGGAAATTATTCCCCAGCCACCACAGAGTCTGGAAGTATGCATGTGAGAGTTTTTTTTTTTTTTTTTTTTTTTGGTAGTGTTTAACGCCCGCTTTAACTACTAATGGCATCGCAGGCGGTGACACTGATGATACATGAATGATGATGGAGCACCGGTGGAATGCGATGGCGGGGGAAACCGGAGTACCCGGAGAAAACCCGCCCCAGCGCCGCTTTGTCCACCACAAATCTCACGCGGTCGCTTGGGATCGAACCCCGGCCGTCTAGGTGAGAGGCTAGTGGTCTAACCACTCGGCCACGGCGCGGCCTTACATGTGAGAGTGAATGTGCGTAAGTTTAGTAATACAAAAATGCTTATCCACTGCTCTTGACCTACAGTAATACCAGTTGCTTCACAAATCAAAGCCCCCCGATATGACCATTGAAGTTAAAGGGGGCTATACAAATGAAACTATTTAAAAATAAAGTCTGATGTGTTCCATTCTTATGACTTGCTCTACATCTCTGCAACACATTATTGATAAAAAGCTTATTGCTCTATTTATTTAATGCTAATCGAAAAATTAGCACTAATAGTCTTATTACTTGCTTCCTTCCAAGTAGAAGTGAAATAAGAGAGTACCATAGGTTAAAGTGATAGTCAACAGCTGGTTGCTATGTAACTGAAGTTTCTTTGTTTGTACGGACAGGAGTTGACAAAGTCGTGAGTGAAAAAAGTATAATTTTTAAAGCTGAAACCAAAAACAAGGAATATTTCAAAAACGATGAACTCCATGAAAAAATGCATATCACATAAATTGTTTGTTTTAAAGAGCTCTACATTTGCGTGGTAAGTTTTTTTCCATTTCTTACGGTTTATCAGATATGCAAAATTCAGTAAAATTCGTCCAGAATAAAGTAGTCTTCAGAGGATACTCTCAGAAAACTCACGATATACATATTATTTGTCAGGTAAACATCTTTAATATATGATAATTTAATCAAAATCGGTAGCCATTTTTAAAAAATATATTTTTTTGAAAAAATTTCCAAGTAAATGGTGGTTTGGGGTGGGGGAATTTTTCTCAAAATCTTCGTGTCGCATCCCTGGAAGATTCAAAATTTAAATACCAAGTTTGGTATTGTACAGACTTTTCATTTTTGAGTTATCGTGTTGACAGTCACATGGACACACACACATACACACATACGTGGACTTTTTTTTAAAAAAAACTTTATTTTGGATAAAGGGGACCCTAAAACATATGTTTCCGGTGAAATCTCGGTATCGAATTTTTGGGTGCAGCGCAATACATTCTCTATACACTATGTACATAGTGTAGAGAAAGTAACAATAGCTCAAGTCGAAAGTAGAAGACTCATACGAAACTTTTGTACATAAATGGTGATTTGTTTTACTCATCCTTAAAAGAGTCTCGCTTGCTGTACTCGCAGTTAGATATTTAACCAACGTTGGTTTGAAACATGGCTCTGTTTAATGTGTTGAACTCAATATTTAGCACGCAAAAACAAGTCGAATGGCATTAAGCCCGAAAATGCACACACCGCCTTGACTCGTCGGCTAAGGTGACAATTTAATCGGGTTTTAAGTGGGGTGGTTCAGTGTGGTCAACGTTTGTCCATTGGTACTGGAGTATTTTCCTGTTCTGGCTCTTTGTCTTATTTTAGGATTCAGTGCTGTTAGGCTATTTTCTTTTCGAAAGGTTTGGCTGGCGAGAGGGAGTGGCTGTGGTGAGTGATAAGCAGTTGAATGAGTGGCTTTCAGTTTGAGAGTGGCACAGACAGTTGGACGTTATTCGACGCTCTTCTCGAGCTGTTTTCGATGCCAAGCTAGCGTGACGTGAGTCCGTCAACCAGATCTTCTAAATTACTTAAAAGTCCTCGTGGTTTTCGTTCTTCAAATAAATAGTAACTCTTCTTTCGAATATAGTAACTGAACGATAATTAAAAACATATGTTATTATATCGGCCAGTTATGAAAATTGATTCACCTATTTTGAGATTATTATTACTGTAAGTTCAAAATTTGCTTGCATGGATTACTTCCCATATACAAAACATTAATAATTACAAATTCAGAATTAATTTGAAATATTTTAATTCATCCAAAGACAATTTAATGTAGAATATGCTATTAATTTAAGGATTTTAGTTATTGCTTTTAGTGTTAACTAAATTCTCCCATTATTCTGCGTTGAAAGGCACCCCCATTATATGACCTACTTTAAGGGATGATTCATGTAAATATTCTTAGGCTTTTGGAACAAACCAGGATAACTTAATTTACATATCTCCAAAGAAATTGATCAGTAGGAACAGGAGACTATTTGATCCTGCAGGGCGAATCCCTACGTTCCGGATATCTACAGCGGTCTCTGGAACAATTCTTCTTCGGAACCAAGTCAAAGTCACAATGAGTTGTTGCTGCTTCTTTCTCAAAACTGGTTGCAAATTGTGTTCCAAAAATGAACAATAATACTGTGCATCGACAGTCTGCTGTGGCGTTAACATAACGCCATCACAGTCTTATATAAGAGGCATTCATACGTTTACATTGCTGGGAGTCTCTCAACTTACGATATTTCTATCTTCGAACTTTCTGATCTTCGACGACACTTTCTGCAGAACCTTCCCAACATTTTTCACGACAATGTTCGGCCGTATTAGGCACAAATTGTGGCTGTTGTGTTCGGTCGATGGAGTGCTGCATCATCCACCATACTCCACTTTTAGGGTACCTTAGTCCTTGTGACTTTTGAATTGAATCCTAAGATGAAGGAACCACTTCATGGCATTTGCTTCAGAACTGTTCCAGAGATTCGTCTGGCAATAGATCGCTCCTTTCGACTATCAACACAACAAGCTCTGTTAAGGTTATTCTATGACTTCGACATCGCTGACAACAAGTTGTACACAATTCTGGTGACCACTTTGAAGAACAGTTAAGCTTGGTAACATGTATCTCTTTTGTTTCAGTTGTAAATAAATAGTTGTCACTATTGACGTTCCAAACCTCGTGCACGTGCTCAGTATCTTTTAGGGGAGTCGAAATGCCTTATCTTGCCAATGTTAAAGTTTGACTCAGTATCTCAGCAACTATGTAAAAATTGAGCTAAATATTTGAGCTATATTCAGTAATACCTTTACTGTTGATTGATGAAAAATATAATATATTTGTGGATAGAAACGTAAGGCATGATTGTTTTAATAGAACTTTTAAAGTTTTATTGAAAAGTAATGATTTTTAAATTTAAAATAAAAGTAATCCATATACATTTTAATTCTCCCAGGATTCGGAATAATTTCTCATGTAATCTCTCATGAAAGAGGAAAAAAAGAAGCATTTGGAAATTATGGAATAATCTGAGCTATATCAGCCATTGGTTTCTTAGGTTTTGTAGTATGAGCTCACCATATATTCACAGTAGGAATAGATGTAGATACATATACATAAGCACTTTTTCGTTAAAATAAACCCTATTTAGATGCAAATGTGTGGTAAAAGTTTCAGCCGTTAGTGTCAATTAGTTGGGAGATTTGTATAGACAATTTTACTTCTTCAGAAATTGTTTTCAAACATAACATTAAACAAAATGTAAACTAACTTTCTAAACACAGCTTCGCAACACTTTGAAACTTTCAAATGAGGGAAATATGAGCGGAATTAGACACTGCAAATAGCTAAAGTAAAACTTTCCGATCAAAATAAACAAAAGATCTCTTTTCTAACATTATATTTCAAAAGTTGTTGATAAATGAAATGAAATGGCCTGTTATTTGTGGACGCTCTTTAACTGCTTTGGTTCTCAGCGTCCCATTCTATATTGGGCGTGAAAGGTCGCTTAATTTTGCTCAGAGGCCTCTCTTATCAGGCTTGAGGTTCTTTTACGTGCCGTAAATCTACGACACGGGACCCACAGCTTTACTTCCCTTCCGAAGGAAGCCATGCTAAGGATTTTTACGCCCGAAAAAATCCATCGTCCTCCGCCGGGTATGAACCCACGACCTTGGGTATATGAAGTTAGCATGGTAACCATTACACCACGGAGGGCGACTAAAAGTTGTTGATGTTTTACCATGTGAGTGTGCAAGAATGTTCTAAAAGCTACTACGCAGGTTTATTTTCACCAATACCTTTAAACTATTTACAATTAGCCTACCTACAAGAAAGGAAGATTTGAAATATTCCTATGCAATTAAAACATGAAAAAGGAAAAATCATATGAAAATCCGATTTCGGCTCCCCTCAAAAGGAATTTTCATATACTGGTATAAAAATTAATGATGGCAAGCAAATAGAACGTTTTCTTATATTTTCTTTAATTGGTGTCTCTAGAGTAGACAGAAGAGCAGATATATGTCCAAGTGGGCTGTGTTCAGTCTTGAACGCTATACGATTTCAGTGGGTATTGATTTGCTAAGCATTCATTAGACTGCTAAATCGATACTATAAACAGACGGAGAAGTTTGAAAGTGTTGCCAAGAAACTATTGTTTCGGGAAAGTAGAGCTTGCCTTAAATGCCGCATTGAAAGACGCTGATAGCAATATGATAGATGATTGATGGCTTGAAATTCCAGCGAAGTTTGTATCAAGCGGACTTGTTATGCAAAGCACACATCTACTCGAGGTGTAAGTTTAGGAGCATTCTCTTACTTGATGCATAAACTATCTACTAATATCTTGGCACGTGCTGTATAAAAAGTTAAGCCCAAAAAGAAGCATATATTAGTGGCGGGTTTTTACTTTATCTACACGTACTATGCACATAGGGTATAGAGAAGGTAATGCATTCCACCCTAAAATTCGATACCGAATTTTACCGGAAATAGAAGTTTTAAGTTCCCCTGTATCCAAAAAAAACATATTTTCAAAAAAAGGTCTCTCTGTGTATGTGTGTTCATGTGCTGTGAACACGACAACTCAAAACGAAAAGTCGGTAAAATACCAAACTTGGTATTAAAGTTCAGTATCTTCCAAAGATGTGACACGATTTTCAAGAAAATCCCCCACACGCAACTACGCTTTACATGAACAATTTTTCAAAAATTTAGATTTTCTGAAAAATAACTAATGATTTTGATTAAAATATCTTATATTAAAGATATTTACATGACAGAGAAAATATATATCTTGAATTTTCTGGGAATAGCCTCTGAAGACATTTTTATGCTGGATGCATTTTGCGGAAATTTGCATAACTGGTAACCCGTAAGAAATAGACAAAAACTTACTGAATAGGAAATATAGAGCTCGTTAAAACAGGAAAAAAATGTATATAACAAGCCCTTCCCCCCTCCCCGATCACGTCAGTGACTTGAGAAACAACTGCCAGTGTCCTCCCCCTTGCAGAAATGAGAGTTTCTTATTGTTAGCTTTTTCAGTGTTATAATATTGAACAAACCACAATTTATAGACTCTGTGATAGCTAGGAAATTAAAGCAAAACTTCTCCACTGCAGGTGGAAATGGAACTCGGTACGTTTGAGTTGGGAAGCTACAATGGTCAGTTATTGCAAGGCGTCAATTATTGCTTCTTATTCTTTGGTCATAGTCTTTTAAGGTACTGGAACGGTGTGATAAAAACGTCAGGGCGGCTGCCACAAACAGTCGACACACGTAACACCTGAACACTGTCTGTCTCAAAAGACTCTGACCAAGACTAATGTTATCAACAAGAAAGGGGATTACACTTTCACTTCACCCATTTCAAAATAACGGCAGACACATTTAGGTGTTGCGATCCTAAACGACAACCGATCTACAATAACCAGATTTGCTACAGTACTAACGTAACGAAACCTAGGTGGCCCGAGTTCGATCCCAAGCGCCCGCATGTGAGATTTGTGCTGGATGAGTCGGAGTCTGTGAAGGTTCTCCGGTTTCCCCCATCACTCATTCCACCAAGTGCTCCATCATCATCTTTCCAATCATCAATTTCGCTTACATTTCAGATCATCCACTTCCTCATGTTCATGTCTGGATACGGGCCGACCACTTGTTGCAAGTTCTGCATTCTGTGGTTTCGTGACGTTGGCTACCCGACAGGCTTCTGACCTCTAAGCATCCGCTTGTAAGTTCTACAAATACTGGAAGAGTAAGCCAATTATGAAACTAACGTAAGCAAATATGGAGACGGGCGTCTCGCTTAGCTTGCTATAGGTACCGGGCTGGATACTGAGATTTCACTGATGTGTAGAACTCTGCTAACGAGAAACTGGACAAATCTAATAAAATATTACGAATTACATCCTATTTAACACTTTATTAAAATTACTAGATAAAAGTAACGCATCTTGTGCTATTGGTCATTGATGATCTGAGCTCCAACACACTTCCTTCCACTTGAGTCCACTAGCAGAGTCACCCCACGCCTGTCTGGACATTCTGTCCAGCACCGTCAAACTGCCTCATGTGAAAGCGCGATATTAGACAGAGCTGTAACCAGACCTGCTATTGGCTGCCCAAGTATGTCGTGTAATTTTTGAATCTACCCAAATGGCCAAATGAATCTCGACGATTTATAATTGATGCCTCCCAATAATACAATGTTATACGAGAGTAATCCCAAAAGTAAGGTCTCCAAAGCGCTGGGGTCGTAGGGAAATTGTTTGTGTGGATGTTGGCCATAGTGCTTTTTTCCTCCCTCCCGTCACTATACAGAAACCCCCGTACATCCGCAAGCGTCCTCAGTCTTGGCTTGGCAGCCAGTTATAATGAACTGAGATGCGAAGTTAGCGGAGTTATTCCTTTTTAAGTGAAAAAGGGGTTAACCCAATCGAAATTCATGGGCAGTTGTTGGAAGTTATGGAGATCCTGGTATATATTTACAAATGGAACATAGTTTTGATGCTTTGCTGTCAATAAACGTTTCTTTGTATTTAAAAAAAAATGTAGACCTTACTTTTGGGATTACCCTCTGCTACATATATATATATATATATATATATATATATATATATATATATATATATATATATATATATACACACTTACGCTACCCCAAAATATGCTATATGCCGCTAAAAAAGTCAGCATTTCCCTAAGCCAAGTATAACGTCACTTGTAGTCAATGCTGCCAGCCCTTGAATGTACAACCCCTACTCTGATACCATAAAACATATCAGTAAAATTCACTAAGTGATAATAATATAAATAATAATAATAATAATAGTAATAGTAATTAATTATTTTATACTAATAATCATCAACAACGCGTTTCCTATATTCAGTAACTTTAATTAAATCGACTATTACAATAAATGAAACATCAACATTTAGGATCATGTTGTTAAAATAGTTCTGTGTTCCATCGAAAATTAAAAATAGTTGTATTACGTTAAGGTGTGTCTTTTCGATCTTCGTTTTCAAAAATCGATCTTTCTGTGTATCTAATTTTGGTGGAGTGGATTAGTAAGGAATGCAACTAACCGTTAGTTGCCTTGGCCGAGTGGTCAGACCACTCGCCTCACACCTAAGCGACCGCTTTCAAGCGAACGCATATGAGATTTATGGTAGACAAAGCGGCGCCGGGGCGGGTTTTCTCCGGTTTCCCCCGCTATCTCATTCCACCGGTGCTCCATCTTCATTCCATATATGACCAGTGACATCGCTTACGGTGCCACAAGTTGTAAAAGCGGGCGTTAAACACTATAGAAAAAATTGCCTAAGCCAAGTAGTATATGTCAATGCTGCCAGCCCTTGAATGTACAAGCCCTCCTCGGATACTCTAAAATGAATTCGTGAAATTTGCTAAATGATGATAATGATAATAATAACATTGATAATGATGATGATAATAATAATAATAATAATAATAATAATAATAATCATCCCGTTTCCTACATTAAGTAACTTTAATTAAATCCAGTATTACAATAAACGAAACATACTTAGGTACATTAATACCAACATTTAGGATTATGTTGTTTAAGTAATTTTTGTGGTCCATCGAAAGCTAAAAAAAGTCGTATTACGTTAAGGTATGTGTTTTGTATATTTTCAAAAATCGACCTTTCTGTGTATTTACATTTGGTGGAGTGGATTAATAAGAAATGTAACTAGCCTTTAGGCCGCGCCGTGGCCGAGTGATCAGACTGCTCGCCTCTCACCTAAGCGACCCGGGTTCGATCCCAGTCGATCGAATGTGGGACTTGTGGTGGACAAAGTGGCGCAGGGCGGGTTTTCTCCGAGTTCTCCGGTTTCACCCGGTGCTCCATCTTCATTCCATGCATCATCCAGTGTCTAGCATGCGGTACCGTAAGTAGTAAAAGCGTTAAATGCTATCTAAAAAATCTGACGTGTTCCATTCACATGACTTTCTCTATATCTCTGCAACAAATTATTGTTAGAAAGCTTATGTTTCTATTTACCTCATACTAATCGAGAAAAAATCAGCATAAATAGTCCTATTACTTGCTTCCTTGTAAGTAGAAGCGAAATAAGGGTTAAAGTGATAGTCAAAAAGTCGATGGCTTTGTGACTGAAGTTCCTTTGCATGTTTGGACAGGAATTGTTAAATTCCTGTATGAGAAAATATGTTTTTCAAAGCTGAAACTATAAACAAGGAGTATCTAAAAATGATCAACTCCATGAAAAAAATATAGATAAGATAAATTGTGTGTTTTAAGGTGCTCTACATTTTTGTGTTGTAAGTTTTTATCCATCTCTTACGGTTTAGCAGTTATGCAAAATTCCATAAAATTCATCCAGAATAAAGTAGTGTTCAAGGGCTATTCCTAGAAAATTCAAGATATTCATTTTAGTTGTCAGGTGAATATCTTTGATATACGAAATTTTAATCAAAACCGTTGGAGCTAATGTTGAGAAAATCAAAATTATCGAAAAAAGTTCCATGTAAAGGGTACTTTGGGGTGGTTTTTTTTCTCTCAAAATCTTCGTGTCGCATCTCTGGAAGATACTAAATTTGAATACCAACTTTGGTGTTTTACCGACTTTTCGTTTTTGAGCTATCGTGTTCACAGACACACGGACATACGGACTCGCACACACACGGACCTTTTTCTGAAAATATTTTTTTTTTTTGATACAGGAGACCCTAAAACATATATTTTCGGTGAAATCTCGGTTTTTGGGTGGAGTGCAATACCTTTTCTATACACTATGTACATAGTACGTATCAGAGAAATTAAAAAACTACCCTTTATAAATTGAAATGATAGGATCTAAGCTGTTTTTTTCTTGTTGAAGTGTATTAATGCTCATGTATGTGTTTTAAGTATGATGATTGTCATTGTTTTACTTCGTTAATAGTTGTTAGTTTCAATATTTTTAAGACACATCCATATGCCATCACTCTTGTTCATACACAAAGTGCGCTCTGTTCCCAGCCTGTCTGTCAGAAACTCTGCAAAACACGACAGCAAGCCAAGTTTGCCTCCCGGACACACCTGCGCGAGAGGTTTCAACTCCTCTAGGTGCTCTAGCGCTAGAGTGAGTCTGGTTCTCACAAGGTGTTATCGATTATAGTACACACAGATGCTGAAATGGCATGCTTATCATGGAACAAATTCATGGGTTTAGTTATAATGAAGAAGGGAGAAACAATGCGTTAAATACATAATAACCTTATGCGCATTTACCATGATGAAGTTCAGGATTATCATAGAAAAGTTAGTTGATTCAGAGAATCCGTAACGGGCCTTGCTAATGCGCATATCCATTAGTGTAATTACCCCTAAAGGTGAGGTCATTAAGTAACACCTGAATAGCGTATTTCATTATTGGAGATGGATCTCACTCACGTATAGAATCATCTATTATGATTTTAATATTAACTTCGATATGTCACCTACTAAGAGAGTAGTTACTCATTAGGTTATGTGCGTTGTAACCATTTAATATGCGGACGGGCATATTAAACTGGAATACAATAGTAGGCAAGAATTAAAAAGTAATAGAATTATTTCTTTAACTCAAAGGAGGTAAGGAGGGTATATAGTGGCTTCGTGAGGCTGTATAAGGGCAGCCCATCGATGAAATATTGCTTAAAAATAGTTAAAAATCTTCTTCTTCACTTCACGGTATGGGCAGATTGCCCGTTCCGTCTCCCAGTTGTTCCCTCCACCTTTTTCTGGGTCGACCGACATCTCTCCTTCCTTTTGTTTCATATTCAAATGCAATCCTAGGCAGTCTTGAATCTGCCATTCTCTGAGCATGTAGCATCCACTGGTTCTGATATTTTTCAATTTTGGAATTTATTGATTCTATATTAAGGTCTATTCTTATATCTTTCTTTCGGATTTGATCTAATTTTATACATCCTTTTGTTAGCCTTAAAAAGTTCATTTCTGCAATTTGTAAGCGGCTTTTCATTTTCTTTGTGGTGACCCATGTCTCACTTCCATATAATAGTGTAGGAACCGTCATTGTTAAAAATCTTATGTGCTCTATTCACATGACTTTCTCAACATCTCTGTAACAAATTATTGTTAGTAAACATATTCTTCGATCTACTTCATGCTAATCCAGATAAACATTAGCAGAAACGGTTTTATTACTTAATTTCTTATAGGTAGAAGGGAAATAAGGGGTTATACTAGGCTAAACCGACAATCAAATGCTTTAAAATCTGGTTGTTGTAGTATAGAATTCCGATTCTTTGCGTGGTCAAATGTGGAAAAGTATTGTATAACTGATATCAATGTAATAAGGAATATCTTAAAAACGGTTAACTTCGCGGAAAAAATGTATATAACACAATGTGTGTGTTTTAACAAGCACTACATATTTTGTCTCTTACGGTTATGCAAAATGTCGCAAAATTTATTTAGAATAAAGATGTCTTCAGAGGCTATTCCCAAAATATTGAAGACATACATTTTATTTGTCATGTAAATGGATAAATAAGTAAATGGATGGGATGGGATGGGATTGGATGGGTGGATGGATGGATGGATGGATGGTTGGACGGTTGGTTAGTTGGATGGATGGATAATTTATTTGCCATAGGAATACAAGTTTTCATGAAATCCTGAAAAAATGTACAAGTATATCATCAAATCAAGTAACTTTTACATTCTAAAGTTCATTTAAACTATATAGAGGATTTGCCCTCAATGTGGTACTGACCCTACATTTAAAAACCTGATATGTAAATGCTCTTATGTGCAAAGGTATGCTATTGTAAATAAATTATAATGGAAACTACTTGTACCTATGCTGTGTTTACTCTTATGTATATATATATATATATATATATATATATATAAGAATTACTTCGAGTATCATTACTATGTACAGAAGCACAAGTTGTAAATTCAGTAGTATGTTTTTTCACAAACAAAAGATAGGCAGAACGTGCACTGAGGGCAGAGTAAGTATACCAGATTTAATAAAAAAAAAAAGTAGTTTACAGTGAAACTTAGATGAAACTCCATAGATTAATCTTAATGCTTTCTTTTGCAATATAAACATTCTAAAAGCAGATGTATGGTTACTCCAAAAGGAAAACACCATAGTATAGATGACTATGAATGAAACCATAATAATCTGTAATTAATAATGCAGTAGTGATATAATTTTATAGTACTCTTAACCTGAGTAAGCCCTTGCTTACTTTCTTAGCAACATATTCAGTATGAGGTAGCCAATGCAAAATATACAACATTTCAATCAAATCGTTAGAGCCATTTTTAATTCCATGTAAAAGATATTTGGGAAATGGCTAATTCTAAAAAAAAAAATATATATTACATAGTTTGTGTCCCTTAACGAGATGATGAGAGATCATTCCCACAAAATTCAATATATAGGTTTTGTTTGTCGTCTAAATAACTTTAATATATGGTATGTATTTCAATAAAAATCGTCACAGCCATTTTTGAGAAAATTGAACATTTCTAATATCTTCCATGTAAAGGACAGTTTGGGTAGGGAATGTTTCTAAAAATCTTCTTGCGCATCCTTGGAATATACTGAACTTAAAATAAAAACTTTAGTGTTCTTTCCGACTTTTCTGTCGCCCTCCGTGGTGTAATGGTTACCATGCTAACTTCATATACCCAAGGTTACGGGTTCAAACCCGGCGGAGGACGATGGATTTTTTTTTCCTTAGCATGGCTTCCTTCGGAAGGGAAGTAAACAAGTTGGTCCCGTGTCGCAGATTTATGGCACATAAAATAACCTCAAGCCTGATAGAGAGGCCTCTGAGCAAAATTAAGCGGTCTTTCACACCCAATTTGGAATGGGACGCTGGGAACCACAGCAGTTAAAGAGCGTCCATAAATAACACGGCATTTACATTTACATTTTTTTTCCGACTTTTCATTTTTGAGTTATGTCTCACGCACGCACGCGCGCACGCACGCACACACACGCACATTTTTCAAAAACACTTTTCTTATAAATATCGGGGACTCGTAAATATCGGTATCGAATTTTTCGGTGGAATAGCGTTTTACTTTCTCTAGTCCGCAAATACAATGTACATAGTAGATAGAGAAGATATTGTATTCCACCCAAATTGATGTAGCAGAATTTCACCGAAAATATATGTTTTTGGGGGCCCCTGAGTCAGAGAAAAAGGCTCATATGTGTGTGTGTCTGTGCACAGCATGACCCAAAAACGAAACGATCGTTAAATACCATACCTGATATTTAGGTTTTGTGTCTTCCAAGGATGCGGCACGAAAATTCTCAAGAGAATCTCCCCACCACAAACTCTCTTTACATAAACAATTTTTCGAAAGTGTCGATCATCTCAAAATTGGCTCTAACTAATGATTTGGATTGAAAATCCGCATATTAGAGATAATAACATACGAAATAAAATAAATATCTTGAATTTTATGGAATCTCGCCACAACACAAAATGTATGTTTATGTTGAGCAGGTAACCGTTTCTGAGATAACCCTTATTATTGGTTTCAATTGTAAAGTACTTATACCTTTCTCAGACAGGAAGTGTCTTTTTTCCTTTTGTTCTACTCCTGGCCAAGCAAAGAAGAGATTTGTAATGACAATTGCATAACAACTTTTTCAAACATTTGACTATCACTTTAGCCTAGTGCATTCCCTTAGTTCCCTTCTACTTATAAGGAACTAAGTAATAAGTACATTCTGTTAATTTATCTCGATTAGCATTGTGTAGAAAGAAAAATAATCTTTTGTATGAAGTTTGTTTATATAGCAGCTAGGGAAAGTCATGTGAGTGTAACACACGAGACGTTTTACCTCTGTAAACTTATAAATTTCTGGTAGAGGGAGTATGTAAACATTTAAAATTCAGAGGACCCTAAAACATGTATTTGTGGCGAAATTTTGGGATCTCATAATATTTTGTACCAGATAAACAAAATACAAATTAGGAAGTTCATATAATTTAGCAAACATTTACGAGTAGAATATTTTCTATACACTATTGCGTGTTACGTACTTGTTTACCTGATTCACAGAAAGTAAATGAATGAATGAATAAGTGTATTTATTGGCATAATAGTATCATACATTGAACTTCAACGATCGCACCGTACGTGCTTTTGGAATACACTAAATAGTAAGCAATATTAAAACAACAACAACAACAACAAGAAATTAAAAAGATATTATATTCAAATACAGTAATTTAACTTTACAACACAGAGTACACCTCATTCAGATGCATTACTATCCCCTATTATAATAGACCAATACACCTAAGAGAAATGTATACATAGGAAATATAAAACCACAACACAACAATGACATAAGTATGAGATAAAATATAAGTATGTAAAAATGATAGCTACTTTTGTTTAGATATTCTTATTAGCCCCTAATCTCTATTGTCAGCCTTTTCAGATCTCAGCTGTTTTGTCTTAAGTATAAATTTACCTAAACCGACCACGTCTTCCATGCCCGCCAGTAGCGTCCAACATGCTTCTAGCTTTACATTCGCGATAAATATTTTCCCCCCATTCCCGCATTTGTTATAAAGATTATTTGAATATGCTTCACAGAAAGTAGCAAAATGGTGGAGTAAAGTGAACGTATGGTGCTTCATAACTTTTCACTTAGGTACTAATTTGGTAAAATTTACACCAAATATAATTAAAATCCTTATCTGTTGTAAAGAATGATAGCATATACTAGAATTGAGAGTACTTAGATACCACTAAATTACTTTTGTGGGTCAAAAAACAGATGTTTTATACAGGAGTGTATGAGGCAGTAATGTAGAGTGGTTGCTGTTTTTCCTTTTCTGCTCTGAGTATGTGACATACTTGTTTGCTTACCTGACAGAACGTTTCAGTGAAGGTAAAGGTACAGAATTTCGTAAGACAGCAGAGGTGAGAGGTGTTTTTGTTTACCGCAGATGTGGCGCTATGGCAAACAGCCTGGTGGAAGGGGGTGGAAATGGGGATTGAGAGTAAAGCAACTGGAAGATGGAGACTTGAGAGATCACAAGCCTTTTGGAGGTAAAAAACGTCACTCGGTTTTCCAAAGTTCCTAAACCAGAAAGATGTGTGGAGAAGTTGCGGAATGTTTAGGCCTGATAGAAATAGAAGTTTTTGTGCTACTTGAGCATCCCAGCAAGAGATGGAAAAGTGGACAGAAAGTTTGTCCATAGGCTCAGTTATAGAAAATAGTTAAAGCGGCAAGACCATAATATTCTCTTGGGGGTGAGGATTTTACGTCTTGGGACTCACTAGACCTGAAGTTTGGAAAATCCATTGAATGAGGTTAAGAGCGAGTGCTACAAAACCAAACTGCAGGAGTTTTTTTTCCCTGCAGAGTCGCCTTTTTGGACAGTTCCTTTGGCAAATCTACCAGAATGTTCCGTAGATCTGTTGAGTCAGAAATACTTGGATGAGCTGAAAGATATTTTCTAGTTATTTTAAACCACTGTGTGGCTAATTTTTATTAAATAAATCCACAATACATAAAACTGCGACGAAAAATGAAAGCATATTTATTGTGATATGCGTTATTACAGAATCGAGGAATACCTGATAATCCGAGCTGAAGGTTTTCGCGGTTCTTTTAATGTATTTAAAATTAATGCTTAGGTAGTGTTTTTCACGATTGTTTGTTTTATTATTTGGAATATATTATTAAAAAAGACAATTTTAATAGATTTAATATCTTATCTCGAATTTCCGGGAACTCAGTGCTGCAAACTCAGTAACTATATCTAATGTAATCATTCAGTAAGACAATGTATGTTAGAGTTTGAGTCTAAAGTTGGATGCCGTGTCTCAGACTGGAATGTTTTGAAAGCAATATTATGAGCAGTAAAAATCTGATGTGTTTCATTCTCATGACTCTCTCTACATAGCTGTAACAAATTATTATTAAAAAGCATATTATTTTATCTACTTTATGATAATCGGGATAAATATTTTTAGAAATTTTAATCACTTGCTTCATTGTAAGTAGAAGGAAAATAAGGGAATACAACGATAGTCAAATCTTTTAAAAGCTGCTTGCCATGTGGTTGAAATCCGTTTCTATGCAGGACCAGGAGTTAAAAACTTTCCGTGTGAGAAAAGTTTAAGTATTTTAAATCTGAAACAAATAAGAAGGAATATTTCAGAAACGATCAATTCCACAAAAAAAAAAAAAAAAAAAAACGTAATAATGTATTTCAATGCGATCTACATTTTTTGTGTAAGTACGTTTCTGTCTATCTCTTTACCGGCTACAAAAGTTCAGCAAAATTCATTCGGACTAAAGAGATCTTTAGATGCTATTCGGGTCGCGCCGTGGCCGAGTGGTTAGACCAGTCGACTCTCACCTAGACGGCCGGGGTACGATCCCAAGCGACCGCATGTGAGATTTGTGGTGGGCAAAGCGGCGCTGGGGCGGTTTTTCTCCGGGTACTCCGGTTTCCGCCGCCATCGCATTCCACCGGTGCTCCATCATCATTCATGTATCACCAGTGTCACCGCCTGTGGTGCTATAAGTAGTTAAAGCGGGCGTTACACACTACCAAAAAAAATGCTATTCCAGAAAATTCTATATACATTTTGTTTGTCATTTAAACATCTTTAATATACGGTACTTTAATCCAAATCGTTAGCACCATTTTTGAGAAAATGAAATTTTTTTAAATGTTTTCAACATAAAGTGTAATCTGGGGTGGAGGGATATTTTTCGTAATCTTCGTGTCGCATCCCCAGAAGATACTAAACTTATGCCTATACCGAGTTTGGTATTTTAATGACTTTTCGTTTTTGGGCTATCGTCTTCGCAGGTATACGGACACACGAACACACACACGAACCTTTTTACAAAAACTCTTTTTTTGGTTACAAGGGACCCTAAAACGTATATTAGTGGTGAAATTTGAATATCTAATTTTTGGGTGGAATGCAATACCTTCTCCATACACTGTAAATCGTACGTGCAGAGAAAGTAAAAAGATATTCGATAGACATTTCAAGAAAGTTGGAAAGTCAACAGACGTGAATTATCATATGCAGGGAATAGAAATTTGGATTGTGCATTAATGTATAATGCTACTTCAACCACCAAATTTATGTTGGTAGACAAACTCATGTTTTGGAATTATAAACTCCCTTTGAGTAAATATCGTTAAATATCTTCAGGAAGGCGATCAATGAAATATATGCAGAGCTGAAAGTGATGAATAAGTGCAAATATTTGTCTCGGCATTTGAAGACGATGTGATGATTCAGTATTTGCAGTTGTTTTTGTTCCTTTTTTGTTTAGCTTTTGTTTTGCTATTCTCTTAAGTTATGTTTATGAGGAAAACTTCCCGTTGTTTTTAGAATGGCTGCTATTCTGTACCTCAAGACCTTCGGTTGTTTAAGTAACAGGTCATAACGGTGCACTCTCCTCTACCCTTTGTCCTGCTCGACTTTTTAAGTGGCATGCTGTACGCAAACACACCACAGACATAACTCATGGTCAATCAAAACACATTACAGTCTGAAATCTGTGATTAATTTTTTACAGTGCTATTGGCTAATGGACAAAATGAGATACACTTAGTGTTATACATGTTGTTCTCTACTAAACATCAAGTAATTTGAGATCGGCGATGCATGGTCCCCGGATAAACATAACGCAGCTACATAGCGTTAAACGTGTGGGTATCAGGTGGTGATAAGTCGGTGTTAAAGCAAAGCAGGCTGAAAAAAATGGCTTAGAATGTCTTTAAAACTGCTGTCCGAGTATAGAAATAGTTATTTTTAGCAGCTCGTTACTAGCGTTCTCAGGATTTAATGTCGCAAAATATATAAAAACTCGAATTATTTACTTGACACTAAGCGTTCTTCAGTTATGTAGCCTACTCTGGAGGCGTTTTTTTTAACTACTCTGGTGGCTTAATGCGTAATGCGGGAAGCTAATATCCCAAAGATCATGAGTTCGATTCCTGTCATAGAGTAAATGATTATTATTATTATTATTATTATTATTGTTATTATTTTCATTCCAGACGAAGTGCCGCGATACGTGAACGAGACCCGAAATCGGAAACTATCTTTCACTTGAAAGTCAGACTAATAACCACTACGCTAGAGAGGTACGCTGTAATATGCCCCTCCGTTTTTCGTGATATGCTCTCGAATGGTTGATAAATTAGCCAGTGGCGTACTGGCACTTATAGCTGTTACTTCTAAATTTCAATAAACAGGCCACAAGTCTCCTATCTCAAATTACTTATTTAAGTAAAGTACATATTCTGTGAAAATATTTAGGTGAAGTTCATTAACATCCTGTATATGTAAGTTTATATATTTCCTATACTAAATTCGTTTCCTAGTCAGCGTCACTGGAAAGCGGCTATCTGAATTTTAATGACATCCGCATACACTACCACGGTCAGCAAGCATTAAAGTAGTAATTTCCTCTGAACTCTACTCCCCTCTAAAGCTGGAGAGCTCAACATTACAAACTTACTGCACGATCGACAATAAGTATCTGCAAAAATAAATAAATAAACAAAACAGAAAAAATCAGATACAAATAATAATAATAATAATAATAATACACAAATAAAAACAGGAAGGATATTTGCAAACTAAAGCTGGAGAGAGTTAAATTACTTATCGCGCATATATTTTAATATCTGCAAACCATAAGTCACAATACCGAACATGGAGTTTTTTTAATTGTTTCATTTATAAGCTCCCTTTAACATCGAAAGTCATATCGGGTGCTTTGCATTAGAAACATTTCATGTTCTGTATGTTCTTTATGTTGTGTTCAAGTCTTTTATTTTCCTCAAAGACATACACATTCACTCTCATATACATATTTCCATACTCAGTGGGGGATAGGAAATAATTCTGGTTGAAAAAAAAATCACCGCCCCAGCCGAGAATCAAGCCCGGAACCTCAGGGTGACCACTCGACTTCTCACCTGGGTTAATTTGTTTCATACTGTCAGTTCAACTCTACTCGTCTGACAAGTCAAATTGATGATACTGATCGAGTTAGGTTTCGGTGAAAGTAGATCGAAAATAATAAACACTCGTGTCACGCTTTCTCTCTCATAAGCCCTAGTTTGACAAGAATAAAATTATTTATAACTTCTATGATTCATAAATAATATGTGATTATTTTCATATAATTTAAAAATAGTTAAACTAGAGAATTTATAAGGTTAAAATTTTTGATTTTTTCAGTTTATTCTTTCTTGGAGGCACCCGTCCCTGTGTGAGTGTGTGTGTGTGCGTGTGTGTGTCGCGCTTGCGTGTCCGTATGACCATAAGGAATTAATCTGAGAATTTCATTAATTAATGTTTTAGTTTATCGTCAAATATTTCGGTGGCATATAAACAGGTTTTTCTTCCCTAATATACCTCCAATCTTCATTTTCTTCTTTAATCAAACAGGATATTGTTTTTATGTTAGATATTCATAAACTAAACTCCTCAAGTGCCACACAGAAACGAATTAGACTGTAAGAGACCATAGCTTTCATAATTCTTAGACTAATTTCGCACCGATTACACATGTTTTTGAATACTTGAAATTAATTAGCACGCTTCAGAAATTCACAGATATTTCTGTGCTGTAAAATAGTTATTACCTACGTGTTATATGACTACTTGAATCTTATGAAGTAGGAATAGTTTGTAGAAGTGTAATTATGAATTCAGCATATTATAAGAGTTTTACTACCACCCAAATATTCGATACCGAAGTGTCGCTGGAAAAACTTAAAAAAAACTCGAAAAAACGAAATTTGAGATAAAGAGATAAAAACCAAACTTGGTGATTAACTTCAGCAGCTGTAAATGATGTGGCACGAAGATTTTCAAGAATAATCCCCACCCGAAATAATCCTTTGTATGGAAAGGGTTTCAAATATATTTATTTTCTCAAAAAATTTTGGTTCTGTCAGTTTCGTTTAAAATACTATATGTTCCAGATTGTTCTATGTGGGAATAGTCGTTGAAGCCCTCTTCGTTATAAATGACTTCTGAATAAAGCGTGAGAGATGGACAACGGATCTACACAAATAGAAGCGCTCGGGAAAGCACACAATTAGTCAAATATTTTTAGGGTAATCCAAGGTATTCCTTATTATTGGTTTGAATTTTCAGATAGTAGTGACTTTCTCGAATTAGAACTCGTTATATTTCTCCTCCTCCTCCTCCTCCCCTTCTTCTTTTTCTTCTTCTTCTTCTTCTTCTTCTTCTTCTTCTCTACTTGATTTCATTTATATAGCCCCTTTAATTTCTAAGGTCACATCGGAGGCTTTGTTTTATCAACAGTTGCTGGTGTTATACTCTTTGAACATTAGGGTTTATTAACGTTACTTTTTTTTTCTTCATTATTCGATTTTTTAACATCACTCTCACATACATACTGGGATACGGAATGATTCTAGTTACAGAAAAATTACTTGTCCCAGTCTGGACTCGAACCCGCAAGCTCTGAGTGAAACGCCACGTTGCTGACCACTTGACCACAGAAGCATTCTGTTTATCTTTAATGGGACATCGAAGTGATAAAAGTTATTCAAATTTGTCTTTTAATTCCAGTTATATTAATTTATTCGATTTAAATTGTTAAAATTAAAATGTTTCTCATCGTAGAGATATTGACCTACATACACCGTTTTTAATTATATTCTTTACAATATTTGTAACAATTAACTGCTTACCATTTATATATAATAAATAATTCTTTCTTAAAAATATTTTATATCACAAAGCAGAAAACAGCGCATGACTATTAATCAATAGTCTACACGAAAATATCTACCAGATATGTTATAGAAAATATTTTGCACGCTTTTGAGAATATTTTCACACCTATACCTGTATGTTTGTGGTAGAAGATAACTTTTTATATCGAAAGATTAAAAAAAATATACATGAAAAAAATGGGTTTAAAATTTGACATAGTGTCATTTAACCAGCACAGTGCTTTAAAAATGTGTCTGAAACATATGTTGAAAATTACACTAGGGGAATAAAAACTGCAACTATGTACTTTAATTATGATGTATTTTTACATCAGAAATCTAAAAATCTATATTTTTCCCAAAAACATTAAAAAAATCGCTTCTGCATCGCCTTATTTGTACTCAGTATATCACATAATTTAGGACACCAATTCATAGGGAATAATCTGGGCTAGAGAACAATTCTTACCCCCAGCTGGAAATCAAACCTGGAGCCTCTCTTCTCACTCTCTGTCTCTCTCTCTTTCTCTTTCTTACACACACAGCCATATAAAGAGAGCAGAATTTCAAAGACGCTTAGTGACACGGTATCAAAAGAATTTACTCCGAAAACCTACTGCATTCTCCAAATCACCTATGCAATAAGAGATTTTTGCAAACTCTTATTTTAATTCATATGAAGTAAATAGAAGATTAACCATTTATAAGAAGGAAAGTCTAGTGTAATATTTCATAGCTTTTTTAACATCTGATAAGCCCTAATATACCGACATAATGAAATGGAAAGCAGGATAGATTTAGAATGTGGTTGTGAATCTTACGGGATTATGTAGCAGACCGGAAGTATCTACGATGTAGGCGATTACACAGGTTACTGTTTAAACAAGGAATCAAGCTGCCACAGCTTGTTAATCTTCCTTACTTGTTATTTGTTTCTCTACCAACAAAGCTACGTTTTGCTACACTTTTAGTTACACGAGATTTGGGATATAAAATTCGGCAGAGTATTTATTTGTCTGGAACGCTGTTCAACATGCACGAGTTAATCTTTCTTTCTTTTCACATCCAAACAAAATAAGTCAACAGATATCATCATCATCTTCTCCTGCCTTTAACAGATTAGGCCTATCAACTTTAATAATAAAAATAATATTAATAATAATAAATTTGTATTTAATGTCATAGCCATTCGTAACGTTTAAACATTGTTGTTAGTAAAACCCTGTTTTAATTCATCTAGCCTAGTGAATAAGAGAAAATATTTTTATTTCACTCAAACATTCCCTGTCGAGATTTCACAGGAAAATACTTTTGAGAACTACAGAATAAAATAAAACTTTTTAGGTAAAGGTTCAATGTGTGTGGGTGTTTTATTTTTGTGTGTCCATGAACGTGTAGCCCAGGAAAAATATCTGATAATTATCAAGCCTAGATTTCAGGCTCTGCATCTTCAAAAATAAGATTTTCAAAAAAAGAAGAAAAAAAACACGTATTTACGACAAATATAATGTAATTCTACATAGCTTAGTCATTAGGTGCCGACTATCTGATCCCAAGGACGCGGATTAAGGTCAGAGGTCTTTGAAATTGACAGCCTCATGTCACCGGATTTCTTGGAATATAAAATAAACCTGTAAGATATTTTAATAAATTAATATAATTTAGAAAATATTTTGTGTTAAATGTAAATATTTTATGACATACTGGCGCGATATCATCAATCTGGCAGTTGACAGCATGACTTTTTTGTGAATATCCTTTAAAGTGCTCTTCATTCCGAGGACATTTTGAACAACCAATTAACCGTAAGAAACTAAAAATACTTCTGCAGAAAAATGTATATCTCTTTGAAAGAACCCATTTATTTAAAATATTCCTTTTTTTGTTTGCATTTTAGTTATGCACCATAATAGGTTTAATTTTTTTAACAATTTGCCATGTTTACTTTCTCTACCACGTACAATATACATGTTTTGTATTCCATACAAAAATTTAATACCGAGCGATTTCACCATGTTAAGCGGGCCCCTGACATTAAATTCCCCATTTATTGGTTTAATATTTGATTAAACTATGAAGCCCCAGATAAAGTTGTTAGACATTGTAAGTCGACTATGAGATATGCGAGCTCAAAATCACGTAAGAGCTCCCGTTGGTTTTCTGGGGAGAAAACGCGAATTAGCTGAGGAATTTAAAACCGTGTCGGCAAGTTGCCCTATGGCTTCTACAGGCAATGAAAAACTGAGTATAGTGAAAGCTCATTGAAAGAGAAAACCGACTTAAAAGCTTTTAGCCAATCGATGTAATTTTTCTTCGGGCTTGAGAATTAACTTGTCAAAGAGGGAAAAGAAAACAAGAAAGATTTTCTTTTGAACTGCAAATGGAAATAAAAATATTAATTTTACAGTGTGGAAACGCTTTAAAATAAATGTCCAGGTGAGAAGCAAAATATGAGCCTTTAACAAGATTTCGTTTCTTTGAAAGGCTAACAGAAAGCACAAGCAAACAGTAGACACAAATATGTAAAATATAACTAATGCATTATGATACCTTGTTGATTAGTTCAACATGTCCAAATTTGTTATAATGAGCACACACTACAAATGTTGAAAAATCATGTTACGTAATTTCTCTGTTTCAGTAAAGATCTTTTCTAAATTGTTGCATAGCCATCCTTAACACCTATACTTTAAAACCAATTCGTAGGTTATTTAACGTTGGATTTTTAAAAAGTTATATCTCTTCAAACATATGCACATTCACTCTCACAAACATACTTCCAGACTCTGTGGGGGATATGGGATAGTTCTGGTTAAAGAAAAGCTCCCTGACCCAGGCGGGAATCGATCCCGAGACCTCCGGGTGAGAAGTCAGTTTGCTGACCACTCGACCACAGAGGCAGCCAGTAATGTTATTTTATGTATGAATAAAGTGTTCATTCAGTATTATAAATGAAGGGGAGCAGTCAAACAACGTGTTGGCCTATGCGTGTCATTGAGCATTACCAGAAAACACTTACTTGAGAAATAAAATGTTCAGATTCATTCTTGGAGAATATTTTTAGGCTGCTGACGGGTAACTAAATACTGCAATGGATTTATTAGGTAATATCAAAAGTATTTTAAGCAAGGAAATGCTTTGAAATGCCATTAAAATGCAACTTTGGTCAAATTTGATTATTTTGTGAGCTTAAGCCTTTGTTCGTTTATACTCCTCACACCTCCCTCACATACCGATTCAAACCATCTTGTGAATGTTGCCTGGCCACAAAATTGCATGAGAAATCTCTGGGATTTTGAAAAGCTGATATTGGGTTTGCCGGCTGCATCTTTAATTGACCTTGGGTCATTAATCCTCTTGTATTGCTTTGGAGTAATACAGTCAACGACAAAAAAGTTCACTTTTACAGATTTTTCTGGCTTTGTAAGCTTTGTGGTAATAATTCATATAGTTCATTATTCAAAAACTTTGTTTTTGCGTTGCCCTCAGTGTTAGAAAAAAATGTGTTTGTGGATATGGTCTAACAGGATTAAACACACTCAGCTGCGCTACTACAAAATAAACTGTCTTATCTGTGTGTATGGACTATTATAAAGTTTGGGAATTAGAATTAGGGAATCTACACACGAACTTCCTTGTTTGATGCCTCTAATGTGATCTCGCCTTCATATCCATTACAACATTTGAATAGTTCCCCCCTCTTCCTCCTCTCTTATAATCTCTCTCTCTCCCTCCCTCTCCCTCCCTCTCCATCCATCCATCCATCCATCCATCCATCCATCCATACACCCACCCACCTACCTACCTATCTCTCTCTCCCTCGTCCACCTATCAATAGTAACAGGAAAAATTACAATCCACTCAAACAATTTCTTTCAGATTTTAACGGAAACACGTGTTTTGAGATACCCTGAGTAAGTAGGGAAATATTCTTGTAGAAAGAGACCCACGCGCGCGCGCGCGTGTGTGTGAGTGAGTGTGGGTGTGTGTGGGTGCGTACGCGCTTGTGTGTATGTGCCCATGAACAGCATTAAGTTAGAATAGAAAAGTCGTATAAATATCACATTTGGTATATAGGTAAAGTATCTGAAAGATAAAATATACAGACGATCTCCAAATTTACATTTTTTTAATTTGATCAAAAATGTCCATAAAACTTTTGATTGAAATTACATTTAAGATATTTATATGAGAATATTTGTATTCAATGTTCTGGAAATAGATAATACAGTACAACTTTAAACTTAATGAAGTTAGATTTTAAGTAAAAACACTTAAATGTTATTTTTGTGAAGTTCTTTTTATTTTGAATGACTTTTACATAACTGGAAAACCGTAAGAGTTAGATAAAAACTTACTGCATAAAATATGTACATCTCGTCACACCATACAATTTATTTCAAATACATTTGTATTGCTTGCTATAGGTTTAAGCTGTTTAAATTTTCTAAAAGGTACAGTTTTTTCTAACGGTAAGTCGTAATGCATAAATTTTCATCCTGGTTAAGCAAAGAGAACGTAATTTGAACACCAGCACTAGTCACGGGCGTTTAAAAGATTTGGGTACCGCTTGAGATTATTGAGTTTAATTATTTCTTTGGTATAAGAATATATATCATAAATGCATTTGCACTAATTGTATATTGATAACTTTGAGGTATATAGGAAGATAATAGATTGCTCTAGGATAGGTAGAGAAAGATATGTGAATGTGGTACACCCAATCTTTACTTTTTTTACTATGTACATAGTATATAGGGAAGGTATTACATTCCACCCAAAAATTCGATACCGAAATTTCACCGGAAATATACGTCTTAGGGTCCTCTGTAACCAAAAAAAAAAAAAAAAAAAAAAAAAAAACGTATTTTTAGAAAAAGCTCCATGTGTGTCAGTAAAATATCAAATTTGGTATTTAAATTTAGTATCTTCCAGGAATGCCACACGAAGCTTTTGAGAAAAATCCTCCATCCAAACTGCCTTTTACATGGAAAGATTTTGAAAATTTTGATTTTCTCAAACATGGCTCTAACAGTTTTGATTAAAATCTCTTACATACAAGATATTTATGTGACAAAATTTATATCATAAATTTTCTGGGAATAACCTTTGAAGAAATGTTTATTCTGGAGGAATTTTGCGAAAGTTTGCATAACTGGTAAACCGTAAGAGATAGACAATAACTTACCCCACATAAAATGTAAAGCTCACTAAAACACACAGTTTATGTCGAACATTTTTTCGTGAGGTTCACCGTTTTTGAGATATTCCTTCCTATTAGTTTCAGCTTTAAAATACGTTTACTTTTCTCATACGGTAGTTTTTTAACTCCTGTTGATACAAACAAAAGTACTTCAATTACATAGCAACCAGCTTTTAAAAGATTTGACAATCGATTTAGCCTAGTGAATTCCCTTATTTGCCTTTTACTCACGAAGAAACCGGTAGTAAGACCCTTACTACCATTTTTTCTCGATTAGAATTAAGTAAAAAGAAGAACAAACTTTTCAATAATAATAATAATAATAATAATAATAATAATGTGTTGCATAAATGTAGAGAAAGTCATGTAAATGTAACACTTGTAAGATGAAGGGAAATAAGGGAATATCCTAGGCTAAAGCGATAGTCAAAATTTTAAAAGTTTATCGCTATGTGAAAAAATTGAGCTTCAGTTCGTTTTGCATGGTCCTGTTTGAGAAACATTAGGTAGTTTTAAATTGAATCTAATAACAAAATATCCCGAAAACGCTCCCCTCTACAAGAAAAACGTATATTACATAAATGGCGTGTTTTAACGAGATCTGTTTTTTTGTGTAGCAAGCTTTTGTCTATCGCTCACGGTTTAATAATTATGTAAAATTCTGCAAAACTAATCCAGAAAAAGAGGTCTTCAGAGGATATTCTCAGAAAATTCATCCTGTACATTTTTTGAGATGTAAACTTTAATATACGGTACTTTAATTAAAATCGTTAGAACCATTTTTCGTGAAAAACAAAATCTTTGAAAATGTTTCCATGTAAAGGATAGAGGATTGTCTTGAAAATCTTCGTTTCCCAAGCTTGGAAGGAATTAAATATAAATACCAAGTTTGGTATTTAACGGTCTCTTTGTTTCGGAGCTATACCATCCACAAACACACACACACACACACGCACGGAATCGTTTATTTTCCATACACGTACTATATACATAGTGTATAGACAAGGTATTGTATTCCACCCAACAATTTTATACCCAGATTTTACCGGAAATACATGAATCGAAAAAAAGGATTTTTAGAAAAAGGTAGTGTGTGTTTGCGAGTGTGTGTATGTGTGTCTCTAGACAGCTTTGCTCAAATCCAAAACGATTGTTGAATATCAAATGTGGTAGCAAACAAGAAAACAAGTAATAAGACTATTTATGCTAATGTTTTCTCGATTTGCATAAAGTAAATAGAGGCATAGGCTTTTGACAATAATTTGTTGCAGAGATGTTGAGAAAGCCATGTGAATGGAACACATTAATATTTTTAAATACTTTTTTGGGACTCGGGGGATGTCAAAACATATACTCCCAGTGAAATCTTGACATTGAATTTTGCGTGGAATATAATACCTTCTCTAGCTACTGTGTACATTGTATATCGTACGTGCTAGAGAAAGTAATAAACCAGAGTGTTGTTGATAGTAATTAACTCGCCATAGCGGGTTTGAATTACTCTTATTTCTTGTGTTAGAGCATTTAGAGTCATGTCACAAGTATTCGCACTTACAGTTATGTATTTCCTCTTCCATCTAACTCGAATTAAAGAAAACTGATATGTGAGTTAATAATACATGAACGCTGTAAGAAATATTTAAAATGTTGATTATACACTTTTAAAGACATATACTTGCGATAAACTGCAAAGTAATTTTGCTTTCTCTACTGCATTGAGTACGTGAAGTACCAATTGCATTCGATGTACTGAGTACTTTATGCTTTGAATAGTAACCTATCTTAGGAAAGATACTGTTAGTAGTCCACAGCTATCTTAAAGCAGGTATTTAACGCGACCAAGTTTGCTAAAGTATTTTAGTTAGGCGTGAAACAGTACATCACTTTACTTACAGTTAAACTATTAGGAAATACTACGGTAGAAAACGCAGAATACTTACTTAATTTTAACAAATGCTTTACAGTTAAATACAATAATTTGTTTTTATATTCCTTACATGAAAATTACCTTACTAATCCACTAAAACATATTAGAATGAAAAAAAAGACACACTTTTGTTTACAGTTTGAACAATCTCTCTGTATTATTCGCAGGCTGGTGGCATTCTAATCTGTTCTAACCCTGATTCAATGTGCCAATCACCATCATTGTTGTACACATTGCATTTATGAATGATATGGTGGTAAAATCACTGAATCACACCTTCTATCTGTGCAATCTGTTCTGCAGCTGTTAAAATTCTTGCCACTATATTTTCCTCTGACTCTTCAGGAATCTTGTAGATCAAACTCCTGATACGATCCTACATGAAATAGACATTAGCAGCCACGCTTTGGCCACCTCGGCCTATTTATTCATCTTTGTTCAAATTCTTTTCTCAGATGTACATGAATGTCCAAGTGAAAGGTGAGCGGGTGTTCCTGGTGTATTAATGGACGTTCAATTGTATATCCTCTACAAACGCCCAATATCTGTTTTAGCAAAGTCGAGCAGATGATATCAAAATCAAGATCACTGACCTTTTAGAATACCTGTCATACATTGATGTGAAATCCGTGTTGCAATCCCTAAAAATGCGTTGGATGAGAACTTTTATCAACCCAGTTATGACTTTCACTATACTTAGTGAATTGACATTCATCTGAGAAGAGAATGAGGCGCGGAAACAAGGGATCTTTAATCGGGCAGAAACCACGTACAGAAGCAACACGTGGTACAAAATCGTCTGGCAGTAAATGTATCGTTTGGAGGTGCTATGGGGTGTAGATGTTTATCACAAGGAACATTCTGACGATGATGTGAGCAACATGGATTGCATGCGCAATTACTCCCGTATTACTGAAAAGCTTAACATGAGCTTTATCTTTATTAATATGGACTTTTCAGATAATTCTGGGAAGTCGCCGATGTTTTGCAGTGCACCAATGAGCGCGTCACTTCAGCCAATGAATGCGTAGAAATCTTAAATGACAGAAAGAGGTTAACTACATGTGGAGTGAAACATATCGTCACAACATCTTTGCTGTTTTCTCTTGTTCATCTCATTCATGGAGTTGTCTTGTGAACTTCACATAAGCAGGTGGTGTTTACTGTGTATTCTTATGTATGTGGAGGCCTTGGTACGTATCTAGTTTTGAGGCTAATGTAATAGAAATAGTGTCAATGATACATCCAGTTTTCCTTACAAAAATATACGCTTAGACGTTAAGTTACTGTTCCTCCGTCGCACGTAATAGGGGCGTGGGATCAGCAAGATTTGTGGCATGGAGATATAGGTACTTGAGTAGACTAAATTATTTCAGGCAGAAAGGGTATCATATAGTTTATTTAGATTAATCTTGGTGCGATATTCATGATGTTGTAAGAAAAGGTTGGGATGTTGCTCTTGCTGCATTATAGTGCCTGAGTCAAGTGTAAAAAGAATCATAATTTTGCATGCAGGTGGAGCCAGGATTGGATTGAGGGCTGCTTATACTTGGCTTCTGAAAATATTGAGGAAACCTTGGTTGATTCACATCACGAGCTGAATGCTGAAATATTTGAAGTTTGGTAAAGAACACACTTTTCAAACACATTCGAAAATTTTAGTTATCATTTCCGGCTTAAGACCAAAATTCCCACCATGTCCAGCAGAAAAGACGAAATGATCAGATTCCTGGAATAACATAATTTAGTTTTACCCAGTCTAGTTCATATAAAAGTCATATTTTTGGAGAAAATTCGGGAAGCTAATATACAAAAAGTGTATGTAGTAGACAAAATGGCAAAATGCGGCCATGAAGTTCTCAGATTACCACTATATCACTGTGGTCTCAGTCCGATTGAGCTGATATAGGCATGCCTTAAACAAGCCGTAAGAAAGCGGTATGTGACTCCTTCTATAGGTGACAGTGTGTGTAAAGTGTTGAGAGAATATGTTCAGAATACAGATTCAGCACCCCAACCAACAAGAGCGAAGGTTTTAACTGCGGGATGTTCACACGACAATGCTTCGTTTGTGATACTTGTGAGTGAAAATGACAGTTACAGTGAGGAAGGCGAAGACAAGCCTAATGTAAGTAGAAATATTAGCACTGTTTAGTACTCTCGTTGCACTTAATAAGAATCTTGCTTATGTTATTATTCACGCGGTATTCAGAGAAATAAATGTCCATGCATATGACGCCAGTATACTTGGAGAAAATGTGACAACGTCGCTTTCTATGTCACTGAATACCGGCAATCTTATCACAGCCTTTGATGCCGACTTGTTATTCTTTTCAATAGCACGGTAATACTTATTGACGGGTTCTCACCCACGTGATACAAAATTACTTTTTGAAAGTTAAAATTTCAGCATACGAGGTTGGTCTTAGAAGTTCTCGGCCTCACCCGGAGATCGCGGCACCACTTGCATGATTTTTTTTCCTTACGTTGGTACACATGAAATAGACCTTAAGTAAAATTACAATTCATTCCAGGCAATTGTTGACTGTAGGCAGTTGTTTGACGCAGTGGAAGTGCGCATTGCTTTGAGAATGGAGACATTCGGGTCTCGTATTGTGATAAAATTCTTCGTGAAAGATGGTTCAACACCTACAGAAATTAATTTGTGGATTGCAAATGTGAATGGTCACTCTTCACCTTCAGTTTCCACTGTGAATAAACGAGCGGCTGATTTTAAATGTGGCTGTGAAAGCGTCTAAGATGATCCACGTGAAGGGCGTCCAGAAACTGAACAAAAGCATTCGCACGACACTTTCTGAAAAGTGCTTGGCGCATTTTCAGAAGAACAGAAGTGAAATTTTGCGCCGATACGCCACAATGGTAGAAACGGATTTACCACTACACACCCGAATCCAAGCAGCAGTCGAGGCAGTGGACAGAAGATGGTTCTTTGGCTCCAAAGAAGGCAAGGATGGTGCCACCTGCGGAAAAGATCATGGCATCAGTGTTTTGGAATGCCTTGATTGACTGTCTTGAGAAAGGTAAAACCATTACTGGAGAATACTTCTCTCAAACTCTAACCAAACTGAAAATAGACCCGGGTTAAAAAAGAAAAAAAAAATTGTTTTCCATCAGTACAATGGACCTGCCCACAAAAGTGTTTTGGCAATAGGGAAAATGAGACATCTGCACCCTGTTCCACAGATGTGTCTCCCTTGGACTTCCATTTATTTCCAAAGCTTAGGAAATTCCTCGCTGGTAGACGCTTTTCGTCCAAAGAAGAAGCAAATTGCGGCTGTAAATGGGTACTTTACAGCACTTCCAGAGGAACACTACAGAGAGGGAATAATGACATTAGAACACCGGTGGACAAAATGTATTGATATTAGAAGAGATAATGTTGAAAAATAAAATTAACTTGAAAGCATGAATTGAACTTTACAGACCACCCTAGTATCATGAAGCACGCAGTCTCCCCTTCTGACGATGAATTTACTCGTTTCTCTAAACTGTTTCGTTATCTGTGACCAAAAGGGTATGCAATTGAGTCAAACATCGGATAATAGTAATGGCAAGGTGACGAGGAGCTTTTCCATTACCTTCAGCTTCACCATACAGAAGGACAATTGTCTGTGTATTCTGCAAACCTGTATTCCATCATGTTGCTAGAAGCCTAAACGGCAGGTGAAAAGGCCTCGAACCAGCTCAGCTGCTCGTCTGGCGTAATCACCCCTGCCGTGATTAGCCGGTTGCATACCAGGCAACCGAATTGAAATAGTTGTAGGTTCCTAACCAAACACGGGTTCCTAACCAAAACAGGATCCATTCAGTTCCTCTGCAAGTTCTTAAAATGTTAAGGTAATTTTCAAATTAATTTATGTATGTTGTGAGGTCTCTTGATTAATACAAAAAAGAATAATAAATAAAATACAAAAATCATCTGAGAACAGTATAACCAGAACAAAAAATCGGATTGAATTTCAAACTTGGTACTTATGTTCATCCTTCAAGGATGCGGCTCGAAGATTTTCAAGGATATTCCCCCACGTTACCTTTTACAAGGACATTTTTTTCGAAAACTTCTAACTGCTCAAAAACGGCTAACCATTTATATTAAATACCACATATTTTAGGATTTCCTCATCATAACTGATATGTACATTTTGAATTTTCTGAAGTCCTTTCTATTTTGAATGACCTTTGTACAACTTATGCTCTGTAGAACATAAATAAAACTTTATAAAAGTCTAGACTTCGTTAATCTATGTCAAATAAATATTTCAGTAGAGTTGATTGATTGCGAAATAATTCTTGTAATTTGCTCCCATTTCAAACTGCACATCTATTTTTCTCTAATGGAAAGTCGTTATTCTTTTTTCTCTTGGTCATGCAGAGAAAACGGAATATCAAATCAACGTCCAGTGACACTCTTTTAAATTGAGTTGACTATCGCTTAAAGCCTACTGCATTCCCTTAATCCCGTTGTAGCTAATAGGAAATACGAAATACGGTAATTTCTCAAAATATTTATCATGGTTATCATGAAGCAAAAGAATAGGCGTTTATTAGAGAAGTTTTGTAACAGAATGAGTGGAGAAAGTGATATGAGTACAACACGTGTTTTTTTCTTACATGAATATACGCAAAAAGCATTTACTCTATATCCTTTGATAACAAGGATGTTTGTAGGTATATATATTTCACGTTTATTTACGTTAGGATAGACGTAAGAGGGAACACATTAACGGCACTATCCTATAAAGTGTATCATGCTGGCTGACATTTCAGCTCATTAAACACATATTAAGCAAAGGATACATTGTGAAATTAGAGTACTTCGAAGCAATATATTTCCATAGGAGAAAGTTGATCCATGCATTAATGTCGACAGAGAAGATAATACGGCGGCCTTATTATGCAACACTTCCAAGAAGAGAGGTAAATTAGGATGTTCACTTTAAATAATGCCCTCCATTGTACATTTAAGGGAACAAGATAGTCTGAACTTGCGCAAATTACACCTTAAATGAGTTGAGAAATCACTGCTCTTAAAGTATTCATTTGTTTTTTCACATATTTGTATGAATTTTTCGAAAAATCATGGTAATTATTTAAAGTGGCTGTATTAATAGCTTATGTGATTGTATCTATAAAAAGTATTTCATTCAGCAAAAAATCTTAGTCTTAAAACATGTGAATTCATGTACCTTTTACTCTGATACTACTTGCAATACATAATTACACTTTTGCATTCTTGTTCTTAGAATAATCAGTTATCTTCTGAACTTGTATTATTTAGCTGTGATACAACTACCGTAGAAATTAAAAAAGAAATATATTTGAAAATTTAAAAATGTAAAAATATGGAAAATTTGCAATGTTGTTGATTTCTTAATTTGATAATATACCAGTAATGAACTACACCGAAATAATTTGCAAGATTGTGCACGTGACTGATATAAGTAATTTGAGATCGGCGACGCATGATCCCCGGATAAACATAACGCGGCTATATAGCGTTAAACGTGTGGGTATTAGGAGCTGATAAATTGGCGTTAAAGCAAAGCAGGTTGAAAAAATCTGATGTATACCATTCACATGACTTTCTCCATATCCCTGCAATAAACTATTCTTAAAAAGCTTATACTTTTATTTACTTTATGCTAATCAGAAAAAAATAGCAGAAATAGTCTAATTCACTCGCTTCCTTGTAAGTAGAAGCGAAATAAGGGACAACTGTAGGTTAAAGTGATAGTCAAAACTTGGTTGATATGTCAATGAAGTTCCTTTGTCTATATGCATAGGAGTTGACAAGTTCCTGTATGAGAAAAGTATACGTTTTTCATAGCAGAAACCAAATATAAGGAATGTCACAAAAACGACTAACTCCACGAAAAAATGTATATAACATAAATTGTGTGCTTTAAAGTGCTCTACATTTTTTGTGTAGTAAGTTTTTGTCCATCTCTTACGGTTTAGCAGTTATTCAACATTTAGTAAAATTCATCCAGAATAAACTACTCTTCAGAGACTATTACCAGAAAATTCAAGATATGCATTTTATTTCTCGGGTAAATATGTTTAATATACGAAATTTTAATCAAAATCGTTAGAGCCATTTTTGAGAAAATCAAAACTTTAGAAAAAAGTTCCATGTAAAGGGTAGTTGGGAGTGGGGGGATTTTTCTTAAAATCTTCGTGTCGCATCCCTGGAAGATACTAAACTTAAATACCAAGTTTGGTATTTTACCGACTTTTCGTTTTTTAGTTATCGTGTTCACGGACACACGGACATACGGACACACACACATACACACATACACACACACGGACCTTTTTTGTGAAAATGCTTTTTTTGGATATTGGGGACCCTAAAACATATATTTCCGGTGAAATCTCGGTATCGAGCTTTTGGTGGAGTGCAATACTTTCTCTATACACTATGTACATAGTGCGTATGGAGAAAGTAAAAATGGCTTAGAATGTCTTTAAAACTGCTGCTCGAGTATAGAAATATCGATTTTAGCAGCTCGTTACTAGCGTTCTCAAGATTTAATGTCGCAAATATCTGTAAAATCTCTAACTAATCACTTGACAGTGCGGCCCTGAGCATTCATCAACTACGTTCTTGAGTTATGTAACCTACTCTGGAGGTGTTATTTCAAGTGTTCTGATGGCTTAATGCGTAACGCGGGAAGCTGCTATCCCAATGGTCATGAGTTCGATTGCTATCATAGAGTAAATGTTTTTTAATTTTTTTTGTTTTTTGTTTTGTTTTTTTGTTCATTCCAGACAAAGTGCCGCAATACGTGAACGAGACCCGAACTCGGAAACTATCTTTCACTTGAAAGTCAGTATTATAACCTCTACGCTAGAGAGGTACGCTGTAATATGTTCCTTCGTTTTTCGTGTTACGCTCTCGAATGTTTGATAAATTAGCCAGTGGCGTACTGGCACTTCAGAAACTTATAGCCGTAACTTCGACATTTCAATAAAAAGGTAATTAGTCTCCTATCTCAAATTACTTATTTAAGTAATGTACATTTTCTGTGAAAATATTTCGGTATACTTCATTAACATCCTGTATGTTATAACATCACGATTGTGGCTCAGAAGGTTCAACTATGAGTTGTATATATGTGCTAAAAGTTTAAGATTTCCAGCTCTCACACGTTTTAAGAAAAAGGTGCAGAAGTATCCAAAAATGCTGCTTTGAATTTAAGAATACAAATATTCTAAAAATAGGTATTTCATAACAGCTTTAAAGAAATATATACTAGCATTTAAATTATATTTAAGTTTATTAAAATCCGCTTAACCCCCTAAAGGTATACATTTTCTGAAACTAAAAATAATACAGGTTTTATAAGTGTCTAAAACAAAAAAGAAATATTTTTTACCATTTCAGATCACCTTTTCCCCTTACTTTACAGCAATGTGCATACTTTTTTCGAGTATATCTCAACTGCATTGAAAAAACACGGTATAAACTTAATATATAAGTAGTGTATGCAATTTATGTAGATTAGGTGTGTAATATATGTAAGTATTTTTATATAAGCTTCTACCGATTTTGACCAATTTTGGTAACCTTTTGACAGAGTCAAAAATTACTATCTAGCTTAGAATCCAAAATTCTGTCCCAATTTATAGATTATTTCATTTCATTTAATGGCTATAAAAGCTCGCAAGACCATCTATATTTTTATCAGTGTCTGTTATAATAGCTGGAACATTTCCAATATAAGAAAAATAATGGTATTCTTAGGATTTCACGACCTCACAAAATAACAAATAACAGCGAGTTTACATACTATTGTTAAGTTAATATCTGAAATTGACAAGGGAGTAATTAAACAGCCAAATAATTACAACTATTGTGTGTAATTATTATGATTATTTATCATATATTGATATAAAATAACAAAAGGAATATGGATAATTACATTGTTTATAAAAGTTCTGTGACGCTCAAAGATTACTAACATAGAGTAATAGATAAGTGGGTATTAAAACTCGCATATTTTGTGAGCACATTCCAATGCTCGGATAATGTTTAGTTTCTCAATGTTTGTAAGTATTGGGTTTCTTTCTCTTTGGAAAGTTTATGACATTTTATAAGCAGACAAACAAAACTGATGAAAGCCCGCCTGGGTAGATTGGCGGTAGCGTGTCTGCCTTACATTCAAAAGGTCGTGGGTTCGAATCTCGCTTAGGGTAAATTATCCGGATAAGGTTTTTTCGGGGGATTTCTCTTATCCTGAGTAGACGAATGTCGAGTAACTTTAAGCTCCAGGGACCCGAGATCATTTGAGCATCATTTAATCAATTTCACTCATCGTCCGATATGGCCAACCAGGTTAAACGACGTTAAACTACCAGAAAAAAAAACAAAAAAAAAAAAAAACAGATTATATATAAGAACAATAAAGTGGGTTTTGGTAATCGAAATCGCATCAAACCAAATGAAGTATCCTTTCTTTTTCTTCTCCTTTTTATGTTCAGTTTGTTTATATTTGTTCCTGTTTCTTATGTTTCTTGGTAGCTTTATGTATTTTGGTTACTGATTATAAACAAAAATATATTGACGTTACTTAAGCTGAGATCTTCTCTGAAAGTTGCGGCGGGTCACCCTAAATTTGACAATGCGCAGGGTATAGCTGCATTTAGAAGAAACTATGATTACAGACTGTGATATTTGCGGTTGTTTAACCAAGCTTTTGCATATTGTTTTCTTAATATTGTTTTCTTTGAGTTGTTTTATACTGTTTAACGCCCCTTTTACTACAAATGGCACCGCAGCAGATGACATTGGTGATACATGGAATGATGGAGCATCGGTGAAATGTAATGGCGAGGGAACCTGGAGAACCCGGTGAAAACCTGTCCCTGTGCCGCTTTGTCCATTAAAATTCCACATGCAGTCACCTGGGGTCAAACCCGGGCCGCGTAGGTGAGAGGTGTAACCACGCGGCCATGGCGCGGCCTTCTTTGAGTTTTAACGTAAACAGTTTTGCGTTCCACCCAAAAATCTGATACCGAGATTTCACCGAAAATATATGTTTTAGGATCACTTGAATCCAAAAACAGCATTTTTGGAAAAAGGTCCGTGTGTCTATGAACAGGATAACTCAAAAACGAAAAATCGGTTAAATAGCAGAATTGGTATTTACAGGCAAAAAGTTTTGAAAATGTTGATTTTCTCAAAAATGGCTCCACCGATTTTGATTAAAATACCGTCTATTAAATTTATTTATATGGCAAATAAAATGTGTACTTTGAATTTTCTGGGGATAGTCTCTAAAGCCCTGTTGATTCTGAATTTCGCGTAACTGGTAAACCGTAAGAAGTGGACAGAAACTTACTACACAAAAAATGTAAATCACGTTAAAACACACTTTTATGTCATATACGTATTTTTTCCTGGAATTGACCATTTCTGAGTTATTCCTTGTTGTTTTTTTTCAGATTAAAAAAAAAATTAAACTTTTTTCACACGGAAAGTTGTGAATTCTTGGCCCTGCATAGAAACGGATTTCAACAATATATCAACCAGTACTTAAGAGATTTGACTATTTAGATTTAGCCTGTGTGTTCTTTTATTTTCCTTCCACTTACAAGGAAGGAGGTAATTAAGAAGTGTTAATGTTTTTTATCTCAACTATCATAAATTAGATAGGAAAACATGCATTTTAACAATAATTTCTTACAGTGATGTAGAGAAAGTCACGTGAATGACATCAGATTTTTGGTCTCATTCCCGTCCATGAAATGCGACCAAGGGTGAGGATTTTAAGTTATGGGCATAAGACCGGTGCCAACTGAGCATTATATGAATATGAGGAGTTGCTGGGCCATGATAATTAATATTCAGGCAGGGGATGCACGATTCTGACCACATCACTTCCTCATATTGGTTGAATGGAGTTTTAGCAATGCACGTGTGGCTAGCAGATAATGATCCAAATCCATTTCTCGTAACTGAAAATTAAAAAAGAACAAAAAAAAAAAAAAACAACTCAAATTTTGCGTACTTACTGGAAATATACAGAGAGGTTGTTGGTGGCTTATTCATTGGTAGGTAAATACATTATATTCTATAAAATTCTTATATGTTCCATTCACAAATTATTGTTAAAAAGTTTATGCCTCTTTTTAGTTCATGCTAATCGAGAAAAAATTATTATATGTTCCATTCACAAATTATTTTTTTTTTTGTGTAGCTTAACGTCCTTTAACCTAGTTAGTCATATCGGACTAACACAAATTATTGCTAAAAAGCTTATGCCTCTATTTAGTTCATGCTAATCGAGAAAAAATTAGCAGAAATAGACTTATTACTTGCTTACTTGAAAGTAGAAGCGAAATAAGGAAGGACCATAGGTTAAAGTGATGGTCAAAAGCTGGTTGCTATGTGACTGAGGTTTCTTTGTTTGTAAGGACAGGAGTTGACAAATTCCTGTTTGAGAAAAATATACGTTTTTTCAAATTGAAACCAATAAAAAAAGGGATAAATTCTACAAAGAAAAATGCATATAACATAAATTGTGTGATTTAACGTGGTCTACATTTTTTGTGTGGTAAGATTTTGTCTATCTCTTACAGTTTAAGAGCTATACAAAATTCCGTAAAATTCATCCAGAATAATGTAGTCTTGAGAGGCTTTTCCAAGAAAATTCAATATACATTTTATTTGTCAGGTAAATATCTTTAATATATGATATTTTAATCAAAATCTTTAGGGCCATTTTGGAGAAAATCAAAATGTTCGAAATATTTTCCATGTAAACGGTAGTTGGTGGTGGGGGGATTTTCTTGAAAATCTTCGTGTCGTATCCATAGAATATACTAAACATAAATATCAAATTGGTGTTTAACGGTCTCTTGATAAATTAAATATAACTGACTATACCAGGTATTCTACAATATAATGTTTGTAATTTCTCTCTTTTGCACGCCGCTTGTAAGTTGCCTTAAACATTATGATAGAACTCAAAACTGGGGAGAACAACAACTAAGGTTTACCTATTTTGGACGCCACAGTTCAATATCATAATTGAAGGGTTGAGAACCATAGTGGACAAAGCACCACTTTTTAAAAATGGAGAAATAGAAGGTTAATGCTTTTTCAATATCATGATTTATTCAGCCAATTTACACATAATAACTAAATGCCACAGCAATCTAGAATATATTTTCTATCTTATATAAGTACAACATTAATGTGGATTCATGCAAATTTAGGTTTTACTGTTATTTATTGGGATCTATTTTCCTTTGCTGGGATTTCGCCTAGCCTAAAGAAATGTAACTGGGCCATTTCCATACATCTAATCAATGTCCTGCTGATCATCATTATTGACTTGTACACGCAAACTCTTGTAAAAATCATGATTCACTGGAGGAATAAATGGTAGCATGATTTGCCGCATGGATTTGGACCACTCTGACTAGCAGAATTTGTAGTTTCATTTAGACCGATATTTTGATGTTCTACTGTTTGTAAACGGGAAATGCTGGACATGGCCTACTGCATGTTAAGATGTATAACCATAAACTATATCGACAGATGGCAACAGCTCAAATTTTACCTCACATGGAGATGGCTCACTATGGTTCTCAGCCCTTCAATTATTTAATGTAGTTTAAAACGTAGATCTTTTATAGTAAACAAAATAATGTAGTATATAGAAGCCATTCTTTTTAATTACCTCTCTTATTTTTACGCCGTTATCGTATCGTAGTTGAGAAGGGAAAAATGGCTTGTTTGCGAGTGGAGCATGGGAATAATTTACGTGAAAGTTGGTACACGCAAAAGAGCGATGATCCACTGCAAGCACAGATAGTGTAGAATACCTCAACAATAAGAAAAGGGATGAAGTAGGAAATGAGCATGCATTAATTGCGAAGTTACAAGCACGCTAGTACTGTCAAATCATTAACACGCACATCAGAGAACTCACAAGAGCGTCACAAAATTCTGATTAGCCATGGCGGTAGCACAGAATTCAGCTGCCGACCTTTCTAGCACAATTACTAGCTGAAATGGCACACTAAACGTTGCGACATTATGAAACTTGTGCTGCAGTGCACATTATAAGAAATGGAAGTAAAAACCCTTTTAGTGAAGCAATTGCCCTCCTTTTTCTCCTGAAATATTCACCCTTTTTCTCTGCCTTGGATGTAATATTCCTGCTAAATTTTTAATTTTTCCTAAGAATGAAAATATTTATTAAAAGAAAACTTAAATAACCCATCAACAAATAAATCCATACAAATTAGGGAAAAAATATGTTATAGAAATTAAAATATCACTATTAAACAGAACATGGGGTTAAAAATTATAAAAAGTTTCATCACAGAACATAATCAGTATAGTTTCGGCTAATAAGGGCCCATGAGGTCTTATAATACATACAACGAGAAAGCGATCAAGGATTACGTTTGTCTGCTCCTTGTTCTTGTCGTAGCTTGTTCCAAGCATATGCGAGATTAGTTTATATGTGTTACAAATCGAGGGCACTACTTATATTTTGAGCCTTGGCAACACTGATTCTGCAGGTGCCATCTGATGTTTTCTAGGAAAATTTGACATTCCTGAGCTTAACCGAGTGGTTAGACCACTCGCCTCTCACCATGACGGCCCGGGTTCGATCCCAAGCGACCACATGTGAGATTTGTGGTGGACAAAGTGGCGCTGGGGCGGGTTTTCTCCGGGTTCTCCGGTTGCCCCCGCCTTTGCATTCCACCGGTACTCCATCTTCATTCATGTATCACCAGTGTCACCGCCTGCAGTGCCATAAGTAGTTAAAGCGGATGTTAAACACTACCAAAAAACCTCCTGAGCTTGCTTTAGATATTTTGGTAATAGAGCGTATTTGAGTTGTGTTAGCTGTGAATTTAAAATTGTGTCTCAGCGAAAAAATGGAATTAACCCGTGAAAATGTTCCTGCGGTGACTTACTATGATTTCAGTCGTGAGTGCATTGAAAAACTTATTACTACATTTGGCGATGAAGCCTCAGCCTTTGCCACTGTGAAACGCTGGTATAATGAGTTGAATCGTTGCCGCCGTTCGCTCACGAACGAAATTCATGAAGGTTATCTTTTAAAAGTTGTCGTCAAGTGAAACAAGAGGTTCGGTTCGCATTGTATGGAACCGTTTGAAAAAAGTTTATACTTTAACATTGAAACTTATAACCAGCAATATGTTGAAAACGGTTAAATCTACAAGAAAAATATGTGTAACATAAACTATGTTTTAACGAGAGCAACATTTTTGTGAAGTAAGTTTTTGTCTATCTCTTACGGTTTAGCCGTTATGCCAAATTCTATAAAACTGCTCCTAGATAATTAAAAATATACATTTCATTTGTTTTGAAATATATTTAGTATATGATATTTTAATACAAACCGTTCAAACCATTTTTGAGAAAAACAAAAGTATCAAAACTGATTCTATGTAAAGGGTAGTTTGGGATGGATCGTATTTATTTTTAAATCTTGGTGTTGTACCCTTGAAAGATACTAAACATAAATAACAAGTTTTGTATTTCACGGTCTTTTCATTTTTGAGCTATGCTGTCCGGAAACATACACACACAAACACATAAATATCCAGACACACACCTACCTTTTTCTAAAAATGCTTCCTTCGGACTCACGAGACGTCAAAACGTATATTTCCGGTGAAATTTCCACATCGAATTTTTGGGTGGAATACAATGCTTTATCTAGCTATTATGTATATTTTATGTACATACGAGCTATAGAAAGTAATAAATAATGTAAAAATATTTCTGATAAAAATGTTCGGGGTAGAAAATGAAAATTCAGAGCTTAATGTTGTATCCAAAATTGAGTCGTAAGGCTTATCTTCTCTCTTTATTCCTTCAGGTTAGGAGTTCCACAGAGCGAAGAACTCCGAAGATTTTAAATCTGACGACTCTTGCATTCTACCTCAGGGAAGCGTTTGGAATACCATCGTTGCCTTTCCGCACGAGGGAGTCGTGTTTCATGATTTACGCCCCCGCCACATCGTAAGCTAATAGTGAAAAATGTATCTAACACGCACCTTCGTATGGATATTTGATTCCATCGATATATTCCAAAAGTCGAGGAAATGGCTCGAGAAAGTCGTTTCTGAAATGCAACCACAACGCGATGAAAACTTTTTCAGTAAAATTTTGTTCGTCTTTATGTACAAGAGGGATTTTTTCCTCCTTTTGTTGAGCCTCCACAATGCTCATAAGTCTTGCCTTTTCCAATAAAAAGGATTCGGTGGTTCTCTTTTCCTCTTTCTCTACATCACATAATGTCTTCCCCAAAGAGAGGCTCTCGAAAAGGACGCTGCAGTTATAGAGGGGGTTACTTGCAAATGTTTTCCATACGAATAAACACGTGTGTATGTGGCCGCGCATTGTACGTCCGCAGTGCAGAATCACAAATCTTCTCTTTACTTCCTCTTGCAGCTTTTCAGAAAACATTATCCTTTGTTTCGGAAGAAGGGGGTGGGGCACGTGTTTTATCGAGTGTAATCCCCGCGCCTCCCTGTCACCGTTATTGCTGGTCATAAAGCTTTGTTTTGAACGTCATCATACTTTCGCCAGCCAGATCCTCTTTCCTGTTCTAGTTTTAATACTGTCCGGCATCTAAATATCACAATTTCACTCACCTAGTTTACCTGAACCCATATTCCATTGTGGCGGAACTAGGCCAATAAAACACGCCCATTAAAACTAAATCGTTTTACTTATGACGGTTAAACTGCGCTGACTTTATACTGTAGCTGTGTGAACTTTTTGTTGTGAGCGAGTTGGCATTCAGGAAGTCTTGGATTCAATTTTCTTCTACAGCTCGCTCTCAATGAGTTTTTCGTCGTCTTCCCTGGTTGATAAGCAAATTCTGGGTTGAATTTTTTGTGTGTGTGGTTTGATAGCCTGCTTTTAGGTACTTTTGTAATCGCTTAACAACACAGTCTCTCCCTCCTGCAGTCCTTTCTGTAGAGTTACAACTTTTTTAACATCATAATGTGGTTCTAGAGCGGCTTTCTCTTTCTCTTTAGACATGAATTCGTAATTTTGACAACCGAGACTCCACGAGCAGTCAACAAGTGTCTGTCACTTCCTTAAAAACAGGGTTGCTATTGTTGTTCAAAGACAGGAATAGAAGCTTCCCTGCTCTGAGACTTGGAGATGGATTTATGACAGTAATTAAATGTGAATAGAAACCATTCCGTTGTGTACAAACCCAGAAAATGCAGGATATACATTTAGTTTGTCATATAAATATATTAAGCATATGGTATTTTAATCAAAATCTTTAGAGCCATTTTAGAAAACAACAAAATTTCAAAAACTTTTCCATTTAAAGGGGGAATTTTCTTTAACATTTTCGTGTTTCATCCTTCGGAAAATTCTGAACTTAAACACCAAGTTTTGTTTTTAACTGTCGTTTATTTTGAGTTCTGCTGTCTACATACACATACATTTTTCTAAAAATGTTTTGGGTATGCATTCAAGGCTATCAGCTGAAAATTCAAATTTTACAATATGATACTTCAATAAAAATTGTATACAGGCATTTTTGAGAAAATCGAAATTTTCGAAAAAATGTCCAGGTAAACGGCAGTTGGAAAAGGGGATTTTTTTAAAATCTTCGTGTCACATCCTTGGAAGTTACTGAACTTAAATACTACGTTTGGTATTTAACCAACTTTTCGTTTTTGAGCTATGCTGCCCACAGCACACACGGAAATGTTTCTAAAAATGTTTGTTTTTGGATTCAGGAGGGCTCAAAACATGCATTTCCGGTGAAATATCAGTAACGAATTTTCTGGGTGGATTAAAATATCCACTATGTACGTTACCCATACGTTCTAGAGAAAGTAAAAAGTCAATGCTTGTATGCGCAATCTCAAGGCTGCAGAGACGATAGATAGAGAAATAAAATGATCACTGAGACACCGTTTACCTGACATTTGTCTTTGAAGGAGAATTGGTCTTCCAAACAACTTATTACAATCGAAGTATAACTCAAGTCACGCTGCCCCTGCACAGAGCTCTTGCAGCTCTTGCAGCTCCCTAAGGAGTGTGTCGGAATAATTTGTGTTTCTGGTTTCTTTGCCCAATGCAGAGGTTTCGAGCTACTTTCAGGAACGATAACATTTATGGGCGCTGAAACCTCAGTAGATTTATACGGCCGTAAAAACAAAATCTGCTGGAGCAATTCTGGCATACTGGTGACGCAGATGGACAGAACTTTACTAGTTTTTTAAGTTATTAGTCTCAGGCACTGTTGTGATCGTCACGTCCGTTCTTTTTGCCTAAACTTAACATATGTTATTGTTTTAGAAAATTATAGATTTGTGTTAATCCATTTAATTCTATGAGGATTATAGAGCACAGAGCACAGTGGGATGGCGAACTCCAAAGATGAAGAATGAATGCTAACAGATTAAAATGGAGGGGAGTTTTAGTATTTTAACAGAAGGCTATGGCGTCAATCTTCTCTTAAAATTATGAAGTTTTAATTTCACATTTATAGTTTTATTCGTTTTCCATCAGAGAATTTTAAACTTTCACGAATGCATAGGTCACTAAACGCAACAATTGGTATTATAATTTAATTTGTGAACCAAAGTATCTACTTTTCTCATAAGTGTAAGTTCCAATGAAAATAATTATTTATTTACGGACATATTAAGTTAAAAATAATTATATACCTAATCAGTATTTATTTTAATTAAATTTTAAAGATAAGCTTTTTGTTATATTTCATGTGCGCCTAAATGTTTTTATATTGTATTGTTTTATGTTTAAATACAATCACACCGAATAATTAGATTTTGTCACAAACTTGCAATTTTCTGCAGTCCAAATCAGTACCATCAGCACGAGAAACTAAAAAACTTACAAGCCGATATTTGACAAGAGGCTTGTCATACTAACCGCCAATACTCTCTAAACTACAAACAAAAATACCACCCTAAGAATTAAAATGGTTTATCTGTTAATATAATTTTAAAACTTTGGGATTACAAGAAGTGTGATAGTCCATTAGCAGACATTACACAAATAGAACCATCGCTTTGAAAGCCTATGGAAAGCCTCCCCAGACTCTTATACAATTTGCATGTTCTTTGTACAGTGGAACTCTGATTCTTCGGACGTTTATAATTCGAAACCGTTGTTAAATCGAAGATTTTTCGTGGTCTCTTGAATTTAACATTAAAGCTACATAAAATATTTATTCATGTGTTACCTTCACATGACTTTCTCTAGCTACTCTACAAACAAATTGTTTATAAAAGATCTTCTTTCTACACCATGCTAATTGAGATAAATATTAGCAGAATGTTCTTAATACTTAGTTACTTATAAGTAGAAGGGAACTAAAGGAATACGTTCTGCTAAAATAATAGTCAAATGTTTTAAAAGCTGTCGTAAGGTGATTGTCACTGCAAATTGCTTCTTTACTTGGACAGGAGTAGAACAAAAGAAAAAACAACACTTCCTAAGTAATTTATAACTGAAACTAATAAAAAGGAATATCTCGAAAACGGTAAAATTCATGAAAAAGTGTGTGTTACATAAATTGTGTATTTTAAACAGATCTACATTTTTTGTGCAGTAAGTTTTTGTCTATCTCTTAAAGTTTACAAGTTGTGCAAAATTCATCCAGAATAAACTGGTATTCAGAAATTATTCCCAAAAAATTCAAGATATACGTTTTATTTGTGATGGAAATGGCTTTAATATGCGGCATTTTAGTCAAAATCTTTAGAGTCATTAGTGAGAAAAACATTTCCAAAAATTTTTCCAATTAAATGGTAGTTAGGGGTGGTGAATTTTCTTGAAAGTCTTCGTTTTTTCATCCTTTGAAGATACGAAACTTAAATACCAAGTTTAGTATTCAAGAGTCTTTTCGTTGTTGAGCTATGCTGTCCTCAGACACATACACAGGACCTTTATCTGAATTTTTCTTTTGGATTCAGGGGATCCTAAAACCTGTATTTCCGGTGAAATCTCGGTTTCCGATTTTTGATTGGAATGCAGTACCTTCTCTATCCATATGTACATTGTACATACGGGGCTAGAGAAAGTAAAAATCACATATAATACAAATTTAATGTTCCTTAATTCGAAGTTTTTGTTCTGAAATGTCACTCGGAAATTTAGTATCAATACCTTATCCATGTGTTTCTGTAAAAGAGATATCCATTCCAGGGTTTGTTTTGTCGGAATGCAGTTAGAATGCTGTTTGGGGGGGGGCAAGTAATGGCTTTCCTAGCTGCTGGCCTTTCTACTGTATTCCTTTTTCTTATTTCCCCTTTTTCCATAAATTTCCTGTGTTTACCGTTTTCTGTTTTATGACAAATACATGTACACATTCACAAACACCTATGCCCAAGGTGGGAATCGAATCCACGATCCCCTGCGCCACGAAGCACCAAAGCGAGCCGGCCATGGGTACCGGCGCCTTGAGTTTCATCTGCTCCCACATTCGCTTGTTTAAAACACGTGCGCCTTTAGTTGTCACTTAGCTTCCTACTATTCAGCGTATAGCAAAGCAATGCCTATATTTCCCATTGTAAACCGCGTGTCTAGTACAAGACTTTAACGTTTGCTGAAAAATTCGCCCTCGTTCGAGAAGTTGAAAAGGCTGTGAAGAAAATTTCTGAAATTGCGAAATAATACGGGATACTAACGTAGGTTGTCATCTTATCTCAAGAACGAGGAGTGTGCGGGTGAAGATGTAAGGAGTTCTGGAAATGCAAGACATCAATTCTGCCAAACATTCAGATATTTTAAGCTGCTCCCAAAGTTGTAATTAGGCCTAGATATAGTAATTTACTACAGTGTAAACTGTGTGATCACTGTAGGCCTAAAGTATATTATAATGGTAATGATCCTCTAATATGTATATTTAAAATTACTCAGGTTAATAAGTTTTTATTTCTGGAACCAGTTGAAAAACTCAATGCCACAGCCGGGATTTGAACACGGTTCTCCCACTCTAACCTTTGAGCTATAGTGAACACATGCGGGTGTGCATTCAATTTTCCAACTCATTATATGTCTTTTACCCGGTTCAACCAACCAGTATGTCTCTCTTCAGAGAAACATCCTTATTGACAAAGTAAGTACTTAGTATCCGAGTAATATGAAACAATTATCGCCAACTATGTACGTTATTTTATAGTAATGGTAATACTCCTCTTACGTATATTGAAAATTACACAGTAATAATTTTTACTTTCTCTATACGTACTATGTACATGGTGCATACAGAAGGTATTGTATCGCACCCAAAAATTCGAAACCGAGATTTCACCGGAAATAAATGATTTGAGACCACCTGAATCAAAGAAAAAATATTTTTAAAACATTTCCGTGTGTCTTTCTGTCTGTCTATCTGTCTTCATGTATATGTGTGTGTGTCTGTGGGCAACATAGATCAAATACAAAAACCGTTATATACCAAATTTGGTATTTAAGTTCAGTATCTTCCAAGGATGCGACACGAAGATTTTCAAGAAAATCCCCAGCCCCAACTACCTTCACATGGAAAAATGTTCGAGAATTTTGACTTTCTAAAAAATTACTCTAACGATTTTGATTAAAATAACGTATATTAAAGTTATATACCTGACAAATACTATATATATCTTGAATTTTCTGAGCAACTGGTAAACCCTAAGAGATAGAAAAAAGCTTACCCAACAAAAAATGTAGAGCACATTAAATCACACAAATTATGTTATAAACATTTTTTTCGTGGAGTTGATCGTTCTTTAGATATTCCTTGTTTTTGGTTTCAGCCTTGAAAAACTTATACTTTTCTCATACAGGAATTTGTCAACTCCTGTCCATATATACAAAGAAACCTCAGTCACATAGCAACCAGCTTTTGACTATTACTTCAACCTATGGTACTCCCTTTTTTCGCTTCTAGTTACAAGGAAGGCAGTAAGTCTATTTCTGCAATTTTTTTCTCAATTAGCATGAAGTAAATAGAAGCATTAGCTTTTTAACAATACATTTTTGCAGAGATGTAGAGAAAGTCATGTGAATGGAACACATCAGAGTTTTTATTATTGGAACCACATATATACAGTATATTGTTTCGAGTTGTACTATTTATACCCATTATTCTTAATGTAAAAGTAAATAGAATTTAGAATAAACAGAAATACTTTATAGCACTAATTTAGAATGGATATATTATGTACCTGTATTACTAAAATGTCAATTGTAAGGTAAATTTTGTAATTCTGATACTCCAAAAGTGAGACCATATATCTGGGAACTGGTAAACTCCAAAAAGAGAATATGTATGATATGGATTGTAAATTTTAATGAGATAACATGTTTTGTATAGTAACTTTTTGTCTATGTCTTACGGTTTACTAGCTGTGCATAGGTCATCCTGAATGAAGACATATTCAGAGGCTATTTCCAGAAAATTCAATATATGCATTTTCTCATGGCAATTAATATACAATAATGTGACGAAAATCGCTACAAGCTTTGTTGACAAATGTAAAGGTAATTTGGCGAGGGAAGAGTTTCTTGATAATCTTCGTGTCGCATCCTTGGAAGATGTTGAGCTTAATTTTCTCATGGCAATTAATATACAATAATGTGACGAAAATCGCTACAAGCTTTGTTGACAAATGTAAAGGTAATTTGGCGAGGGAAGAGTTTCTTGATAATCTTCGTGTCGCATCCTTGGAAGATGTTGAGCTTAAATATTAAGTTTGGTATGTAACCGAATTTTTGAGTTTGGTGACACATAGTCACACGCACTTACCTTCTACTTTCTTTACACGTACTGTGTACATAGTGTATAGAAAATATATTGTTTTACACCCAAAAATTCGATTCCGAGATTTTCGCCGAAATACATGTTTTGGGAGCCCCTGAATCCAAAAAAAAAAATTAGAAAAGGTACGTGTGTGTCTGTGGGCAGCATATTTAAAAAACGAAAATACCGTTAATTAACATTCTTCTAAAGATGCCACACGATGATTTACATGGAAAAAAATTCGAACATATTAATTTTTCTCAAAAATAGCTCTTGACAATTTTGATGAAAACCCCTTATATTTAATATATTTACATGACAAATAAAATGTAACAATTTTCTGGGAATAGCCTCTGAAAACACGTTTATCCTGGATGAATTTTGCGGAATTTTGCATAACTGTAAAACCGTAAGAAATAGGCAAATACTTAATTAACAAAAAATGAAGATCTCGTTAACAAACACAATTTATTTTATGTACTTTTTCCGTGGATTTTACCGTTTTTGAGATATCTCTTACTATTAGTTTCATGTTTATAATACTTTTCTAGTATGGGAATTTGTCAACTCCTGTCCATACAAACAAAGGTACTTCAATCACATAGCAACCAGATCTTAAAAGATGTTAATATTGATTTAGCCTATTATTTCGCTTCTAGTTACAAGCAAGCAAGTCATATGACCCTTTCTGTTAATTGTTTTCTCAATTAGTATTAACTAAATAGAGGAATAAGCTTTTTAACATGTGAAAGGAACACATGAAATCTGGGTACATTGTACATCGTGCTAGAGAGTTCAAAATAGACCAACCCACAGGTAAATAAGTTTATATGTAGGAAAGAAGTCCTATACCAGATGAACGGAAACTGAAAATTTCAAAAACGTATTCGGCAAAAATATATACGCACAGGGTTCACTTCTGGGAAGATTTTGCCTGTTAAGCTGTGAGTGAAGCTAAAGTGAGAAGTGTGGCAGAAATTAGATCAAGGGTTTGGGATTAAAGAGAAGCTATCACTAGGGCAGTATTTTAACCAACAATTTGGTTTCGTTGCCAAGCAATACAGCTGCTGCTTCTGACAAACATTTTCCAATACCCCACCATGTAATGAATTAGTGAGAAGTGCTTCGGCGCGCATCTGCCTGTTCTTTCATTCTGGTGAGTGACTCATTATGTACCTGTCCATAACCTGTCGTGTAGCACCAGTGACACTTACTTCACCATTTGACTCCTATACATGCTGATACTCACTGCTTGCTGTCAAATGTTCTGACATTTCGCCTACCATAGGAAATGGAACTAGTGCAGAATTAAAGATATATCTTCATTTCTATGACATCTGCTTTGACATCAACCACTTTTTCAGTTGTTTCCAAAGGTGGCTCTGTAAACCTGTTTAAATAAAACACATTCAAACGAATGAAAAAAATGTAGAAAGTAATGCCTATTTTAAATTATGTACCAAATTCTAGAATATCTGGGAGTAGATTAAATATTTAGTCAGATGTTTAATAAGCCGGTCACTATGTGATGTGAGGATTTTAAAATTAATACGAATATAGACTTCTCTTGAAAGAGTATTAAGTGTTTGAAAGCTCAAAACCTAACCCAATAACAAAAATATCTCGGAAATAGTTAACACCACAACAAATTTTACTTTATATAAAAGTGTGTTTACATTATGTAAATTTTATATATTTTAAGAATGTGTATATCTCTTACGGTTTAGGGATTGTACAAAGGTAATTCAGAATTAAATGAGTTCAGCTATTCGTAGTAAATCCTAAACTTACATTTTATTTCCTATTAAGTTATTTTAAACCTACGCTATTTGATCAAAAACGTTAGTAATTTTCGAGAATAAAATATTAATGAAAAGGTTCGCGGTGTGAGGATTTTCTTCATCAACTTCGTGTCACATCATTAGATGATATGACAGTTGATACCAAAATTTCACCGGAAATGCATATTTTGAGACGCACTGAATAAAAAAAAAATTAATATGCAGTCAGTGTACGTGTCTGAACGAAAAGTTGGTTAAATACCCAACTTGGTACTTAATTTATCTCCCAAGGATGAGAAAAGAAAAAATGTACCAACCCAAAACTACCCTTTATATGGATAATTTTTCAAAAGTCTTGATTATCTAAAAATGGCTATAACGATTTTGATTAAAATACCGTATACTAAAGATATTTAGAAGACAAATGAGGTACATATCTTGAATTTTCTGGGAATATCCTTTAAAGACCTCTTCTTTCAGGTTGAATGTTTTTAATTTTGTTTAGCTGGTAAACTGTAAGAGATAGACAAAAACTTAACACACAAAATATGTAGATCTTGTTGAAACACGTAATCTATGTCGTGTACATTTTTTTGTAGAGCTGACGTTTTTAAGAAATTCCTTTATATTGCTTTCAGCTTTAAAATTCTTATAGTTTTCTCGTACAGGAATTTGTCAACACCTGGCCATTCAAAGAAATGTCAATCACATAGAAACCAGGTTTTAAAAGATTTTACTATCGCTTTAGCTTAGTGCACTACATCCTTATTTTACTTTCTACTTACAAGGAAGGAATGAATGAAGAAAAGAAGGAAGGAAATGATAAAACCAATTCTTCTAATTTTTTTATCGATTAGCATTAAGAAGAAGAATAAGATTTTTAACAATAATTTGTTTACAGAGATGTAGAGAGAGTAATGTGAATATACCACGTGAGGCTTTTTTAGTTATATTGCATATATACATGCACGGGCGCGTGCGGAGTTACATTTTAAAGCAGCTTTTTGGATTCAGGGCACCTCATAACGTGAATTTATAATGAAATTTTGGGATAAAATATTTGACTTCCTCTACTTACCATAATTATTAGAGAAACTAAACATTTATGTTTGCTGCGAATGACAATCCAGTGGTACACTAAGACAATTACTTTGCACATTTATTATAATATAACAATATCAGCTCTGTATTATACTCTACATATAACGAGCACTTCGATTCATTCATCTTCCTTTAAAAGTTAAAAGTGTTTCGAAATAAAGATTTTAAAATGTAAAACAACTTGAAGGTTAAAATACCAAAGTCATTTATGTGATATAAAAGTAACAATGGGACATTAGCGAATGTACAATTACGGTAAGATAAAAGGTTTCCACAAACCTTTGCAGAACCCCTTTTAATTACTTGGCAATATAATAGTTTCAGATCCTATCGTTGTATTCCGCGCGCCGGGGCGTCGGATTTTTTCTAATATAATCTAGGAGTACTCTCAACTAGTTTGTTGTAGTAGAATCAGTAGAATAATAGTTTTTCAGTCTCAACGGTTTTTTACGGTGAGTCAAGTGGAGTTAAAATAACACATATCCTTTTACCTTCTGTAGCAAGTACGTGCAACATACATAGTACGCAGAGATAATATTGAAATTCTAACATATACCGAGATTTCACCGAAAATATATATTTTGGAGTCCACTGAAATTCAAAAAGTATAACTTAAAAACGAAACCTCTGTTAAATATAAAACCTGCTGTTTAAGTTCCATGTCTTCTAGGGATGTTACAAGAAGATTTTCAGGAAAATTCTCTTAAACCAAAATTACCCTTCATATGAAACATTTTTGGAAATTTTGAGTTTTCTAAAAATGGCTCCACGATTTTGATTAAAATGCCGTATGTTAAAGATGGCAAATATAGTTTACATCCTGAATTTCTTAGGAATAGCTCCTGAACTTCTCTTCAGTCTGAACGACCTTTGTGTAACTGGTAAACCAAAAGCGATAAATAAACTCTTACTTCACAAAAAATATAGATCTCGTTAAAAAGCACACCCTTTTTTGTAGAATTAACCATTTCTGATATATTCTCTGTTATTGATTTCAGTTATAAAATACCTTAGCTTTTCTCAAACAAAAAAACCTCGTCCATTTCATATCTCTTTTATTTAGCTGCAGGCCATGGAAGGAGAACCGAATTTCATTAACAATTGAGAAGCGACAGCTTTTAAAGCTTTTGCCTATCGCTTCAGCCAAGTGTATTCCCTATCACCTTTCTGTGCTGGGACGGTATATGAGGGGTGTATTAATTAAAAAAGGAAACAAACAAACGCCTACCCTGCCAAAACCGTCAATCGATTTTTAAAAGTATTTATAAACATTTGTTTGCTTGACAATACTTGTATAATTTTATACTGTACAGATTCAGCTGAATATAACTTCTGTAATAAGAAATTAAGTAGGAAAACCATTTCTGTTAATGTTTAGCTTAATTAACACGAAATAGAGCAGAAGCGTAATCTTTCATATGAATAATTTTTACAGAATAGACAGAGAAAGGCATATAAATGGAGTGTCTGATACAGTATTATTCATATTAAATCCTACACTCTGTGAGATACATTCCAGCTATTACCCAGTTAATAATGGTATAGTATCTCCACCGTTACCATGGAATTATTTGTTGTTTCACACTTGGTATTTAAGTTTGGTATCTTACAGGGATGCAACACGAAGATTATCAAGAAAATCCCCCCAATCCTAACTACCCTTTATGTGGAAAAAAATTGGAAAATTTAGTTTTCTTAAAATGCCTAAAAATTTTGACTAAAAAATATTAAAATCATTTCCATCACAAATGAAATGTATATCTTGAATTTTCTAGGAAAAGCTTCTGAAACCTGTTTATTCTGAATGAGTTTTGCTGAATTTTGCATCGCAAGAGAATGACAAAAACTTACTGCACAAAAAATGTAGCCCTCATTAAAATATAATTAATGTCACATAAATTTTTTCGTGGAGTTTACCGTTTTCGAGGTATTCCTTATAGTTATGTTCAATTGTAAAGTTATTATGCTTTTCTCAGACAGGAAGTATCCGTTTTTCTTTTGTTATACTTCTGACCAAGCAAAGAAGCAATTTGCAATGACAATCGCAAAGCGACAGGTTTTAACACATTTTACTATCGCATTGGCATTGCACATTTATTTAGTTCCCTTCAACTTATAAGGAACTAAGTAATAAGAAAATCTTCTAATGTTTATCTAGATTAGCATGGTGTAGAAAGAAGAAGATCTTTGTAAGAAGTTTGTTTGTAGAGCAGCTACAGAAAGTCATGTGAGTGTAACACATCAAAATTTTATAATACTATTTTGCAGTTAGCTTTTGTGTATATTGATGCTTCTATATGCCTTTCAGTGTGTGTATTTAAAACTTTTTGAAACTAATTTGTATTAAAAATAAATCTTAAGAATTGCAATATGCTTATTCTTAATTTTAAATATAGTGCGTTTAGATACGCGAAGTGTTTAGTTACTCCCTCTACCTATGGATATTATGTAGTCACATCAAAGTAACAATGTTGCAAAATTTCAGGTGGTTGTTTACAGCATTGCAACACGTGATCAATATATTGATACAGTCCGCTAGCGCAAACGTGCAGTACATTGAAGTCGGATTGCAATATCCAATTTACACAATAATATTGAACCACTATAATCGATAGTGTCCTGTGCTATAGGAGCACTTAACACTATGTAAACAGCATGCGCATTAGAGCTTACGGCTGCAAATGGGTGCTTAGTAAAATGTGGAAGTCTTTAGTTTACCCGCCAGATGTCTCTAGACGCTTGATGTCTGTGAACTCTACAAGTTTACTCTTTGGAACATAATGAACGCATTTATTCCAAAATATAATGTTTGTTTTATAACACACAAATATGGCATATTTAATATTAAGTAGGTAATTAATTTTACAAATATAATCTGTAAATTACTTTAAATTAATTAAAAGTTTAGTTTTACTACCTCATGCACAGTAGATTGTGGCGATTTTGCATTCCACACAAAAGTTTATAACAGGATTTCTCCGAAAATATATGTTTTGAGCCACCTTTAATATAATAAGACTTTTTTATAAAAAATAGTTTGTGAATATGTGTTAGTGAAAATATTATTTAAAGTCTCCATCTTACAAGGAGGCAATACGATACCTGTTTCTGTTTTGTGAGGTTGCGGGATAAAAATATCGGCAGAAGACAAAGATGTATCTCTACCGAGAAAAATCCCTATCAAAAAGTTCTTTGGAAAAGAAGGGAAGCTCTTTATTTACACATAAAGCTATGTCTTGGAATATCCCTAAATAAAAATTTCGTCCTGCAGTGACAAGCTTTTCTAACACGGCGCTATTTATGGATGGTGGCCTAGTGACTAGAAATGTATCTGATTACAGAAAAAACTGCTAGCTCACTAAACTCAACAACATGACAGAAACGATAACAAAATCTGGTGAACAAAATCATCATTCCATTCATATGACATTCTCTACATCTGTGCAACAAAGTATTGTTGGAAAGCTTATGCTTCTATTTACTTGATGCTAATCATGAAAAAATTAGCAGAAATAGACTTAATACTTCCTTCCTTGTAAGTAGAAGCGAAATAAGGGAGTAACATAGGTTAGGGTAATAGTCCAAAGCTGGTTGCTATGTGACTGAAGTTCCTTTGTTTGTATGGATAGAAGTTGACAAATTCCCGTGTGAGAAAAGTAGACGTTTTTTAAAGATGAAGCCAATACTTAGGAATATCTAAAAATTGATCAACTCCACGAAAAAATGTATATACATAAATTGTGTGCCTTAATTGCTCTACATTTTTGTGTGGTAAATTTTTGTCAATCTCTTACGGTTTAGCAGTAATGCAAAATTTCGTAAATTAAATCAGAATAAAATAGTCTTCAGAGGGTTTTCTCAGAAAATTCAATATGTACATTTTATTTGTCAGGTAAATATATTTAATACATGATATTTTATTCAAAATTGTTGGAGCCATTTTTGAGAAAATCAAAATTTTCGAAATAAGCTCCATGTAAAGGGTTGTTGGGGTTGTGGAAGGTCTTCTCGAAAGTTTTCGTGTCACATCCTTGGAAGATACCAAACTTAAATACCATGTTTGGTTTTATTATTATTATATCTTGGTTCCACCGCTTAAACTACCACTAAAGCTATTTAGGTATTAGTTTTTTCACTTTTACTCACCATAACATTGTATTACTAACTTTTAAAAACATATTTTGTTTATTTTTGGACTTAAAGTTTCAACAAAGTACGCGATTTACATTAAAATATACCAAAAGTATGTGTTTGCTTTACTTTTTTACAACAATTTCTATTGTTTCACTAGCTATCAGACAGGTGGCGTCTAAATCGTTCATAGTTGACGTTCATGTTGCAACTACAGAACTACCAATATTTTAAAACTGCTTATCACTAGCCATTAAAAGGTTGTGGAACCATCATTGGTGGTTATTTATTAGATCACTAGAGTCGCTTTATAATTGATTTTAAAGCATGAGGTTTTTTTTTTTTTTGTTTTTTTTTTACATCATGATGATGATTTGCAACATTTTTACAAAAAATACCGCGTAATGCCATCCTGCCGATTCTAAAAGTGATTCTGTATTTTTAGACTTCTGAATCCATTATTGTTGTGTAAATACGTGATTTTCGTATAACTTGTTTTTAGTAGTTTTCAGTGGTATCACCAAAGCATACGAGCGAAGCGAGCATGCGCTGTAATAGATTTATGTTAGTGTGTAAAGAAACTGATTTTCCTGTGCTTTGATTTGAATAATAATTTCCACTGGTTTCACCAAGGCATGCGAGCGAAGCGAAGCAAGCGTGCGCTATGTTAGGTTTAGGTTAGTGTGTGTGTGTGTGTGTGTGTGTAAATATACTGATTTTCATGTACTTTGGTTTTAATAATTGTCATTGGCGCCGCCAAAGCATGCGAGCGGAGCGAGCATGCGCTGTTTTAGGTTTAGGCCAGTGTGTTAAATAAACTACTTACTTTTCGTCTACTTTGGTAGATTGTTCCAACCAAAGCATGCGAGCGAAGGAAGCATTAGGTGTGTTAGGTTTACATTAGTGTGTATCAATAAACTGACTTTCCTGTACTTTGGTTTTAATAATTTCCACCGATTACACTAACAGCCTAAGCACTCCATTGCTAATGTGTGAGTGTTGGTGACTTTTGAGCTTCACTGTTTTTGTTTTTTTTTCTTATTTGGTGACTTTATCTACGTTGGTAGCATACACATTTCATTGTTTCTAGACCATAAATACTTACTTCCCGACTAGCAACAACTGTTAAATCTTCCCCCACCATGATAGTTTTCGTGAATTTTCTATTTAAGAAAGAGTATTTATAGGGCGGGAGCGGTGGGATATTCCAATTCTAGATGAAACATATTAGCTCCTTGATGCTCTGAAGTGGATTATAAGCTTAGTTTCAATTCTTAACGATATATTTATATGATGGTACTCTCGTATAGCTTTACCTTGGTTTTCAACGACCTTTTCGTTTTTGAGCTATGCTGTACACAGACACACATACATACGCACTCACGGACCTTTTGCTAAAAATGCTTTTTTTGGATTCAAGGGGACCCAAAACATGTATTTCTGGTGAAATCTCGGTTTCGGATATTTGGATGGAATACAACACCTTCTCTATACACTATGTACATAGTACGTGGAGTGAAGTAATAACATGATATAAATAGCTATCCTTTTAATCGCGCAACCCCTTTTTTTATAGTGTTTAACGCCCACTTTTACCACATGGGCACCACAGGATATGACACTGATTCACGGAATAAAGATGAAGCAAGCGGTGGAATGCGATAGCGAGAAAACCGAAGAATACCCAACCCTGTGCCAGTTTGTCAACCACAAAGCTTACATTTGGTCACCTAGGAGCCAACCAGAGCCTTGGAGTAAGGCGAATAGTCTAACCACTCGGCCACGGCACGGTCGTTTATCACCCGCTTCTCTAGTATGGCGTTAATGAGCCTGCCTCATATTCAAGAGGTTCCAAGTTCGAATCTCAATTATCGTAAGTTAAGGTAATTCACAGTGAGATGCAAGCGCAGACGTAATGCAGTATAAGCGCGAGGGAGGGGCATTCACAATGCAGTCGAAGCGTAACGCAAGAAGTTGGCACGGCTTTCTAGATCTGTAAATTATGCGAATATCTTCCAAGCGCTTTCACGAGTTACAAATTGAATAACATAACCAACAATACTATGTAAGAATATTCACTTAATCTCTAAAAAATAAATATGTAATAAATATGCTAACAACTGGCCTTCACGGCAGTGACTACACAACAATTGCTCATTCAAAATGATTGATAATATAACAGCATACTGACTTCAGAAAGTGATAAAGCTACACATTTATAGAACTAAGAATTATCTCTCTGCGTCTTCAATTTATGAGAACTAAGAAATTTAGACTCAAATGATAGTTGCACCCATTAAATAAAAGAAGGACTCGCAAGGAGACTCGTAACCTCTTGAGGGAAATTAGAGATGGCTCGGCACTACACGGCCAAATAGAAGAGCATGCACGTATAGCAAACAGGCTCTGTAAAATCTCGCAATGCGGTCGTTTTTACTGAATCCATAGACAATGCATAGAGAAAAGAAGCGGAACTTCGCTTCGCACACAACGCAAGGATATAGTTTGGAGTTTGCAAATTCTTGCATTGCGTTGCGTCTTGCGTGTTTCTATGTGAACGCTTATACTAAATAACATGAGCGCAAACGCTTGAGCTTACGTTACGTATGCGCTTGAATGAAGCATTACTGGCATAGGATTTGTCCGTATTTTTAAATTTATTCATCGTCCGAAGAACTCAATATATTAAAGGGTGCTAAAGTCATAAAATACTTATCTAAACTTAAATACTTTACAAATCAAATTAAGCTGGTGCGATTTGAATGAAAGCAAGGCGAAGCACGACTTATTTAGCACTTAGGCTATGGGGTGACCATTTAAGTAATCATTATCACTGCTCAACGTTAGACTTACCCCCTTCAATTATTTCCCCACCGCTAGTTCCCATATAGTAGTGGTGGAACTCTGTCGTATATTTTCATTCAAAACTGTTTAATAATCCTTGAGAGAATTTAGTGAGGTGGCTAAGCAGAGATAAATGCTATAACCATTTTTACTTTCTCTAGCATGTGTACACACAATACTCATAGTAGCTAGAGAAGGTATTGTACTCCACCCAAAAAGTATATTTCGAGATTTCACTGGGAATATATACTTTGAGGAAACATATATTTTATAGAAAGTTTGTGAGTGCGTGTATGTGTGTGTCTGTGAATAGCATAACTCAAAAATGAAAAGATCGTTAAATACCAAACTTAGTATTTAAACGATTTTTTCAAGAAACTCTCCTATACCAACTACCTTTAACATGGAAAGAAAACAATGTTATAAATGTTGTTTTTCTCAAAAATGGCTGAAACGATTTTTATTAAAATACTATGTAATAAACTTATTTACATCATACAAAATTGTATATTTTGATTTTTCTGGGATTAGCCTCTGAAGATCTCTTTAAGCTGGATGAGTTTTGCAGAATGTTGAATAACTGTTAAAGCGTAAGAAAAAGACACAACTTGCTCCTTATTCCTTGTTTTCTTATAACTAAAAGGAAATAAAAGAATGCCATAAGATAAAACGTTAGTCAAATCTTTGGACAGGGGTTGAAAAATTCCCGTATGAGAAACGTAAAAAAAAGTATATGACATAAATTGTGTGTTTTCAAGAGCACAACATTTTTGTTAAGTTTTTATCTATCTCTTACGGTTTACCAGTTAAACAAAACTCCGCAAAATTCATCTGGAATAAAGATGTATTCAGAGACTATTCCCAGTAAATTCAAAATACACATTTTATTGGTTATGCAAAATCTTTAATATACGATGTTTTAATCAAATACGTTAGACCAATTCTGAGAAAATCAAAAGTTATGAACATTTTTCCATGTAAAGGGTAGTTGGGAGTGGGGGTATTTTCTTTAAAATCTTCTTGTCGCATTTTTGGAAGACACTGAACTTAAATACCGAGTTTGGTATTTAATATAGTTTTCGTTTTAGAGCTATACAGCCCAAGACAGAATCACACACACACACGCATTGGAATACACACAGACTCACACACGGTCAGTTTTTGGATTCGGGGGTCACAAAATATATATTGCTGGTAAAGTCTCAATTTTTGAGTGCATTACAATACCTTTTCTATACACCAGGAACATAGTGCCTGCAGAGAAAGTAGTATATCCAATTTGTTCCACCGAATGTTACTAAATTTCAAAACAGTTACTCAATTAATTAAAAATCGAGAATTTTAATGCAATAGGTACTTTATGGCATGTCTTTAGTAAGTATCTGAGAAGTACACGAAAGATGCAAAAAATAATTAAGAACTAGCAACTTCTCCTAAACATAGTAACCAGGGAACGTTAAACGTTTTATGTACAATTGGGAAAATTCAAAATGCTATATTTAAAGAAAAATTGTCTTAACATTGTAATGTAGTTGCATAATTAAAATATATATATATATTCTTTTTTTTGCAGGTAAGCAGTCTCAACCTTGCACATTATGGGTCCAGGTAAGATAAAATCAGCTACTTACCATGGTTTTAAAATTACTTTGGTGTTAACGCCATGTAGTGAATTATAGACTATAGACTCTGTGAATATGGCACAGTTATATAACAAGTTTATGGTTCAAATGATTACATAGGCGTATTACCTTAACTGCAACAAAAATAAATTATGCAGTGTGTAATTGAAGTAACTCTTCAATAAGGGTGCTGAAATAAAATGTCATTTTTAAAATATTTTATTAATTAGGTACATTATGATATTTTGAAATTAATATTAACAGTGATTCTCTATGCTGACGCTGTAGCCATAATACAGGACAATGAATAGAACCTCCACAAGGTTAACCAAAATAATGGCGCATGGAAGAAAATAACCAGTGAGACCAAAAATAGGTATTGAGAATAAATACCTGGAACATCTCTCCAATTTAAATTATTTGGGCTGTGATTTAAGTTTCGATATAGATAAGGGACTATAAAAGCAGACAAATTGTATGCTGAACCATTACAAGAACATTAAATAATAAAACAGGAAAGAAACGAAATTGAAATGTTATAAAACCATGGCAGTTCCAGTGGCCATGTATGGAAGCGAAGCGAGAAAGAGAAGTAAAATAAAGGCAGCAGAAATGACATTTTTAAGAAGAGTTAAAGAGTGCACCAGGCGAGGTTTAATAAGAATAAAAAAATTCGAGAGGAATTAGGCATATATAAAAATACAAGACAAAATAGAAGAATATAAAGAAATTGGAAAGAACACCTTAATAAAATGTGTGAAGAAAGAATACCGGCTTTAGCTCACTGGCTGCTTAGGTATTCTTGACTACTTGAGACTAACTGATAGATGAAACTGCCGGTTACTGGACGATTTTTCAACAAAATTGAAAGCTGAGGTAGGTCATAACATCCCATTCTATGTTAGGCATGAAAGATGGCTTATTTTATCAGAGTCCTCTTTATCAGGCTTGAGGTTCCTTTACATGCCGTAAATCTACAACACGGTATTATTGGTATTTTTCCCTTCCGAAGGAAGCCATGCTAGGGATTTTTTACGTCCCAAAATATACATTGCCCTCTTCCGGGTTTGAACCCACGACCTTGAGTATAAGAAGTTAGCATGGTAACCACTACACTACAGAAAGCGATGATTTTGCAAAAGAGGAAAATTGTAGCTAAATTAGCTACAGTGGATATGTAGACTGGAGTGAAATGTACTCATGCTGAACGTCGTTAAAACACTAAACACTGATAGTTTCAATTACCCCTGAAGTTAAAATAACAGTGTCAGCCTCGAATTAGAAACTAGTTTAATTTTTACTTTCTCTACACGTACTATGTGCATAGTCTATAGAGAAGGAATTGCACTCCACCCAAAAATACGATACCGAAATTTCAACGGAAATATACGTTTTAGGGTTTCCTATATCCAAAAAAAGCATTTTCACAAAAAGGTCCGTGTGTCTGTGTGTCAGTGTATGTGTCCGTGTGTCAGTGTGTCTGTGAACACGATAACTCAAAAAGGAAAAGTCGGTAAAATACCACCTTGGTATTTAAGTTAAGTATCTTCCAGGGATGCGACACGAAAATTTTGAGAGAAATTCCCTCACCCCAAACTACCCTTTACATGGAACGTTTTTCGAAAATGTTGACTTTCTTAAAAATGCCTCTTACGATTTTGATTAAAATATCATATATTAAAGATATTTACCAGACAAATAAAGTGTATATCTTGAATTTTCTGGGAATACCCCCTGAAGACTACTTTATTCTGGATGAATATTACACACTACTAAACCGTAAGAGATGGACAAAAACTTAACACACAAAAAATGTAGAGCACGTTTAAACAAACAATTTATGTTATATACATTATTTTCGTGGAGTTGATAATTTTTTAGATATTCCTTGTTTTTGGTTTCAGCTTTGAAAAACATACTTTTCTCATACAGATATTTGCCAGCTCGTGTCCATACAAACAAACAACTTCAGTAATATAATAACTAGCTTTTTGCTCTCACTTTAACCTATGGTACTCCCTTATTTCACTTCTACTTACAATAAAGCATGAAATAAGACTATTTCTGCTAAATTTTCTCGATTAGCATGAAATAAGTAAAAGAATAAGCTTATTAACAATCATTTGTTACAGAGATATAGAGAAGGTTATGTGAATGGAACACATCAAATTTTTTTTTACTTTCTCTACACTTACTATGTACATAGTCTATAGAGAAGGTATTGCACTCCACCCAAAACTTCGATACCGAGACCACCGGAAATATATGTTTTAGGGTCCCCTGTATCCAAAAAAAAAGCATTTCACAAAAAGGCCCATCTGTGTGAGTGTGTGTGTGCGCGCGCGCGTGCGTGCGTGTGTCTGTGAACATGATAACTCAAAAACGAAAAGTCGGTAAAATACCAAACTTGGTATTTAAGTTTAGTATCTTCCAGGGATGCGACACGAAGATTTTGAGAAAAATTCCCCCACCCCAAACTACCATTTACATGGAACGCTTTTCGAAAATTTTGATTTTCTTAAAAATAGCTCTAATGATTTTGATTAAAATATCATATATTAAAGATATTTACCTGAAAAATAAAATGTATATTTTGAATTTACTGGGATTATCCTCTGAAGACTACTTTATTCTGGACGAATTTTGCGGAATTTTGCATAACTGCTAAACCGTAACACATGGAAAAAAAAAAAAAAAAAAAAAAAAAAAAAAAAAAAAAAAAAAAAAAAACGTTACCACACAAAAACTGAAGAGCACTTTAAAATATACAATTTGTTATATGCACTTTTTTCATGCAGTTGGGCGTTTTTGAGATATTCCTTGTTTTTGGTTTCAGCTTTAAAAACTTAAACTTTTCTTACACGGGAACTTGTCAACTCGTGGCCATACAAATAAAGGAACTTCAGTCACATAGCAACCAGCTTTAGACTATCACTTTATCCTATGGTACTCCCTTATTTCGCTTCTACTTACAAGGAATTAAGTAATAAGACTATTTCTGCTAATGTTTCCGATTAACATTAAGTAAATAGAACAATAAGCTTTTTAACAATAATTTGTTGCAGAGATGTAGAAAAAGCCATGTGAATGGAGCACATTAGATCTTTATATCCGCTCCACAATAAATGGTGGAAAGAATTCTGAAGTACTGTAATGGGATTCAATAATTTATGAAGGATATATTGTAAAATAAATGTTGAAATGTCAGATAAAACATAATAGCTGGATGAAGCATACTAAAGAACTGCAGAATATGTTATATGGTAGGGTTTGTCTGGGAAAAAAAAGCATGAAGAGAATTTTTGCAGAGGATACGACACGTTACCGGATATGAGTAGACTAACCATATATATGTCAATGATAGACAGTGCATTGACAACTGTAATACTACTTTACGATAATAGAAGCGTTTGTGCTAAAGCTAGAGGTGTGGAGAGCTGATGGTAGAAAGAAGGTGGATCTGTGACTGTGTCCTTCTGTATGAAGGGAGAGTGTATAAAGGATATTTTATTTGAGTTCTCTTAAAAAAAAATCTGATGTGTTCCATTCACATGACTTTCTCTATATCTCTGCAACAAATTAAAGTTAAAAAGCTTATACTTTTATGTACTTCATGTAAAGTTTTTGTCCATCCCTTACGGTATAGCAGTTTTGCAAAATTCCGTAAAATTCATCCAGAATAAAGTAGTCTTCAGAGGCTATTCCCAGAAAATTCAAGATATGCATTTTATTTGTCACGTAACTATCTTTAATGTAGGATATTTTAATTAAAATTGTTAGAGCAATTTTTAAGAAAATCAAAATTTTCGAAATTATTTGCATGTAAAGGATAGTTGGGGTTGGGGGAATTTTCTTAAAAATCTTCGTGTCGCATCCTTGGAAGATACCAAACTTACATACCAAGTTTGGGCTTTAACGATCTTCTCGTTTTTGAGCTATGCTGTCCACAGACACATACAGCAGACAGACAGAGACACACACACAGACCTTTTTTAAAAATGATTTTTTTGGACTCAGGGGGGTCTTAAACATGTATCTCCGGTGAACTCTCGGTGTCGAATTTTTGGGTGGAATACAATACTTCCTCTATACACTATGTACTATGTAGAGAAAATAAAAACGGTTGAAATTGAAATTACTTAAACCAAAATGGTTCAAAACTAATAAAGAAATAAAATAAACATTTTTCTGAAGATAGGTCAAATTTCACAGTCAAAGGCATTTATATAAGGTGAAAAATGGAAATGATCAATACATAAGCACTCAGAGATTGTATGAGTCACTATTCTGTAAAAGATATTGCATTTAAGGCTTGAGTTAAAAATAGATTACGGTTTAAGGCATAGCTTAGTTGTACCTTAGTTCAAATAAATAAATAGACATGTAGCATTATTTCAAATTTGTGTGGAAGGTCGGTGCTGAAATAAAATTAGATATAAATGAAGTAATTTTGCCGCGCCAAAGGGCAGCATAATCTTAGAATACTTTTTAATTTGTGATCTTTAACGTCTTATTGGGCATTTCCGACCTTAGGCTGGATTAGCTTAGTGATATATACAATTTATGTATTTTCTCCACTGAAAAACTTTAATTTGAGAAAGTGTTGTTGTTATTATTATTATTATTATTATTATTATTATTATTATTATTATTATTATTTGCCTTGCACTTTATGAGAGTATGCACTGGACCCAAGCTCATTACTCTTCTTCCAGTGCAACAACCCAGTTATAAATTAAGATTCTCATCTTTATAATAAGCAAGGAAATACTTACTCTAATACATTTGTAACTTTATATTCTTGCATTTAGATGATTAACTGTAATTTGTAATAGTTTTTACGGTACGCAGATTCTTAAGGTGGTACCAATCAAAGGGCCAAAGTTTTGAGCCAAATATGTACATTTTATAGTATACCTTTTTGGCGGTTTATACTCCCCTCCCTCAAGATGAGACGTTGTAGGTCTATTGAAGATGGATATTAAAGGGCGTAGTTGTGATACCAATTGAAAATGGCGATACGAATCTATCGGAATTCGTCCGATCCTGGAATGCCCCTTATATTTTTAATGAACAAGCTCAGATAATTTTGAATGGAAATGCACGCTCAGATCATTAAAATTGGTGTATTCTCTACTGCATCTATATTAATGACACCGGTTATGAGTGACATTTGACAAGCGAGACAATGCAGGAGCAAGCTTGACTATATTGATATATTAAATACGCCCGGGTTTGTCTACGGCACCAAATGTACTTGCTACACTATCAATTTCTCTTTTACTGTTATGACCTTAGGTCAGGCTTACAATCTGTTAGGAATTATCTTGACCCATTTCGCAATATAAAACACAAGTTATATTTTGGTCAGAGCCTTTTGATACAGTAAATAGGGGCTGTAGAAAATCAGTTAGCCAGCGATGCTGCTATGCGACGTTCTTATCTCCCCCTTGCACTGTCACGACAGACTCGACTAAAGTATAGCAAATGCTAGTAAAGAACTAGATACAGAGGCTGTCCCAGAAATAGATAACGGTTGTTGTTTCAAACAGCTACAACGGTAAAAATTACCAACCTTAGAAAGGTTAAGTTTGAAGTTTGGCAACTTTACATTATTTAGCATTTGTTTGACACCCATCATTAGTGAATGCTCTCAGCGAACTTCTAAACATGGTTAAAACTGGTCATCATCATGTGATACAATACTTTTATTTGTGAGGTCTTAGTCCAACAAATATTAAAACTCAGCTAGATTCTACTTTTTTTTTATTCTTTTTTATTTAGTTTGTAATGGCATGGTACCCCCTTTGGGAATTAGGAACTTTATTTATTTCAGGAGAACCAGGAGCTCTACATCACAACAGGCCAGCATAAAGAGGAATAATGCATGATATTGCATCCAAGATCATCCCGGATCGATATAGAATCAATCAGGTGCTCATATCTTGTATATCCAGGGTTTAAAGGCGCTGATTCTGCTGTCTCGAATCATTCGCCACCTCTCTGCATACAAAAAACTTCGTAAAGATGGAACCACACAGTCAGCTGGCGTGTCCAAGGTACTAAGCCAAGCATAGGTACCCATTACTGTCCAAATAAGAGCTCTCCACAATGCAGGACGCGTCCAGGGAAAATTCAGGTGCAAAATATCCGTTGCTGAAGGCTGCCAGGTGTCACCAGTCCAACCCCGACATCGGCTCAGGAGCCATGTCCATATCAGCCCTTTACCTGAGCATTCCAAGAGTCGATGTGTGAGCGAATCTGGAGCTTGGCACATTGGACAAGCGGGAAGAATTGCCAGATGATGTCTGTGTAATTTATCTGCAGTTGGTAGGATTTCATTGACAATCTCATATGCCACCGAGACCCATTCCGTGTTGATTTCTGGTATAGCAAAGCCACGCCAAATTTGCCTCCAGGGCAATTGTGGATACTTAACTTGTATATGTGGAGTAGTAGGTTCCCTCCGTCGAAAAAAGGTATAGACTTCCTTAGCCGCCCGGAAACGGCCATTAGCCACTTCTGCTGAAGGTAGTGTGCTCAAGTCACGTAGGAGATCACGTAACATTTTAAGAATCTTATGGAGTTCTCTCCGTTCCCATAACAACTGATAATGCCGTTGTACTAGCACCTCTACACTATCACCCTGTCCATCCAGTGCTTGCAGAATCATTTTTAAGGAAAGTGCTTTACATTGCATCGCCACATCCAACAACCCCCAGCCACCCTGGCCTTTTGGAAGACGTAACTGAGTACGGGAAATGCGATATAATTTTCCTGTTCATATGAAGTATCCTATTATTTGCTCAATTCTTTGGCTGTGCCGTTTTGTTGGAGGCAGCACGTGTGCTAAGTACCATATACGACTCAACGCAAAGGCATTACAAAACCACACACGTTGTATCAAGTTCAGCATCCTCGACTTTTGACCGTATAGTACACCACGTAAGGTATTAGTGCATGGCGTCCAATTATAGTCTCGCAGGTCTTCGTCGTCTCCACTGAAGTATATCCCAAGAATTTTTGTGCGTTGCACAGTGGGTATTCCTAACACCGTGGTATCCGGAGGATGCGGCCCAATGGGAAGACTTTCAGATTTTCTCAAATGAAACGTCATCTCCGCACATTGGGCGTATTTCTGCAAACTGCTTCGTAGATACCTGACATCCTGCTCGTCGGTAACCATCACCGTAAGATCATCGGCATATGCCCTAACGGCTAGTTTCTTTCCATAGACCTCCAGACCCGTTATCGTAGATTGCAGCTGTCGGAGCAAAGGATCGATGTACACAGCAAATAACATTGATAGGGGACAACCTTGGCGGACGGATCTGTTGACCGGTATGGCGGCAGTCAGAAACCCATTGCATTGAATCCTTGATAACGCAGTGCCATATAGTGCCCGAAGGAGGTGATACAACTTGTTCGGCATTTGCAATGACTCCAAACGTGCCCAAAGACCCTCGTAAACCACATTATCAAATGCTTTCTCAAGCTCCAGGTTTACCAGAGCAGCAGAGCGGGTTTCTTGGCGACAATGAAGAATGCAGTCTCGCAAAGCTGCCACGGTATGGTGCATAGCCGCACCTCCGCGCACCACAGCCTGCTGCTCACTAAACAAGGGCACTAGCCATACTTGCAGCCTACGGGCGATTATTTTTGCAAACAGCTTATAGTCACAATTGAGTAAGGTGATGGGCCGATAATCTGCGGGCCGGCTGGGCGTGGCGGTCTTTGGGAGTTGTAGAACCACCCCATCTCCAAATGTAGGCGGCCGGTTTTCATCCCTCCAGATTTCTTGAAACACTAGAAGAAGTTCTTTCTTAATAAACCGCCAACAATGTTTATAGAACTCGTACGGCAGACCATCTGGTCCGGGCGCTGTATGAGGTTTGGCTGTCTGAATCGCAGTGAGCAACTCCGTCTCCTTCAGCATGGGAGTAGGCGACCGTTGTAAACCTCCCTGCACAACTGGCACGTATTTGGACATATACGACTGGATTGAATCCACCATATCCATCAGCCTGGCAAAGCGCTGGGTGTAATAAGAATGCAACACACGAAGAATCCCCGTCGTGGTCGCCACCTCATGACCATCATCTATCAATTTGGCAAAAACGCTCTGCGACCTTGCCTACGCTCCTTCGCCAGGAAGAAGAAACTCATTTTTTCACCATAAACCATTTCTGCTGTTTGTATTCTGGCTAAGGTTCCCTGGAGCTCTTGCGTTTTACGGTGCTGGATATGAGCCTTGACTTCCCGGAGCTGACAGTGTACGTCCTTCCCATGTTGTTGGCGCAGGTGTAAATCTTGTAGCACTGCAAGATAAAAATCCAAAGTTTCTCTCCGAGCTAACGCTCTACGGCACGCTGCGGCTTTAAAAGAGGAGGGTATCGCTGGCTTCGCCTTATAGACCCACCATGCTGCCTTATTGCGAGAGCGCTGAAAAGACTTCTGCAATTTGGACCAACATTCTTGGAATTCTATCAGGACCTCGGCATCTGTAAGTAAGGAGCAATTAAGCTTCCACAACCCTGGACCACTACGACGTATCTCCGCACGACCTACAACGGCATGTAGCAGTGCATTGTGATCACTAAAAGCTGCTGGCACTATCTTGTGCGATGTATCCGGGATGCCGTCTCCGGTAGAACATACATCCGGTCCAGTCGAGAGGCCGACTGTCCCGTACGAAGGTGTACATCACATCATTACCTTGCTTGAATTCCCAGCTATCCACCAATTGAAACTGGTCCACTAACTGCTGCAATGGTATACAACCATTAAAGGCCCCTCTTTGGTCCTTGGCTGCTAGCGTACAGTTAAAATCCCCAACCAATAAGAATGGGGAACTCCGAGGAATATGAATTAAAAGCTCCTGGCGAAAAAAATCCTCGCGTTGTTCCTCTTGTTGCTTCCCGCCGGGGCATAGATATTCACGAAGGTAACACCATCATACTCCGCGGAGAGGATTCTACCTGAGGATGATAGGCAAAGTCGTGTAGGGACAATCCTTGGCGGTATACAATAGCCGTCCCAGTACCACCCGGGCCTAAATTAGTCTCATAGTCATGTCCATATAAAAATCCCATATTATAAACATTCACCTCTTGAAGAAAGCAAACATCAACATCATTACTACTCAAAAAATCCCGAAGCAGCTGTTGCTTAACTGGTTGACGTAACCCATTCACATTAAGTGACGCCCAAATTTCAAGTCTAACTGGCATGCACGGCAAAGAAAGGTACTCACAATCTCAGGACCAATGTCGTGATACCAAACAGGAATTAGGACACGTGTCAGTTCAATCCGGGGAGTACAACCATTAATTGACCGCACCTTCGTGAGGATCGTCCTTAGTATGCTTGTAGCAACGCCGTAGGTCCTCATCAGCGTCATTGGCATCTTCAGCCGGCCTCTTACCGGAATTACTGGCCTTCACTACGCGACCGTCAGGAAGATCGTGAAGAAATCGTTGCACACCCGCGCCACTAACTGGCGAAGACGATAACAAACAGGCATCAATATGGCGATCTAGAGGTTGGAACTGGAGGCGAGGGTTCGAGCAGATACAGAAACTCTGGACGGCGCACCCAAGTTGCGCCGGCATCACCATGCTGTCCCCCTCTATAGGTAACTCCTCTCCCTTATCCAACTGTCGTTGTACAGGCATTACCTCCACTTGGGTCTCCATTGATGACCCGGGCGTGTGCATAACACCCTGCTGTTCATCCGCCAGTAAGGTAGCCGGAGCACCCACTGCCTCGCTGAAGGTTGCCGGACGATTTCTTGGCTGCAGAGACAACCGAGTAGCTCTAAAGGGACAATCCGCTTTTAAATGCGTCGTCTCACGGCACAAATGACAGGCTTGCTGCTGTCCGGTATAGGCAATAGATATCACATAAGTATCAATAACCAAGGTAGCCGGTATATTGCACTTAATACCCATTTTCACGGTACACACGCCATTGTTAGCCGGAAGCAGATAATCAGAGTGCCATTTCTCACTTCGTATATCAAATACCTTACCGTATTTAGATAATTCTTGTGACAAAACTGCGCTGGGCACCTCCGGTGGGAGGTTGAAAACCCGCACATTAACAATTTGCTGGTCACCTGGCGTGATTTTCACTTTGGAGATTTCCCCAGATTCATATGTAAAGTTTTGTTCCTCGGTGTAATGTGATATAAGTTTATCATATAATAACGTGGAAACTAACTTGACATAAATAGCACGTTCACGACTATTGAGCTGAAGCGTGTCCACTTGATCCGGTTTTAAAGCCAGAAAATTTACCAACCATTGATGTATTTCTAGTGCAGACGGTCTAGTTGCTGCGTTGTCAAACCCGCTTATACACGGCCATTTTAAAGCTTTACCACCTTCTCGCAAGAAGAATGAAGGTGCCCAATTAAGTAGAACGCCTGCCCGCTTTCACAACCGGCAGAGACGCCGCAACAAACAAACAACTCACCGCAGTGAAGACTGGTTCCGCTCGCTATACACAAACAACCACACGGTACGCCGTCCAGCGAGCGACTGTGACTTTTGGGGAGCCTGCTCCATTGTTTACAACAGCGAAATGGCCGCGCCGTGTCCGAGTGGTCAGACCATTCACCTATTAATTGATAAATTTATAATATTTGATGAAGGATCAAAAACTGAAAATAAATAAGTTATCATTTCCAGAGTAAAGTTTTACCTCTCACCTAGACGGCCCGAGTTCAATCCCAAGCGTTCGCATGTGAGTTTTGTGGTGGACAAAGCGGTGCAGGGGCGAGTTTTCTCCTGGTTTTCCAGTTTCCCCCGCCATCATATTCCACCGGGATACATCTTCATGTATCATCAGTACCATCGCCTGCGGTGCCATTGCAATAAAAGCGGGCGTTAAACACTACAAAAAAAAAAGGCAGCGAAATATTTGGTGGCGGCCGTAAGAGTTGCCAAGACGAACATCGCAGTGGTCGACCAAATGAGGTTACCAGTCCATAAATTGTAAAGAAAATCCACTATTTTGGATGACCGTCGACTGAATGTGCGCGAGCTAGCAGACACTACAGGAATTTAAGATAGTTCTGTACATCGCATACTGACTGACAATTTGGATATAAAAAGGATGTGTATGCAAGATGGGTTCCACGTTTGCTCACAAAAGATCAAGAGGATGTTTCAGTCAAGAGTTTAGCAATATTTCGCTGCAATAAAGCTGATTTTTTGGATGAAACCTGGGTCCATCACTTCACACCTGAGATGAAGGAACAATCAAAATAGTGTAATGGAAGGCGAGAACCTGCTCTAAAGAGGGCAACGATAGTTCCATCTGCGAACAAGGTCATGGCGTCAGTTTTCTGCGACGCACGCGGGATAATTTTCATTAATTATCTCAAAAAAATGAAAAATTAATCAATGATGAATATTATGCAAACCTATAACAACGTTTGAGTGGTGAAATCGAGCAAAAACTACCGCATTTATCGAAAAAGAAAGTTTTCTTTCATCAAGAACAATACACTAGTTCACACGTCCATCATCACTATGGCCAAAATCAAAGTTCCAATTGCTTCCTCATGCACCTTATCCCCCAGATTTGGCCCCCTCTAGTTATTTTCTGTTTGCAAACTGAAGAAATGGCTTGGTGGTAAAACATTTGCCAACAATGAAGAGGCGGAGTCTGCAGTTGATGACTATTTTGCAAATCTCGATAGTGATCACTATAAACAGAGTATCAAAGCTATTGAACATCGTTAGGAAAAGTGTATCGAGATGAAAGGATACTATGTAGAAAAATAAAGATGTTTACCCCATATATTTTGTGCTTTCTTTGTTAGGTTGGGTATTTCTGAAACAGCCCTCGTACCTGCCACTAGATGCTACAGATGATAGGCTTTGGACAAGTAAATGGAAATTGTAGGTCTTGTAAACGGCATTCTCAATGCATGACGTAGCAGAGTTTGATTTCTTATATTAACTGTTTGATGTTATAAGGCGCCTCTTCTCAAACTTGTGATGCAAATAATCCAGCAGTTCTTTGGTTATAAAAGAATCTTAGAAACAACAAAATCTAAGAGATAAGCTAACCATCTCTTAAAAATGCATACCTCTCTGTTTCAGATACAATAAACGCTGCCAAGTAATATATGTTTAGAAAGAAACCAATGAAATGGTTATATTAAGGTGGATGTTTTAAGGAATTCACAGTTGCCAGTAGACATAATTCCTTGTAAAGGGTTTAGTATAGTTTCTGCCTATGAAGGATGAAAACGGCTTATACATATACTGTTATTACAAACTCTAATTTCATTCTACATTTTGTGCTTAGCTCCTTTAACCGCAGGTTATGTTGTACGGTGACTGAACGAAACGATATAGAAATGGACTCTCGTCCCGTAGAGATTAGTTACCCACATTTGCCTTCGCAAACTAATAGAAAAGAGTGGACAAAAACGCTTATCCTGGTAATTTTCCACTACCGACAGCGAACTCTGAACTTCTTAAATGTAATAACCGTACACCGCGTAGGTGGGAATGTATATTGTGAATATTGCTCCTCAGATCTTGTTGGTTGCACTTTCTGCAACAATTATGTAGCATATATATTGGGTTTACGTACTTTGTAATTCTGAAATTTCAGAAATCTAACCGAGTGGAATGACTCAGGTAACGTCTATGGCCTGCATTGAGAAGATCAGGGTTCAAACCCCTGGAAACAATCAATGTGAGCGAAGGCATTATTCGCGGTTTTTCTCGGTCACTAGGCGATAATTTGATACTTGAATTCTTCTATAACCTATTTCATCGCTTTATTCTTTTCCTTCTTTTCACTGCCAGCAGCTGATCACCCGTTCTGAATATGCTATGCTCTAAAATATGTATGCAATATATTTGGTATATAAGTAAATTGAATGTATTTGTGTATTTTCGAGCAATGAAATTTAAGGTATCACTAGAATACCTCTTGTATAAATGTTCATTTACTTGATGCCTGTACTTTTACTTTCTCTGCACGTACTATATACATAGCGTGTAGCGAAGGTACTGCAATCCACTCAAAGTTTTGAAAACGAGATTTTACCGGAAATACACGTTTTAGAATCCCCTGTATCCTGTCTGTATGCATGAGTTTGTGTATGCGTGTGCGTCCATGTGTCTGTGAACACGATAACTAAAAAAAGAAAACTCGGTAAAATACAAAACTTGGATTTTAAGTTTACTATCTTTCGGGGATGCGACCCGAAGCTTTTGAGAAAAATCCCCCCACCCAAAACTACTCTTTATATGGGAAAAAAATTTAAATTTTTGATTTTCTCAGAAATGGCTCTAACGATTTTGATGAAACTCTCTTAAAATGTTAGAAAGTCATTAAATACAGTGCGACTATCATTTTGTTCAAATCTGGACATCTATTTCCAACACATGCTCCACTTGGACACATTAAGATGTTTATATGGCAAGTAAAATGTATATCTTTAATTTTATGGGAATAACCTCTGAAGACATGTTTATTTTAGATGAATTTTTCACAAGTTTGCATAACTGGTAATATATATATATATATATATATATATATATATATATATATAATTCTTATACTTTTCTCTAGGAAATTTGTCAATTCTTGTCATACAAACAAAGGTACTTCAATCACATAACAATCGGCTTTTAAAATATTTGTGTATAAATTTAGCATGGTGTACTCCCTTATTTTTCTTCTAGTTACGTGGAAGCAGGTAATGATACCATTTCTGCCTATTTTTTTCTCTACTAGCATTAAGTAAATAGAAGAATGAGCTTTGTATAATAATTTACAATAATGTAGATACAGTCATGTACATTAGATTTTTTAATTTTGAAATTTTAACTGCCTTTAGCATGTAGTATATTTAATAAAAGGGTCATTTATTGTATTTATGCATTTCTTGATCCTGGAAATTCATCCATATTAGTATGTTACTCTTTAGTATTTATTATTGTATTTATATATTTTTGAAATTTCAGGTATGTCTAGCATTTGCTATCATTAGTGAATACGTTTACTTATTCTTTTTGCGTATTTCTGAATTTTAATATTCCATATATTTCTAATATATTATTTTAACTTTGGGCCTAACATTATTCTTGAAGAGTTAAAATAAATAAATAAATTGCGAATTAGAATGAGTAGCCTTATGAAAATTGAATCTTGCCCCGTGGAATGTTTTGCTTCAGAATGTCGCGTTATGCATCCTCAATTTAGCTGAAGGAAAAGTCCATTTCAGCTAAAATTCTTGCAGTTAATGTTGCTGTAGACTTACTGTACGTCAGATGGACGTGAGTGATGTGTGTCGACATTAATATTAAATGTGCGGGATAGTTTCTCAAACGGAAATCCTCTTGTCAGGAATAAACTCATCAACACAGGCAGCATTCAAATAATTCACGAGGGCGAGCGTCTGAGCCAGTGCGGTTTATTTGCAAATGTGCCGAGCATGCTGTGAGTTTTCACCATTGCAAGTCAAGCTTACTCTTAAGGTTCCTTACCGCTCCTGAGAACGAACAGATGTGTTTGGAGGTGAATGAAGGAATGAAGCAAATCAACAAGGGTTTTAATATCGTGCAACTACCGAAATAGTTGCTTCACAAACGGAGCAATACCAGGGATCATTCAAATATCAGTTACAGTAGTACATTAAACAAAATTAATTGAATTTTAAGTTTTATTTAATAAAATATACTTTCAAGGAATTGAAACTTTCTCGGCGCTGGTTATTAATTATTTCTTCTCGGGACGTCTGCCAGGTAAGCAGTGTATTAATTTCCAAACTTTCAACAAGTTCTCAGTCGTCATCTGCAATGTTTCCTGATCTGGCCGACGTCCCGAGAAGAAATTATTAATAAAATATTTAACTTTGTGCTTTAATAATTTTTAATTTACCCAAAGACTCAGAAGGGGTCGTTGAACGCATAGTCGTGCATTTTACTATATTTTTTGTGTCTTTCAAATATTATTCGTAGTGCTTTATGAATCAGTTTTCATGGTTAGACCACTCGCCTCTCACCATGGTGCCCCAAATTTAACCCCAGGGAACCTCAAGTGGTACTTGTGGTGGACGTCTGGGCGGATTTTTTCGGAGTTTTCCGGTTTTCCTCGCTATTTAATCTTCAATTGTTCCATAATCATGTTTGCTTTCATCCATTTCACCGCCATTTCATTTCATCACTTCTTCACTGCCGTACCAGGCATTGGAGTGATCACTCATCCTGGCTTCTATCAGAGCCTCATCTCCTCATCTGAGGAGGTGTAAGTGCTATCTATATACGGGGAGGGTAAACTGAGAAAGCAGAAGATGAATCACGTTTTGTTTCTTTTTTACCTTATTTGAGCCCCTTTTCCTTTCTTTTTTACTTTCTCTATACGTACTATGCACATAGTGTATAGAAAAGGTATTATATTCCACCCAAAAATTTGATACCGAGATAACACCGGAAATACATGTCTTGGATCCCCCTGTTTCCAAAAAAAGCATTTCTGGAAAAAGATCCCTGTATGTGTGTGTGTGTGTTCAAAAACGAAGAGTATGGGTATTTAAGTTCGGTATCTTCCAAGGATGCGACATAAAGATTTTCAAGAAAATCCCCCCAGCCCAACTACCCTTTACATGAAATCTTTTTCGAAAATTTTGATTTTCTCAAAAATGGTTCTAATTATTTTGATTAAAATTTCGTAAATTAAAAATATTTACCTGACAAATAAAATATATACCTTGAATTTTCTGGGAATAACCTTGAAAGACTACTTTATTCTGGATGCATTTTACGGAATTTTGCATATCTGCTAAACCGTAAGAGATGGCTGAAACTTACCACACAAAAATATAGAGCATACTAAAACACACAATTTATGTTATATACATATTTTCATGGAGTTTATCGTTTTTTAAATATTCCTTGTTATACTTTGCTCGTACAGGAATTTGTCAACTTCTGCCCATACAAACAAAGGAATTCAGTCACAGAGCAACCAGCTTTTAACCATCATTTTAATCTATGCTACTCCCTTATTTCGCTTCTACTACAAAGAAGCAAGTTATAAGACTATTTCTGCTGATGTTTTCTCGATTAGCATGAAGTAAATAGAAGTATAAGCTCTTAGCAATAATTTTTTGCAGAGATGTGGAGAAAGTCATATGAATGGAACACATCAGATTTTTTTTCATCTGAAATTTGCAGCTTAAATCCTGAGCTTGCTAATATTTTATTTCATAATGGGAATTTAAATAATGGACTTTCCAAAACTATATATTTCTAATATTCATTAATGGAATATTGGATCAGCCGAGAATTGTTAGGGAGAAAATATTGCTGATGTTGTACTTAGGCACAAAAATCGTTATGTTTACCTTATTTTCTATATCATTATTCAACAAACTATTGTTAGAAAATCTTATTCTGATCTGAATAAAGAGAAAGTTTGTATAATCATTTTATTATATATTGAATTGTAGATCTTTGGAAATAGGAGAATACAGTAAATTAAGGTAGATTAACATTTTAAGAGCTGGTCGCTATTGGAAGTCTTTGAACTTCGTTGCTTTTTTCTTGAAAGGAACTTCCTGTTTGAGAATAGTAAAACCATTTTAAAGCGGAAGAAAATTAGTAGCAATGAATTATTCGACAAATACAAACTTTCACCACAGTACAGCTTGATGCCAATATTTCCTTGTCGTAGTTATCCGAATTATTTCTGGGAGAACTCTAAATCAAGGATTTTTGTTCACGCTCGTTAAGCTTCTGTTGTTGAAGAAATGAAGTATTACGGAGTTTTGTGTAAATCTGTTATACAAAAATTTTGTCTTCCCTAGCAAATAAAGTTTTGAGTTTGCTTGCAATAGTACACTGTCACGACCATACTTGGCCGTGACTGGGGGATGCAGTGAGGTAGGGTCAGAATGTAGAAAGACACTCATTAATGTATTAACTGATAGGATATATTTAACACTAGTGGTTCCTGAGATGGGGTTTACAATGTAATGGGGATGTAATGGTTATTATGACATGAATAATATTCATAATTAACCGTAGCAGGGCTTCCTTTTGAAGCTATGTCGATCTACTTGCAGGAGCATCAGGTAGACTAACTTGCCGAGTCGGAGAGCCACGAGCGCGAGCGCGTGCGGCACACTTGCTTAAATAAGACCCGAGCCTCTATCGGAGCGGAGCAGAGGAAAGGATGCTGCTCCTGAAAATGCAACCGCTCGAGGAGCCTACCAGCGTTACCTCCTTAATACCAACACTCGAAACCTCCAAAATTAAAACCTCAACCTTCACCTCATTCCTGTGGTTAAACCCTTACCAGGATAGGTACACAGCAACAACACCTAGGCTCACCACGAGCCTACCAGACACGCTCGCACGGGGTCTCGTTATTGTCCAACCGGAATTTACCATAAATGGTCTGATTCCACTCTACATCCGGGGCTGACGTCAAAGTAAAATCCCATGGGACAAACAGGAAGTCAGAAGTCAAGAACTGAGTAAAATATCGTTCCACATATGTTTAGAATAAAATATCATTCCGCATGAATTTAGAATACTATTACCGAATACTAAAATGATGCCAATTAATATATAACAATTATCCAATGCCGAGCTCCATACGGGTATAATGCGACAATACTTTGGTTTCAAAATTAGGATACACCTTTAGTTATACATATTTATAATAATAAAATATAGATGTACCTTAAGTGAATATATATGTTCAGCAGTTGTAATTACAATACCTACAAAAGAACAAAACGTTAGAAACTGAATCACACTTAAAAATGCAAAGCCTCAGTCGAGGTATTAGCCATGCCTCTCAAAACTATTAAGGTTTTCAAATCTATTCAACTTTCAAACTTTGTGACTTGTCCTCGGAGGTTTAAAAGAACAATTGATCAACATAAATAAAAATAAATTATTCTCCACTACTATTCTACACTTTTAAAATAAGTAAAACATTATACAATAATATTAAATCTACCAAAAATTATCATTATTATAGTGGCTTCATTAGAAGTGTAGAAAACTCCTTTAACAAAAGATTAAGGGAACTTCAAAATAATTAGAATACACGATGAGAAAACATTTTTCAAGATTATGGAGAAAATGACTTTTTCTGATTCTCAAGTGTTTACCCAATTTAAAGGCAATAATTTAAATTTAATGCCAATGCCAGTATTAGTAAATTTTAATATAGAACCAATTATAGCCAAGAATAAAATACCTTGTTGATTTCTAGCAGTCTTATTTAGGAGACTAAGGGACAATCCGTGTCTTCGCGTTTTAGTGCGAAACATTATATCACCTGCTTTTTTTCTACTGTAATTTCATTTCTTTGGTTAAATCCACTGTTAAAGTCATTTTCTGTATAAACATAAATGGGGGGGGGGCGTTTTAGCACACAACTTTATGATTATTAGCGAGTGTTTCCAAAACAACATTTGTAAAGGGTGACTCAAAAGAATGGAACATTTTTAAAACTTTTGTGGCAACGCTGAGTAACAGATAGCATCAAATGTCAAGGCAGCTCACATGGCCTTGCTATTTAGTAAATATGGAGCAATGAAACGGTGTGCAGCGTGCCTTTGGGTAAAAGCCTATTACAGGAAGCTCATGAGCGCATTAGCTGCCCTATTTTTCTGCAAACTGTGGGTTTCAGCAAGACGGAGCAACAGCACATACAGCACGGATATCGATGCGAGCTGTCTGACGATTGTTTGGTAACCGTGACATTTCAAGGCAAGGTGACATTTCATGGCCCCCAAGATCGCCCGACCTGACAGCTTGTGATTTTTTTTTTCTTGTGGGGCCACCTTAAGATCGCGGTTTACCGTACTCGACCTGCTTCCACCGAAGAACTTAAAACAAGAATAAGAGTGGAAATCTCCAGGATTCCTGTTTAAATGTTAAGTCGAATAACGTTCTTATCAGGCTTCAAGAATGTGTGTGCCGAGAGGGAGACCATAAATCGGATGTGATATTTAAGAAATAAACATGACTGTGAGATTCAATAATTGCATACTCTGTACTATGCATTGACATAAATATGTGTAAATGATGTTGCTCATCCATTAATCTCCATTCCACAGTTTATCATTCTTTTTAGTTACCCATAAGCCTTAAAATGTATGATCATACTGAAAGAATGCAGCATCATTGTTGAAATTTGCCAAGGCTGGCAAAATATTAAATTCTTCAACTAGCCCATTGTAATGATTATCTTAAATACCTAACGAAATTATAAGTTGCCACAAAATGAATTTGAAAACGCCATATGGTTAAACGTAAAGTGCGAGTCAGTTGGGGAATTTACCATCAAACTGGTGTCACCATGCTAGTGGTTAGAGCAATAATGTTGAACCTAAGATAACATTTTCAGTCTGAATCTCTCTTGTCTAGGTATAATCAATGAGTTTTAGGGGAATTAATGTCATGGCAACCGACAATAGAATTCTCTGTACTACAGTAAACATCAGATTGCAGGAATTAAGTAATTCGGAACTATATTCCTGAAGAACAAACTGAGTTAACAATAGTTATATTTAGTTAATAATAGTTACATTATTCCTTCCTATACATTTATAATTACACTTTTTCCAAAGCTAGGAATTCCCTATAGTGAAACTTCAGGATTACTCATTCAACTTATAAAGTGAATATATATAATTGTAGCACCCATTTAAAATTTGCAAATAAGTTATCCGTCTCTGCGTAACTAAAGCACTTAGGCAAGACTGTGGTATGTCATCAACATTATTCAAAATCTATTTGGAAGATACGTTAAGAAGTTGGAACAGACCATGATGCATAATGGGTATTGAAATTGACAAAACAATCTATAATTAATTTGCCAATGACTAGATCATTATTGGACAAAATCAAAATTAAATTCATTTTAAGTGGATGCCCTAGAACGAGGATTGAAAATAAACTTTGAAAATCCAAAATGCATGGTGCTGTGGGGACCTGAATAAAACCTTGAAATAAAAGACAACACTACACAAAAACTCAAATAAATATTTTGGATCTATAATTGACACATCTGACATAAGTAAATAGGTTTTAGCACAGAAGAGGGGAAATTGGATATATCGCTGAATGAATGCTTATTGACAAGAAACACAAGTTGAATATAATAAAGACAGTGATAGCAAGCAGGGGAAGGAATTTGATCATAGGTGAAAAGATACAAAAAAACAATTATTAACAGAAAAAGATGGATTAAGGAGCTTGAAGACATCAATATAAGACATCAATCATAAGACTGATATATAATTATGTAAATAGATGTAGAAGAAATAGTGTTAGATATGCTAAAAGCAAAGACATTTAAAATGGTATGGTCATGTAAAGAAAATAATGGAAGAATGATTGTCATGTAGTGTTATTAATTGGACAACTCATGGAGGAAGAAAACGAGGAAAAGCGCGTTTGACTTGGATGGACGAAGTTGATGAAGTCATTCAGAGAAAAGGACTGGAAGAAGGCAAATGGCAGGATGAAACAACTTGAAGAAGTTCACAGGAAGGAAAGAGGACCATTGAAAAGTGGAAAGCCTGTAAAACAAGTATCCTACCTTCCTACTATAACTACATATTGCATGTGTGTAAGCACAATTAATAAAATAAACAGGCTTAATCTTTTTAGCATCAGAATCCTGTTCTGGAGGTAAAACTAGCTTGTTATATCGGTGGCGATGCTAAACTGGGTTAAAAACTAGGTTTGAAATCCTATGGGATTATTAACAGTTGTCTATTACAGTGGCCTTCTAAATGACACATTGCTCGTAGACAATTATTTGTCTATGTTCCTCAACCACCTGCGATATAAAGCTGTCATCCTACGATTTTAGCTAAATTTGATATGTTCTTGAGGATATTATGATTTGAGACAAATTTAAGGCTAATTGTCTGACAATTCCTTGAATGAATTTGTGAATTTGATTTGCGAAATATCACTATGTAAATCGAATATGTGGAATCGTGCCGACATAACGCAAATGGCTCAAGTTGTCAACTATAAATCCACCTCTGCTACATCCAGTCTCCACCCCTTACATGGTTTGTCTTTCTCTCTCCCTTTTTCTTTGCCTCTGAGCTCGTCTTGAGTTCATACATTAATATTTGAGAGTCATACTTTTGCTACCAAAGCAATACCAGACGAATTTATTTAAAGGTTGGTGTAAACAGTCATTGCGAGGCATGCATTCCAGCCACTCAGATGAACCATTATCGCACTCCTCCCCTTTCGCCGCTCACCTACACCTAAACTAAAGGCCAGTAGGCTGGTGGGTGAGTATGTAAGTGTATGTTTTTATTCAACTAATAGGAGATTGGTTCTCCCAGGTTTGGTTTGAAACACATATGATAGGGAGTTTCGATCAACATTAAATAAGGTAAAACGCTATAATGAACCCCGGCACGTTTTCGTAAATTGTCTCTACATACTGCGGTACTGTGAAGATGCAAATCTTTGATTGAATTTTCATTAACTTGTTTTTAGATAAGCTATGGACCGAAATTACTCCAGTGAAATCTTAATCAGTATGTATTAACGCACCTGTAATCAGGAACTTGTTGAGAATTGACAGATGCTAATACAGCAATTAGTCCTAGGTTTATGGCCAATATAACCGGTATCAACCCACTTGAACGTATTGTTTCATGCAATGTGCCAGTTCAGCCATTCAAGTAATAATACCATGATTAACTTTTCGTGACGCCATAACAGTCCCTTGAGTTGCCGTTAGCATCGAGATGGAGATCTCTTCCTTATGGGAATACAATAATGGCAAGTATCATGGCAACACTTTGCAGGTAACCAAGCAACCCCGCCCATGTGTTTGATCCTACCGCATGATAAATAACTTAATTAAAGCTGGGCCAATTCGAAACCACCTGGAGCAGATATAGCTATTATTTTAGTCTTCCAGATTACCATTTTAGTTTAGATATGTATCTTAACAAATTTCTGCCCAGAATTTATTCTTAATAATTTATATGTTCTCTGCAAAACTCAGTTCGTATGTAAACATGAGGGTAATGTGATTATATATATATATATATATATATATATATATATATATATATTTACGTTAGTTGACGTCAGTATTTATTGCCCACTCTCCGAATGTGATGACACCAATGGATTTAAAAATTTAAATGATGATTATAGTAATATTAATAATAACAATACCAATAACAATTGTATACCTTCTCAGTTAATTGTACAAAATAATGCGAAAATGAACAGTTTAGAAAAATTCCGACAGAGAGAGAAAAACAAAACATGGATGGACTGCCTCCGTGGTCAAGTGGTCAGCATACTGATTCTGACTCGATGGTTCCGGGTGCAATTCCCGGCTGGGGCGGGGAATTTTTCTTTAATCAGACTTATTCCCTATCCCCCATAGAGTCTGGAAGTATGAATGAGAGAGTAAATGTGCGTGTGTTTAGTAGTATAACCTAATGTTCTGCACCTACAGTTTCACAAGTCAAAGCCCTGGATATGTCCATTGATGTTAAAGGGGGCTATACAAATAAAACAATAAAAAAAAAAACATGGATGGAGAATCGAGTGAAATTAAGCAATGGTAATAAGCGGGAATGGATTTTGGTGACCTAAACATCCTACAAAACGACTCATAATATTTTAAAGAAACGACATAGGTAGTTAAATGCTCACTGAAAACCAAGATTTATTTAGTTAACTAAAATTAGTGTACAAAAGGTATAAACTAATCTATACAGCGTCTAACTCCTATACGGTGAAATAATTTAGAGGATTAATATAAACGCAAATCAGTTCCATGCTTTCTGTATAAGATTCCTAAAAGAAGCTAGTTTTTAAAGCTGGTCTTTAAAAGTGTAACATTAACCCTTTTATCCTCAGATTATAAAAAAAAGGTATTACAAATTAGAGTCTATCACATGACAAAAAGATAAGGGAAATAACACCTGAACAGTTGACTACAGGTTCTCATTAACGCAAAAGTTGGAAAAATGGCTTGTCTCTGCCCCATTTTGAGGCATGAATTCTTAACAGTAATGATTCCTACTTCCCTGATAATAAGACACCCGTCCGTCCGCAAAAAGCTCTTTTCAGAGTAACCATTAAATGCATGTCCATTTTTTCCCAAGAATACCAGTAATAAATATTCAAAATAACATTTACCTTCAAACTGAATAATTGAATTTCTAATGTGTTAAAAGCCATGTAACGTGTCGAATTGGTTTCAGAAAAGGGAATGGACATTAATAGCAAAAGCATAATTAAAAAATCAATGAAATCATGACTAAAGAATATACGAGATGCCTTAGACAAAAATGAAAAACTAAAGTGGTATTCAGAGACTTTACCAAGCTTTCTATCTGATAACAGGGAGTGAGTAAGGAAAAACAACTGATGTGTTACACACACATGACTTTCTCTAGCTGTTCTATAAACTTCTTAAAAAAAATGATTCTTCTTTCCACACAATGCTAATCGTGATAAATATTAGCAAAATGGTCTTATTACTTAGTTCCTTATAAGCAGAAGGGAACTAAAGGTATTAGCTATACTAAAGTAATAGTCAAATACTTTAAGCTATCGTTATGCGATTGTCAATGCAAATCGCTTCTTTGCTTAACTAGGAGTAGAACAAAAGAAAAATGGATACTTCCTGTCTGAGAATACTTTGCAATTGAAAATAGTAACAGGAATGTATCGGAAATGGTTACATCTACAACTAAAACGTAAAAGACATCAATTGTGTGTTTTTACGAAATCTACATTTTTTGTGTGGTACGTTTTTGTCTGACTCATACGGTTTAACAGTAGAGCAAAATTCGGCAAAATTCATCCAAAATAAAGAGGTCTCCCAGAAAATTTAAGATATACGTTTTATTTGGGACGTAAATATCTTTAACATACGGCATTTTAATCAAAATCGTCAGAGCCATTTTTTACAAAATAAATATTTTTGAAATGTTTTCTCTGTAAAGGGTAGTTAATGGTGGGTGGATTTTCTTGAAAAGTTTCGTGTCGAATCCTTGGAAGATAGCAAACCTAAATACCAAAGTTGTTATTTAACGTTTTTTTTTTTTTTTTTTCGTTTTTGAGCTAGTCCAGAGATACACACGGACCTTTTTCTTTAAAAAAAAATCGTACTTAGGGGACCCCAAAACATATATTTGCGGTGAAACTCGACATCGAATTTTTGGATGGAATACAACAACCACCTTTTCTATCCCTATCCACATTGCACATACGGGGCAAGAGAAAAGAAAAACTTACGGAATCTCCAGGCAAAGGCAACATATAGAAATACCAAAAACTCAATACTAAGATGAAATGAAATAAGAACAGCTAACAGATAGTTGCTCATCATAACTGATGTTGCAAACAAACGAAGTACTTCAATACTATAATATATAACATTCACGCACACACACATATATTATAGTAGCTTAAATAAAATTTTCTTAATTTTTTTTTACAGTTTTTTTTTTGGAGCTGATTGAATTTGCGTAGCATAATTATCACCGAGTCAACCTTGAGCTGTAAATTGTGTGGCGGTATTCCTGGAAAATCCAATCAGTTTAGGAATTCAGTAAGCTAACTGACGACTTCATTTGGAATGGTAATGGAATCGATGGATTTAAATGAATGCATTTGTCCATCAATTTTAACCTGAATTTTTATTTTCAAATAACCTACATTCTTATTAGTGGCTGCTAAAATAGCTCGTTCGCTCAACCAAGCATAGTTTTTGTAATTTTCACATATTAATTCTTGCTTTGACGTTGTGAAGTGACAAAAATGTGATGGAAACGAAATGAGGACAGTAGAAGTGTCAACAGAAAGTTACCATTGCAAATGTCTAATAATGCCTTTAAAGCATCTGAAAAGTGCAATGAAGCGCTATAATCTGCGCAATGTAGCATATACAGTTGGTATTGCGAAAAGGACGAACTCGGCGCGCCCATAAGGTATTGTGGAAAGGATGACATGTGGGTAAGCAAGGATGTCATTGGCATAACAGAAATGGCAGCCCTTTCATAGTGTGGTGGGTAAACGCTGGCATAGGTAATGAATTACATTAAGGATACATCTATCTCTATTTTCACCTATGTCAGAGCAGCCATTTTAAGGTTAACAATGACATAACTAAAGAGCAAGTAGATCTGGTAGGGCAATTCATAGGCTTTATTAGACAGATTTGTGTGATTTCTCCATTTAACCCAAAATATTACTTGATCAAATGTATTAAGAGCACCACAATTATTGCAGTGTGATGGTGAAGCGGGTATCATTATGTTCTTTAGCTAGCTCATGTACCACATAATGTCAAATAACCAACATCTGCAATTAGACGTTAAACCTAAAACGGGTCCCGTCATTTCACCGACATTTTCAGGTTCCAAGAAGGGTTAATGGTTATGTGCATAGTTTATAGCCTGTTCATTTTAAAGAATTGCAACAATATACTTATTTCTTTATTTAAACGATGTGACCAATGGAACCATAGTTAATACATAAGAAATATATTTGACTGTCACAGTTATCTTGCTTCATTATCTCCATAACCGGGTGCATTCCCTTAGCATTGAAGAAGAAAAATAAATTGGTATAAATACTACAGCCATCTGATGGCAAATAAATAAGTAGGTACCTATTTTAGGTGTTCGTCGCCATGAAAGAAATATATTTGATTTTCACAGTTATCTTGCGTCATTATCTCCATAACGGGTGCATTCCCTTAGTGTCGCCCTCTGTGGTGTAATGGTTACCATGCTAACTTAATATACCCAAGGTCGCGGGTTCAAACCCGGCGGAGGACGATGGATTTTTTCGCATGGCGTCCTTCTGAAGCGAAGTAAAGCCGTTGGTCCCGTCGTAGATTTACGGTACGTAAAAGAACCTCAAGCTTGATAGAGATGCCTATGAGCAAAATTAATCGGTCTTTTACGCCCAATTTAGAATGGAACGCTAAGAACCACAGTACGACATATGGCACTGCAGGCGATGATACTGAGATACACGGAATGAATATGTAGTAATGGTGGATTACGGAGGCGGCAAAACTGTAGAACCCGAAGACAAACCCGCCACTTTGCGGCTTTGTCCGCCACATTATGTTCACCTGGGATCGAACCCAGCCTAGGTGAGATATGAGTGGTTGAACTACTCAGCAACAGCGGTCAACTGAAATGTGTATCAAGCTTTATCAACAGTTGTAGGTGAGTAATTTTCGTTTTAAACCTGCCTCTCAGGACGACAGAAGCATGTTTATAAATCATGACAAGATTATGTACACAGGTGGTTAGACCACTAGCCTCTCACTTAGACGGCCCGGGCTTGATACCAAGCAACTGCATGAGATTTATGGTTTCCCCCGCCAACGCATTCCTCCGGTGCTTGTGTCATTGCCTGCGGTGCTATTGTAGTAAAAGCGGGAGTTAAGCACTATAAAAAAAAAAAAAAAAAAAAAAAAAAAAAAGGTTTTTTACATCGCTTTTAATGCCTGACGTTGACTGGTACATCGCTATTCGAAGATAATCTTTGTTGCGCTGTTTTCTGAAATGTGTCTAATAGTTTACATTTGTTTTTATAGTTAGCTATTATTAGTCAGTTATTGTTCATTATTTAAAATATTCCTGTCATGTGATACAATTATGAATATTTTCAAATATGTTTGATTTAAAAATTGTAATTGTAGATACACGTAAACTGAGTACATGTATTACTAAAAAAGGGATGTCATCCATTCACATATCTTCCTCAACATCTCTGCAGCAAATTATAGTTAAAAAGCTTATTCTTCTATTTACTTCCTGCTAATTTACAAAAAATTAGCAGAAATACAGTTATAACTTGCTTCCTTGTAAGTATAAGCGAAATAAGAGAGTACCAGCTGGTTGCTATGTGACTGAAGTCCCTTTGTTTGTATGAACAGAAGTTGAAAAATTTCGTATGAGAAAAGCTGAACCCAAAAAACAGGAATATCAAAAACACGATCAACTGCACGAAAAAAATGTGTATGGCTTAAATTGTGTGTTTTAATGTGCTCTACATTTTTTGTGTTTTAAGTTTTTGTCCATCCCTTACGGTTAACAGTTATGCAAAATTCCGTAAAATTCATCCAGAATACAGTAGTCTTCAGAGGCTATTCCCAGAAGATTCATGATATACATTTTGTCAGGTAAATACTTTAGTATTTGACATTTTAATCAAAATCGTTAGAGCCATTTTTGAGAAAATCAAAATTTTCGAAAAATTTTCTATGTAAAGAGTAGTTGGGGGGATTTTCTTGAAAATCTTCGTGTCGGATCTTTGGAAGATACCAAACTTAAAAATTCAAAGTTTGGTATTTAACAGTCTTTTCGTTTTGGAGCTATGCTGTCCACAGACACACACACACACGCTCACACATACACGGACCTTTTTGTAAAAATGTTTTGTTTTTTCTGGATTCAGGGGGACCGAAAACATGTATTTCCAGTGAAAAATCGGTATCGAATTTTTGGGTTGAATACAATACCTTCACTATACACTATGTACATATTACATGTAGAGAAAGTAAGAAGTGTATATTTTGGAAACCTCAGACCTTGTCGGGATTTGTTGCGAAGAATTTAACAGCATTGGCAGCCAAAGTGGATAGTGTATACCTCGCAGGCGATTACAAATCGAATCGTTGATGACTTCAACTGCAAAACTGTCACTCTGAACAGTTTTCTGTTTTATGTTGAGTTTTTTCAAGAAGTTTTCATCGTTATGTTTCGTAAATTTGTACACCTTAGGTAGTAATTATTTCCATTAAGTTAGGTAAAATTATAGGTATGATTTTATTTTAAGATGTGAAAGTCTATCACTTCTACTGTTGTAAAGAGCTAACAGGCAGCTAGAGCTTGGTTACATTTTGAAGCTAATGGAGTCACTTTAGTCATGCATATCCTGTTTCTCCATTATGTGAGACTAGCACAATATTTGTGAAGTATTTTTGCATGTCTGTTGAATATTTTGGTTTGGAGTAAGATCAACAAGATAATAAAGTTTAGACTGTTTATATGGTGTAGAGATTGCTTAATAGAACCATTGAAGAATGGAATGAATTATCTTTAGCAGCCTTTCAGGGCTGCCCTTTGACCTTAAATAAGTTTAGCAATAATTTAAAAAGAATAAATGTTAGTTAGTGTGAGTAAATATTGTGAAGTAATTAAGGATTTCAAAAAGTAGTGTATATGATTATTATTAATGCATATATGTGTAGTATTAATGTTGAGGCTTCATAATAACCGCTTATAAACTAGCTGGTAATTGACATAAGTATTGATATATTGAATAATAGGTAGTTAGGCATTTAAAAAAAACATATGTAATATGTTAGTCGTATAACCATTCTTAATATAACTTAGATAATTAAGGTAAGTGAATTTCATTTAATTCTGCCACCAGGCAGTACTCAATTGCAAAGAATAAAATGCATGCATGCATGCATCCATACATACATACATACATACATACATACATACATACATACATACATACATACATACATACATACATACATACATACATACATACATACATACATACATACATACATACATACATACATACATACATACATACATACATACATACATACATACATACATACATACATACATACATACATACATACATACATACATACATACATACATACATACATACATACATACATACATACATACATACATACATACATACATACATACATACATACATACATACATACATACATACATACATACATACACACATACACACATACACACATACACACATACACACATACACACATACACACATACATACATACATACATACATACATACATACATACATACATACATACATACATACATACATACATACATACACTTACACATACACATACAGGGGGTTAATTAGCATATAAATTATTAAATGAATCAAGGATTTAACTGCCAAGGCAGTAAATAATTATTAATAATCTTAACGAATTAAAAATATTGAGATAGTCCAAGCGTGAACAGTAAAATAACTCAAATTATAAAATAAATAAAATTACAAGACATACTGTAGTCGAAGGATGTGAATGTTAAGAATTATGTTTCACATTATTAATATATTTGTCTTCACTATCGCCGAAACATATCCATCAGGCCCAAAGCAGATATTTTGTTTTAATGCTGCGAATAATAAGTGCTACTACAGCATAAAGACATGGATCTATCAAAGGTTATCTTCTTGAAAAACTGTATGGCATATGGAATTTGCTCTAACAGGAGTTTATTCAGAATGGAATATTTGAGCCTATGATACTGAACTTGTTAAACATCCTGTACATAGTGTGTAAAGAAACAGAGCTTGCGGACCGACGTTAAACTGTTGCTCCGCAAACAATGGCGAGCACTTAACACAACCACTAACGGGGCATCCACTCCAAGATGCCCTCAGGCCATTTGGTTCCCAAGATATACTTCAGTAAGCGGATGACAAACACAGCGAGGGTAAAACAAAGCTTCAGACCATTAGGTTATGAGGTGCCAAAATCAAGTGTGCTTTTACTGAAGTAAAATGTGAAAGGAAAGAAAAAGTTTCCTTGTTTAACAGCGGCATGTTTTCTCTATAGTTTTTAGACTTACTACTTTTGTATAAATAATTCTCGAATTACTGTTTACTAACAATGTTATATATTGCTAAAATAACTCCATGTTAGAGAATGTGGGTTTAATTATATGCATAATCCATTACTGAATTAACATGTTTAGTTTAGCATCCTTTAACCTGGTAGGTGTTATCGGACGATGAACGAAATGACTGATATGATGCTTAAATGATCTGCGATTTATAGATCTTAGAGCTACGTGACATTTGTCTTCTCAACACAAGGAAAATATCGAGGAGAAAAAAACAGTTATAAGGGTAACCCACTCTAACCGAGCTTTGAACTGGGGACCTCTTGAATGTGAGGCAGGCACGCTGCCATCACAATTCAGAAGCGGCTTATATGCGTTATAATAAATGAATTTAACTTGATTAAAATAATAATGCATTCTCTCTAGCATAAATTCAACCAAAATAGGTTTAAAACATAAAAGGAATAAATGCAAGCTATAATTTTCAAACTTTACTTACAAAAACGACATACTTCATTGTTTTTATATTCTTGGATAAGGGTTTTGCTGTGTATAACGGTTTTATATTTAAGAAACCTCCTAAGTTTTCTAAAAATGAAAAGGATATATAAATAAGTTCTGTCAAGTCCCGATGAGTGGAATACCATATTTTCTCTAACTACAGAGCTATTGCACCGTATAGGGGGAGAGGCTGTAAGGCTTGTCTACAACCTTACCAGAGGATTGGGGAAAAGTCATAACAACTATTTATTTTCTTGAAGATACCAGTCCGGTTGGAAAATATGACATCTGCAGACGAAAGGACAAGGTACTAACTGCATGTATGGATAATGAATAGCACTGAATATCGTAACAAACTAATTTATTACGGTGGTATACTGGGCAATATAGCCTTCACGGTGCAAAAGAATGACAACACAGTACACACACATTTGACATGGCAAACCTGGGCCTAAAGACCCTCAAAGTAGTCCCTTCTACTGTCACCACACGCTGCCACCGATGTGGGAGGCGCTGAATACCGGCTTCCGCAGCATTTGCCGCATCATATGTGAATCTGGTCATCTGTTCGCGCACAGCATTAACAATGTCTTCTCGTATGGCAAACCATCTACCACGTGGTTCCTTAATCTTTTGAATGTGGTCAAAGTCACAGGGCGAAATTTCGGGAGACTACGGTGGATGCTCCAATTCTTCCTAACCCCAGCATTCTGCTTTATGTGGTTTTGCATTGTTGTGCAGGGTTATTACACTGTTCACAAGATCCGGACGTTTCTCCCGAACGCCACGTCGTAACTGTCACACCAGGAAGTCCCTGTAGTACTGTGCGGTCACTGTTCTATCCTGTGAACAAAGTGGCAAACAATGACATCCCTGACATGTACGCGACGAGCACCATCAATTTGACTGGGGGAAGGATTCTGACGAAACGTTTGCCTCCTTGGTGATCCAGCATGCCGCAACTCCGCGGACTGTCGCTTCAGTTCTGGTTCGGAGCATATTGCAAAGCGCACCCACCTTTGAACTTCCGTCAGTGCATGATCTGCCCATCGCGATACGATTTTGCGTAGTAGCATCTTTTTACGCAATATTCTATGGACGGTGCGTTTCACAATGCCACTTGCACTCTCTAACTGCACTAGCGTCCATCGCCTGTCTTCATCCAGGAGTTGCTGGATGACGGTACGTGCCACGTCGGTCAACACACTGACAGGTCGACCTGAACGTTGCTCATCACTGGTTGATACACGTCCTTGCTGAAACTTTCCTGCCCACCGTGTTACTGTACAGTATGGTAGGGCATTGTTCCCAAGGGCTTCCACTAATTCACTGTGACATTCCATCGCATTTCTCCCTCGGAGAACGGCTATTTTAATGTAAGCGCGCTTCTTAACACGAGTTACTTCCAACTCGCACGACACTCACCAACGGACTGATTTCATAGCCCTCGGTTCGCTATCAACTATCACAGAGCCATCTGTTGTTCTGCATTCGCACTATCCATGCAGAAATTTCACATGACGCATATTTTTGCGATCTGTTCACATATTTACAAGAAAAAAAAGTAGTTGCCATGACTTTTGCCCCCAACAACTCTTGTGATCCTATTAGCTCCGCTAAAATACTGTCGTTGTGTGGCAACAAAATTCCAGGAGTAGAGGTCATTATTGCACGTGTAAATACCATTCTGTGGTCTCAAAGTTACACAAAATTGTGACATTGCAGGGATTTGATGTAGTAAGCCCGTCGATTGCACATTCACTCAAGTGCGACAATGAACCAGGCATAAAAAGAAAGCCTCTGCCATACACAACAAATACGGTAGAAGGTATATACGCCTGCACATGATCAAGAACTCACACTACTCTTACCTCTGGCTCTTCGTCCCGACTAGTACCTACATAATGGGCTAGACGAGCTAGGTGTATCACCAACTGCTTCTCTCGAACACCCTCTTTATGCGGTAAACTTAATTAATTCCCTGCACTACGAGGCACGATCCCTGGCAAGGTTGTTGGTCCATATAAGGTGATATACACTCGATCACCCTGTTAGAAATCTTGGCTTTTGGCTTGGCGTCGTAAAGGTTCTGCTTCAGTGATGACCTTTTGTGATGACGGGTAATTTTATACAGTCGCGAAGTCGGTCTCCACGTAGTTCGACTCTAACTGATCTGCTCCAGCGAGATTCTCGAACATTAGATCTGGGGTAGCTCGTACTCTCCGCCAAAGACCAAACTGGCTGGCATTAACCTGGTGGTGTCGTGAGTTGAAAAGCGGTAGGCCAGCAAGAAAACGGGCACCATGACATTCCAGTCTCTTTGATAATTTGCAATGACTTTCCTTAATATACCACCCAACCATTCCATCTTATTGTGAGTGGAGAGGTTGTGTGCGACTTGTACATTCCAAGTTTCCCCAGTGTTAACCTTATGAGGTCAATTAATTCAAAATTAGTGCTCTGATCGCAGTGTAGTTCCAACGGTACCGCATTTCTTTACAATGATTTTGGCCTTCTGGTTAGGAATGGCGTACATTTCCAGCCATTTGGTGAAGTAGTTCACAACCATTAAGGACACCTGTTGCCCCTGTTGGACAAAAGGAATAGTCCAGCTATTACGATGCATGAGACCCCGACTCCTGGTATTTGGGCCACGCCGCAACTTGTCGCACACAAATGACGTTGGCGGTACCACGTCTCAGGATCTCCCGTAGCCTCAGCCAGCAGTACTGTTGTCGGTGGTTCAGTTAGATCCCAAACGTCTCCCTGATGTGCCCAAGTTTAATGTCATGCTGCCATGTTACTACCACAGTTGTTCAGAGAGACCGGAGATTCTTAGTTCAAGCTCCGGCTATGACACTAAAGTTTGCAGACCTACTCTACCTTTCCAATTCTTATCGTTCACATCGCTTGTGTGGGGAAAGCAATTAATTACCAATAATGTGTATTTGTCCATTAAATACAATTTTACACAGTAGGATAAATCAGGACGAACATAATCATAATGTCGTGCATACATTACACAATAATTTATCCGAAATGTATATCAGTAAAACCACGTTCAAATACTTCTATAGTTTAAAATTTGAAATTAACCAGTATGTAATGAATACTTGTTATATTTAAAAAAACTAAATAGATTCATCACACCTTTCTCAACTATTCAGAACTTTTGATGTCCGACAATACTTGTGTTTGGAGCTCCATTGGATCTTGTACTATGACTGAATGTCAGTATATAGAATATGGGGTTAGTATCATTTAGTACGATGTGTATACATATACAAATAATTGGAAAAAATAAAAAGTTAATCGCCATAGAATGGGACTAAACATGACTATTTACATATATGGATAGCCCTTTGAAGCCTATTAATTTTATGGTATTTGAAAAATGACCCGCACATGTATACTCCATACAATAAGGGACGATGAATAAGTGAAATATATATTTGCAGTGTTTAGGACTTTATTTACGATATTTACCAGTATACGAGGGATATACAAAACATTCGATAAGGTTATTACTAATGCTTGTTGTATGTGTATTTCACATAAATCCAAGGCGTTTTATGGCAGATTTGGTTTTAATAGTCCGTAAACTTCCGTATTTGAGTTTTATCATTATTCGGCTTAAATTCATCCTTAATAAATCATATTCAGCAGTTATCCCATGTTTTTCAAGTGGCACAGAATCAGAGTGAACCTTATAGTCTCATCCCTTTATACTACACCACTTTGCTTCACGCAAAATGTCGGTCTGAGTGGCTCAGTTAGTTGGGCGCTGCTCTGATCCTAAGATAATGGGGTTAAACCCCGCTCAGATCAATGATATTGTAAATGTTTTTAAAAGTTGCGCAATAAAAATGCGGCACACGGGTGGCACTGACGTGACCTTAGCAATCGACAGCGTCTTTATCAAACAATATATATATATGTGGCAAATATCATCTATTATCATTTTTACTGTTGCTTTAAAAGTGGTGTTACATATCCAATACGGTATTTACTTTGGCGACGAGAAAAAAGAAACCAGATTGGTCGGTTTACGGGCTTTGAACCCATGATCTTCCGAATGTGGGTCACATCCCGTTTGACTAGACTCTCCCATTTCTTGTGTGCAAATGGTTATTCTATGCGGAGAAGTATTAAAGTAACGTATCCCATTGTGTGGTTACGTGTGTATGTCCGAGAGAGAGAGAGAGAGAGAGAGAGAGAGAGTGAGAGAGAGAGAGAGTGAGAGAGAGAGAGAGACTGTATCTAGATGTTAATGTAATGCTCCTGAAAAACACTAGTAGTTTTTATTTACTCGTATTTATCTCGTTAGTGGAATTACTTCCGGTTTTCACTTACAGTAAGTAGAGAGTTTATCAGGCTTTCATAGTGGAAAGCGTTGGAGTTGAGTACGTAAATTACGTCCGTTGGCACCGGGAAGTTTGGTAAACTGCAGCACTGAGGGTAATGGTCTCACAGTTCCTGTACCCCACATGCAGTAACATATTTTGGCCCTATCCTGTTGCATGGAAGTTTCCTGTGTGCTGGTAGAGCATTACTAACGGTTTCAACACGACATTGTTAGGTTGTTTTTTTGTTTTTTGCTACAAAGAAAGTGGTTCTGCTTAAAAAGTATTTTTAGCCCATCAGCTACCTTTAGTAGACAGAAGTGTTAAATTCCACTAAACACTTCGATTCTAAATTTGTTTTGAGATTCCTGTAGAGAGTATTAAAAAAAACAGTTTTGGAAAGATATTTGTGTGAACAAAATGCCAAGTGGTAGACCAAGGATTTAAGTTTATATTTTCAGAAGAAAAGGAACGTTTTAATATAAATACCCTCCACATGGAAATATATTTTGTTTTTATATTTGTATCAAACATCTTTCAAATCATATTAATTAAAATCTGTAAGAACTAAGTTGGTAAATTAATACATTCCTACTTCACAATCTCATTCTCTGAAATAAATGCCGCAATGGATCTCCAACTGATAGAAATCTTAAAATCAGTTTAGGTTTAAAATAGATTCTAAAAATTCGACTTTAATTTTGAAACTTTATGTACCTATCTAACTACAAAAATATACTGCCGTAAAGCAATACCGAAAAAAGAACAGTTGAATGAGGTTTGTGAATGTAATTTCGTAGTTTTCAGTACAGATTAGTGACTACGTTCCGATTAATTTCGTAATCTTGTTTGTTTTCTTATCGACTCAAAATATTGAACTGCCAATAAAGCAAACGCATATGATCAGCATTGTTATCTACTTCTGAAAAATGTTTCAGAAATTGACTGTAGATGCTCATCAATTACAGAGATTACAACTAAATTGCACAAACACTTTCAGCTAACTCGTTGAGCAACGATAGTCTACTTGCTGTCTTAAAAATTCTTGAAGAAGTGCACGACTTCTCTAAATTTATCCCCGTTGTTTTGTAGAATTTGCTTTGATTATATAATTACCTAACTGATTTTCCCAACAAAATCTAGCCACAAGTCAGAGAAAGAATTTCATATATATTTGCTATATTATTAACAACTCCCTGTTTGCAGTCCCACATTTGTATCCGTAACCATGATGGTACAGTTAGAGCTCCAGATTTTTATGACTAGGTTTTTGCTAATTGCGTCAGAGATATTTTCAAATAAGCGATTTTTGACTTTATTAATTTCCCATAGGGACTATCAGAGCATTAAAATTTAGCATTATTTTGGAGCAGTTTTATTTATTACTATTTTGTATGCATTGTATAGCTGTCACAGAATGCCATTGATCTTTTTCACCTGTTTTGAGTTTATCTCGATTACTACATTTAATTGATATATGAATCCATGGCTTTGCTTTCCATAGATGCCAATTAAACTATTTGTCCTGTAGGTTATCTTAAAATGTGTTAAAATATCACATTAATATTTTATGGCTTCTTATGTATAGAAGCTAAACAGAATGGGTGGTTAGTAGTTGATATTTTCTGTACCTTTGAAGTGATTATTCCGCCAAAATGTTTTTGACACACTCCTTACTAAATGTTTTACTTTTTGAAGAAATTATAAGATTATAAATTATAAATAGTTACTATTACAAAAGTAGTTTGTAAACATAGATGCACTATACAATACAATATTTTGACTATGCCTTGCTGGCCCGCAACCGCCACCCGTATGTGAACGGCTCCATTTTACGTATTAGGAATTCTCTGTTCAAGAAAACACAGTAATGGTGGCGGGATGGTACTTTAATTGATTGAATTCAGTTTACTTTGTAAAATTAAACGTCTACATAGAAGTAATCACTTGTATTAAATGCTTTTGCTATATTAAAAATCTTATGTGTTCCATTCACAAGCCTTTCTCTACATCGCTGTAACAAATTATAATTAAAAGGCATATCCTTCTATCTACTTTAAGATAGTCAAGATAAACATCAGCAAAATATTATCTTCCTTTAATCGAATGAAAATAAGGGAATACACTAAGCTGGTTGCCATGTGATTGAAATCCCTTTCTATGCAACTTTCCGTTAGAAAAAAAGTACGTATTTTATATCTGAAACAAATAACAAGTAGTATCTCAGAAATGGCCAATTCAACAAAGAAAAGAGAAAAAAAACATATATGACATATATTGTGTGCTTTAACGTGATCTACTTTTTTTGTGCAGTAAGTTTTGTCTGTCTCTTACGGTTTACCAATTACACAACATTCAGCAAAATTCATTCAGAATAAAGAGGTGTTAAGAGGCTATTCCCAGAAAATTAGATATACATTTAATTTTTCATATTAATATATTTAATATACGTAATTTTTTTAACAAAATCTTTAGAGTCATTTTTCAGAAAATAAAACTGTTCGAAATTTTTTCCATATACAGTGTCGTTTGGGGTGGGAGGATTTTTCTCAAAATATTCGTGTCGAATCCCTGTATGGTACTAAACTTATATAGCAAATTTGGTATTTTACTGACTTTTTGAGTTATCTTGTACACAGAGACAAGGACACACGGATCTTTTTCTAAAAATGCTTTTTTTGAATACAGGGAACGTTAAAACATGTATTCCCAGTGAAATCTCGGTATCGAATTTTTGGGTGGCATGCAATATCTTCCCTATACACTATATACATTGTACGTGTAGAGAAACTAAACATTTGCTGTTGTATTTACTTGTTATTTTGGAAGGTGCCATATCGCAAAAATGTGGAATATGAATACTATTTGCATTCTCGTGACGTCAGTGGTTGGAATCGATACCAATGATGACGTTGGGTGTTAAACAGGCGAACAGGAAGACATTGGGCATTATGAATATATGTATTAGATGCCACAGCGGACGTCAATTATACATGTAATTAATCAATAAACCATTAGCATTGGTTCCTATTTCCATCTCGTCTATCCGCTGCTGCAGTCCTGGACACGTAGGATCGATTCCACTGTTGTGGTCTGTCGCGGTCGAGACTGTCATATTAGGTTCTCTCGTCTCTAATGCGTTTCGCAAATATATAGCTCTACAGAGCTGCATGTGATTAGACCAGCATTTCTTATACAGCTCAATCACACATAGGTCTCTCGAGCAACTGCAGCAAAGCATTATGGGGAAGAATACGGCACAGCATACTGTAAAACTACTATAAAACTTCTATTGATCAAAATGTAGACACACAGACGAATTTCTATTTGTACATAATTTCAGATATTTTGTATAGATATAACTGTGCATTTCAAGTTTGGAATAATCTTAGGAGATTAAAGCACAAATTATTTGCTTAATTATTCTACATTATATTCAATAACAATTATATAAAACTTCGACAAATATAATCCATTAAATCGAAACATGCATTAAGAGACACTGGGAATAACATTTTGACTACAATCTTTCAAAAAATCCAAAATGTATTTTTTATAGAAAATAGTCATTGAAACCTTTGACTGTCTATAGATATTTAGCTGTATTCTCAGTGCTTTATGCTCTACAACTATTTAAAAAAACGCACAGTACACCTGTTTCCTACCCTAATATTCCATTAAGCACCTTTTCCTCTTAACAACATTTTCATATTTTCAAAATGCTTCAAATGTCTCAGATTACCATAAATACAGCTAAAATTGTCCACAATGTGCAAAGTTTTTATTGCAATATTAAAAAGGACAAACTATTCTAACAGCTATAGTAATTTTTTAAAAAAATATATTTTAATGAATAAATGATTGTTACTTTTTAAATTACTATAATAATTTTGCAATCAAAGTTATTTAAATATCCACAGGTTTGTGTATGATTCAGAGCTCAAACTCAGAAAATGCTAAACTATTTTCAGAAATTTTGAGCCGCGTGAGAAATTTTGATTTTGAAACATATTTATATAATAAAATATATGGAATAAAAATATTTTCAAAGTATTTATCCTCATTAAAAGAAATTTTGTATTCATATTATGATGACAGCTGATTAATCATAGTGAAACGTTTAGAAATTCTATAAAAAGAATAAACATGTGAAAATTTATTTGCAGTGTCTCTTCAAAAGAAAATAACCGAAGCTTTTCTGTTCACTAAAAGGGATGTCTCAGTCAAAGACTTCTAATACAAACTAAAGAAATTTGACAGGGTATGGCATCATGTTATGCAGCTATTAGCGGAATATTTATTGTGAAGCATGTCAAGTTTCAGAACCTCCTAGGACAACTTTCATCCTGACTTTCTCCAGTAATCTAAAGAATTTCATGTTCATCACTTGTGAGCTCATTAATTTTATCCCCTATATGATCTTAATATAGCTTTGCATGTTAATATTATTTACAACTTAATGTTATTTATACGGTTTTAAATGTAGAAAAAGGCGCACTGAAAGTATCTACTGTTCTCTTGAAACACTTTCCAGACAGCACGATTCCTTTTTCTATCGCTCAATTTTTTACTAGTGTTTTTGGTTTTATAAGCTTTTATTCCACATGAAATACAGAAATATGCAGGTATGTTTTCTACCGTATGTATGTTTAAAAATATAAGCAATTAAAAGTAATGATAATAAAATCTGATGTGTTCCATTCATATGACTTTCTCTATATCTCTGCAATAAATTATTGCTAAAAAGCTTAACATTCTAATTATTTTATTTACTTGATGCTTATCGAGAAAAACTCTGAAGTCTTCCACTCGCATGACTTTCTCTACATCTCTGCATTGTTAAGGCTTATGCTTCTATTTACTTCATACTAATCAAGAAATATTCTTATTAATTACTTCCTTGTAAATAGGAGCGAAATAAGGAACTACCATAGATTAAAGTGATAGTCAAAAGCTGGTTACTATGTGATTAAAGCTCCTTTGCTAGTATAGATAGTATTTAACAAAGTCTTGTGAGAATAAAGTTTAAGTTTTTTTAAAGCTGAAACGAAAAACAAGAATATCTAAAAAACGATCAACTCTACAAAAAAAAAAAAAAAAAAAATATATATATATGTAAATTTTTCTCAATCTCTTACGGTTTAACAATTATGCAAAATTCTGTAAAATTAATTCAGAAAAGAGTAGTCTTCAGAGGCTATTCCTAGAAAATTCAAGAGATACATTTTATTTGTCAGGTAAATATATTTAATATTTGAATCAAAACCGTTACAGCCATTTTTGAGAAATCACTTTTTTTAAAAATGTTCCATGTAAAGAGTAGTTTTGAGTGGGGGGATTTTTCCCAAAATCTTCATGTGTCATCCCTGGAAGATACTAAAACTTAAACACCAAATTTGGTATTTTGCAGACTTTTCGTTTTTGGGTTATAATGTTCAAAGGCACACTGACACACACATGGATTTTTTTGTGAAAATGTTTTGTTTTTTTTTTTGATACTGGGGACCCTAAAACATATCTCGGTATCGAATTTTTGGGTGGAGTGCAATACATTCTGTATACACTATGTACATAGTACGAGTAGAGAAAGTAAAAATTGGCAGAAAGGGTCTTATTAGCAGCTTCCTTGTAAATAGAAAGGAAATAAGAGAATACCGTAGACTAAAGTGATAGTCAAATCTTTGAAAAGCTAATTGCTATGTGATTGATATACCTTTGTTTGTATGGTCAGGAGTACTCAAATTCCTGTATGACAAAAGTGCAAGTATTTTAAAGCTGAAACTAATAATAAAGAATAGCTCATAAACGATTAACTCCACGAAAAATATGAATGTAACAGCTCTACATTTTTTGTGTGGTAAGGTTTTGTCTATTCTTTACGGCTTACCAGTTATTCAAAATTCCGCAATATTCCTCCAGAATAAACATGTCTTCAGAGGCTATTCCCAGAAAATTGAAGACAGACATGCTATGCTGCTCACAGTCACACAGACACACAAACGGGCATTTATTCTAAAAATGTCTTTTTCGGACTCATGGTACCCGAAAACGTATATCCAGTTTAGCAGTTAAGCAAAATTCCATAAAATTCATTCAGAGGCTATTCTCAGAAGCTTCACGACATAAATTTTATTTGTCATATAAATATCTTAAATATAAGAGATTTTAATTAAAAGGCATTAGAGATATTTTTGAGAAAATCAAAAGTTTCTAATTTTTTTCCATATAAAGTATAGTTGAGGGTGGATAGATTTTCTTGAAAACCTTTCTGTCGCATCCCTGGAAGATACTAAACTTAAATACCCAATTTTGGTATTTAACGGTCTTTTCGTTTTTGAGCTATGCTGTACAGACACAAACACGCGCGCACGCACGCGCACATGGACCTGTTTCTGTAAATGCTTTTTTTTGGATGCAGGGGGACAAAAAACATGTGGGTTGAATACAATACCTTCTCTATCTATTATATACATTGTACATGCGGGTTAGAGACAGTAAAAAATAACAGAGCTGACTACTGAGGAAGTAATCCCAGTAGTCTTAAAATAAGCGCCCTTCAAACAGCTCACAGTCTTTGCTACCCAATACGCTGTCACCTCCACCTTACTCAAAATTCGTTGTAACATTTTTCTGTCTCCGAGCTAGCCTCTTGTACCCAGGGTCGTGGGCTCAAAACCAGCGAAGAGTGATGGAGTTTTTCGGCCTTAGCATGGCTTCCTTCGGAAGACAAGTACGACCGGTTGTCCCGTATCATGAATTTACAGCACACAAAAGAAACGCAAGCCTGATAAAGAGGACTGTAAACTAAATTAAGCGATCTTTCATGCCTAGCATAGAATTGGAGCTGAACACCACAGCAATTAAAGAGCATGCATAAATATAACACCATTTCCATTTTTATTGTAACAAATTGGAATAATTTTACCTTCTATGCGCTTTTTTACATGATGATAAATTTATCTTATATTAAAATTATAATTGCTTTCCTTGCCAAGTTTTTTTTACTTTTTCTACACATACATAGTGTATAGAGGAAGTATTGTATTCCACCAAAAAATTTGATAGCAAGATTACACCGGAAATACATGTTTTAGGACCTCCTGAATATAAAGAAAACATTTTCAGAAAAAGGTCCATGTGCGTGTCTGTGAGCAGCCAGATCCAGCGTGTCAGTATCAGTAAGGGAGGGATGAATTGCATCAGTAAGGGAGGGATGAATTGAGTAAAAATAAACAAAGGCCCTTCCTCCCTAAAAACGAATTTTTTGCCCAAAATTCAACTTTTAAGAATGAAGAAAAACATTGAGCGTAACTCAAAAACGAAAAGACGGTTAAATACCAAATTTGGTATTTAAGTTTTGTCTCTTTTAAGAATACGACACGAAGATTTTCAAGTAACCCTCCCACCCATAACTACCCTTTACATGGAATAATTTTGGAAATGTTTGTTTTTCTTAAAAATGGCTAAAATGATTTTGATTAAAAATGATTTTTGATTGAACCCATTTTTATCACAAATTAAACCCATTTCCATCACAAATAAAATATATATCTTCAATTTTCTGGGAATAGCTTCTGAAGACCTGTTTATTCTGGATGAATTTTACTCAAATTTGCATAACTAACAAACCTTAAGAGCTAGACAAAAGCTTACTGCACACAAAATTTAGATCTCGTTATAACACACAATTTATGTCATATATATTTTTTTTTTCGTGGAGTTTACCGTACTATTAGTTTCAGTTGTAAAGTACTTATACTTTTCTCAGACAGTAAGTGTCCGTTTTTCTTTTGTTCTACTCCTGGCAAAGCAAAGAAACGATTTGCAATGACAATAGCCTAACGATAGCTTTTAAAACATTTGACTATCGCTTTAGCATAGTTCATTTCTTTAGTTTCCTTCTTCTTATAAGGAACTAAGTAATAAAAACATTCTGCTGATGTTTACCTCTATTTGCATGTTGTAGAAAGAACAATAATCTTGTGTAAGAAGTTTGTTTGTAGAGCAGCTAGAGAAAGTCATGTGAGTGTAACACACAAAATTTTTCCCCTTTATCCAAAATTGTTGTACAATTGATTGACACTAACGACCAGCAGTTGCCAAGCAAAAGACAATTGAATGTGCAATACATTGACAGTAAGTGCATTTATTATTTTGAGCGCAATAATTTTGAATCTTGTAGTTGATCTTACGGATATACCTAAGTTTGTGTTGTGGAAAAAAATGGGGACGTAATTTAGTGTAAGCTCTAGTCTTAGTCATTCCTACTGAGTCATGAATGTAATAAGACGCATGGTGTTTGCTTAAATGAAAGATATAGGTGGTACATTCCTTCTGGTTAGTTGCAAAGCCTGAGTGCGGAGCTGAATACCGAATTGTGTTTGTGGGTGCTTTCCATATAATAATTATGAACGATAAACTCACTCAGTGTTTTATTCAATCAATTTTCTTTTAATGTTGATTGTCTAGCGTTTATGCTCAAAACTGAAGATTAATTACCTCATAACTTCTCATAACAGACATATATATCGAAATATTTTCATAGAATTTTAAATAGACTTATGACCGTTTTATTGAAATTTTCGAAGTTACGGTATTAGTTTCTGAAGTGCCAGTACACCACTGGCTAATTTATCAATCATTCGAGAGCATAACACGACAAACGAAGCGACATATTACCTCTCTAGCGTAGTGGTTATGATACTGGATTTCAAGTGAAAGATAGTTTCCAAGCTTGGGTCTCGTTCACGTATCGCTGCACTTTGTCTGAACTGAAAAAAATAATAATAAAAAAACATTTTCTCTGGGTCAAGAATCGAACTCATGACCTTTGTGATAGCAGCTTCCCACGTTACGCATTAAGTCACTAGATCAGTTGAAAAAACGCCTCCAGAGTAGTGGATACTCACTGTCGCACTGTCAAGTGATTAGTTCCAGAAATTACAGATTTTTGCGACATTAAATCTAGAGAACGCTATATATAGTTATAGTTAGTAAGATAGGGCTTTCAACTATAATTAAAAGATTTTGAAACTATCGATATTCCAATAGAAGTTAAATAATTTGTTATGACATGTGTTGTAATTAAGGTATGTGTCTACTTAGACGTTGCAATTTACGACAACATACCAAATTCCTTTGATTAGGCATGTAAGCATCTCATATAGACTAATGCGTAATAAAAGAGTAAATCCAGTGGAGTACACAGTCGGAACAGGGCAAAGGGTGTAAGACAATTACAGGACCAAATCAGCTAATGAAATGGTTTGATACAGCTGCGCTAATTGCCCAACTCTCCACGGCGCTCGCTTTGAACGTGTTTTTATTTCATGAGCTACTGCATTGAGGTGATATGTCGTCATCATGATTACCATCTGTCTCAATTGTTACATGTCTCTGCTTGATTGCAGACACAGAAAAATGTGCTTTATAACCACAATGTGCCTTTCAGAATGACGCAACATAGTAACGTTTGAAACGTCAAGGGAAATTATAAAATGAAGCTTTAATTTTGCATTTAGAATAAAAAAAATTCATGTGCTCCTTTCATCTACATCTCTTCAACAAATTATTCTTAAAGAGCTTATGCTTCTATTAACTTCATGCTAATCGAGAAAATAAGTTAAAGTGACAGTCAAAACTTGTCCCTACATGACTGAAGTTCCTTTGTTTGAACGGACAGGAGTTGACAAATTCCTGTACCAGAAAAGTATGTATTTTAAAAACTGAAACAAAAAACAAGTAATATCTCATAAACGATCAACTCCATTAAAAAAGTATGTAACATAAATCGTGTGTTTTAACCTGGTCTACATTTTTTGTGTGGTAAGTTTTTGTTCATATCTTACGGTTTAGCAGTTATGCATCTTTCCGTAAAATTCATCTAGAATAAAGTATTCTTCAGAGGCTATTCCCATAAAATTCATAATATACATTTTATTTGTCACATAAATATCTTTAATATAAGATATTTTAATCAAAATCGTTAGAACCATTTTTAAGAAAATCCAAATTTCGAAAAAAAAAGCTCCATGTAAAGGGTGTTTAGGGTAGGGGGATTTTTTCTTAAAATCTTCGTGTTGTGTCCCTGGAAGATACTAAACTTAAATACCAAGTTTGGTATTTTACCGACTTTTCGTTTTTGAGTTATCGTGTTCAAAGACACACGGACACACACGGACCTTTTTCTAATTTTTTATACATGGGACTGTAAAACATATATTTTCGGTGAAATCTCTTTATTGAATTTTTGGGTGGAGTACAATACCTTCTGTATATATCGTACATAGTACGTGTAGAGAAATTATGTGTTTCATTCATATGAATTTTTCTACCCCTCTATAACGAATTATTGTTAATAAGCTTATTCTTCTATCTACTTCATGCAACTCGAGATAACCACCAGCGGAAACAGTCTTATTACTTAGTTGCTTATAAGTAGGAGGAAAATAAGGGAATACGCTGGGCTAAACCAACCAACTAACACAGGCTATTTCGTTTCGTAACCGGCTTACCCTCCCCGTAGTTGTAGAGCTGACAGTGCGCTAGGACTTACTAACCAATGCAAATGGTGAGAAGCCTGTCGGGGAACTAATGGCACGTATCCAGAGAATGGAGAACCTGTTACGAGGGGTCAGCCCGAATGTCAGGCATGAACATGAGGTCGTGGGTGATATGAAATGTAAGCGATATTGATGATAGGGAAGGTTATGATTGAGCAATTGGTCGAATGAATGGCGGGGGAAACCGGAGGACCCGAGATAATCCGCGTAGACACCGCTTCGTCCACCACGAATCCCACATGTGGGCGCTTGGGACCGAACTCGGACCACCTAGATTGGAGGCGAGCGATTTAACCACTTATCCACACCGCCGTCACCACATGTTGTGGCATTGAAATCTGTTTCTGTGCGCGGCCAGGAGTTGACAATTGCCTGTATTAAAAAACTATTTTAAAACCTAAACCAATAACAAGGAATATCTCGAAAACGGTCAACTGCAGGAAAACGTATTAGTGTGTTTCAAGGACCTCTACATTTTTTTTAGTAAGCTTTTTCGGTCTCTTACGGTTTACTAGTTAGAGCCATGAATGAAGAGGTCTTTAGACGTTATTCCCAGAAAATTCAACATATGCATGTTATTCATCATGTAAATATATTAAATATAAGAGATTTTATTCAAAATCGTTAGAGCCATTTTTGAGTAAATAAAAATGTTCGAAATGTTTTCCATATAAAGGGTATATATAGGTTGGGGCTGGGGAGTACATTTTTTTAAACTCTTCCTGTCAATCCTTGGGAGACGCTGAACTTAAACAAGTTTGGTATTTAAGGGAATTTTCGTTTTTGAGGTATGCGGCTCACATGTACACACACGTGAACCTTTTTCTGAAAAGGCTTGTTTTTTGGATTTAGGAGATCCCAAAACATGTATTTCCGGTGAAATCTCCCTATCAAAATTTTGGGTGCAATACAAAACCTTCTCTATACACTATGTACATAGTAAGTGTAGAGAAAGTAGTACGTAGAAAAGAGAGTAATGCCACGCCCTTATTTTGAAACATGTATGGTCAGTTAGTGTAAATCCGGAGACTTCTGTTTTAGAACCTGATTGAAGAGGTAATAAAATATCTTACCTTCTTATTAGACACTGCCTCTGAGGTCAACGAGCTGAAATTTCAAACGGAGGTCGTGGTCGATTCCCTGCAGGGGGTGGGGGCATATTTTTTTTTACCTAAGTCTACTTCCTAGCGTCCTTAAAGTCTGGAATAAAATAAGTTTAAAAAATCTGATATGTTCCTTTCACATGAATTTCTCTACTTCTCTGCAATATGATGTTAAAAAGCTTATGCTTCCATTTATTGCATTACTTATTTCTTACTTCCTTGTAAGTAGAATCGAAATAAGGGAGTACTATAGGTTAAAATCATAGTCAAAAGCTGGATGCTATGTGACTGAAGTTTCTTTATTTATATGGACAGGAGTTGACAAATTCCTGTATGAGAAAGGTATGTTTTTTAAAGCGCAAACCAAAAACAACGAATATATAAAAAACGATCAACTCCACGATAAAAATTTATATAACATAAATTGTGTGTTCTAGCGTGCTCCACATTTTTGTGTGGTAAGTTTCTGTCCATCTGTTACGGTTTAGCAGTTATGAAAACTTTCGTAAAAGTCATCCAGATTAAAGTAGTCTTCATAGGCTATTCCCAGAAAATTCAAGATATACATTTTATTTGTCAGGTAAATATCTATAATACACGATATTGTAATCAAAATCGTTAGAGGCATTTTTGCGAAAATCAAAATACAATACAATACCTTCTCTATACACTATGTACATGGCACGTATAGAAAATGTAATGTATAGAAAATAAGTTGTATGTTTGAGTATAATATATGGACTATTGTATCAATTATTGTGTAATGTCTTAAGGTTTACTAGATAAGCAAAATTATCCAGATTATAGAGGACTTCAGATGCTTCCCAGAAAATGCAATATGTAGATTTTTATATGTGGTGTAAATATCCTTAATATACAGTATTTTAATCAGCATTATAAATCGGTTTTTCAGAAAATCGAAATTTTTAATTTTTTTCCATGCAAAGGATAGTTTTTTTAATTGTTTCATTTATATAGTCCCCTTTAACATCTAAGGTCATATCGGGGGTTTTCTATTTGAAACATCTCGTTGTATGTAGGTACTTTTTTTTTTTACGTTGGTTTAAATAATTTTTGTTTTACTCAAAAGCCCTTTGGCTTGTCCAGTCCTAAATACATTATCATCTCCCGGGTATTTCCTCGGCTTATAGATAAAAATATCAGTTCTACTTTCGGGATCCATTCCTTCAAAACGCTTTTCCCATGGATACCAATATTCATACAGTTATCCTTTATTGAAAATGTGTATAATTGATTCCGTGTACACTTAATTGCTTATTTTAGCTGGATGCATGTTTCGTAGTATTTCCTATAGCATTTGTCGTGGAGGCATTACTAATCCATTTTTTTACTCATTTGCGCTAAATCTGGATTAGTTTCAGCCAAAAAATCTCCCATACATTAACAATTAAAAATATGAATGTCACAGAGAACTTTTTAATTAAAATATAATGATATATGTTTTAAGTAAACAATAAATATCATTCAATTTAATACAAAATTAATGATTAAATAATATTTTAAATAATTTGTTTGAAATCCTAATGAACTGCAGTAGTTTAGGTATAGGATAAAAAGTCCAGTACTTCCACTACTGAGTTTCTAGTGAGGAAATCCATCTTGTAGGTAAAAGAAATTTAGGTATAGAATACAAAGTCCAGCACTTTCACTACTGAGTTTCTAGTGAGGAAATCCATCTTGCAGGAAAAATAAATTTAGGGATAGGATAATAAGTCCAGTATTTCCACTACTGAGTTTCTAGTGAGGAAATCCATCTTGCAGGAAAAAGAAATTTAGGGATAGGATAATAAGTCCAGTATTTCCACTAATGAGTTTCTAGTGAGGAAATCCATCTTGCAGGGAAAAAAAATAGGGATAGGATAATAAGTCCAATATTTCCACTACTGGATTTCTAGTGACGAAATCCATCTTACAGGAAAAATAAATTTAGGGATAGGATAATAAGTCCAGTACTTCCACTACTGAGTTTCTACTGAGGAAATCCATCTTGCAAGAAAAAGAAATTTAGGGATAGGATAATAAGTCCAGTATTTCCACTACTGAGTTTCTAGTGAGGAAGTCCATCTTGCAGGAAGAAGTTCAGGGATAGGATAAAAAGTCTAGAATCTCCACCACTGAGTTTCTAATGAAGAAGTCCATCTTGCAGATGAAATTTAGGGATAGGATAATAAGTCCAGTATTTCCACTACTGAGTTTCTAGTGAGGAAATCCATCTTGCAGGAAAAAGAAATTTAGGGATAGGATAATAAGTCCAGTATTTCCACTACTGAGTTTCTAGTGAGGAAGTCCATCTTGCAGGAAGAAGTTCAGGGATAGGATAAAAAGTCTAGTATTTCCACTACTGAGTTTCTAGTGAAGAAGTTCAGCTTGCAGTAAGAAATTTAGGGATATGATAAAACGTCCAGTACTTCCACTACTGAATTTATAGTGAGGAAATCCATCTTGCAGATAAAAGAAATTTAGGTATAGGATAAAAAGTCCTTTACTTCCACTACTGAGTTTCTATTGAGGAAATCCATCTTGCAGGTAAAAAAAGTTAGGGATAGGATAAAAAGTCCAGTATTTCCACTACTGAGTTTCTAGTGAGGAAATCCATCTTGCAGGTAAAAGAAATTTAGGGATAGGATATTAAGTCCAGTATTTCCACTACTGAGTTTACAGTGAAGAAATCCATCTTGCAGATAAAAGAAATTTAGGTATAGGATAACAAGTCCAGTACTTCCACTACTGAGTTTCTAGTGAGGAAATTCATCTTGCAGGTAAAAGAAATGTAGGGATAGGATAAAAAGTCCAGTATTTCCACTACTGAGTTTCTAGTGAAGAAGTTCAGCTTACAGGAAGAAATTTAGGGATAGGATATGAAGTCCAGTATTTCCACTACTAAGTTTCTGGTGAGGAAGTCCATCTTGCAGGAACAAGAAGTTTAGAAATAGGATAAAAGTTCCAGTATTTCCACTACTGGGCTACTAGTGAGGAAGTCCATCTTGCAGAAAGAAGACGTTTAGAGATACGATAAAAAGTCCAGTATTTCCACTACTGAGTTTCTAGTAAGGTCGTAATCATATGTGTTATGAACGACAGAGAATAATAGAAATACTCACTGAAAAATCGGATGTGTTCCATTCATTAACTTTCTCTACTTCTCTGTAACAAGTTATTGTTAAAAAGCTTATTCTTCTATCTGCTTTGTACTAATCGGGATAAAATTAGAGAAATGTCTTTTTACTTGCTTCCTTGTAAGCACAAGGGAAATACACTTAGCTAAAGTGGTAGTCAAAAATTTTAAAATCTGGTCGTAATGGATTGAAATTCTTTCTTTGTATGGACAAATTAACATATGAGGAAAGTATGAGTATTTTATAGTTGAAACCAATGTCAAGGAATAACACAGAAAGGTCAGCTCAACAGAAATTATACTATTTATCCAACTTTGAGTTTTGAGTTATGCTGTTAAGCGATAAACGCGCGCAGGGCAGGACGTTTTCTTAAAATCTCTCTTTTTTATTCAAAGGCTCTCAAAAGATGTGTTTCCGGTAAAATATCGGTGTATAAAATGTTAGGATGAAACAAAACGCTTCTCTCACTTACTATATGTAGTATAGAAAGTCATTTTAAAATAGTTTGAGATTTTTAGTGGTTAAAATGTTGTAGAGGACGGTTATAAAAATTTATAATTGAGTTTCGAGAGTAAACTGATGGAGACTGAGCTCCTTTTCTCTATTTGTGGGAAAGTTTATGACCAATATGTTTGTCTCCAACTTTCAAACAAACCTTTTTTACTTTCTCCATTCGCACTATGTACATTGTGTATAAAGAAGGTATTGCACTCCACCAAAAATTCGATACCGAGATTTCACCGGAAATATATGTTTTAGGGTCCCCAATATCCAAAAAAAGCATTTTCACAAAAAGGTCCGTGTGTGTGTGTGTCCGTGTGTCCGTGTCTCCGTGTGTCTGTGAACACGATAACTCAAAAACGAAAAGTCGGTAAAATACCAAACTTGGTATTTAAGTTTAGTATCTTCCAGGGATGCGACACGAAGATTTTGAGAAAAATCCCCCCACCCCAAATACCCTTTACATGGAACTTTTTTCGAAAATTTTGATTATCTCAAAAATAGCTCTAACGATTTTGATTAAAATTTCGGATATTAAACATATTTACCTGACAAATGAAATGTATATCTTGAATTTTCTGGGAATAGTCTCTGAAGAGTAATATATTCTGGATGAATTTTACTAAATTTTGAATGACTGCTAAACCGTAAGAGATTGACAAAAACTTACTACACAAAAAATGTAGAGCACTTTAAAACACACAATTTATGTTATATACATTTTTTTCGTGGAGTTCGTCGTTTTTGTGACATTCCTTATTTTTGGTTTCTGCTATGAAAAACGTATACCTTTCTCATACAGGAACTTGTCAACTCCTATCCATATAAACAAAGGAACTTCATTGACATAGCAACCAGCTTTTGACTATCACTTTAACCTACGGTTGTCCCTTATTTCGCTTCTACTTACAAGGAAGCGAGTAATTAGTCTATTTCTGCTAATTTTTTCTGATTAGCATAAAGTAAATAGAAGTATAAGCTTTTTAAGAATTATTTGTTGCAGGGATATGGAGAAAGTCATGTGAATGGTACACATCAGATTTTTACTTTCTCCATACGCACTATGTACATAGTGTATAGAGAAAGTATTGCACTGCGCCAAAAATTCAATACCGAGATTTAACCGGAAATATATGTTTTAGGGTCCCCAATATCCAAAAAAAGCATTTTCACAAAAAGGTCCGTGTGTGTGTGTGGGTGTGTGTGTGTGGGTGTGTGTGTGGGTGTGAGTGTGTGTGTGTTTCTGTGAACACGATAATTCAAAAACGAAAAGTCGATAAAATACCAAACTTGGTATTTAAGTTTAGTATCTTCCGGGGATGCGACACGAAGATTTTGAGAAAAATCCCCCCACCCCAAACTACCCTTTACATGGAACTTTTTTTCGAAAATTTTGATTTTCTCAAAAATTACTCCAACGATTTTGGTTGAAATTTCGGATATTAAACATATTTACCTGACAAATGAAATGTATATCTTGAATTTTCTGGGAATAGCCTCTGAAGAGTAGTTTATTCAGGATGAATTTTACTAAATTTTGAATGACTGCTAAACCGTAAGAGATGGACAAAAACTTACTACACAAAAATGTAGAGCACTTTAAAACACACAATTTATGTTATATACATTTTTTTCGTGGAGTTCGTCGTTTTTGTGACATTCCTTATTTTGGGTTTCTGCTATGAAAAACGTATACTTTTCTCATACAGGAACTTGTCAGCTCCTATCCATATAAATAAAGGAGCTTCATTGACATAGCAACCAGCTTTTGACTATCACTTTAACCTACGGTTGTCCCTTATTTCGCTTCTACTTACAAGGAAGCGAGTAATTAGACTAGTTCTGCTAATTTTTTCTGATTAGCATAAAGTAAATAGAAGTATAAGCTTTTTAAGAATTATTTGTTGCAGGGATATGGCGAAAGTCATGTGAATGGTATACATCAGATTTTTTTAATGAACTTACGGTCCTTGTTTACAGTAGTAAAAAAAGTAACACCAACTTAAAATCATGTGGACTAAGACCACGGGGCATCAATGGCGAAAACAAATGAAATGCTGCTGAATAGACTACTCTGAAGGTTTGCGCGTCAAGTACAGTAGAACCAGCTAGTGCCTTAAGGGCCATTTATATTGAAAATTAACCGTTGACATACTGACTTGGAATATAGACCCAGAACTAAGTGCACGATGAGCATTCTGAATGACAAACGTAAATGTAGGCAACAAGCAATCACAAATTAAAACAAGTGAACTGCGCCTTGCGAGTGAATTGCGAACTAAAATGGCTGGCAGAGACATGAGTGTGGCTACATTCGTGCGCATACAAACTAGAGTAGCCAAATTTCTTGATGTTTTATATTTTAAAGAACAGTTTTCTCGTCGTAGACGAGGGTGGATTCATCCCCTTACACAAAGACGAATTACCGGGGGATGTTGAGTGAGAATCATCAAGCGAAGTCATTTTAATAACACATCGAGCAGTGTTCTCATTGGTTGATTCCTACGTTGCATGTTAACTCTGACACAAAAACTTGTCGTTTGCAAGCTTCTACGTTAACGTACTACGGTTATGTCTACGTCAATGTCAGTATAACCATCGTAAATGAGCCTATATACATGTATTGGCTGCAAGCTTCTGTGTCCACGTTACGTCTACCGTTGATTTTCGATGTGTATGGCCTTCAACTTTTTCACTGCTACTGTCGAGATAACTCGATCGCGGAGAAACATTCCAGCCGTATCACGGTTGAATTAACTCTACCGGATGTCGATAATTCTTAGAATTTCATACGTAAAAACGTTTGAACCATGCGGGCATACCATCTGTTAGAATTAAAAATAACTAACGCTCAACCATTTCCCTGGATGGTTACATCTGACAGGAAACAAAACAAACCGGTGCAGGTAAACTACGTCTTGTAGCTCCACTACGTCTAATCACATGATCCGCTTGACGTAATTAGGGTGTTCCAAAAGCAGTGAGACAATAGCTTCTTCAAGCAGCGTGTGCTGTTTCGTTGTTGATAATGACTTATTAGAAGTTTTTGAGGCTTTACCGTCGGATTTTTCGAATATATCTGATTTATCGGAGTTTGGAGATAATGACAGCAATATTTACATTCCGTTGTGTGTGTTGCATATACTCGTATAAACATATTTTCAAAACAAAAATTTGGAACTTCTAGACATCAAAGCAGCCTACATAATTTCTGGTGAGTTCACATTTCATATTCAATAGTTTTGCATGATTTTCTGAGAGTTTTAAAATGTGGAAAATTTCTGAAATTAACTCAGCAAGGATGTGTTTCTTGCCTAAAAATATGCTAGCAGTTACAAGGTTAAGGGCCTCCAGATTGGTTTATGAAGCTTCCAAAGACGGTAATAATCATTATGGTCTTCAAAAAGCAGCACGAAGTTGCAGAAGAGGATTGTGCAAAATCCAGTGCAGATCTTGCCAAGTCATGCTTTCAAATATTCCAGTAGCGATTTTTTTCTTCTAACTTGAGTCTTGCTGCAGTATGATTATATTATCATATAAATGGATGTTTACGTTGCGGATTTTGAAAGTTTATTCCTTGTCTCTGTGTGCGCTTCTCCACATATATTCATGATGTTGTGTGTAACGCTCTAAGTTCTTCATACTGGAAAAATCCATGCCAGAAAATTCTTAGCGTACGCTATACAACTGTTCTGTGTATACTCTGTTATAAGAAGTGAAAGTTGTATACATGTTCTTTACGTGTATAGCGGAATTTTGGAAACCACCCAACAGTCTTGCATAAATAATTGGTCTGTGATAAGCATTATTCTTCCGATGGACATATTATAGAGATAAATTCCAATTTACCAACAAATTAAAAATCTGATGTGTTCCATTCACGTGGCTTTCTCTACATTGCTGTAAGAAATTATTGTAAAAATACACATTCTTCTGTCTAGTTTATGATAATCGAGATAAACATTACAAAAGTTGTCTTAATTACTTGATTCCTTGTAAGAAGAAAAATAAGGGAATACACTAGGCTAAAATGATAGTCAAATCATTTAAAAGCAGGTTGCCATGTGGTTGAAATCCGCATCTATGCAGGGCCAGGAAATACAACTTTCCGTGTGAGAAAAGTAAGTAAAAGGTAAGTAAGTAAATGTTTAAATATTGTGAATCTGAAACAAAGGACGAGGAATATCTAGAAATTGTCAACTCCACGAAAAAAAAGCATATGACATTAACGGTCTGTTTTAACGTGAGCTAAACTTTTGTATATTAAACTTTTCTATCTGGTCAACATTTAGCAAAATTCATTCAGAATTCAGAGGTCTTTAGAGTCTATTCCCAGAAAAGTCCATATAAATATATTATTATAAGGTATTTTAATCAAAACCATTAGAGCCATTTTTGAGAAAATGAAAATTTTTAAAATTGGTCAATGTAAAGTTTAGATTGATGTAGGGGACTTTTTTTCAAAATACTCGTGTCGCATCCCTGGAAGATACTAAACTTAAATACCAAGTTTGGTATTTTACCGACTTTTCGTTTTTTAGTTATCGTGTCACAGACACACGGACACACAGAGACCTTTTTTTTAAAATGGTTGTTATACAGGGACCTTAAAACGTGTATTTCCGGTGACATTATTCTATCGAATTTTGGGTGGAGTGCAATACCTTCTCTATACACTTTGTACATAGTACGTGTGAAGAAAGTAAAAATGTCATTATTTCTAAAAATTTAGCGTTGTGATTCATAAAATTCATACAAAAATTTGCTTTTGCATTTTTCATTCAAATTAACATGCAGTACAAAACGCATGAAAAAAGTCTATGCTCCATTCGCATGACTTACTTCTCTACCTAACAAACTTTTCTCACAAAACCTTATTCTTCTATCCGCTTCATGATAATCCAGATAAACGTTAATAGAAATGGTCTTGTTACTTATTTCCTTGTAGATATAGCGGAAATAAGGGAATGCAATAGACCAAAGCAATAGTCGCATGTTTTAAAAGCTGGTCGCTTTGTGATGACTTAAAATTCATACCTCTTTGCACGGCCAGGTGTAAAAACAAAATAAAAACAAATGACAACTTAAATTTGAGAAAGGTATTGGAAAATTGAAACAAATACCAAGAAAACTATCGGAAATATTTAACCTCATAAAATGTATTTGAAATTAGTTATAAATAAAAAATAATATTACAAATCAATATGTGGGTAATAAAATGTCTTAATTGGTTAACTGTTGACTTTATAATATTCAATGAAATAAACATTTTTATGTTTTGAGGAGATTAAATTTTTTGTGTGGTATGGTGCTATCTATATCTGACAGTTTACTAATTATACAAAAGGCATAATTGAATGAGCAGGACTTCGGAGACTATTTCCCGAAAACTCAAGAGATTCATTTGAATTGTAATAAAGTATTTAAACATTGGTATTTTAATGAAAATCGTTGGCGCCATTTTTAGAGAAACAAAATTTATGGAAAATGTTCGCTTAAAGTTTGGGAGGACTTTCTTAAAAATGTTCATGTCGCAACCTTGGAAGATGCTGTTCTTATAATATCAAGTTTGGTACTTAATTGACTCTTCAGTTTTGTGTTATGGGGCGCGGATTTTTTCTGAAGATTCTTTTTAATTTAGAGGACCTTTATATTTCGTGAAATCTCAGTAGAATGTTTTAATAGAAAACTACTTTACCTACTATGTAGGAGCGAGAAAAAGTAATGGGATGAAAGCAACGGATATTTTACATTAAAATTGCATACAAAGGGCCAGGATTTGCAACATAGAAGAGACAGCGTGGGCTGTCTAATTATAAGGCTGGATATAGCCTCTCTGAATATCCTAAATGTTACTGATTCAAAATATACATTGTATTTGCTATGTAAATATTTTAAATATACCAAAGCAGTTCGGCATTATTTTTGAGGAAATCAAAATAGATTCGTTATTTTACCAACTTTTCGTTTTTGAGATATCGTGTTCACACGGACTCATACATCCGGACTTTTTTTAAAATGTTTTTTTGTTATACAAGGAACCTAAAATGAGTATTTCCGGTGAAATATCGATATCGTATGTTTTGGTATACAGGGGTGACCTCTCTACGTACATACTTTGTAAAAAGTGTTTAATTTGTCTGAAAGAAAAGCATAATAAATTATGGAAAGAGAAGATTGATGTCGATATAATTTCACCAGAGAAGATCCCAGGAAGAGTATTTTACTATAGGCCTAAACAAGAAGACTTCCGGAAAGACAAAGGTAGAAATGGTTGGACGCATTTTAAGCTTTTAGGTATTCTTTCCTTTAATATAAAGTGTACCAGAAGATTAAAAAATGTATAAGGTAAAGTAAATGAAATAAAATGACAGTCGAGGCAGTCATCCGGGCAGTTACTAGTAACAGATAAATCCCATTTCATAGACAGCATTCTTGTATTCTCTATTTACCTTCTATGTAAAGACATTAAAGATTTTTCTAAAGAACTAAAAGCGACAGAAATATATAAGGGAGGCAGATCCATAAGTCCAACTTAGCGTGCAAGAAACACAAGGTTTCACTCTTAGGATAATTTAATTCGGAAATGGGTGCGGCAGCATTCTGAAGAAGGTTTGATCTCTAATATAAGGTTGTCAGAGGGTGTTACGTTCACCAAATGAATGGCTGTTCCTTGTAAGTCTCATAGCAGTTCATCATGCTTTGGATATACTCAAGTGTTAGGCTGTACCAACAGTTTCAGATTCTCTTGCAGATACTCACAGTGAGCAGAGACCTATTTCACTTCACTCAAAATCAATATAGGCTGTTTCGAAGCGTCATCGAACGAATGTAACAGTTTTATAGCTTGTGCTTGATTGTAGCCCTTGGAGGGTGTTCTTCATAGTAAATATGTCATGAACACAAACGCATTTCTCCTTGCTCTTATCAGCACACCTGTCTTTAGCCGAGAGATCAGACCACTCGTCTCTCACCTAGTCTATGTGAGATTTGTGCGCAGGGGCGGGTTTTCTCTGGGTTTTCCAGTTTCCCCCGCCATCGCATTCCACCAGTGCCCTATTCATTTCATGTATCACCACTCTCATCGCCTGCGGTGCCATAAGTAGTAAAAGTGGGCGTTAAACACTATCCAAAAAAACACCTGTCAAAGGGACAATGATTGGGACAGTTTTGAGGTTACTCTTGAATGCGAAATATACATATTTTATCTAACTATAGTATCTTGTACTTATTATGCCAATACTTTAGTAATTATGCTAATAATAAATTCCAAAAACTTGCTATTAATATCAACTAGAACTTGACAAAAATGTCACATTTAGAATTACGCGTAAAATACAATAAACATTGTTTCTCACTGTGAAAGGAATTTATGTTTGCTTCACTTTTTCTGAAACCCTTTAGTGATACTGTGGCAGTATTTTCGTCTCTGTCTGTTGTCTGATTAACTCCTTGCCTCCCTCCTCAAGATCGCCATCTTTACATTGTCTATAAAAGATATTCGCCGCGCCTTGGCCGAGTGGTCAGACCACTCGCATCTCACCTAAGTGGCCCGGGCTCAATCCTAAACGACCCCATGTGAAATTTGTGATGGACAAAGCGGCGCAGGGGCGGGTCTTCTCCGGGTTCTCTGGTTTCCCCCACGATTACATTCCACCGGGGCACCATCTTCATATATCAGCAGTGTCAGTGCCTGCAGTAAAGGCGGGCGTTAAACACTACAATATATATATAAAAGATAATACAATTAGCAGTGTATATATCCCAGCTTATGTTTCCAGCCATTTCTTTTCATCCACTGTCTATTATGATAAAACTGTGTGCTGGAAGAATAAATATCCAAAGATACAGCTTCTTTAGCAGAGTTTGTAACACAAAGAACGTTTTCATACTTGCTAGCTACGTTGCAGTCTTCCAATATGTTTACGAAAACACTGCTAAAGACGATTTTCTCAATATAAACATTTAAGCAGTTTATGATATCTGTCGTGACTTTTAAAACGTATTTCTTGAATTTTTTGTAATTCTCTGAATGTAGTTTGTAAATTTCTGCCCAGCTAGTAAAATACAAACTATTACTACAAAAATATTTAAATTTCTTTAAAACACATATCATTTGCAATGCATTTTTGTTGGATTACTATTTCTTTTTAAATATTGTTTGACCTGTCTTTATGTTTGCAATATCTTTACATCTTTTGGAGCGATAAAATTGTTTTCCTTTTGTTTGTTGTGAGGCAAACAGCATAAAATTTCAAAACACTGTACAGCGACCTACCTGCTTTTTCAATATTTGACTATCGCTTTTGTTGTGTCAATACAAACACGATAGAGGATAAAAAACTCGTGTGATTGTGGTGTATTGGATTATTAGAAATGCCCTGTGTGTGGGTGTGTATGTATGTGTGTGTGTGGGTGTGCTCCGCGCCTTATTTAAAAGTAATGTTTAATGCCCGTTCTTACTGCATACGATACAGGGTACTGATAATATATATATATATGAAATAAGACTATAAATGGGAAAGAAAATTAAGCCCGGAGAACGTGGCGGTGAAATTTAAACCGTGGACCTTCCATTCACGAGTTCGTGTCCTAACAACGCCGGTTACGTATGCTGGTGAGCATAGTAGTATGCGTGAACGATAGCCTGAGCAGCATACTTCAAAACGAAATTATGAATAAATATTGAATGTGGTTTTCAAATTCAGCATCTGTACGGTACGAACATTTTAAGGAGATGATCCGCACACAAAAACACTTTTAATATGAAAAATATTTTGTTTTCATTTTCTCAATCATGATCCTGAAAGTTAGGACTTGATTAACGTGCTTGCATTACCAATAACTAAGTTGAGTATCAGTATTATGCTATAGATTAGGCAAAACAGGGAGATTACTAGCAGTTACGTTTAGAATAGTGTCACTGCTTAGCCACAGACATTCTGATGTCTATTTCATTTAGTACCCTGTGCATGTGCGGAAGTATGCGCATGCCTTATATCACGCTGTTTCAGCTTGGATGTGGGCCAAAAGAGCAGTGAGTAACTAGCGATCCCATTGGTCTACCTGTAACATGCAATACCACGCAGCATTGGGGGTAATCTATTGTCACAACTAAATCAGGAGTTATAAATCAAATATCAGGACGTAAAGCATTTTAGTATGACCTTTACCCAGTGATGCATTTGCTGCTACGCTCTCCCGCCAGCTCTGCTGTAGTTACAGTAGTCGCATTAATTCTGGACACTTTTTTTTTATTAAATTAACTTTCTATTTTGAATGTTGGATTCAACTATCACTCAGAATTATTTATATATAATGAATTATAGCCAATTGATATAATATTGAACCTTTTACTATAAACTAGAGCTAATTTGAACCTTAATAGGTTACATTGGCTCAACTTAGGAAAATATATAATTTTATAAACAAATACATATATTTTGTTTTATATTGTATTCAATATGAAAATTGGAGCTATTGATCTCATATCACATAGACTAGCTCCATATTTGAGAAAATATTAATTTTGCGATTACGATGATTCACACCATGAACACCAGAGTCTTAAAACTAGCGCATTTCCCCAATTTTGGGCTCCCCTGTTATATGAGAGTAATAATTCATTATATATCATATTGGAGGCATATACAACAAAAAGTATAATTCCCAATTATACCTATAGGGGAACCAAAATTAGAGAAATGCGGTATTTTAAGATTATAGGATCCATAATACTCACATAACATAATACTAAAATTACTAGATTTCTCAAAATTTGAGCTCCTTTATGTAATATGAGAGAAATTATTCCGATTTTTACATTAGATATAGTAAAAAGTAAAATATATATTATATATTTATAACGCTGTATATTTTCAAAAATTAACCAAAGTAATACATTAAGTCCCAAATTAGCTGTTGCTTATGGTAAAGGCTCAATAATGCATTATGGCAACAACTCCTGGCATACTTTATCACATAATAATGCTCTTGAATGAGAATTGAATGCAATATTAAAATTTAAAAGGCAATTGACCAAAGAAAGTGTCCAAAATAAATGCCACTACAGTATATATTATTGATCACGTGCTTTACTGTTACTTAGACGGGTCGATTCCGAAGAGCCTGGCTTATGTAATCAATCGGTGAATATAATTTTCATCATGGATTATTAAGATGCATGGGCAATGCTTAAGTCAGGTATTATTGGAACTGTAGTTCTCGGTTTCAGCACTGATAGTGAACCTCTATGAATTACTCAAATTCTGAATATGTTTTATGTAATTTCTAGTAGATGCGATGGTTAGTGGCTACCTAGAATAAACCCGCAATTCCAATGGATATATTTGATACATTCATTTACATCTGATTAGAAAGCTCTGCAATTCTATTTTATGTAATAATGATATGTTTTCAGCTCCTTAAAATTCTGTAATTTTAATAAAGAGTCCTATGAATATTTAAAAACAGTGTGCGTAAGCTTTCACGGCCGGTGTCCATGGTAATTCTTTCCGAGTTAGCGACGTGAGTGCAGTGCATCTGAAGATGTCCCCCACAGACAGGGACGAAACGTTAGGTAGAAATATTTTAACTAAACATATTTTAACCTACAGACCACGGCAAAACAGCCCGAAAATTTTAAATTTTAAAACCATTTAAAAACAGTGCTTATGGTGCTTTTTCCTTGCTTTCAGCACGCTCAGTTCATTTGAAGTAATGAAAGTTCCAGAGAGTCCATCTTGGTTCAGTAATGACCAGTTGACAATAGAACGACATACGACACAACAATGCTCCTCAAAATGTAGTGTTCACATTGAGGTGACACATAATTTCACAGTAAATCGAGAAGCTAGGACTTTGCGAAAAGTCAGTTCACATATCCAAGTAACTTAATAACTGGGTAGGTATGGCATTGAAAATAGCAATGCCATAGCCGGGATTTGAGCCACGGATTTGCCGGCCTCTATCTGTTTTTCTATCACTTAGCTACCATAAAAATATGCCGGCACAGAAGTCAACTGACATGTTTCCCGGTAAATCACGAGGAGATGACTTGCCCCAGTGGGTCTGACAATGATCTAAGTACTGTAAGTCCCAGACTTCTGGTAGACCCAACTATTATGGTCAATTAGTGTTAATTTTTTTTTTTTTTTCACACAAGCAGTGTGTAGTTGAATAGGTAAAGTAGACTGAAAAATTCAATGCCATAGCCGGAATTTAACCATGGATCTCCCACACTATTATTGACAATAATACCAAGAAGCCGGGGACTTAGAGTACTTACAAAATTGTAAGTCACCATTGGATATATCACCGCAAAATAATTTGATATCACCTAGTAGTTTACCGGGAAACATGCGAGTAAGTTGAAGAAATTAATGTTTTGCCGGGATGTTGCCATGGTAGCTCAGTTGTAGAGCAACCGGCTAGAGACCGGATGATCCTGGCTCAAATCCCGTCTATGTCATTAAATTTTTCAGACTGACTCTACCTATGCGACTCCTGTGTGTAAAACATAAAATAACGTAGTAATTCCTCAGAAAAATGCACTTCCTTGCATCATATTACGCACGCTTCGCGCTATAAGTTAGCACCAATTTAACTTTTCGTCGAGTGGATTTTTTTGGCGTTGAAGCTGAATTTCAATTGATCAATGTACTTGTTACTCATGTTGCGTCGCCTATTTCACTCCATTGTGAACTGAGCATAACACAGGACTTTTGTCCTCGTACAGCCTTAGACTTGGCTTGAATGGGTTTTCTGTACTACTACTCCCAAGTTTAACAATAAGTTTCAGCATGTAGGGAATACAGCATTAGTTTCAACTAAGCTCTCATCTTTGCACCTCAGCTGTAGGATATTATTTATATGTTTCGAAAAGATCTTGGTAATGATTAATGAATTCATATCGCTATAATCACGTTTAACTGCATTTCTTTCAACACGTTTGAACCGATTTGTTTGAATATTTGTCACGAAATAACAGAATTAGTATTATAATTTAGGTTGTATCTAAATTTTCAAAGAAAGATATATTTTGGAGAACTGAAATACTTCCCTACTATGAATATATTAAAGTTTTAAATGTTTAAATGTGACATGTGAATTTTCCTCAGATTTTTCTTCACATAAAAAATAATATCTTTGTGAATTCAAAATGTTCATTTAAAAAAAGCCATGATAAAACATATGCCCATTTTCATTTTCTCAAACCCGAGCATATATTAGGTAATTTGATGTTAAGAAAAGGCTTTTTAAATATCATTTTTAAATGAATATATACCGCGCATCTGAAAGCATTTGTCTAAAATGTTCATACGAGAAAATTTTAAAGTATTACAAAATCTTTTAAAAACAAGATATAATCGTTTAAAATGGTTTAAAATTTCACTTACCATTTAGGTACATTTTAATTGGCAAAAAGAATAAGCTCACAAATAAATACTTTTATAGAGTTTAAGTAGCTTTGTATTAAAACGTGGTGTAAAATTAGTACAGAATAAGATTTTTATTGTATCAATAAATGCGTATACAAGAAGTTATGCTTAATTGGTAATAAGCTCATGATAAGATGATATGCTTATATCTTCTTCAGTCTCCTATTTTATCTAACGTGTAAATCTGCGCACGCAAAATGGACGATTAAGCATTTTGTGTTTGGGATCTTTTAACTTTCTCTACACGTACTATGTTCATTGTGTATAGAGAAGGTATTGCACACCACTAAAAATTTGGTACCGAGATTTCACTGGCAATATATGTTTTAGGCTCCCCTGTATGCAAAAAAAAGCATTTTCAGAAGAAGGTCCGTGTGTGTGTGTCCATGTGGTTGTGAATACGATAACTCAAAAACGAAAAGTTGTTAAAATACCAAACTTGGTATTTAAGTTTAGTATATTCCAGGGATGCGACATGAAGATTTTGAGAAAATCCTCCCCCCCCCCAAAACTACCCTTTACATAGAAATTTTTTTCGAAATTTTTGATTTTCTCAAAAATGGCTCTAATGATTTTGATTAAAATATCGTATATTAAAATATTTACCTGACAAATAAAATGTATATCCTTAATTTTCCGGGAATAGCCTCTCAAAACTACTTATTTTAGATGAATTTTACGGAATTTTGCATAACTACTAAACGGTAAGAGATGGACAAAAACTTACCACACAACAAATGTAGAGCACGTTAAAACGCACAATTTATGTAATATACATTTTCTGGTGGAGTTGATCGTTTTTTAGATATTCCTTTTTTTTTTCTGGTTGCATCACTGAAAAAGTTATACATTTCTAATACAGGAATGTGTCCACTGCTGTCCATACAATAAAGCAACTTCAGCCACATAGAAACCAGGTTTTTACTATCACTTTAACCTACAGTACACCGTTATTTCGCATCTACTTACAAGGAAGCAAGTAATAAGATTTTTTCAACTAATTTTTTCGATTAGCATGAAGTAAATAGAAACATAATCTTTTTAACAATAATTTGCTACAGAGATGTCGAGAAAGTCATGTGAATGGAACACATCAGATTTTTTCTGAATAATTCTTATGATTTCATATTTAACATTTCAAAACAAAAAGAAAGAAATGAAAATATCTAATGTGTTTCCTTAACAAGATTTCATCTAACTATCCTGCAAGAAAATGATCTTACTATTAATACATTATTATTATTATTATTATTATTATTATTATTATTATTATTATTATTATTATTATCCTTATTAACATCATATAATTATCATTATTATTATTGTTGTTAATCCATTGCTTGAAAAAAATATGTATTGTTATTTTGTTACTTGAAAGCCAAGGATTAAACGTAAGCATCCGCTAGATCAAACCATCGTTGACATATTTTTGTCGTAAATAAAAGTGCTTATCAACCACAAATTGGCACATTATGTATAAGCTCTCAGATATTTCTCAATGGGTGAGAAACTGTCGAAAGAATCCACGTCATTAGATATTATCAATCCAAAGCGTTTTAAATCTGGCATTAGTAAATTTCTTCTTAACCACCATACATCAAATTATTACAATCTTTGGACTTTTATCCATTTGACATAGAATATCGAGACAGGTTGGGAGGATGGAAAACCCGTAAGACAGTTGCCCATTATGCGGGAATCAGGAAGACGGGACGCATATTTTGGCAGATTGCGTGCAGATGGAGGATGCTAGGAAGCAATTATTGCCGGAAGTAACAGAAGACGAAGGACAGAACAGACGACGGACAGTATTATGGGGTTTGATTCTAAACAGCCAAAACTTGCCAAGCCTGGGCTCATACTTAATGGAAGTACGTGCACTAAGAGATAAAATAATTGTGTAAATATTGTATAGACTTTTTGGTTTTTGACTAATACGTGGTGTAGTTGTGACTACAAGTGTGTGTGTGCGAGTGAGTGTGTGTGTGTTTGTTATCAGTGTTCTTTCTTTTATTGTTCTGTGGTTCTGTTGTCGCAGCGCGCGTGCGTGTGTATGTGTATGCATTTCCAATGTTAAGAGATATAAAACATACATGTAGGTAATATTTTATACTCAAGTGTTTTTCGACAGCATGTACGATCACCCGACCCATGCGACTGTGTGACGCAATTATTAATAAAATACTACTACTAACTACTAACATTTTTACTCTCACCTATATTTCCAGTCTGGAGGAAAGAGAGAAATCATGGTTAAAGTAACATTCCCACAATATGATAGGCAAACAACCCAGGACCTCTGGAATAGGCACTACCAGACACACATACCGTCCTTGAGGTTATGATAAGTCGAGAGGTTGTTTTTTTTTGTGCCGTTTTTGAAATGTTTAGATTATTACTTATTTGAAGGTTAATAGCCCAATAAGTGCATTACTATTATTGTTATTATTAAATTGGAACACTCCCTCAAAATAATTATGTTGATGGTTTTGATGTTGTTGGATAGGTAGAGTCAGACTGAAGAAATGTTTGCAGCATTGTATTTCCAAATAATTTGAGATCACTTTGTGGTTTACCAGGAAACACAAAAGTCAGTCGAGAAACTCAATGTTATGCCGGCATGTTGCCATGATATCTCAGTGGTAGAGCAACCGGTTAGATACCGGGAGATCTGTGGTTCAAATCCCAGCTATGGCATTGAATTTTTCACTCTGACTCTACCTATCCAATAATCTTGATGCTAAAAGTAATAATTTAACATTTTCATTCCGTTACCTGGTTGCAAGTTTTGTACCCGCCGTCATTGCGAGTTCAGCAGAAGTGTATTCCAGAATACAGTGTATATAGCACTTGCGGAGGGCATTAGAGGGAAATCACCGGTGTTATAGCTCCATGTGGCAAATGGACTATTATATCTGGAAATAAGCGAAACAGAAACGGTCTGAAGCGAGATGACATAGCACCCAGCTGACATTACGGAAACATAAATAGTAGTTCAGTTGCCGTTCTATCCCAGCAGATCGAGACACATTTGGTAATATGGTGTGTTTGTTATATTTGTGTAATTCCAGGGAGACACTGATTCTATATTCGTACCTCTTACTCTTGTTATAGATGCCAAGACAGTGGTTTTAAATGCCTCGAGCAATGCATTAGTTAACTTCAATGCCTGAACGTCGCGGTGAGTGTTGTTTTATTGGTTTGTTCATCTCGGAGTGCAGGGTTGTTAAGAAATGCAGTGTGTCTTAAATTAAAGCACGTAGTATTCATCAGAACGTTAATCTAAGGTTTTTTTGTTCTATATTTTTCAATAGACGATTTTTTAAAGAAACAGTAGTCAAATCCACTTGAAATGGTGGATCGTGACATAAGGTTCTGCTTTTCGCCGCTAAGTGTGCCTATGGGCTCGGAAATTGGATTGGGATAACACCCCCTAGGACTTACAAGCCAATGCCTAGGGGTCAGAAGCCTGTCCGGGAGCCAACGGCTCGAAACCGCAGAATGGTGAACCTGTTATGAGGGATCGGCCCGTAACTAGGTCTGAGCATGAGTAACTGGATCATGCGAAATAGATGATATGAAAGGTGATGATGGAGTAATTGGTGAAATGAGTGGCGGAAGAAACCGGAGGACCCAGAGAAAACAGCCCAGATGCCGCTTCGTCCACCACAAATCCCACATGCGAGCACTCGGGATCAAACCCGGGCCTTCTAGATGGAAGGTAAGCGGTCTAGCCACTCAACCACAGAGCCGTCATGAAGGGTTATCATTAGCTGCTAATTGTGGTGACTTTCGTGATACTCACAGAGGGGAGTTCTGTATAATGGCGAAATGCATCCATTGGTATTGTTTAGGCTATTTGATTGACTAAATTTACAAGAAATATCCTTGTTTCTAACTTGTGTGTTTTCATTTCGTAAGCCTGTAAGGTTTGAACATTTAAATAGTGCCACAAAATAGTAAATTTATATTTATTGCAAGTTTTCTGACCCTAATTGTGGAAGCTAATATGTTACTGAAATGTGTTTTGCGTTCCGCTTCTAACTGTGGTTGCTGCAAGAGAAATTGTGACTTGTTGTCTATAAGAAGTTTCTTGATTTGTTTAATTTGGGAGCCTGTTGAGTCTTTTGTTATATGTGCTTTCACATTCTTATTGAAAAAGAGTTTATTCGTATTAATTGATACGATTAGCTTGTGGGATTCAAATTGGAAATCCCTTTGCTTGAGAGAATGATGCGTTATTTACTTAACTAAGTTTATCCCATAATTTATTTTGATTGTGTGGTAATAAACTGCTCGGAGTTTCAATGGCGTGGTGCCAAGGTTTTGTTGCGTGAGGTGATACTGTGTGTCTGGTCTTCAGCCACACGATAGACGCTCTTTGCTACCTGAGTGAGGACTGTTATATTCCTGCATTGTAATCTCCAAGTTGAGTATCGGAACAATCTGATTATACCAGTGTGTGATGTATAGGAGTGTACATTTAAAATAAAGAAACACTAACTAAATGGGCTTACATATCACTCTGTTAACTGTTTAAAAGGCCGAACATTGTTTATTTTTGTGTTTGCTGTTACCTTGTAGATCCTGTCTTCCTCGACATTATGTTGACCAACTCTCCAGCATCTCTCTTATACTGAGTATGTGAGTAAACCCTGAAGAAGTTATATCATTTATATTTGTATGGACAGGAGTTGTCAATGTCCTGTATGAGAAAAGTTAAGTTTTTTGAAGCTGAAACCAAAAACAACGAATATCTCAAAAACGATCAACTCCACGAAGAAATGTTTATAACATAAATCCTGTGTTTTAATGTGCTCTACATTTTCTGTGTGGTAAGTTTTTGTCCATTTCTTACGGTTTAGCCATTATACAAAACTCTATAAAACTCACCCAGAATAAAGTAGTCTTCAGAGGCTATTCCCAGAAAATTCAATATATACATTTTATTTGCCAGGTAAATATCTTTAACACACGATATTTTAATCAAAATCGTTAGAGCGCTTTTGAGAAAATCAAAATTTCCAAACATGTTTTATGCAAAGGGTAGTTTGGGGTGGGGGATTTTTCTCAAAATCTTCGTGTCGCATCCCTGGAATATATTAAACTTAAATATCAAGTTTGGTATTTTATCGACTTTTCGTTTTCGAGTTATCGTTTTCACAGGCACACGGACACACTGACACACTGACCCACGGACACACACTCGCACACTCACGGACCTTTTTCTGAAAATACTTTTTTGCATACAGGGGACCCTAAAACATATAACCGGTGAAATCTCGGTATCAAAATTTTAGTGGAGTGCAATATCTTCTCTAAACACTATGTACATAATGCGTATAGAGAAATTAAAAAAGATGTAGCTCATATGCAAATGCTTCTGCAAAAGCTTAACTCATTTAAAATGAAGTAAATATAAAAATCAACTTTAGTAACAACAATTTATATAACATTATACTAATAAACAATACTGAGTAGAGAAAGTCATATGAAATAAACACGTTATAATAGCCCAATAGGAATTCGTTTGCTTGCACACGAGCCTTTCTTTTGCTATACCATCTACATGGGTTTAGGTTAAAAGTTAGATTTGCTTTTTGAGCAACTGCAGACATTTGATGCATGCCAATTATTGTATTTTGAAAATTTTGGAGGTGATTTAGCTCATCTTCGTGTAAATCTCGCCTTGAATGAATGATATATGTAGTGCCAATTATTGCACCTATCATTGTTGTAGATCGGAAGTCAAGATGTAGCTTCCATCCTAGTAATGTGCCAGAATCAGGAACAGTCCACAGTTTAATGCAGTGGTATCGATCAGTTTGCAAATTATTTTCAATTGCATGTGTTATAGTATCGACATTTCGCCGTCTGCCATTTCTTTAGAATTGAGTATTCAAAAGGGATTCCAATATATAAATTCAGAGATGTAACTGGCTGGTTCATGATACATTTTCAATGATTTTCATTCACTCTTAAAATTCAAATCACGACTTAATTTCCCAAGTTCGCGCAGCACAGCCCTCTTTATGACGATCAGATAGGGGTCATGAACTGCGATAAATAAATCCGTTTGAAACATACGTTATTCTTATTGAGAAATAACCTTTAAATCCCAGAAAAGTAGATTTTAATAGCGTAAGAACATTCTATGTACACTAATAATATCAACTTAATTCTAGATTGCGAAAGAACAATGAATATGAGAGAAAAATTACAAAAAATCAATTGGTCTAGTTTACCAAATGAAATTATACGTAAAAGGATGTTAAGCGTTAAAGCAAAAGGAAGTTTAATAAAAATAGGAAAATACTTAAGTGTAGTAAGAAGTAGATGGATGAAGAAAACGAGGAATAAGAAGAATATGAATTGGTGAAAGTAAGAAGTAAATAGGACCCGATAGCTGTTAAACGTGGTGTTTCGATGCTATGGATCCTCAGAAATGCAGCAACCCAGTGAAGTGAAAAAATGAGTGTAAAAGGTAAAATGTAAGGATAATATTTAAGTATTATAGAATTGTAGATGTGAATTAAACTATGAAATTAATGTAGTAAAATAAATATTATCTATAAACTATATATAGCTCATATCAAAACTTCCTTATTGCTTGTGTCTTATCCCATATTATCATATTCACTAGGCGGAACAAAAGCTGAACTTGTAAATAAATTTGAAGCGCTAGGGTGCATAGCGAGGCCCAGATTTCCTTGGCACATGCAATTACGAACAAGTTGCAGGATTTATGTCCCCACTGTCAATCTGCCAAGGTGCTCAACTTGGCTCCGCATTCCTTTCCAAGCATGCAGTTCTAATTTTTCATCGTCTGCTCTGGTGTAATAAATTTGAATTTTCGTCAGTTTCAATTAGAGTACTAATTACTCGCCTGACCCATCTCACGTCAATTCTCATCTCTTAAAATTGGGTTTTATGCTCCAGCGTGAGTGAAATTGAACTTTTGTTACAAAATCCTGCTAGAACTTAGGTAACATGAAAATGAGATTATTTACCCCAATAAAATAATACTACACTGCCTCTGTGGACGAATAGTCAGCGTTCTGGCTTCTCACCAAAGGTCTCAGGTTCGATTCCCGGCTAGGGCGGGGATGTGACAATGAATGTACGTATATTTAGTGATATAAATTCTGTAAAGCTAACTTAAATAATCCCTGCTGTTCAACGAGGGCACATAAATAGTTGTTTCTAAAGCAAAATTCCCGAAATGGCATAGAAGATAAATGTTATCATTAAAATGAAAAAGAAACATGTATATATATATATATATATATATCCTATTTAGTATTAGGTGGCTTTGAAATACAAAGGGTGCAAATCAAGCTTTAATTTTTAGATGGTGAATCTTCAGGGCCAATGGAAATATTATATGATGTACATATAATTCTGTTTTAATAGTGTTTTAACACCCGCTTTTATCACGTATGGCAGGTGATGACGCTGATGATAAATGGTTGAAGATGGAGCGCCGATAGAATGTGATGTTAGGGGAAACCGGAGAACCCGGAGAAAACAGGCTTCTGAGTCGCTTTGTCCACCAAAAGTCCAACTTGCGGTCACCTGAGATCGAACCTGGAACACTTGGGTGAGAGGCGAGTGGCCTAATCACTGGACCACGGCGAGACCATTGTATGTAGAATACACGGTACAGGTAGAGAAGGTATGGTATTCCACCCAAAATTCGATGTTGATCATTTACCGAAAATATGTACAATTTTTTTTTTTAAAAAAAACAAGGTCCGTGTAAGTGTGTGTTTAAAAAACATAGCTAAAAATGAACAAGTCCGTTAAATACCAAATGTGGTATATAAGTTCGGCATCTTCCACAGACGCGGCATGAACATTTTCAAGAAAATCCCCCCAACTCAACGCACCTTTAATGGAACATTCTTCGAAAGCTTTGATTTTCTCCAACAAAAAAAAAAACTCTTTATTTTGGATGCGTTTTCTATATGTGGTAAACCGTTAGTCATAGACAAAGGTTACTCCACAACGAAGTAGGCGTTAAAACACAGAATTTAGTTCATATACATTTTTTGTAGAGTTAACCTACTATACTTGTACTTTTCTCAATGAGAATTCATCATTCTTTTTTCCTAGCTATGCAAAGAGATCCTAATGTCAGTATGATTATATTATCAGCGTTTCAGGATAATGTGATGATCCAATATTTGGAGTTTTTTCAGTATTTTCTGTAGTCATATTCATGAGGAAAGTTTCAAGGTGATTTTAGGATTGCTATTGTTGCTTTTCTGAGATGTGCGGTTGCTTACCTAACAGGTAATACGTTTGAGCCTCCTCTGTCCTTGCCCTGTCGACCCTAGGTGGTGTGATGTACGTAAATATAGCAGCGACAGGTCAAGACCATTCAAAACACAGCAGACGCTGAAATTTGTGCTTCTTTTATGACAGTGCTCTTAGTGAGATACACTTATGAATCACACGCATTATATTATTTCATTTATATGGAGCATTAAGCTTTTGTAAGAATAGTATGTATGAAATAGGAAAAAAAGTCAGTTTTTTGGCTGAATTTACAGTTATAGTTAATGGATCATGTAATATTCTTTGCAATGGTGCCTACATTGATTATGAACAAGGTATTTGCATTTTTCGGTTTTGATGGAAATGCGATAAACTGACTGGCTCTCATACGAAGTTTCCAGATTTCCCGTTACCAACTCAGTAACTTTTACGGAATCCGCATATAAAATTTGAGAGAACAGGGAGCATTGTAGTTGTCTTAAGATACGGTGGTCCAGTAATGTTCATAATCAGTCAAATGCTTAGTTAAAATCTTTAACGAGGAAGGCGTGTGTGCAGTTGTTCATATCTTGTAGCCTGCAGAGAATCCTATAACACATTAAAATCGACGGTTTTTGCCCAAAATTAACTCGCGCATTAGAAAAAGATAATTACTATGTAACACTTATGAGTTCTGAGAAGTGTTTGTAGTACACAACGACACTCCCTTTCTCCGAGATAATGAAGAAATAGCTCTATGTCGCAAGTATTAATGGCTTTGGAATAATAGGAACTTAATTTTGGAGGGTACAGCTACGACTATTTGACAACAAGATGGTGTTCCACTCCACTTTCGACTGAATGTTCCAAATATTTCGCAAAAATTGTAATAGCACATTCAAAGAGTAAATCTGATGATGTTGTCGGACTTTCGATTTGTTACCACGCTCTTGTCATGTAACGCCAGGTGTTTTAGTGTATGAAGCATTCTGAAGCATATGGTGTTTTTCGTACCATCAAGAGATTTACATGAACTGAGAATGTCCATTACCACCAATAAAGATAAATCTATGCAGTCTCGTATTTGTAAATGAGTTGTAAAATATTTACTGAAATGTATTGAACAAGGTGGTCACAATTTGAACAAAATTCAATGCCATTTATGTGTTGCTAACAAATTAAACCTACATTTGTACCTGTCTTGTCTCCTTTATCTCGTCTTACTTGTTTATTGACTTTTGCATTAACTTGATATACACAAATTTATATTTATTTTTAGAAAATATGCTTTAGCGAAGAGCATAGCGGCATATATTTGCTTTGCTGTTGTATCTTCGTCTCAAAATTGAAAATATCTTCAGTACCTAAGTAACGTAAACACTTCTTAATTCGAATTTGCCCGAATAAAAAACTTCAACGGTTATTCGTCGCATAGAAAAATGAAGCAGGATGCAACTGAAAATAAATTTCCTGGCACTTTTGTAAAAATATTACTTTTGCATAAGACTCTTTTTAATTAACGCCTTATATACTAAATTCTGAAAGGAATGAGATTTTTTGTCAAGCTCGGTTTTATGTAGAATGCACACATCGTTAAAATATGTAACATATGTATATACATATATATATGTGTGTGTGTGTATAGTTTTCGTTTTGTTAGTGTTGTGTTCGTTTCTCTTATGCCCTTTGTTTACCATATAATAAACAAACATGCATTGGAATTGGCTTACTCTGTGTGTTGTCTGTATATTTTATAGTTTAATACATATATTATTTCATTTTTTGTGTGAACTTATTTATTTCTTATAATATCGCTTGTTATTTTGTGTATTGTAAAAGCACGTACGGCCTGAGGAACCGTGCTACAGATAAAATGGGCATATAAAAAATTACACCCCTTCATTCATACTGTCCCTAACATTTACATAAAAGGTACAGTAGGTAATTATTGCTATACTTTACCATAAATACGTCAACGGGATGTCAAGGAAATACATGTTTTGATGTCCCTTGAATAAAATTAAGAAAAAGATCAGCGTTAATATGTTCAGTTGTGTATACGTGGATGTGTTATCTGTGAACAGCATAGCTTTAAAACAAAAAGTCCGTCAAATATTAAAGCTGGCATATAAGTTTGTTATTTTCCAAAGATATGAGACGAAGATTTTCAAGAAAATCGGTATTTTACCGACTTTTCATTTATGAGTTATCGTGTTCACAGCACACGGCCCTTTTTCTGAAAATGCTTTTTTTTTTGGATACAGGGGACCCTAAAACATATGTTTCTGGTGAAATCCCGGTTTCGAAGTTTTAGGTGGAGTGCAATAGCTTCTCTATACAGTATGTACATAGTACGTATAGAGAAAGTAAAAACGTGTATAAAAGTAGATCAGTAAACTTAGAAGGGTTATATCTACTGTCAGTAAACATTCCAGACATTGCAAATCCTCTCTGAAATAATGATTCACGAATTTAGCAGACTTACTTTTGGTGAAATACTTACTCAATCTCTCCTTAAAATCTTTGTTGCATGTATCATCAGAAGTGCTATCTGCATATGCAGTTTTTTCCAGATTAATAATTATGCACGATTGTAATTAATACTTTAAAATATTCTCTCTTATGCACATTATCCCACTATTGCATTGGTCAGCTCACAGAGAAGTTGCACCCCAAATAGTTATACCTGCTTCAGCTCTCCTGAAACTTGAACTCTCTTCAACAGGTCAGAGTTTACAACCACAGTACGTGCTTTGTGCACCATTAACCTCATTAGCTTTTAGTTGAACTTCCGAGGTTGGTGAGCACCTCTTTCATTACATACCACGGTACCTCATATACGAGGCGAATTTGGTCAACTCTGTTTCCATTCTGTGTGATTAGCTGTCAATTTCCAAATCCACGCAATTAGCATATATATGTGCTCCATTTACATGACTTTTTATACATCTCTGTAACAAATTATTATATTAAATATTAAAAAATGTTATTATGTTACTTTAAAAATGTTAGGTTATACGAAAACAGTGGTTGCTATGGGATTGAAATCTGTTTCTTTGCGTAGCCAAGCGTTGACTAGTTCTAATATGAGAAAAGTTTAAGTATTTCAAATCTAAAATCAATAACAAGAAATACCTCGAAAAGGGCTAACTTCACGAATATATATATATATATATATATATATGTGTGTGTGTGTGTGTGTTTTATTATGATCTTCATTTTTTGTGATACAAATTCAATAAAAATCGTCAAGAATAAATAGGTCTTTAAAAAATATTCCCAGAAAATTCAAGATATGCATTTTATTTGACAGGTTTCGTTTTTCATAAAAATATCTTAAACGTACAGTATTATAATCAAAATCGTTGTCTTGGATCTTCTGGAAATATCTTCTCAAGCACTCTTAATTGTGGATGACCTTTTGTATAGCTGCCAAACTGTAAGAGATAAAGACAGTCGTTGGAACTATTTAAAATCAAACTTTTCGAAAAGTATTCCATATAAACGGTAGTTGGCATTGGGAGGATTTTCTTGAAAATCTTCGTATCGCATCCTTGGAGGATACCAAATTTAATTATTACCAAGTGTGGTATTGAACGGTATTTTCGTTTTTGAGCTTTGCTGCCTAGTGTATACACTTACACACAGTCACAAACATGGACATTTTTTCTAAAAATGATTTCTTTTTTATTCAAAGAATCTCAAAATATGTATTTCCGGTGAAATCTCGGTACCGGATTTTTGGGTGCAATACAATACCTTCTCTATACAATTAGTTCCTCTTACGCGAGAGAAAGTAAAAAAATCTGATATGTTCCATTCACATAATTTTCGCTATATCTCTGTAACAAATTATTGTTAATAAGCTTATCTTTTATTTATTTCATGCTAATCGAGAAAAATTAGAAGAAATAGTCTTATTTCTTATTTTATTGTAAGTAGAAGCGTAATAAGGGGGTACCATAGGTTAAAGTGAAGCCAAAAGCTGGTTGCTATGTGACTGATGTTCCTTTGTTTGTATGGAAAGGAGTTGAAACAAATTCTTGTATGAGAAAAGTATAAGTTTTTCAAAGCTCAAACCAAGAAAAATGAATATCTCAAAAACGATCAAAGTCAAGAAAAAATGTATATAACATAAATTGTGTGTTTTAACGTGTTCTAAATTTTTTGTGTGTTAAGTTTTTGTCCATCTCTTACGTTTAGTAGTTATGCAAAATTCATCCAGAATAAAGTAGTCTTCAAGCCTATTCCCAGAAAATTCAAAATATACATTTTATTTGTCAGGTAAATATCTTTAATATAGGATATTTTAATCAAAATCGTTAGAGCCATTTTTTAGAAGATCAAAATTTTCGAAAAAAGTTCCATGTAAAGGATAGTTTGGGGTGGGGGGATTTTTCTCAAAATCTTCGTATCGCATCCCTGGAAAATACTAAACTTAAATATCAAGTTTGGTATTTTACCAACTTTTCGTTTTTGAGTTATCGTGTTTACAGACACACGGACACACACATGGACCGTTTTCTGAAAATACTTTTTTTTGGATACAGGGGACCCTAAAACATATATTTTCGGTGAAATCTCGGTATCGAATTATTTTCTATACACTATGTACATAGTACGTATAGAGAAAGTAATAAGCAAACTATTACACTTTTACAGAAGTGAATCAACTTATATTACCCAAATACTGGATGGATATCAACACCGAGTAGAAATAGTTCCGCGGTGGCCAGCGTGCTGCTTGCTATGCGCACTGAGCGGTTGGCAGTACGTTCGTAATAAACATGGTTTTTCGCATATTGCTTGGACAGATTTTTGAGACAGTACAAAAGGAAAACTCTGATGTGTACCATTCACATGACTTTCTCTATATCCCTGCAACAAATTATTCTTAAAAAGCTTATAATTCTATTTACTTTATGCTAATCAGAAAAAAATTAGTAGAAATAGTCTTATTACTTGCTTCCTTGTAAGTAGAAGCGAAATGAGGGACTACCATAAGTTAAAGTGATAGTAAAAAGCTGGTTGCTATGTCAAAAGAGTTCCTTTGTCTATACGGATAGGAGTTGACAAGTTCCTGTATGAGAAAAGTATACGTTTTTCATAGCAGAAACAAAAAAAGGAATGTCTCAAAAACGACGAACTCCACGAAAAAAACGTATATAACATAAATTGTGTGTTTCAATGTGCTCTACATTTTTTGGGAGTACGTTTTTGTCCATCTCTTACGGTTTAGCAGTTATTCAAAATTCAGTCAAATTCATCCAGAATAAACTACTCTTCAGAGACTATTCCCAGAAAATTCAAGATATGCATTTTTTTTTGTCAGGTAAATACCTTTAATATACGAAATGTTAGTCAAAATCGCTATAGCCATTTTTGAGAAAATCAAAATTTTCGAAAAAAGTTCCATCTAAAGGGTAGTTGGGGGTGGGAGGATTGTTCTCAAAATCTTCGTGTCGCATCCCTGGAAGATACTCAACTTAAATACCAAGTTTGGTATTTTACCGACTTTTCGTTTTTGAGTTATCGTGTTCACAGACACAAGGACACATGGACACACTGACATACGGACACGCACACACACACACACGGACCTTTTTGTGAAAATGCTTTTTTTGGATACAGGGGACCCTAAAACACATATTTCCGGTGAAATCTCGGTATCGAATTTTGGGTGGAGTGCAATACCTTTTCTATACACTATGTACATAGTGCTTATAGAGAAAGTAAAAAGTAGGAAATATTTGCCGATACCAAGTCAGCCTTGAGTGTCAGCTTTTGTCGCAGCCCGGCGCAAACACCTGATATCTTTATCTCCCCCATCCAGTGTTCCAAAAGCCTCTGACCAAAGAATAAATTATTTTTATCAAAGAAGCAATATGTAAGCACTTAAACATAAAAGTTCTAACATCTTTCCTCCCATGTTGTTCAAGCATTTCTAGCAGCTACTTCGGAAATTGACCATTACACGCTGCAGTTCCCTCTGAAAAATGACAACAATTTCTTGACGAATTTATTTTTAACTTCCTCTAGTGTGTGAATATATTTTGGAAAATCTCACTTTTTATCCTCACCAGAGATAAAAATCGCAAGAGATTAAATCGGGAGAATGAGGGGGCCACTCGCAGATTCTGTACGGACGTATGGATCAAAAATGAATACTTTTTGTGGAAGAGAACCGGTATCCAAATAGAGCCAGTTCATTTAAATCGCTTTGTAATAGGTCAGCTAACAAATACGTGCCACGTTTACAATAGCTCAATACACACTAAACCCTCGACGCTTCACCGCCAGTCAACTAAGAGCCGTGAAACCTGCTCTGTTCTATGTATTGTGAGATTGCTATAGAAGCAAATCGGATGGACTTTGTATTAAGCTCTATAGAAAACGCAGACTGACGGCAAGTGAGCTGCAGAATATCCCGAACAATCAAATATCAACACCTAACAGGTCACCATTGCAATCACATTACATGCCTTGCAATGGTACGAAAGAGTGTAAGTTTTCCTAAACACAGGAACATTAATTCTAACTACCTATGTTTCTGTGGAATTTGGAAGTTATTGGTACAGCGTTTGTTTACATTCAAACAACAGTGAATAGGCACTGAGAGTAATTTTAAATCTCTCCATAGGTTTCTAATGGACACACTTTACCTATTAGAGAACGCGCGGGAGTTAGACACACACACACACACACACACACACACACACACACATGTTCCAAGGTAAGTTTTGCACTCAGTACTTTAATTTTAATTAAGATAAAAATGCCGCGTTTTGTACTATCCAAATGCTTACGAGTTTAGTGAGCAGTGAAACAGCATCCTCTAAATCAGTGTTTGGGGTAGGACCAAGGAGTAACAAGTTTCCCAAGGCTCTCGGGGGTCAGCGTTAAGTATTATCAGTTAGAATCAGTAACAGAAAGCGCATGCACTTAGCTAAGATCCTTGCCCAGTGGGACACTTTCACGCTCCTCTTCCAGCAGGGCTTCGTGGACTGTTGTTGAGGACGCGCGATTACACTGATTCAGCCGAGTAGTACTGAAATAGTCTTCTCTAATTGCTACAGTTGTTCTTTTACTCTTCCAAGTTTTATGCTCACCGATTTTTCAAATGCTTAACGGGCTTGTTAACATGCTACTCGCGCATAGAATGCCATGAGCCAGCTTTATAACTACATTTTATGGACTTCTGAACGCTGTAGGTCAGTTCCCATGCATGCAAATAAGTCGTGCGGCTTACGGATTACATATGCGGTTCACAATGCGTGAACTTGTAACCAACTCCGTGTTGAAAATGCTGCAATGTGCATTGTGTGTGAAGCAAGAAATAGCCTTTACGTTGCCAGAACTTTCTAAATCTCCCTTGCAGCGGGAGCCTATGCGATATCTGTCGAACAGCAGCACATGGTAGTGCTATTAAACCGAGCAGTCAGGCATGCAGGCACTTTCCAAATGTTGCTTCACATGTTTCGTTGTGTTTATCTTGCCATTGCTTATTCCAGGCTAATAGCCGCTGATGAAGTCCGCAGCGTTGCGTACATTCCCTATGCTTTCTGCATTGCGTTTATTCTCTCGCATATGTCAACACACAAATGACTTTATAGACTGCGTTCACAATTAAAAAGCACTATATTTTTCCTTTATCTACACTACTATGTACATAGTGTATAGAGAAGGCATTATACTGCACCCAATAATTCAATACCGAGATTTCACCGGAAATACATATTTTGGGTCTCCCTGAAAACAAAAAGCATTTTTAGAAAAAGGACTGTGTGTGTATATGTGTGTGTCCATCCGTCCGAGGACATCATAGCTCAAAAACGGAAAGACCGTTAAATATCAAACTTAGTATATAATAAATTTGGTATCTTCCGAGGACGCGACTCGAAGATTTTCAAGAAAATCCCCCAACATCAAACTACCCTTTACATGGAAAAAAGTTCGAAAGTTTTAATTCTCAAACATGGCTGTAACCATTTTGATTAAAATCTCTTATATTTAAGATACGTATTTACATGCTAAATAAAATGTATATCTTGAATTCTTTGGGAATAGCCTCTAAAGACCTCTTTATTTTGCATGATATTCTTCGTATTTTACAGCATTTGCGGAGAGCCATTCAAAACAAACGAAGAGGAATGCTGACTTCAGGAATTGTGTAAATCCATGACAACGCTCGTCCGCACACACTGCTGGCACAACCCATCGGCTCCTTGAACAATTTCAATGGGACATTAAAATATTTAAACTTTTCTATATGGGTATTTGTCAACTTCTGGCCATGCATAGAAACGAAATGTAATCATATAACCAACGTTTAATATGTTTAACTATCGCTTTAGCCTAGTGCTTTCTTTCTGATTTCACGGAAGCAAGTAACAATACAATAATAAAGGGTTGGCTGGAAGAAGGGCATAAGTCGTATTACGTCGTATTTTTCTTAAAATGGTTCTATATATTCTATTGGTAACCCTGCACATAACCTCCAAGCAATTGTAAGCTAACTCTAACAGGTGACGTTTGAGAGACCTTTGAAATCCTGAGTTGCGAGCCATATTCCATGAAGTAGTTTGCCTATTATTCTCGACCTTGCAGTAGTTCGTATTCTTGCTAGTAGCTTGAATACTGTAAGGGCTATAAGTGTTAAAGCGAATATGTTTAAATTGATCGATATTTTATCAGGTGGAAGTGAATTTAAGCCTTCAGATAATAGTGATACATCTTTTTATGCTGATTTACAAATCGTCAAATGCAGAAATAAAGACCAAAAAGGAAATCATTCTCAAAATTTCAAAAGAAGGAAGTCAAGAAAAGACGCCAAAATGGCGATAAAAGCTACATTATCAGCTCTGAAAAATAGGTAAATACAAAATTAAAATGAATTTTTCTGTATGTTCTACTGGCTATTTTAAAGTATGGAGGTGTACTTTTCTTCTTCTATTTCGATTATTTAAGCAAGGCTACATTACTGGTACTGAAGAAAGATTGGGTTCTCAGCTATACACTATGTTCCTCTATTTATGAAACGTTTAATATCTCAGGTTCATGGGGAAAAAAGCTCAAACTAGTCCAGGAATGCTGCAAGAAACAATGCAAAGCTATTGCATCCCAGGATCAGGAACATCTTCATACTGGATTCCGGGACATTGGTAATAAGGAGCAGCAAGATACATTACTTATGGGATACCTTGAGAAGAAGAACATTAAACAACAGCAACAAAATGCATTATCAAAGAACCATAACTGTGCATGGGGATGTAGTGTCAAGACTGACGATGTAATACATTCGGTTTGTAAATAATTTCTTATCAAATTATTTCAGGTCTTGGAGAAGAAACTAAGAATACTACAAATATGGTTATGATAATGACAGTCAAGCATCTAAATAGGCCACACAGGATGTTGAGTCAGTCTTTGAGATGGCTTTACAGAATTTACATCGAGTACCAAGCAGTGGTTCACATTGTACAGCTTCTCAGAGAAAATAATTTGACAATCCTAATGTTACTGTTAAAGCAATTTTCCAACAGACAAAATCTGCGCTGTCTATGAAATATTCTAGATATCATACGTTTTTTCAGAGAAAAAAACACGTAAACCATTCATCCAAGAACTGATACTTGTGACCTCGTGCAAAAAGCAAAATCTAGCTAGAAAAAAGTCCTAATGACTCATGTAACATCAGCTTCCAAGTTCACCAAAAGAAATATGAAGCTTATAAGACACTGAAGAATATAGTATTAGAAGAACTTAAAACAGATCCCTCCTTGCTATACCTTGAATTTGCCCAAAATTTACCTCTTCCTAAACTGTCAGTGACTACTCAATTCTTTAAACACTTACTTTGGGTCTATGCCTTCAACATTAACTGCCATAATGATTCATGGAGCATGTTTCACAAAAGGAGTCAAATATAGTTGTTTCATTTTAAAATGACTTTTTGAGTAGATGCTTGACAGATAAAATCTTCAAGAAGTTGGTACTCTTTTCAGATTCTTGTCACACTCAAAATAAGACTAGCGCTCTTGTGGTTTGCTTGCATGCACTAAATTCAGACTGATCATAGATTTCCTGTGGGTGGACATTCCTATTGTCAGTGCGATCGGAACTTTGGCTTACATAGATCACAAAAGACTGGAGAAAATACTCAGTTCGTCGGTATATAAACATTCATTGATGTAATAGATTAATCAAATGTTATAAAACATTGGTATTCACATTTAAAAGATTTGATATATACAAATCCAAAGGAAAAGGGTGTACGGTCTCAATACAAAAAACTGTATTCTCAGTAAAAGAAGTTCGGAACCATCACAGCTTCTAAGACTTATAACATATCTTTACTTTATGGATAACAAATGGCTCTTGGGATAATGTGATGCATCAAAATATTACAGGAGGAGCCGTAGTGGGTAATAAGGAAGCGAAACTAAAAGATATGTAGTACATAAAAATATTTAAAGAAATTGAAGAGATGTTGAATAAAGCAATAACTGCGACAGTTTAGAAGAGAGTGATGAATAAGTATAAAATGTGCATGAACGTGTAAATGGAACCATGTAGCAACGTTAAACATAAATGTTTGTTGAAATTTGTGTTTGAAAACCTGTGTCTTGTTTCGAAAATGTCCCTCTCCAGGAATAAGTGCGCAGTTCAAAATTTTCAAATCTCTGTAAGTCGATAAATCTAATAATTTAAAAAGCATAAAGAAGAATAAGCAGTTTTTTCACTATAATTTGTTACGGAGATGTAGAGAAAGTTAAGTGAATGGGACACAAACAATTATTTATTCTAGTTTAATATTATCTTAATAATACTTTTAATCAATTAGAATAAATTTAGTTTTACACATTATTTAATTTAAATTAGGTCAGTTTAAGTAAAACTAGCAGTTTTTCTCTTAAAATAGTTAATATTTTAGTTGTTTTACTGAAAAACGACCCATATTCCTTACATATCTAATGATGAAACGAATATTGTTTTGCATCAGCTAGTTATAGATAACGATTTCTTACAACGAATAAATACAATGTCTTTCAACTTAATTTTTACAAGAAAACGTACTTTTTGAATAAGTGACCTTCACCGATGTATTTCTTCAACCGTAAATTTAATGAGGTTTCCAAAGTGCATCACTCTATCGATAGTTTTGGGAATCAAGTCGGTTAGACGTGACTTAATTTTGCGTTTGGAGCTTATTCGTGGACCTCGTGCTACATCGAGCATGGCGTCGAGTGTGCCACCCGATTTAGCAGGTAATAAATTCTCCACATAAGCATAGAGAATCCTACTCCAATGTAGAGTGATTACTCTGAATTATCGTGTAAGGTGAAGCAGGAACTGAGAACATTACCGTTTGCTTATCTGCGTATGTGCAACTAACTACGTGATTCATTTATTTTAAGAGCTCTGGTGTGACGTTGTGGATTACAATAATCAACTTCATGCTGTGGATCATATCTACGTGTGAATGATCACAGTCCCTCAGTGAATTAAGCTACGTGTCCATTTTGAAAGCAGTATAGTAGCTTTATTTTAATTAAACTGAGTTACTGTTCACTCAGTATATGTCGCAAATACTTGACAATAGCATCAACTAAAAGCTGTGAATTCCGAAATTAATCACTCTAATTATTCCTTTCAGATTTTGCCCCTTGTGAAGGTTTAGAGTAGCTTCATTGCGTGTTACGATGAATAAAGCTTGTACTCAATGCTGTGGGTATCCATGGACCGTAATAATACACTTGTAACGCAACTATTTTGTCCAAAGATCGATTCCCTTAAACATGAGTTGAATAAATTCAGGAGAATTTCCGAAACTAAGTAGTGTATCATGTGGTACCATTAATTACAATTCTTCTGAATAAGAGGTGAGATTATTAAGCTCCGTTGTTATGGGTACAGAAGTGCTACTTTAATAGTGCTTTTGATAAAAAAAATCTGATGTGTACCATTCACATAACTTTCTCTACATCTCTGCAACAAATTATTGTTAAAAAGCTTATGCCTCTATTTAATTCATGCTACTCAAGAACAAATTAGCAGAAATAGTCTTATTACTTGTTTCCTTGTAAGTAGAAGCGAAATAAGGGAGTACCATAGGTTAAAGTAATAGTCAAAAGCTGGTTCCTATGTGACTGAAGTTCTTTTGTTTATATGGACAGAGTTGACAAATTCCTATATGAAAAAGGTAAGTTTTTCATAGCTAAAACAAAAAACAATGAATACCTCAAAAATGATCAACTCCACAAAAAAAAATTTATAAAACATAAATTGTGGGTTTTAACGTGCTCTACGTTTTTTGTGTAGTATGTTTTTATCTAAGTTTTACGGTTCAGCAGTTATGCAAAATCCGTAAAATTCGTCCAGAATAATGTAATCTTCAGAGGCTATTACCAGAGAATTCAAGATATACATTTTATTTTTCAGGTAAATATCTTTAATATATGATATTTTAATCAAAATCGTTAGAGCCATTTTTAAGAAAATCAAAATTTTCGAAAAAAGTTCCATGTAAAGGGTAGTTTGGGGTGGGGGAATTTTTCTCAAAATCTTCGTGTCACATCCCTGGAAGATACTAAACTTAAATACCAAGTTTGGTACTTCGCCAACTTTTCGTTTTTGAGCTATCGTGTTCACAGACATACGAACACACGGGCACACGAACACACGGACCACACACACACACGGACCTTTTTAAAACATATATATATATATATCCGGTGAAATCTCGGTATCGAATTTTTTGGTGGAGTGCAATACCTTCTCTATACACTATGTACATAGCACGTATAGGGAAAGTAAAAATGTATATTTTTGGCAAAACAAATGCACCATACTTTGATGTACATGTTATCTGCAATATTTGATTCTCTTAGAGCGAATAAAATAATGTTATGAAAGCCATTTTGAAGCGTCGGTTAAATCACTATGTCAAACTTTAAAGCTATTTTTCTGTGCTGCAATTTTTTGTTATTTTTCCATATACAAAATACATCTTATTCCTCAAAAATACAAATAGAGTCTGAAACATAGTGTTTGTAATAAACTGTCTTTTTAGATTTCTTAAAGTGATCGTAGATTAGTTTTTAAAAATAATTAATACAATCATATGCAGCATTCCTTAGCAATTTATTCCACTTTGCGATATAAACTAATTCAGACAATCTTACGTGTACCACTGACATGAGTTTCTCTACAAATTACTGTTAAAAAACATAGCTTCTCTTTACTTGATGCTAACAGAGAAAAAATTACCAGAAATAGCTATATTACCTGCTTCCTTGTAAGTAGAAGCGAAAGGGCGTACGATAGTTTAAAATGGTAGTCCAAAGCCGGTTGCTTTGTGACTGAAGTTCCTTTGTTTGTACGCACAAGAGTTGAAAAAATTCCTGCGTGAGAAAAACGTAAGTTTTTAAAAACTAAAACCAATAACAAGCAATAAGTAAAAAATTATCAACTCCACGAAAAAATTGCGTGTTTTAACGTGCTCTACATTTTCTTGTCCATCTCTTACGGTATAGAACTTACGCTAAATTCCATAAAATTCATCCAGAATAAAGTAGTCTTCAGAGGCTATTTCCAGAAAATCCAAGATATACATTTTATTTTTCAGATAAATAACTTTAACATACATTATTCTAGTCAAAATCGTTAGAGCCATTTTTAAAAATAATTAAAATTTTAAAAAAAAAATCAATATTAGGGATAAATGAGGAGCGGAGATTTTCAAAATCTTCGTGTCACATCCCTGGAAGATACTGCACTTAAATATCAAGTTTAGAATTTAACGGAGTTTTCGTTTTTGAGTTATGCTAACCACACACACACATACACTAAGACGGCCACACATAGACATTTTTCTAAAAATTATTTTAATGGGTTCTTGAGATCCCAAAACATGCATTTCAGGTGAAATCTGGGTATCAAATTTTTGAGTGGTATGCAGTATCTTCAATACACATATGTACATAGTACGTGTAGAGAAAGTAAAAAGGGAATCACTGAACAATGTTGTAGTTTTTACATTTAATAATCTCCAAACTAATCTAAGAATCAGTACCAAATGTGTTGTGGTGACGTTTAGCAAATGACAGTACACATTGTAACTCTTAACTTCACCTAGCAACTACAAACACAGATACCTGTTGAACCTCTCTCGTAAACAATTACCTTATATTCTTTATGTACCCTCTCAACATAAAGTAGTGCTCCAACATTACCAAACATTACCAGAGGCTATTATCTTGCTCCAGTGTGGGATGCAGAAGTACGATATTCGATTGATAACTATTTCAAATCATGATAGCTTTGAAAAAAAAATCTGATGTGTATCATTCACATGACTTTCTCTATATCCCTGCAACAAATTATTCTTAAAAAGCTTATACTTTTATTTACTTTATGCTAATCAGAAAAAATGAGCACAAATAGTCTTATTACTTGCTTCCTTGTAAGTAGAAGCGAAATAAGGGACTACCATAGGTTAAAATGATAGCAAAAACCTGGTTTCTATGTCAATGAAGTTCCTTTGTTTATATGGATAGGAGTTGTGAAGTTCCTATATGAGAAAGGTATAAGTTTTTCATAGCAGAAACCAAAAATAAGGAACGTCTCAAAAACGACGAACTCACGAAAAAAAATGTGTATAACATAAATTGTGTGTTTTAACGTGCTCTACATTTTTGTGTAGTAAATTTTTGTCCATCTCTTACGGTTTCAAAATTCAGTAAAATTTATCCAGAATAAACTACTCTTCAGAGGTTATTCCCAGAAAATTCAAGAAATACATTTTATTTGTCAGGTAAATATTTTTAATATACGAAATTTTAATCAAAATCGTTAGAGCCATTTTTGAGAAAATCAATTTTTTTTAAAAAATTTTCCATGTAAAGGGTAGTTAGGGGTGGGGGGATTTTTCTCAAAATCTTCGTGTCGCATCCCTGGAAGATACTAAACTTAAATACCAAGTTTGTATTTTACCGACTTTTCGTTTTTGAGTTATCGTGTTCACAGACACACGGACACACTGACACACGGACACACACACACGGAGCTTTTTGTGAAAATGTTTTTTTTTTTGGATATTGGGGACCCTAAAACATAAATTTCCGGTGAAATCTCGGTGACGAATTTTTGAGTGGAGTGCAATACCTTCTGTATACAATATGTACATGGTGCGTATAGAGAAAGTAATAACTGAAGCGTGCTTACTACATGTTACCGAAGGAAAACATAAAAAAAGCCAGTCTAAATGCTTAAAATTCATTTGTGATTATTTTAGCAGCATTCCTTCAAAGATTTACTTAATCCATAACATTTAATGCTGAAAATAAGTATTTTATAATGGTATCCAACTGAAAATAAATACCAATAACATAACAATACTATTACATCCACTATTACTACTACTACTACTGCTGCTATTAGTAATAATATTAAAGATAATAGTAGTAGTACTTATCTTAGGATATTTGCGGCTCTTAACATAAGACCAATACATTGGTTATTTTTATTTTATCTACACATAAGTAATATATACACAAGCCATATGTTCTACTCAAAACAAAAACTCGATATCAAGATCACCCCTGAATCTATATGAAATTAAGAGTGCCGCTGGACACCAAAAAAACTACAAAAACAAAACTCCGTTATTTAGTTCACAAGGTGACTTCATTATTTTGAGATCACCTTAAGGTTTACCGGGAAACATGTGAGTCAGTTGAGAAATTCAACGCCATGCCGTCATGTTGCCAAGGTAGCTCAGTGGTAGAGTTACCGGCTAGAGACCGGGAGATCCGTGGTTCAAACCCCAGTTATGGCACTGAATTTTTCAGTCTGACTCTACCTGTCCAACTCCTGTCCTACACTCGGGTTTCTAGGTGAAAAAATTAAAAGTACCAATTTCAGCTAATGTTTATCTCGATTATCATAAAGTAGATAGACGAATATGCTTTTTAACAATAATTTGTTACAGAGATGTAGATAAAGTCATGCGAATGGAAGAGATCAGCTTTTTAAATTTTGTTGCATGTCCATTACAGGCTTTGTATTTGTTATCTAAAACAAACAAACATGTTCTTTATATCATCATATAGAGTATGATGTCCTGGTGATCTGATCACACAAACAGTTTAATATCCTGTTAAATCCAACAATAAAAATATTTTCTTTGGAGCTTTTCTGTGGATAAACAACTCACATTAGCTAAGTATATGACACTAGTTTTATGTGTCCATCCATCCATCCATCCATGCATCCATCCATCCCTCCTTCCATCCATCCCTCCTTCCATCCTTCCCTCCCTCCCTCTCTCTGTTCTAACAAGAAATAATCATTTTGAGTTCATTGAGCCTCAAAATATATATTTCCGGTGAAATCTGGGCATCAATTGTTTGTGCGGAATACAATATTTCCTCTACTTACTATATATAGTAGAGAAAATAAGAACAGAATAGTAGTTTTCTTTCGAAAATGTATAAGCATTTTAAAATTCAAACCAATAATGACTATTTCAAAAAAGAAAGACAGAGAAAAAGAAAATAAAAAAATAAAGGAATTTAGTTGTTGAGATTTAACAAGATGTAGCTTTTTTTGTAGTAGACCTTCACTTAACAGAAATAAATATATATTTTTATAGATATATTTGTCATGAAATATACAGCAGTTTAATCAGAATCGTAGAGCCATTTTTTACAGAGTCAAAATATTTGAAACAGTTTCCCAGTTTGAACTAGGGATGTTCTTGAAAATCCTTGTCTCACATCCCTGGAACTTGGTGAAACTTAAAGACCAATCCTGATATTTTGGCGACATTTTATTTTTGAATTGTGCTCAGACACACATACGGACACAAGAATATTTTTTCTTAAAATACTTTATTTGTACATAGTGGACCTCAAAATATTTATTTCCAATGAAATGTCTATACACAGTTTTAGGTGGAATACAACACTCTACTATGTAAGTGGTAGATCAGGTAAAATGAAGACAAGATTCTGGGTATAGATAGTTCATTGAGTTGCTTCTGTCACATCACACAGCTGATGAGATTCGATTACTAGTACTCTTATTAGTGGCATTTACGAGTGGCTACAAAATTCTTTAGTGCTCCAGTTGCATAGACGACATGAGGGCGTTAAACCGAATAGGATCACAAATGAGGACGCAGTTCTATAGAGTCTGAAATGGCAGCCCCATCGCTGGACTTGCCCATGAATAGGCTCGTAAACCCTTATGGCAACTTTCATGTTACCGATATTGTAACACAAGCCCGGCTCCAAAAGGAGTACTTTATATTTAGTGCAGAGCAAAACAGAAAATATGAAAGAAAAGAAAGAAAGACCATAAGAGTTCCCTATAGATTTTTAAAGAGAAAAATAGAATAAAATGTAGATAGGCCGAAATATTGAAACCAAACTTATAGTGAAAATAATTAGTGTTATATATTTGCTGTTCATTAAATGTTAACCTATACAATGGTCAATGCAATTAAATAACATAGTAAATGAAGATGTAATAAACGCCATCACTAAAACCGTAATTATCATTTACCTGTCATGAAATTGTCGGATTGAGGTTTGGTGCAGCAGAGTATAAATATGACGTGTTGGAGTAGATGTGTTCTTTACAGCCAGTTTTGAAATGTTTTGCTCTCTCTAGTATTGCTCACTGCCTGGCCTCGTTCAGTTCCTGCTAGTATATAAGCCAGTGAACGCAGAAAGCGAGCATAGATTGAAAAATGTGGAAAATACGAAACGACAGTGAACAACCTTATGGATGATTCAAACGTGTTTTGAATAATAGGAGAGCCTTTTCTTTCGATACAGAAAAGATGTATCCTGTAATTAACTGCAACTCTGAGGAAGTTAGGTTGATTTATGTCATTCTCTTTTGAAGGCACTGCACATTATTATGCTGGAGTTTTTGTATCAAGCTTTATACTTTTATTAGTAAAACTACGAGGTGTTTCAATTTGCTAATCATATTATAAAATAACTGTTTTATTGCGTTACTTTGTTCACTGAATGATGCATATAATATTAATACATTTAATGAGCGACCTTTTGTACAGATTATACTTCAAGTGTGCATGTTTAAGCTATTAACCCCTCCCCACTACCGTCTCTTTATACCACTGGCTGCTCTGTGTGTTCCAAAATGTGTCGCTTCGAAATCCAAAACCGATCTCAAATTATGAGTCGCTAGTTTTCTGTGTATTAAATCACTTCTGGATCACAGTTGCATATTTCTTTTACAAATTTCTTCTCAAATTATGCATTTTTAGAGCCAAATACCTCTTCACGCATTTTTTCGAGTGTAGCATGCTTGATTTATGTGTAATTTGCAGATATAAAAATTGATTTTAAATATAAATTAATTATTCTTGTCAGATAGTTTAACGGTTGATTTGAAACGTACCTGAATGCTTCAAGTAATATAAGCTCTACTAATATAAAACGATCGTCATCGTGAAGTGTTTTGAAACACTGAAATGAGTAATGGGAAAACGGTTATGAATACTACTTAATTACGTGTATTCGATGGAAAATGCGATCACCCAACACTTACCGCACAGGTAGAACACCGTGCAGTTTAGACAACTTCTGTGACACAAGAGTAGTACCCCTTTGCAGAAGCTGTAGGGGTAAGGATTGAATTCTACGCTGAGCAGCTAGTCCGGTAACCCTATACAGAGTAATGACAGACTTTGACATGAACATTCCATATGCGCTGTTGCAGAGGGAAGAGAACTACTAAGTATATAGTGTTTACAGCAAGAATACTGTCATCTGTAGAGTAACAAGTAAAATAATACTACTTCAGCCATCAAAACGAAATAAAGACTTCACAAAACTAACATTAAATGAAGAAAATTTCTAAAGTATTTCAGTATATTTGCGCAATTTTTTGGAAAAATGTAAATATTTCAGTCAAATGTTTGTTGGAGAGTTCTTTATTTCAATAATAATGTGCCAGAAATGAAGTACTTACTAATACCTAAGTATGGCAATATACAAAAATAAAACGCTATATAATTTAAAACATAAACTACAAATATATGGTGATAAGCATAATATGGAATCAAATATAGATTATGGTCTTGGATAGTGAGAAGAGAGCATTCTAAAAATTTCACATCTCTTAGCTAGAAACTCTAAGCTTCGCCTATTACTTAACGTTTATCATTTATACAAGATTTTAGGTATCATGTCTTTCTCTTACGGTTTAGCAGTTAAGCAAAATTCGCCAAAATTTATCTCGAATAAAGAGGCCTTCAGAGGCTATTCCCAGAAAATTCAAGAGACACATTTTATGTTGGATATAAATAGCTTTAATATACGAAATTTTAATGAAAATCGTTTGATCCATTTTTTATAAAATAAACATTTTCGAAAATTTTTCCATGTAAAGGGTAGTTTGTGGTGGGCGAATTTTCTTGAAAACCTTTGTGTCACATCCTTGGAAGATACCAAACCTAAATTACCAAGTTTGGTAATTAACGGTCTTTTCACTTTTGAGCTATACTATCCACAGACACAAACACATTTGAATTCAGGGGGACCCAAAACATGTATTTCCGGTGAAATCTCGGTATCAAAGATTTGGGTTGCATTACAATACCTTCTCTATATATCCTGTACATAGTACGTGTAGAGAAAGTAAAAACGCAACATTGATATTCAATGAAAATGCTTTTCATTGGTTTTGTTGCCGTGCAGGAAAATGACAGTTTAAGCTATATTATACTGATCCTTAATTTTGGGGAAACCATTTAAAAATATCCCTCAATTTATACTATTTATAATCATCCAAGGGAAAAACTTAACCTTAATGTGAACTTACTGATGTTTACAAAACTGCTAGTTGTATTATGCATATTTTTTCTCTGCCACTTGCCAGTAGTGAGAAGCATAGCATTCCACTAAAATAAACTGATTTCCGGATTTCTCCGAAAATACACGCCTTGGGAGCCGCTAAATATAGGAAATTGCTTTTAGAGAGAGATTTCTGCGAGTATTAGAGAGATGGAGAAGGAGAGAAAGAGAGCTCCATAATTAAAACACAACATTTTGGAAACACACCAAACGTAATAGTTAAGTTCACTATCTTCCAGGACGTAAACACAAATACATACAGCAAAATATCCGCACATTATTCTTACGTGGAAAATGTCCCTTAATTTTCACATTATAAAACCATTTTGATTAAAACGTTATGAGTAATATGTTAGCAATATATGTTTCACCGTTTCCTCATTCTCTGAATATTTTTATAGTGTAAATTATGTTTTAATATATTGTTTATATTTTCTTCGGCTCTTTAGGTTCCTCGTTCGAGGAAGTAACTTTTAACAGAGCATGTATGGTAAAATGAACCATTTCAGAGATAACACATTTGTAACTTTTAATTTAAGCAATTTTTTGAAACTGTTATCCAAGATTTCATAAGTTATTTATGTTTCTATACGATCACAGCTGAAACCATATTATGTGTTCACTTACACGCAAAACTTATATTTCGCGTATCACGTATCTTACTAAATAAGAGACCGACGTACTATATTCGAACACTCTTGCTCTGTTTAAGCATTAAAACTATGCTCTAATTGACTAGTATTTCCGCTCTCAGTAGCGTTTTTCCTCATGAACCAACAAAAACTATCCTAGTATCTCATTTAGGCTGCTAGCTCCCCAGTAAGTTTCACGTTGTTATTATTTATCCATCCCCTAAAGCTAGGTTTGTGTCTTTTTAAATCAAGAACATTGTTTAAAATGTTTCATTCCAGCTCCCTGGCACATTGTCCACAAAAATCTTGCAAGATACTTCTCTTTTATCACCTGTACAGTTTCAGCTATATTTTCTCTCTTATAACTAAGTTTATGCAAAAGTACTTTAATAAAATAATCTTACTTCTATATTGCATACACCTATTTCCGTTGCCTTGCTTACTAATTATTACAACTTTCTGCAATATTTTGTACTGCATCCTTAAGCTAATAATGGCTAGGCGCTTTTAGTTTACTGAAATTTGTACAGATTGTTATAAGCTCAGTAAAAGAGGATTTTTGTCGAAATGTTGGGCAATAGAAAAGAGTGATTAACTCTATAGATTGGGTATTATAGAGCTAAAGCCATTTAACGATTTTTAAATGAAATATTATGTTTAACTACAACCCTAAACGCAAATTGTGTAAACTCTTCCTTTTCACAGCATTAGACATTTTCAAAATTAGTCATTTATAATGTTTATGTCTTTCCCATTTGCATGCTGATTCCGCATTTTCTATATAGCCATGCGCTTATTCCTTATTTTGCACCATTCCTCAGAAAAAACATGATGTGCTTCATTCACATTATTTTCTCTACATCTCTGTAACAAATTGTTGTTAATAAGCCCCTTTCTTCTATTTCATGCTAAGATATTAGCAGAAATAGTCTTATTACTTAGTTTCTTTTAAGTAGAAGGAAAATAAGGTAATACACTAGGATAAATCGACAAATAGATTTTTTAAAATTCGGTTGCTATGGGATTGAAATCAGATTTTTTTACGTGGCCAATGGTTAACAAGTTAAAGAATGAGAATTTTTTAAGTATTTTAAACGAAATAAATAACACGGAATATCTCTAAAACGGTCAATCCCTAGAAAACAATTATATAACATAAATAGTAGGTTTTAACGAGCTCTAAATTTGTTGGGAGGTAAGCTATTATCTATCTTTCAGAGTTTATCAGTTATGCAAATTTTCGCAAAATTTATCCTGAATAAACATTTATTCAGGGGCTACTCCCAGAAAATTGAAGATACACATTTTATTTGTCATATAAATATCTTAAATATAAGGGATTTTAATCAAAATCGTTACAGCCATTTTTGAGAAAATAAAAGATTTCGCAATTTTTTTCATGAAGAAAGCAGTTCGGGGTGGGGGGATTTTCTTGAAGATCTTCGTGTCGCGTCATTAAGATACTGAATTAAAATACCAAATTTAGTTTTTAATGGTATTTTCGTTTCTGAGCTATACTGCCCACACACACATACGGACATTTTTATTAAAATGCTTCTTTTCTGGATTTAGAAGGCCTTAAAACTTGTATTTCCAGTAAAATCTCTGTATTAAATTGTTAGGTATAATACAATACTTTCTCTATATACTACGTAGGTAGATAGTACGTGTAGAGAAAGTAATATATCGTGAATGACGTGCTATGGACGGAAGAATCACATGTTATATGGATACTCTGTAATGCATTTATGGGAGTTTATCATTGATAGGGAAAGTCGTGTGAATGTATGGTATAAATTCTTAAAATAGCAGTGCCTTTCTACAGATTTATCGAGAAGCTGTGTTGGATCTTGATAGTCGCCACGTTCAACTCGACCCTGATTGTACTCGATACTCAATATCACCGATCTGCTTCCGTCTGCAACACCGCATGAATAGGTAACCTCGTTTCTGTTGCACGTATCACTTGCCACATGTAAAGACCATCAACGGAGGTTCTCATCTATGTGCTGCCATCTACTCAACTAGCTGTGAAATGTCTACCAGAGTGTTAGAACATGAATAGATAGGTTGCTATTTATCTTGAGCACAAGCCCTCACTTCGCAAAATTTTCAACCCGTATTGTTTGAAAATTCGACATTGCGATCGATTCTAGAGATTATTTCTATCAACAAATCTCTCGCTGGGTTAACTGGTTCAACATACCAATCACTTATGAATATTTGGTAAAGTCATCCATGACAGCTGAACATGCTTGATATCCTTTGTTGCAGAATTTAGTGGCCATGCAATGTCGATCAAAATGATTTGAAACGGATGGACTCTTGATGTGCAATTTTCTGAGCGTATTGCATATCTCTGTATCATGGCATCTGGTTCATTCCACAGTTTGCTCACTGCAATCTGTTTTCATTATTAATGTCCGCTTGTGCTATTGTTTCGATAAATAACGATGCAATTATTGTATTGAAACTCATTTCCTTTCTCTAAAATCTTCCTTCTATATATGGATATAGTTTCATTCTTCAAATTTCATTTCCTGAACTGTTAATATAATGCAAAATTTGTTTTGTTCAGTGGTGTATACAGATACATCGCTAATGATGTATTTCTAAAAGACCTAGCAGTATTTTGGAGTTATCTTTAAAGCTATCATATCGTCAGTTGTATTTGAAGCCTATAATTTCCAAATAAACACGTTGCTATCTACGTAAACAACTAAAACTAGAACGACGGCAGAACGAGGAGGTGCACTGCATTTAATACATATCATGATGCTTCTCGAGAGGATCTAAAATTCTGTCATTTCTGCGCATAAACTAAAATCAGCTTACATAACCCAAGCACAAATACCTTTGTTTATTTGGAATTATTATTGCTGTTCTTACTATTATTATTACTTACCTCTCCAGATCTTGCTGGAGCTATTCCTACACTGTTAGTGGAGCAAAATCTTTGTGCTCAGAAACACTTGGAAGTAAAAGTTTACACAGTAGATAGATGGATGTACAGAACAACTGACAAATAGAATATGTTGGATGTTTAGATAGACAAATAATAGATGGATTAATAATAATATTGGTTTGATAGAACTGGACTAAGTAGGATGGATGAAATAGAATGGATGGGGTAAAATAGATTAACGAACTATGATAGGGTAGGATGGATGGATGGCTGGATTGGTGGGATAGGATAGACGATTGAATGGAATGGGAGAGATGGATTAAAATATGTTAAACGGACGGTTGGCATTGGGTAGGATGAGTGTGATGTGATGGGATAGGATAGATTGGATATGATAACTAGATTATTTAGAATAGAATTGATGGATGATATAGAAAGGTACACAGATAATCAGGCAGCGGCATGGATATACAGGCATTTAGACGGATAGTTTGGATATGATAGGGAATTGAACGAATTGGGAATTGAACGAATAGCAATTTTAAAAGGTTTTATTATACGGCAAAGACACAAATTGTTTTAATAATATTCATTTGTATTAAAATCGATTTTTAATGCTTAAGTATTTCCTGAATTTTTTTGTGAAATTATAACTTCTTTTTAGGTGGCTTAGTAATTTGTTTTAAATATTTAGACTGACTCAAGGATGATAACCAATGCCTATTTCAGTCTATATAAGGTACTATCAAATTGCGAAATACTCTTGTGTATTAATATGATATGTAAATCATCATTTAGATATATTCATTCGAATGTTCATGAATGCATTTATTTGTCACCCTCCGTGGTATAATGGTTATCATGCTAACTCATATACCCAAGGTCTCTCCTTGATATCCACCCTATAGACTCGGCAGTCTCGTCTTGAGCACAAATTTTCATCTGCCTTATGCTTATGTGTACTTAAACCTCTGTTCAAAGCATATCGGAATATGTTCCCAGGACAGAATCTCGTGTCATATTATTTAATTACCATCCGACACGGGCCAAGTTTAAGCCACTCGAGGTCTTGTCTAATGTGTTTCGCTGTGTTTTGATGTATTCCCTACTTCATACTGAAGCTAACTGCTCTGAATGTATTCCCAACGAAATTGTACAGTGTTTGTTGACTGTGGATATTCACTCACCAACTCGCTTTATTTTGTTCCGGATCAAGTGAGCTTGCCCTCTACATGCAGCGGGTAAGCAGCTGATATCAGGGGTTTTCTGTTCTTTTTACTTTTTCTAGCCCCATATGTATAATGTACATAGGGATAGAGAAGGTATTGTAATGCACCCAAAAATTCGATACCGAGATTTCATCGGAAATATATGTTTTGGGGTCCCCTGAGTCCGAAAAAAGCATATTTAGAAAAAGGTCCGTGTGTGCCTGTGGACAGTATAGCCCAAAAACAAAAAGACCGTTAAATACCAAACTTGATATTAAGTTCAGTATCTTCCCAAGATGCGACACGAAGATTTTAAAAAAATTCTCCCTACTACAAACTACCCCTTACATGAAAAAAATTTCGAAAATTTTGATTTTCTTAAAAATTGCTCTTAACGATTTTGATTAAAATCCCGTATATTAAAGCTATTTATGTCCGAAATAAAATGTATATCTCGATTTTTTTGGGAATAGCTCTGAAGACCTCTTTACTCTGGATGAATTTTGCTGAATTTTGCTTAACTGCTAAACCATAAGAGATAGAAAAAAACGTATTACACAAAAAATGTACCTCATAACAAAACGTTTTTGTTGTGGAGGTAACCGTTTTCAAGATATTCCTTGTTATTGGTTTCAATTGTGAAGTACTTAAACTTTTCTCACACAGGAAGTGTCTGTTTTTCTTTTGTACTAATCCTGGCCAAGCAAAGAAGTGATTTGCAATGACAATCGCAAACATAGCTTTTAAAACAGTTGACAATCACTTTATCATAGTGCATTCCCTTATTACCTTCTATTTATAAGGAACTAAGCCATAACATTCTGCTAACATTTATCTTGATTAGGATTGTGTACAAAGAAGAATAATCTTTTGTAGGAGTTTTGTAGAGTAGCTCGAGAAAGTCATGTAGTTTAACACATCAGATTTTTTTCATGTGTCAGTTTATGTCAAGAGCATAAATAACTCAAACCATCGACTCCCCATTTATATCTACCTAGGAGGTTTACTTTTTATTCATAGAAAGTGGCGGAATAAATGCTTAGTTTGTGGCAAAGTTTAGCACTCAGAACATTCAATATCACCTTCATTACTCAACCCTTTAAAGTGAGTAAGACAGTTACCAAAGAGAAGAATGTTTCTTTAAAATTGTGTTTGATACAAATTAATTACCATGGTACTCTTCATATTCTCTGCTATAATGTGAAAATGTTTCCATAAAAACTAATTCTCACACTGTTGGCTGGACAGTGCAAATAAGGAACATTTTTGCTTATTATGTAAGTATTGCAGCAGGGTTTCAAGGAATGGCGTCTTGCCCGGGTCCAGATTAATCGGTCGAGCACTTCTTGAGAGTTCTTTTACTCAGGGCGTGTACATAGTGCAGGGATATACTTGATGTAAAGAACATTTTCTTTTCTTTGAAACATAGCTCGTCTTTATTAAAAAACTTCTCAACACCGTTTCGAATTTGATAGATAGCCTTTTTTACATTTAAAACTAAAAATCGTGTGTAAATTTAACGATGCTATTATTACGAAATTTCTCTATTCTCGTCAAAATAATTTTCTTTGCTACTTATTTTTCCCTTGCAAGCAAATGTGCTTTCCTTCTTGATCGAACTAAGATGTTCCGGACAACAACTTTATCGATTCCCCAGAAAAATCCACTATCTCGTCGAAAGTTACAGCTGATGTATTCTCCGAAGCAACATTATCATGAAGCACAAATTATTTCGTCACCTTAATCTTCCTGTCTGATGAGGAAATGTTATCTCTCAGATTTAGTCTCTCGAGGTCCTTCATTTCCTGACGAAGTCAGAAGGAGAAAAGCTTTCAAAATTGTCCTTGGTTATTGCAATCATTTTTCGTTGCTAAAACAGTTATTGACACAAAATTAAACAGCTTGTCACCATATGAAAAATTGACTTACAAAAACAAAACCCCAACGAAATTCTATCTTCACAAAAAGTAACCAAGGAATAATAACAGAAAAACACAAAATGACGGAAGAAGACGTATCCCAAAAAATAAAATATACAAATACAACATTAAGTAAATGCATCTGTTGGACCGCAATGCTAGATTTTGCTTCAGTACTATAATTGTCTTAATTATTTTGCAATTATTTATGATGCGACCAAACTATGAAAATATGCGGATGTTAATATCCTATGTAAAATTCTAATACAAGAGACATACGTTGCATAATAATTGTTCTACCAATCGTGTATCGTCATCAGACCTATTAGCCAATGAAAGTTTAATGACGATTTCAAAGGCAAAATTTTGTATACTGTCACATAACTGAAGAAATTATCTTTTCTTGCTTTCTGCGCAGTTGGCCACGCGTTGCTTAGTAGGCGATCCGCTTTCCTCAAAGGTCAACACTTCGGTGACACCTGCACGCTACTTCATGTGAATTAGTTAACACGCTAGCTTACAAAGCAATCTGCAATTAGAGAACGTAAATGGATAAATAATACATTCCATTTACAATTATATAAATCAATAAATTCGACGCAGAACTTCTTAGACATGTTCCTAACAGAGTGCACGAGCTATTGTGTGAACATGGGTGGCGTTACTGTGCAGTTAATTGCCCGCAATATCTGTCTTTGTGGCTTCCGAAGTCACGAACAGCGCCATACTTTGTTCGAAGTTGATCTGGAAGCGAAAGCACACTAATGAGAAACTTGCAGATAGGGGACTTGAGTCTAGTGCTGAGTTTGCTTGTACTTCTGGGATTGTTTCCTGTGCATATCGATTCTATCTGAAGTTTAATTGTCGAATTGTTCCAACTCGGAATGTGAAGCACCGTCTGCCTATTGCAGTTCAGCTGAGCCACCTACGTCTGCAGGTGGGAAACTCTTCCACAAGAGCTCTCTGCTGCAGCAAACTACTTTTGAAATAAATTGTTGCTTTTCTACATATAAGCCGTGTGTAAGACAGGATTTGGAAAAATAGAGTTAAAATATGTAATACCATAGCCGAAATGTTAACCACGGATCTTCTGTAATCTAGTTGACCTATCATTGACCTAGCTATGAAGCTCAAGACTTGCAGTATTTATGATATTGTAAGTTATCATTGGGGTATAATATAATGTCATCTAAAAATCTTTTGAGATCTCTTTGTTTACAGGAAAGATTATGATGTGTTCCATTCACATGACTTCCTCCACTACTCTTACGAATATTATTTTATCTAAGTTCATGTAGAAGGGAAATAAGGGAACACATTAGGCTAAAGTGACAGTTAAATATTATAAAAGTTATCGCTATGCGTTTCTCACTGAAAGTAGGTGCTCTTGCCAAAGCCAAGAGTAAAACAAAAGATAACTTCTCGTCTGAGAAAAGTATAGGTAGTTGAAAATTAAACTAAGGCATATTTTGGAAACGGTCAATTCCAGTGGAAAATGTATGTTATATAAATGGTGTGTTTTAAAGAGATTTTCATTGTTTGTGAAGTAAGATTTGTTTATTTCTCACGGTGTATCAGTCCAGCTATACAAAAGTAGCTCAGAGGCTATTCTTCAAAGGTTATTCCAAGAATTCAAGGTATATATTGATTTGTAATAACATATTATAAACATATGGCACTTAATTAAAATCATTAAAGCCATTTTGAGAAAATCACAATTTTCAAAAAATATTATATGTAAAGGTTACTTGGGGGTCTAAAAATGTTTGTGTCTGTAAGTTATTGAACTTAAATCCCAAGTTCACAGAGTCACACATACGGATCTTTTTATAAAACAGTTTGTTTAATTCAGAGGGTCTCAAAGCATGCATTTTTGGTGAAATTTGGTATCGAATTTTTTAGTGGAATACAATGTATATCTTATGTATCTACTATGGACATTGTACATACGTGATAAAGTAAAAATTATGGTCAGTGAACCGAACGTAGAGGGGAGATTCATAGTTTAAACCTCACTATTCCTAATTTTGAACTGAATTTGAATTTTCGAATCTCAATATAGTACCTTTCCTATTCTTACAAGCGTTTATATCTACCTAGACATAAATATTAGCAGAAATTATTTTACTCGTTACGGATACAAGAGCAATAAAGGAATAAAGGCTAAAACGATGGTCAAACTTTTTAATAACAGGTCGCTATGCAATGTATTTGAAATTCTGTTCAATTAGTATGACCAGAATGAAAAAAACTAATGAGTTGCCCCATTCAGGATACGCATACATATTTACAATTTAAATCAATAATAAACAACATCTCGAAAACGGTTAAGTCGCCAAGAAATGTATTTGTCACAAATTGTGTGGTTTAACGAAATCTGCATTTTGTGTGCAGTAAGATTTTGTCTACCTATTACGATTTATCAGTTATGCAAGTCATAAGACTTCAGAGGATATTACCATAACATACAAGATAAACATTTTGTTTGTCTCATAAATATCTTTGATAAATGTTATGTATTCAAAGACGTTGTATGCCAGTTTAAGAATATCCAGCAAATTATGAAAACAATTCCATGTAATACGTAGTTTGCGATGGGATAAGTTTCTTAAAATCCTTGTGCCACATCTTTGAAAGCTACCGAACTTCATTAGTTGGATACTTAACCGACTTTTTATTTTTGAGTTTACGCTATCCAGAGATAGATATACACACAATCAAAAATGTTTCTAAAAATCTCCTTTTATTCACGCATTTTTAATGACATATTGGTATCAAATTATTGGGTAGAATACAATATCTATTATGTATATCGTACATGGTAGAAAAGTACAAATTGGATATCTTTACATCGTTTACAGCAATTGATCTTAACTGGGGGTTGTATAGTTCAGATGTTTTGCAATGTAAAATAACTTAGGTCTTGAAACGTGCAATGTTGTTAAAAATGGCTTATTTGCTTTTAACCATGGCCTTGCATTCCGTGGTAAAGGTGGATATAGATTGACCAAAAATCACTTTAAATTTATTTAAAGAAAGTAATCAATGGAATTAGTTCAAGAAAATCAAAAGCGATTTATTTACATATACCTAAGAGCAGAACCTGAAAGAAGTTACTTTTCCAGCATTTCTGGAAGGAAATCACTAGTGCAAGTGATGCCGCAAGGCCTTAAAAAGTGATTTTGGGAGCTTTTAGAAGGACAAAGAGAACTAGGATATCAGAGGATGCCATGGTACGGTAGTCTTAGAAAGCTATCAGCATCAAAGTGAAGGAACGACTGGCTTATATCGGTGAGACAGAACAAAGAACATATGGGACCTCTCGTGGATAGCTACTGATAGCAAATGGCTAAGCTTCCCTCTATGGCTTAAATAGATGGTTCCAGGTGATTTCAAAAAAATTTACTGAGGCATCTGTTCTGCCCACAAATGTAACTGTGAATTCAATATTTATAGGCATAATTATGATATAATTTTTGACTAGAGTGTCTAAAGATTTGATTAAATAAAACCAACGTCCTCCATGATATTTGGCAAGAATGCTCTCCATGACTGCTTTAAATGGTGTTCAATTCCTGTCAAAGTACAGATCTCCAGAGACCTCTTGAGATTTCTCAAATGCCAGCTTCAGGGTCATTCTGAATTGTATTCTCGTTTCTGGTTTCAGAAGCCTGGTACAACTCTCAGAACATCCGAATGTTCACAGTGTCCATTAATTGTTTTGGCAGCTGACGTTGTGTGCTTCAGCCTTATCCGAAAAATCTGCGAGAATCGATAATCGTGTTACTACTACATATCGCGGTTTATGCAGAATAAAAATTAAACCACGAATGGAAACAAATATACATAAATAAATACGTATAGGTTATTATTATTATCAGTATTTATTCTCATAGGTTTAAATGGTCCAAATCTTATACGATACTTCTCTCAAATAGGCACTTGTTTTTCGTATTTTTTTCATCCTTCTCAAGAAAAGAGAGGGGAATTTCAATTCCATCACTAGCTATTGCAATATTTGTGTATCGCCTAAGCTTATTGTATCCTCTTATTCACATGTACAAAGGAATTATTTTTAATGGAACACTTATGCTAATTTTTATCTTGATAACCATGAAGTAGGTGGATGAAATATTTGCAACACTATTTTCTGCAGCTTAGATACAGAATGTTTTTTAATTTTACGGTCACTGTAAGGTCAATCTATAAATTTGGTCTTCAGCAGACAAACCTGGTTATTGGTAATGGTAATAAAGTTCTAAGATTTCTAAAGGAATTGCACATTCACAAATAGCTTTTATTGCTTCGCCAACCAAGCGAATTCAAAATCAATAACCAAGGATTTCAGTAAAGCTCATTAGTAAACGTATACACTCAAATTTGATGTCAGAGCTGTAAATAGAACGCTTTATGTACATTTTGAATCAAAACATTTGCTTATTCTTTATTTAAGTGGCTACCAATCAGGAAGGCGAAGCGAGGCACAAACGCGAGCGGTAGAGAACAGCCACTCTTCTCGGCAAAATGGGGCAGTGGAGTCAACGCAATATCACTGCATGAAAATTCACATCAATCGCGTATATGCTTCATAATGAAGAAATGAATTGGTACATATTAAAATGAAGTTAACATACATTTGAAATAAAGCTTCATAATGTAAACATACAGAGATAATTGTAATAGCTTAGTTGAAGTTCAAATAGATCTATTCGTGTTGAAAAATTATAAAGAATTGTAATTAAATGCAGAATATTGCAAAGTAACCTGATATATTACAAATATGTGCTTTTATCTGAATATTATTCAACAAATTTTCCTATTTCATATTAGTCGAGATAAAGTTTTGGTAAATGTGGTTTTGGATAGGTAGAGTCAGACCGAAAAATTCAATGCCATAGCCGGGATTTGCACCACGGATCTCCCGATCTCTATCCGGTTGCTCTACCACTGAGCTGCCATGACATCATGCCGGCATAGCAACCGGCTAGAGACCGGTTTTTCTGTTTGATTCTACCTATCCAATACCTGTTTACACACAGCTTGTGTGAGAAAACAATTAAATATGTTTTTGTTACTTATTTCATTGTTGCTACAACGGGGATAAGGGAAATAAAGTAGGCTTAAGGAAAAGTCACATATTTTAAAAGCTGGTCGCTATACAAATAGTTGTTTTGATATTTTTTTCCTTTTCCATAACTAAGACATTTTCAAAAGGAAAATGCTTCTTAATTGAGAAATATACACATATTCGAGAAAGAAAGAATACATCCAAAATGGTTTTTCCAACAAAAAATGTATTTCACTCAAAATGTATGCTGTAAGAAGACTAACTATTTGTATGCTAAGTTCTGTGTGTATTTTATTCTTTATTAGTTGTACAAGTCACTTGGAATAAAGAGAACTTTGTAGGTAATTCACAAAAAGGCTCAAACATTTTTCATCTTTATTTTTCATGAAAGTGTCTTAAATATAGTTATTTTAATAAAGTCATCTGAGTTAGTTTTGGAAAATGCACACACATATATTCATAATGTAAAGGATCGTTTAAAATGGAATAATTTTCATGTAAGCCTTGTGTTGCATCCTGGGAGATGAATTTGGTTTATATGTGCACAAAACATCTATTTCAGTTAAATCTGGACATAATATTTTGGTGCTATACAACACTACCCCTACTCACTATATGCAGTAGAGAACGTAACAAATCAAATTACTATGGCCAATCGTAGCTTCTTAAAACAAGTTAATCATTAACATTTCTACTTGTAATTCCAAAGCCAAGTAAGCGTAGAATATGGCGTCATAAACAAAAGAGAACATTTGAACATTTTCTCCTCTCGAAAATCTTATGTATATTGTACAAGAAACACTTCCATGTTAACTTAAAATTGTGTCTTAATCCTAGTATGATATCAGCTCTGGAAAACACGTATGTATGGGAATTTTTTGAACCAAAAATAATTTATGCAGTCTTTTAATATTCAGGATGAAAAATAAAGTATACAATTATGAATTAATTGTTTCTTCTACGCTAGACGTGTGTAGGACAGGAGTTCGATAGTTAGAGTCAAACTGAAAAGTTCAATGCCTTAGCCGGGATTTGAAATACAGATCACCTGGTTTCCGTCCAGTTGCTCTAACCACTGAGCTACGATATCATCATGCCGATACAGAATAAAACTAGCCAACTCGCGATTTTCCAGGTAATAAACCACATGGATATATGTATATATATATATACACACGAGGTACGTCCATAAAGTAAGTTCCGTTTAAATTTATCTCCGCTGCAGCGCTGCGATCGCAGTTCCGCACATGCGAGGTAGACGCTCTGTATCAAGGAGAAGAAACGTGCGCCATTTTGAGATCGCCGTCAGCCTTCTACACTTTGTTGTGCTTGTTTACAATGTCAGTGTTGAAAATCCCGCCGCTTGTGAAATCAGATCTGTGATGCGTTTTCTGAATGCTAGGAAAGTGAAATCAATTGAAATTTATCGGCAAATTTGCGAAGTTTACGGAAAAAATGCGATGAGTGATTCAATGGTGAGAAGATGGGTCCGAGAGTTCAATGAAGGACATAGTGAAGTGCACGATGAAGAACGAGGTGGGCGTCCATCTTTGATTACAGAAGAACTGGCTCACGCGATTGATGACAAAATCCAGGAAAACCGCAAGTTTACAATTAGTGCTCTCGCTATGGAATTTCCCCAAAGCTCACGATCTCTAATTCATGAAATTCTAACCGAAAAATTGAAATTTCGTAAACTTTGCTCACGTTGGGTACCAAAGATTCTTACTGAGCAACACAAAACAAAACGGATGGGTAGTGCACCTCTTATGATGAAGACGGCGAAGAATTTCTGACACAGATAGTCAAAGGAGATGAGACTTGGGTTTCTTACGACACCCCTGAAAGTAAGCGGCAATTAATGGAATGGAGGCACTCTTCATCCCCAGCAAAGGTTAAGCCTAAACAAATCTTGACACCTCGCAAAGATGATGTGCACAGTGTTCTGGGACTGGAAAGGCATCTTACTCATTGATTTCTTACCGCGTGGTCAAACAATCAAAGCAGATGTTTATTGCCAGACACTTAGGAAATTGCGCCGCGCAATACAGAATAAGCGCAGAGGATTGCTGTCAAAAGGTGTTCTTTTTCTTCACGACAATGCACGACCACACACTGCAAATGTGACGAAAAACCTCCTACAGAGAGTTGGCTGGGACGTGTTTGACCATCCTCCGTACAGCCCTGACCTCGCTCCTAGCGACTTTCATCTGTTCTTACATCTAAAGTCTTTCCTTGGCGGTCAACACTTCAACAATGACGAAGAGCTGAAAGAAAATGTTTCCAACTTTTTGAAGACACAGACGCCAAACTTCTATGAAGAAGGTATACAAAAACTTGTGCCACGCTATGACAAATGCCTGCAAAATTTCGGTAGTTATGTGGAAAAGTAGTTTAAGAGTTGTAGAATTTTGTGCAGTAAATAATTATTCTGTATGTGTACACAATTTAATTTTATTACCAAACGGAACTCACTTTCTGGACTTATCTCGTATATATTGCTCTTAGAGAAAATGCGAAACTGGCTAAGCCTGGGCACATACTTAATGGAAGTAAGTACACTAAGAGATAAAATATCTGTGTAAATATTGTATGGACTTGTTTGGAGCCTGAGTATTTTATAATAGTGAATACATAGTATAGTTGTGAGTGCAAGTGGGTGGATGTGTGTGTAAGTGTGTGTGTGTGTGTGTGTGTGTGATATCAGAGCGGTTTTTAATTTCTCTACACGTTATGTACATAGTGTATAAAGAAGGTGTTACACTCACCCAAAAATGCTATACCGAGATTTCACCGGAAATACATTTTTTAGGATCCTCTGTATCCAAAAAACGCATTTTCACAAAAATGTTCGTGTATGTGTCCGTGTGCCTGTGAACACGATAACTCAAAAACGAAAAATCGTATTTAGGTTTAGTATCTTCCAGGGATGCGACACGATCATTATGAGAAAAATCCCTGCACCCCAAATTATCCATTATATGGAGCTTTTTTTTGAAAAGTTCGATTTTCTTAAAAATGGCTCTAACGATTTTGATTAAAATATCGTATATTAAAGATATTTACCTGACAAATAATATGCATATCTTGTATTTTCTAGGAACAGCCTCTGAAGACTACTTTATTCTGGATGAATTTTACGAAATTTTGCATAACTACTAAATAGTAAGAGATGGACAAACACCTACCATACAAAAATGTAGAGCACATTCAAACACACAATTTATGTTATATGCATTTTTTTCCTGTAGTTGATCGTTTTTGATATACCCTTGTTTTTGTTTTCAGCTGAAAAACTTGTACTTTTCTCATACAGGAATTTGTCAACTGACAAAGGAACTTCAGTCAGCTAGCAACCAGCTTTTGAGTATCACCTTAATCTATGTTACTCCCTTATTTCGCTTCTGCTTACCAGGAAGAAAGTAATAAAACTATTTCGGCTAATTTTTTCTCGATTAGCATGAAGTAAATAGAAGCATAACCATTTTAACAATAATTTGTTGCAGAGATGTAAAGATCATGTGAATGGAACACATCAGATTTTTTATATTATTCTGTGGTTCTGTTTTCGTAGCATTCAAGCCTGTGTATGTGTGTGTATTCCCAATATTGTAAATATATGTAAAATAGATATGTAGTTAATATTTTAATTTCAAATATTTGGACACCATGTACAGACAGCATCCGACCCATGCAACTGCGTGAGACGCAAATATTGTATTGTTGTAAACTTAATAAATACTAGTATATATTTTTTTATTTATTTTATCTTAAAGTCGTTTAACTTGGTTGATCACTTTGGACGATGAATGACATTGGTGAAATGAAACTGAAATGATCTCGAAGTCCATGGAACTTAAAGTTACTCGACATTCGTTTTCTCAGGATAAGGGAAAACCCCGAAAATAACCTTATCTGGATAACTGGCCTTAAGTGAGATCCGAATTTGCGATCTGTTGAATATGAGTTAGGGCACTACTCAGGTGGCTCAAATAATTTTCAGAACTTATTCCAATGTCGACTTACAATATCAGTGTTGCCCGGGACTTAAATGTACTTCTGACATTTTGTTTTTGGGTCATTATGATGCAAAGCTCAGAAAATACCAACCAATTTTCTCATATTTTTAGGTGCTTCTAATATTTTAATTATGCAATATAGTTACAAAGTTAAAAAGTATTGTTGTTGTGCGTTACGTTGGTGCACCAATATGTCGTAATATATTTGTGGAGGACACCACGTTGTTTTGTCAGTATGACGCTATCAGGTGAGTCTACTTGGAGTTGGTCGAGGGTCAATACTCTTGAAATTCTCTACATTAAGAGTGTACATACCTTGCAGATTCCCTTTGTTGCACTGGCTAAGCTCATTCTAGTAGACCATGCGTTGTCTCTTACTCAGCGGGGAAAGAATGACAAAGGTGTGTAACACTTGGTAGACTCAAATAAAAGATAAATTTCACTTAGTTTCACTGTAGACTTCTTTTATTGATGAATTGCTGTTCGTTTGAGGCACTAATCCTACTAGCCACTCACGACATAACCAATCGCGAACTTGATGAAGTAGGTTTATTTAAGTGCTAATTACACTTTTACAGAGTTGTTATATCTTTACACTCGTCACCGTAATCTTGAGCTTCACGGTCTGTATAACATTTACGATGATAAATTCCGTCTCATTAATTGATAGCACACCGATTTCCTAAACTGAACTCCACGCTATTTCTTAGTCACATTTCTTGTACGTGGTTTCCTACATTGGGTGTCGTACTAGCCTTGTTAGCTACGTTGTGAACCTTGTGTGGCCGATTTCTTGTACGCACATCATTTATATATCTACTAAACGGTCCGAGTATTGCCCTCCTTTTTGATTGGCTAGAAAAAGGCGCGTAAAGTGGCGTTGTCACGTGCCTATCGGGGATTTTTCTTTATTTTACACCCACGTGACATTGTTCTACAATGAAAAATTCCCTCTTTCAAGTTTTAAAGGGAAAATACGTTTCTTCCTCTCAAGGGTTGTTACTTGTGTCCCTAATGCTCTAAAATTCGTGTTATTTTTAACAAAGCACGTAGCCTTGAAGAATACAAAGGGAGTTTCTACATGCTACGCTACTGCGTTCTACTGAACATATATTTCTTACGTTAAATATTAAAAACTAATGATATATGCGCCGTGCTAAAATACTGGTTCAAAATAAATTATATTTTGCAAAGTATTTATCCTATATTAATAAAATGTTCTTCATAATAACAAAGAGCAATGCAATCATACAAATGTTTTCCGAAAAATCTTTACAAAAACATAGAAATTAGAAGTTTCACTCCCAGTGTCCTTTAACGCATTCATACTTTGCTACGATTTACGTGCTAAATACCTTCTAAAGTATAGTTACTGGCAGGAGAAACCACAATTGAAAGCTGAATAATTCAATGAATTGAGAAAGAAACCTTGCATGTACTGAAATAAGTTATTCTCTTGTTCTGTTTACTCTCTTCCTCAGTCAAGTATGATGCAAATTCAAATGTATACTTTATGTATTAAGTATTTTCATAAGAACTTGATTATTGAGTATGTATTTTACTTTTTCCTCTCTAATAATTGTGTGTATGTATTTTGTTCATGCGCAGTTAGGTGTATGGTTAGCACCTAAATGCCAAATAAATAAGCAAACGAAAAAGGACTATATTTTCATAAAATCTCTATTTATTTTTCGACTCTTATGCTTTTATGCTCGCCATCATTAATGTGCTATATATGCAGGCGTTATTTTTGTCCTTTAGTTTAGAAAACAAAATAATCTAACTGGAAAGTTTTGCGTCATCCATATTACTTCAATTCAATACTCTCAATTACGAATATGTAGTCTTTCTTACTAATGTGTGAGGCCTACATTTGTGAGATCGTGAGTTCGAATCTTGGAGTCGGAAATTTTTACCCTTGGTTTTTCTTGGTTTTCCCAGATTGCCAAGGCGAATAGTGGTTTCCCTTCTACCACGAATTTCCCACTAAATTTCTGTACTTTCACTTCCCCTTTTGTATGTCATGTAGGATAAGGACTATGTAGCCTCGATCAGCGTTGGATTGAAAGGTGGGTTGCTATTGGAAATTTAGTCTCGGTACTGTCATATGGCAACCTTCTCTAAGCCGTCTAAGGTGGATTTCTCTGCGCTTCCGTAGAGACCTTAGAATTTTTAGGGTCTCTGTGTTGGCCGCCTATAGCCTTCTGCGTTCCAGCTGAACGTGGTACATGCAAAAAATCGATATTAGATCAAGGTGCGAAGTATCCCCTCCGTTTCTGTTTGTATGTGTATATAGGTCGCAGCTCTTTCACTGACAGGCTCAAACTTCTGTATATGCACACGCATTCCTTGCATTGAATGTTAAAAAAAAAAAAAAAAATACAATGACTAAAATCAGCAGTAAAATAACAGTGGGCCTTTACAAGGAATAAATGTGCATGCAATTTATATTGTTATTTCCATACAATATTGTTGGATGAGGGTCACGATTAATTGCATATTTATAACACCGAGAACCTACTTTAATGCTATAAATTAGAGTTGGGCAAAATGAGATTGCCAATTGTCGCAACAAGTTGCCAGCGCGATTTTGAGCATCTCGTAGTACCCTTTTGCTCTTTTTCCGTTCCGTAATTTCGATAACACATTTCGGTGAAGCTGTATTAGTATTGAAAAACTAGATGGACTACCCAATATGGCATTAGCCACCACCATCACCTTCACCACCATTGTTTTAATATTATTATTGTTGTTGTTTTATTCTGTAAAAACCACGGTTAAAACATCCTACATCTTTTTTTTTGTGTTTTAATTTTGTTATAGCTGCATAACTTATTTATTTCATCATTATGTCTGTGCACTCACACTTATACAAACGCACACACACACACAAACACTATGCTATACCCGCACATTTTCTTAGGGCTGTAGCAAACAATACCAGGATAAGCACCTTACCAAGCACAATGAAGAATTACGGGTCACAAATGGCCAGTGCACGGGATATCCACAAATTTGAAAAAGAGTTCTTTAGGATCCTGTTACACGTATGATATAGTATACAGCAATTTTGTTTTTGTTTATAAGTCAAATATTTAGTGCACTATAGTCCTAAAAAGTTATCCAGTCAAAAAGCTCGATTTCATACAATGCTACACAATTGTCAATCATTATTAACAAGGCTCACGCCGGCTGTCCCGGTTACTTGGATAAATACTGACGATACTTTTCCTTGCAGTGTTTCCGCCAGATCATCGATGCGACTCGCAAAAATTGAAAAGAGCCCGATTTAATAATAAAGGTGTCATTTTTATGTTTCTCTATACCTGAGTATATTTTCATATTTCATACCAATATTAAATCCTCCTTCATAATTGAAATAGTTGAACTCATCACCAGACTAAGCAATGGAAATTAAATGAGCCAGCATTCTCAACAATAAAAAACATATACCAGAATTAAAATGAAATTGTTACAAAATTCGGAAAAATAACATAACACGGTTGTCTAGCACATCATATACACTGGCTGAAAATTCTTAACTCACTAAACTGTACGCTGTGTCAAGAAGATGCTATCCAAAACTGGGAACATCTTAGAGCATGCTCTGCTCTTCAGCAAAGTTGGGACAAGTCAAAGAGACAACTGTATTGTGAAGCCAGAAGGCTAATCACAACGGTTCAATAGTCTGAGTATTGAATTACATAAATAAATAAATAGCATTATTTCGGTCGCAACGTGCATACATCTAATACCACTAAAATGAAACTTATAATTGTTTTAGTTTCAGTACATATTACAAAAGTAGTGTAAAGTTTATGAACTTTACTATACAATTAGGGAGATTTTATTATGTTACTTCACCTCCAGTGCCAAATATATAGGCTTTAATCAGAGGAGGAATAAAAGAATATAATTATAAAATGCAGAGTTAATTGAGCAAATATACAATAGATTCCGGGTGGAGAGGCTCATATCCGAATTAAACCCACAACCAAGACGATTGAGATAACCACTCAGAAACTGAAATTAGAGCTAGGGACAAGGCTTAAACCCTAGTCTATCCAACAGGTTCCTTTTCTTTGTTATTATCATTTAACAGTGAGCAAATTCAATTGAGTTGACATGTCATAAATGTGTGACCTAACACCTTTATGGCAAAATATAGGAAGGGAAGGAAAAATAAAGGTTTTGAACTGAAGAACCACATAAAAATTGATTCCCTAACTGAGATCCGGGAACAAAAACAGAAAAAAACCAAAAAAGCGCGTCGTTCGCTAACGTCAGAGCAGTCAGTTGGCCTATACTATTCAGTAGGTATTAAATACACTTAATGAATGGAAACATGCCATTGGCATTGCTAGCATTTTAGTTGTTGCGCTTGAAAGGTTAATTGCAAACGTAAAAACCAGCCCCAGCATTAAATTGAACACAAGAGGTGTGACCCACAGCGGCACAAAATATAAACAGTAAAAAATCAACGTATTTTTGCCAGAGTTGCTCGTTTTTGTAATATTAAAGTTACAGAATAAAGTAAACTGTTAATTTGGTGAGAGCGTTACCTCGACTGCCAGCTTCATTCACGCAATGTTCATGTTTTGCGTTCGTTACTTTGTGTGGAATGAGAAGCAACATTTGATACCGTTTAAGAAACTCTTCACATCAGTAATAAGGAAATTCGATAGCGTTATTACTTTCTCTACACGTACTATGTAATATTGTATAGAGAAAGTGTTGCACTCCATCCAAAAATTCGATACCGAAATTTCACCAGAAATATATGTGTTAGGGTCCCCTGTATCCAAAAATAAACATTTAAAAAAAAAGTCGTGTATCCGTGAACACGATAACTCAAAAACGAAAAGTCGGTAAAATATTAAACTTGGTATTTAAGTTTAGCATCTTCCAGGGATTTCCTCAAAAATGGCTCTAACGATTTTAATTAAAATATCATATATTAAAGATATTTTACCTGACAAATAAAATGTATATTTTGAATTTTCTGGGAACAATATCCGAAAAGTAACTTATTTGGAAATATATAAGTAGTTATTTATTCTACTGCTATTAGAAGAATCCTCACGAAATCATCTTCACAATAGATGTAAACTAGAATAAAGCTTGTAATGGATTTACAAGCCCCAAAATAGCACACTCCTAATTAAAATCAGTACAGTCGAGTGCTGATAAAATGCGCATTGTTTTATGTTGGCAAGTAAATATAAACGGTTTCTGCCACATTCTCACCTGGTTCTACAACTAAACTTAACGTCTGTGCCATTTCATCCTTTTCTTTCGCACCTGAACCTGAAAAGCTAATGCGCATATCAGTCTGCAGCAATCTTTGTGTATACAGAGTGTTTCAAAACGACACCAAACGAAGATGTGGACCTTTCTGGTCATCGTATGTAATACGTGAATATAATGTTCTGCTCTAAATTCGGTATATACAAAAACTGCCATAAAATCAACATGAACTAGGCAGTCGTAAAAAAACAAAGGGCACTCCACGAGAGATACCGGTTGGTAGCAAAGGTCCCAATCGCGTGGTGTAGGCGTGGGTTTATAGACAAGCCGGGGCGGGACAGGTCACCTTAGTAATGGAAAACGTAGCATTTGGATTTAGTGTATGACAATCGTTGTTCCTTTGCTGCCTAATCCCAAATGAGTGCCACCTTTAAACACACATAAAACTTTAAATAGAAGAGTTTGAAAGTTGCGACATCAATTAACGGAAAAGTCAAAGTGTAAGCTAATCGACTACAATCTTCGTTTAGGTCGTTTTGAAACGGCCTGTAATACATAAGGATTGATGCGCATTGACTTTCCAGAACCCATTTCACGGATGAATTGTAGGAACAAAACTTCATGACACATACTATTGAGTGTAATTGTCCACAAGCTAGGTTCTAAAACAATTTACCAATGTAGAGGTTCATATATGATGCACATATGATAGAATTTAAAACCATCACACCGGAAATAACCCCTTATAACTCTTTGTTGGACACATTTTCGTCTACTGATAATTAATGTAGTTGAATATTTAGACTGAATGAAAGGATGATGTCATTTTGTCACACTCTCTTCATGTAGTTTTTATCCCTTCCACACATGGAACGCTTCTGTGCCTCATTTTATACCTGATAATGCTAAACAATTTTTGTGTATTTCACGTCGCGAATTAACTGCTAAAATGGTTTTAAGGAAATCTGTTGCTACTCTTTAAATTCACCAAGTCCTTGAGGAAATACAATGGGCTATAAATAAGAGACAAGTTTATACAAAACAATTATTTTTTATACAAGTACGATTTATGACGTACTTTACTATGTTTGTAGAGAGCCATTAAAAACAAGCTGACCTCAGGAATTATGTTGATCCATGAAAACGCTCGTTCACACACTGTTAGCATAGCTCATCGGTTCCTTGAAAAATTTCAGTGGGGCATTTTCAATCATCCGCCGTATACTCCTGACCTGGCACCTTTTCCCTGATCTGGAGACCAACGAAGACCTTCAAAGCAACGCCAATACCCATTTGAAATCATTGGCGACAACATTTTTTGAAGCGGGTATTGCAACACTTATGCACAGGTACGATAAATGTCTTAATCCTTTCGGTAATTATGATAAAAAGTAGCTATAAGTATACAACACTGTTAGTAATAAAACAATTGTTTTCTAAGAGCTTGTCTTTTATTTATAGCCTATCGGAGGTTGAAAAAAACAGCCCTCATATAACCAATTGACTCCTATTATTAAGTTGCATTTTTCGTAAGCTTATTTAGTGCCACAAGGATAGTGCATTTCCGGTTCCGAATGTCTCAAATCTTCTGAAGATATCCGTGATTTGTGAGGAAACTATTGAATTACCGTTTGAGCCATACCAATAGTTAACACAGATAATTCAGACACAAATGGAAAATGAGATTATATATTACAGAAAAAGTTTTTATTTAATATCTATGTGAAAGGGTTATTAAATATGATGAAATATGAAAATAAAATGTTTAACTAGATTATTTTGTACATGGTATAGCTACCACTAGCATGCATTGTTAAAAGGTCAATTAAGCTGAATGGTAATGCTGCGAATAGCTAAAGTACAACTTTCCGATCAAAATAAGATATATATTTTTTCTCTAACATGTATATTTACAAAGTTATTGGTGTTTTACCAAAATGTTTTAAAAACTGCTCGGCCGGATTATTTTCAACAATATTTTTAAACTATTTAATTAGGTATCTCTATGAAAGTTTTACCAAAATGAACGGGAAATTCCATATATTTATATGTATTATAGCATGAAAATGGGGGAAAGAGTATGTAAATCTCATTTCTACTCCCCATAACACTTACATAACTCCAGGGCACGATAGTTCACAAGGAACTTTGGCCTACCGCACGGTCGCTGCGTCATAAATGGGGTGCTGTATTGGAGGGTGAGGCGCGGTTATCCGGTTAATGCAAAACCAGGAGCCGCTACTTCTCCATCAAGTTGCTACTCAATTGCTCCCCCAGGGACCTCACGAGGCTGAGTGCACCCCGGTCCAGGTCTCCCAGCGGGGGGAAATCCCCACGCCGGTACTGGGAATCGAACACAGGTCTCCCGCTTGGCAAGCAACACGCTACCACCTCGCTAACGAAATGACCTCCCCTTAACATCTTCACCAGTTAGCTAAAGATGTTAGATCGTATCAAGAATAATATTTACTCTAAAATAAATATAGTGACATTTAGTAAATTCTAATCCATTTAGTGGACTGATTTGTAATATGTATAGTTTTACATTTTCTCTGTGAAGAAATAGGGTCTGCACACACCTTGTAAAATAAGTATATTTGACAATGTTATTCGAGTATAAAAATAAGCATAAAATCTCTATAACATCTCACTCTCATTTCAAAGTTAAGATCACTGCTTCTCTATCTGTATAAGTTTTATTTTTTCTCACCCGATGGTTCCGGGTTCGTTTCTTGGCTAATGTGGGGAATGTTTTTGTAACCATTCCTCATCCTCCACAGAATCTGAAAGTATGAATTTGAGAGTTACTGTGCGTGTGTTTAAGGATACCCCCACCGATATGATTATAGAAGTCAGGGAGCTAAACAAAGCTACAAATAAAAATATATTTTATCAAGTTTTAATTGATTTAATTTGAGTATTAAATTTTGTTTAAGTTTCTTTTTCTTTGTTTATAATATGACTGGAAATGTGCTTCTTCTTGCCAAATAATGCTTGCCTGATGATTTGCGGCACAAATGCTTAAATACTTTTCTCGCAGGCAATTTCTCTCTAGACTTTATTGATCAAAAACTGTTAACTATACTGTTTCAAAATATAAAAATATGCTTTTCTGATACAACTGTTCTATTTCAAAATGCCAAAGAAGTTTTGCTAGCAATTTGTGATTGTATCCACAAACAGCCAGTAGTATTACAATTAGTATTAATTATGAGTTTATCTATCTGGAAAAGGGAAAATCTTTTATCCAATAAAGATGTATTCATTCATGAAAATAATACTTGATGTAGCTTAAGTACCAAAATAAAGCCTTAGGTGTCAGATATGCACCCATTTAACTCTGTAAAGGAAGAATTTTATTCATTAGATATTGTTTTTCATGGATAAACCCATATTTCCTCTGGTTGAAATATGAAATAAAGCTAGGCGATACTAGCAGCTGCAATGTACGTCTGAAATGCACGATTTATTGGCATATAGCTGTTTTACTTGTAGTAATATTTTCGCTCATCTACGTTTATTAAACGTGTCTTTTGGCATGTGGCCGTTTTATTTTTAGCACTTTTCTTTCATAATGTAACTTTTCAGTAAACGTGTCTATGGGAATTTGCAAGTATTTACTTTCTCTATGACGTGTGTAAGATGCACATAGTAGATACTGCCTTTCACCCCATAATTCGATACCAAGATTTCAAGGGAAATACAAGTTTTGGGCCTCCTGAGTAAATAAAATTCTGATGTGCTCCATTCACAAGACGTTCTCCATCTATCTGTAAAAAGGTATTGTTAAAAAGCTAATTCTTCTATCTAACGCATGCTGATTTTATTATTTAGTTCCTTATAGGTAGAAGGGATATTTTCCTGAAAAATCTTCGTTTCGCATCCTTGAAAGATATTGAACCTACTTACTAAGTTTGGCATTTACCTGAGTTTTCGATTTTGAGTTATACTTTCCACAGATACACATACACACTCACAAACCCACTTTTTCTAAAAATGATTTTTTTTTATTTTACTTTTTTACACGTACTATGTACATAGTGTGTAGAGAAGGTAATGTATTGCACCTAAAAATTCATTCCAGGATTTCAAAGGAAATGCATGCTTTGGGTTCCTCTAAATAAAAAAAAACATTTTAACAATAAAATCTCTGTGTGTGTGCGTGTGTGTGTTTGTAGACATATCTCAAAAAGAAAAATATCGTTAAATACGAACCTTGGTATTTAGTTTAGTATCTTCTCAAAAATGGCTCTAACGATTTCTATTATATATCGTATATTAAACATATTTGCATGACTAACATCTTGAGTTTTCAGAGAATAGCTTCTGAAGACATCTTTAATCTAGATGAAGTTTGCTAAATGTTGAATAAGTGGTAAACCGTAAGAGATAGATAAGAAATTATTATACAAAACTTGCAAGCTCGTTTAAACACAATTTATGTTAGAAACATTTTTACTTGAAATATTTGTGTACTTCTTTAAACTTATACATTTATTAATCGATATATAATAAATTAAATATTTTACCAAAATTCTAAAATACACAAATTAAACAAAAATTAAAAAAAAGTTAAAAAAAAGGAAAAATTACAATGTAACATCCTCAAACAATTTTGAGCCATAAATTGAATTGCAATTCATTTTGGAAAAAAAATTCTAAGAATTTTCTTGTTTCTGATTTAAATTTATTTATGTTTTATTTAAAGTAAATTTTTATTGATTTTTATCTATAAAATTAACCTTAAATAATTCCTTGTTAATTGTTTCAGCTTTAATATCCTGAAATAATTTCTTAACTCCTGGTCATACAAACAAAGGCATCCAATTCCATGGCAACCAGCTTTTAAAAGATTTGACTGTCACTTTATCCTAATTTATTACCTTATTTCCCTTCAAGTGACAAGGAAGCAAGTGTTAATTATTTCTCGATTAGCATTAAAAATGGAAGAAAAAGCTTTTTAACAAGAATTTATTACAGAGATGTAGAGAACGTCATGTGAAGGGAACCATAATATTTTTTCATTATAGCCTTCATTAGACGCGTGTTATGACATATCGTTGTTTTATTTTTAATACTTTTCTTTCACACCACCATAAGTATACGTTTCTGTTGATGTTCATGTTTTGTTATAATATTCTTCAGTAGGTCTGTCAAAGATCAGGTCCCCCTTGTTTCCACTATGAAAAAATAACATTTTGGTTTTTTTTAGTCATCATTACCAGAAGGATAATCTTTTATGCGTAGTTGTCGACATGAATATTTCCCCGGTGATGTTGCGCCTTGCGCATTTACTGCGATGTAAACTCGCATGTCTTCACTTTACAAACTGGCTCACACCAAGTCCTGTCACACTTGATTATGCGCTTTAGAAGATCCTGAATTATCTCAGTGGAGTCTGAAACACTTGAATTTCTGAGATTTTGTCTTACTTTGTCGACATTTACTGTCGCATCACTGGTTACAACCAGAGTGTTGTATTAGATGTAACACAGGCATTCTCCTCAAAAAAAATTTTAGAGAATGCTCATATTGGAATCCTTATGGAAAGTTTCCTGGTTGAGTAACGAACAATAAGAAGCGCTATTTCCTTCTAGTAATCTGATATCAATTCGGCACTTTACCTACTACAACTCTGAACTAGCTATTCATCTTTGAAAATTAAGAATTCGTGTTTAAAATTTTCATTTGAGGTTTATTTACTTCTTTCATAAGTAGTTAACAAGATATTCTTTTTCCGAAATAATTGCCAGAGAATACAATTTGCAAATGATATCATCTAAGGTATAATACAACCTCCAAAATCCTTTTTAAATATTTTACACTAATACAAGAACAGAAGCTAAAGGTATATCTAAAACAAATTGCTTAAGGTAATATTAAAATCAGCTGTATGGTTGCCATGGAAAGTTTTTTGAAGTTTACTGTATGTTTATAAGTAGTATGTGTCTACTCTTAAATGCATTTAGAACCATAAAAAATAAAATGTTATATTTTTTCTTTCTTTGCTTCAAACATTATATAAAGTAGAACAGGTGCTACATTCCATCCAAAAATTCCATATCGAATTTTACCGGCAATACACATTTAAGGGCGTCCTGAATGTAAAAGATGCATTTTTAAAAAAACGGTCGTGTGTGTCGTGGGAGTGAAAACGATAGCTCAAAGACAGTTAAATGTAAACTTTGTAATTTAAGTTCTACATATTTCAAGAAACTCCACGAAAAAAATGTTTATAACATAAATTTTGTGTTCCAATGTGCTCTACATTTTTTGTGTGCTAAGTTCTTGTCCATCTCTTATGGTTTACTAATTATGCAAAATTCAGCATAATTCTTCTAAAATAAAGTAATCTTTAGAGGCTTTAGAGGCTATTCCCAGAAAATTCAAGATATACATTTTATTTTTCAGGTAAATATCTGTAATATACGATATTTGAATCAAAATTGTTAGAGCCGTTTTTTAGAAAATCAACATTTTCGAAAAAAGTTCCATGTAAAGGGTAGTTTGGGGTGAGAGGATTTTCTTAAAAATCTTCATGTCGCATCCTTGGAAGACACCAAACTTAAATATCATGTTTGGTATTTAACGGTCTTTTCGTTTTTGAGCTATGCTACCCACAGTCACACACCGACAATTTTCTAAAAATGCCTTTTTTGGATTCAGGGGGGTCTATAAACATGTATTTCCGGTGAAATCTCGGTATCGAATTTTTGGGTCCATTACAATATATTCTCTATACACTATGTACATAGTACGTGTAGAGAAAGTAGCAAATGTAGATTTCATAAAGCTTTAGGGTCCCCTGTATCCAAAAAAACCCTTTTCAGAAAAATAGTCCGTGTGGGTCCATGTGTCCGTGTGTCTGTAAACACAATACCTCAAAAATATAAAGTCGGTAATATACCTAACTTGCTATATAGTTTTAGTATCTTCTAGGGCTGCGAAACGATGATTTTGAGAAAACTCCCCCCAACCCAAAGCACCCTTTACATGGAACTTTTTTTCGAAACTTTAGATTTTCTCAAAAATGGCTCTAATGATTAAATTTTGATATACTAAAGATATTTACCTGGCAAATAAAATGTATATCTTGAATTTTCTGGGAATAGCCTCTAAAGATTCCTTTATTCTAGATGAATTTTACGACATTTGTTTTACCTGTTAAACCGTAAGAGATGCACAAAAGCTTACAACAACAAAATGTAGAGCACGTTAAAACACGCACCTTATGTTATATAAATTTTTTCGTGGAGCTGATCGTTTTTGAGATATTCCTTGTTTTTGGTTTTAGCTTTAGAAAACTTATACTTTTCTTATACTGGAATTTGTCAACTCCTGTCCACACAAACAAAGAAACTTCAGTCACATAGCAATCAGCTTTTGACTATCACTTTAACCTATGGTACTCCCTTATTTCGCTTCTACTTACAAGGGAGCAAATAGTAAGGCTATTTCTGCTAATTTTTCTTAATTAGCATGAAGTAAATGGAGACACAAACATTTTAACAATAATTTGTTACAGAGATGTAGAGAGAGTCATGTGAATGGAACACATTCCGATAACACAGAGGGAACAAACTTTCAGTCTCATTGCATTTTTAAAGATTTGGTTAATTCTTTTGTCAAGTTTGGACCCTGATTTTCCTTCTACTGATACGAAAATTATTAATAAGACAATTTGTACTAATTTGTATCTTATTTGGAATAAAGTAGATAGAAGAATACGCTTTTAAGTATATTTGTCCCAGAAAAGATAAAGAAAAGTCTTTTGAAGATCAGATTTTTGTCATTCATGGCAATTACAGTAAAATGAAGTGAATAATCATTATTAATATTTATTCATATAATTATACCTATTTAAAAACCTTAATACATTATATGATTAAAAAAATTAGTAGATTTATTTTTTAAGCACCACAAAACTTAGATAAGATTAGCTGCCTTTTAGCTTCACTTTATCTTTAAATATACTTCAACGGCTGTGCTATAAAAAGAAACCAAATAGAATTGGCCACAGTTGTTACCTTGTTACTCATTTATTGTTTATTTGACTCATAAATGAGTTTGCCTAGTGACGCAGAATAAAATATATATTTAGGGATTTTTACAAAACATGTTATAAATAAATACTACAAAAATATTTTACCATTCGTTATAATATATCTAGAGCGCTATTATAACAAGCTCTAGATATTTAGAGCTAGAGCTCTATATTTAAGCTAGGAAATAAATTGTAACAAAGGTTATAAAAGATGTGCAACAACAATAAAAGTTATAACAATAAAAGGAAAAAAGATAAAAAATAAAGCGAATTATAAGACATGATACATTTTACGTTCTGTTTAAACCAAATGATTTCGAAAAATGCCTACGGAACTTTTATGATATTTTCTGTGATTACTTGTTCCACACTCCTGTTAAGTTTATAAGTTTCACAAACATATTTGTAATTATTCTTCGAGATCTGAAAGATATGCCTTGTATTGTTATTTTTCTGAGATTGTATTGTTCTTTAAAGTATGGTATGGTGGGCTCATATATTTTCTGGGTTTTTTTCAGCTGAACTTCTTGAGGTTGGTCTTTATTCAGTTCAAAGTGGATGGTTGAGTCTATTATCTCTGCTTCTGATTTTCTTCTATTTATTGCAGTGATGTCTATGCGACGATTACTACCACCATAAGCTAGGCAGTGAACTTACTCGTAAACTTCTAGTCCAGTTTTAGGTAGTCCGTTTACCAAGATGTATCTTGTGTTGTTGTCTCTCTTAATTCTAAGAATTTCTCCCTGAGGACTGTTTCCAAGCACATGGGGACGTGGTTCATACTCTGCAATGTCTGCAGTGGTTTGCGCTTGAAGATCGTCCAAGAATACTGCGAGCTGGAGCTACTATTGCATTCATTTTAGTATGTTCCTCCATTCGGAACTTATCAAGCCTTTTTTTATTAATTAGTCAGGTATTTGAGGCTGTAGCTTCTGAAAATAGTTCCAATCCTTTTCCTTTATGAGGATAACAACACCAAGGTTGGTACTTTTTATCACGTAAGGCTTATCTCAACTGTCTCTATCAGGTCTTTCCATTTGTAGAGCAGAAAAGTAGTGGTTTGTGATGGCTTCATAACTTCACACTACGTAGACATGTGGAGTGTTCAGTAACTTCATCTTGATGCCTATATTCAGTTACTGAAAATACATTCCCAATAATTTTTCAGTATTGAAAGTCCTTAATTTTTGTGAGATGTATACATAATAGAATTCGGAGCAGCACTATGAAGCTGAAGAATTTCTTTCACAGAACTGTGAATCATTTTGTCTCCTTTCAATAGAAATGTGTTAGGAATTTTGTTTATGGTGACTGTCTGGATAAATTAAAAGTGGTCCAATAAATTGTTTTATAATCTATAACTTTTGCTGAGGGTGTAATGGATGAGTAGAAGATAGCGTGTCTAGATTATTTTTAAGCTTAGTCAAAATGTCATCAAAATTAAAAAGTAAAAATTGATTAAAAGAGACACCAAGGTATTTGACTTCTTCTGTAGCAGAAATGCTATTAATATCAGTATGTATAGTCTTAACTATCCCAACATCAAGTTTCCCCTTGTTTATGAGAGTGGCTTTAGATTTCTCGCTATTACTGCTGAAGCCTATTTCTTGAAAAAGGCTAATAACCAATTTGACCATAATATTAACTGATTCAGAATCCTTTGCAATTAATACTGACATCTGCAAAACCGAGTATTATAATTGGCTGTTTCAGGAATTAAGCAAACACCACATAAGTTTGAGACACTTTTCTCTGATAATTAGTTTAGTATGTGGTTAATGCAAAGGTGAAATAATATTGGAGAAAGAGTCTCGTTGCATGACGCCTCTTTTAAGTTGGATATTCTGTGTCCTTCCTCTTTGTACTTGAGTTTGAGTGGTATTGTCCACCAATACATTATTAGCAAACTCTTTATTGGTATAGGCAGTGCTGAAGAATTAATTGTTGAGCACAGATGATAATGGCAAATAGTATCAAATGCCTTATCACATCTAAGAAAACCAGACCAGCAGAACGCTCTTCTGAGGCAGAAGTCCGAAAGATTTCCTCAACTATATTAACATTAATGAATGTTCCAGGATTCATAAAGAAGCTTCTTTGTCAGGAGTTGAGATAAGCTAAATTTCTAACAGTAAAATCGAGAGTTTTTGAAAATACACGTCTTACGATATAGCAATAGGTCTCCATTTACGTATGCCATTTCATTACCATCTTTATGTGTCAATATAGTTCGAGCTTCTAACAAATGCTGTTTTTAGTATTCTGTTCAACATCCCGGCTAATAATTTGGCTGCTGTTGGATTTTTTATTGATTTCAAAAAAAGTTGATCTAGACCAGGGCTGGTATCAATGCCATTTTATTCATGAGTTTAGCATCATTTCTGGAGCTATTTCTGGCAAGTGTTGGAGAAAGAGTTCATCATCAATTGAATTCTCGGTGATTCTCTGATATGATTAATATTGTTTCAAATATGCTTTTAAAGTATGATTCGGTTTAAAAAGTTGTAAATGGCAAGCACCTGTTATCATGTTTCCATAAAGTTTTTGTGACAGCTTTTATCCTCTGATATAAAAAATTGTTTTTGGAAGGCCTATGAGGATTGCTGGTATTGATGAATTAGCAGTTATTATTTTTCAAACAACCGTTTTTTCCTGCTTCAATATATTGTCGCGAATAAGGTTCTGCGACATGGGGGTTAGCTATTCTATGGAGGTAAAAATAAATCAGATGGTAGTGCAAAGATAACAACGGGACTTAAATTGAGCTAATATATTGAGAAATTATTTGTTGATTGCGAATGTTTGGTTTTTCAAAGCTGGGGGATTTCAATGTGTTCATTAATCCTGAGCAATATCATTCTGATTATGGGGGTTACTAATACAAAGCCTTACCTTAAGAAATATGTCATGGTGTGAGATGAAGTGTTTGGGCAGCTGAGCCCGGAGCGACGCCCCAAGACACCCAAGTAGAGGTTCCCGACGGAGAAGACCTGGTGGTCGGGTCTACAGTCCCTTAAACAGATTTAGCGGCACCCGGAAAGGGCATTGTAACATGGTGGCCGTACTCCTAATATGGAGAACCAACGCCCTGATAGTGGGTAGTCTTACCCAATCAACATCGAATGTTTAAATGTTCTAGAATATCCGGTGTTACGTCAAAGTGCGAATGTGCACGTAGCCCAACCGAAGTTAGTATCATCGAAAAGTCCACCAGGAGTGCCATCGGAAGCGGCTAGTCACTTCTGTCCTGTTACTCAACTTATAACAAAGCCTGTATTTGTCCAAGATTATGTAAAAATCAAATCCCAATAAATTCCGATTAATTAATAATTAATAAAATTTCAGTAAAATAATATGCTAATCTCTCGCCAATGACAAATGTGAAAATATATCTACGAAGGGTTTTTAGGTCCTGACATTAGATGTGTTGCCGTAGAAAGAAGTTCAATAAATTGGGATTCATTTTCACTGAAGGTATTATCGTCAAGACAAGCATCGAATTTATTTAGCCATTGCTAAATAAAACCTACTGTTTAACCGAAATAAAAACAGAAAGGCAGTTACATGATTACATCTTAATGAACACATATGCAGAACTTAATTTTATTCTCCATAATTAACAGCAAAAGCGTGTCTTAATTGCAGGCGTGTAACGTCTTTGTGCTCTCCCTGTGACAGTTGCCGCCTCTCTAGGTGTAAATAGCAAAGTAACACCGATGATTTACAACGCAATACGTGCTGTTCATACAGATGTTATGTGTTTGAGGAAGTCCCATGACTGTAATTCCTCCTCTGTTAATTATCGCGCGGTTGCGGTATATATACATCCTAGGAGAAGGGTTCGTTAATGGTGCCATTTGGCTTCCCATGAATATTCTGAGAATGTTATTCTTCGATGTTTCATGTATAAATAACGTTTTGGTACCTGCGTCACATAAATAATATCCTGCTGAGGCACAAATGGCATAAACTGCTATTGGGTACAGTTAAATAAATTTTGTCAAATTGTGCAAAATTAAGAACGAAAAAATCTGATGTGTTCCATTCACATGACTTGCTTTACATCTCTGCTACAAATTATTGTTAAAAAGATTATGGTTCTATTTGCTGCATACTAGTTGAAAAAATTAGTAGGAGTAGTCTTGTTACCTACTTGTTTGTAAGTAGAAGCGAAATAAAGGAGTACCATAGGTTAAATTGATAGCCAAAAGCTGGTTGCTATGTGACTGCTTTGTTTGTATGGACAGGAATTGACAGATTCCTGTAAGGGAAAACTACGTTTTTTAAAGTTGAAACCAAAAACAAGGAATATCCCAAAAATATAAAATGTAAATAACATAAATTTTATGTTTTATCGTGATCTACATTTTTTACGAAGTAAGTGTTTGTCTGTTTCTTAAGGTTAACTAGAAATGCAAAATTCAACAAAAATCATCCAGAATAGAGAGGCATTTTGAGGTTATTTCCAGGAAATTCAAGTTATATATTTTATTTGTAATGTAAATGTAAGAGATTCCAATCAAAATTGTTAGAGCCATTTTTGAGAAGGTCAAAAGTTTCGAAATTTTCTACATGTAAAGGGTACTTGGGATGGGGGAATTTTCTTGAAAATCGTTATGTCGCATCCTTGGAAAATAACAAACTTAAATACCATGCTTGGTATTTAACGGTATTTTCGTCCTTGTGCTATGCTGTCCACAGACACACACAAACAGAACCTTTTTCCAAAAATGTTTTTTTTTTTGATTCAGGGGGACCTAAAACATGTATTTCCGGTGAAATCTCGGTACTGAATTTTTGGGTGCAATAGAACACCTTCCCTATACACTATGTACATAGTAGGTGTAGAGAAAGTAAAAATATACAGACGTTTAGAGCTATGAATGCACATACTTGTATTTTAATTAAGAACAGTTTAAAGAACACTACATTAATTTTTGCTTCATTTGCGGAATGTTTATTTTACCTGAATGAATGAATAAGTGTATTTATTAACATAATAGTGTTATACATTGAGGTTCATCAATTGCGTGGGTCCACGCACCGTATGTACTTTTGCAACACAAACTAGTATGTAATATTAAAAACAACAACAAAGAATTAAAACAGTAAACATGTAAATAAAAACTAAAATATATTCAAATACAGCAATTTAAATTTACACCACAGAGTGCACCTCAATCAGATGCATTGCTGTATCATAATAGACAAATAACACTTAACAGAAATATATACACATAATACACCCCATAATTAACACCACAACACACCAATTTCATAAGTATGACAAAGTAAACGTTTGTGAAACATTATAATCACTTTTGTTTAGGTATTGTATTGCAGATCTCCGCTGTCTTGCCTTAAGTATAAATTTACCCAGCTCATCCACGTTTTTTGTACCTGCCAGTAGAGTCCAACATGCTTCTAGCTCTACATTCGTGGTGGTAAAAAATCGCGGTAAATATTTATCCATCCATTCCTCCGTACTCCTACATCTTGCCAAAACATGGGTCCGTGACTCTTCCTCCTCGAAAATGGGGCAGCTTCTCATACCATTCTCGTCAGCAATTTACATATGAAGAATAGTATGTTTCCGGGCTGGTTAGTATTTCGAAGTAGGCGTATCGCACAGAAGATGTACGTGAGACCGCCGGACGGAAGGGGTAACTTGAGTGGGCGGGCCTCCATATAAAGAATATTCCATCGGAAATGAGTTTGAATCTTTCTGCTAAACCAGTGACCCCACTCTACCTAAACCAGCAGGTTGCGTATTGAGCTGTGAAAACTTGGAAGCAAAACGGATAGGTTATACTAACAGGCGCTGTTCAATTCGCGATGCTGTTTGGACCAGAAAATTGTAATTTTCCTGTAGGAAAACTTTTAAACGAAGAGAGAAAAAGCTATCACATAAAGTTACCGTATAAGAATATTTGTATATATACCCCTAATACCTGTATATTATATAAGAAGTAGAATTTAATTTAATGAGACATCTCAATAAACAAAATATGGTTACTCTGCATGTCATACACATCACAGACAACGCTCAATCTTATTTCGATTAAATTTGGCAGAATTCTAGCCAACTTTAAAAGCATCATCAGCTTTATTTTAAAAGTTTTTATGCAAACTAATGGCATCTTTCCTAACACAAAAAAGGACATGAACCAAGATCAAAATATCGATTCCAGAGAAGAAAGGTAACTTGACGCAACACTAATTAAAATCAACTAAACAAATGATCATTAAGTTTTAATAAAAATTAAATTAAATTACCAGAATAACAGAATAATAAACCATAAAATTAATAAGCAATATAATTAAAATATTGCAATATTAATGCTACAAACAATTAAAAACTGGCTCTACAATTATTAAAATTGAAAATTAACCGAAATATAAAACAACTGAAGCGTAACAACAAGTTACAGGTAAAACCTGTTAAGTTAAATTGCCAGAGGATAAAGCTAAACACTAATTGGACATAAAATATATAATAACAAGAGCAACCATGAAATACATAAATGTTATCATAAATATTCTTTTACTTTATAAATATTCAATTTAGCTTACTTGTAATATAAATGAAAATTACGACAAAATATTCTGGAACACAAGGTACTTCTGATCCTAATTACCCAAGTAAAATCTGTGTGTGCACATATGTGTATGATATATATGAGAGAGACATTTTCAAATTGAAAAGATCATCTTCTGTGGAAAAATAATTTCTGACTTTAATAGAAACCGCCGTAAAAAGTGACGCTCTATTTTTTCCTAGTTATATATACCCTCGCCAATGTCTCAATAACAATACAAAGCTATGTTTCTATTCAATAAATATATCTTAAACTTAGGTTTAAATCAATATCCTTATGAGTCCTTCTTTCTTTATGAAGATTAAAAATAATTTGCAAGCGAACCTACCCTATGTTCACATCACTATATTCATATTAGATCTCTAGTACATAGTGTTTAACACCTGGATTTACTACAGGCTATAACTCTTATAATACATGGAATGAAAAACGAGCACCGGTGGAATGCAATGGCGGGGAAAGCCGGAGAACTCAAAGAAGACCCTGTGACGCGTTGTTCACCATACATCCTATGTACTTGCAGTCGCTTGGGATCGAACTCGGACCACCTGGGTAAGAGGTGAGTGGTCTAACTACTCGGTCACTGCATATATTCACACAAGAGGTTTCAGTTGGCAATCTGTCCGTATTAAATACCTACATATCCTTAATGAAAACAAAATGTTGTGTTTCATTCACATGATTTTCTCTGCATCTCTGTAAAAAATTATTTTTAAAAAAAACACATTCTTTCAACTATCTGAAGCTAATCAAAATTAAAAATTAGGATAAATGGCATTATTATCTGCTTCCTTGTACCCAAGTAGAAGGGAAATTAGGTAATACACTAGGCTAAGCGTTAGTCAATTTTTTTACAATCTGGTTGCTCCTTGGTTGAAAGTAGTTTCTTTGCATGGAAAACAAGTGTCTTTATGAGGCAAGTAAATTTCTTAAAACTGAAATCAATTACAAGAAATATCTCGGAAATGGACTGCCTCACGAAAACATGTATATGACATAAATTGTGTTTTAACGAGACTTTTTTGACGTGCTTGGATAGTAAGTTCTTGGTATCTCTTACGGTTTACCAAGACTGGAAAATTCACCCAGAATGAAGAGGTCTTCAGAGGTTATTCACAGAAAATTTTAGTTATTTGTTATGTAAATATCTTTTATGTAAGACATTTTAAACAAAATCCTTAAGAGCCATTTTTGAGAAAAACAAAATATTAAAAAAATCCATTTTTGGGTAGTTCAGGGTGAGAGAATTTTGTTGAGAATTTTCGTGTTACATCCTTTACAGAAAGCAAACTTAAATACCACATTTGGCATTAAGCGATCTTTTCGTTTTTGATCTATGCTGCCCACAGATACGTACTGACATTTTAATTTATTCATGGGTCCTCGAAACATACTTTTTCGGTGAAATCTTAGCACCAAATGTTTGCTTAGAATACAATACATTGTCTATTCATTATCTACATAGTAAGTGTAGAGGAAGTAAAAATAGAGGAGATGAAAACTGTAAGTGTTCATAGATTAAAAATACGCTTTTCCAAGAATATTTTTTCATATATTGATCATAATTTATGGATGTTTGCAAGCACCATAGCATATAAAATTACAAAAATATTGTTTTATTACTTTGGTCATCATTATTAGTGTTATATATTTTATTATACTCATTACAATTGAGTTTTTTACCTATCTAGAGTACTTGTTTACAGGTAAATTAATAAATATGTAACATCATGAATTTTGTTGCACTCCAATGTAAACTATTTAAGTTATGATACTTCAAACATCTGTCGTAAAGTGATTTTAAGTGAGCAAGAGCTGTACAAATTTTTATTGCTTATATATAATTTGTAAAGCTGAGACTTCAATGAAAATTTGTCTTTAAATACGTAATATATCAGTTTCCTTAATCATTTTTACAAAAGCGTATGTTTTGTTAATGCAAAGCTACAATTTTTTAAATACTTTTACTGAGAAAGTGATGACTATGGTCCTGAGCAACGACAACGCACTATTGGACAATAAGTGTTTCCTTGAGCAAACTTGCATCAGTAACATCTGTTAACATGAACTAAGGTTTTAATTTGCAACAGCGAAAACCACTTAATGATCAATGACGAAATGCGTAGTATTCTATTGGTAAATACCATTTTTGTCGAGTTGTCACACTCCATTCCCAAGTCTTTCAGCAAACCTAGGGTTGAAATAAACCACAAAACACACAATAATTGGGAATTAACCAAAGCAACTTTTAAGAGATGTTACAATGTTTGACAAATGTTTAATTAGAACTTTTCGAGAAAAGTCCTGATCACATTCCTCATGAAACCATTAATTATTTCACCAAGAATCAATCATTGTGCCTTAAGTTAAAAGTTTTACTCATGTTTAGTATAAGAGAAACCTTTGCGGGGAGCTCCCTCTAACGAGAATAAAACTCGGAGCCACTTGAATGTGAGGCAGGCACGTTATCCCCAAACCACCGAGGTGTGCTCTTACATGTCGTTAATAGGTCAATCACATCCCATGACGCTATCGAAGTGACCTTTTTGGCGAAGGTTCAGCTGATGCAGCAACATGCTTCTGGGCTTGTTGGTATTCTTCCAGATAGCGACTGATCCCTAATGGAACCGATATCAGACACCTTCGATTTCACTCATGGTTCGATTATCTCAGTAAGAAGTGAGTCAAAGCATTTACTACTTATTCATTGCCATAAAGTGCATTATACTAATATATTACAACAAAGCGTAAGTTATCTACAAAAGAGAAACATACCAAAAAATATGAACATTTCAATTCACATATCTTTCTGTACCTATTGTCAACAAAATATTCTTACAAAACTTTATTTTTGTAATCACTTCATGCTAATCGAGATAAAAATTAACAGATATAGTTTTATTATTTATTTCCTTATATGCATATTGGAAATAAGAGGTACATTAGGCTACAGCAACATCAAAACTTTTAACAGATAGACGCTATGTGGTGGCATTCAAATTATGTTATGTTTACATGACTAGGATGAAATAAGCAACAAGAATAATGACCTCTTATTTTATAAAAGTATAAGTTCTGTAAAATGTATATAAATTACAGGAATACCTTAAAAATGGGTAACTTGAGGACTTGAGAGCTGTTCGCAGAATATTATTGCTATACATTCACGTTTTCATGAAAAGTATGTCAAACGTATTGTATTTTAATCAAAACGGTTAATAATTTTGTATAAAATGAACATTTTTAAAATATTTTCGGGAAATGTAACATAGTGTGCGGTGAGGAGATTTTCTTGAAAATCTTTGTGTTGCAGCCTTGGGTGATGACCTTAAAAACCAAGCTTGGTATATAACGGACTTTTCGTTTTTGAGTTCTTTTGTTCACAGACAGCACTCGGCCTTTTTCTAAAAATGATATTTTTTGGGTTCAGAATACTGAATTTTCAGTGGTATCTCAGTAGTAAACTTTTGGATAAATGCACTTGACAAATTAAAATAATTTAGTCACACAAAACTCTTTTACTTATATTTAAATAAGACATTCTGTGAATCAAATAATTTGTAACTCTAAGCATTCCTCACCTTGCACATAGTTACTCAGTATCCTCCCTTTCCACAAAAATCGTAAATATCCAGAACTAGTTAAAGAATGCGTTCTAAATGAGGCACAGTTCCGCGAGAATTAATCACACACTGCAATGACGAAGTAATCTTAAACTTGGACAACGTATCTCTGCATCAAAAGACTACTAAAATTTAAAAATTAAGTCTTAGCTCATACTGATATTCTGAGATTTACTCATGTGAAAACATTTCTCTCTTTTCCAGGTAAAATATAGCTTCATGGCTCAATTTTAATCTAATCAGGACGTTTGTTGTTATGGGTATTCCAGCCAACCATTTGAAGGATAAGTCACAAACAAGAATAACATTTTAAAGTGCCTGTTTCTTTAAGAAGGAAGCAATAGTTAGTAAGCCATGTATCCAACTTCATTTCACCCTGAGGCTAGATTTCCACGCCCATTTCCATCCATCTACAAATATTATATCAAATAGGCCTTCTAACGCAGACTGCAGTTACGTAGGCAACTTCTATGCCCAGCGTGCACGGCGCGTCGTAAGCCTTTTAGGGGAATAGCCTTACCCCGGCCTCGGAGACACTACGTGAATCTGCTCAACACAAGCATGCTTGTGTTACTGCTTAAATGTATTACTTAGAAGATAACTAAGTACCAATAGAATGATTGCGCAATGCACAGAGAAGGTGTCATTAGAAGTACAGTCTGGGCTGAAATCGGAGTGGGGTATGGAGCAATACATCAAAACAGGTACCAAACTCATTAGAGAGGGGCTCGCGTGGATTAGACTAGGAGCATGGAGGAGCACGAACATTTCTGACGAGAATGGTACGAGAATCTGTCCCATTTGCGAGGAGGAACAGTCGTGGACTCACATCTTGGCAAGATGTAGGGGTACGGAGGAATGGCAGGAAAAATATTTGCCGCAATTTTTTACCACTGTGAATGTAGGGATAGAAGCATGTTGGACGCTACTGGCAGGCACGGAAAACATGGACGGGCTAGGTAAATTTATACTTAAGGCAAGACAGCTGAGATCTGAGGAGGCTGCCAATAGAGAAGGGGGGGGGATAAGACCAACTAAACAAAAGTGACTACAATGTTCTACATACATATATATTATGTCATACTTAGGTCACTGTTGTGCTAGGGTTGTATATATTATGTGTATATATGTCTTTTAAGTGTAATTATCTATTATAAGAGGGTGCATTTATGAAGGTGTACTCTGTGCTGTAAATTTAAATTGCTATATTTGAATACCTTTGTATCTTTATTTTCGGATTCACTCTTAATTTTATTGTTGTTTAATATTGCTTTTAACTGTGCTGTATTTTTATTTTCGTGTTTACTCTTTTAATTCTTTGTTGTGGTTTTTGTTTTAATATTGTTTGTAATGTGTATTACAAAAGCACCTAAGGTCTGTGGACCCGTGCGATTGTTGAAATTCTATGTATGATATTGCTATGTTAATAAATACACTTATTCATTCATTCAAGTACCAATAGATCCAATTTTTCGAAATAATACCTGCGGTACTTGTTTCATTTATTTTGCACCTAATAATCCAGGTCATTTGTACATCTAAGGCTATGTGTTATTACTTTCTCTACACGTACTATGTACAAAGAGTATAGAGTAGATATTGTAGTTCTCCCAAACTTCGATACCGAGATTTCACCGCAAATACATATTTTGGACCCCCTGAATCCAAAACAGCATTTTTAGAAAATGGTCCCCTGTGTGTATGTGTATTTATGTCTGTGGGAAGCATAGATCAAAAACGAAAATTCGGTGAAACACCAAAATTTATATTTAAGTTGAGTATTGTCCAAGGATGCGACTGGAATATTTTCAACAAAGTCTCCGCATCCCACAAATACCCTATAGAATGTTTATTTTCGGAAATTTTAACTTTTTCAAAAATGGCTCTAACGACTTTGATTAAAATGCCTCACGTATGAAATACTTTTTTATAACAAACGAAATGTATATCTTGATTTTCTGAAGACCTCCTCATCCTGGATGACTTTCATGTAACTGTAAGCCATATAAGATATACTAAAACTTACGATACAAAAATTTAAATCTCCTTAAAGGATACAGTTTATTTCGTACACACTTTTTTGTAGAATTCACCGTTTTCGAGATATTTTGGATTCTTTTTTTCAATTTTAAGCCACCTAAACTTATGTCGAACGGGAAAACATCTTCCTTCTAGTTTCTCGCTTTTTACTCCTGGCAAGCAAAGATATTGGAATTTCAGTTGTCTCATTTAACAACCGGGTTTTAAAGCATGAGACTATCACGTTAACCTACGCATTTTCTTATTTCCCTTCTACTTACAAGAAAGCTAGTAATAAGGCTAATTCTGTTTTTCTTTGTCTTGATTCGCATTGTGTAGATAACAGATTAAAGTTTTCAATCAAACGTTTGTTTACGTAACAACTAGAGGACATCATGTGAATGGAACACATTAGATTTTTTGCCTTCTACTTACAAGGAACCAAGTAAGAAGGAGAATTTCTACTATTGTTTATCTCGATTATAATGAAGTAGACAGAAGAATGCGCTTTTTAACAATAATTTGTTACAGAGATGTAGAGAAAGTCATGTGAATGTAACATATCAGATTTTAGTTTTTACTTCCATTAAATGAATTTCAGAAAAATCACCCCCCCCCCCCCAGAAAGTCCTATACAACATTAGCAATACTGGATATTGGAGTCTTGTTCGCACAGCCGTAAAACAGCGCTATAAGATCTCTATTTCAAGAGGGAGTGGACACTTTGAACATCTCCTGTAAAGAGCATTAAATATCACTGTTTTGAAGGTCATTGAACCAAAGAATCTCTGGACACATTTAGTAATGGACTGCTTTTATTGTCTACATATAAGGAAGGCATACATGGATTTATTCACTCTATTCGTTAAACAATCTGTATCTTCGTTTAACATTGACGAGGCACTTATAAAAACTATACTCGAAGCTGTTAAGTTGCATTTCTGAATTTCCCTGCTGATTGTGAATAGTTTGCCTCCTTCCTTCACTACCAACGTTTTGTGCTCAGTGCTGCTATTGCTTTCCATAACAGGGATGCATCACCACTTTACTGTGTTCCAAATAAATCATTGCCTCGGAATTGAGTTGGGTTGTTGAGAATTATTATTATGCCACTGAGTTCAGCTGCTATAATATGTTGCCCTCCGTGGTGTAATGGTTACCATGCTAGTTTCATATACCCAAGGTCGCGGGTTCAAATCCGCGAAAGACGATGGATTTTTTCGGGCGTAAAAGTCCTTAGCATGGCTTCCTTCGGAAGAGAAGTAAAGACGTTGTTCCGTGTCGTAAATTTACGGCACATAAAGAGCCTCAAGTCTAATAGAGAGGCCTCTGAGCAAAATTAAGCGGGCTTTCACGCCCAGTATAGAATGAGACAATGAGAACCACAGCAGTTAAACAAAGGTTCATTTCATTTGTTATACGAATGTAATATGTATTATTTGCTACGGGTCCGTGTTGAGTTGTTCACATTTTAGTTACGAAGAAACGGGGCCGAATTAGGATACAGTTATATTGCTAACTAAGATTTTTGCTTTTAGAATCTTGTGTAACTAGATTACAGTCTTTATGGACAGTAGCATCATCTAGCATGCGGGAGTTGCCATTCCTGCACTTGGTACGTTTTACATTTTTCCCGAGGAAGTTAAAATTTTATTGCATGTTTGAATTTTACCATAATTCTTGCTGACTTTACTTCGTATTATTTTATAATTCACGATTCATGCAACATTTGGTCATCATCAACTGTTCATGGTTTAGAAGAATTCTCCTATGGTTCTTCTCATCTTTTAACTGGTCTTCCATTGTTCTATTGCCTAAATGTTTGTATTTGTATGACTGTAATGGAAACGAGAGTTATACATTCTTTCTAAATGACTTTTATATTTTTATCCATTTATTTGTATGTTTTTTTTAACGAAAATATGACTAATTATCTCTTTATGTCTACGTTTCTAATATGACCTTTTACTTCTCAGAGATATTAATTTCTGTCGCTTGTATTTGGCTCCAATAATTCTTTTTTAAACATACAGTAAAACCGGAACAGCCATTGTCTAATATAATTTTATAATTGTATCCTTTTGGATTTTTCTTTTCAAGGTATAAGCTATTACTCCACAAATATATTTCAAATTACTCATTTTATTACCTATTTTGTCATTGTTTGTGTAAAAGGTGACATTACAGCTCAAGTAGTTACATTTTTCCGCCTGTTCTAACACTTTATTATTTAACACTATCCTCGATAAATTTATTTGTTTTCCAATAAATGCCATTTTACGCAAGCAAGCATGTCACTTTCAATTGTTGACTAGTCATTAGTATCAAGCGTGTTTTATCGATCACCAGTTCGCAGAGGTTAATGCGGTCGACCTTGATACTGCTCTTGAACAACTGACAGCAACCGGCTAATGATTTGTATCATGTGATTTTTTCTAAAAAATAGTATGCAATATACCGACATAGCCTCTTTTATAGAAACTTAAAGGTGAAAATACGAGACTTAACCGCCTTACCGTTCCCCAAAGATGGAATAGCACAATATATTATAACAACAAATGAGCAGTCATATCAGTGGGGTTTGACAGTATTCTCCTTTCTAAAGCTAGGTCATCCATTTCAGCGAGAGTGTAGAAGAGATGCCGTGTGCGTGTGTGTGTGTGTGTGTGTGTGTGTGTGTGTGAGGCGCATCTCTTGGGAGGTGTTGAGAAACGGGCGGAAATCATCTGTGTTGCATATTGTTTAGGGGCATGTGTCAACATGCGAAATATGACACACAGGGAGTGTGAGAGCCTGTGATGTAGCTCCTCTCTCAAGATAGATGGCGCTGTGCCAACACGCTGTTCCAAATTTATTCTTGGTTAGCCAATATTCGTTAAACATCGTCTAAGGCGTTAAGCGAGGAATATGGCTGAGTTTTTGTTGCTCTACTTCTGGCAACAGCATAACTCATTTTCTCTAATCTGAGTTAGAGGCGGTTTAACGATAATACATCAACTGAGTTTAAATTCACTGGGTATTTCAAAACTACTTCTAACTGGACTACTACGTCCTTTTCTTTTACAAGACATAGATCCCTTCATAAACATACAATTCAATCTTATCCTTGATCTTGCAGTATGTATAGGTATATATTGTAATATATATTTTGGTATTAGTTCCTTTCTTATCCTCAATATTACTGGTACCCGACATTTCTTGTTGTTTCTTCTAAAATTTGTATATTTGTATATTTTAAAGTTTTATGTTACTAAACCAAATAGATGTTTTTTTATGGAATGTGGCGTTTACACATATCCTACACTTAACTAAAACGGTAGGAAGGGTAAAATCTATTGAAATCAGACACTACGAGAGAGACAACTCTAGATAATAAATAAATTGAATTACATTATTTCACAAAGGCATAATGAAAAGTTCGTTTTTAGGTGTTGATGATAATTACTTTACATACAGCATGTGTTCCTAGGCATCTCGGAAGTTCTTAGAGTAATGCATTAGTTAAAAAAACTACTTTGAGCGACGCAGCATCTGGTATCAGTAGTAGCCAAAAGAATGAGATACCAACTCCAGTGGTATAAATATTTTTCTTAAAATTGACTTCAGCAACAAGTTTTCATTATCCTAAATGGACATGTTTTATATTGAAAGCCAGCAAACGGGTTCACACCGAAAATGGCTATGATATAGGATATTCAATTCCACGTCAGAAGCAGACAGCAGAGGCTGAACATTTTTGTGTCATATTTACCTGCAAAGAAAGGTTGCTATCATAAAAAACAAACCTATATTATGGTAAAATATAAATGCAAATATTTAATCATCACAATATATTTCATTATCTGTGAATATCTTCAATTCTATATTTGTCCAACAGGCAAATTTTGATCCTGCTCTTAGAAATCACATCTCTTCTATTTCTAATCTTTTTCTATCTGTCGTATTCATTGCCCAAATTTCACTTCAATATTTGCTCATGGTATTGTCATTGTTTACAGAATTTTATTTATGGCCTTTTGACGTCTTATTTTTTAGTGTTCTAAAAATGCCATTCATATATCATTACTTTTGCATGGTACGTTCAAACATAAATAATTAAAAATAGAGACTTGTTTCATCATTTTTTCATTTGTAAGTATAAATTTTGATATTAAAATCAATTAATTTTTTCTTGACTGTTGAAATCATTAGCTTGTGTGTGTGTCTGTCCATTATATATTTCATGTTGTTAACATTTCTCTATGTCTCTTTTTTCGCAATATCATATATTTTTATCCTCTTACTGCTTTTGTCGTATTTGTGAGATAAAATCGGTTTATTTGAGGATACTCAGTAGTAATTACAATACCACCCTCACTACGTTACGAGCACTTTGTGGGCTTAGTTTTGTGGTGTGCTGCCACCTATAAGCTTCAAACGAAGCTTCCTTTTGTATTAACCCGATAAGAGAATATTGTTGCCTTTGCTGCTCTCCTCCCAATCATACAGTTTTTGTTCTTGGATACCGTTGGCGCTTTACCCTCAAGCCTGCCCTGCACCCTCTTTCCAGGTTTCAAACTAGAAAGTGTTACAACTGCATAATAGTTGTATTATAATAAAGGGACAATCCCGTATTTTTCCAAGCAAAGGGTGAACATACACGAAAGTTAGCTTTTACTGATGTTCAATATATTTAATAGTGGAGAATTGTATTCCATTAAAAAATCGATAACGAGATTTCACCGGAAATACATGTGTTGAAGACCCATTAATCCAAATATATAAAGATGGGCATGTGTATATCTGTGCCTGTCTATCTTGGAAGAGCATATCTTAAAAATAAAAGTCAGTTAAATACCAAACTTGATATCTCATTTCAGAATTTTCCACGGATTCAACATAAGCTTTTCAATAAAATCCCCCACCTCAAACTACGTGGAATATTTTATGAATATGTTGATTGTCTCAAAAATGAGTAACGAATTTGTTTAATATACTACATGTTTCATATATTTTGATGACAAATTAAATGTATATCTGGGAATAGCCTTTGAAGATCTGTTCATCGTGGACGATTCGATACCATAACAGATAAAAAAATTTACTACATATATATGTAGATATAGTTAAAAAATACAAATTGTTTCATATATATTTTATGCAATTAATGGTTTCCATATATATTCCTTGTTATTTGTTACAGTTTTAATTTATTTATATTTTTTCAAGCGGAGAGTTGTCATATCTAATTGGTTTAATTCCTGGCCATGCAACGTTTAATTGTGTCATATCTAAGCAGTTTTAAAATATTTGACAATTGCTTAGCCTTGTAAATTCCCTTATTTCCATTCTAATTACAGGGAACTAAGTAATAAGTACATTTCTGCTAATGTTTATCTCGATTAGCACGATGTAGATAAAATAATATTTTGTAAGACTTGTGTGATTGGAGAATAGATAGACATATGCATGTAGTACATCAGATCTTTTACCTTAGTGACTCAATTTCCTTGTAAGGACTTGGCTGTGCAATAATTTTCAATCAGGTTTTTTTGAATTGTCTTTATTTCTTGTTCAAGGAAGCACTCTGATGCTATGATATTTTGTTATGTCAATCAACAAATGAAAGATGTAAACTTTAAACTTGAATTGACCTCTGATAGCTTGTGCAACGTTTTTCAAATAATAGCACAAAACAATTAGAAAGCGCTAATTACTTTACATTTTTTCAAACACTGAAAAAACACTCTTCCCCTGTTTTATTAGTCGTTGGACAGGTGACGAAAATCTATCTTCTTCATAAACATAGTTTCACTATTAGCCACAGTAATCACTAAACTTGTTAAATTCTATAGTCTCCTTCAACTTTAGTTAATTAATTGACTTTAGGAGCAACCGAGTTCCTCGAAATATAACCTTTTAATTGCTTTTTTATATACTTCAGCTGAAAAAAAATCTGATGTACTCCATTCACTTGACCTTCTCTACATCCCTGTAACAAATAATTGCTAGTCAGATTATTCTGCTATCTACTTAATGCTGTAACTTTAGCAGAAATAGTCTTATTAATTAGTTCCTTTATAAGTAGAAGGGAAATAAGGGAATGCATTAGGCTAAACTGACAATCAAATATTTTAAAATGTGGTTGCTATGGGATTAAATCAATTTCTTTACGTGGCCAAGCGTTGACAAGTTCTCTTATGAGAAAAGTTTAAGTATTTTAAATCTGAAATCAATAACAAGGAATAACTCGAAAACAGTCAGTCCAGGAAAAATGTATTTAACATATATCGTGTGTTTTATCGTGATCTACATTTTTGTGTAACAAGTATTTGTCTATCTCTTGTGGTTTGCCAGTTATGCAAAATTCAATAAAATAATCCAGAATAAACAGGTTTTAGAGGTTATTCCCAGAAAACTCAAGATATACATTTTATTTGGCATGTAAATATCTTAAAAATAGGAGACTTTAATAAAAATCCTAGAAACCATTTTTGAGAAAATCAAAATGTTCAATTTTTTCCATGTAAAGGGTAGTTTGGGGTGGGTGAGTTTCTTGAAAATCTTTGTGTCGTATCTTTGGAAGATGATACACTAAAATACCAAGTTTAATATTTAACGGTCTTTTCGTTTTTGTGCTATACTGTCCACAGACACAGACACATACACATACACACGGACCGTTTTCCCAAACAATTTTTTTTTGGCATTCAGGGGGGATCCAAAACGTATATTTGCGGTGAAATCTCGGTATCAATTTTCTATGTACATAACACGTACAGAGAAAGTAAAATTACTGGCCGTCCCTATCACATTCATACTTCCAGGTTCTCTTATCTCTGTTATCAAGGCTAGTGCGTACTTTGCGATTTAGAATGTCTGCTATATTCCACGCAATGATATAAATCTATTAATGATCAGCCCGCTGTTAATGGTTCAGGACATGGGAACACGGGTCGTCTCCTTAGCGCTACGCAGCTGCTTACCAAGCGGGAGACCTGGGTTCGATCCCCAGTACTGGCGTGGGGATTTTTCCCCCGCTGGGAGACCTGGACCGGGGTGCACTCAGCCTCGTAAGGTCCCTGGGGGGCCAATCGAGGAGCTACTTAATTGAGAAGTAGTGGCTCCAGGTCATGAGGACCGCATTAACCGGCCGGGAGGGGCTCGAGGCGCTGACCACGTCTCACCTTCCAATACTGTCCCCCATCCATGACGTCTGTAGTGGACCGAGATGGGGGTAGGCCAAGGTTCCCCGTGAGCTGTTGTGCCATGGAGTTACATGGGAACACGCTGCTAATTCTTGCTGTCAGATAAACGGCAGGCGGAGGTTCAAAACTCCTATTTCTTTATTAGTTTTTTTTTTTTAATTGTTTCATTTATACAGCTTCCTTAAACAACTAAGATCATTTCGGAGGCTTTGCACTGGAACCAACTCGTTGTCTGTAGGTTCTTTTACGTTTGGTTTAAATCATTTTATTTGCCTCAAACACACACACACACACACACACACACACATTCACTCTCTCATACATACTTCCAGACTATGTGGGGGATAGGGAATAATTCTGACTAATGAAAAATTCCCCGCCCCAGCCGGGAATCGATCACGGGACCTCCGGATGAGAAGTCAGCTCGTTGACCACTCGACCATGGATGCAGTCTTTATTACTTTTGTTTTTACCCTGTTATTGCTTTTGCTGTTCATTACGGCTTGTGCACTCTAACGAATTACACCAAATAAATGTGCAACCCGTTGGACTATAATTTTGTAAATAAAAATTAATGTGTTCCATTCACATGACTTTCTCTATATTAATAGATAGATAAATTACTTGAAAATATTGTTAGTAATAATAATAATAATAATGATAATAATAATAATATACGAAGCCTCTATCTTAAACCCAACACTTAAAATTGTTTACATTTATTTAAAAGCTGGCTCGTCCACCAGAGCCTCAGGTATTGTGGCAATCATCATTTTTACGGTTTCATCTCTAGCTAACAACAGGGCCGCTAGTGCAGATCATTATAGAAAGCGCGATGCTGCATCAATAATTTGAAAGGGGCACCTTTAGTAAGCCGATGGAAGTTCGGCACAGAAAGTAAACTTCGACACTTCTGCAGCAAGCCCCTGAGGTTTATTCCACACGTGCTACAGAATACGAGAGTACTGATTAGTGAAGAAAAGGATGCCACGTTTTGTACAAGCAGGTTATAGTAAGAGAGGTACACCGTAAAATTCTACCACAAGGACTAGAAATGTAACGACTATATTGAATGGCATATCTCGGCATATTCTTACTCTACGGGGAAAAATTGATATAGGTAAATCGATAACTCACCGAACGAGCTCCAAATCAGATTGTTGTATTTGATCATAATAATATTGCATGAAATTCCTGCAGGATCGGTTATAACCAGCAGTATCTGGTATTTACTTTTGAGCGTTGCCTCTCAAAATTGCAATAGTTAATACACTTAGGTGTATACAGTGTTCTTATTATTCCGCATAATAGCTAATTTTGTGAGAAGAATGTGAAAGCCGTACACATATTATATGAAGGAATGTTACAAATAACGCTAGAGAAACACGTATATTATTATTATTATTATTATTATTATTATTATTACTATTAGCCACTGTATCTCACTAATGGTTTGTAATTATTATTAAAACTATCACTATTGTCAAAATTGCAAATTTGTTTTCATATTTGAATAATATTTATTGATTTGCTCTCTCTCTTTTTACTTTCTCTACACGTACTATGTACATAGTGTATAGAGGAAGTATTGTATTCCACCCAAAAATTTGAAACCGAGATTTCACCGGAAATACATGTTTTAGGATCCCTGAATACAAAAAAAAATTATAAAAAGGTCCGTGTGTGTCTGTCTGTGTGTCTGTCTGTCTGTGTCTGTGGACAGCATAGCTCAGAAACGAAAATACCGTTGAATATCAAACTTGATATTTAAGTTTCGTATCTTCCAAGGATGCGACACGAAGATTTAAGAAAAAACAATTCCTCCCACCCCTAACTACCCTTTACATGGAACTTTTTTTCGAAAGTTTTGATTTTCTTAAAAATAGCTCTATTTTGATTAAAATATCGTATATTAAAGATATTTACCTGACAAATAAAATGTATAGCTTGAGTTTTCTAGGAATAGCCTCTGAAGACTACCTTATTCTGAATGAATTTTACGGAATTTTGCATAACTGTTAAACTGCAACAGATGACAAAAACTTACCACACAAAAAATGTAAAGCACGTTAAAACACACACTTTATGTAATATATTTTTGTTTTCATGGACCAGCACTTTAACCTATGGTACTCCTTTATTTCGCTTCTACTTACAAGGAAGCAAGTAATATGACTATTTTGAATAATGTTTTCTCCATTGGCATGAAGTAAATAGAAGCATAAACTTTTTAACAATAATTTGTTACATTTTATTTGTCAGGTAAATATCTTTAATGTACTATGTTTTAATGAAAATCGTTGGAGCCATTTTTAGAAAATCAAAGTTTTCGAAAACAAGTTCCATGAAAAGGGTAGATTGGGGGGATTTTCTTGAAAATCTTCGTGTTGCGTCCTTGGAAGATACCAAACCTGAATATCAAGTTTGGATTTTAATGGACTTTTCGTTTTTGAACTATGCTGCCCACACACTCATACACACACACAGACACACACACAGACAGACACACGGACATTTTTCTAAAAATGCTTTTTTTATTTTTCAGGAGGTCTCAAAACATGTATTTCCACTGAAATCTAGGTATCGAATTTTTGGGTTACTTACAATAACTTCTCTATACACTATGTACATAGCACGTATAGAGAAAGTAAATACAGAAGGATATTTTTTTTACTTTTCGGAATAATGTTTCTAGGTTACATAGCTAGGCAAGGAAGCAAACGCTGGCTTAAAGTTAAAACATACTATGTAAATTTATTATGCTCGCCTGTGAGAGGAAGAACCATTTTAAGCGTATCATGAATAGGTAATTGTAATTAACGCACATAAAGGTCTCAATAACAGAATTAAATTCTTCTGTATGGGTATCTTTAATGAACTAATTGCTTCGGAGGATTTGCAGAACGGCTATTACATAATCCTCCCCACCGACCATTGGTTTAGTTACAGGTCACGTACTGTATAAGCTGCTTCATTTGTGGAACCCAGTAAGTTATGAATTCCAATAAATTCTCTACACAGTGAAATTTTGTAGAAGCAATTTCAATTCGCATTCCCCAATAAAATACGAGTTCGTATATGAGACATATTGAGGGGAGAGGTAAAGGTTAACGCCCAGTATATGTGGTTATCAGGAAGCGGCTTTTCGTTATTTTTTTTTCTAATCGATTCGTTTCTTCAATTTATTTTCCCTGTTCCATGCACGCCCTCATATTCGTTAATGAAGCAGCGCTCCCGCCTCTAGTTCTGACATCGCCTTAAAATATATTATTTTCATGGTTTGCTGTTTTTGGTTCTTAGAAGTCCCCTTCGTGTTGCCTAAAAAGCATTTGCATTTAGTTTGTGTCAGTTGAAATTGTTAAATACATTTTGAAAATGTAAATAGCCTAGCTCAAAGAATTGCATCTTTCACAAGATTTGATAGCAATAACATGATATGGTGATTTTAGTTCATAAATATGTAGATTTAAGACAAAATACGTTGAATACATTCTATTTTCAAACGAGATGTTTTGTTACTTGACATAAAAGAAAGATTACAATATGCAATATATGAAGTTAACAAGCTATGTAAAGATTTAAAATACCTGAATCTATAGAGAAAAGTATGCCACTGAATGGCAGTTGTCTTATAAGATTGAAGGTAGTTTAATAGAACAATTGTCTCACTTCCAGTTCTTAGAGTTTGATATATCAAATTAACTCTTAAAACAATGGGGTATTTCATAATAGGGAATACCTTGTTATTTAAAACAAATTATCCGAGCAGTTAAGACCAAAAGTAGGACTTTCCTGTAATGGCTAAGCAGCTCTTCAGCTCTTCAAGGATAGAGCCCCGTGCCCTCAAGAGACGTAATGGGCTAATACTAATAAAGGGAAGATATTGGCATAAATATAAATATAAAAAAATACAACAATTTGTGAAAAATGTAGTCAGACTGAAAAATTTGATGCCACAGTCGGGATTTGAACCAGGGATTTCCCGGTATTTAGCTGGCTGCTCTACAACGAGCTACCATGGCAACCTGCCGGCATAGGATTCTAAACTGACTCGCGTGATGCCTGGTAAATACTATGCTGCCTGATCCGTGGTTCAAATCCCAGCTATGGCATTGAATTTTTCAGTCTACCTATCCAACTCCTGTCTTACACACTGTTTCTATAAGAAAACAATTTAAATTATTACAATTTGTCAAACAATTCACCAGACATTATAAAACATAGGGAAAAATCTGATGTGTTCCATTCACATGACTTCCTCTACATCTCTGCAATAAATTATATTTAAAAAGCTTATGCTTATATTTACTTCCTGCTAATCGAGAAAAAATTATCAGAAATAGTCTAGTTTCTTGCTTCCTTGTAAGTAGAAGTGAAATAAGGGAGCAACATAGGTTAAAGTGATAGTCAAAATCTGGTTGCTATGTGACTGAAGGTCCTGTTTTGTATGGACACGAGTTCACAAAGTCCTGTATAAGAAAAATATAATTTTTATAGCTTAAACCAAAAACAAGGAATATCTCAAAAACAATCAACTGCACGAAAAAAATGTATACAACATAAATTGTGTTTTAATGTGCTCTACAGTTTTTGTTTGGTAAGTTTTTGTCTCTCTCTTATGGTTTAGCACTTATGCAAAATTCCGTAAAATTCACTCAGGCTAAAGTAGTCTTCAGAGGCTATTCTCAGAAAATTCAAAATATACATTTTATTTGTCAGATAAATATCTTTAATATAGGATATTTTCATCAAAATCCTTAGAGCCATTTTTTAGAAAATCAAAATTTTCGAAAAAAGTTCCATGTAAAAGGTAGTTTGGAGTGGGGGGATTTTTCTCAAAATCTTCGTGTCGCATGCCCGAAAGATACTAAACTTAAATACTAAGTTTGGTATTTTACCCACTTTTCGCTTTTGAGTTATTGTGTTCACATACACACGTACACATACACACACGGATCTTTTTGTGAAAATACCGGGTACCCTAAAACATATATTTCCGGTGAAGTCTCGGTATCGAATTGTTTGGTGGAGTGCAATACCTTCTCTATACACTATATACATAGTGTGTATAGAGAAAGTAAAATTACAACAATTTATGAAACATGTAGTCAGACTGAAAAAATTTGATGCCATAGTCGGGATTTGAACCAGGGATCTCCCGGTCTATAGCTGGCTGCTCTACCACTGAGCTACCATGGCAACCTGCCTGCGTAGGATTATAAACTGACTCACATGTTTCCTGGTAAATGCTATGCTGGCCTGTTGCCATTATAGCTTAGCAGTAGAGCAACCGGCTAGAGATCGGGAAATCCGTGGTTCAAATCCCAGCTATGGCATTGAAGTTTCCAGTCTACCTATCCAACTCCTGTCCTACACACGCTTTCTACATGAAAACAATTAAAATTGTCACAATTTGCCAAACAATGCATCGGACATCAAAAATAAAGGGAAAAATCTGATGTGTTCCATTCACATGACCTTCTGTATATCTCTGCAACAAATTATTGTTAAAAAGCTTATGCTTCTATTTTTCATGCTAATAGAGAAACATTAGCAGAAATAGTCTTATTACTTGCTTCCTTGTAAGTAGAAGCGAAATAAGGGAATACTATAGGTTAAAGAAATAGGTTGCTATGTGCCTGAAGTTCCTTTGTTTGTATGGACAAGAGTTCACAAAGTCCTGTATGAGAAAATTATGTTTTTTATAGCTGAAACAAAAAACAAGGAATACCTTAAAAACAATCAACTCCACGAAAAAATGTATATAACATAAATTGTGTGTTTTAAAGTGTGTAGTAAGTGTAGTAAGTGTGTGTAGTAAGTTTTTGTCCATCGCTTACGGGTTAGCAGTTATTCAAAATTCCGTAAAATTGACCCAGAGTAAAGTAGTCTTCAGAGGCTATTACCAGCAAATTCAAAATATACATATTATTTTTCAGGTAAATATCTTTAATATGCGATATTTTAATCAAAATCGTTAGAGCCATTTTTTAGAAAACCAAAATTTTCGCAAAAAGTTCCATCTAAAGGGTAGTTTGGAGTGGGGGGATATTTTTCAAAATCTTGGTGTGGTATCCCTGGAAGACTATAAACTTAAATACCAAGTTGGGTATTTTACCGATTTATCGTTTTTGAGTTATCGTGTTCAAAGGCACACTGAAACAAGGACATTTTACTGAAAATACTTTTTTGGATACAGGGGACCCTAAAACATATATTTCCGTTGAAATCTCGGTATCGAATTTTTTGGTGGAGTGCAATACCTTCTCTACACACTATGTACATAGTTCGTATAGAGAAATTAAAAATAAGACCAAGATATGTTTTTATTCAAATATCCGTCTTTCTATAAATAAGTGAAGCATGGGCAATTAAATAGAAAAAAAGCACGCTGCAGGCAGCTGAAACGAGATTCTTACGCCTAGTTAAAGGGTTCACGAGAGAAACCCAAGAAATGAGATCATTAGAGTGGAATTAGTATTCAGGCCATCTTAGATTTGACCACCAGAGTCAAGAATTACACAAACAATGTGATGTGTTCCATTCACATGACTTTCTCTATATCTCTGTAAATTAGTATTGTTAATAAGCTTAGCTTTTATGTATTTCATGCCAATCGAGAAAAATTAGCAGAAATAGTCTTATTTCTTGTTTTATTGTAAGTAGAAAAGCGAAATAAGGGAGTACCATAGGTTAAAGTGAAAGCCAAAAGCTGGTTGCTATGTGACTGATGTTTCCTTGTTTGTATGGACAGGAGTTGACGAATTCCTGTATGAGAAAAGTTTTTCAAAGCTGAAACCAAGAAAAAGGAATATCTCAAAAACGATAAACTCCACGAAAAAAATGTATATAACATAAATTGTGTGTTTTAACGTGCTCTACATTTTTTCTGTGCTAAGTTTTTGTCCATCTCTTAAGGTTTAGTAGTTATGAAAAATGCATCCAGAATAAAGTAGTCTTCAGAGGCTATTCCCAGAAAATTCAAAATATACATTTTATTTGTCAGGTAAATAACTTTAATATACGATATTTTAATGAAAATCGTTAGAGCCATTTTTTAGAAAATCAAAATTTTCGAAACAGTTCCATGTAAAGGGTAGTTTGGGGTGGGGGAGATTTTGCTCAAAATCTTCGTGTCGCATCCCTGGAAGATACCAAACTTAAATACCTAGACTTTTCGTTTTTGAGTTATCGTGTTCACAGAAACACGGACACACTGACACACGGACAAAAACACATGGACCTTTTGCTGAAAATACATTTTTTTTTGCATGCAGGGGACCCTAAAACATATATTTCCCATGAAATCTCGGTATCGAATTTTTTGGTGGAGTGCAATACATTCTCTATAGTGCGTATGAAGAAAGTAAAAATACCAGCCGAACGAACTGCTAGTTAGGCCTTCAACTACAACCTTCAGGTTGACGACCATTTAGATGACCAAGGAAATGGGATCGGAACAGGCTTCTATCTGAACCGCGGCTGGAAGAAGAAGTAACACGAACTTACGTAACTGCCCTTTTGCCTGTGATCTTTTGGTTAGGACGCCCGTCTCCAAATCTATGAATGAATAAGTGTATTTATTGACATAACAATATTATACATAGAATTTCAACATTCGCGCGGGTCCACAGACCGTACGCACTTTTGTAATACCCACTAAAAAGCAATATTAAAAAAACAACAAAGAATTAAAAGAGGAAACCAGAAAATAAAGATACTCAGATATTCAAATATAGCAATTTAAATTTACAGCACAGAGTACATAAATGCACCCTCTCATAATAGATAATTACACTTAAAGGAAATATATACATAATACATTCACAATATATAAAACCATAACATAACATTGGCCTAAGTATAACATAATATATATGTAAAACATTGTAATCACTTTTGTTTAGTTACTTTTATCCCTCCCCCCCCCCATTCTCTGTTGGCAGCCTCCTCAGATCTCAGCTGTGTTGCCTTAAGTATAAATTTACCTAGCCCGTCCACGTCTTCTGTGCCTGTCAGTAACGTCCAACATGCTTCTAGCTCTACATTCGCGGTGATAAAGAATTGCGGTAAATATTTTCCCCGCCATTCCTCCGTATTAGTGCCAAGATGGGGATCCACGACTCTCCCTCCTCGCCAATGGGACAGATTCTCGTACCATTCTCGTCAGCTTTTTTTGTACTCCTCCTTGCTCCCTAGTCTAATCCACCACACGAGCCCTTCTCTAATGAGTTTGGTACCTGTTTTGATGTATTGCTCCATACCCCACTCCGATTTCTGCCCAGACCGTACTTCTAATGAAACCTTCTCTTTACATTGCGCAATCATTTGCTGTCTGTCAATATCACAGAGGCGGTTCTTAATTTTTCTCCAAATACTCCGCCTATTTGTCTGCCCCACCATCCAAATGTATCCCATCCCAATGGTTTCCAACCCTTTCTTTAATTTTGATGCCCACGTCTAATTGCCTTCCATGCGTAACTGCTCACGGTAGCAGACTGCCCTAATTAGGGATTGGTTTCCGTGAGCGATTCTCATTCAATATTTTATGCTCTGATTTTGCACTGTATCGTTTGACTATGTGCCCGAATTCCCTCATTATTCCGCAATTTGCCATACCCGTCCCTACATCCAGAATTTCTTTCAAAAATAGGTCCTCACTTGGTCCAGATTCTCTGTTTGTTCCCACCCCCATATTTCTCCTCCATGTGTCATCGTGGATCTAACTGTCGCTCCGTATACAGTTTCCATTAAGGTTATGGATATATTCGGAATTCTGCAGCGTATCCGGAGGGCTTCCACCGCTTTCACCCTTGCCATGTGTTTCGTGATGTCAATGTGTTTTGTCCATTTTCCGTTCATTGTATATGTGAGTCCTAAGTACACAAAAGATTTAACATTGTCCATATCTGTCCTGCATATGTCCAAGTCTCCTCCCTGCTATAAACAGAACCATTTTTGAAAGTCATTGCCTTAGTCTTATTCGCATTAACTGTAAGTAGACATTCATCGCAATAATTCTTAGGTTTGTCCAGTCCTCGTTGCAATCCTTAACTGTCGTAGAGCATAATACTAAATCTCTCCAAATCTAGATGTTCCCGCTTGTTTCCGCATAAGGGTGAGAATTTTTCTTTACCCAGGATTATTCCTTACCTTCCTAATATGAATGTGGGGAACGTATGTGTGTGAATTAAATGAGATTATCAGAATTAATACATTCAAAATATTAACAGAACTGTAAACGACTGAACATCATTTGTTTGAAAGATAAAAATTGGGCCCTTGTCCAATATGTTAAAGACGATTATGAATGCAGCTGATTACAATGGTGACTGAAGAAAGTTAATTTTTTTCACTAGTGGCTCCAAACTCTCAACATTTTACATTCCCAGTCACTTCTACAAGTTTTAAAACTGTTTACATAAAATGAAGTTTTACAATAAATGAGTTTCAAATTAAATCTGTCATGTTGTATTTATTTATATTAAATCTAATTATGTATTATAGAAACATTGGTTTTCCAAACTTGAAAAATTATTCATGAAATGTCCAGCGTTGCTTCAAGAACTATATATTCATTTTCTTTAATGCACTTTTTAGAGGTAACATACAATTTGTTTTAAACAACTAATAAAACATTTGCATTGAGTGAAGCATTTTGAGTATGGAAAAGTGTTGTAAAACGGTTTGGGGAAAAACAAGGTTTAAAGTTGGGAATACCTATTAATATATATATGGTTTGCCTATTTAAGTTAAGTTGTAATTAATGTGCACCAAGTGGGGAAACCCATTATATTGCTTTAAAGTATAGAATTCATATTACTTTACTATGAACAAAATTATGTCTATAATTTTTCACAATTTTTAGTCAAATTTTACATTACCTTAAAGTACGTGTATGCAATGTGTGTAAATGTATTTTTGGCTTATGTAATCCATAACCTTTTGTGATTTTATTCCTCGTTTCTAATTTTGCACATTATTCTTCAATTTTCGTTCGCCTCTGGTAATAATGTAAATATTATATGAAAGCTAGAAGTTAATAATAGATTGTTTAGGAAAAACTTTATTATTTATTTTTACTTTTTAAAGAGGTTTCGTAAACCACTTCACTTCAAGGTGGAGGGAAGAATGATTCTTTAATTATGGTTATTCCCTCTTATCCATTGTGCTTGGAGTATAACTGAGATGTTTGATTCAAAGTTTAAACTACATAGTTACAATCCATCCATAAAAGGTAATCCAAGCTGGTAAAAATCATTGTAGAGAAGCAAATTGTTTTCAGAGCCAAGGCCGCCAATATGATCTAAAGATTTTTGGATGGAAAATAAATATACAAAACTTTAAAATAGTCATTAAATAGAGAAAAACTAACATAAATATAACAATAAAAACACGTCTGTTAACAAGAACGAAAATCATGGTTTTTAGCTAAAATTGTTATACTTGCAACCCATGGAAATCCATAGAGATGTAACATCGTTAATACGTACTTATTAAATCTTGGGCTATTAACAAAATCTGTATAACTAGAATTTTCCATGTTCTCTAATGAACCATGGTAAATGTAAAACTGTGGTTTTCTTATTTTTTTGTAAACGAAAAATATATTCTATTCCGTTCACGTGGCTTCCTCTAAATATTAAACAAAATATTGCCTTTCTATCTACTTCATATTGATGGAGGTGAATATTTCTAGAGCTATATAACATTTTATTTTATTCTAAACATATTTTTTGTGGGTACCATCACAATAGTGGAATGCAGTAGTTTTAAACGGCACTCAAATATTTTAAAAGCTTATTGCTATATGATGGCTTGGAAATTTCGTTCCTTTTGTTTACCCAGAAGGGAGAAAAACAAATTAAAGCTTACTATTTAAGAATGTTAAGTATTTTAAAACTGCAACCAATAACAAGGACCTCGTATGATTAACGCCAAGCAAAAATGTGTAGTTAAATAAATATATTATGGGGCTGTAACGAGATATACATTTTTGTATGATAAGATGTTATCTACATTTATGCAAAACTCCTTCAGAATGCAAAGAGCTGTAGAGGCTATTCCCAGTAAAATTAAGTCAAAATCGTTAGAGCTGCTTTTTAAAAAAAATGGTTCCATGTAAAGGGTAGTTTGAAATAAGATTTTAAAATCTTCCAGGAAGAGGTTGAACTGTATTTAACCGACAGAGTCTTTTTTAAAGATGCGTTTTTATTCAGGGATCTCGAAAAGTGTATTTCCATTGAAATCTCTTTATCCAATTTTTAATGGGATGAAATAGACTCTCTAATTTGTATTCACGTAGTAGGAGAAATAGAAATCTGATGTGTTACACTCACATGACTGTCTCAAGCTGCTCCACAAACTTCTTACAAAAATCATTCTTCTTTCTACACAATGCTAATCCAGATAAACATTAGCAGAAAGCTCTTATTACATACTTAGTTCCTTATAAGTAGAAGGAAACTAAGGGAATGCATTAGGCTAAAGTGATAAATGTTTTAAAAGCTATCGTCATGCCATTGTCATTGAAATGAGCTTCTTATCTTGGTCAGGAGTAGAACAAAAGAAAACCGGCCACTTTCTGTCTGAGAAAAGTAAAATTGAAGCAAAGAATAAGAAATGGTCAACTCTACGACCAAATTGCATATGACACAAATTGTGTATTTTAATTACTACACTTTTTGTACAGTAAGTTTTTGTCTATCTTTTACGGTTTAACCATTTTTCAAAGTTTTGCAAAAATCAACCAAAATAAACCGCTCTTCAGAGGATATTTGCAGAAAATTCAAGATATACGTTTTATTTTGCATGTAAATGTTTTTGACATACGGGATTTTATGAAAATCATTAGAGCCATTATTGATGAAATCAATTTTTTTTAAATTGTTTCCATGTAAAGGGTAATTTGTGGTAGAGAGATTTTCTTGAAAATCTTCGTGTAGCATCCTTGGAAGACACTAAACCTAAATGCAGAGATTGGTATTTAAAGGTACTTTCGTTTGTGAGATAAGCTGTTCAAGAAAAACACACACACACAGACACAAACGGATCCTTTTATAAAAAAACTTTTTTTTGGACTCAGGGGATCCCAAAACATATATTTCTGGTCAAATCTCTGTATCGAAATTTTGGGTGGAATACAATTCCTTCTCTCCACTATGTGCATTGTAAATTTGTGGGAGAAAAAATAGAAAATCAAAGCGTAAATGTTTTATGTTGTGGATGCCCTGCCTGATATATTTTTGCCGTGGAGTGTACGGTATCGCATTTATCATGAGCGAAACTGACCTCTGACCGAGAGGGAAAACACGACCCATGCATATAGTATGCGTTCAAGCCAGCGTCTGCAAACGTGATATGTGTTGCTGTAGATAGCAAATATTACCTTATCATTATGAGCATCCTGATCAGCAGAGTGTTTATACGTCAGCACCAGCTCAGGTATAAACTTCCTCGACACTGAACAAGTCCAGATATTTTATCACAACATCTATTATCATAATTATTGTTATGACTGTGCATAAACATATGGTGAGTTATGCGCGATATCATGAATCATTTCTGTGTATACTTTATCGCTTTAATATCTCTCTTTAAAGCTGTTTTCCTAAGCGACAATAACGGAGAATATATCAAGGAGAATTTAGCACCCACTGGGAATCTGACAGGAACACGGTCATCCAAAAATGTGCTTTACGTACAACGAACATAAAAGGAGTTCGGTTTGGATGTTTTAACCCACATTTTCTCTAACTCCAGATTTTAAAATAGGGTTAAAGAGATATTTAAAGCGTTGAGGTAGTTATATGGCTCTCAATGATAAACTTTAGAGTCATTTTCCTCTAGCTCAGTTTTCGTTATTTTCCCATATTCAAAATGAGCCTTCTCCCTCAAAAATGCTGCTACAAGTCTGAAAATATTCTCAAAGTTCAACTATGTGCATCAACATAATATATTGGAGTTGTGGAATTACTAATAGTTTGGTTTACGAAATAATTAAGCTAATGCCATTCTGTGTTTTCTTAGTTTTTCGGTTTGTGGTATACAATATTTTTAAAAATGGAGAAATTCCAATAAAACATTTTCTTACAAGGTATTAAGGAATTCAGTTTTAAAATATGACACTTTGACTACGATATCTATTGGAGAAGATATATTTTTTATGTTGTTATTAAAATTGTAATAAACAAATAGATCCGGAATGACATTACATGTTGTATAGATATTAATTTTGTTAGTAATAATGACTGTAAAAATATTAAAATCTCTAGCTTTAATACTTTAAAACATGAATTCTAGCACTTCGGTGCCCCTTGATACCCTTAATCACCTTCATAAACCTCAAAGTGTATTATATAAGCCTTCACTTTTGTCCTACCAGCATCTCCTTAACTTAATATCTCAGCTTCAATATCTGTCATGTCAGTCTACAACTATCTATTTATTTTTTACTATAAGTTACAAGAAGATCCATGTGTGGGTGTACATACATGTGTGCATGTTATGTCTGTCAACATCATAATTAAAAAAATAACTTTAAATTTAAAATCACAACTTCCATCAACGTGACACGAAGAGTTTGAAGAAACCCTCCCCAGCAGAAACTAAACTTTGTATTGAGCTATTTTTGAAAATGCTGATTTTCTCAAACTTGACTTACGATTCTGGTTTAAAAACCATATGTTCTTACATATTTTATGACAAATTTTATGCATTCTTGTTTAAGTCTCTGAAGTTCTCTTCATTCTGGATTACGTTTACATAATTAGCAAACCATGAGATGGACAAAAATCTTACCACATAAAGTAGACATCATTAATTCACACAATTTGAGGCAAATTTAGTTTGTGGAATTAATAATTTCCGAGATATTACTTATTATTGGTTTAAATTTTTCAATATTCAACATTTTATCAATCATCTTGATCTTCAGAATCTGTTAAATATCAGTGAAGATTATACTTTCACAAATTTGTTACACTGAGTGGAATGGATATGGCAGTTATCTCTATGGCCCAAATTAGGGAGGTCGGGGGTTCAAGTCCGCTTAGCAGAAACAAGCACAAGTTAAAAAAAAATAAACAAAGAAAAATTTCCAGTAAAATCAATGTATAATTTCTTCACGAATCAGTCTTTCCTTTATTTATCTGTTTGTTTATTTTTATTTTATTGTTATTTTATTTTATTAATTACGCTCCTCAGTTGAGGGCTGCCATATAGACAAAGTATAACTACTCAATTAACATTTTAAAAATAATTTACAATGATAAAGATAAATTGTATCACTAAGTACAGGTAACATTTAAAATTAGAAATGATAAACTTCAAATCTAATGTAAATAGCACATACAAATCTGGACATAATAACACTGCATTAGTAGTTTCAAAATCATACAACAAAATTTACGTACCATCAGCATTAAAAAGAATACAATGATTTCTGAGGATGAGAATGAATCTTTATTTTTTGCAGTATACACCACGACCCAAAGTTTGACCTAGTTTAAAACACTAGTAAAACTAAAAATCTGATGTGATCCTTTCACATGACTTGCTCCACATCTCTGCAACAAAATATTGTTAAAAAGTTTATACTCGTATTTACTTCATTCTAATCTAGAAAACATTATCAGAAATAGTCTTATTACTTGCTTCCTTGTACGTAGAAGTGAAATAAGTGAATACGATAGATTAAAGTGATAGTCAAAAGCTGGTTTCTATGTAACGTAAGTTCCTTTATTTGTATGGACAGGACTTGACAAAATTTTGTAGAAAAGCATAAGTTTTTAACGATGAATCCAAAAATAAGGAATATCTAAAAAACTAGCAACTCCACAAAAAATGTATACAATATAAATTGTGTGTTTTAACGTGCTCTACATTTTTTTGCGGTAAGCTTTTGTCCAACTCTTTTGGCTTAGCGGTTACGCAAAATTTCGTAAAATTAATCCAGAATAAAGTAGTCTTCAGAGGCTTTTCCCAGAAAATTCAAGATATACATTTTATTTGTCAGGTAAATATCTTTAATATACCACATTTTAATCAATATCATTAGAGGCATTTTTAAGAAAATCAAAATTTTCGAAAAAACTTCCATGTAAAGGGTAGTTGGGGTGGGGGATTTTCTTGAAAATCTTCGTGTCGCATCCTTGGAAGATGCCAAACTTAAATACCAAGTTTAGTATTTTAGCGACCTTTCGTTTTTGAGTTATCGTGCTCACAGACACACGGACACACACAGACAGACAGACGGACCTTTTTTCTGAAAATACTTTTTTTTTCATACAGGGAACCCTAAAATATATATTTCCGATGAAATCTCGGTATCGAATTTTTTGTTAAGGTGCAATACCTCCTCTGTACACTATGTACATAGTACGTGTAGAGAAAGTAAAAATAGATGCTAGTTGCAATTGCACTGCCACCCAACCAGTGGTATGAAAGCAGTCGACTGGACGGTATTTAATCCCATCTGCTTGTCGCAGCACTAAGTAATATGGTGTAAAGGGAGATACCTAGAAAGGTCAGCTACATTTCGCTATTTTACTACGCAGGATAGGGCAGCTAGGCTAGATGTGATAATAAAGTACGGGATAGAGACCTTGAAGGGATATTACCGAACAACATATGACGCGATGTGGCGTAAAATGAATTTAAACAGGTGTGGAGAGTTTCAATAAAATAGCCACACCTCTATGGAAAAGATACATACAGGGCATACTTTAATCAATGCATTATTCTTTGTGTGCTTGTAATAATAATTCATATAGTGAACAATTTTTAAGATATTTGGTTTATTGGAAGTTAACCAATTTTATACATCTTTTATTAAAAGGTGCATAATAGCCTATTACATTAAATAGAATTAATGAAACTGAGAAGAATTAAAATGATATGAATCAATTTAATAGTACTGCTTTGCTTTACTTAAGAGAGAAAATGAGTGTAAGTTTTTCTGTTGCGGACACTTTTTTCTTTCTTTCTTTCTTTTCCTAGATCAACTTTATCTAGTTTGTTTCATGTATTTTGGAAGTTAAGAGTCCCTAACATGTTTATTACTTAAATATCCTTCCTATGTAAGCTTTAAACCATCTTCTCTCTCTCTCTGTAATTTTTAATTGTATTCCTTATTTAGCATTTTTTTGCTTCTAAAACACATCTTGTTTCCCAATGTTTATGCAAAAGCCTGAAAAATGCAGTCGATTTTAAAGACTAATGAAAATAAGTTTTGGGTGTTTTATATATTGCATGGTTTATGAAATAAAAAATAAAAACATATGACGTAAGAGCAAAGAAACATAATTTTTTTGTCTTGAGTACACTAAATATTATTTTATTCTGCACAGGGAAAAAACGCCAAAACCTTTAATTTAGTTTCATCAATCATAGTTTATAGAACATTCATGGTGGAATCATTGCTTTAAAGTACACGTGTTTTAAGCACAAAAAACATGAATATCAAAGAAACTATTAAACCTACAGGACAGTTGATTCATTGGGTTTATACATAAGTTATGTAGGTAGTTTCTTGCTTTAAAACTCTAGGAAATTCGATTCTAAACACATTCGTTTTCTTTTCTGGGTAAACGTGCATGCAAATAGCTTTTCAAAGAAAACTGTTATGTGATAAAAATACTAACATTGTTAATATCAGTTATCTACTTTTTTACTTACATTTCCTCTACTTTGAAGAATAGAGGCATGCCTATTTGGTGATTTCTAACAACCTAAATCACTCAACCAGTAGGCTCTATACCATAGTTTTGCAGAACTTTCATTCTACATACTTTTCCTGGGAGTAAGGAATTTAACATTATTTCTGAAACAGTAAGGTTTTCTGTTTGTTTTGTATATTTACATCAACTCCATCTTTATGGTTATTTTGCATGCTGTGGGAGAGTTTAAATGGCTGGCGTTTGTTTTCATTTCTCTGACGTTTCAGTGAAATGCAGCCAGAAACTGAGAGGAAAAGTTTCATTTTGTTTTCTCAGGGTAGTAGCTTAAATCAAGAGGTATTTCCAACAGCGACAACACTTTTTTGTTCATACGTTTATTTCTTGGTATAGAAATATCGCCATACACTGAATTTCATATTCTGAGCAAGATATTATTCACCGTTCCACAGAAAATGTATATTTGTTCAGACATTTTGACGAAGATTCAGAATGTAGTCCAACAAAGCCAATGAAAGGCGTCTTCGAACATATTGTAAAAGGTATTATCCTATTTCCGAGTATATATTTTATCTACAATACTGAATTAAAACTCTGGAAACATCATTCAACCATTACACTTGTATGCAAAATTTAAGTTTTTGTCTGAAGTTTTTACTTTAATATCATTATCCCTGAATCAGAAAATAAACAAAAATGTTCTCCATCATACACCAATTTTTCACAATATAAGCAATATTAACATGTGAATTTTTGTTATATTATTAAAAATAGTTACAAATCCATAACTGTCAACACAATGATCTTTTGAATTACCTAATATTTCCCATCATCAGTTACATTTGAAAATTAGACCAGTTTTATTACATGCTGTCTTTAAATGGACACTTTTAGAGTTACTACTATGTAAATAATTTCAGCTACCAGCAATAATATTCACATTCCACTTTTCCTGGTAACATCGTTCCATTTCCTTTATGTCCTGGTGAAATCTTTCGCCTTGCTCCTCACTTACACAGCCGAGATTTTCTGAAAAAAAAGTCCAAATGAGAGTGTAAGAAATATACTTTCACACTCATATTGCAGTTGAGCTTTGAAAGTTTTCAAGCACAGTTCCTATAACATTTTTGTAATTTGGAATATTACAATTTCCCAAAAAGTTTTCGATGTCACTCTTAAAACATATCCATGTCTATTTTTCAGTATGTGTCATTGTTACTTTAAATAAGGTATAAATTAACTTCCTAATTTGTGGCCTAACAAATATTCTCTCTTTAACTTAGCAACCGATATTCCAGAATTTTTTGCGGATATTCTTATAGAAGCTGCCATCCTTATTTAAAGCCTTCAAATTTCTTCATTAAGCCTAATTTTATGTTCAAAGGTGGTAAAACAACATTTTTGACACTCATAACTTACATGTTTACTTTCTCTATACGTATTATGTATAAATGCCGATACCAAGATTTCACCGGAAATATATGTTTTAGGGTCCCCTTTATCCAAAAAAAGCATTTTCAGAAAAAGTTCCGTGTGTATGTGTGTCCGTGTGTCTATGAACACGATAAATCAACAATGAAAAGTCGGTAAAATACCAAACTTGGTATTTAAGTTTAGTATGTTCCAGGGATGCGACATGAAGATTTTGAGAAAAATACCCCCCCCCTTTACATGGAACCTTTTTCAAAAAGTTTGATTTTCTAAAAAATGGATCTAGCGATTTTGATTAAAATATAATATATTAAAGATATTTACCTGACAAATAAAATGTATATCTTGAATTTTCTGGGAATAGCCTCTGAAGACTACTTTATTCTGAATGAATTTTACGGAATTTTGCATAAGTGCTATACCGTAAAGGCTGGAAAAAACTTAAAACACAAAAAGTGTAGAGCACGTTAAAATACACAATTTATATTGTATACATTTTTCTCGTGGAGATAATCTTTTTTGAGATATTCCTTGTTTTTGGTTTCAGCTTTGGAAAACATGCTTTTCTCATGCAGGAATTTGTCAACTGCTATCCATACAAACAAAGGAATTTCAGTTACAGAGCAACCAGCTTTTTACTATCACTTTAACCTATGGTACTTCCTCATTTCGCTTCTACTTGCATGGAAGCAAGTAATAAGACTATTTCTGCTGTTTTTCTCGATTAGTATGATGTAAATAGAAGTATACACCTTTTAACAATAATTTGTTGCAGAGATATAGAGAAAGTTATGTGAATGGAACACATCAGATTTTTCATTCCTGGCACGAGACTGTCTCTGATTGCTGACCAGTAGCATGCCAAGAACCTAAATTTCCACATTACTGCCACTTATATTCTGTATAGTTGACTGTTTCTATAAGTAATTTGAAGTTATGGTGAACTGAATGGGCTACTTGAAGTGATGCATATTTATCTCCCCTAAGAGTACACCTTTCGGACTAATTTTAAAGAAATCTATAAAAGTCTCCATTCACCTGGAGTGTATTCAGCAACTCCCGAGACAATATGTAAGGTTTTCTTTATGAGAAAAATATGAAACAAATAAATTCCCCTTCACGGTGTCGGCAACAAAAAAATTATGTTCCCGGAGAGGAAAATGTTTTTGTTAGTCTGGATCCAAAAAGTTCAGCAGAATCCTCAGGAAGGATTCTAACCAAATCATTGAGTTCTACCTCTGTGAATTGTTGAGGTTAATGAAAATTCTGCTCTTGGATATCAAAATTATTGCTGCTGCCCTGAGAATTTTTGTTTTCAGAATTTGATGATGATTGCTTCCCAAATGCCTCTAATGGAGAAGGCACAGGAAGACTAGAACCATGTGATATGGGTCTGTTTGCTGACACTAAACTTGGAGAAGTGATTTTTTTAATATTTTCTGTGTTGTAGCTTGTAACATAACATACACAAAAATAGCAGTGATTTCGAAGTTAATGCCAGATTATAGGAATAACAAAGGACATATTAGTGTTTTTTTCCTTACTCCATTTCCTTAGCTGTTCTACGCAAGTATGATATACTTTTTGTCAAGGTCTCCAAGCCTTATATCAAAATAAGCATTATAGGCCTTTTTAATAAACTTTGTAATATTTTGAATTCTATTTCAAACAAGAACATTGCCACATATGAAAAAATATATCAGGGTTATGTTTACACTTTCTAGCTAGTCATATAGCTTCAAATTGCACAAATGTATGACATAAGCTACAACTCACTAAAATAGATCCTCATTATTTTAAAAGCAACTACACATTGAGTTAAGTTTACTGGGATTCAACTTATAAGGTATATTATAAGTTTACGTGTGTTATATTGTTGTGAAACATTAATTTCAACAATGAAATGACTAGTATTTTTTAGTTTTGTAGTTTCTGTTTTAGTTCCATACAATGTTTATGTACAGAACTGCATTAAACACTTTAAATGTAACTGCTAATTTTTAAAACTCTGATGTGTTCCATTCACATGACTTTCTCTACTTCTGTGTAACAAATTATTGTTAATAAGCTTATTCTTCTATTTACTTCATGCTAATCGAAAAAAAAAAATTAGCAGAAACAGTCTTATTACTTGCTTCCTCATAAGTAGGAGCGAAATATGGGAGTATCATAGGTTAAAGTGAAGTCAAAAAGCTGGTTACTAGGTGACTGAAGTTCCTTTGTTTGTATGGAAACGAGTTGACAAATTCCTGTATGAGAAAAGTACAAGTTTTTCAAGGCTGAAACCAAAAACAAGGAATATCTCAAAAACGATCAACTCCTGAAAAAAGTTTATATAACATAAATTGTGCATTTTAATGTACTCTGTATGTTTTGTCCATTTCTTACGATTTAGCAGATATGCAAAATTTTGAAAAATTCATCCAGAATAAAGTAGTGCTAAGAGGCTATTCCTAGATTAATCGCATTCGTTAGAGCAATCTTTGAGTAAATCAAAATTTTCTAAAAAAGTTCCATGTAAAGGGTAGTTTGGGGTGGGGGGATTTTCTTGAAAATCTTTGTGTCGTATCCTTGGAACATATCAAACTTAAATACCAAGTTTTTTATTTAACGGTCTTTTCGTTTTTGAGCTATGCTGTCCACACACACACACACACACACGGACCTTTTTGTAAAAATGCTTTTTTTTGCACTCAGGGGGTCCTAAAACATGTATTTCCGGTGATATCTCGATGTCGAATTTCTGGGTGTAGTACAATACTTCCTCTGTACACTATGTCAAAATGGTACGTTATAGAAAAAGAACTAATTATAGCTTTGTAATCAGCACATAAAATTTAGTAGACATTAGAGGAAACTCCAGAATCATGTATATGTTACCCTTTTAGGGCATTTTCTTGTATATGTAGAATACTAAATCAGCACGTGATACCCAGTTAACTGATTAACAGAGCGAAAGAAAGAGGAAAGGGAGTGAGAATAACTGAGCTAGATAAATTTTAATGTCTCTTTTTCTTTTTAAGCGGTGCATTGTATTTTGTTGCGTTGCGAATACCTTTCAGAACTCAGCTTCATTTTCTTTATCCTATTCTCTTCTGACTCTCTTTCTTTTTACTTCATTCCGTCACTCTTTTTGTTTCATTGGTGTTAGTGGCTTCTCGTTTCACGTTTCCTTTCTTTTAATCTTTTTCCCTTCACCGCCAACACTAACATTGCTCTATGCCATATTCTGTAGTACAAATGAGATGTCGTAAATCTTGTTTAACATTGTCAACTCAATGTATTGTGTAAGAGATGAATGGAATACGAAAGTGTATCAGTGCTTCTTCAAGCATTCTCTCTTTGTAACGTTCTTTCTATTCTCCTATTTTGTCCTGTTTCACTTATGTTTCACACGTTAAATCCAGTTTCCTTTCTCCTATAATTATGTTCTAAAACATACTGGATAATTCTATAACCATATATATATACATATATATATGTATAATTTTATATGCACTTTTAATCCTAATATATAAGACTCCACAATATTAGCAGACTGGGATAGGTTAAAATGAAAACATAAGGAAAATTAAGTCTCATATTTATGACAATTTTCTGTACATGGTATCAAAAAGAAAACTCTTGGAAAATGTTTAGTAACTAAGTACTAATATATATATATATATATATATATGTATAATTTTATATGCACTTTTAATCCTAATATATAAGACTCCACAATATTAGCAGACTGGGATAGGTTAAAATGAAAACATAAGGAAAATTAAGTCTCATATTTATGACAATTTTCTGTACATGGTATCAAAAAGAAAACTCTTGGAAAATGTTTAGTAAATAAGTACTAGGTTTCGGATTTGTAGGCAAATATATATTCTGTTGGCGTCCTAATATTAACTTGCAACTGAGTTTAATGTTCTGGATAGGTACACCAGACCAATCATTTGAAATTTTATTGCACATAAAAATGTATATTTTCTGATTTTTATGTAAATAAATATTTTTCGTATATTCACACAAAAACCTCATAAAGGAAACCTTTTTAAAAGCATCTTCACATTGTTTCATAAAATTACAAAACCAACAGCTGAATTATTGTTAACAAGTCACTGTCCACTTCTGTAATGCTCACTTACACGTTCCAGATGGCGCAATTTGTTGTTAATTATTTGACGAACTGATATGTCAGCTATATTATCCCTTCAGTTTGAATAGAATATAAACATCCTGCTTTCCATAGTTACATGAGTTCGCAAGATAAGAATGGGAATTCCTACATTGCCATATGCTTGAAATAAATAAACATTTGTAATCACTTCACAGGCTAGTATATACACTGTATAGTCAATTAGTCACTCATTTGTCATTTGTGAATCCGCAAACCTTCTAGTTGGGTAGGGAAGTTACATATCGACAGTTTTAACTTCACAGTGAATTAAATATGCCCAGAGTGAAAAGTAGTGCAACAATATGCTGCGGAATTTAAGGATATTTTCAGTTCTCATGGTAAAATCCTGTATTGTCAACCATGTGGTAAAGCTATAACGGCAAACCAACATAAGGCAACTATTTCGTGCTTTACAAAATCAATCTTTTATTTATAATCCAGTATCAAATACTTCAGAAGGACCTTCTAAATTTTCAGTGTATTGTGAGAAAATGCAAGGAAGTGTTCGAAAATAATAGTGAATTTAACATAAGGTGAAGTACTATCTTGTAAACCTAAATGTGCTTGTGTAGACATGTTCTAAAAAAAGTATAAACTTTATTTGTGGAGATTAAATTCCCTGTACTAATCTGGAATCAAATTCAACATCTGAAAAATCTGAATATTCGTAACTTCAATATTATTGATGTCCAATAGTTTTTAAACAATTCAAGTAGTTCAGAATGTGGAAAAAACAAAAAACAGAAGACAAAAAAACAATAAAAAACAATTATGTTAAAATTTGTTAGATGGGCAACATGAAGAAATTATTGATGTGAGTGACATTCCATGTTATAATTGTCCTAGACTTCTTGTGACGAGGTGAGATCATTTTTTTAAATCCAAGGACTTCCTCGTGGTAATCGACAATCTTTCGGTATGGAAAATTTGAGGAAGCATGTGGTTGTATACTGTAACTCTACAGTATTTGGTGATCCTTTCCATGAATGATAGCTGGTGAGTACCACGTACATTTCTATTAGATCAGTCATTTATACCTTTAAAAAAAAAAATCGTTTGGCACATATTTTTTACTTTTTAGCACATATTTTTATCATTTTATTACATAAAAATAAATCTTTCCCAAGATTTTAGCACCTAGAAATTGGAGCCTCAGTAATTACTGTTAAAAACAAGAAATTTCAGTTTTTGCAGTGTTCGATAGGTAGTCACACTAAAAATTTGAATACCATGTCACAGAGATCTCCCGGTCTCTAGCCGGTTGCTAGCCGGTGGCATAGCATTGAATTTCTCAACTGACTCGCATGTTTCCTGGTAAACAACAAGGTGATCTCAAATTATTTTGAGAAGATATACCCCATGACGAATTATAATGTCGTAAGTACTTAAGTCTAAGGATTCACAGTATGGCCAACTATTATGGTCAATTAATATTTATTTAATTTTTTTTCACACAAGGCTTGTGTAGGACTGGAATTGGAGAGGTGGAGTCGGACTGAAAAATGCAATACCAAAGCCGAGATTTGAAACACGGATCTCCCGATCTCTAGCCGGTTGCTCTACCACTATGTTGCAGTGTTATCAAAAGCATAAATGTACCGCATACATTACTTTTCAATTGACAAATTTTGTTTACATGCAATAAAACTTTCTCTCTTTGCAGAAAAAATCAAAACCTATAGCGACGTCTGTAAGTTAAAAATCATATTGCATAGTATTCCAGTATATCCTTTGACCAGTACATTTGGGTAAGGAAAGGAAAAGCAATGCGCATACGTAAACAAACAAGTCAATGACTATTAACATAGAGCAGCTGCGTAATAACCTGCCCTACTAGGCAACCAAAAGCGATGCTTCTGTTCACATTGTGTGTCAGTGATAGTTGGTCTGGATGGCCCAGTTGGTTAAGCGCTGGCCTCCTAATCCCAAATCGCAGATTTAAACCCGGCACAGACAGATGGTTTTTGAGTGTACTGATATGATCCATACACCGGCGGCACTGATATGATCCTAGCAATTGACAGCGTTGTCAACAAATAAATATTTTTCAATAATTTGTCAGAGATGGATGCCAGGAATATCTTACTCTAATGTTGTTTGTTGTTTCCTTGATTTTAATCCATAATGTTAATCATACAATCACTGAGAATTACTTTAAAATTATTGCCCTATTTAAATGATGAAAATTAACAGCACCTTAGGTTAGGAATCTATTAGTACCAAATTTCATTTAACCATTAATCGAGAGTGTGTACATACAAAAATAACACTCGATGCCGGTACAGAATAAATTAAGCTTTTCAATGCTATTTAGACATGCAAATGTGCTGTTAATTAAGAAACTGGTAAAATATTCGAAAAGCATTTCTAAACTAAATATATCCATAGTGAGAATGCGGCAAAGGTCGTTTTAGAAAAACATATTCAATGAATAACCAAGTTGTAAAACTGCAGTGAACAGCTGCTTATGCCTAATTAAATCACCATTCTCTCCAAAACCATCAACACCACCACTGCTGTCGCCGCCACCGGCACCATTAAAAAGCCGAATATGATGTAATGTAAATGCCGAATATCGCGCTTCAATTTGAGAGAAAATATGCATTTCTTGTATTTTTTCTTAATCATCATCTTATTGTCTCCTTCCAATCTTTAAGGAAATTGTCATTCTTTGTTGCAGCATTTCCTCTTTCGACGTCAGAATAGATTTTCCAACACTGTAGACCTGACGATGTCATCATTTCTTACCTATAAAATAAGTTACTTTTAGCTGCTTCATTCAGTCATATTAATTGTTCTTATAGTCTGTAGTAAAAAAAAGATTGACATTTTTGACAGAAAATTGCTCAAGCAATAACATTTGTCAGGAGTTACTGGTCGATTCTGCTTGAAAAGTTGCGTATTATAATTCCAACCCTAAACAAGAACAGTCAAAAACAAATAAAAACGTAACACAATCATGCAGGCGGGTGCCTAGCTTAGCCTGAGAAGAGTACCGGTATTTCACTGGTTGTAAATAGCTCTAATAAAGCGGGAACTCGTACTTCGACTGCTGAAACATTACAAATTAGTACATGTTAACAATATATTAAATTTAGCGAGGCATCCTGTGCTGATGGCCGTCAAAGATGGAGCTCCGAGAGGTACACGTACTTGCGTTTGCTATCAGTGTCTCTCATGCCGGCACGCTCAATCCAGAACCGTCAAGCTGCCTTACTGCGCATGCGTGCTACTTGCACACAGTTGCCAAACCTCCTATTAGCGACCATCGTTTAAATCTACATAACTGTTCTAAAAACTCAATGTATAGGAGTCGCTACCGGCCTTTCAATAGTATAGTGCTTCTAATCTCTATTTGCTATGAACACTTATGTTATCTAACCCTCCACATGCTACAGCGTTAGAATAATCTCTCTATTCTGAAAACACGATAACATAACTGGGTAAGAGAGCGCACTCAGTTCTCAGAAACATACAAGTATCGAACATCATTTGGGTCGTTGTATGGGACAAGCTGATCAAGATGTTAGCAAGAAAATTAAAAAAAAATCTGATGAGTTCCATTCACATGACTTTCTCAACATTTCTCCAACAAATTAGTTTTAAAGGCTCGTGCTTCTATTTACTTTATGCAAATCGACAAAAAGTTAGCAGAAATATTCTTATTACTTACTTCCTTGTAAGTAGAAGGGAAATAAGGGAGTAGCATAGGTTAAAGTGATAGTCAAAAAGCTGGTTGCTATGTGACTGAAGTTCGTTTGTTTGTATGGACAGGAGTTGAAAAAAATCTGAAAATCGACATCTTCTGTAAGATGAGAATGGAGATTTTGGTGTACTTGTGAAAGATTTTTTGCTTGATCAACCTAAGTGGAAATACGCTTTCAATGTACAGAACTTTCTTCAGGAGAAGGGACGATTTTTGAAGTTGGAATTATACAAATGCCTGCTATCTTATTAGTGCAATACTGAAGGTAATATTTATTCAACTTTCAGTAACTCATTTTACGAGATTATTTACATACATTTAACATCTAATTTATATAATTTGGTCAGTTTCCAGTGATTTTAGGGGATATTTTCATAAATGTAACTATGCTTTAAAGGTAGTTTTAGATAATTTTAAGTCAATTTTCATCAATTTAATTTTATTTAGAGGCATTGTAAAATATATATTCATTAATTTCACTTCGTTTTATAGGTAATTTTACAGTAATTGGGGTCATTTTAATACATTTAACATGATTTTACAGGTAAGGTCCCAGTAATTTTACATAATATTTCTAAAAATGTAATTTTATTTGGAGGCATTGTAAAATATATTTTCATTAATTTCACTTCGTTTTATAGGTAATTTTACAGTAATTGGGGTCATTTTAATAAATTTAACATGATTTTACAGGTAAGGTCCCAGTAATTTTACATAATATTTCTAAAAATGTAACGTAGTTTTATAGTTTTTCCGGTAATTGTAATTACATTTTCATAAATGTCACGTCAGATAGTTAAAACTTTAAGTCTTTTACGTATATCTTCATAAATTGAACACTATTATATGGTCATTTTTAATAATTTTATCCTATTCATTTCTCAGCCTTACTCATACCAGGTATAATGATTTAAAGAAAATATTGTTTGATTAAATGATTTAGAAAGGGTATTTCTATAATATCCTACTGATTTTCACTTTGTAATCATGTCCTGATTTTGTTTAATATAAAATACGGTGCGAGCTTGCAACTTATATTCTCCACTTGGCTGCTTATAAGCTCGCAATAACTGGAGGAATACTCCTTTCAAAATTCATGTTGTTGTTTCTAAGAATTGCTTTAAATACTCTAAGGCGTTCAAATAAATGATGCTTCAAATGGTATTAATCATATTTTGAAACCGTTCTTCTTGAGCTAATAACTCTCCCCATATGTAAAACTTTAGCACAATATTTAAAGGCATTGCCTGGGGTCAGATGCTTGTTGAGGAGCAACGAACTATGGAATGGATGATCAACCTGAAGACTGGTATGAAGATAAAATATACAAATAAAATCCGAACGTTCTACCTCTGCATCTATGTACCACATACCGGGCATATATTGAAACTTCAAATGTATTTTAAATATATATATATATATATATATATTACAAATTTGATCTATTAATTAATATTTTCAGACAATTAATAAAACCAGAAATAAACTTTAAAATTAAAATCAGTAGATAAATATCTAGAAAATACAAAAAGGTTAGGATACATATGAATTAAAATAAAACAAAAGTTAAGTATTCTAAACAAGAATATTACTGGAAAACCTCCAATTTTGTATCCAGCTGTTTCGTATTCTACACCATAAAATAAATCACTGCTATCCAGTACTAAGTTGTATGTTAACTTCAATATGTTTATTCAACATATTTATAATACGGTTTGTTAATATGTATTTAATTTGTATTACGTTTCTCATTATTTTATATATATATATATATAAATTAATATTTAATTTTATAATTATGTTATACTAACAAATTACATAATTTTGTATAATTGTTCTTATATATTTTTAAAAACTCTTCAAATTTTAATAATTCAATAATTATTTACAATTAAGTAAGCTTTTAATTGCTGTTTCTATTTTGATTTATTTAAACACATTTAAACAGCCTTATGTTAATATTAATATTATACTTAATTTTACTCATTTAATAACTAAAAAAATGCTTAATTTTAAATTTCAGTATTTTTTAACGTTTTCTCCTGGTTTATAAATAATTCCCAACTATATACTTATTTTCTCTAAACATTAGAGCATTTAATAACCAGTAAACATAGCATCATATGATTACATAATATATTACTTATGTCTTTTCTCTTGGTTACTCATGAAATCACTATCAGTTATTTCTATTTCAACTTTTCTAAAATACTAGTTCCATTACATACTAAACATACTTTGTCCCTTTTAATATAGGGAACCTGTCTCTCACTTAATAATCACTATTCACTTCACTACCTCTCATTGGAAATATAAAATGACGTGAAAAAAACTGAGAAACCCCACTTAGAAGTAGTTTTGTCCACCACAAATTCTACATGCTGTCCCCTAACACCTGGGCCGCCTTGGTGAGGGGCGAGCGGTCTAAATATTCGGCTACGGCGTCGCCACTTTTAAACCATTACTGAACATATTCCTGATATATCAGCCTTGCTGCATGTATTTCAAGGTAGTCTAATAAAATGAATTGGTTTCAAAATATCGTTGTTTTAAATTCCTCTTTGGTTGTTCGGTGTAAATGCCCATGTAATAGATTGAATACTAGTGGTTTTAATGCAGTATATACGCGTTTATATGCAGTACGACATTGCAGTAAAATGCCTTACAAAGCCTGCTGGTGTTGTTATCAGTTCACACCGGTTGTACTGTTAAAGGCAGCTGTAACAGTATTCCAAATGAAGGGAAGCTTTTAAAACTTTTGGAACACCGGTGATATCACTGATGCGATTAAAAGGTAGTTAAAATAACGTCCCAATAAAATCAGAGCGTATATCACAGGATCACTGTAACACATTGCAAAATGGTGTTGTATGCTTTAAAGAAAGATAGGCCAACATCCAGCGTTATTCCAATTTAATATATATTTACTTCAGTGCTGTAAACCTGTATATCCAGGAATCCTTCAACTTTTAAGGCACAGGAAATTATCTAAATGTGTTTTATCAATGCAGGCGTACAACTGTCGGCACAAGTCCCTCAAAACTGAAGTATGCGAATAAATAATTTTCGGTAAGCAACAGAAATGTGTATGGGTAATAACTCTACATTTTAATTGTTTTGTCACACAAACTGTGTGTAGGACAGGAATTGGATAGCCGGGATTTGAACCACGGATCTCCCAGTCTCTAGCAGTGAACATGACTCGCATGTTCGCCGGTAAACCACAAGGTGATCTCAAATTATTTTTAGATGACGACCCCAATGGTGACTTACAATGTTGTAAGTACTTTGATTCCCAGGATTCATAGTACAGCCAACTATTATGGTCAATTGGTTTTGATTTACTTGTTTTTTCATACAAGCCGTGTATTCAAAACGCATCTTTGGATAAACATCGGAACAAAGTATGTAGTGGAATCTTGTATATGTAAAATGGAAATTTTTATAGCAATAGCGTAGCAATGATTAATGCTTCAGGCTACGAAATCAACAATTTTAATATATCTAATATTCTATTTTAAAATTTTAGATTACAAATGAAAAATAAATTTCTTGCTTCAAGAATTTTAACATAACTATTTAACACTTTTAAAAATACACAAATAAAGGTAAAACGTATGCGTTTAAAAGTGATGGGAGGTTTATAGAGGTTGGGAGATGAATAAGTGCAAATAATTTGATATTTAATAGAGAACAATGCGTATAGCACAAGTGTATTTCATTCTGTCCGTCTGTCCCTTACTGATAACATTCTCATAGATGAAGCACAATTTTCGGGATCTATGCATTTTGAACGGCCACATACATTTAAAAAGCAATAAAACGAACTTTAAATAAAATATAAATGAATTTAAATCATTACAAAGTAAAATAACACATATTAATAAACTAATAAGTAAAATACTAGAATATTCTCTTAAAATTGATTATTCTCTTCCATATTCAACATTAAACCCTGAAACTAATTCAGACTTGGCTGCGTTTACATACATCCCGAAACGGCCGCATCTAAATGAAATGAAACGAGGTTTTATTTACGGAGAACACTTTAACTACATTAGATCCCAGCGTCCCAACGGCTTTAATTCCCTTCTAAGGAGGCAATGCTAAGGATTTTTACGTCTAAAAATATCCTTTGTCCTCCACCAGGTTTGAACCCGCAACCTTGGGTGAGAGGCAGACTACTAGTTTCTATGTTTAGTACAACCCGCACACCGCCGACCTGATTCACATGACTCACTGTGAGGAAATGAGGGATCGATTCAGTTGCAATCTTTGCCTTTGCACAATGAATGGCTTTACATATAATGAATAAGCAGATGTTCATTTAATTTCGCTGCAGTTGGGGAATCTGCCAATGCTGTGAGGGAATGTAGTACCAGCAACTTCTTAACCGTTTTCTCAAAAGAGAAAAGCTAACTACCATTCTATACTGGGTGTGAAAGACTGTTTTTGCTCAGAGGCCTCTTTTGTCACGCTTGAGGTTCTTTTACGTGCCATAAATCTAAGACAGCTTTAGTTCCCTTCCGAAGGAAGCCATGCTAAAAATGTTTACGCCTGAAAAAATTCATCGAACCAGCGAGCTTGGGTACATGAATTTATCTTCATAACCATTACACCACGGAGGGCGACTACAGGGAATAATAGCCATCCTAAAAACATTGTGAGATTTCTCATGAAAATAACTTTAGAAAATAGCAAAAGCACTGCAAGTACTGGATAATCATATCGCTCTCAATCGCTAGTACACACATTTGCACTTATTCCCCTCCCACTTTGTATATCCTATTACTGATTGTTGGGTAACAATTATAATAAAACAGCATATTTTCTCACCTCAGAATTCTAATATATAACCATCTAGCTTAACATAAAGTAGTGAACAATGTACAGGATTAGACGAAATATATGATTTTATCATTGCATGTTATGTCTAATCTATAGATAATAGTTCTTTCTCGTTACAGCATTTATATAAAACTCTATGGTAATGTTTAATAACGAAATAGATGCCAATGTCCATCAAACCAAAGCACAGTATGCACGAAGTTAGTACAACAATGTACGTTTTGACTTTAGTATAGTAAAAATACCTTATTAAAAATAGCATCACTTAAAATGCAAGCTTGTACAATTTTCATATATTTTAGGAACTTTAACAACTGTGTTGTAGTCCGCTGCAGTAGCTCCTTTAAGCAAAAATGTTCGACACAACTTCACAAAGCAAACAAAGAGAAATTAAAAAAAAAAAAAAACTGATTTGTTCCATTTACTTAACTTTCTCTACATCTCTGTAATAAATTAATGTTAGAAAGCTTATTCTTCTACTTACTGAATGCTAATCGAGAAAAAATTAGCAGAAATAGTCTTATTACTTACTTATAAGTAGACGGGAAATAATGGAGTACCATAGGCTAAAGCGATAGGCAAATCTTTTAAAATTTGATTGCTTTGTAGTTGAAGTTCCTTGTTTGTATAGGCAGGAGTTGACACATTCCCGTATGAGAAAGTATAAGTATTTTAAAGCTGAAAAAATAACAAGGAATATCACAAAGACAGTCAAATCCACGGAAAAATATATACCTACAACAAATTATGTGTTTTAACGAGCTCTACATTTTTTGTGGAATAAGTTTTTGTCTATTTCTTACTGTTTATTAGTTATGCAAAATTCCTCTAACTTCATCCAAAACAAACATGTCTTTAGAGTTTATTCCCTGAGAATTGAAGATATACATTTTATTTCTCATATAAACATCTTTAATATACGATATTTTAATCAAAATCGTTAGAGGCTTTTTTGAGAATAGAAAAATGTTTCTATGCACAGCGTAGTTGGGGGTGAGGGAATTTTCTTGAAACACTTTCGTGTCCCATGCTCGAATGACACTGAACTTAAATGCAAAGTTTGGTATTTGGCGGAGTTTTCATTTTTAAGCTATGCAGCTCACAGTTACAAACTCTCACGCACATACTGTACATCAACATTTTTCTAAAAATGTTTCTTTTTTATTCAGGGGGTCCTAAAACATGCAATTCCGGTGAAATCTCGGTATCGAGACTTTGGGTGCATTACAATACTTTCTCTATGCTCTATGTACATGGTACGTGCAGAGAAAGTAAAAATCTGTATCTCATATAGTGAAACCTGTGTGTTATACGGTTTTGTTTTTATTTGGCTCTTTAAATCACTATAATGTGCTCTGGGCGTCCCGGCCGGGTTTCGTTATGCATGTTGCTTCGTCATTGTGAGCATTCCACACCCTTTCAAGTGTAGTTGGTCTTTACTCTTTCCACCATTACTCTTACACTGTAAATTTCTACAGATTTCACCATTCCAACATTAAAATATCCAATACCTATCACCTGATGCAGCGGACTTTGAATCGCACGGTTCGCTTTAAACAATCTACTTTATGGTAATCAAGATAAATATTAGCAGAATTGCTTCGTTTTAAGCAGAAGGGAAATCATGGAATACACTATGCTAAAACAATAGCCATATTTTTTAAAAGCTGGTGTGTGGATGAAATCCGTTCCTTTGTATTGCCAGGAGCTGACAAATTCCCGTATGTAAAAAGTTTAAGTATATCAAAACTGAAACAAATAACAAGAAATATCTCAAAAATGGTCAATTCCACGAATAAAATGTATCAATTGTGTGTTTCATCGAAATCTATATATTTCGTGCAGTAAGTTTAAGTCTACCTCTTACGGTTTACTAGTTATGCAAATTCCAGCAAAATTCATCTAAAATAAAGACGTCTTCAGAGCTATTCTCAAAAAATTCAAGATATACGTTTTATTTGTCGTGTAAATATCTTTAAGATATGATATTTTAATGAAAACCGTTACAGCCAATTTTAAGAAAATCAAAATTTTCGAATTTTTTTCCATATGAAGGATAATTTGAGGTTGAAGAATGTTGCTCAAAATCTTCATGTCGCATCATTGGAAGATGCAAAACTTATATACAAAGTTTGGTATTTTACCGACTTTTCCTTTTTGAGTTATCGTGTTCACGGACGCACTGATACACACGGACCTTTTTCTAAAATATTTTTTTTATACAGGGGACCTAAAACGTCTGTTTTCGGTGAAATCTCAGTATCGAATTTTTGCACTGAAGTATTGCACAAATGGGCGATACTTTCTTGATTCCGTCATATTAATAAGAGTGTAAAAGCTAGGTATTTTAGTCAAACATTTTACTATTTAGAGAGCAAAAATCGATAGTGAGATCTTTTGTAATGCTCATAGTTTTCTCCATTTGTATTTCAAACTTTCACACTCAAAACTTTGTGTTGGAGATGTAAAGAAGGTATTAATGATGTGTTTCCTGGTATTATTACGATTGCTTCAGAAAGTTTTAGCCGAGTTAAGCGCGATTCTATAATAAAGATTTCAAACTTTTATACTCCAGCGTAATAATGAAGGTATGGGATCACAGAGCACTAAGCTTGGTCGTGGAACACGCACCACTCTGCTAATATTCTGTTACGACATAATAAATAAAGAACATAGTCACTTAATATCTTCTTGTATAATTCAGTGTATATATAATTGGGCGGCGTTCATGGCAAAGTGGTTAGACTGCTCGACCCCACCTGGACGGCCCGGGTTTGATCACAATGTGAGATTTGTGATGGGCGAAACGACGTCTGGGCGGGTTTTCTCGGATCCTCCGATATCCCCGCAACTCATTCCACGAATTGCACCATTATCACCTTTCCTATAATATATTCGCTTTCATTTCATATTATCCACTTCCTCACGGGGAGGTTCTTCATTCTGTGAATACTGCTGACTTCCCATCAGTTTTCTAACTCCTGGGGATCCACTTTTAAGTCAAAGTGGGATGTCAGTCCTACATACGGGGAGGATAAACCTACTACGTAACGTACAGTAATGGAATTTTAACTAAAGATTTGAAAACAATTTTATTAATAGTTAATCCTTAAATTGTTACGGCAATTTAAAAATTAAAGTTAATAAAGATCAAACACTGTTAAAACATTAGAAAACCGCAATAAAATATATAAGTATGTTTTATTTCAGCTTACATATTTTAGGATGGATAAGATCTAAGTTTTGTTTCTTAATGTCGATTATAATTTTGATTTACAAAATAAAAAGTGTTAAATGCATGTTTTCTCATTAAAATCTTTGACATTACACAAATTTGTCAATGAAAATTAATAACTCCAAAATGTTCAACCAAAACCATTAATAAGATGTTTTCTATCCCTTTTATCAACGAATTAATTGTACTCCATAAATATATTCCGCAAGCTGTAAAAAAAAAATCAGTTAAATTGCTTTAAATTTGTAGAAGCTTAACCTTTGCGATACAGGCAATCCTTAAATAAATATGTCTTAAAATTCAGAATTAATGTAGTAATAATCTCCTATGGAATTCAAGGTTTAGAGAACAATTTGAGATTCACTGACAAAAAAATACATTTCAAGTAGCATTACAAATCTCTCAAAATAGGTTAAGCAATTTTATGATGGAAAAATTAACAAATTTCGGTAAAGGCTTGTACAACTCAAAGGTGCAGATAACCTCAAAATCAATTTCAAATTTCATATTTACATCTCCTTAGTCTTTGGATACAACGTACATTATGCTATTTCATAACATTAGTTTTAATTTTAAATTTAGTTTTGCAGAACCTTGGTACCTATCAGTTTGCAGTACCATTAGCCTAAAAAAATCTGATATGTTCTATTCACTTGACTTTCTCTACATCTCTGCAACAAATTATTCTATTTACTTCATCTAATCGAGAAAAAAAATTGCAGAAAGAGCCTTATTACTTGCTTCCTTGTTAGTAGAAGCGAAATAAGGGAAATGTAAATGGTGTGTTATTTATGGACGCTTTTTAACTGCTATGGTTCTCAGCGTCCCATTCTATATTGGGCGTGAAAGACCACTTAATTTTGCTCTATCAGGCTTGAGGTTCTTTTACGTGCCGTAAATCTACGACACGGGACCAACGGCTTTACTTCCCTTCCGAAGGAAGCCATGCTAAGGATTTTTACGCCCGAAAAAATCCATCGTCCTCCGCCGGGTTTGAAGTCAGCATGGTAACCATTACACCACGGAAGGCGACGCGAAATAAGGGGGTACCATAGGTTAAAGTGATAGTCAAAAGCTGGTTGCTATGGGAATGAACTTCCTTTTTTTGTGTGGGCACGAGTTCACAAAGTCCTGTATGAGAATAGTATAAGATTTTTATAGCTGAAACCAAAAACAAGGAATATCTAAAAAAACAATCAACTCCACGAAAAAAATGTATATAACATATATTGTGTGTTTTAAGGTGATCTACATTTTATGTATGGTAAGTTTTTGTCCATCGCTTACGGTTTAGCAGTTATGCAAAATTCCGTAAAACTGACCCAGAATAAAGTAGTCTTCAGAGGCTATTCCCAGAAAATTCAAAATATAAATTTTATTTGTCAGATAATGTCAGATATCTTTACTGTACTATATTTTAATTAAAATTGTTACACCCATTTTTGAGAACATTAAAATTTTCGAAAAAAGTTCCATGTAAAGGGTAGTTTGGGGTAGGGGGATTTTTCTCAAAATCTTCGTGTCACATCCCTGGAAGATACTAAGCTTAAATACCAAGTTTGGTATTTTACCAACTTTTTGTTCTTGAGTTATCGTGTTCACAGACACACGGACACACTGACACACACACGGACCTTTTTCTGAAAATACTTTTTTTGGATACAGGGGACCCTAAAACATATATTTCCGGTGAAATCTCGGTATCGAATTTTTTGGTGCAGTGCAATGCCTTCTCAATACATTATGTACATAGTACGTATAGAGAAAATAAAGATACACATTTCTCCAATATCTTCTAATTAATCTTACTTTTGTAGGCATAATGTCTGAGTAATGCAAACCATTTATATCAAAGTTGTTTCGAAATCATGTATTTTCAGCTCAAATATTACATGCCGGTTATTTTAATAATGGAAATAATCACGGATGTTATTTATTCTTACACCAGTTAAGAGAAGGAGAAATTTGAACTTAACTAAGCTCCAATGAGCAATATCCCGAAGTTGGGGAATGGACTACCACTCTACTGCTGCATTCTCCACCTCTCCGCAATACAGTCGTATGTGTGGAGTATAGTAATGGAAAGGGCATGTACACAAGACCAAACATTTTAAGTTTTATTGCACATAAAAATGCACATTTTTGTTACCTTTTTATGTAAATAAATATGTTTCGTATATTCACACAAGTTACACAAAAATCGCATAAGGTAAAGTTTTTTACTTGCTCTACACGTACTATCTACATAGTGTACAGAGAAGGTATTGCACTCCACCAAAAATTCGATACCGAGATTTCGCCGGAAATATATCTTTTAGGGCCCCCTATATCCAAAAAACAGTCTTTTCAGAAAAAGGGCCTGTGGGTGTGTATGTGTGTGTATATGTGTGTGGTTTGTACGTGTGTGTGTGTCCGTGTATCTGTGAACACGATAACTCAAAAACAAAAAGACGGTAAAATACCAAACTTGGTATTGAAGTTTAGTATGATCCAGGGATGCGACACGACGATTTTGAGAAAAATCCCCCCACACCAAACTACCCTTTACATGGAACAGTTTTCGAAAAATTTTATTTTCTAAAAAATGGCTCTAACGATTTTGATTAAAATATTGTATATTAAAGATATTTACGTGACAAATAAAATGTATATTTTCAATTTTCTGAGAATAGCCTCTGAAGACTACATTATTCTTAGTGAATTTTACGGAATTTTTCATAAGTGCTAAACCGTAAGAGATAGACAACCACAAAAAACATGTAGAGCGCATTATAATACACAATTTATTATGTATACATGTTTTTTTCGTGGAGTTGATCGTTTTTTAGATATTTCTTGTTTTTGTTTTTAGGTTCGAAAAACTTAACTTTTCTCATACAGGAATTTATCAACTCCTGTCCATACAAACAAAGAAACTTCAGTCACATAGCAACCAGCTTTTGGCTATCACTTTAACCTATGGTACTCCCTTATTTCACTTCTACTTACAAGGAAGCAAGTATTAAGACTATTTCGGCCAAATGTTTGTGGATTAACATGAAGTAAATAGAAGCATGAGCTTTATAAAACTAATTTGTTGTAGAGATGTAGAGAAAAGCATGTGAATGGAACACATAATAATTTTAATATTATTTCATAAAATCACAAAATCAGCAGCAGAATCATTTATAAAAGTCACTGTCCACTTCTATAATGCTCAGTTTCACATGCCAGATGATGCAATTTGTTGTGAATTATTAGTAGAACTGATATTTTAGCTATATTATCCCTTCAGTTTGAAGGATGCATTCCTTAGTTGCATGAGCTCGCAAGATAGAAGAGGGAATTGTTCCACAGCCATATGCTCGAAATAAATAAACATTTGTTATCGCTTTACAGCCCGGCTATTATCTGTCTCAAGTTAGTTCAGTCCTGATGTCAACACATGGGAGGGAAGAGAGAGAGAGACAGAGAGAGATACTGAAGCAAAAAGAGTTAGGCTGTTGATTGGTTCAGGGAAGGTAATGGGTGTTAACTTTTACGTGGATGCATATTGTAACAGCCTCCTAAAAGTACAGTACTGTAATCGTTTTCAGATCACTGCTCTGCGCGAGTCAGTTTCGGACAGAAAAGTATGCAAATGCTTCGATTCTTATAAAAGATAATAGTCCGACATTTTATCCATATCCGACACATACCAAGCAGGTGGCTCTGGGTTCGTGAATTCTGAAAGGAATATTTATAACAGACGTACACATTCTATAAAAAACATATAGATTAGACAGAAGACCGGCGAAATTATATATTGCCTTTATTAACTTATTACTGTTAAATAAAATGGAGCTAACCAATAGTACTAAAGAACATTGGTATTATATACACAATAAGTTACAAGCCTGTACCAGATAGCTTTCTTAAACAACCGGTAATTCTCTAGGTGAATACTGTTATTGTTTATAGTGCAGGGTCGCCTCTGATAATGTGTTATTTAAGACTGTATTTCCTGTACATCTCGCATGCACAAGCCCAGGGGACTTGCTATATGCAGTTTAAAAGCAGTAAGCTTTTGATCATGCTTTAATCGTAATAAAACACAACCGAGGCAAGCCTTTAAAAAGTGGCGAGAGGCGAATCGTCGCGCATTGTTTCGCGGTGCTTAAAGAAAGAAACGTCGAATCGGCCATAAAGAATATCGAAAAAGAAGCGGGTGATCTCCTTGGCGTTTCTGCATTTAGTGTGCATGGTGTTAGAATGGAACAGCAAGCATCCCCGGAAGCCTAAGAACACCGGGAAAATCGCGTAAATATAAAAAACGTTCAGAGAAATACGATGATTTTGCGAAAACTGCTATTCGCGGTAAAGTTTATAATTGTTTTTTTCAGAAATGAACCATCGACTCTAAATACAATTTTGCAAGCAGTACATTCTGACACAGAATTGCCACATTTCTCAAAGTACTCTCCACCGGTTGCTGATATATATCGCTAGTGTTGCAAAACTTATGTGCGCACATGTACCGTTAACACAGGGCGAGTTGAGCCAGCACCGCCTTGTTGTTGACATCAGGACTGAACTAACTTGACACAGACTATATATACACTGATACTTGTTAAGCTGTATAGTCAATTAGTCACTGACATTTGTCATTTGTGAATCCGCAAAGTTTATACAACCTTCTAGTTGTGTTGGAAAATTACATATCGATAGTTTTGACTTCACAGTGGATTAAACATGCCCAGAGTGAAAAGTACTGCAAGAATATGCAGCGGAATTTAAGGCTATTTTCAGTTCTGATGGCAAAATCCTGAAATTCTTGATCTGTATGTAACATTCCATGTTATAATTACGCTAGACTTACTTCTTGTGTCGTGGAGCAATCATTTTGGAAATTCAAGGCACTTCTTCGTCACAATCGTGAATGTTTCGGGATGGAAAATTTGAGGAAGCACGTGGTCATATACAATATTTGGTGATCCCTTCGATGAATGATGACTGGTGAGTACCATGTACATTTCTATTAGAGCAGCCATTCATATTTTTTTAAAACAAATATTTTATTTGTTTTGGCACACATTTTGTACCTTTTAGCACATATTTTTTTACATTTTTAGTGCATAAAAGTAAATATTTCCCAATTTTATAGCACCTAAAAATCCAAGCCCTATTCATGGAGGATGAGACTCGGTTAACGCCCCGATTCCCTCCCGGTTGGTTTATGCGGTCTGGATTCGCTACTTTTTACTCAATTGACACTTCTAGAGGCCTCACGAAGTTGAGTGTACTCGGGGCAAGGTTGTTTAGGAAGAGAAAATCCCTACGCGAATACCAGGAATCAAAGCTTGCCTCCCGTTTGGTAAGCATCTGCGCTAGAAGGAGATAACCTGGATAAATTTAAGGACAATAAAATTATTACTTCTCTTAATCATGGCTATCGTTGTGTTTGATTGTTGTCAGCTTTAACTGGCCCAATATCGTTACTCGACTGAACTGAGTTCTCTTAAGTTAATTGAAGAGCGTCAAATTAAGCCCTTGCGGCGCTTCAGAGAAGAACCCTGTTCTCGCTCCATGCCGGCGACGTGTACGGCATCTCACTTCGGGTCCAGTGTTAAGGCAAGCAATGCAGTTCAAGTAACCGCACGAGAAAGGAAATTTCTCCCGGGTTTTGGCCAGTGAATAACTCACTACTCGCTCTGGAATTCACAAGCCAGAGAAGCTATAGAACTCCTGCAAGAAAATAACACAAGGCCTGCTACACTGTTCACCAAGTTATATTAGCAAAGAATGAAAATAAACTAAAAAACCTTATGTGTTCCATTCACATGACTTTCTCTACCTCTGTGTAACAAATTATTGTTAGTAAACTTATTCTTCTATTTACTTCAAGCTAATCGAGAAAAAATTAGCAGAAATAGTCTTATTACTTGTTTCTTTGTAAGTAGAAGCGAAAGGTATCATAGGTTAAAGTGAAGTCAAAAGCTGGTTACTAGGTGACTGAAGTTCCTTTGTTTGTATGGACACGAGTTGACAAATTCCTGTATGAGAAAAGCAAAAGTTTTTCAAAGCTGAAACGAAAATCAAGGGAATATCTCAAAAACGATCAGCTCCTTGAAACAAATGTATATAACATAAATTGTGTATTTTAATGTGCTCTACACTTCTTGTGTTTTAAGTTTGTGTCCATCTCTTACGGTTTAGCAGTTATGCCATACTCTTCCAGAATAAAGTAGTCTTCAGAGTCTATTCCCAGAAAATTCAAGATATACATATTATTTGTCAGGTAAATATCTTTAATATATAATATTTTAATCAAAATCGTTGGAGCCATTTTTGAGAAAATCAAAATTTTCGAAAAAAGTTACATGTAAAGGGTAGTTGGAGGTGGGGGGATTTTCTTTAAAATCTTCGTGTCGCATCCTTGGAAGATACCAAACTTAAATACCAAGTTTGTTATTTAACGGTCTTTTCGTTTTTGAGCTATGCTGTCCACACACCCAGACACACACACGCACACGGAGCTTTTTTCAAAAATACTTTTTGGGGGGACCCAAAACAAGTATTTCCGGTGAAATTTCGGTATCAAATTTTTGGTGGAATGCAATACCTTCTCTATACACTATGTACATAGTACATGTAGAGAAAGTAAAAATGGATCAGGGCTTTATAATCACTCTGTACTTGCAGTAATAATAGAATTCCAAGAGTGCCACTAATTGGTTTAATATAATGGAGGGCTCAAATAATTATTCATTAGACTTGCATGTTTAGGGCTTATCATAAAGTATACCACATTCGCTGTCGCTGAGGAGTTTAAGCCTGGTCATCGTTGTGAGAGGTCGAACCTAGGGCGGTGACAGATGATGTTAATAAGATTTGCAGGCTTTAGAAGAATCTTTGCATAATTATATCATCTTCATTGTCTACTGTAGTAGTGTACCATATCCTATTTGGTAAAAAATGAAGCAAATAGTCAGGAGATGACTATGGCTTGGATGTTGGTAACAGAAAGCATGACCTCATGTTAAAGTTCTCAAAAAGTAGTAAATAATTCACCAAATCCAAGTTACTACTAGCTAAAGTTTAACATAAATAAGTTATGATTTGCCAAATTTACCAAATAAACTACAGCCAAGTATACCAATTATTGGCACACTAAGCTGTATATGCGACAGTAGTGTAATGGCAATTTTTGAGAATGGACAACATAGAGTAACGGTAATCCAAAGCAAGTTTTCCTAGTTTGAAATTGTAGTTCAGATAGCAACATGTGCAAGTCTGGACCGCGGTGTGTGCACAGCAGATTTTGTTACAACATATTTCATAGGGATTTTAAGACAATTAGTGGAGCGATAATTCTTTGAATGATTGCATCGTACTTTTGAGGATCTTCACCACTCGCAATCCATCATTTATCGATAGTATTCAGAGGTTAGGAGAGCAAGAATTTCTCTCGAGGTTAAAGACCAATCAGGATGGCGTGCTTCAGCAATATTCAATGAAAATGTGCAGAAGGCATTTTGCAGGAAGGTCATCGTTGAACACATGGGCAGACTCAAGAAGCTATAAATATTGGATTGGCAACACTGATAATAACCTTGAAACAAAAACTTGACCTTAGAAAGCTCTGTAGTTGCTGGATCCCCCAACCTCACAAATGTACATAAACAAACATGTATGGAATTGTGCCATAAAATTATTGAAAAATTCGACGGAGAAAGATCCAAAAAGGAATATAGTACTGTAATAGATGACGAAAGCTGCATTTACCCATATAATCCAGAAAAAAATGACAATAGTCAGTCTGGATCTTCCGAGGAGAAGGACCCCATAAAAAAAGTGAAGCGAACGAGAAGTGTTGCCAAGATGCTGATCTTCTCCATTTCAGCAAGTGGCCACATTGTGATTATTCTGTCTGGGAGACCAAAATACTATTTCTGCCAGATGGTACCCACAAAATGTTCAATCACGTGAGAAGAAAGCACCCTAAAACTGGTGTGCGTGGGATTTTGCTACTTCATGACAACACAATCCATTTACTCACACTGCAAAGGAAACAACACAATTTCTGCAGCAATTTGGTCAGAACTTTGTCTCGTCCTCCTGAAGTCCAGATGTGTCCCCAGATCATAAACATTTTTCGAATCCTTAAAGTACCTAAAAGAAAAAAATTGAGATCAACGATTTGGGTCGGCTGAAGCCAAAGTGGTGCTTACAAACAGTTTATTTGCACTCTTTCAAAAGAAAATGACATCGAATGCAATTGAAAATAAATATTGGAAAGATATAATGATTAGATTTAAATTTTTTATATGTTTTGCGATCCATTTTGGAAATATTTGAAGTGACCCTTATCTGTAAATGTGTATCTCAAAATGAAGTAGAAGCATTTTTAACAACGCTAATAAACGACAGAGAGTATATGAGTCATGTAAATGCAACATATTTCTTCACAGGTACATTTGTCTCAGTGCAATAACACGAAATGAGCTGTGCTTCTGGCAGTTTCAACAATTCGAGTAAATTCTGAAGCACTAGTAAAGAGCTTGAGTGATCCGGAAATACAAACCCCGACCGCTAGGCCGTAAAACAGAGGATTTAAAACACTGTGAAGCTTCACTCGTTCGCTTTGCTGAGAAAGAGATAATCCTGACAGGCTTTCACGTTTGGCTTAGCACCTCAAAGCTGAGAATAAACATACCTATATGTTGTTGAAAAATGATACTTCTCTCTATACGGCAATACCCAGAACAAACTCATTACTTAGAGTGCTCGTTCTTTGTATCCGCAAGATGACGCAGCCTTGGTTATGTATTAAAGCGTCCGTAGACATAAATATTACAAAACAGAAAATGGAATACACTGTCATTACGTGAAGGTTTTTGCTTTCTTCATTCTGGTGGAGTGCTCTTTCAATATGCGCTAACATGCATTCTCTCAAGTCGGGTTTAATGAATGGCGCACGATCTGCTACTTCACAATTTCGTACACATTAATTAATATGTGGAAAACATGGAGATTGCTTCCCTAATGGCTAAATGTTTTCAACAGCTATAAATTCAGCACTTTCGTAATGTGCCTCTTCAAAACTGTATGTAGAAAGTTTTCGTTATAAATAAACTAAAGAAATGAAGAGTGTTCTAAAGTGGGCGGAAAGCTGTAATTTCTTTGAAGGAATTAGCAAATAAAATAACCACAGACACGATCATGAGATTGCTTTTAGCTCGCAGAGTGACAATAATGTGTTAAAATCTCTTGTTGTGTTACACATAAACTTTAAGTATGAAAATATTGCACACCTGAAGAAATTGTGAAGAAGACGCTTTTATCTTCATTCAAACAACGAAGTAAATATGCATTTATATCATAAAGAATATATTTTGTTTCATAATAGGCTTACCCTCCCCGTAATTATAGGACTGACACCACAATGCCTAGGAGTCAGAAGCCTGTCGGGGAGCCTACGCCATGAAAACACAGAATGGAGAACGTGTTAGGAGGGGTCGACCCGTAGCCAGGCATGAATATGAAGTGGATGATACGAAATGCAAGCGAAATTGATGATGGAGCAATTGGTGGAATGAATGACGGGGAAAACCGAAGGACCCGGGAAAAAATACCGAGACGCCGCTTCGTCCACCACGAATCCCACATGTGGCGCTAGAGATCGAACCCGGGCCACCTAAGTGGGAGGCGAGCGGTATAAAGAATATGATTCCACCTTAAAATCTTTCAAGCAACTGTATTGTTGCTTGTCTATTTTTAACTGCCACTCCACTTGATATACTTTTAACATTAACTGTAATTTCACTTGCAATATCATCATAGATGCTGCAGATCCAGCTGATTTTTTTTAGTGAAAGTAGATCGAAAATAAAAATAACCGTGCCCCGGATTTCTCTGTCATGGAAGACAGAAACTTGACAGAAGCTTTGATGATAAATTAGAATAATTGAATAATTATTGCATATATCAGATCTTCAAAAGTATTATTGGACAACTTATCAAAATGAGCAATTTTTACCTCTTCACTTGGTTTTTCTTGCAAACACTGGAGAAAAACAAACTGTTCGTTTTACTAAATATTGTTATTTTGAGATATTTTTAGTGCGTACCTGTGCACCTATGTGTGAAAAAAGCTAATTATAAGCGCCTAACAGACAACAACAGTAAAATAAACTTTATAACATAAAACTTAACAATTTTTCTCCGACTAATGGAGAATCTTGGGAGAGGAATTAAAACATTGTTATTTTTTTTTCGATTTATTTTTACTATAAAATTGCATTTCATCTGCGACATTAATGTGACGGTGACCTTTGTCACGTCAAACTGCCAGTTCAATATCTTTGATCTCTCGCATAAGCAGCACTTATTTTACATCACAATATCGTAAAACCTTACTCGGAGAATAGCACTTAATATTGCACCAGAAACGGACTCGCCAGATATCTTCTTCTCTAGCGAGAGCACTCGCTTATATAACTGTTGATAACCAGAATGTTCGAGAAACATGGAGATGGCAAACTTCTAGAAGATTCTGGCTATCTCTCGACCCCGCTTCTAGTGCTTATAAAAAAGTTTTATATGGATTATTACGTAAATCCATATGCACACTAATAGGTATGGCTATTTAATTCAACCTTTCAAATGAGCCACTCACATATTGTCATAAAGGTTTTCCATTCTATAATTGCCTTTATATAGAAAATGTATATCTATTCTTTTATTTTCTCAAACTGTCGTTATCCATTCTAAATAAAATAAATCAATACAATGAAATATGTATGCTGAGATTTCTGTCGATAGTCTGTGAAGTCGCGTTCATTGTGAACTTTGTATACCTTTGTGTAACTGACAATTGAATAAATCATAAAAGAGAAAAGCTTGCAGCGTAATATTTTCTTGTATTATTTATGAAAAATATGATGCGGTACAATCACATGCTTTTCCGTGTTCACTATTTCTGATTTTATATCATTTCTGCACACTGTTCTCATGGAACCGTATTTCTCTCTATTTTATGTTCATCGAGAAAAACATTCACAGCAATAGTTTCATTACATATTTTTGTAGCTACAGGCGGATAGAAGAAAATGAATTGATATTCAAATGGTTAAACATGTGTACCTATATGCCAGCCTTCAATTTCTATACAATCTTAATGACATCGCGAGCAAAAAAGTTGAATAACAGCAGCATTTTAAACAATTTTCTTAGGTATTGGAAATTTCAATCCTATATCAGATAGCTCAAAAACGCTGCTGGCACAAAAATTAATATTAAATAAAATGTTTAATTTTATCCAATCTATACTTGTATATAGCAAACTTTTGTATACCCCTTATCGTTTATAAGTTATGTAAAATTTCTTACATTAAATTCCGAATATAGACAACAGACTATTCCCTAAAAACTCAAGATGGACATTTTATCTGTTAAACTTGTAGGTTCTTAGGGTGTATAAGTGCAGATTCTTATATTGTTAATTAAGAAGATTGTAATGAATAACTTTGCTGAATTTAATTTCGTATAGTACCTCCAAGTAGGCGTGGCGTACACAAGCCATTCGTGTTTAGTTACCCTAAGACCGCGGGTCGGAAGGCGTACCTTTAAATGGGCGATCCTCTATATAACGAATGTTGTATCGGAACTGAATTCGCATGCTTTCTGCAAGGCAAATAGCCCCAAATTACCTAGGCAAGTAGCTAGCGTATTGAGGTTTGAAAAAACCTGGAAATAAAACAGATAGTCTGTACTGACAGGTGTTGTTCGATTCTCCGCGCAGTTAAGGACGTTCAAAACACATCAGGTAATAAATTATGTGATGGCTTTATGGAAAAACTGTTACACGAAAGGGGAAAAAATCATAGAGCACACCAAAATGGATGCACATTAAAGTAGTAAATATCCTTTATTTATACTCCTAAAACCCTGTAAACAATAGCTTAGGGCTGTGAAATGTTTATTAGAATTGTTGGTGTCGCATGTTTAGAAGACTACAAACTTGAATACTAATTTTGGTGTGGACAATATTTCTTTGTTTCTGAGTCTTGCAAAGACATTCGCGGACCTTTTCCTGAAAGTGGTTTATTTTTCGCGGTCATGTGCCTCAAAATATTCTCGATATAGAATGTTTGTGTGGAATATAATACTCCTTTTACTTCCTGTAGTTACGGAGAAGAGAAGATAAAGTGTAAGTGGTGTTAAAATATTCATGAATTCTTCAATATTTTATTTGAAGCATTGAGTGATAAGTCAGAATTCGAGCTTCTCGCTTTCTTGCGATGTCATCTAAAGAGTAGGGAATTTAAAAACCAGCATTGAGCTCCAATAAAAAGTTTCTCAAAAAAGGTAACCCGATTAACCAGAAACAAAAGGAAATGTAAGCGTTTTAAGAGTTATGCGTAGAAAAATACATATAAATGTAACGATTTACGGTATAGTCTAATTAACACCTAGTAAGACTACTTCCATCTAAATTAAATTAATGGAGAAATAGTTGTTTAAGTAATTGAAGCATTAATGAGCCTGCCCAATAAAAGTATTGATATGTTCTTTGCTAGTGTTTAACGCCCGCTTTTACTACTAACGCACCGCAGGTGAGTAATTATAACTCCTACTTATTAGTTGCTCCACACATTATTGATAGATAAGTAAATTTTTGATCCCGACATTTCACCGGTAATATATGTGAAGATCTATTTTCCTTAGAAAGCATTTATAGAAACAAAAACGAGTGCGCCTCTGTGTGTGTGTCTGTGTTTGTGTGAGTGAGAACAGGAGATCTGATAGGTGTTGTTTAAATAAAATAATTTAGATAAACATGCCGCATATTTATTTCAGTGTTACCTCATGACTTCAAGAAGAGGACATAGAAAAACAATCCAGTTTCTAGTCGGAAGTGCCAACCCAAGTAAAATAAACTTTACTTGGTTACATAAAACAAAAACAAAACTAAAAAACAGAAGTCGGTAAAGTACCAAACTTAGTATGCAATATCTCCCAAAGATTCGATAGATATTGAAGTAAATCCAGCACCCCCAGCTTCCCTTTAAATGGAATATTTTTCGACAGTGTTTTATTTTCTTAATGATGGATATTAATGATTTTGATTAAAATAGCATATATGCATATATGGTCATCTCCTCAGCGCGGTGGTAGCGTAGTTGCTTACCAAGCGGGAGACCTGGGTTCGATCCCCAGGACCGGCGTGGGGATTTTCCCCCCGCTGGGAGACCTGCCCCGGGGTGCACTCAGCCTCGTAAGGTCCCTGGGGAGGGCCAATTGAGGAGCTACTTGATGGAGAAAGTGTGGCTCCAGGTCATGAGGACCGATTAACCGGCCGGGGGCTCGAGGCGCTGACCACGTCTCACCCTCCTATACTGCACCACATCCATGACGTCTGTAGTGGACCGAGATGGGGGACACAGCGGTCGGGTGGTAGGCCAAGGTTCCCCGTGAGCTGTCGTGCCATGGAGTTATTATTATGTGTATGTATTAGGTATACATGTATGAAAAAGTAATTATTCTGAACTTTCTGAAAAACCTGTGAATTTCTCCATTTGGAAGACATTTTATATAAGATAATATTACTCTGAACGCAAAACGATAAACGAAAACTACTACACAAATAATGAATGTGATGATTCACGTAACTTTTGCTATCTATCCTACAACAAACTAGTGTACAAAAATATATGCTCCTATCTAATCCTCGCTCATCAAAATAAATACTAGCAGAAAGGATTTTGCTGCGATATTAATTTTTTGGCACAAAGGGAATAAAGAAGTACAATAACCTAAAGCGACAGTCAACCTTTTCAAAAGCCGGTCTCTATGTGATGGAATTAAAATTGCACTTTCTTTACTTGACTGGAATAAAACGTATGAATAACGACTTCGCATGTGAGAAAAATATGATTATTAGAAGGTTTAAACTATAACTACCAATTTATCGGGAATAGTTAGCCCATCAGCAAAAATGTGTTTGACATAAATCGTGTGTTTTAATGAGATCTGTAGTTTATGTAAAGAGATTGTGTCTACCTCTTATGGTTTACCAATTACGCAAAAGTCACTCAGAATAAAAAGGACTTCAGAGGTAATTCTCAAGAAATTTCACATAATTTTTTATGTAAATTTCTTTAATATACGGTGTTATAATTAAACCATTTAGAGCCATTCTGAGAAAACAAAACATATGCAACAGTTTTCTACGAAAATCGTAGTTTTGGGCAGGGGGCTTTTCTTGAAAATGTACCTGTTACGTTCTTGGTAGATGCTGAAATTAAGGATAAAATTTGGTATTTTACAGACTTCTCTTTTGGTAATGCGGTACAGACACACACACACACACTGACACAAACCAATTTTTCAAAAAACTACTTCGAGTGAAATATTTTTATCCAATTTTTTGGTTAAATGCAATACGTCTCTACCTATGTCTGTACTTGGTTCAAATTAGAGAAGGGAAAGTAAAGATATTTAAAAAAAAAATGTTTGTGACAAAATTTATTTACGAGATATCCAACATTGATATTTCAATTGTTAAAAAATTGTTGTCGTTCTCTTGAACTCCTGACGTTTTTTCTGTTGTTTCAAGCAGTTGCATAGAAATAGTATGGACCTTTAAAGCGAGCATACAGCATCATTCTAAAACACTTGACTATTGCTATTTTCCTTGTATTTACACCAAAATGTGTAGTGTAGCTGTTTATCTCGAAAATTCAAATAGAAGAATAAGGTGTTTTAAGGATACTTTATCTATTCATTAACAAATTTTATAATTAAAGAATGTGCAAAGAATGTACCCAATTTTTGCTGCAAACTCATCTGTTATATCGCCCTTGTACAAGTGTACGTATGTTAACCATCTATTGTTGCTCTGAAAATTGGCAACTTAGGTGAAAAGCACGTTTTTAGTGGTGCAAATGCTGAAGAATTTCTGATAATTAATTAAAGTGAAAACAAAGAATATCGAGAATGAAAGGCAACAATGCGCAATGCCTTTTCTCTAAAGAGCGAAGAAAGAAGGGAAAAACGGAGGTGGCCTGAGTGTCAACCTCATTTCGAAGGGAGGATGAGAGTCTCATTTTAGAAGATGGTGAGCCTATTGATGAAAGAGGATGAGAGACGCGTAAAATCCATAAAAATGATGGGGGAAAAAAGGTTATATAGCAGAACCGCTTCCTAAGTAATGGACAATGCCACCCAGTAAGTACAAAAAGAACAGGAATGTTCGGGCTTGCCTGCACTGCCACTTAGAAAATATGTTCGCATTAAAGGCATAAAAGCTATTCGCATCAAGCTGCGTCGATCAGCACCAAGGGTGCTTTTAGGCGTATGCGTTCATTAAATCCATACTCCCGATATAGGTTCTTTTGCCGAGATCTGCAGTTAACACTGTGTGGAAAAGTTGATGAATACATAATGGAATTTAAACTTCACTGAACACCTGCTGATCATTTGTACCTGCTGTTCATATCAACACAATATCTAAAATAATCTGATGTGTTTCATTCTATGACTTTCTCTACGTCTATGCGACAAATTACTGTTAAAAATCTTATGCTTCCTTCTACTTCATGCTAATCGAGAAAAAATTAGCCAAAATAGTATTATTACTTGCTTCCTTGTAAACAGAAGTGAAATAAGGAAGTACCATAGATTAAAGTGCTACTCAAAAGCTGGTTGCTCTGTCACTGAAGTTCCTTTGTTTTATGGACAGGAGTTGACAAATGTCCGTATGAGAAAAGTAAAAGTTTTTCAAATCTGAAACCAAAAACGAGGGATAGCTCAAAAACGATCAACTCCACGAAAAAATGTATATAAATTATGCGTTTTAATGTGCCCTACATTTTTTGTATTGTAAGCTTTTGTCCGTCTCTTATGGTTTAGCGGTTATACAAAATTCCGTAAAATTCATCCACAATAAAGTAGTCTTCAGAGAATTCCAGAAAATTCAACATATACATTTTATTTGTCAGGTAAATATCATTAATATACATACCATTTATACCATTAGAGCCATTTTTCAGACAATCAAAATTTTCGAAAAAAGTTCCATGTATAGGATAGCTGGGGATGGGGGAATTTTCTTGAAAATGTTCGTGTCGCATCCTTGGAAAATACCAAACTTAAATACCAAGTTAAGTATTCAATGGTCTATTCGTTTTTGAGCTGAGCTGTCCACATACACACACACGCCCATACACACACTTCTGGTTCTAGCATTAAATACTGACAAAATCTTACGTGTTCCATTCCCATGACTTTCTCTTCGTCGCCATAACAATTTATTGCTAAAATTATTCCTCTATATACTTATGATAATCGAGATAAAATTAGTAGAACTTGTTCTACGGGTTTTTTCTAAAAATGTTTTTTTTTGGATTCAGGGGGACCTAAAACATATATTTGTGGTGAATTATTGATATCAAATTTTTGGGTGGAATACAATACTTTCTCTATACAGTATGTACATAGTACGTGTAAAGAAAGTAAAAAAATCTTATGTGTGATATTCACATGACATTTCTGTACCAATTACTGTTTAAAAGCTTACTTTAAGCTAATCGAGATATACATTAGCAGAAATGGTCTTATTACTTGCTTTCTTGTAAGCAGAAGGGAAATAATGGGATGCGCTAGGCTAAAACCTGTTTGTCATGTAGCTGAAATCCGTCTCTATGTATAGCAATTTCCCTATGAGAAAAGCTTAAGTATTTTGAATCTGAAATAATAAAAATATCTCAGAAATAGTAAAAACCATGAACAAAAGTATATGACATAAGTTGTTTAACTATATCTACATTTTTTGTAGTAAGTTTGCGTCTTTCTCTTTCGGTTTCACAGATATGCACAATTCAGTAAAACTTCACATAGAATATAGAGTTCCTTAGGGGTATTCCCAGATAAATCAACATATAAATTCTATTTTCCATGTAAAGATTTTTAATATACGGTATTTTAATCAAAATCGTTAGTCATTTTTGAGAAAATCCAAAAACATTTGTCCATGAATGAAGGCATTTTTCTCAAAATCATTGGAAGATGTTCAACTTAAATACCAACTGACTTTTCATTTTTGAATTGTTGTGCTCACAGACACTCGGACTCACACACGGACCTTCTCCGAAAAAAGTTTTTTTGACACAGTGAACCCTAAGACATGTATTTCCGGTGAAATCTTGGTGTAACATTTTTGAGTGGAATACAATACAATACTTCCTCTATGCACTCGAACATAATAAGTGTAGAGAAAATAAAAACTGTTGTTTACACCTTGAAACTACTGACCACATTTTAAGGAATGAATCAATAGTGTTGTTCTCTTGGCAAATATTACAATATCGAATATTTCTGTTCTAATATACAATCTGTGGAAAGTTTAGCCGTGTATATAACATGAGCTAATACTTATGAGATTTAATCGATATAGAAATTAAATAATACTGGTTGAGCTGTTATATTTATATGAATGTATCTACTTCTGTGCAATAGACTGTATACCAACAAAAGCTTATTCAGATATGTATTTCACGCTAATCGATATAAACATTAAAACAGCTTGCTTATTATATTTTCTTATAGAATCAAAAGTGATCAGAGATTTTTTGATAGTGTTTAACGCCCGCTTTTACTACCATGGCACCGTAGCCAATGACACGGGTGATCCATTAAATGAAGACGGAGCACTGGTGGGATGCGATGGGGGGGGGACATGAGATCCCAGAGAAAACTCGCCTCTGCGCCACTTTGTCCACCACAAATTTCACATGCGGTCGCCTGGTAACGAACCCGTCTAGGTGAGAGGCGAGTAATCTAACCACTCGACCACGTCGCGGCCGTTAAAGCAATAATCAAACATCTTAAGCACTGTTTATTAATTTTTGGCCTTGAAATCCAGTTTTATTAGCATGACTAGAATGAGAAAAGAAAAACGAATGACTAATTCTGTTTGAAAAGAGTATTCATAAATTTAAACCAAAAGTATTATCACAGAAATGACTAACCACAAAAATGCACTTAAAATTAATTTTTATGTTTTAAAGAGATCCACCTTTTTGTTTAATAAGATATTATCCATTTCTTGCGGTGTAATAATTATGCAAAATTATACAGAATGAAAAAGACCAGAGGCTATGTTAGAAAATTTAAGATATACATTTTATTTGTGATGTAAGTATTTTTAATATATGGAATTTTAATTTCAGTATTCACATACATTTTTAAGAAAATAGTAAATATAGAAAACATTTACAGTATTTTAACCGGCAGGAACGATTTTCATACACTATTGATGGCACAAAGTCCACATGGTTCTAATGTCTCATGTTTGAACAATGGATAACACCACAAAACCATGTTCATGAGCTTAAGAGATGGTTTTCTCACTTCTTTTAACATTAAATTCATTCTGTGTCCCTTACTATGTAATAAGTAGCTTTTAAACAGTCGATCAAGGTGAATAAATTTGTTTTACTTACAGTAATGCTATTGGAATTATATGCAATGGGCAATAATACAATTTTTAGAATCGGCACAGTTTAAGTTACTAGAACGTTTTTGGTTTAGACAGAAGACTTCTATTACTTCCTTATTGTAGAAATGAAAGGTCCGAAATATCTAAGTGAACGACTTCATGACTTTGTAGTACTTCATATCGCACGAAATTATAAGGTATACTGATGAACACTTGTTGAGGTTCATTGATCTCTCGTGTCCTGCATGTTCGTGGACTTTTCCTCCACTTACTGCAGTTGGTCAGATCCTAATCTGTGACACATTTTACATACCGCTGTTTAGGTGCATTACGGTAAGGTTAAGGAAGAATGAAGGTAGAAGGTTGAAAAATTGCGGAGGAAAACGACGGATTTTCTACAGCAACATAATTTTCTGACAGTCACTGTCATATGTCCATTTGGATTCGCCTCTACCTACAGCATCTCGTGTTCTGTTACAAAGTGACATCTGGTACATATTAAACATTTATGAAGGCATACAAAATGCATTTATGCACTTACCAGGAGCAGCGATTCATCAGTAATTCATTTTATCAAAACTGTATGGTAGACAATAGCGACTTAAAATATGCTTATGTATAATTGTTTGTGCAATATTTCCAAACGAGATCAATCATAATCAATGTATCTAAACTATTATTAGTAATATTATTATGTGTATTATTTTTGTTGTTATTATTATTGTTATTCTTGTTATTATTATTATTATTATTATTATTATGTGATGACTTTGAAATTCTTTATTTGACAAGCGGAAAGAAGAAAAAAATACCTCCCATTTGAGAAAAGTATAGGGAAACTGAAACAAATAACATGAAATGCTTACAAAATGAACCATAAAAAATGTGTTTTCAGCTAAATTCTGTGTTTTTATTATAACTATATATTGAATAGTGACATTTTCTCCACCTATCATGGCTTACTAGCTATATAAAAGTAATCCAGAATGAAGGGTACTTCAAAGCCAGTTCCAGGAAATTCAAGATATAAATTTCTTCTTTCCTGAAAAGATTTTAACTGGAAGTATTTAATCAAAATAGAGCTATTTGGAGAAAAAGAAAAATTTTGACAAAATTTCCATGCAAAAGTTAGTTTGGAGTGGGCGAATTTTCCTGAAATTTTCCTTTAATATCAAATTTGATAAATAACCGTTTGTGAGGTATGCTGACCATACACACACACACAACATACACATACACACTCACACACGAACATGTTTCTATAAATGCTTCTCTGGATGCAGGGGATCTCATAATTTGTAAATCTGGACATCGAATTTTTGGGTGTAAACGATGCATTTTCTACTTGTACACTTTCAAAGAATGAATATATCTCCATGGCATGACAGCTCACAAGGAATCTTGGCCTACCGCCCGGACGCTGCGTCCCCCATCTCGGTCCATGATAGACGTCATGTATGGGGTGCAGTATTGGAGGGTGAAACGTGCGTGATCAGCGCCTCAAGCCCCCCAGGCCTGTTGTTGAGGTCCTCATGAAGCTATTTCTCCATCAATTGGCCCCCCAGGAACCTCTCGAGGCTGAGTGTATCCCGGACCAGGTCTCCCAGCGGGGCAAAAATTCCCACGCCGGTACCGGGAATCGAACCCAGGTCTCCCGCTGCGCTACCGCCGCGTTAAGGAGACGACCAAAGAATGAATTTATTACCTCCATATTGACGTACATTATAAAGTACATTGTTGAAAAGAAGGAAGTAGCAAAATTTCGCCACACATACAAACTAACCCAATTCTCGGTCAACGTACATAATTAACAAGGTTTGAAAGGGGATAGCTATGGCATCCCAGCCCATGTTTTCCTGATTATATGGAAGAGTGTTTACTGTGCACTAAGATGTATAGAGAGTCCATTCCGCAAATATTGTTCCCAGAGTGACCCACACGTAACTTCTGTAATAGTGTTGAGTTGTGCAAGAATAGTGCCCAAAGTTCTGCTTGAGAAGACCGAAGCGCTCTCTGGGGGCTGGTGCTTCCCATCAGCATTAAGTATTAGCAAACGTAATGACAATATCCATCAGTTTATGAACAGACAACGAAGCGAGCGTTTATTTTCCAATTTTGCCTTATTTATTTAGGACCAATACAACAGTTTTTACTTTCTCTATACGCATTAAGTAAATAGTGTATAGAGAAGGTATTGTATTCCGCCCAAAAATTTGATACCGATATTTCGCCGAAGATTTTCAAGAAAAGCCCCAACTACCCTTTACATGGAACTTTTCCAAAAAATTTTGTTTTCTCAAAAATTACTCTAACGATTTTGATTAGAATATCCTCTATTAAAGATATTTACCTGACAAAAAAGAATGTATATCTTGAATTTTCTGGGAATAGCCTCTAAAGACTACTTTATTTTGGATGAATCTTACAAAGTTTTGCGTAACTGCTAAACCATAAGACATGGACGAATACTTATCACACAAAAATGTACATCATTTTAAAACACACAATTTCTTTCATATACATTTTTTGTGGACTTGATCGTTTTTAGGTATTCCTTGTTTTTGCAAAACTTATACATTTCTCATACAGGGATTTAACAACTCCTGTCCTTACAAACAAAGAAACTTCAGACACTCAACAACCAGCTTTTGACTCACTTTAACCTATGGTACTCCCTCATTTCCCTTCTACTCAAAAGGAAGCAAGTAATAAGGCTATTTCTGCTACTTTTTTCTATGATTAGCATGAAGTAAATAGAAGCATGAGCTTTTTAAAACGTTATTGCAAAGATGTGTGAAAGTCGTATAAATGGAACACATCAGATTTTTAGATACACACAGTTGATTTTGATATAAAATTCCCCGATTAAAATTCAATCAAGCGCTGTTCTGCACATGTGTTGTCAATATTATTCTTTTCCATTGTTATTACTTTCTCTAGCTCCGTATATACATTATACATACGGGGCTAGAGAAGGTATTGTATTTCGCCCAAAAATTCTATGTCAAGGTTTCACCGGAAATATATTTTGGGGTCCCGTGAGTCCGAAAAAAAAAAACATTTTTAGAACATGTTCCGTGTTTGTATGTGTGTGTGTGTGTCTGTGGACAGCATAGCTCAAAAATGAAAATAGCTAAACTTTGTATTTAGGTTTAGTATCTTCCTAGGAGGCTACACAACGATTTTCAAGAAAATCCCCCAACCACAAACTATAGAAAAATTCTCAAAAATTTTGATTTCTCATAAATGGCTTTAACGATTTTAATTAAAATACCGTGTAATAAAATATTTACATACCAAATAAAGTCTGCACCTTGGTTTTTCTGAACATCTCTTTATTCTGGATGAATTTTCCTGAGATGCTAAACCGTAAGAGGTACATAAAAACCTACTGCACAAAAATGTATATTTCGTCAAAACACACAGTGTCCTTCACAGTTTTTTCGTGGAGGTGACGTTTCCGAGATATTCCTAACTATTGGTAGTGGTGAAGTAGTTATACTTTTCTCAGACAGTAAGTGTCCGTTTTTCTTTTGTCCTACTCCTGGCCAAGCAAAGAAGCGATTTGCAATGACAATCGCATAATGACATTTGACTATCGGCTTAACCTATCGTATTCCCTTATATTCCTCCCACTTATAAGGAAATAAGTAATAAGAACACTCTGCTAATGTTTATCTCGATTAGCATTGTGCAGAAAAAAGAATTATCTTATGTAAGAAGTTTGTTGAACAGCTAGAGAAGGTCATTTGAGTGTAACACATCAGATGTCTTTTGCTACTATGTTTTAAGTAAAATGTACATAGTAAGTAATGAAAGTGTTCTATGCCTCTTAAAATATTCATATCAGAGATTTCAGTGAAAATATATACCTGTTTTGAGAACCCCTGAATCCAAAAAGATAATGAAATTAAAATGCTACGCGCGCTCGAGCGTGTACATATGTTTGTATGTGTGAGTGGGGAACAACATGGCTCATAAACTAAATACTGAACGTGGTATTTAAGTTTTAGTGTACTCCAAGGATGCGACACAAAGATCCCCCACCCTAACTGCCCTTTACATGAAAAAAAGTCGTAAAGTTTGTTTTTCTAAGAAATAATGCTAATGATGTTTTCTAAAATATCACATGTTAAAATATTTACATGAAAAATAAAATATGTATCTAGAATTTGCTGAAAACATCCTTTCAAGGTTTATTCATTCTGGTTCGCTTTTGTATAATTGGTAGACTGTAAGAGATATATAAAACCTTACTGCACAAAATATGTAGTTCTTATTAAAATACATTTATAAAAAATAATTTTTTTGTGAAGTTTCCCATTTCAGAGTTATTCCTTATTATTGGTTACAATTTTAAAATATTCGTACTTTTCTCAAACGGTTACATATCTCTTTTTTATTTTACTGCTTATCATGCAAGGAGAACCAAATTTCAAATGTATCAAATAGCGACCAGCTTCTAAAAGGTTTAATTATCGCTTTAGTCTTGAGTGTTTCTTTATTTTGCTTTACTTGTAAGGAACTAAATACTAACGCTATCACTGCTTATTTTTATCTTGATTGTTGTGAATTAGATATAACAATGGGATTTTATAGGAATAGTTGGTTACAGAATAGGAAGAGAAAAGTCATGTGAATGGAAGATATAAGATTTCATTGCTTCATCTGATAGATCATACTAAATGATGAATGAATAAAGAGCGCAAAATGATGCCGAAACAAGCCCGGATATGTAAAGATCTGTAGTTTTACTCGACATTCGTCTTTTTAGAATGAGATAAAACACCAGAAAAGAATTCTGAAGTGTTCCATTGCCAAGATTTACTTTATCAGTTCTGTAAACAAAGTATAATTACAAAATAATGATTAATTGTTTTTTCACACAAGCAGACTCGTAAAATTCTATGTAGAGCTTCTATATTTTATACGCACAGCGGTTGGTCTAAATCACCTTAACTTTAGAAGACTCTGTATAACAATTACTCTTAATTTTCTATCTAGCTATTATAAAACTTTAAAATTGATAGACAAACTTTCTTGAAACTCACACACAACTTCGGCTCCTTTGGTGCAGTGGTTTTCTTACAAACCATAATTTATAGAGACCTCCTCATAACAATTACCAATAGTTTAATGAATATTCCAATCACATTTTAATTGACATGAAATGTGCGAAGCTATAGTTTATGGAATGTCAATGCCATATATGACGTATTTAGACCCCCTCCACATCAAAAATACAAAAATACAAAATCTTCTGATACAAAATCTTGTTGATTTTGATGACTTCAATTACATTTATATGTATCGATAACGATTATTAAACTCTTATTATTTAAAATACTGACTGCATACGTAGAGCGTTTTATAATATATGACACAAAACTAAGGTAAAATATATAAGCAATATGAAAGTAAACTTTAAAAATCCTATGTGATCTATTGACATAACATGATCTACCTATTACAAAACTCTAAATATTTTTTATTTATAATTTATTTAATGTCGCCTAACTACAAAAGTCTTATAGCGACAACAAAATTTAACAATAAGAAATTTTATAACATTTTGCATACAACATTTACACATTAAATTAATAATTATATCTAGCCTGTAACATTAGTTATTGGAATTCTAACAATAATACTTATATATTATGTACTGTTTCATGCAACAGTGTATTAAAAGTATACACTATTTTACAGTGTAGTAGTAAGTTTATAATATTTTATGTATTTAAACAATGATGATAATTTGGTTGGTTGATGTGCAGTTATGATGTGTTTGACTGATAGTCTCTGGCTGCAATGTTCACAGGATGGAGGTTGCTGTTTGGTGAATACATAGTCATGAGTCTAAATATTATTTTGTTTATTTTATGCTAATCGTGATAAACCTTAGCAGAAATTTTGCTATTATATTATATATCCGTGTTGTAGAAGGGATACAAGAGAGTATACTAATTTAAACGATGAGCTATCTGAAATCTCTGACTTTCTGTTCTCATAGCATAGCTAGAATTACGACTTTGGATTTTAGAAAATTCTACGTACTGTTAAATTTAAAATACAAGGAATATCTAGTAAAGGGTTAGCTCACTTCAAGATACATTTCAAATAAACTGTGTGCTTTAAGGAGTTCAATAGTTTTGTTTGCTAAGATTTTGTTTATAACTTACGGTTTACCGTTACGTAAAAGTTATTCAGAATGAAGAGGAACTTCAGAGAATATTCCCAGATACTTAAAATTACACATCTCATTTGCTATGAGCACGTCTTAAACATATTGTATTTTCATCAAAATCGTTCGAGCCATTTTTAGAAAAAACAAATCGTCATAATTGGAAAATGTCGGATTGGGGTCTAATAAATTTAGCCCCGAAGCACTCCTTCCCAAAACACTTAATGTCATGTATTGCCATTTTCATGACCTGTAATGCCGTATGTAGAAATGGCAGGTTTTAAAACACTCTTCAACGGAAAAGAAGAAAATACCATCTTCGTTGGAGAGGCATAGTCAGACCGAAAAACTTAATGTCCTTGCCAAGATTTTGAACCGCGGATCTCCTGGTTTCCTTACATCTGCTCTGACCACTGAGGTACCATGACAAGATGCCGGCCCAGTCCTAAATTCTCCAATTGCCTCGTGTTTTTCCCGGTAAACCACAAAGGGATCTCAAATTCCTTAAGTACTTAAGTTCCGGTCTTTATAATTAACCAAATATTAGATCAATTAATGTGAATTAATTTTTTCTTTCACACCAGCCATATGTAGGGTAAAAGTTGACACATAATGTCACTCCAACCTGTGTAAGAAACAATTAATTTACAAAATCATTTTCGATTTTCGGTGGTTGTACAAATTATTCTTACGAAACTATATTTTTCAATCTATTTCATTTTTATAGAGAAATTGTATTTACAGAAATACCCATATTATACATTTCGTTATAGATATAAAAGCAATAGTGATAGCAATGTTTAAGAATTGTGTTAAAATTCTACACCATTTGAAATCCACTGCCAGAAACGATTGAAACTTGCAGGACTTTAAAGAGTGGCAAAGTGTTCAGCAAACTAAACCACCAGTATGAGACAAATATGAAATAATTTATGACGCAAGAAAGTTATTTGAAATAAACTGTATGTTTGAAAGGGATCTACATTTTTATCGCTTAAAATTTTTAAAATATTACATAGCTTTCGTTCCGAATGAAGATAACTCACAGGTATTCCCAGAAAATTATAAATATACATTTATTTCTAAAGCAAACATTTTAAGATATGGCCTATTTATTAGCCTTTTTTTTTAAAAAGAATTAAATATTCTGAAGAATTTTCCATGTAAATGATAGTTTAGGAGAGGGCATTTCCTTGAAGATAATTAAATAGTAATTGGGTTTTTATCCGTCACTTAGATTCTTAGTCATTCTGTTCACAGACAGACAGATAGACAGACACTCAAACACAAACACACTGGTCATTTCTGCACGTTTTCTTTGGAATCATCAGGCACTTCATTAAATTTATTTTTTTTGAAATCTTCGTTACTGTATTTTTACTTTCTCTAGAGGTATATATAGTGTATGTAGAAGGCTGTATTGCACCTAACATTTTCATACCGCAAATACATATTTGAAGATTTCCTGAATCCCAAAGTATATTTATAGAAAAATATCTGTGTGTATCGTCCCACCACAAAACACCATTTATATTTTGATTTTCTTAAAAATGGCTCCAACGATTTTGATTAAAACGCCGTATATTAAAACTATTAACATTCCAAATAAAATCTACATCTTGAATTTTCTGTGAATAGCCTATGAAGACCTCTTTATTTTGGATGAATTTTGCCGAAATTTTCTCAACTGCTAAACCGTAACAGTTAGACAAAACACATAATTTATGTCCTTTACATTTTTGTTTGTGAAGGTAACCGTTTCCGAGATGCTCCTTGTTATTGGTTTACTTTTGCTCTCCTGGCCAACCACAGAAACGATTTGCAATGCCAATTGCTTAACGAAGGCTTTTAATACAGTTGACTATCACTTTATCCCAGTGCATTCCCTTAGTTCCCTTTTACTTATAAGGAATTAAGTAATAAGAGCATTCTGCTAATGTTTATCTCGATTAGCATAGTGTGGAAAGAAGAATAATCTTAGAAGTTTGTAGAGCAGCTAGAGAGGGTAATGTGAGTGTAACACATCAGAATTTTTATAAAGTGTAATGTTTTCTCTGCTCACGATTCATATAAACGATATTTTGTCAGTAACGTGTGAACATCATGATGAGCTAAAAACATTTGACGGCTTTATTACATTTATAGTCGTCATTTACCGCGGTAATGTTTGCTAAATATACTGGGAGCTTGTCCTTAATTTCCTGTTTATGGGGTACAGGAATAACACCAATTGTAATTAACTCGTCAAAAATGACATCATTCTCTGAAATCTTGCACTTGTTTTGGAAGCGTTTTGTGTTTTCAGCTGGTGCAGCGCTCATTCAAATACACAAATTCCTGGTGATCAGGACAAATGAATTCTATGTTGCCCATTGTGTTAGAATGTATTTCATACAGGTTTCCTGTCAATGAACAGGTATCTGTTTGAAATGGTTTGCTTTGAAAGTTAAACACACTGGATTAAATATTTTCCTTTGTTTATACAACAGGATGGAACTTTAATTAGATTAAACTGTTTTCTGTGAAATATGTAGAGGATTCTAGGAAGGGTAGTGATTTGATATCATCACGTTAGGAAAATCGCAATGTGGGTATACCTCAAACGTCCATGCCAAATAAGGGTATTCATCTTTGCTGCATCATTTTTTTTACTTTCTCTATTCGTACTATGTACATAGTATATAGAGAAGGTATTGTATGGCACCCAAAATTCGATACCGAGATTTCACCGGAAATATATATTTTGAGACCCACTGAATCCAAAAACAGCATTTTTAAAAATTGCCAATGTCCGTGTGTGTGTGTGTGTGTGTTACTGTGGGCAGCATAGCTCAAAAACTAAAAGACCGTTTAAAACTAAACGTGGTATTTAAGTTTGGTATCTTCCAAGGATTCGACATGAAGATTTTTAAGAACATCCCTTTACATGGAAAAAATGTCGAAAACTTTGATTTTTTGAAAAATGGCTCTAACGGTTTTGATTAAAATCTCTTATATTTAAATATTTTCTTGCCAAATAAATTGTATATCTTGAATTTTCTGAGAACAATCTCAAAAGACTTCTCTATTCTGAATGATTTTTACTGAATTTTGCATAACTGGTAAACCGTAAGGGATAGACAAAAACTTGCTGCAAAAGAAATGTAGAACACCTTAAAACACATAATTTATGTTGTATACATTTCTTCGTGAAGTTGATCGTTTTTGAGATATTCTTTGTTATTGGTTTCAGCTTTAAAAAACTTGTACTTTTTTATACAGGAGTTTGTCAACTCCTGTCCTTACAAACAAAGGAACGTCAGCCACATAGCAACCAGCTTTTGACCATCACTTTAACCTATGGTACCCTCTTATTTCGCTTCTACTTACAAGAAAGCAAGTAATAAGATTATTTCTGCTAATTTTTTCTCGATTAGCATGAAGTAAATAGAAGCATAAGCTCTCTAGCAATAATTTGTTGCTGAAATGTAGAGAAAGTCGTGTGAATGGAACACATCAGATATTTTTGATTCATCATTCCACAGCTTATGCACAGAATACTTATGAGAGCTTCAGTTTACTCGTATTTGGAATTTTATTTATATTTTAAGGATATTTATTCGTTACCTTTAAAAAATCTTAGTGCTCCATTCACATAACTTTCTCTACATCTCTGTAACAAATTATTGTTAATAAGCTTATTCTTTTATCTATTTAATACTAAAACATTAGCAGAAACGGTGTTATTAATTAGTTCCTTTATAAGTATAAGGGAAGTAGGAGATTCATTAGAATAACCCGATAGTCAGATGTTTTAAAATGTGGCTATTATCGGATTTAAATCCGTTTCTTTGCGTGGCCAAGCGTTCACAGGTTCCCGAATGAGAAAAGTTTAAGTATTTGAAAACTGAAATCAATAACAAGAATGTCTCGAAAATGGCCAACTCCACAAAAAATGTATGCGACATAAATTGTGTTCTGTCATGACCTACATTTTTTTGATTTGTAAGTTATCTTATGGTTTACCAGTTATGCAAAATTCAATAAAAATCATCCAGAATAAAGAGGGCTTTATGAGTTACATTTAGAAAATTCAAGATATACATTTTATTAGGCATGTAAATATCCTAAATATGAGAGATTTTAATCAAAGTTGTTAGAACCATTATTCAGTACATCAACATTTTCAAATTTTTTTACATATAAAGGGTATTATGGGGTGAGGAGATATTCTAGAAAAACTTTGTGTCGCATCCTTGGAAGATACCAAACTTAAATACGAAGTAAAACATGTATTTCCTGTAAAATTTCGGTATGGAATTTTGGCTGCAATACAATAGCTTCTCTATACACTATGTACATAATAATGTATATCAATTAAATTGAGTGCTTTAAGGGGATCTACATCTTTTGTTTAATAGATTTTTGTTTGTCTTTACTGGTTATACAAAAATAATATAAAGTTCATCCTGAATAAAGAGCTCTTCATACGCTATTCTTAGTAAATATAATAAATACATTTTATTAATCATGTAAATGTCTTTAATATATGAAATTTTAATAAAAATCGTTAATCATTTTTGAGAAGATCAAATGTTTTTAAACTTATTCCATGTAAATGGTAGTTTGGGAAGAAAACATATTTCTAAAAACTTTCGTTTCGCATCCTTGGTATTTTATTAACTTTTCCTTCTTGATTTATGAAGTTCAAGGACACATACACGGACCTTTTTCTAGAAATCTGATTTGTTCCATTTATATAACGTTTAAATGTTTGTTAAAAAGATTATTCTTCTACTTCAAGCTAATCGAGATAAACGTTAGCAGATTGTCTTATTACTAGTTTTCTTGTAAGCAGAAGGGAAATAGGGAATACGGTAGGCTAAAGCGGTACACTGAGCTAAAGTGATAGTCAAATCTTATGACAGCTGATTGCTATGTGGTTGTAATTCGTTTCTATACATTGCCAGGAGTCGAAAAATTCCTGTATGAAAAACATTTTATGTATTTTAAAGCTGAAACAAATAACAAGAAATATCTCAAAACCGGTCAGCTCCACGAAAAAGTACATATATGGCAAAAATTATGTGTTTTAACTAGATCCACATATTTACGTTGTAAATTTTTATCTACTACAGTTCACCCATTCAGCAAAATTCATCCAGAATAAAGAGCTCTTCAGAGGTTATTCTCAGAACATTTCAAAATCGTTATAGGCAGTTTTGAGAAAATCACAATTTTCGAAAATTTTTCCATGTAAACCTGGTTTGGGGTGAGAAGATTTCCTCAAAGTTTTAGTGTGGCATCCCATGAATATACTAACTTAAATAGTAAGTTTAGCATTTTACCAATGTTTCGTTTTAGATTTCCTTCTTATCTCGAACACACACACACTTACACAAAAACACTGACCATTTTCTAAAAATACTTATTTTAGGTAACAGGGGATCCTAAAACGTGTATTTCTGTGAAATTTAGGTATAAATTTTGCAGGTGGAGTGCTATACATTCTCTATACATTACGCAGAGAGTGTAAAAATGTTTTTTTATATAGGGGATCCTAAAACATGTATTTCCGTGAAATCTGTCTATCGATTTTTTTTTAGTGGAATGCTATTACTTCTCTATACACTACGTAGAGAGAGAGAGTAAAAAATGTTTTGGTATAGGGGACCCAAAAACATGTATTTCCATGAAATCTCGCTGTCAAACGTTTGGGTGGAATGCAACATCTTCTCTACCTACGTTCAATGTACTATATAGGGAAAACAAAATTTCACGTACATCTGTCCTTTTATATGTAAATTCCGCATCACTTTAATTAATCTTTAACTTTGCAATAGAAGTGTATTTTAATTCTTCCCCTAGTGGAATATTTGCTCTATAAATTGGATTCTAAATACAGCAGTTTCTAAATAGATAGGTAAGGTATATTTATATTCGAAAGCATCAATGTCGTTAACCTTCAGCCAAAACGAACCTGCCTGTATTAGTAAACATAGCAAGTTTATAAATGTAATTTTCCTAAACAAAGCAATTCAGCGTACATATTTTATTTGTTTTGTAAATTTCCTTAGTTCACTGCATCTATCACTGTACAACTTAAAGTGATGTCCTAAAGTCGAGTCACATAAGAGTGTATACTTCAAGGTCTTTCAGAAATGTACGATGTAAAGTTTTTTTAAAGTTTGTCATCAATATTATTTGTCTTATTTGAAGTTTGCCATCAACGTATATAACTAATTATTTTAATTCATACCCAATAAGGAAGATAATTCCTCCAATATTAAACCTAACATGATCCAGAATGATTTAAAGTAATAAAGTGAGGTTAACTCTTACCAGGGACAATTCTTCGGTTGAGCTTCGGGATTCCCTAATGCATGCACAACCTGAAATTTGAAGTATCTATGTTAGTTTTCACTTGAAATTACTCTTTAGATTGATATAGTATATTTTATTGTTATTATTTTAAACACAGCAACTGAAAATTAATTGTTCTTTCACAAAAGTTGTATATAGGGTAAAGTTGGAAGGGCACACCGCGATTCGCATCATGCCTTTTCAATCCACATATCTATTAGATACCTTAGTTGGTTAAAGCTGCGTCACGATACACTGAATGTATCGTTCAAATATCGCTACTCAGTCTCCTGCTGTTTTTTCGCTTTTGTGCACTATTTAACTTTACTTTTTAATAATATAAAATAAATTTCAAGTATTTTGGTAAATTTACAGTATATTATATACAAAATCTTCAACCCGTACACGCAAATTAGTTGTTTTGTGCGTAGCACGGAGGACATTCAAAATGATGCACACAGATGTTCTGCAGTGAATAAATTATCAGTAATCTTTATTTTCAGAATGGTGTTACTCAATGTAGAATTGTTAAGAACTGTATTCTCTACAAGCTTTAATTATTGATGAACTTATATTTGGCAGCTGCGAACACCACATGATGAGTGATGTGCCCCTTGTGAAGGTATCCGAATTAGTGTAAATTGTAGATCTTAATAATAGAAAACTCGCCACACAGTATAAAATATTTAAGCTAACCAAAATAGTCCTGCAGTGCAGATCACCCAAACACACGCTACATAAGCTCTCTATGCCGTTCGTGGACACGATTTGTGCAACTTCAGTATCAATGACATACTTAACTGACAGATGAAGTATTTGGAGAAAAATTAAGAAGCGCCTCTGTGATATCGACAGAGGGCAAATAGTTGCGCAATGCACGGTGAAGATTTCATTAGAAGTACAGTCTGGACTAAAATCGGAGTGGGGTATGGAACAATGCATCAAAACAGGTACCAAACTCATTAGAGAGGGACTCGCGTGGCTTAGTCTAGGAGCATGGCGGAGCATAAAATTTGCTGACGAAAATGGTATGAGAATCTTCCCCATTTGCGAGGAGGGAGAGTCGTGGACCCTTATCTTGGCAAGATGAAGGGTGCGGAGGAATGGAGGGAAATTTATTTAACCACGCTTCTTTACCAACTCAAATGTAGGGGCAGAAGCATGTTGGACGCTACTGGAAGGCGCGGAAGACGTGGACGGACTAGGTAAATTTGTACTTAAGGCAAGACAGCTGAGATCTGAGAAAGCTAACAATAGAGAATATCCAAACAAAAGTGATTACAATGCTTTACATACATATATTTCATGGCATTGTTCTGTTGTATATTGTGTATATACTATGTGTATATACTTCTCTTAAGTTTATTATAATAGGGCACATTAATGCATCTGAATAAGGTGTACTTGTGTTGTAAATGTAGTATTTGAATAGCTTTGTCTTTTATTTTTTCGTGTTTACTGTTTTAATTTTGTATATTGCAAAAGCACGTACGGTCTGTGGATCCGAGCGATTGATGAAGATCAATGTATGATATTGTTATGTCAATAAATACACTTATTCATTCATTCATTCTGGCAATGGCGAACAAACCTGGCCATAGGTTTTTAAAATAGATCAAAGGGTTCAAGATACCATGCGTTTTCATTGACACCTGAATCTGCATCGGTTTCCATAGTGTTTTACCTCTCTGTGACACTCGGTGATTTTCCGGCTCGTTACAAGATGACGTTTTATTCCGTTGGTTAGCAATTACAACAGCATCAGAAACGCATTCTGTTAAAGTTTTCTCTACCAAGAAATTATGCAGAGATTTCGACATAACATAATTATCCAGAGATTTCATCTTCAAAAGGTTCTGACATGGTTAGAATTCCTTCTGCTCTGGACTAGAGATATGATGTTAGCTGAATTTTCATTAGTCATAGTTTAATTCCCACAAGAGGGAACATGCCATCGTTAATTTCGTCTGCTGTGAAGTTCGATGGTTTCCTTTACAAGCAGTTCTGTGTCAAGGGCCGTACAAGTGTTGTTGACAGCATTAGACTCATGCACTCGTCTCCTGCATAATGAAGTTGATGCTAATTAATTCGTGCAGAAGATGTTCGGTGTCTTCTTAGATTCTGCTCTCAAGATAATTTGTTTCTAAGTGATGCTTGATGGCGACTCAGACATCGTCTTTGAAGATAATTAAATGCACTAGTGGTGAAGCATAGCGTGGGCTAGGTCTCGTTAGTTTATTACCAGATGGTATTTTAATTTTTGTTATTCATTCAGAATATCCTCTTATTTCGTATTACAAGCTCGTACCTTAAGACCTTTCTATACAAGTATAAGAAATAATTGCGATTCGTTCGCTGTCATTATTCCGAGAGTTGATGGTTGTCAAATTTGATATCGTGAAATAAAGAATCCAATATACGAGGGCCATTTTTTCAACTTCCTATAGGTTATAAATAAAAGACAAGTTCATAGAAAACAATTATTTTATTACTAAAATTTTTGTACACTTTTCAACATAATCACCGAAGAGATCGAGACATTTATCGTACCTGTGCACAAATCTTGCAATATTTGCTTCAAAAAATGTTGCCGCCAATGATTTCAAATGAGCATTGACGTACTTAACGTCGTTTGCGGAGAGCCATTCAAAACAAACGAAGAAGAATACTGAGTTCAGGAATTGTGTTGTTCCATGACAACGCTCGTCCACACACTACTGGCACAACCCATGTGCTCTTTGAAAAATGTCAATGGGACATTTTCGATCATCCACCGTGCAGTCCTGACCTGTCAACTAGTGACCTTCACCTTTTCCCTGAACTAAAGTCGTGGCTAGGAGGGCAGCACTTTCAAACCAACAAAGATCTTCAAAACAACGTCAGTCATTTGAAATCATTGGCGGCAACATTTTTTGAAGCGGATATTGCAAAGCTTGTGCACAGGTACCATCTTTTCGGTGATTATGTTGAAAAGTAATCATAAGAGTACAAAACTTTTGGTAATTAAATAATTGTTTTCCATGAACTTGTGTTTTATTTATAGCCTATCGGAGGTTGAAAAAAAATACCCTCGTAATTAAGCGGAATATATAGACTTTCAAATAGATTTGCTTAGAGAGCAAATAAGTTCATATATTATTTATTAAAATTACATGGTGGTACCATAAACCGTAAACTGAATTTTTAAAATCATTTTGCAGATAAATCTGATTGTTGATACAAATATCATAAAATGTTATCTTCAAAATTTTAAATAGTGTTCTGCCATCAGATTATGTTCTTCTAGTAAAGACTATTTGAAGTAAAACTTCGTAATGAATATTCTTGTGGCTGGAATTACATAAATCATTACTTGGATTGCACTTGGAACATCCAAACCTTGATGAAGTTTATAAGCTGCTCTATTATCAGCCTCTGTAATGAATGTAGCAATTAACTGAGTTAATAGATAATATTTGTTTATTATGAAAGTTATTTAATAGGTAGGGTGATTAAATGTGTGTTTGGTATTTTAATCAAAATCGTTAGAGCTATGTTTGAGAGAATCAACATTTTCGGTTGGGGAATTTTCTTGAAAACTTTGTCCTGAACTTCAATATCACATTTGGTATTTAACTGACTTTTCGTTTTTGAGATATGCTATTTAGAGACACATGGACACAGACTGGCCTTTTTATTCCGGGGATCTCAAAATATTTCCTGTGAAATCTTGGGATCAAATGGAGTACAATATCTGTTTATCTACTTTATACATATTACGCATAGAGCAACTAAAAATATAAGCATTGTTAGGTTGACTTAATAATTGAATTATGAAATTACATACTATATGAGGTTTTCATGATAGACAGCACCTCTCTAGCTTGGTTACTTTAAACCGTTTAATGGCAGAACCCTGATATATGAAAATGTAACTGCATGAACTAAATGCATGTTTATATTTCTGAGAATATGGAATTGCACTGCAGAATGAGAATGCAGGAAATTGCAATGTCTCGTACCATTATACTCCAGCGATCAGGACGCAAATTTCTATCTTTATCCATAATTTCTTATAAGAATAGGGAAATCTAGTATCTGGTCTATAGCATATTGTATGTTGGGTGTATTTAATAGTGTAAAAGCACATGCTGGCCGCTACTGGGAGGCACGGCGTTGAAAAGGCTACGGATGAACTTCTACTTAAGATGAGACATCTGAACAGTTGAGATGAGACAGGTGAAAGTGTAATCAGTCAGGCAAATGAGAGAGAACTTGTAGGAAATTTTCTTTCTGTTTTTTCATCGCGAGGAATAGCTTCCGGTAAGGTATCGACTGCAGTCTTCGGTTACGGAAATTAACAGTCTTACTAACAGCGAGCCGCCCTCCCCCCCACACAGGCACGTGCCGGCGCGGCATCTAAATCTCCGAATACATTATTGACATACAAGTTATGTAGTATGCAAATTACAACGCATTGGCATTATACACACTTTTCCAGGAGCCATAACTTTGCTTGCCAAGGGTAGGAATCGAGTATAAATGATGAAAACATTTTACAACGTTTACGTTTATCAAGACTCAGAATAAACCCCAGCCCACATTGCGACAGTTTATTTCTTAATAACAGAGGAGTGTTCGTACACACCAGCAGATAACTTCCTGATATTCATCGGAATATACTAGCCAAACGGCAATTACAACAGCTAAACCTCCTTGAAGCAGTAACCAAGAACTTGAAAATACAACTTGGGATCCCAGACATTCCACAAATATTTGAATACAGATTACAAACAGTCGTGATACAAATATGTTCGATCAGACGTAAACGAATTCTTGCAATTTTAGTTAACGATGTTAACGTTTTACCCAGACCCAACCAAATATTTCGAGGCACATCAAAATAAAAGAAATTTAAACACCAAAAGAGAATATAGTAATTGCTCGAATCCTCAACGAGCTTCCAAGCTAGATAAAGAAAAACGTAGTACTAAAGATAAATATCAAGTCGCACAGTTCAACTATTATAACCAAAGCCGTAAGACAATTAGTTCTAACACTCACACGGACAATGAACAAAGTGGATACGAAGCGTGTTCCTCACAATTTTGCCACGAGGACAACGTAGAGGTTAACTCAAGTAGAAAGGGTCAAAGTAGACGATCTGTTCTAGCGACAGCAACCGAACAAGATATTTCATTGGTGGTCTAGAGCATAGCCATGGATACAGCTCCCGGACCAAATCACTTCGTTTTGCTGAAAACAGCTAAAATTTTTCGAAATAATTGCCTGTTTCGTAACAAAAAGGCTAGAAACCGGACACATACCACGACCTTTTCTACCATTAGGACTGCCCTTAACTACATAAAGGGCTAAGCTAATGAGATCGGCAACTGGCTTCCTATAACTATTTGTTCCGTCGTAAGAAGAGTTATTGCGAGAGTGTTAGACAGACGTTTGCACGAATATGTAACATTCAACAAAAATATCAGCGAGGTTTCACTAACTCTCCCGGGACTCGACTCAACACTCCCATTCTAACACCAACTCTAGCAGAGACTAAACTTAAAAACTGTGATGCCACTATCTCTTCCTGGTTATAAGGAAGGCATTCGACAATATAGGACATGCCTATACCGCCCAAATTAGCCAACCTAATTTCCAAACTTCAAGATAACAATTATACAAGCATCGAAATCAACCCGATGTAAAACCAAGCCAATTTCGTTGAAAACAGGAGTCGTCAAGTTTTACACTATAGTTTATCAATTGGTCATATCTTCAATAGATTGTCCAAAGAGTCCATCGCCTCCGCTTAAGGTTATAATCTAATCTGTCTCCAGTCACAGTTCTCGGATTCGTCAATTATACTGTTTTGATAGCAAAGGACCATTTAACTGTTCTGGAAATATCAAGAATGGCTGCAAGGGACTTCATTAAGATTGCACTATCAATCAACTTGATTAAATTCATCGCCATTAATGCTTCTAAAGAGAATTTAGTTCAGGAACCTTGACACATCTTGGATGACGTAATAATTCCCTGTATAACACCCACTGAGTATGTTCCTTATCTGGGCGTAAATTGTTCCACCTCAACTATATACGATTCAAAAGCCACTCTCACCTCGCTAAAGGCTAAACTTCATTTACTCTTCATCACTGTTACATTCAGACCAGAAATTTAATGTTACCAGCGCATCAATTTGTCCAACTTTGATTCATACATTTCAAACCACGCCGCTGGAAAATATCCCATCTTTATTACTTACTAACGCGGACTTCATGATAAGATGCACATGTATAAAATGCAAAGGCCTCGGATTTTCAAAGCTCAGTGGGAAGCTTTAATCCAGTAGCTCAACTGCTTATGCAGTGTAGCCAAAAGTTTGGACCCACCCATCTTGTAATCCATAATATTGCAAAGAAAATCGACAATTGTTTGCACCAGTTGCAACTAACACCGCCGACCAAATGCACCAATCCTTACATGCGATCCTCGTAAGATCAGGAACGAACTAAGAGATAAAAAATACGAACAGTGATGCAATTTATCTCATAAACGCAAGAAAGACATTCTATATAAGTAATATACTCTGGATAACAACTAGATTGTAAACCACAAAGGAATATCCAGCAATGAATGTAAGGAACCTCTGAAGATGACATGGAACGTAAGCTGCTGTACCGGCGCTGCCACAGCGAGTTCGAAATCCTTTCACACCTTACGGTCAAACACTAAGAAATAGTCGTCAGCATACAATCCAACATACCTTGGCTAATTCTCTCCAGAAAGTGGTGTATGAGGCCTACAACGACATCTACGGAATCGCCACACAAGGGAGCACACTCCGTACTGACATAAACCTGGTTCATATACTGGCTTCATATTTGATCCAACAATACGATTTCAAAAGAGCATTATGAAGCCAATGAGTTCGACGAAAAATACTATCTACGAGCCAACAGTTCGATATTACAAAGAAAAATATGCACTTGGCCACATTACAGTGAAATGGCTACTAATTGGTGTCCGCGGAACAATTTCTAATTTCTTTGCCGACAACTGCAAGGTGCTAGACTTACACATCACAGATTAAATTGGTACATCTGCTTTTAAAGCCTCAGTAGCTCTGTTAAGGAATCATTTCTATGGTCTTCATTATCAGTGATGTTATTTAATGATTATCTTATGTTCTTCCACTACTTCACTTGTAACATTATAACCAGTATTTTGATACTCTTTATTGTATATTGTTCTATTACTTATTGCTGTAATAAACATTTGTATGTGCCCTTGCCAATTTTTTGTATTTGTTAATCTGTGTATAAAATAATGTATTGCTCATTGTATTAATGAATCAATTAAAATTTATTTACTTTGATATTATTATGCTTTAAAGATGATTACTACAGTAGAGTAAAACTACGGCATTACCTTCGCTACGACCTATTTGTAGAAGATAGAGGAATAGTGTGTTTCAGATATAGGTGTCTCAGTGGAGGTACACGATTTGAGGTTCCACGAATAAATATATTTTCAGAATATAGATATATTTATGAAGAACACAATTCGGAAGCCAAACGCCAGAATAATATCAACTTTGCAATTAAGTTCACTAACTGCTATCGATGTGTCACGAATATTAAAAAATGATCCCCCAAGTCAACACATTCCTTATAATAATGAAATATTTCCTTATCTGTAATTTTTCTTAAAAACGGGTCAACAATTTTGATTGGTTCATCATATGTAAAAAATATACTAGTAATAAAATTATTTTGTTTAAAATGTTGGAAAATCCCGTGAAGTGTCACCTTTATTAAAGTAATTTTGTATCCCTGAGAAAGCAGAAGTGACGAATCTTACTTGAGTAATAGTGTAACAGTAACTTAAATATAGTTGTGTATCAAAAAAGGTTATACAGTGTTAGCTTTTTTCAAAATGTTTTAATGGTGCCTCACAGATTTCCAAATTTGATAATTCCAACTAACGGAAATGCTTGAATGTTTTATTTGTTTCTTTTCCACCATTAGCAACCTTTCACGAATATACATTTGAAATCAGTTTTGTCATATTGTGACTTGGTACTTCCTGCTCAAATTAAAATCATTTCCATAACAAATAAAAATATTGCAAAGTAAGGCAAAGATGCTCTTTGTATGCTTGCTACAAGAATTTAGAGTTTTACGACCAAAAAACAGTAATTAAAATCTGATGTGTTCATTCACACGACTTCCTTTACGTTGATGTAACAAATTATTGTTAAAGAGCTTATTCTTCTATGCAGTACTTTACGATAACGAGATAAACATTAGCAGAAATTGTCTTAATTAGTTGCTTTCTTATATGTAAAAAATAAATAAGGGATACACTAAGCTAAAACGTTAGTAAACTCTTTGAAAACCTGGTTGCTATGTGTATGAAATCCGTTTCTATGCACGGCCAGGAGTTCATGTGAGAAACGTTTATTTTAAATCTGAAAATAATAAAAAGAAATATCTCAGAAATGGTCAATTCCACGAAAATATAATATAACATAGATTGTGTTTAATGAGCTCTACATTTTCATATACTAAGTTTTTGTCGATCTCTTACTGGTTAGTAGTTACGCATAATGCAGCAAAGTTCATCCAGAATAAAGTGGTCTTTAGAGGCTATTCCCAGAAAATTCAAATATATATATTTTTTTTTGTCGTGTAACTATCTTTAATGTACAGTATTTTAATCGAAACCGTTGGACATTTTCAGAAAAATTTTCCATGTAAAAGGTAATTTGGGGTGGAGGGATTTTTTCCTAAATCTTCGTGTTGCATCCCTGGAAATTGCTAAACTTAAATATCAAGTTTGGTGTTTTACCGACTTTTCGTTTTGAGTGGTCGTGTACACGGACACACACGGACCTTTTTCTTAAATGCTTTTTTTGGATACAGAGTACCCTAAAACGTGAATTTCCGTTGAAATCTTGGTACACAATTTTTGGGTGGAGTGCAATACCTTCTCTATACTCTATGTACATAGTACACGTAGAGAAACTACTTATAGTATAAATCTCAGAATATGCTTAATTTTGATTAATAGCATATTTATGAGCAATTTGAAAAATAGTAGTCACTATACCACATTCAAATATTTTATTATCTACAAAAAACACATTTTCAAGAATTAAAACCACCATTCAAACACTTCCTGTATAAAACAACCGAACTTCTGTCCTGAACAAAAACAATGTGCTTGCTCTTGTACTAATATAGTAAATATTTTTGCCAATTTTTACTTCTCTAGCCCCGTATGTACAACGTACATAGGGATAGAGAAATATTGTATTCCACCCAAAAATTCGATACCGAGATTTCACCGGAAATACATGTTTTAGGACCCCCTGTATCCATAAAAAGCTTTTTCAGAAAAACGTCCGTGTGTGTGTCCGTGTGTCTGTGAACACGATAACTCAAAAACGAAAAGTAGCTAAAATACCAAACTTGGCATTTAGGTTCAGTATCTTCCAGGGACGCGACACGAAGATTTTGAGAAAAAAAAACACCCCAAACTACCCTTTACATGGAACTTTTTTCGAATATTTTGACAAATAAAATGTAAATCTTGAATCTTCTGGGAATAGCTTTTGAAGACCTGTTTATTCTGAATGAATTTCGCTTAATTTGGCAGAACTAGTAAACCGTAAGAGAGAGACAAAAACTTATTACACACAAAATGTAGTTCTTATTAAAATACACAAATTATGTCATATACATTTTTCTCGTGGAGCTTGCCGTTTTGGAGGTATTCATTGTTATTAGTTTCAGTTGTTAAGTACTCCTGGCCAAGAAAAGAAGCGATTTCTAATGACAATCGCATAACGACAGCTTTTAAAACATTTGACTATCGGTTTATCCTAGTACATTCACTTATTTTCTTCCTACTTATAAGGAACTAAGTTATAAGAACATTGTGCTAATGAGTACCTCGATTAGCAGGATGTAGATAGAAGAATAATCTTATGTAAGAAGTTTGTATAACAGCTAGAGAAAGTCATGTGAGTGTAACACATAAGAGTTTTTTATTTTATGGTTTTTTATATTATATTCACCTTACTCGCGTTAAAATGGGCGAGCATACAATACAGAAGAATCTGAGTTTCACATAGTGAAAATAGCCAAGATATGAAACCATTGCGTGTAAATAGCAGACGCTACGAAATTGTGGGCATTAGCATGTACAAGGGTACTATTCCACCTTAAGTTGCTTTTGTATAATGTCTCAATAACTCTTACATGCTTAATTTTTCTTTGACATGAAAACTGTTGCCTTTAAGTATACACTTGTAGTTAATATACCTGCTACATTATTATTAAACAAAATAAATAGTTTGAGAATTAAAAGTTTTTAATCGCAAGTGTAAGATGAAAGTGATGAAGACACCTGTACTTATTTAATAAAATTTTAGTTGAAAATTGAAAACCTTTTTTGGGTATATTTGGAGTGTATAAGAGCCATTCAACAAAAATAGAGTTGTAAAGATAAATGTATAATGCTATATGAACTGAGCCTAACGTAATTTTATTAAGTGTACAATGATATAGACATAATCTCAAGAAATTTCATTGAAAGCGTCTCAATCATACTCTTGTTGTATTGGAAAAATCGTAATTGGTAGATTGTACTGCATTAATTATGGTAATAATTTTACTTAAAATTGCCCTCGGACCCAAAAATCCTTAGCATAGTTTCCTGCGGAGGGGGAATTATACCGGTGGTTCCGTGTATCATTTACTTGCATTTAAAGAACCCCATACCTTGAAAATATAAATAAGGTTATAGGCAAAATTCCGCCATTTCGGTCCGTAGGTCTTGATTTCGTCCTCCTACAGTGTCGATGCCTCGCCACCAAGACACCTAGTGACAAATTGACGATCTAGAAATTTCATTCGATCAAGGAAACATGTTAGCTATGTCCTGTGCTCCATTTGGGAGCCATAGGAAATGAAGTAACCTTGAAGTACACGAAAGGTAGTCTGTGAGGCTAGGGAAAGTATTTTCACATCAATACAGCATTTGGCAATAGCTTCCAAGATGCTATCTCATCATGACCTTTAAATGAGCATAATAGGAATTTGTTATGATATAACAGGTATTTTAACTGTAACACTTCCGATAAGCTTACGATAAACAGTTCCAATCCATCACAGCTGCGTGCACTGATGTCAGTTTGTTGCTATCTCCGCTTAGTTATTCCCTAACACGCGCGCATACATTATTAGTTTTTATTTCATTGTTTCATTTGTATGGACCCCTTTAACAACTAAGGTCATATCGGGGACTTTGTACTTGAAACAGCTTGTTGTCTGTAGGTTCTTTTACGTTTGGTTTAAATCATTTTATTTTCCTCAAACACTCACACACACATTCACTCTCACATACATACTTCCAGTCTCTGTAGGGGATAGGGAATAATTCTGGCGAAAGAAAAATTACCCGCACCTGCCAGTAATCGAACCCGGGATCTCCGAGTGAGAAGTCAGCTCGATTATTGGTTTTGTTTAGTGTTATAACATACTTTTTCTTGCTTGATATCTACCTTATGAGGTAGATGAAGGGAGAGTTAAGCAGATGTGTGAGGGAGTAATGGCTGAATGTGCAGCTAATGATTCTTGAGGCACTTCTGCAAGACCAACTTTATCAGATTATGACAAAACAAGTAACTGAGAACATTTGAAAGCTTTTTGCAATACACATTTCTGAAATTAATTCAACTGTGAGCTCACGAGGATGCTGTGTGCAGTGCAACGCAAAAACAGAATAACCAGATATGTTTGTAATAACTGCAAGAAATACTTTTCCTTTGAATTCTGTTAATGTGTACCAAATATTGCCTTTGAATATTTGATTATTTTTATTGAAACCTATTTATATGCATATTCATTTTTTTAATTACTTTCATCAAAATCTTTCATGTTATTTTAAATAAATATATCACAGTGTTTGGTAATTATGCTCCTACTTCTCTTCATGATAAATCACACTGCCCATTTTAATAGCAATGGAAAATGTAAGGTGAGGCCAGCTGTGTATAATTAAGTCAGGATTCCAGGCCCCTGCATCGCAAGGTTAAGAAATACAGTTCTCTTTGGTAAGCTTAATAATGTCTTAAACTCTTAATTCAGGTAACTCTTATCACGTTCCTGTTAAAAGAAATGGGCATACCTTCAATCTTGAATGTTCAGCCCAATGGGATGTGATGCCTTACAAAGCTACAGTGCAGCTCCTGAGGGTCACAGAACAGGAAGTTGGCTTCATTCTTCTGGAAGGAGATGCCACAGGAAAAGGAACAGCTATTTATAGAGAAAACAGCGATTGGAATGCAACATTCTCACCACCCACCTATCCTAGTCTACGGATTCGTAGAAGATATCCGGATTTTTGGCATTAATGAAGTGGATTTGTTTCGATTCGCCTCATAAAGGTTCTCGAGCGCTTCCTTCTCGGAGTAACAAATTCTCAAGCAAACAGTTCTCTCTCCCGTTTTATCCCATCTTTAGAGAAAAGTAACATCTGTGGCAAACAGTTTCTGTTTTGGGGGCTAAACCATAATCAAACCCATAATGCATGTCTCTGACAATTATAGGACGAATAACTGAATGGAGTAAATAGCTGAAGTGACCTGCCGAGGACAAAATTACAGCATCTATCGAAGAAGTGAGAGTGTCGCCCTTCGTGGTGTAATGGTTACCTTGATAACTTCATACACCCAAGGTGCCGGGTTTAAACCCGGCCGAGGACGATGGATTTTTTCGGGCGTAAAAATCCTTAGCATGACTTCCTTCGGAAGGGAAGTAAAACCGTTGGTTCCGTATCGTAGATTAACGGCACATCAAAGAATCTCAAGCCTGATAGAAAGGCCTCTGAGCAAAATAAATCGGTCTTTCACGCCCAATTTGGAATGGGACGCTGAGAACCACAGTAGTTAAAGAGCGTCCATAAACAACATAATATTTCGTTTGAAGTTAGCGAGTGTGATGTATATTATATGCATGTGTGTTAGAGACAGGGAAACAAAGAGAGCATGTTTGTGTGATAGAATCAAACAAGAAAAAAGCGATTGTTATGAAACTTTTCTCATTACATGCATTTTATCTACTTAAAGGAGACTACTTTACACTGCATGTTAATTATATTACATTGGAATTCTTGTACAATTGGATTCAAGTTATTTACACTCAAACCATTAGCATTCCAAATAATGTAATTAACAGCTTGCCAACCTGGATATACTATGTAGGTCAATATGAGTGGTAATTGCAAACTCCATAAGCGTGTATGAGGGATGGGGGATGGTTTATTAACTGTGGCGTCCCAACCTATAGTCCAATAACAGTTTAACCCTATTTACTTTTGTAAACGCGGAAACAAAACTACTAAACTCTCAAGTAGCTATTTTCGTAGTTCGTGAGAATAACATCAGGTGTAAAATGTTCGGAAAAGTTTTATTCTTGGCAAATCCTATAGAAAGAAATTTAAGGTGTGACACTTATTTTACTTTTATTCTTATAACATATACACTGAATGATATAATACCGTGTATACATATTATTTTCCGGTTACAGTGTTGTGTATATATATGTAAATCAGTGGCAGGTGAGTTTGGCAGGTTAAGTATTTTTAGTAAAAGGTGCAAAATAATTTATTATGTTGGAAAGCATTAGTTGGATGCAAAAAAAAAAAAATACTAAATCAATTTAAATTTTTACTAACCTTCCAGTGAAACAAAAAAAAAAAAAAAAAAAAACAACAAAAAACGCTTCAACTTATGGCTTTAAAAATAATGTATCACTTACATCTCCACTTACTTAATCATGAGAAAGGGAAAAGTCCAAAGTGTGAGAAAATGCGAAAGCTGAGGTGAGTGACATCGTTTATAGAACAGATTTTTTATTGGGCAGGTAGGTGTTTTAAACTATGCAAATGAATGTAATCACCTATCGATAATATGGCACAGTAATCGTTATAATATGCATAATAGAGAATACTACAAATGTTAAACAGAGATGGAGCTCGTATACACTCCAAAAAAAGAACACTTTTTATAAGAACACTTGTTTGATCTGGGTTGTTGTTATTATTATAATAAACAAGGCTCTAAACTAGTGTATGAACCTTTTGGAACAAGAAATATTATAAGGCCTGTAATGAGAAGATATATCAATAGCGATGAAGTTGGAACATATGATTAAACCTTAAGCCAAGGAGATTATGATGACGATGATATTTCAAACTTCTCAGAAATGTCTTTAGGCACGTATTTTTTAAAATAAAAATCTGATGTCCTCCATACACATAACTTTCTCTACATCTCTGTAACAAATTATTGTTAAAAAGATTATTTTTATCTAATTTACGCTAATCCAGATAATCGTTAGCAAAATGCTCTGGTTACTTGCTGTATTAAAATTGCAACGGAAATAAGGGAATACACCAGGCTAAAGCGATAACTCTTTTAAAAAGTCGTTGCTATGTAGTTGAAATATGATAATATGCATTGCCAGGAATTGACAAATTCACGTATTAGCGTCGGTCCCCATGGCTACGCTCGCCAAGGCGTCTCGCTTTGGTGCTTCGTAGCGCTGGGGATGGTGGGTTCGGGTCCCTCCTTGGGCATGGGTGTTATATGTTTGTGTATATGTGTGTGTTGTAAAAGTAAGAAAACAGTAATAATACGGCAAAACAAGGTAAATAAAAGTAGGGTATACAGTGCCGGAGTCCTGAATCAGACTCGGATACTTTAAAAAAAAAAAAAGATCAAGTATTTTAAAACTGAAGTAAATAGCAAGGATCATTTAAATATAGTAAAATCCACGAAAAAATTTACATGACAATTTGTATGTTTAACGAGACCTACAATTTTTGTGCATTAAATCTTTGGCTATCTCTTACGGTTTACAAGCTGTGTAAATTCAGCCAGAAAAAAATGGTTATTCAGAGGTTAATCTCAGAAATTTCACATATTATTTCCCATATGGATAAATATCTTTAATATAAGGTATTTTAATCAAAATCGTTAGAGCAATTTTTAAGAAAATAACATTTTTCAAATTGTTTTACATGGCGGGGAGGGTGATTTTCCTAAAAATATTCGTGTCGCGTTCCGTAAGATACTAAACTTTTGGTATTTCACCGAATTTAATGCTAAATTAGAAGGGAAATAAGGAAATACGCTTGTCAAATATTTTAAAATGGGTTTGCTAGGCGAATGAAATCCGTTTCTTTTCGTGGCCAGGAGTTGACAAGTTCCCATATGAGAAAAATTTAAGTATTTTAAAACTGAAAGCAATAACAAGGAATATCTCGAAAACGGCCAACTCCACGAAAAAAAATGTATATAACCTAAATTGTGTATTTTATCGTGTTCTATTTTTTGCGTAGTAAGTTTTTGTCAATCTCTTCCGGTTTACCAGTTATGTAAAATTCAATAAAATCATCCAGAATACATTCACAGACACACAAACACGCACACACGGACCGTTTTCTAAAAATACTTTTTGTGAATTCAGGGGAACAAAAGTTCTGGTGAAATCTCAGTATCGAAGTTTTAGGTGCAATACAATACCGTCTCTAAACACTATGTATATAGTACGTGTAGAGAAAGTAAAAATTATTTTTCTGAATTCAGGCGACTCTATAGATATATTTACAAAAATGTTTGGTTGGAGTGTATTACCTTCTCTACCTAATTACAATGTGCTATGTAGAGAAGCAAAAATAGAATTAAAGCATTCTATTGAAGTCAATACAGCTACTAACTACAGCGGAGGAAACTTGCAATGATTGGTGTACAGTGAACAACCATCTACATTATTTCTGTTGCAATCCAGATTCTCCATATAAGGCGTAACTGCCAATGAAGGTGTCTGTATAATGCTTCACTGGAGGGCTTAAATGATTCCCATGATGACCCTAGTCGTGTTAGTTCAGGTTCCCTTGACCCTAAACCAATCAGGTGGTGATTATCACGGGAGTCGTACTAATTAAAACAGATTCCCATGGTGGCCTTGTGAATCCAACCTGACAGCCGAGAACGGCGGTCAGAGGCGTTTATAATTGCAGCCAGCAAGGCTTAGTACCAAAGAAAGTAACTGCTAAATTAAGTATACAAACAAACAAAAAAAAAACATGTGTTACTCTCACATCAGTTTCTCTATCCTTTTGCTCCTTATGGCTATACAAATTATTTTTTATTTTTTGTCTGCTTCACTTTAATTCAGATTAACTGCAATAACTGCAAATCAACTTAAACAAGTATTCAATCGATCAGCTAATAACGGATATCCTGGAAACGGTATATAAAATACTTATAAAAGTGTGTGCTTTAAAGAGATATTTATAACTCCAGGACGAAGTTATCAATCGCTAAAAGTATACCAATTATACAATATTTAACAATCCTTCAGCATGAAATAAACTTCCGCTATTGCCAAAAAGAGATATAAAAATAAATAAATATATACATATATATTTAGAGAGACAGAGACAGAGAGATAGGGGGGGAGAGAGTGAGAGACTTAAGCTTTAACAGATTAAATCATAAACAACTATTAATAAATTAACACCTCTTTATCCCACAAATAATACCCTTAAATTGATTTTTATTTTATTTTTTTTTGTATTATATTAATTCTATTTAATGTAATAAATTATTATATACTTTACAATAAAAGAAATTCCCTACCTTCAACTAAATTAAAACTTTACTCTGATAACTAATTTGTTTTCAGTTTTTGAAAACATATGCGAAAATCTAGCAGATATTACATTAGGAAAATTAGTTTTAGAAACTGAAAAACATCTTGGCGAAAAGGATAGAAACTGCCATATAGTAATCGACATGGAAAAACACATTTAATTCAACATTTATTTCCATGACACAAAAACGGCATGGCTATAAAGTATCTACTTCCCTCTACTTCGTACTAATTTTTAGCAAACATGTTGGTATTACCTACTTCCTTGTAAGCAGAAAGGAAATAAGGAAGCACATTAGGCTAAAGCAATAGTAAGTAATATCCTTAAAATGACGGCTTCTATATCAAGCATTTGACCAAAGTCTGAGAAATGGTAATTTTAAAATCAACATGTTTTATGTGGCTCTAACGGTTTACCTGCTATGCAAAAGTCGTGCAGAATAAAGAGGACTTCGCCTGCCTAGGTAGTGTGGCGGTAGCGTGTCTGCTTCACATTCAAGAGGTCATGTGATTGAATCTCGCTTACGGTGAGTTACCCGAATAAGGTTCTTATCGGGGTTTTCCCTTATCCAGAGAAGACGAATGCCGGAGTAACTTTAAGCTCCATGAATCCCGAGATCATTTGAGCATCATTTCACCAATTTCATTCATCGTTCGATTTGACCAACCGAGTTAAACGACGTTAAAGTTAAAAAAAGAGGACATTAGAAGCTATTCCCAAGAATTCTAAGATATACATTGTATTCGTCATATAGTTTATCTTTAGTGTAAGTATTTGTACAAAATCGCTCGACATTATTGAGAAAATCCGAATTTGTAAATCTGTTCCATATAAATGTTTCTTTGGGACAAAGGGATTTTCTTGAAAATCTTTGTATATGATCCTTGGAAGAAGTCGCTGAATTTAAATATAAAGTTTAGTAACTAACCGAATTTTCGTTTTCGAGTTATGCTGTCTACAAGAACAAACGGAACCTGTTTTCTATAAGTACTTATATATTAAATGATAATACGTTATTTACAAAATAACTTTATACATATTGATTTTTGGGGAATACGTGTTTAGCAGGTTTTTACTCTAAGGATATAATTTATGAGGTCATGACTTTAAGAAATTTGAATATATTTATGCTTTATTTTGTACTTCTTTTCTACAGGATTAAATGTTTGTTATTGTTATATATATTCAGGGGTCCTCAAAGTTAAAATCTCGGGATCGAATTTTGGTATGGAATACAAAGCTCCACTACCTTGTACATATGAGGTAGGGGAAGCAATAGCCCGGAAGTAGGATGCTGACGAGATTTTATGTGTGCACGTTTGCTTAAGTAGTCCAGCACACGTGCGATTAGGAGTGTTACTCTAAAGTCATTTCCCTCTTCTCTTAGCAATGTTGCATACGTCTGCATAGATAGCTGTAATTGTTTATTTGCCTAAAACGTATACTCCATATTAAGGGGCTTAAATAGAAAGAAAATTTGCTGTACGCCAACGTAACTATGTTATTGGCGTTACGGTTCTGATTTGAAATTTTCAAATGGTAATGAAATAATTTGGGTCGTCTCCTTAGCGCGTGGTGTTAGCGCAGCACAAACGAGCGATCTGGGTTCCATTCCCGGTACCGACGCAGGGATATTTCCCCCGCTGTGAGACCTGGCCCGGGATGCACTCAGCCTCGTGAGGTCCCTGGGTGGCCAATTGAGGAGCTACTTGATGGAGAAGTAGCGGCTCCAGGTCATGACCGCATTAACATGCCGGGGGGGGGGGGTTTCGAGGCGCTGACTACATCTCACGCTCCAATACTGCACTATGACGTCTGTCATAGACCGAGATGGAGGACGCAGCGGCCGGCGGTGTGAGCTGTCGTGCCTTGAAGTTGTTATAATGAAATAATTTGATTATCCTACCCCTGTATTAACTATGGAATTATTTTACAATATGCTGTAGTTTTGTTTTTAAACTTTCCCCGTTACTTTTTATAGCTAATTCTGTAAATTCATCCATGATATTCCAAACAACGGTCAGTAAATCTCCCCCCAAAAAATTGAAATATCTTTAGACGTTACATTTCTGATTTTATAACCTTCTGCTCGAAGTCTTACAACTTTCAAAACGTTTTATAACGGATATGTTTTTACTTGTAAAAGAAATACTTATATAACTTCTAGCTTAGCGATTGTCAATCTGCGAGCACGTTCACCGCTCTGTGTTCATCGTTATTGCTGAGCGGATGTTTTCCCTTCACTAAGCAAACCGAATCGTTGAGCTAACCGCAATCTAATGTATGGTCAGCACACCACAGTTTTATGATCAGTGGTTTAATTTGGTGGATCACAAGCACCAAAATCTGATCACCTGATCACATCGGTTATAATCTACATATCCACATAAGTAATCATGTAAAAGTACACCATATTGGAAATACGAATTCACTGAATACTTTATTTTCACTTTCTATCAGGACGAATTAGATTATGCTAAGAATTTTATAATTATGTATAATTGTTTTATAATATATTAATTGTTGTATAATTTTAAAAATATTAAGAAATATATGTATTTAAAATGTATGACAAATTATGTTTTCTTCGAACGCTAGCCGAAAGCTGCGTTCGATGATTTGATCCACGAATGTTTCACCCTTCCCTCATTACATTTCATTTCCTCCTCCTTTTTTTTTTTCTTTTATATTTTGTTCCGGAGGCTTGTCAGGACTCCGGCGCTGTATTCCCTCTTTCTCCATTTTTTGCAGTTTCGTATATTTCCTTAGAAGACCTTATTATTCTTAACGTTTTCCTTTTACATGTACATACACAAACATAAGACACATTTACAAACACATAAACACCCACGAGACACTTTAGCGAGCGCGGGATCGGCAACTTTCACCACCATACCTGGCACTGGGCTGATCACCCATCCCGGATATGCTAAGCGTAATTGCTGGCTTCTTGACAGGCTTCTGACCCAAGGCATTATCTTATAAATTCTACAAGGAAGAGGGTAGTCCGCATTGGAAGAAAAGAAGAAGAAGAAATGCATAATGACACTATTGCGTGCTTGGCTACCGAATACTAGTAATTTATACAAGTGTATAATCTTGATGTGGTAGAATTTTTTCGGATACACATTCTATGCACCAGGTATCAGTGCTATAAATTTTAGAAAATAAATCGTAAAATGGAAAGTCAGAGTCAGACAAAAAATTGCCGGGATTTTAAATATAGATCTTTTGGGCTCATTCCAATTGCTCTAATTTCTAAGCTACCATGACATATTGCCGACACGACATTAAACGTCAAACTGAGACGTGATTTTCCGGTAAACCACAACGGGGCCTCAAATCGTGAAATAATTCGCCACCCATGGCTGACATAAGACAAGAGTCTTAGTATGTTATCAACCGTTGGCTTCTCTGCGGCATTTCATTTTTTATTACCTGGCGTTTTGAACCGATAAATAAAGTCACTTGGAATAGATATACCAGACATCATATCTAATTAAAAGCACAGCTTGGTAAAAATTATAAATTCACATCTTATTTATGCTGCATTTTATAAGGTACTGCAACTTTGCTGGTCACAGAAAAGAATATTACAAAATAGCAACTTGAAAATAGTATAACTACGTAATTGCCATAGAAATCCTTTATATTATTATTTTTGGAGTCCTAATCACTATTCATTTATTTCTTGTAATATCATGGAAAGAATATGGTTCTTCAGTGTCAGCGCATAGTGACTGCCGTAAATAAATGCAAATGAAAACTATTAAAGCACCATTTCCTTGGAGTGTAAAAGTCATTCTCTGAAACGTAATTATTAATATACTTCATGAAGAATTTAAAATTTTAATTGGAAAGAAAAAAATTAACAAAGAACCCACAATCATTTTTATTTCTATTGTAGAGAAGTCACTATTCTCTAGTGGGTAGAATGACTTTTTTTCAGATAGTAACAACATATTAGGTACATACAACTGATAAATTATCTTATAAAAATGATGATTGAAAGAATGCTATTAAAATCTGTACCTGGGGATTGCTATTAATAGAGTGGACTAGCCCCGTAGCTCAATCGGTAGAGCACCTGCCTACTATATGAGAGGTACCAGGTTCGATTCCCGGCTGTAGATGGAAATTTTTATCTAGCCAAGAATATTTCCTATTGTTTCTAGAGTTTAGAAGTATGAATGAGAGTATGAATATATGTGAGAACTAACGAAGAAAAACATAAGTACACGTACACGTGTTCCAAATATGAATTACCGCTGATATTATCGTGCAGTTGCTCCCCCCTTCGTTTCTGTTGCCTTTCTATTTGTTTACTCTTTATTTACCTACAAATATCCATACATATTTACAAACACCCATGCCCGAGACGGTACTTGAGCCCGCGAACTCCTGCGCCACGAAGCACCAAAATTATGCTCTTTAATGAGCGCAGGGACCGGTAGCAGTTAAGAGGACAAGGTATTCTGAAATGGTAAACATTGTTTTTTGTTTTGTTTTACACACTAATAAAACCTCTATTCCTTCTAGTTTCAGAAAATATATACCTACTTTGGGGGGTTAAGAGGATTTTAATCAAATTAAATATAATTTAAATGCTTATCTGCATTTCGTTAAAGCTGTTATGCAATACCCCTTTTTAAAACATTGGTATCCTTAAATTTAGTTTTCTCAAAACAGAATTTTTGGATACTTATATATGTTTACAATAAGAAACTATGAGAGTCTGAGAGCTGGCATTTTCAGGACATATATAAAATACATCGTTGAACCACAACCTTGATGTAATAGTATACAGGGTGTTATTAAACTACACCGAAATAATTAGCGAGATTGTGCACGTGACCGATATAAGTAATTCGAGATCGGCGATGCGTGGTCCCCGGATAAACATAACCCAGCTACATACCGTTAAACGTGTGGGTATCGGGTGCTGAAAAGTTGATGTTAAAGCAAAGCAGGTTGAAAAATGGTATAGAATGTCTTTTCAACTGCTGCCCGAGAATAGAAATATCGATTTTTAGCAGCTCGTTACTAGCGTTCTCAAGATTTAATGTTGCAAAAATCTGTAACATCTCCAACTAATCACTTGAGAGTGCGACACTGAGCATTCATTAACTACGTTCTTGAGTTTGTAGCCTATCGAGGCGTTTTTTAACTGCTCTGGTGGCTTAATGCGTAACGCGAGAAAGTTCATGAGTTCGATTCCTGTCATAGAGTAAATTTTTTTATTATTATTTTTTTCATTCATGATAAGGGCCGCGATACGTGAACGAGACCCGACCTCGGAAACTATATTTCACTTGAAAGTCAGTATCATAACCACTACGCTAGAGAGGTACGCTGTAATATGTCCATCCCTTTTTTCGTGTTATGCTCTCGAATGGTTAATAAATTAGCCAGTGGCGTACTGGCACTTCATAAACTTATAACCGTTACTTCGAAATTTCAATAATCAGGCCTTAAGTATCCTATCTTAAATTACTTTAAATAATCTACATATTGTGTGAAAATAGTTAATTAACATCCTGTATATTCATCATATTAAAAAAGCAACAACATTGTATATTTTCCATATTTTTACTTCTTTAAATTTACAAATATATTTCTTTTTTAATTTCTACTGAAATTGTAACCTAGCTAAATAATTGCATGAAATACTTTTTATAGACTCAACCACATAAGCTATTATTGCAAACAACTACTTGAAATAATTTTAAAGATTTATAGAATAGTTTACACAGATTTCAAGAAAACAATTGAATGTTTTTAGAGCAGTGGTAATACAACTCACTTAAAGTATAATTTCTCTATATTTAGACTACTTTGTCCACTTAAAAGATTGGGATAAATGAACTGTGGTGAACTATAATAAGTATTTCTAGACATAATAACAGAATACTGTAGTCCAACTCTTGTGATGTTTCTTATGCAGGCAGTGGTGTTCGCATGAGGCAATGCCGCATTGCTGATGCTTGTGGTATCCTTGCGCTTCAAATGTAATGAGGTTTGAGACACACAATGGAACCAGCGAAGGCAAGGCAACATTTAACTGGAGCACTGTAATGTCAGCATCCTTTAATTTGAGTTGTAAACCATCTCAGATGGCGACTGCACATTCCTCTCGGGACTATTGCTTTGCTTTTACGACTGTACCTGCCTGTCCTTTAAGACGAAGTCATGAGAATGTGAGGCAGGAAGGAGGGAAGGTACAAGCCACGAAAAACCGTCTCCTGGGAACGGGAACAGTCACCCTTGATGGTGCTAGATCTCCAGGAATCAGACTGGTTACCAAAAAAGGCGGGGCAATGTCTCCCTATGGGCTATTAATCACTTCCTCTGCACCGTCCTTATGATAATGCAGATTTGATAGCGTTAGAATTTGATGAGCGTTGGTTTCCAAGAACATGAATTCAGCTTGACACTTTTTACAAACTTTCGAAAAATAAAATGTCAACTCGTATATCGTTGTTTCCTGTTGATACATTTGAATATTTCAGAAAATAAACTCACCTAGCAAGCAACATTATAAAGAAATCTTGTGTGTTCTATTCACATAACTTTCTCAAGCCGTTCCGCAAAAAGGCTTTCTTACCAAAGATTATTCTGTCATCTACATAAACATTAGCAGAATTGCTTTTTTGTAAGTACAAGGGAAATAAGGGGAAACATTAGGCTAACGCGAAAGTAAATTTCTTTAAAAGCTGGTCGCTATGTGAAAAAATTGAGGTTTGGTTCATTTTGACGGTCCCGTTTGAGAAAAGTTAATTAGTTTAAAATTGAAACCAATAATAATGAATATCTCACAAACGGTCAACTCTAAAATAAAAGCTTATATGACATAAATTATGTGTTTTAATGAAACTTACAGTTTTTGTAGTACGTTATGCAAAATTCTGCAAAGCTGTACCAGAATAACGAGCTATTCAAAGGCTATTCCCAGAAAAATTAAAATATACATTCTATTTGTGAAGTGACGTTTAATATACGATGCTTTAATGAAAATCCTTAGATGCATTTTTTAGAAATTCAAAACTTTCGAAACTTTCCTATGTAAAGGGTAGTTTGCGATCGGGAACTTTTCCTCTAAATCTTCGTGTCGGATCTTTGGAAGGTACTAAATTTATATACCAGGATTGGTATTTAACCGACTTTTCGTTTCCGAGTTATCATGTTCACAGACACACTGACACAGTCACACATACGGACTTGTTTCTGAAAATGCCTTTATTGGATACAAGGGACCCTAAAGGTCTATTTCTGGTGAACTCTTGGGCTCGAAGTTTTGGATGGCTTGCAATAAAAGGTAGAATTGAGCAATAACACCATTTCTACAAATGTTAATTTTAACATATAGTAGACGGAGGAATAAACTGTAATAATCATCGTTTGAATGAGTATATCATGTAAATATGATAAATCAGATTTGAGTTACTGTAGTGCTAATTTGTTCTTGTGTTCACTTTAAATATATCTCGGTTATCTGCATATCCATTGGTTTTAGTCGGGAAATGCTCTCATATATACAAAACATTTCATTAAGTTCTTTATCAATTTTAAGAGGAGGGTTACAGATACAGATGTTAGCTGTGTCTTAGACACTTAATAACAAACTTTTTAAAAATACTCATACTACTGTAGCCCGAGTAACAGAAACTAAGCCTAGCTCAGCAATTATTAGAGTAAACAGTTTCGTGTTTATCAACAGATTTTAGAATTAAACCACTGTTTTTAAATTCTGTAAATCAATAAATGTTCACCACATGGGAACCTTGTGTGTATTATTTAAAGCAGTAGAGATGTTTTTCAGTATGTAAAGACATGCAAGTAGACGTTTAAGGGTACTGCAATGCTTCTCGATATCTGGCCTGCGTATCTACCCACAGCATTTATGGAAATTTCGTTCTATTTACAATTAATGGTTCAATAAAACAGACGTAGTTATGGTAAGTAGAACAATTATTTCATTTCAATAAAAATTATATACCGAGATATCGCCGGAAAAATAATTTTGAATCCCTGCATTAAGAAATGTCTCTTTGTGTAGAGCATAATTCTAACAAAAACAAAAAAATTGACTCAGTATCGGAGATTTTTTTCCAGTTTTCACAAAAATATTTCTATGGATTTTGATTGAAGTACAATATATTTAAGAAATTTACTTACAAATAAAATAACATTTATATCTGAATTTTTATTAACCCAAGAAAATCTAAGAAATTTGTAACATTGTTTTGACTCTTTGTAAGCCGTAAGAAATAAACAGAAAGGTAACTACTACATAAAAATGGAAACTCTTCATAAAACACAATTTATTTCGTACAATTTTATTAAAAAATATATATTTCTGAGATAAACATTTTTATTAGTATTAATCGTTCACCAAATTTGTTTATTCATTAAAAATTACTATTTACTTCTTTCTTGAGATCCAGCCGAATATTGCGATGGTTTTTAAACATCTGATTCAGTTTCCTCTATTCTCCTAGTACCTTCAACTATTTCTCGATTAACATGAAATAGATAGAAAAATATGCTTACGTTATTTTATGGTTGCCATATAAAAATAGCCTAAGATCCTTCCCATGAATTTCGCTGCCAATTCTACAACAAATTATTCTTGCAAAAGCTAATTATTCTATTTACTCTATGATAACCAAGGCAAGCATTAATAGAAATATATTTATTACCTATTTCGCTGCAGGTATAAGAGAGACAAGGGAACACACTAGGCTAATTCCTTACTCAAAAACCTTAGAAGCTCGTCGCTAAATACTGACATTAAAATTCCGTACTTTTTGTATGGTCAGGAGTGTAAAGAAAAAAAATAAATGACATCCCGTTTGAGAAAAGCATAAGTATTGGAAAATTTAAATTAATAAGAAATATCTTGAAAATGCCTAATTCCGCAAACAAAAAAACAAAAACAAAAAACAAAAACAAAACAAAAAAAATCTGTAATGGCCATAAAGTTTCTCTTTTAATAGCTGCTCTCCGTGGTGTAATGGTTACCATTCTAACTTCATTAACTCAAAGTTGTGGGTTCAAACTTGGCGATGGACAGTGGCTTTATTCGGGGATAAAAATCCTTAGCATGGCTTCCTTTGGAAGGCAGTAAAGTCGTTGGCCCCGTGTTGTAGATTTGGGCACGTAAAAGAACCTCAAGCGTGATGAAAAGCATCTGAGCAAAATTTAGCCTTCTTCACGCCCAGTATAGAATGGGACTCTGAGAACCATAGCAGTTAAAGAGCGTCCATAAATAAAACTCCATTTCCATTTTTCTTTTAAAAATCCACATATTGGATGTATTAAAATTTTGTTCTATCTCTTACGATTTGCCAGAAAGGCAAAAGTCATCAATGAAGAAAAGGAGCTTCAGAGGATCTTTACAGCAAATTTAAGATAAACGGGATATTTGATATGAAAATATGTTAATAAAATCATTATAGCAACTTTTGAGACAGTAGAAAATTTCAAAAAAATAGTCCATGTAAAGATAGTGTGGAGTGAACGATTTTGATGAGTATATCATCTGCGACTTTGAAGATACTGAACTTCAACATTGGTATTTAACTGAATTCTCATATTTTACTTTCTCTACACGTACTATGTACTGGCATCCCCTTAATCCCTAAAAAAGTATCTTCCAAGGATGCGGCACCAAGATTTGAAGGCCTTGAATTTTCTGAAATAGCTTCTGAAGACCTCTTTATTCTTGATCAATTTTGAATTTTGCATAACTGGTAAACTATAAGACATTCAAAAACTTATTCCACAACAAATGTAGATCTTCTTATGGTACGCAGTTTTAAGTCATATACTTTTTTTTTCGTCTTGTTGACCGTTTTCGAGATATTCCTTTTTATTGGTTTCAGTTTTAAAATACTTAACCTTTTTCATACGGGAACTTGTCAGCTCCTGAACACCAAAGAAACGGATTTCAATCCCATAGCAACCAAATTTTAAAATATTTGACTGTCGGTTTAGCTAAGGAATAATATAGTTTCTGCTAATGTTTATAATTTTTATCTTGATTAGCAGGAACTAGACAGAACAATAAGCTTATAAACAATAATATTTTACAGATATGTATAGAAAGTCATGTGAATGGAACACATCAGATTTTTTTTAGTTTATGCTACACACACACAGACACACAATGTCTAAAATGCTTTTTCGGATTCAGCTGTCCTCAAAAAATGTACTTGCCGTGAGTTCTTATTATTTTGGTTGGAATGCAATACTTTCTTTACCTACTATGTGCATTGTACGTGGTAGGGAAAGTAATAAAATGTAGTAGGATAATGGATATTGTATCTCGGAATATAACTCACCTAGCTGGAAAGCGTGATTGAGATTTTTAATCTCGCAGCAATTATGCCATAACAAGAGTTTTCAGTGATATAACCGGATATAAACCTGGTTCAAACGAACCAAGAGTTATGTAATATGCATATTGAAAAATCCGAAATGATTCTATCTAATCTCAGATTAATAATTTTTTCGGCACATTTTATATTAATATGCGAAAATGTAAGTTAATATTCGTTACTTTTACTAGGGTTGGCTGATAAGTCCCGGGCCTCACGCAGATATGGCACCACTAAACCAGTTAGATGTTAGCATCGTATAGTTTAACTCTAGGCTAGCTTGCATCCGTAGTTACAAGGCAATAGCTTGTTTAGTTTTAGAATGACAGCATTTTAAACAAGACGGCTTTAAGAGTTTTAACGAAAATGGAGGATATGGAAAAACGAGCAATCACCAATACTTCCATTTGAAAGACCTAACGCCTAAAGAAATTAAAGAGTTAATGGAAAGTACATTGAAAGACTCTGCCCCTTCATATTCAACGATTAAAAGGTGGGTTGCAGAGTTCAAATTGGGACGTATAAGCACTATTGATGGGCCTCACTCTAGACGCCCTGTAGAAGTGACAAATCCAGAGATCATTGAAAAAAGCCATCGTTTAGTACTGGAAGACCGCAGATTAAAGATGTTTGAGATAGCAGAGGCTGTAAATATATCAAAAGTACGTGCAGATAATATTTTAAGTAAGTAATGTTTTGAGCTTTCGCAAGGTCTGTGCAAGATGGGTGCCACATTTGCTGACACCTGATCAAAAGTTGCAAAGAAAAACTGTTTATGTTAAGAATGTGGACCTCTACCGTAAAAATCCCAGCGAATCTTTGAGACGGCTTATTACCATGGATGAAACTTGGATACATCACTACACTCCAGAAAGTAAATCACAGTCAAAACAGTAGATTGCGTCAGATGAACCAACTCCAAAAAAGGCAAACTAACAAGGTTATGACGATTGTTTTTTGAGAGACACAAAGAATTGTTGTTATTGATTACTGGGAAAAGAGTAAAAGTATCACTGGTGACTACTACGCAAACTTACTGCAACGTTTGAGCAATGAGGTGAAAATAAAATGACCTCATCCCCCCCCCAAAAGGCTTTTTTCTTCACAACAATGCTCCGGCGCATGGTTCAGTCATTGCAGTGGGAAAAATGTCGTATTAAAGTTCGAATTGCTAGCACCCAGTGACTACACCTGTTTCCAAACCTCAAAAAACTTCTTGGAAGACGAAGATTTAACAGCAACGAGGAGGACATTGGTGCAATAAACAGATATTTTGAGGACCTAGATAAATCGCACTACAGAGCTGGTTTAATTAAATTAGAACACCGATATGACAAATGTAGTAGCCTTTCTGCAGATTATGTTGAGAAATAAAGCAAAAAAAATTGAATGCTGTTTTTATTAAGAGGTCTGGGACTTGTCAGCCGACCCTCATATATAATATTGAGAATCATAATTTATTCGAGTGCTAAATTCAATACAAGTTGGCAACCTCCTGTGGCCCAGGCCATTATGGGTGTTCCAGCAACCTCCATTTTATATATACCTAGGGTTTAACTATATACACATAATCTCTATATTATCAATACAATAAGATTAGTATACAATGTGATTTCACCAACTAAACCGCATCCAGTCGCGTTGTTCATTTTATCTTAACGTTCCATAAAAACTCTCCTGAATATCTTCGCAGCCCTATGTTCTTTAACCCTATCTCCTTAACCCTCACTTATCATTTCCGTTTAATCAACTCGACTCTCCATTCATTCGTCCCTTTATATTTAAAAAGTATGTGCAGTCCATCAAATTCCTCGTCCTAACAAATCGAACATAGTTATTGTTCTATTCCTCCTCTCAAACCTTTCAGTTTGCATACCCCTAGCCGGAAACTTGCCACCCCCGATCTCTCATTTATATTGCACACTTTATGATATTCTTCCTTTCCTGCATTTGCCTTCACCTCGTTACCATCTGCAACGATTTTTTCTCTCTCATTGTGCACGTAGATTGTGTCGAACCGCATCCTCCAATCTACGTCTTGCTTCACTCTAAAACCCATCGGAAACAATCATTTTACACTATACATTACCTAAGCTATTCTTGATCAATTAATGTTATGCAACCAATTATTGTTATGCAATGTTATGTAATAGCTTAGGTAATGTATAGTGTAAAATGGTTGTTTCCGATTCCCTTGAAACGTTAAACATACTTTTCCAACATATGATTATGATAGCCGAATTCAAAAAAGTCTTCAGTTCCCTTTCCATTATATGTTCTCTAAAACTTACCCTCCCTAATTCTGCCATCGCCTCTGCATTAACCTAAAATTAACTTGCAAAATGCTCTCAACACTTAATTCAGAGTCTCCCACTCTTGCTCTATCCCCCAAATTTCTGCTCCATATATCCACCTGGACTCAACCAGTACACAGTATATTCTCTCAAACCACTTTACACTCATTGTTTTTGCTATATAAAACATCTTCTTACCATATTTATAGCCAGTCTCCCCTTTGCCTCAGCACTTCTTATTTTGTGTAAAGTTTTCATTAAAGGCTAATTACCAATATTAGGTAAAAATGTTATCGAGATTTATTAATGAATTTTTTCTACAATTATTATTATTACTTCGTTCCAAATTTAACTTATTGATTTGTTTATAACTGCTAGTTAAGTGATTTTATTACTAGATTTTAATTATTGTTACACAGGAATCACATAAGATAGAAAGCAAATAATTCTAGTAGAAAATAGACATACGAAGAGGGTTAAAATTGAGCGCTCCTTTAATGTACATACTAAAATCATTATCATTTATACCTTGAGATATTTTTAAGCATGCTTGAGGAATAGTGAAAATATGATGTATTTTTAAGTATCACCTTTACTTTACAGTATTTATTTAAGTTGAATAAATCCAAAAGTAGCAATTATGAGAGCGTAATATGTGGTAAGTATTCACGAATTTTAGTTATTAGGATACTGAGCTATCTTCTATGCGACATAAAGTTGAAGATCTGCCTTAAATTTAAAAGAAGGGATAAAATATGTTATTATTTTTTTCCTGTGTCAAAAGTTAATTTCCAAATTATGGTTTGTTCATCATGGGCTCTGCATCTTTGCTCTGACCAAAACTTTGAGAACGTACTTAAATAATTCATAAATATAATTTGGGAAATTTATATATTATGTAAGATATATTTTCAAATGTATACCAGTTATTAATCACAATAAATGATATTTTTGCCATGTTTCAAAATTCAATCCTGCATGTTTACTTAGCATAAAATAAATTAGTAAATTAGTATAAAATATATTATCAGATTATACTAACTTTTCTATTAACCCATAATTATTGCATAAAAGACGTTACCGTTAATTTTATACAGCTCTTGATGTTTCACATGTGTATTTTTTATTTCAAGAAATTGGAGCACTGTTTATAAACATACTATATTTTCATTTCCATTAACGTACTTTAAAATATTGCCTTATGTGAAGTGTTTTACTATGATAAAAAGGGTGCAAACAATATTTATATTTGGGCGAACTTTTTAATAAACATGCGCCTCTCCAATTATGGCTTCAGTTAAATGCTTTCAAAGAAATCTAATGGAGAAAAACTACGTATTTTCTTAATGTCTATAATCAAAGTATTTTAGAAAGGGAATTGTATAGTTTTTTTTTTTAATTTTTGTCGACTGTTGGTCAAATTTCATAGATGCGCTACCTTATAAACCTAGGTATACATTTCACCTTACAGCTTCAAAGTGTTTACTTTGCTTTCCCCTACATTTTAGAGTACCCATCTGATCAGTTTCATTGTGGATACTCTAATCATACTACTAAAGGAAATGAGTTGATGAAGCGCAATTCTTACATAAAAAAATCTGATGTGTTCCATTCACATGACTTTCTCTATATCTCTGTAAATTATTATTGTTAATAAGCTTATCTTTTGTGTATTTCATGCTAATCGAGAAAAATTAGCACAAATAGTCTTATTTCTTGCTTTATTGTAAATAGGTTAAAGTGAAAGCCAAAAGCTGGTTACTATGTGACTGATGTTCCTTTGTTTGTATTAACAGGAGTTGACAAATTCATGTATGAGAAAAGTATCTTTTTCAAATATGAAACCAAGAAAAAGGAACATCTCAAAAACGATCAGCTCCACGAAAAAAACGTATATAACATAAATTGTGTGTTTTAACGTACTCTAGATTTTTTGTGGGTTAAGCTTTTGTCCATCTCTTACAGTTAAGTAGTTATGAAAAATTGATCCAGAATAAAGTAATCTTCAGAGGCTATTCCCAGAAAATTTAAAATATACATTTTATTTGTCAGGTAAATAACTTTAATATACGATATTTTAATGAAAATCGTTAGAGCCATTTTTAGAAAATCAAAGTTTTCGAAAAAAGTCCATGTAAAGGGTAGTTTGGTGTGGGGGGATTTTTTTAAAAATCTTCGTGTCGCATCCTTGGAAGATACTAAACTTATATACCAAGTTTGGTATTTTACCGACTTTTCGTTTTTGAGTTACCGTGTTCACAGACACACGGACACACTGACACACGGACACTCGGACGCACACTCACACGGACCTTTTTCTGAAAATACTTTTTTTGGATACAGGGGACCCTAAAACATATATTTCCGGTGAAATCTCGGTATCGAATTTTTTGGTTGAGTGCAATGCATTCTCTATACACTATGTACACAGTGAGTATAGAGAAAATAAAAAGAGGGAACAAAGTTATCCGAATTTTAATGGCACACATTTAAGCAGAACAAGATGAAATGAAGGCGGCAAATACGCAGAATACTGAATCAATACCAGAGACAATACAAGAGAGGAACGGCAATATTTCAGGCAACTGTTTGTGGATAGCGAACTTCAAATTATGCAGTGGTGAATGTTGTAATAAAGGTGTAATTATGGCCTATCTCTGATAGTAATGAACATTTATTTCTGTTGAACGATAATGCACATTTTTTAAGCATTGATATTAATTCGACCGTAATGTCATTAGAGAGAATGTTGCATATTTGCAAATAGACTGGACAAAGGACAGTTATCAGCAATTATAATTAGGACAGCATATCTGTGCTTGGAAATGTCAGCTATCTGATTTTGGTGTATTTAAAAATATATACTTTGAGTTTTGGAATAGTTTAAAAGGGTGCGGCCGCTGGTCATACTTAGCAAAGTGACATAAAGCGCACTTATAGAAACTTTCAGAAACGTAATTTGTGTGATGGCTGAAGATCATGCGCAATTACACAATATGCAAAAATGAAATCGACATTAATTATATTTGATGTATGAGATTACATTCATAAAATAACAATTATGGTCTAATTTTGTGTTTTAATTATTTATTTAAGCATTATTTTTAAATTTGTCTCCAGTAGTCAAACTCATCCCAAGCGGGAGACCTGGGTTCGATCCCCAGTACCGGCGTGGGGATTTTTTCCCCACTGGGAGACCTGGCCCGGGATGCACTCAGCCTCGTAAGGTCCCTGGGGGGCCAATTGAGGAGCTACTTGATGGAGAAGTAGCGGCTCCAGGTCATAAGAACCACATTAACCGGCGGGGGGCTCAAGGCGCTGACCACGTCTCACTCTCCAATTCTGCACCCCATCCATGACGTCTGTAATGGACCGAGATGGGGGACGCAGCGGCCGGGCGGTTGGCCAAGGTTCCCGTGAGCTGTCGTGCCATGGAGTTATGTTATGTTATGATAGTCAAACTCAACTTTTCCCACATTGAAACGAACAAAGCCAAAACTATAATTAGTTTTAAAATTTCTAATAATATATTTAAGCACATGTAATTTTTCAAATAACATAGATTTATAGTATACTTACATAAATTAATATTTTGAAATTAACACATAAACATAATAAACTTCAAAATATAGGTTCCTTTATGAAATAAAATAACCAAGAGCTTTCTTTTTCGGAGTAAATTGCGCAAACTATACCCAAATATGTTGCATTATAACAGAAATGTAATAAAAGTGTAGATATGGATATGCTGTTTATGATATACAAATATTATTACCTACAGTCGCAAAAAATGTCATATTATCAAACTCTAAGAAATCTCTGTTATATAATAATGAGAAGATGAGAATCACAAGGAATATAACTGCAACCCTGCATTTTACAGACATTGTGAAACGCAGATGAACCTGCCCGCTGACGAGAGTTACGGTGGTGTTCATTCATAACGTGCTCCAATAGCATTGCTTATCATGTTGCTTAACAGTTAAACTACTCCTGCAACATAATGAGATTTTTTATTAATATTTGTTCATTTTTGAGAGAGATTTCATTTTAAAGATTTCTGTTGAATGCATTAGAGTGGATTTGCCTACGAAGTCCCAGCCGTTTGTGCTCACTGTGAAGCAAAGTTTTCGGATAAGAGTATCTCGACATGCTGTTACTATATGGAGAAATGCAGTAGAATGCACCAGAGGCACGTTGTTTACATCAAAGGAGGTTTCCGCAGAGAACCCCCTTCTGGAATCAGGAGCAGTGCACAAGACACCACATTCACGAAAAGGATCATCCTGTCTGTGGCCAAGCAACGATTAACCATTGTGGCTGACTATATCATTTACCAATCGCATTGTAGTACGAGGGAAATTCACGGGCAATTCAATGTTAAACAATCTTCGCGTGAAGAAAACTAAATCATGCAAAGTTTCATATTTACTACAGCCGAACATGAACGTAGAGTAGCGTTCGCTAAGTGGATCACACGACAAACTGAACAAGACCCAAATATTTTGGTAACTGTTATTTATAGGCAAAGCAAAGTTCATTAACACATGCTAATTAAATTGCCACAACATATATTAATGCAGCATTGTAAACCGACATCGGATGCGAGAGGCGTCCTTACAAGTTCTGACGGGGTTACAACGTTTGTGATGGTATATTTGGTGATTATCAAATAGGCGCGTATTTTTTATGATGACCAACTCACTATATCCACTTCCTACAACACCAGCTGTTTTCTCTACCGGAAGAAGTGCCGTTGCAGAACCGACTAAATCGTACCACACGATGGGCGCCGGCTTATTCAGCCCGTCATGAAACGGCTTATATCTATACCTCCTACCGTAAGCGATAGATCACATGGCTTGGACCAATAGAGTGGTCAGCACGTTCAGGAGATCTAGCCCCATTAGATGTCTTCTTATGGGGTTATCTTAAAGACACTCAACAGCTCTGGGAATGTATGTTTCAGACTACAAACATAGATCCTCAACTTCTCACCACTCCATAAAGTGTATTTTAGGAACTTTAGTAATATTTGGTTTACTGACCAAATACATGTTCCAACTGACATGTTAATTGCCACAATCTGGAACTACTCCGTTATTACTCTTTATATTAGCATTTCCGTCTCTCCTTTATAAATGTTCATAGTCATAAATGAATGCTTTTGAGTTTCTGATTTGACACCAAAACAGATTTTTCCAAACCGCCGTATTTTCGGCGGGGATTCATTCAACAAGCGTGTAATGGTGTTTGAAATCCCAAATTAGCGATACATCAAAACCGTTCAGTTGTATACCAAATGGCCCCAACTGCCCCGTGTTTAGCATGTGCAAGTTACCCTTTGTGCGTTAAAAGAATTGGAGCTGTTTCAGGTTGAAACCTGCCAGTGGAAAATTGGTGAGGTGGACCTTCGTTTTACTTATTTCAATGATCGCACCCACATCACTGTCTCTGCTGATAAGCAAGAGGACTAAAACGAATGTCGTTTAGCCAGTTCCCCACTTACCGGTTTTAACTCAGCCCCGTTGATTTCTGCAACCCTTTTAACGCTCGAAGGGATAACCGCACACGTCAAATATGAGTCACTTGATATGAATAGTGGGTTAGTATGGTATATTGTGGGTAGCAATAAGTTCAGGTAGAATGTAGGTTGAGTTACAACTTCTGCAGTTAACATAATAAAGGTAAACTTCCACATTTCATTGCCATTAGTAGATCATGTGTGATTATGAAATTTTATTTTATTTGTAACAATCTCGGTATGATTTCAAGGGTAGCTGGTATTAAGTACGTAAGGCCTAAAATTCGGGTTTAAATTGGGCACTGGGAATTTTTCTCTATTGATACAAAAATGATTTTCTTTACCTTTATAAATTTGCAAGTGGCTGCTTGAAAACCAACTTAATGAGATGTCAATAGAAGATAAATGTAAAGAAATGATTCCTTTATTCTGAAGATGATATCCATGTTGAACATAGTAACCACTAAATATTATTGTACTTAATAACATACTAAGACAAGGAGTATGTAATAATACATTTAAATGTAAACCTTTTTATAAAATAATATTTTAGTGAATAACTATTTTAATCAAGTATAGTGGTGTTTGTATTTAGCATTATCATTTTTGTTTATCTCCTTACTTATATAAATAAAATCTTAAAAATATATTTAGTTAAAATTTAACAAAATAGTAAAAAATGTAAGTAAAAGTCTGTGTAAAACTATAGAATAAAAGTATGAAAGAAAATGCAGAACGCGAAATCAGATTTTACTAGCGAATATCTCTGGGTTAATTATTATGTGTTAAAAATATAGGTTGTCTCCGGGTTTTGGTTTATAACTGTGTAATTCTATCCGTATGCACGCAAATGCAGAAAAATCTTTTATTTAGGCTGAAAATGTAATTATTCACAATAATTTAATTCTGGCAAAAGTTATGTATTAAATGTGTTTGGGGTGTTGCCGAATCTTCTTCATTTCTTGAAGCTATACGCGCATTGCGCCTGGGCAATATGGATTACGTTACAGAAGTATTGAGCAGTATAGAAGATATAATGTATTGAGTTGTGAGTGGCGGCTTTTTAAATTTTGGGCGTGTGTTTGTTAAAACAGGTACGTAAAATGTTTAATGGAAATATGTACATTCATCGAATTAAATTAATGCTGTTTTGAAAGCACTGCAAATAGTCGTAGTTTGATATGCCATCTAATATCAAGGCAGGGTTTACAGTAAACTGAAACAGCAGTTCTTTAGTTTTCGATTTAGTTTGACCTTTGCTCTATGCCTTTGCAGTGCTTAAGGAACCTCTCTGTATGCTCGTGTACTCACCGAGAAATCTCTGCTTTCACAGTACGGCAAATAACGATTATGGTCTGCGGAGAACGCAATATTTCTTGGTCTGCTGTTATATACTCGTGCTTTTATGTGTCCTCATAAAAAGAAATACTCGTATATGCGTGTGAGGTCAGGCGAGCCGGGAGTCATGGTATAGAGGCCCGCCGCGGCCAATCCGCCTCCGTGGATAGGCAACATGAAGAAAAGTGTCAATTTACCGATGCCCATTCAACTTCAGTGATGGATTACTAACCACACCGATACATCATCTTAAATCGCACTGTGCAATAGTTGAGTCTTCAGAAGTTTTAATAAATGTTCTTCGTTGAGGCCGCCGTCCGGGAAAACTGATCCTATAAGATGATCACCAAAAATACATCATCATGCATTCAGCTTCCAACGATTCTGGGTATGATCTCCAAGGAGCCATTGAGGACTTCGATATATCCAGTACATCATGTTGTGCTGGAGTTACACTACCATTATTGATGACGGTACATTCGTCTGGCCAAAAAACTTTTCTGGTGAATTCTGGATGTTGTTGTAGACGAGCGATTAATTATATAGGAATAGGTTGTCCTGGTTTGAGAACAATTTTCAGTTAACTGTTGAATCAATTGAAGTATTTATGGTTGTCACTTCTGTCATCGGAGTATCTGATGAATGGAAGTGCTGCCGAGTCATAATTCGACTGCGGCTTGTCTGATCCTCCTGTGAAGGTTTTGACGAAATAAAGTTGGAACACTTTCCTGACGCTTATCAACAGCCGACCTAAACCTTGTCTTCAGATTCATGACAGTGCAGAGGAAGACATTACACCAAAACGAACTGTCGGTGAGACCGTTGTTGATAAGTCATCTTGCAGTAAAAGTATTCCTCCAGCATTACCACCTGTTTGTACCATCGCTACGTATTCGTCTTTATTGTACATCTTCGTTACCTTACTATAAATGCTTCCTGATGCGAGAAACAGCATTTTATACTTAAAGAGAATATTATGGAAAGTATTCGTCTAGATTGATAATAAAACGTTTATCGAAACGCCTAGAAATAGAGACATATATTACCTATACATGTAAAAACTTACAGACGGGAGTGAGATTTGAACTCGAGCCCACTTTGTTAGAAAATCGGCACACCAATCCCTCGAACACAAAGCATAAATGTGGAAATGCAGTTTCAAGCAGCTACCTAAAATATATCTTTAAAATGTCTAATTCATCACCGACGAACCTATTATTATAATTATTACTAATATACCGTAGGTATTATGAAATATTGAATTAGTATTCAGTGTATCTTGCTACTAAAACAGTAGAAAACAGAGTATATCAATTAATTACTCAGTGACAGTGGCTTGTAAATAAAACAATTGAAATGGAAGCGGGTAGTCCTTCTTAATTTAATGACATTATAACAGAAATATTTTACCATCCCTCATATTATCATGTGGGTTGCCTATTGGAACAGAGTGGACGGCGATTCGGAAACACCCTACAAATTCTTCCGTGACTTAGCTCTTATCCTAAAATGCTGCTTGAAAAATCAATGAAGAAAATAACATTCATTACCATCCCTTTGGATACAATGCCCACCTATTAAGTGAACTGGTTCTAGAATTGTGAATTGCGGTGCTAAAGTAACCCTATGGTTAATCATTTTTACTGAATTGAACGATCTTAGGTAAATACAGTAAATATATTTCAGTCACTTTTACTAATTTTAATAGGGACTGGGAAAACCTAAAACCTGCTACATATTCGGTTATCGTTTTTTCAAAACTAATAAACTTAAAGTTCTAATTTTTTTCTGTGATAATTAATCTTTTGATCCTCTATATTAATATACAACTTAGTAAAATGATATTATTGCAAACTATATTTATGAAAAATGAATGAAATTTTATTTCAAAATGAGTTAAAAGAAAGTACATTATCCTGTAGTGTCAGAGTTTATTAAACTTCATTTAAGACCATATCATTACTTGGCCATGGCATGGTTAATTAGATCAGCCTCTCATCAAGGTGGCCCAGAATCGATCCCAGGCGACCTATGTTGGATTTTGTGGTGGTCAAAACAGTGCAAGGGCGGATTTTTTCCGGGTTCTGCGGTTTCCCCCGCCATCGCATTCCACCGGTGCTCCATCTTCATTCCACGCATCATCAGTTGTATCGCCTGTGTTGCCATATGTAGCAAAATCGGGTGTTAAACGCCATCAAAACAAAATTCATTGGTTTCTAAAAAAAGTGAACCGCATCCTAGAACATTTTAAAAACAATCAGACAGCGATTAAAATTAATTTAAATACCTAAGACTGATATACTTCTATATAAGAGTGCAGTATAGGAAGTATGAACATTTAGATTTTATTTAATTCACAAATAAAACTTAAAGATACAACTCTGAACATTATTTTTCTTTATAAGATCATTTCAGCATTTTCATTTCTGTTAACCAGCTTTAAACTTCTAATGTTGTGGCCAGTCTATCAAGCCAAGATGTTCAGACACAATTTCACCAAGCAAAGAACGAGAGATGTTTGAGAAGGAAATCTACTACTCCTCTAATGTTACAATTTCTATATTGTTTCAGTCTGTTTTGCACCGGAATCTTCAGACCATTTAAGATGAATAACAAAGCCTGGGTCTAATTTCGTTATGAGCATCTGATCGTGCAATCTTAAACACTTCATGCCATTTCCTCACATTAATTTCATTCCACATCAATACTTAAATTTACAGTTCAACTTCCCAGAGTCAAAATGTTTTTCTGGTAACAGCCATCTCAGAATTTGGGGGCTGCTACAGCTAATTCTGAAAAATTACAGAAACTACACTAACAAATTAATTTTGCTTTCACTAAAATAGCACCAAAAAACATTTAACTAATAATAGAGGCCTCTGACGTCGCTCCTGGTTTAGTACTCTTGTACTTATAAACAAATAAATGGAGAAAGATAACAAGATTTAGTTTGCTTCAGTCAGACCAGATTTAGAGGTTATCTAATATGACCCACCAAGTTAAAAAGGGATAAACATAGATGTAGAGGAAATTTCGACTTAGTTACTTTATTAATTTATAACTTCCCGTAAAAGCTCAATATAGTTGGAGCGATTTAATGTCATTACTCAAATAATAAAGTTCCTGGCTCACCTTCTTCACCGTAGTTACTATCTGGTTAATAAACAGATGACACACCGGAATGATCAAAACTTTGTTTCGCAGATACAAAATTATCATATGCATAATTACCGTTATATCACCAAGAAAGCACAAACGAAAACCGGAAATTCCAATGAGAGTGAGTGAGTGAACTGCTAATACAAAGACTTCATTTTAAGGAATTTCCAGTACCAGAATTTCTATTGCCGTAGCCCCTTTGGCGATACAAATGTGAAAACATACTTTGTAATAAGAAATGAAGCTTTCCTGGCGACGTATTAATTCAAAATATTCTCGGGCTTCTAACCAGGTAAAAACTTGACTTGATACCAACGTTTCAAAGAAGTGCATCTTCCTCGTCTTCAGGGTGAACTGATGGACTGTGGGAGACTGGTATTTATAAGAGCTGGAATGAAGCTAACATCTGATTGGTTCGCGTGATGTCAGATGTTAGCTTCCAGCTCTTATAAATACCAGTCTCCGCACAATCCATCAGTTCACCCTGAAGACGAGGAAGATACACTTCTTCAAAACGTTGGTATCAAGCCAAGTTTTTATCTGGTTAGAAGCCCGAGAAGATTTTCAATGAACATATTTTATTGATTGCTTCTAGGTCACGCGGTTGACTTCTGCGAACATTTAATGCCAATGTTACTTCAATATTTATATTTGTATTTACAGAGTGATTTATGCTTTTATTGTCAGTCTCTGTCATTTCATGATGAATACCTTAAAAATAATGTTCTCCCCTCAACTGATTTTCAACACTTATTGCATATCTTGTCTACCTTAGTTACAGCTGAACTCCAAGATAATGCCAACCGGATATGATATTTTACTCTAAAAATCCTACCAACTAATATGAATACAAATTATATGCTTTAAAACACTAAAGCACTCTTTATGCTTTGGATTTAAAACTGTTTTAGGGAAATAAGTCTCATTCTGCCATCGAGAAAGCAGAGCTGCCATAGAGAGGATTCGAAGAGTCAAAAGGAAAGGACTCCGCCTGTCACCAAGATAAATGCGTCGGCAATCGCCGTTGTTTCCTGAATTTCTGGTAAATGATAAAGAATTGAGATAGATGAATTCCACCTTTCAAATATAACCTTTTGGTTATAGTCCAATTCCTCAGCGGCAATACCTTTCACTGCGTGCAGGTGACCTGAGAATTGGTTCCTCCTCTTATGAAATTGGTTCCTTCTTTCTCAGGTTTCATACTGTTTTACACACACATACACACAAATTCAAAAGTAAAGAAAACATTTTACAATAAGGCAGCGTTGAAAAAGTGACTTCCGCTGAGTGTTCTTTTCATAGTGTGTCATGACATCATTGTTTTGAGCTAATTTTTTGGAACGAGTATCAGCTCTAAGAGGAAGAACAAAATCTATAGCACTTGTGGGGAGAATTCTGTTTATGGTTTCAGCAAAATAATACATAAAGCTTAGGATACTACACCTCGTTTGTTTTTAATTGTAATTCAAGTACGATAATATTTACTAACCATAAGTATTGAATATTGCTTGTTCAGTTTTCCTGACACGTTATAAGCCTTTTTTATTATTTAGTTCTTCAATTTCATAGGAAGTGTGAAATATTTTAGATTTCATAACTTTCTTCTACGATTAATGTTGAATAAATTACTATTTTGCACCGTCCTTTGCTGCATACCTTACATTTTATTAAATAAATATTTCTATGTTCCAAAACTAAGAGAAACATTACGCCACTGCTCCGTTAGAGGAGTATCTCAAAGGTACCCTTTCTCTTCGAGTGAACCGTGACTTACCCACACTTGTGGAGGACATAAACAGTATAGACCACCTTCTATGGGCATGATGTGTAGGGTTCAGATGCTCAGACCGAACGCCTAATTGCCAGGCAACTTCTCCGACAAACAAGAGATACGCCTCTGCAGAAGTTCTAGGCGATTGCATTCTTGCCTCAACGCATCATTAGAGAATGTAGTATCAGACTTTGAAATGCACAGCTAAGATTTAACTGTTTTCCAAGTGGATAATGCTATATTCTTTCTGAGGTCAAAAACCACGCAATTTATATTAATATTGCACTTCATTGTCTGTTATTATTTTGCTTACTGACGGCAATGCAGAGGAAGACTTGAGAGAGACAAAAATAAAACTCATAAAATCCAGTGCAATGAGAAAATTAAAGGATTTCTTTCATTGTCGGCCTGAGCTACAAGCTTTTAAGATGTCAAAAGACAGATTGTATCTGTATTGAAAAAGGAATAAAAGACTACTATTCAAAAGAACCATCAGAAAAAGAAAACAAAGGAGCAGAGTTGGAAAACCGCAGAAACGATGAAAGCCTGCTGAAAGACCGTAGAAAAGATCGATATTGCAAAGGAAATTCGATAGAAATTCCCTTCAGAACTTGACATTAAGAAAAATTTGGTTACTGCCACTTTCCTTACTATAGATCTTAAGCGATGATAATATAAAGCTCGTTTTGTTAACCTTTCTAATGCTATTCTCTTTAAACTACTAAGAGGGATCAGGGTGGACACCTTACAAAAACTAGTTTTTATATTGTCATATTAAGTAGACCATATTTAATTTTAAAATAATAATCTGAAGCCACAACAATCTTTAAACAACAATTAAATTAATAATTTCTTCTTTCCGCTTCAACAAGTTTGCACTTTCCTTTAGCTACTAACGGAGTACTAACACGCTGCATAAAATTCACACACAACAATTATTTTAGACTGCAACAATATAAAGTTAAATTTTTAGCTCTGGCGTTGCTAGGCAGCCAACATAATGCTCTAAACATGCAGAATGCTTTGAAGTAATAACATCTGCGTTGGGGGTCAGGTGGACAAAAGTTAAATTTTATTTTTAACAATTGTAGTTATAAAGTATTTAAGAAAATGTATTATCCCCTAAACCGGAATAAATTTTAATTACATTACAGAAGTTTCGAAACTTTAGCTAGCATATATGTTAAATAAGAGCAAACAAAAAACAAAAAAATACAGGTAACGGCTTGACCCCGCAGGAGTAGAAAGGTTAATATCTCTAAGGCATAAAGGATTTTTAAAATGCTATTTAACTTCATAAGTAGAGGTCGTATATATTCATATTGAGTTTACATTGTCACTTTGTCAAAAATGAAAACTTAATTAAATACCAAAGCTTAACTTAAAAATCCTCCAAACGATAAGAACATTTTTAAAAATCCCCCTTCCAAACTATTCCATACATTTGAAACTATTTCTCCTATTTTTTATATTCTCTCGATAATTTATCTTACTAGGAATATCTAGGTTTAAGATATTTATGTTAACATTTTTAAAAAAATACATCTTGATTTCCTGTTAATAGTCAGTGAACTACTCTCCATTCTAAATTAACTTTTGCATAACTGTAAAACGTAACAGAAAAAAATGTAGATCTCTCTAATGTATACTCTTTGTAGAAAATACAGTTTGCTTTGTGGGCTTAAATATTTCCGAGATATTACCTATTTTATTTCAGTTCTTAAAAATCTTATCTTTTGTCCATCTTGTAGCTCTCTTTTTCACTTTATCTATAATGTGTAAGTAGCAAAAGTATTTTCCAAAAGTTTCATGGCGAGATTCAGCAGAAAAATATTTTTGAAATTAAAAATATAATTTTTGGAAAAGGTGTATGTGTGTGTGAAGAGTATAACTCAAAAAAGTTAGTTGCATACTAACTTTGATGTTTGAAATTATCAACTCTCATAAATGGGACAAGATTTCTTTATTGCAAAATACATCCTCACAAACTGTCTTTTCAATGGATGGATTCAACGTTTTAATCTTCTTAAAAATGGGTCAAACAGTTTCAATTAAAATACCATCATGTTAAAATTATTTTTATAACAACGAAATGCATATTTTGTAATTTATGGAAATAAACTCTGAAGTTCTCTTCATTCAAGATGGCGTTTTCATAGGTGGCAAACTGTAACAAATTTTATCTTTAATGATAAATAAACTATATGTTAATGTAACTCTTGGATGGCTTGATTGGTGAAAGAGAGGAGCTTTTATTAAAATTTATTGGACTTGGAGTTTTAGTAATATGATTTTCAGTTAAGTTAAAATATATGGATCTTTAGGTGGATATGCTCCAATTCTTGGTAATAAAATAATAATTCCATTTGATAAAAGCAACATTATTTCAATAACCAACTACTTAAACCTTAATCAAAGTCTTGCTAAACAAAAAAAAAACAAAAAAAAAAAACGTAAATTTCATTAAAACGGTATTTATACAAGTTATTTATATATAGTAGAATTACAAATTTCCAACACCTCCCTTGTTATTAGTTTGAATTTTCCTGTATTTATGTTTTGCAAATGAAAATTTGTTATTCTATTTACCCTAGCCACGCAAGGAGAACGTAATTCCAATTGAATCACATAGTAACTAATTCTTAAAAGAAACCATGGCTGATGCATTCCCTTATTTCCTTACACTAGAAAGAAGACTGTGTAGGACAAGAGTTAAATAGGTAGAGTTATACTGCCATAGCTGGGGGTTGAACCACTCTCCCGGTATCTCCTATGGCAACATACCGGCACGTCATTAAATTTCTCAACTGACTTTCATGTTTATCTCAGTAAACCGCAAGTGATCCCATATTATTTTGAGATGACATACCCCAATGGTGACTAACAGTTTTGTTAGAATGTTAAGTCCTAGGTTTCATTGTTTACCAAACTATTAGGTCAATTGATAATTGTTTTTGACACAAGCTGTCTAGGACAGGTGTTTGGATATGAAAAGTCAGACTGAAAAATTCCAGTTTAATGCTATCTAAGACAATTTCTATTAATGTTTATTTCGATTAGCATTAATTAGATGTAAGAAATAGTTTTTAGCAGATTAGTAGAGTAATGGAACGTATCAGTTGTTTTACAATACAATGCTTATTTTGCTGTAAACCTTAGCTTTCTACTGCACTGTCGATCAATGAAAACTAATGCTGACTCCGTTTGCGCAAATACTGCTTGCAGTCTGAAAGCCAATGGAGCATAAACCATTAATATTGATATACCTGCATATATAAATTAAACGAAACGGTGTATGAAATACACAGCGAAGTTGGCATGACTGCTTCGCAATTAGTTAATGGAAGGGTATTGGCTAGAACTGCAATTTGGAGGTAAAACAAAGATATGTAACAGATGAACTCGATATATTGCATAGATTCTTAGCAGTGTAACTGTGTGGGTTAAATAGAAACAGAACAATGAATGTAAAACTATGTACTTTTACTGTTTAGGAATTTAAACTGGGCGAAGTGTAAAAATGTTTTTAACCATTATTAAATTGCTATATTTTAATCGTAGTTGATAATAATAATTAACCAATCCACCTGGCATACGTATGACATTCTCCGGGAACAGGATGCATCTCGATTATATATTTTGGTTGTATTATTCCATAAAATGAACTATCCTATAGATATAATAATTTAATTTTAGCCTTGAAACAATTCGAAACTTTAAAGACAGCAGACAGTGGTGGAGTGTATAGTGAACTATTAAAATGCTTTACAGCAAGTTTCAAAGCAATATGTCTAAAATTATTGAATAACACCTACATAAGGAAGAATATCTCAAATGATAACTTCAACAATTCAGCCAATATTAAAACAAGAGATACGAGGAAATGTAAGAAACCTTGTGGTACATGTTCTCTATATTAGCTTATAAAATATATTCACAAATACCTACAGAAAGACTAAAATGAACATTAGAAGTAATACTAGAGAGGTAATACTAGGGAACAAACGGATTTTCAAATGATATATATATATACTTTACATATGTCTTTATATTACAATAAATATTTTAGAAGCTTTAGGAATTTGATAAGAAACACATGTACTATTTTATTTACCACAAAAAGGTTTTAAGTAAATCTTCAAGTAATAGAACTTTGAAAAATTAGGAGTGGAACAGATGATAGAATTTAAACATTTAGGATGTAATTTATTATGTAAAAGCAAATGACCCACAAATGGTTATCTTAGTTATTTTAATGACACTATAAGAATAAGTTGGAAGGTATCAGGAAAATACACAATAATACAAAACTAATGTATTGGAGGGAGACATTGATAACAACACATAAAAACGAAATGAAGCTTTCAAGAGCTACGTTTGGATATAACATAACATATCATAAAATAAATTGAGATATAAGAAAGGGATTAGATTATATAACTCAATGAATAGCTCATACTCATAATAATGAATAAAGAGCAAGTGTCTTTCCATTACAAGAATTATAAATCAATAGACAAAATAATTATGGGAGACAAAATAAAGGTGGTACGAACAGTTTATGTAGATAACAAGAGAGAAGTTTTAATACCTAACGCAAGAAAAACAGAATATAAAAAACTTGACAATAGTAATTGTTATGTGATTCTAAAAATATTAGGAGAAAATGTTGGTATCTCTCCTCCTCTGTAGTAAGACAGTTTATCCTAAACTGATTAGAAAGATGTAGCACATTTTACAACTTTTATTGATTCAGTACGATAAAGACGTAACAAATGTAATATGTATATGTCGTAAAAAATCAACTTCAATAAAAGTAAGAATGCAACTATCCATACGTACACCTTGTATTTTCCAATAAATCCACTCAACGCCTGTCTCACTTGCTACATGCAGCATTTGTTTTCGAGCTGCGCAAGCTGCAACCGTGACGCAGTCTGGCCGCAGTTAAACGAAATAACAGTAAAATTGAATCCTGACTAATGATCTATTTGCACTGACTTAATTTGCTTTAGTTTGTAGCATTATCATATCGTAATAGGGAAGAATAGAAACGCACATGAATAAAGTAAAAGGATTATCATTTTCAATAATTGGTATTTAAGTTTGGAATCTTCCTAGGATGCCATAGAATATCTTTAAGCAAATTCCCCATCATTAACTACCCTTTACATAGAAATATTTTCGAAAGCTTTGTTTTCTTAAAAATGGTTCTAGCAATTTTGATTAAAATAGCGCATATTAAAGCCATTTCTGTCACAAAGAAAATGTATATCTTGAATTTTCTGGGAATAGCTTTAAAAGACCTGTTTATTCTGGATGAATTTTGCTTAATTTGGCATAGCTAGTAAACCGTAAGAGACCGATAAAAGCCTACTATATAAAATATAGATCTTATGTTATAAACATTTTTTTGGAGCTTACCGTTTTCAAGGTATTCCATGTTATAAGTTTCAAATGTGAATTTCTTATACTTTTCTTAGACGTAAGAGTCCGTTTTTCTTTTATTCTATCCCTGTCAAAGCGAAGAAGCGATCTGCAATGACAATCGCATAACGACAGCTTTTAAAACATTTGACTATCACTTTAGCCTAGTGCATTCCCTTAGTTCCATTCTACTTATAAGAAAACTAACTAATAAAATTCTGCCAATGTTTATGTCAATTAGTATAGTGTTGAAAGAAGAATTATCTTTTGTAAGAAGTTTGTTTGTAGAGAAACTTGAGAAAGTCACGTGAGTGTAACACATCAGATTTTTATTTAGTGACACTCATTTTGATATCCTATAAAATTTAATGCAGAGCTGAGTAATAAACAATACAATGCGGACACTTCCAAAAATTCATTTTTAATTTCTCTATTAGGTAGTGAGTATGGCAGGTGTTGTATTCGCCCTGAAAATTGTATACCAAGATGCATAGGGAGGTGGGTCCATGTATCTGTGAATATAATTTATATTTGCTTTTGGGCGTAAATTAAAAGCAAAATGTTGTGGTCGGTTAAATTCCAAATTTTATACTTTAAGTTCTCAAACTTTCAAAGGTGCAACGCGAAGATTTTCCGACAATCCCCCACCCATCACTACCCTTTACAAGGAATATTTTTGAAAGCTAACATTTTGACACAAACGAACTTAAAGGTTAGAATTAAAGTATAATTACTTCAGACATTTTCTAAACAAAGCGATTTATTTTGAAATTTCTGGGAATGACCTCTATATCATTCTGAATATCTTTTGCAATATTACCAAACCATAAAAGACAAAAAGAGTCTACTACCCAAAACTGTAGGTATCATTAAAACCCACACTATAATATATGTAAAATACAGATTTTTCATAGAGTTAAACATTTCCGAAGCATTCTTTATTATAAGTTAAATTTTCACATACTTACTTTTCACATACGTTTTTCCACGCCTGGTCAATAAAAAAACAGCATTTCGAACCAATCTCTTAAGAACATTTCATGGAATATAGTTTAATATGCTATAAGTATTATTCTTCTATACATAAAGAAAAGTAGGTAAGAAAACCATTTTTGTTAATGTTTATCTTGATTAGTTTGAAGTAGATAGAGGAATAAGCTTTTATAAGAACAGTTTGTTGAATAATAAGAGAAGGCTATATGCATTTAATGCACATGTTTTATCAAGAGCTCATTTGATGAAATAAAAGACAAAATATTTAAAATGTAAATTATTACAAGCTCAGCAAATGAAGTAGTTATTGGAAAATATATAACATAAATTTCTGTCAAATACTTTATAGATCCTGTTACCACTAAATATATTTCAAAACGCTCAGCAAAGAAAACAGCCGAAACTATAATTTTCAGTATAAATTAAATATTATTTTCTTAAAATAAGCGCCAAGCCTAATAAAATTACACTTTAAAGGTATCTACGATTTCTTAACTCACACTAATTTCAACCAGTTTAGTTAAAATTTGGTCACAAAATAAATTTTCACTATCCTATGCATGTACCTAAACTTTCATGTGACACCCTATAAAGATAAAAGTTTGAAAGTTTAAAATTTAAACCTTGTAATTTATTCTCCAATATAATTATTTACAATATTGGATTAATTTTAGTGTAACATTAAAAATTTTCCTTTCGCTAGTACAGAGTATTTACAATGCACATAGTAGCCGGAGAATGTACTGTATTCCGCCCAAAAATTTGATGTCGAAATTTGACCTGAAATATATCATTTGAGGTCCCCTGAGTCAACAAAAACATATTTTAGAAAGCATGTGTATTTGAGTGTGCGCGCGCGCATAAGTGTTTGTGGACAGCATAGCTCCCTTTTTATTACTTTCTCTACACATACTATGCACATAGTGTATAGGAAAGGTATAGTAATACACCCAAAAATTCGATACCAAGATTTCACCGGAAATACATGTTTTGAGTCCTCCTGAATCCAAAAAAAAATTGGAAGAAGGTCCATTTGTGTGTGTCTGTAGACAGCCTATCTCAAAAATAAAAAGTCAGTTAAATACCGAACTTGGTATTTAAGTTTGGAATCTTCCAAGGATGCGACACGAAATTTTCAAGAAAATTCCCCCACTCCAACTATCCTTTACATGGACAATTTTTCGAAAATTTTGATGCTCTCAAAAATGCTTCTAACGAGTTTGATGAAAATATCGTATATTTAAGATATTTACCTAACAAATAAAATGTATATTTTTAATTTTATGGGAATAGCGCCTGAAGACTACTTTATTCCGGGTGAATTTTACGGAATTTTGCATAACTGGTAGTAAACCGTAAGAGATGGATAAAAACTTACCAAACAGAAAATGTAGAGCACGTTAAAACACATTTATGTTATATACATTTTTTCGTGGAGTTTATCGATTTCAGTCTTAAAATATATTTACTTTTCTCATACGGGAATTTGCCAACTCTTGGCTATAAAAGCAAAGGAACTTCCATCACATAGCAACCAACTTTTAAAAGATTTGACCATTACTTTAGTCTATGGTACTACATTATTCACCTCCTACTTGCACAGAAGCAAGTAATAAAGCCATTTCTGCTAATTTTTGCTTTCTCTACACGTACTATGTACTTAGTGTATATAGAAGGTATTGTACTCCACCCAAAAATTGGCTACTGAGATATCACCAGAAATATACGTTTTAGGGTCCCCTGTATCCAAAAAAAGCACTTTCAGAAAAAGGTCCGTGTGTGTATGTGTGTGTCCGTGTGTCTGTGAACACGATAACTCAAAAAGGAAAAGTCGGTAAAATACCAGACTTGGTATTTAAGTTTAGTATCATCCAAGGAATTTCTCATAACTGCTAAACCGTAAGAGATGGACAAAAACTTAACACACAAAAAATGTAGAGCACGTTAAATCACACAATTTATGTAATATACTTTTTTTCGTGGAGTTGATCGTTTTTTAGGTATTTTTTGGTTTCTTCGAAAAATTTAATTTTTCTCATACAGGCATTTGTCAACTCCTGTCCATACAAACAAAGGAATTTCAGTGACATAATAACCAGCTTATGACTATCACTTAACCTATGATATTCCCTTATTTCGCTTCTACTTGCAAGAAGCAAGTAATAAGACTATTTCTACTAATTTTTTCTCGATTATCATGAAGTAAATAGAAGCATAAGCTTTTTAACAATAAATTGTTACAGAGATGTAGAGAAAATCATGTGAATGGAACACATAAGAATTTTAATAATTAATAAAGCCTAAGAGATAGACAATACCTACTACACAAAAAGGTAAATCTCGTTAAAACTTAATTTATGTCATATAAGTTTTTCTTGTTGTTGACGGTCTTCGAAATATTTGTTCTTATTGGTTTCAGTTTTAAACTACGTTAACACTTTTCAAATTGTAAGTCTCTTTTCGTTTCCTCTCAGTTGTTTTACTGCAGGCCATGCAAAGCGAACCGAGCTCTAATTCTTTCACACAGCCAGCATATTTTAGAATATGAGTCTATCGCTGTAACTTAGTGTATGTCTTATTTCCCTCCTGCCTACTAAGAAACAAGAAGCTGGTAATGTTTATATCAATTAGCATGATATAGATAAAAACATAATCCTTTGTAAGAATATTTTGTATGTGCAACAGTGAAAAAAAATCATGTGAATGGAACGCACAATATGTTTTCTATAAATGTGTGAAACTTCGAATTTTATAAAATCAATCTGTATTAAATTTAAAAACTTTAAAACCTGAAGTATATTTGAAATCATGCCAAACTACTCTTAAGTCGCTTCATGCATGTATTAAATATCTTTTAAACTACAACAGAGTAAGGCAATTACATCATCAGAAAATCAACTGTTTAAAAAGTAATATGCTATTATCACACATTTACACATGTTCATTTAAGTATCTTGCTGAAGTATTTAGTTCCTCAAAGAAGCAAAATTTAATTTTGTCGTTTTGCTGTAAAGTGTAGGAAGTTGTTTCTTGAGCATATAAAAATATATCATTTATAAAATTTATGTTGAGTACTCTTAAAATTTACAGTAATTTTAGCTAAAAACAAATTTATTTAGAGCTCCTTAGTAATCGGTAATAATGGGTTAATAGGTTAATGATGCACACGTCCTTTATAAGGATTAAAACGATTTTATAGGAATAACTTCCCAAACAGTTATTTGGAAACCATTTTTCACACACTGCGGATGAATAATTTTATGTGAACATGATTACAAAAAAGAAAGTGTAATTCAGTCCACAAGAAAGAGAAAAAGAGTATCTTTATCGAGATTTGAATTACAAATTAATGAATCATGAATGATTTGTAACACAGTTCCGAGAATATATTTTACTTTCTCTAGCACGTATGCACAGTATGCATAAATAGAGAAGGTATTGTATTCCAGCCAAAAATTCTATACCAACATTACACTAAAATACACGTGTTTTGAGGCCCCCTGAATACAGAAAAATGCATGTTTTGAAAAAGATCAGTGAGTATGTCCGTGTGTGGTTTTGGACAGCATAACTCAATAAAGAAAAGTTCGTTAAATACCAAAATTTGATGCTTGTATTTGGTATTTTACAGGGATGCAATACGAAGATTTTCAGAAAAATCCCCTACCCCAAAGTACCCTTCACTTAGAACATTTTTCAAAATGTTTGATTTTATAAAAATGGCTAGCGATTTTGGTTATAATACCATGGGTATATTAAAGATGGTCTACATGGTAAATAAAATGTATATCTTCTATTTTCCCGGAATAGCCTTTGAAGTTCTCTTCAAGAACTAGTAAATCGTAAGAGATAGACAAAAACTCACTACACAAAAAATATCTATATAGTTAAAACACACAGTTTTATACAGTATACAGCTTTTTTGTGGTAGAACTAATAGTTTCAAGATATCCCACCTAATTAGCTTCAATTGTGAAATACTTAAAACCTTACTCAAAGGGGAAGCCGTTATTTATTTCCTCTCTCTTTGTTTTACTCCTAGCAATGGAAAGAGAAACAAATTTTAATGAAAATCGCATAGCGACAGCTATTAATATTCTTGACTTTCAGTTTAATCTGTGTATGCAATATTTCTCTTCTACTTATAAGCAACTAAGCAGAACAGGTAGAGAAATTCACGTGAATAGAACACATCATATTTGCATAAAGCTAGGCATCAAAGACAGGAGTGTTGTAGTTTCTTATTTTATTTCTTTAGAATTTATTAAAAAGATTATACCTATTTTAATAATATTTTTAGGTTTAGGATTAACACAAACATTATTTAAATGTAGATATATAGATATACGCATATATATAGATATATTTATTATTTTAATATATTTAAACATTATGGGGTAGTTTTTCGCTTCTGCAGCATGTATGCATAACGTAAATAGTAAATAGAGAAGGCATTGTATTTCAACCAAGAATTTTATTATAAGATGTTACAAGAAATATAGTTTTGAGCACTACTGAATCTCCCCCCTCAAAAAAAACAGTTTTAGAAAAATGTCCTTGTGTGGGGGTGTATGGATGGATGAGTGGGTTGCTGGGCAGCATAACTCAAAAACGAATGTTCCATTAAATGTCTAATTTGGTACTTTAGTTCAACACCTTTTAAGGATGCAGCACGAAGATCTTTAAGAAAACTTACAATTACAAACTAACCTTTACATGGAACAGTTTTAGAGACTTTGATTCTCTGAAAAGTGACTCAAAAATATTTTGATCAAAATACATCACATTAGAGATGTTTACATGGCAAATAAAATGTATATCTTTAATTTTCTGGTAATAGCCTCTGGATTATATTTACATACCTGTTAATCGATAAGAGATTGAGAAAGCTTACTACACTAAAATGTATATCTCGTTAAAACACAATTTACGTCCGAAATAATTTATATGGAGCTTAAACATTAATCAGATTTTCCTTGTTATGAGTTTCAATTTTAAAATAATTGAACTCTAATCACACAGAGACTTCTTTCTTTATTATTTTGTTTTACTCCTGGTCATGCAAAGAAAACTGAATTTAAATCACATAACAACCAGCTTTTAAAAATTTTTACCATCGCTCTAGGTAATGTATTCCCATATCTCCTTTCTACTTATGAGGATTTAAGAAATAAGACAATTTCTGCTGATTTTACCTCGATTAGGATGAGGTGGATAAAAGAACGATCTTTTGTAAGAATAGTTCAATCAGTAAAGAAAATTATGAGATGGGAAAAAGCTTGTTTAATTCTATTACAGTTTGTGTTCGGACATAATATTACTCGACCTCGAAATATGTTTAATTTATCAAGGATTCGATAGCACTAGAGATTGGAAGCGTAGGAGGATTTTAGCACAGCGGTAAAAAATAGGCCTTTTGCGCCTGAGAAAGGAATTAGGCCAATAGAGTACGACGGGCTGGCAGGTAAGGCCAGCGAGGTCCCTATCTTTGCAGAATAACATTACAGACAACCCCTTCGAAGTACTACAATGAACAGATTTGGGGAAAACAATCCGTATCAGGAAAAATCTGATACCTTACTTCTCTGCAACAAATTATTGCTAAAATGCTTATGCTTCTATTTACTTCATGCTAATCGGGAAAACATTTAGCAGAAATAGTCTTATTATTTGCTTCATTGTAAGTAGAAGCGAAATAAGGGAGTACCATAGGTTAAAGTGATAGTCAAAAGCTGTTTACTATATGACTGAAGCTCCTTTGTTTGTCTGGACATCAGTTGACAAATTTCTGTACGAGAAAAGTATAAGTAACTAATAACAAGGAATATCTCAAAAACAATCAACCCCACGAAATATATATATATATATATATATATATATATATATATATATATATATATATATATATATATATAAATGGTGAGTTTTAACGAGCTCTACATTTTCTGTTGAGTTAGCTTTTGTCTATCTGTTACGGTTTGCCAGTTATGCAACATTCCGTAAAATTCAAACGAAAATAGTCGCCCTCCGTGGAATAGTGGCTACCATGCTTTATTATATACACAAGGTCGCGGGTTCAAACCCGGCGGAGACGATAGATTTTTTCGGGTACAAAAGTCCTTAGAATGTCTTCCTTTGGAAGGGAAGTAAAACCACTGGTCCCGTGTTCAAGATTTACGGCACATAAAAGAACTTCTAGCCTGATAGAGAGGCCTCTGAGAAACATTAAGCGGTATTTCACGCCCAATTTAAAAGGGGATGCTGAGAAACACAGTAGCAAAAGATCGTCTATTAATAACACGCCTTTTACATTTTATATTTTTCAAACAGATTAAAGGTCTTCTGAGGCTATTCCCAGAAAATTCAGGATATACATTTTATTTCTCTTGTAGATACCTTTATATACGATATTTTAATCAAAATATTTAGAGCCATTTTTGAGAAAATCAAAACTTACGAAAACAGTTCCTTGTAAAGGGAAGTGGGGGTGGATGGAGAACTCTCTTGAGGATCTTCGTCTCGCATTCTTGGAAGATACGACACGGAATACCAAGTTTGGTATTTAACGGTATTTTCGTTTCTGAGCTACACCGTCCACAGACACGCACACGTACCTCTATCAAAAAAGCTATGTCTCGTACATAGTGAAATCTCTGTATCGAAATTTTGGGTGCAATAAAACACCGTCTATGGACATAGTACGTGCAGAGAAAGTAAAAATAGGTATCTCGTTTTCACCTACATTCCATCATGCCAGGCCTGTAATCCTGAAAGATGAAGAGGTAAATGAAATGAGGGACATAATTTATTCTAACATTTACTTACCGACCACAAAACCCCAAAATGTGTCCAACAAGAATTCAACCGTATCAAACAAATGTGAGATTCACGCTCAGACCATCCACCCGGTCAGTAATGCTAATATAATTATTTTAAACAGATACACATTTTAACAGCTTATACATTTATGTCTGAACAAATGTATTTGTACATATTACTTACATCATAGTTATAATCATCTCTGTACTTCTACAAATTTGTTTCTATCCTAATGGTATTCCTATCTCAGTTTCCCTGACTCCCTGATTCTTTAGTTAACTGAATACACATTAGATTGTACTTTCTTTCTCATTATATTCCTACTTCTTGTTTCCTTTACTTTCTAATCCATTTCCCTTTCATCCTGCTCTGACATTCTCGTACGCTCCTATTCCTTTTATTTATTTTCCGTTAGCTGTCTTACTATCACTGCTTTGAGCGCAATTTGTCCCATTTCCACACATATTTCTTTCCTCCATTTTATTTCTCTTTCTCTACACACAGTTCAGATTCTTCCTTTTATTTTGCTTTCCGTATATCGCCCTCATCTGTGATATTCCATTCCTTTTTTCCCTACCATGGTGTTAATTTACCTCTCCCTCCCCCATTCCGTTTATATTTACCTGTATGTATTTAATTATTTATTTACCAAATTTCTCCTTATTGCTTTACTATATCTTGAATCCTGGCTTTTGTTTCTTCTCAAAACACGCTTTTATTATACTTTCTTTCTTCTATAACCCATATATTCCATATTTCTATTTTACAGCTACGTTTTCCATCCTATTCTACCGGCTATTTTGACTCCAACATATCTAGAAACATCATACATTGCTTAAAATGTATTTTTCTTCCATCTTTACATATTTATATGAACATCTCAGTACTCCCTATACAACAATTCCGTTCCTTCTTGTTTTTCACAACTTATCTAAAGCTACGTTTACTGGCGCAGATTTCGGTAATCCTAATAGTTATTTACAGAAAATGTTAGCGATGTGCTTTCTTAATTCTGTTCCCCCTACATTTTCACCGCGTATAGCATTCCTAACTTCACCATTCTCTCTAGTTTATAGTTATGTACTCTTATTCCCGTTAATACAGACTGTCTGAAGAATGAATGCAGACGGCCACGAGTTGAAGCTTGCATAAACTCAAACAGATCAGCGGTGTTACGTCATTACTCCCGGTTCGGCAATCCTGGAATGGAGCAGTTCAATCTCTTACAATGGATGGGTTCGAATCAAGTCAAAATACAAACACCGTCACGCGTAGTCATACGCTCAAAAAGTAGAAAAATAATATTCATTAGTGATAAAGAAAACAGCAAGTTTAACCTGTTGTGGATCATTTAGTTTATTGCTATTTACGTACGCTGCCTTCTCTGACAGCTCTAAACCTTGCCATGCTACACAAGCGACCTCCCGTAACAACTGAAATCTTTCATCAGACAGGTAATATGTTTTTCAATTATTTTCCATTTATGTTGTTACTCATCTTATTCCTAAATAGTCATATTCCCTTACCACATAACTCTTTTTGAATTCTTTATAGGATGTTTCAACTTTGTTCCGTGTTAAATACCACTACTTCTGATCTATTTTTATTTCCCAATACTTATAATATATACGAATCTTTAAATGTTAATAATCTAAATGTTTGAGTGCACACCAAAATGAAAATTACCTTATTGTTCATTGCTGACAAAGGATGTACACTAAGACCCAAGAAAGAATTCTCCAGTTTACGGTCAGCTTTAAGAAGGCAGAGACAGAGAACTGAATGGATAACACAGCAAAGAATGCCTCCTCTGTTAAGAGTAAAGAAATAACAGAACAAAAGATATTTTCTAGAAAAGGAGCAACTCTGCACTCGGAAAAAGGAACAGTACGAGCGGAGAAATTAGGCCACTAAAAACGAGAAGAGATGTGATGTAAAAAACGAAGAAAGACTTGTATTCTTTGTTCAGACTGATGTATATGAATTAGTTTACAAATCGGCCTTGACAGATCTCTCTTGACATTAGTGCACATCGCCGAGGTATAGCAGTCTTACTAGTAGCCGCATTTAATATAAATTTTGATGTTGCAGCTAATATGCACGTTGTGTATACCTGAGAAATTTTCAACTCTGTGCGACGAAATATATGGGTTCACAAGTCCAAAATATGCAACAACACAAATCTAACATGAATTTCTCTACATCTCTGCAACAGATTATTTTTAAAGAGCTTATGCTTCTTTTTACTTCATGCTAATCGAAAAAAAAATAGTCTTATGACTTACTTCCATGCAAGTAGAACGGAAGTAAGAGAGTAACATAGGCTACATTATTAGCTAAACTCAGGTTGCTATGAGACTGAAGTTCCTTTATTTGCTTGGAAAGGAGTTGACAAATTTCTTTATGAGAAAAGTATGTGTTTTAAGGCTGAAAAATTAAGAACAAGAAGTATCTCAAAAACGATGAACTCCATGATCAAAATGAATGTGACGTATATTGTGAGTTTTGTTTGATCTAAATTTTTTGTATAGTAAGTTTTAATCTATCCCTTACGGTTTACCAATTACGCAAAATTCAATAAAAATCATACACATACCATATCATATCATATACATATTATTTGGCATGTAAATATCTTGATTATAAGAGGTTTTAATCAGAATCGTTAGAGCCGTTTTTGAGAAAATCAAAATTTTCGAAACGTTTTCCATGTAAACAAAATGTTTGAAGTGGGGGTATTCTTTTGAAAATCTTCATGTCGTATCCTTGAAAGGCATCAAACTTAAATACCAAGTTTGGTATTTAACGATCGTTTCGTTTTTGAACTATGCTGTCCACAGACACACACGGACCTTTTTCCAAAATTGCTTTTTTTTGGGTTCACGGGTCCCAGAAGATGTATTTCAGATGAAATCTTTATATCAAATTTTTGGGTAGAATGCAATGCCTTCTGTATACACTATGTACATTGTTCATGTAGAGAAAGTAAAAATGTGACATCTCTTATATGTGCCGATGCAAACTATGACAATTTACTGATGTCATATAACAACAAATTCACCAGGGTTAATAAAGGTATATCGCAAGCTACGTGTCAGATTCTGATAGATTACCTCTGAAATAATAAATGCGCTCTAGACGACTTGAATATAAACCGAAAGAGGTGCATTGAATCTTACTTTATAAAGGTGTGGATCTGCTTAAAGCACACAATTCATATTCAATATGTTTTAATTGTGAAGTTATGTTTAGCGATTTTAGTAAATATTTTTGATTTTTTGTACAAAAAGGTCACCATAATTTAAGGTAATGTTTTACAATGTTTGATTCTCCTGAGCCGAATGGAACGCATGTCTTGTTGCCATTTTAAAGCGTTTTCTGGTTAAATAACTCCCTAGTCAAATTTTAAAACCATTTTGCTCAAATTCAAATTTGTTGTCATTTTCCCATATTCAAATTCATATTCCATCTTCTTCCACAAAAATACGGCCAGAGCACTGAATAATATTCACAAAACAGTGCAAAACATGTGTAATAAAACATCTGGCTGGAAATATGATATTGGCTTCGCCAGTCCAATGTAAAAATATAATAATAATAATAATAATAATAATAATAATAATAATAATATTAATAATAATAATAATAATAATAAGAAAATAAGAATAAGAATAAGAATAAGAATAAGAATAATAAGAATAAGAATAAGAATAACTTAAATATAACTTCACTCAGACACGTTTTTATAAAAATACTGAATAATATAAGTTTAAAAAATAATGCATTTTGCTCAATAATTCAATAAATGATGCTCAATATATCCAGAATGAAAGACATGTATGAATGAAGTGTCTTTTGTTAACAATAATGTGTGAAAAAAATAAATAACTATAGATTTAATACTTTAGAAAGTAGATGTTATCACTTAACCATTTCCGAGATATTCCTTGTAATTGATTTCAAGCTGTTCTTAAACGGAAGCTTCTTAGTTTTATTTTATTTTTTTTATTTATTTTTTTTATTTATTTATTTATTTTTTTTTTTTTTTTGCCCTGGTCATGAAAAGAGAACAAAGCTTCAATGAGATTATTTTGCGACGAACAAAAATTCTAACAAAACTAATCTATTGGATTAAATAGTCTTTAACTGCAGTAATAATCTTGATCAAGGAATATAATATAATGATACAAATAACCTGTATGGAAGAAATATAACATATAAATTAAAAATAGGGGTGTTAAAAAGAACAAGAGAAATAATATTTTCCTACTTTAAGTTTAGCAACCTTAATTATTATTAAAAGTACTACTGTTATAAATTAGCATTCTTCATTTCCTTATAAACTTCAGTGTGTTATTACAAACATAACAAACTAATTTTATAACAAAATTAAAGTTACTCTTACTTACTTTGACATTAGAATACTAATTTAGCTCATCACTGTACAGCAATGTTAACATCTGTATTCATTTTTACTTTTTGTACAAACTCTACATCCATAGTGTATAGAGGAGGTGCCTGTTATACTCCACCCAAAACTTCGATAGAGATTTCACCGGAAGTACGTGTTTCAGAATCCCTGAATCAGAAAAAACAAAAAATAGAAAAATGTCCATGTGTGTGAGTGTGTGCAGGCAGCATAGCTCAGAAATGAAAAGTCCAAATTTGGTATTTATGTTCAGTATTGTTCAATGATGTGACACGAAGATTTTCAAGAAAATCTCCCACCCTTCACATAGGAAAAATAGCAACATTTCTTATTTTCTCTAAAATGCCTCACGATTTTCATTTAAATACTATATATTAAAATATTTACTAGACAAATAAACTGTATATCTTCATGTTTTTGGAAATGGACTCTGAAGACCTCTTTATTTTGATTAAATTTTGCTGATATTTGCATAACTGGTGAATCCTAAGAGATAGGCAAATACTTACTACACATAAAATGTAGATCTCGTTAAAACATACATTTTTTATCATATATTTTTTCGTGAGGTTGGTCATTTATAAGATATTGATTGTCGTTCGTTTCAGTTTTAATATACTTGAAACTTTTCTCATACCGAAACTTGCCAACTCCTGGTCATGCAATGAAACGAATATCAATCTCATAGTAACCAGCTTTTAAAAGATTTGATTATCATTTTAGTCGGGTGTATTCGCTTATTTTACTTCTACTTACAAGGAAACAAATAAGAAGATTATTTCTGGTAATGTTTATCTGGATTATCAGAAATAGATAAAGAATAAGCTATTTACCAATAATTTGTTACTGAGATGTGGAGAAAGTCATGTGAATGTTACACATTAGATTTTTATTCTTTGTACACCTGCGTACATAGAGGTGGCTCATTTCCCTACATTGTAAATGTGTTTTTCTTTGCAAAGATCTTCTCCTCCAGCAATCCAAACATTTACTCCACCGAATCTGCATTCTCCTTGTGACTGAGCTGAAAAACAATTAATTGTTACAAAAACGAGCCATCAGTGATGATAATACGAAATTGGTAGTATGCATACCTTTTCTGTGTAAGAGCTTCGCTTTGATTGATACACAGAGAAAGACTAATGCAAATATATGATTCGACCTTATGAAGGAAGTAGTAAAGCTTAATTTGCACGTGTCGTTAAAATGGACGAAAAGTTATTACAGGTTTCATCAGCGAGATGTTGAAGTTAATACCGTTGTCAACTGGAATAATGAAACCAATGTTAAAAAATCTGGTGTGTTCCATTCACATGACATTCTCTACACTCTACAAAAAATTATTGTTAAAAAGGATGTGCTTCTATATATTTACTTCATGCTAATCGAGAAAAAATTAGCAGAAATAGTCTTATTACGTGCTTCCTTGAAGCAAAATAAGGGAGTATCTTAGATTAAAATGATAGTCAAAAGTTGGTTGCTATGTAACTGAGGTTCCTTTGTTTGCGTGGACAGGAGCTGACAAATTCCTGTATGAGAAAAGTATGTTTTTTTAAAGCTGAAACGAAAAACAAGGAATATATCAAAAACGATCAACTCCACGAAAAAAATTATATAACATATATTTTATGTTTTAACGTGCTCTTAATTTGTTTGTGTCGTAAGGTTTTGTCCATCTCTTACGGTTTAGCAGTTATGCAAAATTCCGTGAAATTCATTCAGAATAGTCTTCAGAGGCTATTCAGAGAATATTCAAGATAAAATTTTATCTTATTATACGATATGTTAATCAAAATCGTTAGAGCCAGTTTTGAAAAAAAATCAACATTTTCGAAAAGAGTTCCATGTAAAGTGTAGTTTGAGGTGGGACTTATTTCTGAAAATCTTCGTGTCGCATCCCTGGTAGATACTAAACTTACATACCAAGTTTGGTGTTCCACCAACTTTTCGTTTTTAAGTTATCGTGTTCACAGACACACAGACACATACACGGACCTTTTTTAGAATTTTTTTTTACAGGTGTCCCTAAAACATATATTTGCGGTGAAATATCGGTATCGAATTTTTGAGTGGAGGGCAATGCCTTCTCTATACACTATTTTCAAATACGCACAGAGAAAGTACAAATGCATATAACATAAACTCTGTGTTTTAAGGAGTTCTACATTTTTGTTTAGTAAGTTTTTTCTCTCTTACTGTTTATCAGTTATAAAATATTCAGCAAAATTAATCCAAAATAAACATGTCTTCGGAGGCTATTCCCTGAAAATTGAAGATATACATTTTATTTTTCATGTAAATATCTTTAGTATATGGTACTTTAATCAAAATCGTTACAGTCATTTTTGACAAAATCAAAATTTTCGAAATTTCTTTCGTGTAAAGATAGTTGGGGTGGGGGATTTTCTTGACAATCTTCGTGTCGCATGCTTGGAAGATACCAAAGGTAAATATCTGGTTTGGTATTTAACGGTCTCTCATTTTTGAGCTATGCTGTCCACACGCACACGCAATTTTTTCTAAGTTTTTTTTTTAATTCACGCTAATCGAGAAAAAATTAGCAGAAATGGTCTAAATAGACTAAAGCGATAGTCCAGAGCTATGCTATGTGGCTGAAGTTCCTTTCTTTGTACGGGCAGAAATTGACAAATTCCGGTATGAGAAAAGTAAAGTATTCTAAAGCTGAAAGAAATAATAAGGAATATCTAAAATGATCTACCTAATGGTTTGCCTGTTATGCAAAATTCCGCAAAATTTATCTAGAATAAAATGCCTTTGGAGTCTATTTCCAGAAAACTCAAAGTATATATTTTATTTGTCATGTTTAGTATAACATATTTTAATCAAAACCGTTAGAGCCATTTTTGAGAAAATACAAATTTTCGAAAATTTTTCCATGCAAAGGGTAGTTGGGGGTGAGAGAATTTTCTTGGAAATCTTCGTGTCGCATCTTTGGACGAAAAATGAACTGAAATACCGGGTTTTGAATTTCAAATACCCATTATTTTTTTGAGAAATGCTGCCCACAGACACGCACACACACTCAGACAGACATACGGTTTCTAAAAATGCTTTTTGGTTTCAGGGGGACTCTAAACATGTTATATTTCCGGTGAAATCTCGGTATGGAGTTTTTGGGAGCATTACAACACCTTTTCTGTACACTATGTACATAGTAGTGTAAAAATCTACAGTGTTGCATACGAATATACGTTTAAGTTGTAATGCTATTCTTCGCAGTTCGGCCATATTTAGGAGTAAGCTTCTTGCCAATTAGGTGGCTAGTTCGTCCCGTCCTGGAATACGATGAGTGCTGTTATACCAAGTTTGTGCGGAGGTAGACCGGATCAATATGCTATTTGAGCCACGCTTTGTGAGATTCGAGATTCAGTTGCTCAAGTATCAGATTAAGGCGAAATTGGTTCAGATCAGTTATAGAAGGCGATACATTGCTGCTCTGGCTATCATAGGTAAACTGTTCAATCTTATCTTACGGTATTGACGCTACACATATGACGCTATAATTCATTCATTTTTACTTTCTCTACTCGTACTGTGCACATGTTGTATAGAAAACGTATTGCACTCCACCCAAAAGTTCGATACCTAGATTTTACCGGAATACAGGTTTTAAGGTCTCTGGATTTTAAAAACCGCATTTCTGAAAAAGGTCCGTGAATGTATGTGTGTGTCCGTGTGCCTTTGAGTACAATAACCCAAAAACGAAAAGACGGTAAAATATTAAACTTAGTATCCAAGTTTATTCCAGGGATGCGACACGAAGGTTTTGAGAAAAATCCCTCACCCCAAACTATCCTTTACGTGGAAAACATTTTCAGAATTTTGATTTTCTCAAAGATGGCTCTAACGGTTTTGATTAAAATTCCATATATTAAAGATATTTATATGGTAAATAAAATGTATATATGGGAGTAGCCGCTAAAAACCTCTTTATTTTGAATGAATGGTTCTGAATTTTGCGTATTAATAAACCGTAAGGGTTAGACAGAATCTTACTATACAAAAATGTAGATCACGCTAAAACACACAATTTATGTCTTATACGCTTTTTCCGTGGAATTAACCATTTCTGAGATACTCCTTGTTATTTGTTTCAGAATAAGATACCAAATTTTTTTTCACACGTAAAGTTGTAAGCTCCTAGCCCTGCATAGAACTGGATTTCAAGTACATGGCAACCAGCTGTTAAAAGCTACTTACAAGGAAGCACGTAAATAAGAAAATGTATGCTAATTTTTATCTCCATTACATAAAGTAGACAGAGGAACATGATTTTTTACAATAATTTGTTACATCGATGTAGAGAAGTCATAAATGGAACACATCAGATTTTTAATTAAGTTTTGCAAGGCCTGCTAAAAATTCTGTCAAGGCAATATGGTATTTTGTTATTGAAGTTTTTGAAAAAAAAACAAAAACAAAAAAAAAACGCATGGCCACCTCTAACTTATACCTCAAAGAGTCCCCTGATTTGTAAGCAATATCTCACAGGGCTACCTTACAAAATCGGTTCTATTTTCAGACATTGCTTAAGCTTTAAAAAAAATGTCACAAATTTATATTTAAAGAAGTATAGAGTGGCATATATCACCGTGTAAGTTGATAGAATGTGTTTTAAGCTAGACCGGTTTTAGTTCCTAGATCCGATTTTGATTGAGCGTTGCTTATGTGTTCTTAGAACTTTGATGCAATGCAAGAATTGATAAAAGATATTTATTTACAAATCCCTTACATACAAGAGATAAATCCATATAACGGCGAGAAAATGTGCACTATTTTACGATAGAATTATTTTTACTTTCTCTACACGTACTATATACATAGTGGACACAGAAGGCATTGTAATGTACCCAAAATTCCGATGTCGAAATATATGTTTTGAGTCTAAAAAAGCACTTTTATTACAAAAAAGGCCCATGTGTGTAGCGCTGCATAGCATAGTTCAAAAGTTATAAAGACCGTTAAATACCAAACCTGATATTTAAGTTTAAATTCTTCCACGGGCGTAACAAGAAGACTTTCAAGAAAATCCCAAGCATATACATGGAAATATTTGTAAAAGTTTTGATTTTCCTAAAACTGGCTCTTAACAATGTTTATTAAAGTACCGTATATTAAAGCTATTTACATCAAAAATAAAATGCATATCTTGAATTTACTGGGAATAGCTTCTGAAGACCTGTTCATTGTGGATGAACTTTTATGAATTTTGCATAACTGGTAAACCGGAAGAGATAAACAAAATGTTACTACACAGAAAATGTACAAGGGTCAGCTAATAAGTCCCAAACCTCGAATAGATATGGCGCCACTACGCCAGTTAGACGGTAGCATTGTACAGTTTAACTCTAAACTAGCTTGTGCCCATAGTTACGTCAACATCTTGTTTAGTTTTTCAATAACAGCATTTTAAACAAGACAGCTTTAGAGTTTTCACGAAAATAGTTTTGGAAAAACGAGCACTGATTAAATACTTCCATTTGAAAGGCTTAATGTCTAAAGAAACCCAGGAGGAAATGGACAGTACATTGGAAGACCGTATCCCTTCATATTCAATGATTAAAAGGTGAGCTGCAGAGTATAAAATTCAACGTACGAGCACTAGTGATGATCGTCGCCCTGTAGAAGTGGCACCTCCAGATATAATTAAAATATTCTGTACTGGAGGACCGCAGATTTAAGTTTTTGAGAAAGCAGAGGCTGTAAACATATCTAGAAAGCGTCAAGGTAATATTTTAAGTAATATGTTGGGCTTTTATAAGTTCTGTGCAAGATGGGTGCCGTATTTGTTGACACCTGATCATAAGTTGCAAAGAAAAACTGTTTCTGATAAGAATGTGGAGTTCCACCGTAATAATCCCAGTGAATATTTGGGACGGCTTATTACCTTAGATGAAACTTTGATGCATCACTACACTCCAGAAAGGAAATAACAGTCAAAACAGTGGATTGCGCCAGGTGAAACAACTCCAAAATAGGCAAAGTCAATTTTTTCAGCTAAGCAGGTTATAGCGAGTGTTCTTAGGGATGCACAGGGAATTACTTTTATTGATTACTTGGAAAAAGGTAAAAGTATCACTGGTGACTACTGCGGAAGCTTACTGTAACGTTTAAGTGATGATGTGAAAAGAAAAAGGCCTCATTTGGCAAAAAAAAATTTTGTTCAATCACGACAATGCCCTTCGTTCAGTCATTGCAATGGGAAAATGTGCGAATTATAGTTGAAGTTGCTTGAACATTCACCCTATTCGCTAGATCTAGCACCCAATGACTACCACCTGTTCCCAAACCTCAAAAACTGTCCTGGAGGATGAGGATTTCACAGCAACGAGGTGGTCATTGATGCGGTAAACAGCTATTTTGAGGACCTTGATAAATCGAACTACAGAGATGGTTTAAGAAAATTAGAACCGATATGACAAATGTATTAGCCTTTCTGGAGAATATGTTGAGAAATAAATGAAAACAAATTAAATTCTGTTTTCATTGAGAGGCCCGGGACTTAGCAGCCGACCCTAGTACATCCATCTCCTTAAAGCTCACAATTATGCTGTATAAATTTTTGGAGTGGAGTTGACCGTTTTCGAGGTGTTCCTTTTTATTGGCGTTAATGTTTATACATTTTTATATTATAATATATATTATATTTTGTATTATTAATTTTAAATATATATATATATATGTATATATATACATATCTGTAAAATTATAATGTTTGTATATGGTGAAGGTTTAATATAGTTAAAATCTGTAGATATACGTTCCGGTATAGGTAACTAGGTGCCGGGATGGAGTATTGCAGATTTTATTTATTTATTTATTTATTTATTTATATTGGTTTCAGGTTTAAAATATTTATACTTTTCTCACACGTGAACTTGTCAGCTCCTGGTCACGTAAAGAAACAGACTTCAGTCCCATAGCAACCGCATTTTAAAACATTTGACATTCGGTTTAGCATAGGGTATTCCCTTATTTCCCTCCTACTTATAAGGAACGAAGCAAAAGACCGTTTCTGGTAATGTTTATCTCGATTAGCACCAAGTAGATAAACATAAGCTTACCAACTATAATTTGTTATACAGATGTAGTGAAAGTTATGTGAATGGGACACATCAGATGTCTGAAATTAGCTTGACTACTATATTCTTCACAATACTCTTCAAAAGTCCATGCTTTGAATTGCTACGCGGAGTCGTATTTTGCAATACTTCGGGTTTTACAACGCTCTGAGTGCTTACTGGTAACTATTGAAATATTTCCTCAAACACTACAAATATTAACTAAGCGGGATGCCTTAGGCGATTTCAATTGTGGCCCACATTAGGAATGTAACGGGTTCAATCCCCGTGGACGACTATCTGACCCATGACTTTAATCAGGGCTCGCCCGGTTGATCAAGTGAATGCTGTGTAGGTTTCTTCCACCTTTCGTAATGGCTGTCCCTCCATTCAGGTTTCTTCCATCTTCCGTAATATCTGTCCCTCCATGCTGGTTTCTTCCATCTTCCGTAATGTCTGTCCCTCTGTGTAGGTTTCTTCCATCTTCCGTAATGGCTGTCCCTCCATTCAGGTTTCTTCCATCTTCCCTAATGTCTGTCCCTCCATGCAGGTTTCTTCCATCATCCGTAATGTCTGTCCCTCCATGCAGGTTTCTGCCATCTTCCGTAATGTCTGTCCCTCCATGCTGGTGTCTTCCATCTTCCGTAATGTCTGTCCCTCCATGCAGGTTTCTTCCATCTTCCTAATGTCTGTCCCTCCATGCTGGTTTCTTCCATCTTCCGTAATGTCTGTCCCTCCATGCTGGTTTCTTCCATCTTCCTAATGTCTGTCCCTCCATGTAGGTTTCTTCCATCTTCCGTAATGGCTGTCCCTCCATTCAGGTTTCTTCCATCTTCCGTAATGTCTGTCCCTCCATGCTGGTTTCTTCCATCTTCCGTAATGTCTGTCCCTCCATGCAGGTTTCTTCCATCTTCCGTAATGCCTGTCCCTCCATGCAGGATTCTTCCATCTTCCGTAATGTCTGTCACTCCATGCTGGTTTCTTCCATCTTCCGTAATGTCTGTCCCTCTATGCAGGTTTCTTCCATCTTCCGTAATGTCTGTCCCTCCATGTAGTTTTCACTTGCATTTAATTTATCCTCCATCTCGTTGGTTTCTTTCATGGTTGGAAGTTACCGATGGCTACGCCATGGGAGGGTGCTTCTTACAGCGTGACAAGGAAAAAAATATGATTATTGTGATTCTCCGGCCCCCGAATTCGGCTGCTTGCTTGGTTGAGAACTGCTCCTGGCGGAAACATAGGACTCTATGTGGAATGGGGTTTCCGATCTGCCTGTCCCATTGTCTATCTGAAAACTGTAGAGACCCTGTCATCGCTCCTGCTGCCAGCCACCCGGTACATCATCTCGGCTCACCGCTCCCGGTCGAGGTTGCTCCTCGTGTGTAGCAGATCCAATAACTGCATTGGTTTCGTTTCGTTATCGGCTTACCCTCTTCGTATTGGTAAGACTGACACCTCTCTAGAACTTGCAAGCCAATGCCTAGGGGTCGGAAGCCTGTTGAGGAGCCAACGGCACGAAACCACAGAATGAGATCCTGTTACAAAGGGTCGGTCCGCAGCCAGGAACGAACATGCGGAAATGGATGATATGAACTATAAGCGAAATTGGAGATAGGAAAGGTGATGATGGAGCAATTGGTATACGTCGGTTCGCTTATGATATTCTTATTGTTTATATATATATATATATATATATATATATATATATAGGGTGTTAATGAACCATACCGAAATAAATAATTTGAGATAGGAGACTTATGGCCTAATTGTTGAAATTTAGAAGTAACGGCAATAAGTTTCTGAAGTGCAAGTACGCCACTGGTTAATTTATCAACCATTCGAGAGCATAACACGAAAAAAGAAGGGACATGTTACAGCGTACCTCTCTAGCGTAGTGGTTATGATACTGGCTATGAAGTGAAAAACAGATTCCGAGTTCGGGTCTCGTTCACGTATCGCGGCACTTCGTCTGGAATGAAAAAATAATAATAAAAAGCATGTACTCTATGACAGAAATCAAACTCGCGACCTTTGGGATTGCAGCTTCCCGCGTTACGCACTAAGCCACCAGAGGATTTGTATAAACGCCTCCAGAATAAGTTACATAACTCAAGAACGTAGTTATTGAATGTTCACTGTCGCACTGTCAAGTGATTAGTTCGAGATGTTACAGATTTTTGCGACATTAAATCTTGAGAACCCTAATAACGAGCTGCTAAAAATCGATATTTCTATTCTCGGGCAGCAGTTTTAAAGACTTTCTAAGCCATTGTTTCAACCTGCTTTTCTTTAACACCGACTTATCAGCACCTGATATTCACACGTTTAACGCCATGTGGCTGCGTTATATTTATCCGGGGACCATGCATCGCCGATCTCAAATTACTTATATCAGTCAGGTGCACAATCTCGCAAATTATTTCGGCGTAGTTCATTAACGCCCTGTATATATTAGAATCAACAAGAATATGGCAATCCCGTCTCGGAATTTGCTTCTTTTTATCCCGGGTTATTTGTCTCCGAGCACGCTGAAATAAGGTATACCCATTTCCTACTGAAATAAAGGTACTGCAGTTTTCAATTTATACTTGTGTATATTCTGAATATGAAATACAATTAATATCTAGTCTATGTGCCAGATTACAAAGAATTGCAAGAGAAACAATTTCACTCGCTGCTGGTGTCTGTGTGCGCAACTCGCATCCGCTTTTTTTTTACTCCTACTCTAAAAAAAATGACCCATCATGCAACGCTTTAGAAAACAAATGATCACATATTTACTTTCTCTAAACGTACTATGTACATAGTGTATATAGAAGGTACTGCACTTCACCCAAAAATTCGATACCAAGATTTCGCCGGGAATATATGTTTTAGGGCCCCCTGTATCCGAAAAAAGAATTTTCAGTAAAAGGTCCGTGTGTGTGTGTGTGTGTGTGTCCGTGTGTCTGTGGACACGATTAATCAAAAACGAAAAGTCGCTAGAGTATCAAACTTGGTATATAAGTTTAATATTTTCCACAAATGAGACACGATTTTGATTAAAAGATCATATATTAAAGACATTTACCTGACAAATAAAATGTATATCTTGAATTTTCTAGCCTCTGAAGACTACTTTATTCTGGATGAATTTTACGAAATTTTGCATAGTTGCTAAACCGTAAGAGATGGACAAAAACATACCACACAAAAATGTAGAGCACAATAAAACTTACAAGTTATGCTATATACATCGTCGTATGGAGTTGATCGTTTTTGAGATATTCCTTGTTATTGGTTTCAGCTTTAAAAGACATGTTTTTCTCATACAGGAATTTATCAACTCCTGTCCATACAAACAAAGCAACTTCAGTCACATAGCAACCAGCTTTTGACAATCACCTTAATTTATGCTATTCCCTTATTTCGCGTCTACTACAAGGAAGCAATAATAAGACTATTTCTGCTATTTTTTTCTCGATTAACATGAAGTAAATACAATTTATTGCAGAGGTGTTGAGAAAGTCGTGTGTTTGGAACATTTGGATTTTTTTCTTACATATAGGTTATATATACATTTATCAATACTTTAAGTAACGTAACAATTTATGTGATGCATTACAATATACATTTATTTTCAAACGTTATTTGTTTGTGAGCATTTTGTGGTTTAAATTAAATCAGCTCTTTAATCATTGTAGTCTCAAATTCACATCATATTGTTTCATTGCACTAACTTTATGTGTAAGCATGCTCACTAGGCGATCATTGTTTATCTTTAGTTACGTATATTTTACAATTCTTTAACTAACTTATACATTAATTCTGCACACATTTTATCAACATTATTAATATTTAAATAAACATCATTCATGTTTTATAAATATTGTCTCAAGATTTATAATTGCATTTAACTAGATTCAAGGCTAAGTGAAAAAAGGCATTCCAATGAAAGCTTATATTCACTGTATACAGAATATTTCCCACTTACCATTACTAGGCCTATTTTTAACTTATCATACGTTAACTCATGAGCTATAAGTGATGGGAACAAAAAATTATACAATAACGCACTTTTGGTCAGTTATAAAAAGAGCGCTGTGCAATAAAAACAGAAAAATATATTTTTCTAAAGGACGGGAAAAGAGACACTTCAGATACTGAAGAGGGTAGGAAAAATGAGTAATTCTAACTCAGTTTCCGACAGAAAATAAAGTAAAAGTGAATGGCTCGCGTGACATGTCATCATAAAGTTGTCAGAACCTGTAGAAACAGGAGATTCAGGCGAGGACGAAACTTGAAGTAGGAAAAACTGAAAAAAGAGAGAAAGTATGACAAACAGCAACCATTCGCCTTGAAAATGTTTTACTGTAAGAAACTTATTGATATAAAACTTTAGAAATTTACTTGTGATAATTTCACTTTCTAACTCATATAAAGGCTATCGTTGGAAAGCAAAGCCAGTTATAAAAATCTGATGTGTTACTCTCACATGATTTCTCTAACTGCTCTGCAAACTTATTACAAAAATTATTCTTCTTTCTACACAATGCTAATCGAGATAAACATTAACAGAATGTTCTAGTCACTTTGTTCCTTATAAGTAGAAGAGAATCAAGGGAATGCACAAGGCTAAAGTGATAGACATGTTTTAAAAGCTGTATTATGCAATTGTTCTTTGCTTGGCCAGGAGTAGAACAAAATAAATATGGACATTTGCTGTCAGAAAAAAGTATAATTATTTCACAGTTGAAAGCAATAACAAGGAATATCTTGTAAACGGTTAGCTATATAAAAAAACATAAGACTATAAATTGTGTATTTTGATGAGATCTAAATTTTTTGTGCAGTAAGATTTTGTCTATCTCTTACGGTTTAGCAGTTAAGCAAAATTCGGCAAAATTCATTCAGAATAAAGAGGTCTTCAGAGGATATTTCCAGAAAATTCAATATATACATTTTAATTGGGATATAAATATCTTCAGTATATTGTGTTTTAATCAAAATCGTTAAGCCATTTTTAAGAAAACGGATTTTTTTTTTCATGTAAAGGGTAGTTTGTGGTTGGGGGATTTCTTGAAAATATTCGTGTCGCATCCTTGGAAGATACTAAAGCTTATCGTTTTGGAGCTATGCTGTCCAAAGACACACATACACACACGGATGTTTTTTTAAAAAAATGCTTTTTTCGGGCTCCCGGTGAACCTCGACATCTAATTTTGGGTGGAATACAATACCTTCTACATTGTGCATGTGGGCTACGGAAAGTAAATATATATGATGTGCTACATTCACATAACATTCCCTATGCTAAAACGAATAATTCTTACAAAAGTTATTCTGCTATATACATACTATCCGCGTATCTGAATAAACAGTAGCAGAATGGTTCTATTGTGTATTATTTACTTGCACTTGCTGATCCTCTTAAAAGTTGGTCGCTAAGTGAACTTATTAAAATTTCTATCCAGAATGGAGAAATGTGATTAAATTTTCACTTTAGAAAAGCTTAAGTACTGGAAAATTGAAGCAAAGAACCAGGAATATCTTGGTGGTCCGCTTCACAACCAAAATGCAATTATATAAAGTTTTTGTGTTTTGGTATCTACATTTTTTTGTGCAGTATTTTTTTTGTCTACGGTTTGCGAGTTATACAGATATCATTCAGAATAAAGAGGACCTTAGAGGTTTTTCTCAGAAAATGCAAGATATATATTTTATTTGTTAACCAAATATCTTTAATATATGGCATTTTAATCAAAACCGATAAAACCATTTTACAGAAAATACAATTTTCCCAAAATGTTTAACATAAAAATATCTTCATGTCCTATCCTTGGAGATGCTGAACTTAAACACCCCCTCCGTTCCAAAATACGGCATAGAAACGTGTAATTTATGTTGATCCAGCATATGCTTTAGACATGAAAACTTTTCCAAAATGAGGAACATGGCTGTATTTTTATTACTTTCTCTATACGCACTATGTACATAGTGTATAGAGAAGGTATTGCACTCCACCCAAAAATTCGATTCCGAGATTTCACCGGAAATATATGTTTTAGGGTCCCCAATATAATAAAAAGCATTATCACAAAAAGGTCCGCGCGCGCGCGCGCGCGCGCGTGTGTGTGTGTGTGTGTGTGTCCGTGTGTCCATATGTCTGTGTATTCGTGTGTCTGTGAACACGATAACTCATAAACGAAAAGTCGGTAAAACACCAAACTTGGTATTTAAGTTTAGTATCTTCCAGGGATGCGACACGAAGATTTTGAGAAAAATCCCCCCACCCCAAACTACCCTTTACATGGAACTTTTTTCGAAAATTTTTATTTTCTCAAAAATGGCTCTACCGATTTTGATTAAAATTTCATATATTAAAGATATTTACCTGACAAATAAAATGTATATCTTGAATTTTCTGGGAATAACCTCTGAAGAGTAGTTTATTCTGGATGAATTTTACAGAATTCTGAATAACTACTAAACCGTAAGAGATGGGCAAAAACTTACTGCTCAACATTTAGAGCACGTTAAAACACAAAATTTATGTTATATATATATATATATCTATATATATTTTTCGTGAGTTCGTCGTTTTTGAGACATTCCTTATTTTTGGTTTCTCTTATGAAAAACTTATACTTTCTCATACAGGAACTTGTCAACTCCTATCCATATAAACAAAGGAACTTCATTGACATAGCAACCAGCTTTTGACTATCATTTTAACCTATTGTAGTCCCTTATTTCGCTTCTACTTATGAGGAAGCAAGTAATAAGACTATTTCTGCTCATTTTTTTCTGATTAGCATAAAGTAAATAGAAGTATAAGCTTTTTAAGAATAATTTGTTGCAGGGATATAGAGAAAGTCATGTGAATGGTACACATCAGATTTTTTTTATTAGCAATAGCTATAGTCTATATTTAGTATGTTGTCGGCTTACCTTACCCTTTTATAGGACTGACTGACACTTTCCTTAGGACTTACAAGTGGATGTCTAGGGGACAGAAGCCTGTCTGAGAGCCAATGACACGAAACCACAGAATAGAGAACCAGGAACGAGTCGGCCCGTAACCAGGCATAAGCATCAGAAAGTGAATTATATGAAATGCAAGCGAAATGGATGATAGGAAAGTTGATGATGGAGAAATTGGTAGATTGAGAGGCGGGGAAAACCGGAGGACCAGAGAAAAATCGCCCAGACGACGTTTTGTCTACCACAAATCCCACATGCAGGCGCTTGGGGTCAATTGACTAGATAAGAGGCGAGTGGTCTAAACTCTACCACGGCGCCGCCCTATATTTACTAAATAGACAAAACTACGTCACATATGCAATGAATATCGTTAAAAACATGAGAAATATAGAGTACACAAAAATGCTGTACGTCTGTTACGGGAGCATATACAAAACTAACTTCAGAAATGTTTATTGTTTACAACATATAAGAAGATACAAATAAAAGTAAGGTTAAGGTATAACCATTTCCTGAGTCCACGTGAATGTCACTGCTGCTGCCAAATGGATATAATAATAATAATAATAATAATAATAATAATAATAATAATAATAATAATAATAACAATATAATAGTAAAAATAAGAATAATAATAGTTGTAATAATAATTATATTAATAATATTAATTATAATAATAACAATAACGATAGTAATACTAATTAGATACAATCGGGAAACTAATCGATATGGTTGATGTCGGATCGGAACGATAGATAAATAGAGGAGAGATCGTTTTCGACTTGGAAATACTCCTGAAACATGATTCCATATAAAAGGGCTCGAGTAACGTAGACTAAAATGATATTATGCGCAAATAATACAATATAAGTGGACGTACTACTGCTATTTTGGAATTGTTATTTATAACCTAGTAATACTACAGCTGTTGCTAAAATACTGTATGTTCCCACCTGTAATAGAGTTAGTAGCAACACTGTGTGTGACGAAGAGAAATATCTTGCAGCGTGTAAGCGTTGTACAAAGTTTCAAACACACAAATATGGCTGCCGTAATTAATTTGTAACTGCTTACACACTCTACATAGTGGAGGTTTACCACATTGCACGTTGACATATCTGAAGGATGGAATGTAGAGATCAAAGCTGTGTGCCTGCAGAAAGGATTTGCTATGGCTTCGGGTGCACTGTTATTTGATCCAACTTAGCATATAATTATAATAATTCATATAACAAATTACACAACTGTAGCAAAGCGTAGTAACTTTAAGGTTTTTTCACTTTCTCTATACGTACTATTACACAGAATATACAGAAGGTATTGCACTCTACCCAAATATTCGTAACCGAGATTTCACCGGAAATATATACTTTAACGTCCCCTGTAACCAAAAAAAAAAACAAAACAACAACACATTTTCAAAAACAGGTCCGTGTGTGTGCGTGTACCCGCGTGCCTGTGAGCACGATAGCTCAAAAACGAAAAGTTGGTCAACTACTAAAGTTGGTATGTAAGTTTAGTATCTTCGAAAATTTAGATTTAGGTTTAGGTTTTCTAAAAAATGACTCTAACGATTTTGATTAGAATTTTGTATATTAAAGATATTTCCCTGACGAATAAAATATATATCTCAAGTTTTCTAGGAATAGCCTCTGAAGACTACTTTACTCTGAACGAATTTTACCGATTTTTGTATAACTGCTACACCACACAAAAAATGTAGAGCACGATAAAACACACAATTTATGTTACGCACATTTTTTCGTGTAGTTAATCGTTTTTGAGTTATTCCTTGTTTTTTATTTCACCTTTAAAAACTTATACTTTTCTCGTAATGGAATTTGTCAACTCCTATCCTTGCAAACAAAGGAATTTCAGTCACATAGCAACCAGCTTTTTACTATCACTTTAATTTATGGTACTCATTTATTTCGCTTCTACTTACAAGGAAGCAAGTAATAAGACAGATTTATGCTTATTTGTTCTTGATTACCATGAAGTAAATTGAAATCTAAGCATTTTAGCAATAATTTGTTGCAAAGATGTAGAGAAAGTCATGTGAATGGAACTATATGTGGTATTCGTGGTGGACAAAGTGGGTTTGCTTGACAGATTCCTTTAATCATTCATTCCACCAATTGATTCATCACTTTTCAAGTCAGTTTCCCATCTCCCATTCTGGTTTTGATTCAATGTTCGTCTGCTCTGAAACAGTCTTCTGGTCAAGGCATTCGTGTGCAAGACCTGGGTGGATGCTATTATTACAACTAAGCTTCTAACTAATTTGTCGTTCCTGTTTTTTTTCTTTACTCCCGATCATAAACAAAAACAGCATTTCATAAAATATACCCTGTTTTTAAATTATTTGAATAGCGTTTTAGCCTATGGTATTCCCTTATTTCTCTTCTATATTGTAAGAAACAAGTAATAAGACTATTTATCTGGAATAGTGTGATGCACATAGTATATAGAGAACATATTGTATTACATCCAAAAATCCGAAACTGAGATTTCATCGGAAATACATATTTGGGCCCCCTGAATCCAAAAAAAGCGTTTAAAAAAGTCCGTGTGTGTCTCTAGGCAGCATAGCTCAAAAACGAAAAGTTCGTTAAATGCCAAACTTGATATTTATATTCACTTACTTCCAAGAATGCGACACGAAGATTTTCAAGAAAATACCCCACTATCAACTGCCCTTTACATGGAAAAAATTTCGAAAGTTTTGATTTTTCAAAAATGGCTCTAACAATTTTGTTTAAAATATTGTACATTAAAGATGTTTACATGACAAATAAAATGTATATCTACAATTTTCTGGGAATAGCCTCCAAATGTTTATTCTGAATGCATTTTGCGGACTTTGGCATATCTGGTAAACCATAAGACATAGACGATAACTTACTCCACTAAAATGTAGAGCTTCTTAATATTATCCACATTTTTCGTAGATTTGACCGCTGTTGAGATATTCCTTGTTATTGTCTTTAGCTTTAAAATACATATACTTTTCTCATACGGGAATTTGTCAACTGCTGTCCATACCATCAATGGAATTTGAATAATATAGAAACCAGCTTTTAAAAGCTTTGCCTATCGCTTTAGCCTATGGTACTCCCTTATTTTCCGTCTACTTGCAAGGAAGCAAGTAATAAGACACTTTCAATAATGTTTTCTCGATTAGTATTAAATAAATAGAAGAATGAGCTTTTTAACAATAATTTATTGCAGAGATGTAGGGAAATTCATGTGAATGAAGCAGATCGATTTTTTCTTTTATATCTCGGAAACAAAATGACCGTTAAATACCAAACTTATTTAAGTTCCGCAATTTCCATGGGCTTACACGAAGAGTTTCGGGAAAACCTCCTAACTTCAAACTGCACTTGATATGAAACAATTTTCTAAAATTTCGATTTTATTAAAATAACTAAAATATTTGTGTTAAAATACTGCTTATTTAAGATATTTTTGTGGCAAATGAAATGTATATCTTGAAGAAAAATGCACATCTGAAGACCTTTTTCTACTAAATGGCTTCTGCATCATTGGTAAAGCGTTAGACATAATACTACACAAAGGCTGTCGATTTCGTCAAAACACAAAGTTTGTGAGATAATTTTTTTTGTGAACCTAACAATTTCCGTAATACAAGATCACATATGTAACTAATTAAATAAAACATGTTTTGCTCTTAGTTGCCTGAAAATGTGTTCGGACATAACTGCCTACTCACTGCATATTATACCACTGTACAATCAATTTTATCACCCAAAATTTTAATATGGGGATCTGCTACCGAAGTAAATATGATATTTTTAATTCAGAAGAGAATACTTAGAATAATTTTTAATACGAAACTTAGACGATAATTAATACAGATTTTAAATAATTTTATATTTTTACTTTGATATATTAATATATAATGCTGCACTATTTTATAAAAACAAATTATACTTATTCGTTCTCAACTGTGATGTTCAAAATCATTTTACTAGAAGTATGAACGACATCCATGTAGGAAAATAGAAAACAAGTATAAACTCAAAAGTCACCAAAGTCCCTCAATACTCTCCCAAATTACATTATTAAAATAGATGATTTGTATATTTAAAGGATCACTACCTTCATCTTTACATGACAAAACTTTTTACAATTTAAGTGAATTATTTAATTAATGTACATTTATGACCAGTCTATCTGTACAGTTTATGACAACAGACAATAATCTATTGCTTATTATAGGGTTGAATTCTCCAAAACCTGACTTAGCTTAAATGAGAAGACGTTATTGTTGTTTTTATCCTGATAAAGCAAAATAATGGAATTTTAAATTACACATACTGGCCAGTTTTTAAACTAATTGACAGTCACTTTGGCTTATTGCCTTTCCTTATCCCCCTTGTACAAAAATAATATATAATAAAACCATTTTGGTAAAGTAAACCCAGATAAGCGTATAGTAAATAGATGAATAAGGTTTTCTAGCACCTTGGAGAAGTCTCTGTGAATGTAGTATATCAGATTTTTTTCAATATATTATGTACATAATTGCCAAATGGTGCAACGTTGAACCAATATACTTTACATATGATTTTTAGTCCATTCTCGAGCTTAAAAATCACTCTTTTCCTAATTTCAATCCCTTATTTACAGAATATCTTATTTTGTATACTAAATTAACTTGGGTCCTATAAACCCAATGGCTTTATTAACGAAAATAATTGGTAAACTGAAAGCAGCGTACAGAATTACGTTAAAGCACACACCAGGTGCATGTTATCACGTAATAAATTGGATTCTCTCTCCATTTAGTGACTTCGATTATAGCCCGTGTTAGTCACAGGTTCGTTTTATTTCCAGATGATATGTGCAGCTATTTGTCATTCCATTTGCATCTTATAATAGCTCCGCATTGCGATATGAAATGTAGGTAATGAAGCCGTTTTTTTGTACTGCACAGATCAATTAACCAATATTGGAATCTGTTTCCATGTGCAAATGACAAACTGTGCTCCACGTTTATAGGTGCAAATAGCAGTAGGTTTGTTCTAATTCAGTAGTAATTTTATTGCTTTCTTTAGCACATATGTACAATGTATATAGCACAGTACAACTAAAATACCGCAAAATACCAAACTTGGTATTTAAATTAAGTATCTTTTAAGGGTGCGACACTAAAATTTTGAAGAAAATACCTCTTCCCAAACCACTCTTTACATGAAAAGACTTTTGAACATTTATTTTTTCTCTAAAATGACTCTTAATGATTTTGATTAAAATGCAAGTTTCAAAGGTATATCAAAGATATTTACATCAAAAATAAAATTCATATCTTGAATTTTTTGGGAGTAGCTTCTGAAGACCGATTTGTAAAACCCGTTAAAACATGTCCAAGATATTCCTGTTATTGTTTTCAATTTTAAACTACTTAAACTTTCTCAAACGGTAGGTCATCTTTCTTTCGTCTTCTGTTAATCTATTCCTGCTAAGCAAATAGAACGGAATTTCAATTGTTTCACATAGCGACTTGTTTTTAAAGGAATTGACTATCGCTTGACTTTAGTCTAGTGCATTTCCTCACATCCCTTCTGGTTACAAAGAATAAGTAATAACACCAATTCTGCTAATGTTTTAACTCCATTGGTATGATGTAGATAAAAGATAATATTTTGTAAGAAAATCGCTAAAGAAAGTCATGTGAATAAAACGCATTAGATTTTTACACAGATTTTTGTATACCTCTCTAAATATTCAAAATTTGGAATCAGCGATATATTTCAGAATATTATTTGCACCTGAAAAATCTAAAATGCTCCTTAAATAGTTGTATTACATTATTTCTGTCGATTACGTTCAATATAGAAGGCACATAAAACAAGTAATATAAGATTGGGTACCCAAGATTTTGAAAACAGTACTTTTTAAAATATTTTAATGAATATGCTTCATTATACAACGTAATACTACATACTATTTTTCCTTTTCTAGCACGTATTTACATTGCAACGCACATAGTAGGTAGGGAAAGTATTATATTCCATCAAGAAACTGGATGTCAAAATTTCATCGCAAATATAAGCTTTGAGGTTCCCTAAGTCCGAAAAGAATTTTTAGAAAAAGGTCGGGGTGTTTGTATGTATGTGTGTGTGTAGGCAAGCAGGCAGGGCAGGGAGTGTATGTAATGTATGTGCGCATGTGTGTGTATGTGAGGAACACCAGAGTTCAAAAACTACGAGACCTTAAATACTAAACTTAGTATTTATGTTTAGTATATCCCAAGGCTGTGACATGAAGATTTTTGAAAATACTGTTCTTTTTTTCAAAACTGGTTCTAAAGATCTTGATCAAAATACCGTATATTAAGAATGTTTACATTATAAATAAAAGTATGCCTTGAATTTTCTGGGAATAGCTTCTGAAGACCTCTTTATTCTGTATGATTTTTGCAGAATTTTGCATTACTGATAAGCCGTAAGGGATAGACAAAAACCTGCTACTTAAAAAATCTGATGTATACCATTCACATGATTTTCCCTATATCCCTGCAACAAATTATCCGTAAAAAGCCTATATTTCTATTTACTTGATCCTAATCAGAAGAAATGAGCAGAAAGTCTTATTACTTGCTTCCTTGTAAGTAGAAGCGAAATAAGGCACTACCATCGGTTCAAATGATAGTCAAAAGCTGGTTGCTATGTCAATGAAGTTCCTTTGTTTATATGGATAGGAGTTGACAAGTTCCTGTATGAGAAAAGTATAAGTTTTTCATAGCAGAAACCAAAAATAAGGAATGTCTCAAAAAAGACGAACTTACGAAAAAAATGCATATAACATAAATTGTGTGTTTTAACGTGCTCTACATTTTTATGCAGTAAGTTCTTGTCCATCTCTTACGGTTTAGCAGTTATTCAAAGTTCAGTAAAATTCATCCAGAATAAAGTACTCTTCAGAGGCTATTCCCAGAAAATTCAAGATATACATTTTATTTTTCAGGTAAATATCTTTAATATACGAAATTTTAATCAAAATCGTTGGAGCCATTTTTGAGAAAATCAAAATTTTCGAAAAAAATTCCATGTATAGTGTAGTTGGGGGGGGGATTTTTCTCAAAATCTTCGTGTCGCATCCCTGGAAGATACCAAACTTAAATACCAAGTTTGGTATTTTACCGACTTTTCGTTTTTGAGTTATCCTGTTCACAGACACACGGACACACGACACACTGACACACGGACACACTGACACACGGACACACTGACACACGGACACACACACGGACCTTTTTGTGAAAATATTTTTTGGGATATTGGTGACCCTAAAACATATATTTCCGGTGAAATCTCGGTATCGAATTTTTGGATGGAGTGCAATACCTTCACTATACACTATGTACATAGTGCGTACAGAGAAAGTAAAAATGTAGATCTCGTTAAAACACAAGTCGTGGCGCTTGTAGACAGCAACTAGCAGAGGGCCTTGATCTATGTTACCTAAAGTCAGTTTTCTAGCAGAAATCCTTGTGGTATGAGGATTGGAGCACAGCTAGCTTTTACCTGACCGTTTAAGAATTATTCTGCATGCTGATTATACTGTACTGCGTTTACAGTTTAGAAATACACAAAAAGGTCAATCGTAGAGTGGAAGTTAGCTTAATTTTGAGGGTGCTTGCATTTGTCAGTATTTACCTTGTATTTCCATCTTCCATACTCCACGATCTTGCTAGTTTTTCCTTCACATTATGTTGTTTTATTACTTGAATTACACCAGACTTCCATGATGTTCTCGGCGAACCCTCCAGAAGTGACCATTGAAGGAAAGTCTTTGGCAGTCTTTCATAGTCTATTCTCTTTCGCACCCCTTCCATTGTAAAATTCTTTTTTAATTATCTTAAAAAACAATTCCTCCATTTTCGTTGAAACAGAAGAATCGAATTCTTGAAGAGGTCAGTAAAAAAGAAGAAAGGACCCTAACATACTTATTTTGTGGTTTTGGTCTGTTAATAAGTATTAAATATTCAATGCCCCTATCTAGCCTTCCTTTTTTGTTAATTCAATGTTTGCACCTTACGAAAAAAATACAATGTCCTTTAAACTGGCCAGTGAAATAAAATTACACATAGAGAGTTGCAGAACGTGTTTCAGAGTTTTCTAGGCCGTTGTGATCGTTATATTTAGAATGATGGATAGGTTCACTTTTAATATATGTTTTAATAAAGGTAAGAGCGTTTCGTTTTCTTATTTCCTCCTATTGGCGCATTATTTGTATGTGACAATGTTTTTCACATTTTGGGTACGCAATTATAATTTTGGTGTGCACACATGCACACAATTTCGGTGCAAATGGCTCTAGCTCCGAATTTAGAGCTGCAAACATGTGACTAACAAAATCTTCAGTGGCATTGGCGTTGTTTGCTCTATGATTCCTAGTTTGAAGTGATAACATCACTTTCAATCATCATAAATTGTTACTGTATAGCTTTAATACTTTATCAGTGTATTTCAGGACTTTTATTTTCGATAAAATATGCGAATTTTGTACTTTCACGCTCAAAACTACAGCTTCCTTTCATCTATAAAATTAATGCATTATGAAACGTATTAAACATCATGGTTTCTAGATGCCCCGCACATAATAAAGTTAGTTTAATTTTACAGTAAAACTCTGTGAATAACAAATTCCGTTTCACGTCTTAAAGATTGCCTGCTATAAAATCCAATTTAACCCGTTTCCCTGTTCATTGCAACTAAACTGCATTACAAACGAGTGTCATAAGAAATAGTAATAATAAGATTAGCTAAAATCGCGCTTACCTAGCGAGTTTCAATCCAAATTTAGGTTGGCTACGAAATCACGCATGCCCAGTATCTACAATATGGTGTTTCCTCTTCGGTTTAGGCCGTCAGTTTTGATTTATAAGAAAACGTTCTAAATAATGTGGATGGGTAGGAAACACGATGCCCAGAATAAATAGCTGTTCTTACATCACTTAACAAGTATATAACCATCATTTTCAGTGAGTTTAGATCATATAGCTGAAGCAATATCTACCATTGCGGAGCAATAGCCATGTTTATTCCCGTTTTGTTTGTATCTTTGTAAAAACGCGTCTTCTTCCATAATTTGTATGTTTTTACTTTATTACTCCTTGGTTACTTTTTGAGAAGATAGCATTTTGTATCAGTTTTGTTTTCTCGTCATTGGATTCTTCATATAGCGACGAATTGTTTCATTTTATGTCAATAATCTGTTTTAGCAACAGAACATTTTTGCAGTATCCATCTAAAATTTTAAACCTTTTGCACTTCTCCTATTGACCTTGTGGGGAAGGAGGTCCTGCGTCAGTTTTCCTCAGGTTAATGTGCGTAAGGCAGAGAGATTAATTCTAAGAGATAATATTTCTTATAATATGAAACATTTCTTATAAAATCAGCATTTCTTGTAAATACCTCGTCGGAGAATGTGTCAGTTACAAAAGAATTTGTACTTCGGTTTTGATATTGCGTCAGAAAATGGCACAGTTACAATCTTCGACAAGATAATTGAATTTACAGAGAATTATTTCTGTTGTTATCCGGAATATCCTAGTCCAAGTGAAAAAGGTGTATTACGTAAATGCAAAAGATACGTAATAAATGAAATATTTGGACGTTAACAGACAAATTTTCGTAATTACAATAATTAAGAATCATCTCATTGAATACCACATAAATTAGCTGCAACCTACGATTATGGAATGAAAACATAGGTGGGAAAAACCTCTGCAGCTTAGTTTCTGCTAACACTTTTATGTTTTTCTTTACTTAACGACATTATCCTTTATAAAGTCTATAAACAATACGTAGCGTGGATCGAGAAATTAGAAAAAAAAAAAAAACCTCATTGAAGATTTAACCAAAGATTCAGACTGGCATTAAATTATTCATTGTTTAATATCTCAGGCTATTACAACCATTATTTTATTCAAATTGTAGAAGTTTTATCATAAGCTCCGAAGAGATAAACGAAACTATATTTATGATTACAAATCTAAGAATGTACAGATTTCGGTGTGTAGCATATTCTTTATTACTTTTATTATTACTTCTCTCATAAATATGCCGAGAGAAATAGTTATTTTCAGTTATAGCTACTTCAGAGCTATACTACAGCTAAAATAATTGAAATATACATTATTTATAGCTTCCGTAGGAAAAGTTTAGGAAAACACTCGCGCATAAACTCATAAGAGTCGAGAAATTTGGTAATTTAAAGGTTCAACTTCTTCTGTCCTCCTGAAAAGTAATGAAATGTCACGATATCACTCAATATAAGTATTCAGGAGGGGCAGGTAAACCTCTGATATAGGCTTCGAGTGCCAAGGACCGCCGCTTAGAATTTTGACCCATGAATTGGATACTGTCAGAAGAATATAATCTCAGAACAACTAAAAAATGAAGAATGCTAATATGATTACATCGTAAGGTACTTAACACTGACATATGTGATTAAATATGACCTGTAACCTTTAGGATCACCAGGTAATGGAGTTACTCGTTTCTTTCCTGACGATGGTTGATATCTTACATTCCAATTGCGGCAAACTACCGGTCCCCAGTTCCAAAAGACTGCATCAACGTTGCGCATCACCCTCCTGGATTCCTTAATATGAATCTACAACAGAATGTTAAGGAGAGTCGAAATGCGATTTTTATAATTTTTTCCCATTTTGATGTTTTAATTGCATATGAAAATTTTGAATCTCCTGCTCATTTAGGTATAACTTTCCTAGAGGTACACTTATTATAAATAGTTTAAAAATATTGTTCAAAGTAATCCTGTGTAGTAGTTTTTAGAACATTTTAGCACACTCACAAGGTAAAACATTAATTACTTTGTAAATATTAGTGTTAGAGAAGAGATCTTTTTTTATTTTAATTGAAAAGTTTTATTTCAGCTGTTGACACTCATATTTCCTTCATGTGAGAGTTTCTGCAAAGATATGTTTGGAAATTTAGGTTATTTGTTTGTTTTAATTTTATGTTTGAAAGCAGTTCCCGAAGAAGCAAAAACATAAAATTCCCCATTATCCCAAAAACTAATTGACACTAAGGGATGACATTTTTACCACATATTTATAGTAAACAGGGTTTATTTGAGCGAAAAAGTTGTTATGTATATGGATTGGTTATTTTTATTTTCTCTACACGTACTATGTATATAGTGTATAGAAAAGGTATTCTAATGCATCCAAAAATGCAATACCGAGATTTCACCGGAAATACATGTTTTGAAACTCCATGAATAAAAAAAAACAGTTTTAGAAAAATGTCCATGTGTGTCTATCTGTCTGTTTGTCTCTCCGTGTGTATGTGTGTGTGTCTGTGGGCAGCATAGCTCAGAAACGAAAAGACCTTTAAGTACCAAACTTTGTATTTAGATTTGGTATCTTCCAAGGATGCGACACGAAGATTTTCAAGAAAATCCCTCCACCTCAACTACACATTATATGGAAGTTTTTTCGAAAACTTTTATTTTCTTAAAAATGGCTGTAACGATTTTGATTAAATATCGTACATTAAAGATATTCACCTGACAAATAAAATGTATATCTTCAATTTTCTGGGAATAGCCTCGGAAGACTACTTTATTCACGATCAACTTTACGGAATTTTGCATAATTGCTAAACCGTAGGAGATGGACAAAAACTTACCACACAAAAAACGTAGAGCACATTAAAACACACAATGTATGTTACGTACATTTTTACATGGAGTTGATCGTTTTTTAGATATTCCTTGTTTATTGTTTCAGCTTGGAAAAACTTCACAGGAATTTGTCAAATTGTATCCATACAAAGGAACTTCAATCACATAGCAACCAGCCTTTGACTATCACTTTAACCTATGGTACTCCCTTATTTCGTTTCTACTTACAAGAAAGCTAGTAATAAGACTATTTCTGCTGTAGAGAAAGTCATGTGAATGGAACACATCAGATTTTTTTTAAATTTAAAACTCGTTTTTCAACAACATTTTAAGAGGTTTTTAAAAAATACATTTACTTCTAATGAACAGAAGTATTCCATTTTTCAACAATAAACAGCAATGCAGCTGAATATATCTTGAAAATTTTAACTCAATATCTTAAATAGTTGCTGAGATAATGGGTCAAACTCTAACATGGGCAAGATAGGACATTCCAACTCCGCTTAAAGTTAATTTTTAATGCTATAGACATAAACATGTCAAGCATGACGTTTTATATCTCTTTATTCGTAATAGAGGCATATAAATAACCTTAGACTGAAATACCGCAAAAGCTATTTTGCCACATGGTTCAAATTCATATTTACTCACATTATACAACAGGTATAGAAATCGCGCGCATTGCCTATCCAGGCGGGTGCCTTTACCACCAGCCAACCGTGTTCCTCATCCTCTTAACACACACATCTTGGGGGGAAAAAAGAAAGACATCAAATGGGCAGGATGAGCGTTATTGATAGAACCACCCCCAATGGTTACGGATGGGATGACCTTACTAATCGTTTACAGATGGGTTTGTGGTCACATTTGAATCTGTACCGTTCGCTTTGTCGGTAGTTAATGCGCGCGACCACACAGACTAAATGTCTACCAACAACCGGCCAAATACAAGGCATCCTATGTTGTTGCATAATACCGTCTGGTAAGTGGCCGTGACGCGTACTGTAATTCTCCCTGAGCTGTACACTTCTGTGCGTTTGATTATCTGCTTCAAGAAGTCGAATATTATAAGAAATCATTTTTCTTTTGAGGAATTTTATACTAATCAAATTCATCTTAGCGGATTTTAAAGTAAGCTCTCACATTTTGAAGGTTAATATTTGTGACTATGTTGAAAACCTGTATGATAGGTTGCAGAAGACAATTCTGGTTTAGGTATACTTCTTATCGTCCATTTCATCTTTTAAAATTAATTTCATTTTTATTTTCAGCACAATTTTCTATCCAATCCATATAAGACCTCACAGTTGCGGAGGTCATTAGCAGAGTATTTTCTGAGTCAAAGCTAGAAAACTGGTCCAACTAGACAATAAGTTGGATTGTTTAGATAAACTTCAAACAAGATCTGTTTATGGTGTGCAATCCAATTTGCATTTTATCATTTAAATCGGAGTCGTTCTCCGTCTAAGGTTCACTTGCTTAGCCGGTTGCACTAGCTCAAACAAATCTTGGGGTGTGAAATTCACCTTACACAATGATATTAAGGTTATACTTGTCTAATTTTATAGTTTTAGGAATATTCTACAAGTGAATATGTGAACTGTGTATATAAAGCTAAATATACCATCTAAGTTGGTATGATTAAATCTATTGCAATACTCCGGTGAATTCATTTTACTGTTTTATCGCCTTGTACGATTATATCCATTGCAATATTCCGGTGAATTCATATTATTGTTTTATCGCCTTGTATGATTAAATCTATTGCAATATTCCGGTGAATTCATATAACTGTTTTATCGCCTTGTATGATTAAATCTATTGCAAAACTCCGGTGAATTTATATTAGCGTTTTATCGCCTTGTATAATTAAATCTATTGCAATACTTCGGTGAATTCATAGGACTGTTTTTTTAGCCTTGTATGATAAAATCTATTGCAATATTCCGGTGAATTCATATTACTGTTTTATTGTCTTCTATGATTAAACTATTGCAATATTCCGGTGAATTCATATTATCGTTTTATCGCCTTGTATGATTAAATTTATTGCAATATTTCGGTGAATTCATATTATCGTTTTATCGCCTTGTATGATTAAATTTATTGCAATATTTCGGTGAATTCATATTATCGTTTTATCGCCTTGTATGATTAAATTTATTGTAATATTTCGGTGAATTCATATTATCGTTTTATCGCCTTGTATGATTAAATTTATTGCAATATTTCGGTGAATTCATATTATCGTTTTATCGCCTTGTATGTTGAAATCTATTGCAATATTCCGGTGAATTCATAGGACTGTTTTCGAAATACATATGAACACTTGGCGCTTTGAATCCCCTGCTCCATTTAATTTCAGTGCCTACTTTGATACGCCCTACCTAAAAAGGGCTTTCATTTCTTCACATCGAAGCGAGAGGATCTTTCTTTGATATTCGGGCGTTTACCAAACATGCACTATGCTCTTCGTGTATAGGTTTATCTTACTCCAGCCTTTGATGATAGCACATTAATATCATCATTTTAAAATTGAAAAAAGACTGCAAAGGAGGTAATAAGTAGACATCTATTTTCTGTGTATCATAACCTAGGAGTGTACTTTCTGAACAATCACTTTTTTACGTGATAACATATAAAACATAGAAAAGTTCCACTGCTTAACTTACAATATACTTCTGACTACAGAATAACATTCAGAAACATTACAGGAATATAGTAAATTATTTTAGAACACTAGTTATACAAAACACTGCCATTAAACCGAGTGACAAAGTCTGATGCGCTTAAACGGCATGTCATTTCAAGTCGGTGCGACATGCCAAATGCGATAATAATTGTGCCATCAGTGCACTCTAGCTGCATTGGTCACCATTACTCAGCATGGAGACGTACACAAGTGCGGAGCGTTGTCGATGTTTCACGAACTACAACGTCTGAGCAAATCTAATCGAAGTGCAAGTTCGATAGAAGTAGTGCTAACCCTTGAGTGCGTTACGTGGCAGTGTTCAGAAATAAATAGTATTGCTAAGCAATTTGGTGCTACCATCATTTTTTGCTAAATGGAAAAAGATGCTGAATGGTTCAGTGATCGTTTTTTACTTTTGGATAGGAAAACTTGCGAGGAGATAAAAGTTAAATTCTTGTTTACGGGGACCTTTCGACATCTATGATAAGTTATTCATTAGCTGAATGACTGTAAATATGGTTGAATCTCCGTTTCTTATGAGGAACGAGTGTGGTTACGGAGGAAATTAGTGAAAAAACCCAGGATATGATTATCGCGGGTCGAACAAAAGTTAGCGGTGTGGAAGATGTTTGGTATATCGACAGAAAGGTCAATATTTGGTTTTAATGATACGTTGGAGATGAAAAAGTTGTAGGACGATAGCTCACTGTTGACAACAAGCGGGTGAGGCTTTCAAGTTAGAACTGTGTGTTGGAGCTATTTAAGCGAAATCCAAAAGTTATTTTGGGTCGAGTTGCCACTATCGATGAAACCTGGATGCATTATTATCCTCCGGAAACCTAGCAACAGTCAAAACATTGAGGCACTTCCGCTAAATTTGATCCAAAGAAAACAAAGACGGTAAACTTATGGTGACAATATTTTGGGATGCGAAGGGTATCATACTGGTTGACTTCTTAGAAATAGCAAAAATGATTAATGGAGAATACTGCGGTAAGCTATTGGCCCGTTTCGACAAAAAATTGAAGGATATACAATCCCATATAGCAAAGAAGAAAGTGCTATTTTACCACGGCAACGCACCAGTACATGCATCCGGAACTGTCATCACCAAACCTCGCCGTACCCTGCATATTCGCCCGTACGAGTTATTCTTGTTCCAAGATAAGTACAAACGGATCGCAGGAACAAAATAAAGAGGACATTGTTGACACAGGAGCGTATTTTACAGAGCTTGACAATTCTGTTTTTGAAGGGATAAAATGGCAGACGCCGTGATAGAAGTCTATGTGACTATGTTAAGTGGCGAAGGGAGAAGGAGACAGTGTTGAGAAATAAATTGTGGTTGATAGACAAGCGTCTTCTTTCCTAACACGGCTGCTTATTGAACGCCTTCGTATGGTTAACAGAACTCGCTTACAGATTAGATATGCCATGATTGAAAAGGAAGTCATATTGAAAGCTAAATTAAACATTTGCTACTCTTGTGCATGAAATTTTAATGTGCTTACTCTCTCTTTATTTTAACAATTTTATGACCCATATCGGGACCGATATATAGCACACTTTACAGAAACTATTCAAATATAATGAAGGTTGGTAGAGAATTGTTTGAACCTCCCCCTCCTACAGCTGGATGGAAGAAAGAGGTATTGGGATAGAAGAAGTAGAAGATAACTCGTGAATTGTTGTGTTGCGGAGAGTTAAAACTTCAAGACCTCATCGCTCTTGCTTCATCAAATACCCACACGGCCTTAGTGCTAGGCAACTGCGCCTTTGCTTCTATGCGCAATAACGTTACGTCATGTGACATATTACATTACTCAGAGCTGTAAACATCTGTATTGCTACACTGTTGTAAATATATAACTTAAGGGTGTCGTTCAGTCTACCTGTATCCAAGAGTGATCACGGTGGGGCAATGACTGTCCAACCAAGAGGTGGATTAGATTAGATAACAGCGCTTTGTTGGAGCGTTGTCAACCTTCCGCACGCCAGCTTATTGAGCAATTCCATTGGAAAGAATGCCTTCATTTTGTCCTAAAATCTGTTTGCTAATAGTTTGTAGTAGGTTGATTGCCAAATATGTAGTTAAAGTAATGTGAATGACACGCCACAGAATATTATTAATTTTTATTTATTTAATTTATTTATATGTAGGTACATCTTATCACTAATGTTTGTCATGAGTGGGTCAACCCGAAATATTGAACTTTATTCATATTACTCTTTTTTATTTTATTTATTGATCACCCATGAAAGTATGTTTATCAATTTCAGTGTGACATATATATCGTTAGAGAATATTAGAAATCAGCCGCTAAATTGTCGGTAATTTTTTGTTTGACATTAACGTTTCCTGATTCATTTTTACTTTCTCTATACGTACTATGTACATTCCACCCAAAAATGCAATATTGATATTTTACAGAAAATACACGTTTTACGGTCCCTTGTATCCAATAAAAGCCTTTACAGAAAACGGTACGTGTGTCTGTGAACACGATAACTCGGTATCTTGTTCACGAAAAGTCGGTAAAATACCTAAGTTGTTATTTAAGTTCGATATATTCCAGGGATGCTTCACGAGGATTTTGAGAAAAATTCCTCACCCCAAGCTACCCTTTACATCGAAAATTTTCAAAAATGTTAATTTTCTCGAAAATAATTCTAACGATTTTGATTAAAATACCGTATAATAAAGATATTTATATGGCAAATGAAATGTATATCTTGAATTTACTGGGAATATCTTCTAGAGGTATCCTTATTCTGGTTAAATTTTGCGCAAATGGTAAACCGTAAGAGATAGACAAAAACTTACTGCACAAAAATGTAGATCACGTTAAAACACACAATTTATGTTACATACATTTTTTGGGTGGAATTGATCGTTTTTGAGATATTCTTTGTTATTGGTTTCAGCTGATTTATTCTTTTCTCATATGGGAATTTGCCAACTCCTGTCCATACAAACAAAGGAGCTTCAGTCATAGAGCAACCAGCTTTCGACTATAACTTTAACCTATGGTACTCCCTTTCTACTTGCAAGGAACGAAGTAATGATAGGATTTTTGCTATTTTTTCACGATTAGCATGAATTAAATAGAAAAAAGCATAAGCTTTCTAATAATAATTTATTGCAGAGGTTTGGAGAAAGTGTAACACATCAGATTTTTCCCTGAATGACTCTGGAAAAAGTTTTAAGTCCTAGCCCATGCCACTTGGGCGCGCCATGGATAATAAATTCGTGCCGGTTTCATGTAATGCTATCTCTTGCTAACACAGTAGGAATAATAGTTTGAATAATTACTGTGCCACGATTGCTGCAATTCCTGCTCTGCTGTAAAGAATCTGATGCTGGACCGAGAGCTAACATTGTCAACCATTTTCTAGTCCGCTAACGTGGATTTCACATTGTCACTGTGACAGCAGCGTTCTCATTTAAATTTCTGAAATTCCGTTATCTTGGTGGCAGTGACGTAACATCGAATTCCGCTGGAGCCAAGAGTAGCAGGTGCAGGGACACGATAAACTTGCTTTGTAGCTCACTGCGACTTTTACGTCCCTCGTAAAACAAGTAGGTAACTTCATCACAAACACACTGTCTCAGTGAAAACATATGCATGTCGGGAACCGCACGCAAAAAGATAACCTTCTGGCTAATTCATGTTAAGGTTGTATAAAGGGGATTGGTTTATTGTCAGTAAATTGCTTTAAACATAAGATTAATATTGGTCTATTAATACTAGGCACATTTAACTTATTTAAGGTAATTCATCTGTGAAATTTGGAAATTGTGATATTGTTAAAAATTATACCAGTTATTACATAATAACAATTATATTTTTGCCATCTTTGTAATTTATAGTATACGCTGAATTTATACAATAATTTTATTCTCAAAATTCATTGTTATAATAGCATTATAATATTCAATAATCACAACAATAGTAATTAAGTTTAAAATATATTTATTATATCATATTTTATAAAGCAAAACTCTCCAAAACTGAAATTATTATTTCCAAAAAGTATATGCTGTTTTTCCTCAATCAGCTTTTGACAGGCAGTTTTGAAACAAATTATTATAAAATTGTATCATGTAGAGTCTTTTGAGTGTGGAGAAATGCTGGATAAAGTTTGTGTGTGAATTTAACTATTAATTTGATCAAATGTAGTGTACATCCTTTAATTTGTCTCAAAAATTTAACCTCACAAACTTGTATTCTACACAATCTTTTTATCTTTGCAGTTACTCAATTGTGCATCCACACAAAACTGACAGGCCGCGCCGTGGCCGAGTGGTCAGACCACTCGCCTCTCACCTAGACGGCCCGGGTTCAATCCCAAGCGACAGCCTATGAGATTTTTGGTGGAAAAAGCGGCGCAGGGGCGGGTTTTCTCCGGGTTCGCCGGTTTCCCCCGCCATCTCATTCCACCTGGGCTTCATCTTCATGTATCATCAGTGTCACCGCCTGCGATGCCGTAGCAGTAAAAGCGGGCGTTAAACACTACCCCCCCCAAAAAAATGTCACCGCCATTGTTTTGTAGAACATATGGCTTCTTGTTTTGTTTATCAGGGTTCTATGAGTTGATCCTCATATTGATTGAAATCTTCTCATTTTAGTTGTTCCTCATTATTGACAATTTTAAACCTGTTTTAGGGGTAGTTATCTAGGATAGCTTTTTATAACATTTTGTGCTTTACCTAAAAAACCCATAATTTTATTTTGCTTTCTTTCAAACATTTAAAACAATAAGTTTCACACAATATCCTTAAATGGTAGAGAGGCCATTGCATACCATATTCTTTGTTGATAATGAACACGAGGCTCCCAAAGCCGAGTTTTCCCAAGTATTTGAGATCTGATAAGTAACTTACAGTTCGTGGTTAGCCAATTGCTTCTTGAAATACTTGAAAAAACTGTAAAACAAAAAATAATAAATCAAATGAAAAGCTACATCTAAAATATATAGACAAAGCCTTCTTATACATGTTTTGTTAATGAATTTTGCAATATATTCTTTACTTAAAGTAGCACATGCCCATGAGTGTTACGTTTTTCCAAATTGTACTGCAGTATTAATGACATCTCAAAATCTTACTGTAAGTACTTAACAGTTTTTGATGGCATAGAAATTAATAAATGAATTGTAAATTTAGCTTACATTTACAAATATGTGTTCAGAATTTTTAACTTATATATCAAGTATTTCAGAAACCTTAATTTAAGCTAATACCTTTCGTAAATTTGTGGAAAAAGAAGAAAAGAGAAAAAAGACGCACCTAGAAAACGATAGCAACCAATATCAACGGTTTTTCTCAAATTCTATCAGTTGACTGAGCTGTAGGTGTTTTTTACTTTCTCTACACGTATTATGTACATAGTATATAGAGAAAGTATGGTAATGCGCCCAAAAATTCGATATCAAGATTTCACAGGAAGTATATGACTTGAGACCCCCTGAATCCAAAAAAAAAGCATTTTTAGAAAAATGTATGTGTGTCTATCTGTCTGTCTGTCTGTGTGTCTTTGGACAGCATAGCTCAAAAATGAAAAGCTCGTTAAATACCAAACTTGGGATTTAAGTTCAGTATCTTCCAAGTATGCGACACGAACATTTTCAAGAAAATCCTTCCATCCCCAACTACCCTTTGCAAAGAAAAATTTTCGAAAATTTTGATTTCCTCAAAAATAGTTTTAATGATTATTATATTGTATATTATTTATATTGACCTGACAAAATGTATACCTTGAATTTTCTGGAAATAGTCTTTAAAGATTACTTTATTCTGGGCGAATTTTACGGAATTTGGCATAACTGTCAAACCATAACAGGTAGATGTAAACTTACTTAATAGAAAATGATGAGCCCGTTAAAACACAGAATTTATTTTCTATACTTATTTACATGCTTTTTGTTCGTGGAGTGGATCATGTTTCAGATATTTGTTGTTATTGGTTTCATCTTTAAAAGGGAATTTCTCATAAGGGAATTTGTCAACTCCTGTCCATACAAACAAAGGAACTTCAGTCACAGCAACCAGCATTTGACAAATACTTTAGCCTATGCTACTCCCTTATTCCCTTCTACTTGCATGGAGGCCAGTAATAAGACTATTTCTGTTTTTTTTTCTCGATTAGCATGAAGTAAAAAGAATCATAAGCTTTCTAATAATAATAATTTGTTGCAGAGATGTAGAGAAAGTCATGTGAATGGAACAAATCAAATGTTTTTCACTGAATTGTTTTCAGTGAGGTGTGTGAATGCTTAATGGGATCGATACCCAACTTCGAACATATACGTCAGCTTGAAACTTATCTTTAGTTAATCCCTATACCCGAATATTCTTTACACTATTCAGTTGCATTCTGAAACATCCTGTATAAGGAACAGCAGTGAGTTTGTGAGAGCAGAGAAAGCTGTGCAGTTTTACTTGCCGTATGTTATGGTCAATACGATTTAGGGTGTTAAAGAGTTAGTGATAAATATTCTCTCTTTTGATAGAAGCCTCACTCAAGACAGCCGAGTCCCATGTTAGGTTTAGCTTCTGCAGTGACTACCATCTCCAAACAGCAATAGCATCGCAGCTATACATGACGTGAGAAATGGATGTGCTAAGTGTTAGAACGCTTCCACTTTATGTGTTGTTTTAATGACAAAAGTTGTTTTACACTGCCGAGGATTTGCATAATTTATCTGCCAGTTAGTCCTAACGCGTATTCAAATGAGGACATCCATTTTCGCTGGAGAAGCTACATTTTGGCACAGAAAATGCTACATGTTATGTCAGTAAGCAGCTTATAGATGCGACTCTGTCGTCAAAGTGGAGAGCCGCTATCTTGGATCTCCATTTTGCTGTCATTCCTGATTCCAAAGCAAACTCGAGGAAAACCATCCATCTTATTCCCAGTAGCTAAATCAAACAAAGCGAACTATTGGCACGGATTCTTCTAGTTTGTCCCATCATCACCAAAACTAACGTAATCAGCATGCTTTTGTTATTTATGTTTCTCTGCTTTCTCCTTTCATATTATGTAATTATTACTTTCTCTACACGTACTATGTACTTAGGAAATGTGTGATTGGAGGCCCCCTGAGTTCAAACTTAGCAATTTAGAAAAAAAAAAAATCTGCGTTTAGCCTTGCCTCTCATGTTTCTGTGAACACGATAATTCAAAAACGAAAAGTCAGTTAAATAAAAGGATACGGTACGAAGATTTTCTAGAAAATTCCGTCATCCCAAATTACCCTTTACATGGAAAATTTTAAAAAAATTTTAATTTTCTCAAAAATAACTTGTAACGATTTTGATTAAATACCGTATATTCAAAATAATAATATAAAAATAAAATGTATTTTTTTAATTTTCTGGAAATAGTATATGAAGTCTTCTTCATTCTGAATGACTTTTAATAACTGGTAAATTAAAAGAGAGATATAAAAAGTTACATCACAAAAATAAGCCTCCCATTAAAATACACAGTATACGTCTCTTAATAATAATAATAATAATAATAATAATAATGATAATAATAATTTACTTAACCTTTCTCACAGAGCGTCCCTAACACTTTTCTCGTTCGTTTTATTTAGCTTTTGTTTTACCCCTAGGAATGGTAAAAAAACCGAATTTCAATGTCAATCACATAGCAAAAATGTTTAAAATGTTTAACTATCGCTTTAACCTAATGTATCCCCTTCTTCTTACAAGAACTCAAGTAATAAAAACATTTTTGGTAAGCTATATCTAGATTAGCATGATGTGGATAAATGAATCCTTTATTTAGTATAGTGTTTGAGGAACAGATAGAAAGTCGTGTGGATGGAACCCATCACAATTCTTTTTATGGATGTAACATATCACTGTGATTAGGTTGGTCCTGATAATTAAACGTTTCATGAGAGATTTCTCAAAGACAGATAATAGAGGGCTCATGAATATAAAGATAATAATCATTTTGATATACATAAGAATTATGTGTATGCATGATATTGGTAGTATTCAGTATTTATTCATATATGAGCTAACGTACATGCAAAAGTTTTTTTCTCTTCCTCTAAGGAGTAGCTTATGATTAGGATCACATACACATTACACCCTAGTTGTTTTTGTAGACATGTGCCTCCTTATATTGGCCATATACCTTTAATTTTTCCACTTAATGTATTTCCGTTTCTATTAACTGCATTCTACAGTTTTTATATTGCTAAGTTTCTCTCTTTCTTTCATAACTTTCCACAATCATTTCTCTCTTACCTTCCCTATAACTTTGTCTGTTTCGAAAAGGATATCCTATAATTTATAAAAAAAACTAAGCCAATTTTTCTACCTGTAATTTATCGCGATGTTGGTTCCAATTCTCATCTCTCCATACTATGGTTCCTGAACACTGTGGAAGACAGTGCATATTTCTTCTATACTGGATCATAGTGGGAAGTTTTAAACCACTTATCATAGTTTTCGTTCTTAATAATCCCAGACTCTTCCTTTTCATTTTGTAACAATACATCAATATATTTCTGCCAGCCCCAAATTTCTGAAAACTCCTGCAGTAATCCAGAAAGCTCTAACCTTCACAGTAGTAATATAAGAAGCAATTTCTGACCATGTTTATAAAAACTAAGCCTTTAGTCAATGCTGATATTTCTATTGATATTATTGTTATTATTTAACGAAATAATATTGTAGATGGACGACACGAATATTAAAATACTGTTTTGTCCTCTCTACTACCTATGGTAGGTAGGAGTTATACTTTATTCTACCTAAAATTTCCAATGTATATATTTCACCGTAAATATATATTTCGAAGTTCCCTGAATCTGCAAAAAAAAAAAAAAAAAAAAAAAAAAAAAATAGAGAGAAAGTTCCAACCATGCGCGCGCGTGCGTGCTTGTGTGTGTGTGTGTGTGTGTGTGTGGAGATAATTCAAAAAACGAAAAGCTGGTTAATTGCAAACTTGTAATTAAAGTTTAGCATCTTCCAAGAATGCGACATGAAGATATTCATGATAAAAAAATACTCCTAATCCAAAATATTTTTACATGGAACTTTTTCAAAAATGTTGGTTTTCTCAAAAGCGTATCTAACGAATTGATTAAAATACATTATGTTTAACATATCTGCTACCCAAATGAAGGTATATCCTGACTTTTATCGGAATGCATCTGAAGTTTTTTTTTTACATTCTAGATGTCTTTTACAAAACTGGTAAATCGTAAGAGTGAGAAAAGCTCTGACTACAAAAAATGTATATTTCATTAAAGCACATAATTTATGTCAGACATTTTTCCTTGAGATAAACATTAGCTAAATTTCTTATTATTGGCTTAAATATTCTTGGTGTAAATTTTCAAACAAAAATGGGAAGTCGGTATTCAGGTTTCTTTCATTCTGGTTATAAATAAAGAACAGAAATTCAGTTATATCATATAGCGGCAGTTCTTATAATAGTTATTTTACTATAGCTTTATTGTGTATTCGCTTGTTCACCTCGTAGTGAAAAGAAAATATTGTAAAACATTTCTGCAATATTTATCTTGATTAGCATGAAATGGTCGAAAGAATAAAGCTTTAGTAGGAATATTTTGTTGAAAAATAGTTAGAGAAAGTCATGCAAATATACACATGAGATATTTGATCTAATATACAGCCTATCTCGTTTGGAAGAATGGAACTATATAAGGAATTATTAAAAAGCTTTTGAGTGGTTTTCACATCCCCTCAAAGATACTCAGTTTTATATAAAATAATGGTATACTTGGTGTGTATTCTGTTCTTTTGCACAGCTAATACCAGATATCATTAATCAAAATATGGATTTTCGTCCATACATCTTGACCCAAAGAACACACAGTGAGAAGGAAACCTCAGTACGACTCTGTATGTCTGCCTCACATTCAAAGGGTCCCGAGTTCGAGTAATCTTGGTTAGACTTTTATACAGGATTTTCTCCTATTCTAAGAACGAATGCCGAGTAATTCTTAAGTCCCATGGACCCCGAGCTCACTTAAACATTGAGCGCTGATTATCTTGTAGTTGAGCGCCCTTAAACCCCAATAAAAATTACCATTATTTGAGCATAGTTCCACTAATTCCGGTCATCGTCCGATAAGACCTACCAGATAACAAAAGAACATTAAGCTCCATAATTAAGAAGATAAAGAAACTTCCTTTAACTTTTCCAGAATTACTAGTCCTTTAAATTCTATGGACATAAGGCGGCTTTGACTTGACTTGGTGTTTTTACTTTCTCTATACCACTATGTTCGTAGTGAATAGAGAAGGTATTGCATTGCGCTCAGAAATTCTATACCGCGATTTCACCGGAAATACATGTTTTGAGAACACCTGAATCCAAAAAAAGCATTTTTAGAAAAATGGCCGGGTCTGTCTGTGTGTATGTGTGGTGTGTGTGTGTGTGTGTGTTTGTCTGTGGGCAGCATAGCTAAAAACCGAAAAGACCGTTAAATACCAAACTTGGTATTTCAGTTCAGTATTTTCCAAGGATGCGACACGAAGATTTTCAAGAAACTCCCCAACCCCCACTACCCTTCACATGGAAAATGTTTCCAAAATTATGATTTTCTATAACATGTCTCTAATGATTTTCATTAAAATATCGTATATTAAAGATATATACCTGACAAATAATATGTATATCCTGAATTTGGTGGGAATAGCCTCTGAAGACTACTTTATTCTGGTTTAATTTTACGGAATTTTATGTAACTGGTAAAGCGTAAGAGATAGACAAAAGACTTAGCAAAAAAAAAAAAAAAAAAAAAAAAAAAAATAGGGCACATGAAACACAATTTATGTTATATACATTTTTTTCGTGGAGTTTATCGTTTTTAGATATTCCTTGTTTTTGGTTTCATCCTTGAAAAACCTACTTTTCTCAACTCCTGTCCATGTAAACAAAGGAACTTCAATCACATGGAAACCAGCTTTTGGCTATCACTTTAACCTATCGTACTCCCTTTTTTCGCTTCAACTTACAAGGAATCAAGTAATATGACTATTTCTGCTAATTAATGAGCTTTTTAACAATAATTTGTTGCAGAGATGTAGAGAAATTCATGTGAATGGAATACATCAGATTTTTACTTTTTATATTCGTACTATTTACATAGTGTATAGAGAAAGTATTGCACTCCACCAAAAAATTCGATACCAAGATTTCGCCGGAAATATATGTTTTAGGGTTCCCTGTATCCAAAAAAAGTATTTTCAGAAAAAGGTCCATGTGAGTGTGTGTCCGTGTGTCTGTGAACATGATAACTCGAAAACGAAAAGTCGCTAAAATACCAAACTTGGTATTTAAGTTTAGTATTTCCAGGGATACGACACGAAGATTTTGAGGGAAAAACCCACACCAAACTACCCTTTACATGGAATTTTTTTCGAACATTTTGATTTTCTAAAAAATAGCTGTAACGATTTTGATTAAAATATCATATATTAAAACTATTTAGCTGAGAAATAAAATGTATGTTTTGAATTTTCTGGGAATAGCCTCTGAAGACTACTTTATTCTGGGTGAATTTTACGGAATTTTCTCTAACTGCTAAACCTTAAGAAATTGACAAAAATTTCAAATGTAGAGCACTTTAAAACACACAATTTATGTCATACACATATTTTTCGTGGAGTTGACTGTTTTTGAGATATTCGTTGTTTTTGGTATCAGCTATAAAACATACTTTTCTCATACAGGAATTTGTGAACTTGTGTCCATACAAACAAAGGAACTTCAGTCACATAGCAACCATCTTTTGACTATCACTTTAACCTATGGTCACACATTAAAGATATTTAGCAAACAAATAACATGTATATATTGAATTTTCTGGGAATAGGCTTTGAAGACTACTTTATTCTGGGTGAATTTTACGGAATTTTGATAACTGGAAAACCGTAAGGGATGGACAAAAACTCAAAAAATGTAGAGCACATTAAAACGCACAATTTATGTTATAGACATTTCTTCCTGTACTTGTTAGCTTTTCAGGTGTTCCTTGTTTTTGGTTTCGAATTTAAAAAACGTACTTTTCTCATACAGGAGTTGGTCAACTCCTGTCCACAGAAACAAAGGAGCTTCAGTCACATAGTAACCAGCTTTTGACTATTACTTTAACCTATGCTACTCACTTATTTCTCTTCTACTTACAATGAGGCAAGCAATAACACTATTTGTAGTAATTTTTTCTGAATTAGCAGGAAGTAAATAAAAGCATACGATCTTCAATAATAATTTGTTGCAGAGAGGTAGAGAAAGTCATGTGAATGTAACACATCAGATTTTTATATTAGTTTTTCAGTATTACACGCATTCATTCATTTCTGCTCTGTGGGGGATCTGGTATAATTGTATTTGAAGAATATCTCTCCGCCAACCGGGAATCGATCCCGGGACCTCCGGGTGGTAACACGTCATAGGGAAATATTACCCCATATGTATCCATTATGCAAGAGTATGATAAATTAATTTCACATTCTAGACCATTTAATCGATAAAAAGTACAGTAATTTTAAAATGACTTAATTAAATAGTTGTAGCTCTAAAGCAAAATGTAAAGGTTACCTAATTCCTAAATGCATGGCACACTCGCTTGCTCTAGTTACGTAATGCTACAATTTCCATGGACCTCCATTATGTAGCACTAATAGTTTTACCAACAATGTACGTAATACCCGTAAGTGTGATTAAACTGAAGAGTCGAGAGGGACTACTTTGTTATCTCATAATAGCAGTACTTCGGTCTGCTAGAAATGAAGTCACGTGTTACTGTTCACCAGAGAGCTTCTCTCGCTGCCACCACAGATTATATTTCTGTTCTAATGTATTTTGTTTGTTGTTCTGTTGTTTTACCTTCCGCTTGCCTCCTCCTTTCGTTCAGGGGAGGCAGATCAGGTTCCAAACCCTCTCCGTCAACACGAGCGAGTTGGCAGATTCAGATTTGAGCTGTAGGAGAATTAAGTTTCACGGTATCTTGGATTTAATTTATTTGAGGCAAGTGCATTGGGATATAATTTTAATAATTTTCTAAAGCAAACACTTGCATATAAGTAATATTTTCCAATAATAGTATACAAGAAAATTTTCTATACATTTTTGCATCTGTAAGCACATTGCTGGTATATAAACTTAAACCGTTTAAGGAGACAAGGTACTCTGAAATGGTTAAACATCAAGTTTTTTGTTTAAGGCACTACCTCAATAATTTCCAGTTTCGAAAACTGGTGGGTTAAGAGGGTTTTAAATAGCATTTAAAATCTAAACTGCTGTCATTGCACGTTCTTTTATAGAAAATGTATATCTTTAAACTCAGTTTTCTCAAAACAACTTTTTGAATATTTAATGTACCATTTTCTCAGAAAGTATAAGCGATGGAAAGCTGAAATACTCAGTACTTGTATACAACATATAGTTAAACTTTCTAAACTGCAATAATAATTTTATAAAATATATTATTGATATTTAAAAAAAGCAACAACATTGCGAATGTTCATATTTTTACTGTTTTGAGCTTGCAAATAACTTTTTTTTTAATTCTTGTAAAATGTGAAACATAACTAAATAATCGAGGTTCAGAAGAGAACTGATTATACTAAAAACAAGTATGCAAATGTGTAATTCTATATTGAAGGTAATATCAATTAAAATTATAGATTAAATCAGATGTTTTAAGAATAACTTTTATTATTTTTCTTCTGATGGAAATACTTTTTACAGACTCAAAAGGTATCAGTGCCAACATTCATTTGAAATGATTTTTGTGATTTATAAAATAACTCATAGCACTTTCAGGAAAAACCGTTGGGAACTTTTAAGATCAGTGGTAATTTAACTCACATGAGGTGTAATTTCCGTTTGTTCAGACTACTTTGTCCCCTTAAATTCGAGAAAAACAAACAAATTTGCAATTCATTTAAATATACGGTGATATATAGGTACATATATTGTAGGTATTGATAATTGAGAACCAGTGATGTAAAAATATTACAAAAAACTACTCTATTAGCATACTAATAATTTTACTTGTTAAGAATTCAAGTTAGTACCTTAAAGTAGGCGTGGCACACACAACCATAAATGTTTATTTTCTCCAGGAGGGCGAGGTATAAGACGAGTGCGCAGGCCACGTGGTAACGGCTGTTGTTTCGGAACTGAGTTGGAATGCTTTCTATAAGGCCAATGGCTCATACTAGATATGTCAGCAGGTTAAAAATTGAGATGTAAAAACTGGAGACAAAACGAACAGTCTCTTATAGGCGTTGTTTATTTCATGAGGCAATTAAGCACATTCAACAAAATATCGGGTAGTAAATTATGTGACTGGTCTGGGGAAAATCTTTAGACGAACAGAAAAAAACTGATGTGTTCCATTCACATGACTTTCTCTACATCTCTGCAGTAAATTATTGTTATAAAGCTTATGCTTCTATTTACTTCATGCTAAACGAGAAAAAAATAGCAGAAATAGTCTTATTACTTGTTTTCTTGTACGTAGAAGAGAAGTAAAGGATTACCGTAAGTTAAAGTAATAGTTAAAAGCTGGTTGTTATGTGACTGAAGTTTCTTTGTTTGTATATACAGGAGTTGGCAAATTCTCATACGAGAAAACTGAAGCCAAAAACAAGGAATATCTAAAAAAAAAAACAAAAAAAAAACTATGAACTCCACGAAACAAATGAATATAAACATAAATTGTGTATTTTAACGTGCTCTACATTTTTGAGTGGAAAGTTCAGGACGATCGGCGTATCAATCTGTCAACGTTTTGCTTGTGAAACTCGGTGGTTGCTGTCACGCAAGTCAGATGTTCCCACCTCAACATCTTTAAACTTACTCGCCCAACGACTCACAGTACTCACATCAACACAAAGACTATAAACTGCTTTCATTCACTGATGGATCTCCTTTGGGTTAACACCTTCTGCTGTCAAGAATTCAATGACTGCTCGTTGCTTAAATCGCTTTGACTGACCATCTGCACAGGGTTCCATACTTCCCGCTAGCTGGAGCTGTAGAAATGAGGCTACGGAACAAACCAGCACCTGCCGCATACCAATGCTATCATCCGTTGAAGAGAGACGAAGGTGGAGGCATTACTTTTCATTCAACCCTCGTAATTAAGAAGATATTTTAGGATTGCCATTTTTCTGAAAAGAATAATTAATTTTGTTGAATATTAGTAAAGAGCTGACGAGATAGTAACCCAGTAACGTGAGTGACTCGCATTCAGGAGGTCCTGGGTACAAATCTCCGGGATAGACCAACCAACGAGAAGGTTTTTCCACGGTTTTCTTCGCTAGGCGAATGATGAGTTGTATAATTCGATCCGCAAATGTTGCTATCATCCCGTGCATCACTACATCTCATGTTCTTGTTCACCGCTATAACAGGCACTGGTCTGAGTATGTTATGATCAAAGTTTGCTGGGTCCTCAACACATTGACTTGTAACTCCTTGGGGTGCAGGTCTTCTGAAGAATACGGTGAAGATCATATATAAGTTGCTGAAAATAGGACATGTGCAACAACAAAGTAACTTATCGAATTTTAATGATCATCAGTATTCTGGTCTATATTTCCAAACTTTATCATCCAAAAAAATTACGCTCGTTGGCCTGTTCTGAATCTAATAATTATTCTTGTCAAATATTTCATTGTATTAAGCATTTCTCATTCCTTCTAGCTGTGACGATGGGCTTTGCTATTATTTGTTTATAGTAAATTAGCATGATGCAGATAAAAGAATAATCTTTAATAAGAATAGTTTGTATCTGGAATAGATATAGAAAGAAATGTGAATGCAGCACATGCTTAAAAGTGCATCGGATGTACCTAATATTGGCAATTTTAGTCTTCTAAGCCTTGATCATCCAACTTTCGTGTTCATAAAGGAGAGCTACTGTCTGATCTATTGGAACAATGATTAGCTTTTTCGATTACAGCCTGGAATGGGGAGTTTTTCTTTAATTGAAATATAACCTTCGTAACGTTAGGAAGTATGAAAAAGGAAATAATTTTTTAGTAAAATGGATAAAACTAAACTTAAAAACCTACAGTTCAAGAATAGATAGCACGTCTGTTCAATTCATATTCACCAAATTGATCACAGAGGCATGACTTGACGATATTTGTTTTCCTCATACTCCTTTTGTGAAGGGCATCTTAGCGGTTCAAAATAATGATTTAAAATTGTTTGTAAACAATTATACTTTCAACTCTCATTCTTATACTTTCTTTAAATATTTGTTTTTTATTTGATGTTTTATGCTGTTTAAATTATTATTACTTATATGAACTGATTTTTATCACCAATCTGCCATTGTTTTATAGAAGAGTTTTCAACTATGGAAAAATACCCTTGATTAAATAATGAGGTTTATGAGGGGTATATTGTATGAGTACATTAAGTAAAAAGAACAAAGTCCGAAAATGGTAAAATATTTGTCGCTACTTTTAGATAAATTTTGTCAATGCTACCTCATAAATAAATATATAAATAAATAAATAAATAAATAAATAAATAAAGTATTTGAAAGTCCTTAAGTATTCCTCTCACAAATTTTATAAGAAATACAGGCTATTTCAAAACGACACCAAACGAAGGTAGCACTTTGACTTGTCCGAAACTTGATGTCGCAACTTTCAAACTCTTCTATTTAAAGTTTTATGTGCGTTCAATAATCACACACACTTGGGATAGGCAGCGCAGGAACAATGGTTGTAATACGCCACATAAACAACTGCAGAACGTGTTATACGAAACACATAACAAAACCCACACTTTTTACGTTTTCCATTACTAAGGTGACCAGTGCCGCGCCGGCGTGTCTATCGAACCACCCCTACACCATGTGACTGGGACATTCGCTACCAACCGGCATCTCTCTTGGAGTGGGCCAAGCACCATGGTTATGTACGACTGACTAATTCATGGTGATTTTATGACTGTTTTTGTATGTTCCGAATTTAGAGCAGAACATTACAATAAGGTCGATATCTTCGTTTGGTGTCGTTTTGAAACACCATGTATATCGAATAACAGTGTTTAAAAGTTGCAACAACCTAAACTGCAACGCATCGGTTGGAAACCACTCGGAGAGTGTAGCCGATGAGAGAAACATTTTAAGCAAACCGAAATGAGCGCCGTAGAACTATTTTCCAGATCATGATGAACCAACGCATGGGTTCTGTTGGGCATTGCAGGTTTATTAGCAGACTCGTCTCATGTAAATATTAGCAACTTCAGTATAACAGGAGTACACATTTTTTTGCGGCAAATATTATTCCAAGAACTTGGGGCATTTTCAAGCCTAATATGAAATGAGAGGTTGTGGTTGAACGAAGCAGAGCGGAAGCCCCAGGGCGCTTATAGCAAAAACCATCGATATTCCGAACAAAGTATTGTTGGCTTTACTCGTTTAAATTATCCGAATATTTCTCTTTGCAGTGGCTTTAAAACGAGTTTATAGTAAGTTTAAAGTCAGATGAATTACTTGGCATTATTGTGTAATACTAATGCATATTTGGAAATTATTAAATACGTCTTAAACTGATTTTAGTGTTATGTTTGTAGACATATACTCTGCTTTTTCTATTAGTTCCTAATTTTTCTCATATTGATTTATATTGTAATATATGGAATATTTAAAATTTTATTAGGAAATGTTAAAATACTTAATTCAAATGAAGCATTATGGCCTTCATCTTGTCCAATACTTCCGGTGTAGACCATATCTTAAGGCTAAAATTTGCCAACGTTTAGCCCATCTTATTACGAAATTTCATCAGGGCTGACTGCGTCTTGTCCAGCTGGCGTTACTTATTTTTTTTACCTTAGTTGGGAGATTATGCTCTCATCTAAATTCATATCAAAATCCTATCCATGTACTTTTTGGTTGTCAATATATGGCATAAAAGGATACAATTTAGAACAACACTTGAACTTCTGCGAAATATTTTAATAAGTTTAATCAATTTATTCATCATATTCTCTAAACATTGTGATATAATAATTGTTTATATATCTATTTATTTAATATGCTGCCTGCCAGAAAAATTAGACACCTGGAAAAAAGTATGACAGCTAAAATGTTCATTGAGGCTGTCATCAGGTGATCCTGTTAACAGGCTTGATAAAAAACACAAGGGTCGCGACGTGCATGCAGAAGTTACTGATTACTGTGAAGGACATGGAGAACCCAGCATACTTATGTTGGACGACATTACTGTCATGTGACGGAGTTTGACCGGGGCCTCATTGTGGGTCTCCATGTGTCGCCTTGTCAAATCGGGTAACAACCAGGCACGTGGATCTTTGGGATGACACAGAGGCATGCGAACATGAGGGCAACCACACTCATCATGAATTCCAGTCCAGGCCAATCAAACCTGTTCGGACTTTCTCCTGCCACTCGGTATCATGTAATCGACTTCCTGCAATACCCAGTGTCTTCCCGCACCATACGTCGGAGTCTAGCAGCAGCTGGACTACAGAAATTACCATCGCATGCATAAGCTGCAGTAAACACCAAAAGAGAAACGGCTACGTTCCTAGTGGTGCTGTGTCTGGGAAAGGTGGACTGCTAACGAATGGCGTCGCATTAAGTTTATCGATGAATCCCGGTTCTGTATCGCTGCGAGTGTGGTGGCGACCTGGGAGAGGTGCCATACTCCCTATGTTTTGGAGAGACGCAATGGTGTCACTTCTGGCGTCATGTTGTGGGAAGCTATGGGATATGTTGGCACGACGGTACGACACAGAAATCCTCTGGTAACATCTATCAGAGTTACGGCACGTGTCTCTATGAGCTGAGGTACTTACTCCCGTGACTAGAAAGATCCCTTGATCCCAATGGAACATTTGTGGGACCAACTCGGATGTCAGCATCGTTCCATTGCCCGTATCCAGAAGCTCGAGGACCAGTTACAACAGGTGTGGGTTATCTGGCCTCAGAAGAGTACATGTCGGCTATATGACACGCTGCTATAACGAATACGATCATGCATCCAGGCCAGCGGAGATAGTACTAGTACTATCGACATTATTGCATTTTTCAAACGGGCGATACGTGCACATTATAGAGCTATAATCATTTTCACAAAGTTTATAAAATTATAATTAAATCCACCTTCAAATTATTTTTGAATATGAACCGATAACTTAATAAAATTAATTGTAATCCTTTACTCTACTTCTGTTTTCTGATCACAGAAATGTAGTCACATACCCCTTTACACTTTATTTCATTTCCTCCACTCCTTCCAGGTGCTTCTGTCAGGCAATATAATTTATATATGAAATGTTAATATACTTATAATGTTATAAACTAAAGACGTATCATGCTTTTGAAAATGTTAGATAAAGCTTTTGTATTACAAATAAACAAATAAATAAAATACTAGCTATCTTGTCCGGTGTTGTACGAATATACTGAAATTAGGGGTTGAAGGTAATAAGGTGGCATTGGTTCTCTGCGGTACCAAAGCCGGCTTAAAAAACGCTTCTCTCGTACATTATTCCGAATTCTTATAAGGAATCGTGTAAGTCAGCATGATAGTATATTCCTTTTCTTTCTAGAGTCCGTCTTAATACTTCAACGTAAACAATTGATATAATGCTTCAGGACATATTTGTTCATATTTATGGATTTCCTGCAATATTTGATATACTTTTTCCTTTCTTCTTTTAAATAAGTGTTATTTTAATCACATTTTACTTAAAATTTTGCTTAAACTAACTCAGCCTTTATGATGATGATGATAATAATAGTAATAATAAAAATAAGCATTATAATCGTAATAATAATAAACAATTAAACTTACACAAAATCGTTAGTCATTTTTGAGAAAATCAAAATTTTTGAAAAATGTTACGTGTAGACAGTAGCTTAGATGGGGAGTTTCTTTAAAATCTTAATGTCGCATCCTTGCAAGATGCTGACCTTAAATACCCAATTTGATATTTAACGGGATTTTTGGTTGTGTAATGTAACGGACACATTCACACATACGTTATTATTCTAAAAATACTTTTTCAGAATTTGGGGGACCCAAAACGTATATTGTCAGTGAAATCTCAGTATCTGTAAGGATTGAATTCCCTACCTACGATGCATGTGCTGGAAAAAAACTAAAAGTAAATGTTAAAAATAGGACGTGAATATGTTTGCGTGTCTGGTGGTCTGTGTATGCGTTTTATCTGCACAGCAGTACAAAATCATACAAATTACAAACGTTGTGTTTAATTTCAAACATGCGACAGAAAATTTCCAAGAACGCTCCCTATCTCGAACAGTGCTTACATAGAAATACTTTGTTATATATGTATGATTTTCTGAAAATGACGTTTAGGAGTAATTAGGGACAGGTAAAACGTCCCGGGTCTCTCAGTGGAAACAGCATTTAAATATATATATATTGCTTTGTCATATCGGCGTTTTCATTTAATTAAACTATTTCTGTAGTGCGATTTATCAAGGTCCTCAAAATATGACTGAACTATGGGCACATTGTCGTGATGAAACAAGATATTTTTTTTTCTTTTTGTGCCAAATGAAATCCTTTTTCTTTTCACCTCATCACTCAAGCGTTGCAGGAAGCTTGCATAGTAGTCACCAGTGATACTTTTACCATTTTCCAAGTAATCAATAAAAGTAATTCCCTGAGTATCCCAGAACATACTCGCCATAACCTTGTTAGTTGACAAAATTGACTTTGCCTTTTTTGGAGTTGATTCACCTGGCGCAATCCATTGTTTTGACTGTGATTTACTTTCTGGAATGCAGTGATGTATCCAAGTTTCATCCATGGTCATAAGCCGTCTCAAAAAATACACTGGGATTTTTACGGTAGAGCTCCACATTCTTAAGGAAACAGTTTTTCTTTGCAACTTTTGATCAGGTGTCAATAAACGGGGCACCCATCTTGCACAAACCTTGTGAAAGCCCAAAACATTACTTCAAATATTATCTGCATGTTCTTTTGATATGTTGACAGCCTCTGTTATATCCAAAAATTTTAATCTGCGATCTTCCTGTACTAAACGAAGAATTTTTTCAATGATCTCTGGAGTTGTCAATTCTACAGAACGTCCAGAGCGAGGCTCATCACTAGTGCTCGTACGTCCCATTTTGAACTCTGCAACCCACCTATTAATCATTGAATATGAAGGGACAGAGTCTTTCAATGTACTGTCTATTTCCTCCTTGATTTCTTTAAGCATTAAATCTTTCATGTGGAAGTATTTAATCGCTGCTCGTTTTCCAAATCCTCGTGAAAGTTCTAAAGTTGTCTTGTTTAAAATGCTGCCATTCGAAAACTAAACGAGCTATTGTCCTGTAACTATGGATACAAGCTAATCTAGAGTTAAATTATACGATGTTATCGTCTAACTGGCCTAGTGGCGCCATGTCTGTCTGAGCCGACCTTCGTACATCACAAATGAAATGCATAGCTTGAATTTTCTAAACGGGTTGTGAGGAAATCGTAGAAGTTTACTGAACAACAATTAAAAATGGCTTTCAAACTCGCCAGCAGTTTCCGAGATACGCTACTCTTTGTTCTATTTTTGCTTTCTCTAGTACGTATGCGCCATGTACATAATGTTAAAGTTATTCTAAAGCGAGATTTCACCGGAAATACATGTTTTGAGGAACTCTGAATCCCCCAAAACAACATTTTTAGAAAATGTGTGTCTGTGTGTGTGGGGGGGAGGGGGTGCGAATGTGTGTCTCTGTCTGTCTGTCTGCGGACAGCATAGTTCAAAAATGAAAGTCCGTTAAATACTAAACTTGTGTTTAAGCTCAGAATCTTCTAAGGAAGCGACACAACGATTTTGAAGATCATTGAATGGAACATTTTTCGATGATTTTGATTAAAAAAGCAAATCCTTAGGGTATTTTCATAACAAACAAAATGATATCATTCTGGATGACTTTTGTGTAACAGATAAAACCTAAGATATAAACAAAAATGTAATGCACAAAATATAGATTCCGTTAAAACACAATTTATCTCAAATGCACATTTTTATAGAATTAACCGTTTCCAAGATATTCATTGTCATTTAATTCAATTTTTAACTACTCAAATTCGTTTCAAACAGGAAGTTACCTTTCAGGTTACACCTCCTTTGTTTTAAACCTAACCATGCAAGAAGAGCCAAGTTTCAATTGTCTCCAATAGAGATAGATTTTAAAATATTTGATTATCGCATTAGCAAAGTTTATTCCCTTTCTATTATAAGGGAGAAAGAAATAAGAAAATTTTTGCTAATGTTTATCTCGGTTAACTTGATGCAAATAAATGGATAACCTTTTTTAACAATAGTTTGTTATTGAAGGTAGAAAAATTCATGGGAATGGAACACATCAGATTTTTCAACACTTTTGTAATGTTCTTAAGGTATTGGTGTTAGTGATGCAGTTACTTCCCGCAAAGTCATAGAAAGAGGCTGTGAATTTTCAAGGTAAGGGTGTACCGACTGATTATTATCAATTATGCAAAGCTTTATGATTAACACGAGGGATATAGAATAATCAATTTTCGTTAAAGTAATCTCCGAAGCTACTTAAAAATAAAGACAGGGAATAGAAAATGTTATTTGAATTTAACCCATACGAGTTTTTGAAGGCTTGAGTAGTCTGTTACTTTTCCTGAGTTCTGAAGCATAAATGCTCAGAGCTTGTACATTTTGGTCAAGGTGCAGGCTGTACATACATCATAGGATCAAACTCTTTTTACTACTACATCTGAGGTGTAGCTTATCAGATTTTAAACAAAAGAGCTATTTCCCCTGTGACAAGAAATGTTTCTGGAAAATGGGTTTGAACCAACATGAAGATACGAGATGCCTTGATACATGTTGTGACTTGGTCCTATTTTTGCTTTCTCTGGCAGCTTGCCAGGGTTTGATTCCGTGTACCGGCGTAGGGATCAAGAAGACCGCCGGGAGGGTCTCTAGGTGCTGATCACGTCTCACCCTCCAGCACTGTACCCCATTCATGACGCCTTCAGGCCGAGATGGAGGATGCAGCGGCCGGGCGGTAGGCCATGATCCCTTGAAACTACGTTTACTGCGTGTAGTTAATAGGGGAAGTATTGTATTTCAACCAAACCTGGATGTCAGTTTCACCGCAAATATTTTAAGTATTGTCCTATATTGCATAAAGTTTTAGCTATGTTGCGTTGTTCGGAATATTGGACCCTTACTGTCTCTTGTGAGTAGCCGAAATAAAATGTCTACACGTAACAAGAATTACTGTGTTAGATATGAAAAATACTAAGCATATCAACAACTACAAATAGAGTAGTCACTAAAATAGAAAAATGCATATATAAATCGTTGAAATGTGTCAGTAGAATCAAGCGAGACTGCCTAAACTATAATTCACAAGTTCATAGAGCCTGAGAACGATAAATTAAAAAAGTAGAGGGAACAACTATAATAAAGACTCTGAGCAGATCTGAATTAACGGTTTTACACAGTGATGGGAGAAGATAATTAAAATAATTCCATCCTTGGAGCGCGAGAAATTTCATAGAAAGTCCGAATGGAGAGAAGAAACTGTTCTTACTTAACAATAGGCGATCTGAAGTTTGACATCTGCTGTAAACAACCTGGATCTTTCATCCTTCGTTCTACTCGTTAAAATATAGAGGGGTATAAAAAGTGTACTCATTGTTTGCTGGTGCATTCTTCTGACAAATTTGACTTGACTTTACAATTTTTCGCGCTGAGAGTGCATATTGGTATGTGTTCGAAATAACCACCGTCAATTTGTATACATCGTCCATGGCGCCGAACTACAGTTACTATAGTATTATGCTTGCAAATATACCTGAACACTGTACGTCTATTTGCAAGCATAATATGGCTTTTCGAGTTTTGAAAATAACTCTTTTAATGTTGATGGTCTTTGTCAATAGCTTTGAGGGTCCCCTAGAAGTAGAAGTCCAGAGGTGTCAAATCAGGAGACCGAGATGGGTACTCGACGGCACCTCCGCTCCTACCCACCGTCCGGGTAGAGTACAACCTGTTATTTCGATGGTAAAGAAGTGAAGCTCCGTCTTGTTGCATGTTGAAAAGTTCATCGCCATACAGATGTTGAAATACAAGGCAAAACCCTTGTTTGGATCATATCAAGATATGCCTCACAAGTTATAGTACCCTCGAAGAAGAAAGGACCAATCAAACCACACACTGATAACAAATTGCCATATCCGCCAACCACTGAGTACCTTACACTCCATTACGCGTTAGATTAATGGCTGTTTGTCTTTTTATTTAGACATTATTTAATTACAAACAGTGAGTACATTTTTTTACCCCTGCGTGTGTAGAAACCCTGAGGCAATGTAATTAATGTTAACATAAACTGTACTATACATTCACTTTTTGGAGCTATATAAATTATAATTTACTAGGCAAGGTCATTATAAATTAGTTATACAAAAGGGTACGGTGAAATAATGAACGGAATTCATTTGATTAATAAAGCAAATACATCAGTTAAACTTCAGGTTTAGCGAGCAAATCGTATTATAAGTATTCAATATGGCGCCCTTTTATAAAAGGGTATACATTTAATCCGATTGTATCACAAATTTACTGATATATCACGGTTAATGGGTGCTAATTCATCTTCTATATAAACTCAAAATTTGTTTATACTAGATGTTGCATTGTCTTTAAGATTCTTTGCAAGTGAAATTTTGACAAACTCGGTCAAAAAAATTGAAAATAGCTTTTTATAGCAAATGGGAACCTTCGGGCACCACCCTTGCCGTGGGCTCCAAGGCTATTTAAACATCGTACAATATACTTGTTTTCTAGCATACTATTTTATAAAACAGCGTTTTCCTGAAACTAAATTTTCACACTTTCAAAATGTTTACAGAATGTGTAGAACTATCTAATATGATACTGCAAAGGACAAAATTATTCTAACACCAACAGTAATGTTTCAAAGAATATATATTTATTAAAATGATTAATCTTAGAGATCAAGTTTTTATTTCTTTATTTTAAAAAAATATGATAATTCGATAATGAAAGCAACTGAAATATCACCGTTTAAAGCCTTTCTTTGTAGTTCAATTCAGACATGCCAACCAATTTTCTCAAATATTGAGGGGTATGAAACATTTTGATGTTGCAAAATATTTACATAATATAATTTATAAAATAATTTCTATCTTGTAAAGTATTTTTCCAGTTTGAATGAAATTTTATATACACATTAACAAAATACTGGCCGAGCCGTGGCTAAGTGGTCAGACCACTGGCCTCTCACTTAGGTGGCCCGAGTTTGATCCCAAGCGACCGCTTGTGAGATTTCTGGTGCACAAAGAGGCGCAGGGGTGGGTTTCTCCGGGTTTTCCAGTTTCCCCCACCATCGAATTCCACCGGGACTCTATCTTCATGTATCATCAATGTCATCGCCTGCGGTGCTGTAGCAGTAAAAACGGGTGTTAAACATTACCACAAAAAAAAAAAAAAATTCCACTGCAGCCCCAGTAAAAGTTTCAGAAAAATCTAAAAAGAAATATAGACATTTAAAGACTCGTTCCCAGTGCCCCCTAATCAGTAGTGGATGATTACAATTATTGAAAAAGATGACGACAATGAGCGCGCTCCGCATTTGTAGATCTCCGTGCTAACTGATATTGACGAGATTTTGTGTCGTGTTCTACTATACTTCAACGCATTCTGGCGAGTGTATAGTAAACCTGAGTATATGCAGAACTTTTTAAACGTCACTACCTCGCCTCAACAGTAGCAATGAGCTATTTTTGTATAATTTACTGTAAATATTTGTCCTCTGGATTATAGAATCGCAGAAGCTGCCAGTTGGAAAGCCCTTTAACATATGCCATGTGTTCGTATAATGGTAAATGTTAGTGTTTTTTCACATTGATATGTTTTTGCTATTTTATTTGCAGCGATGTGGATAAAAATAATTAAAATCAAGAGGAGCGAGGGCAGTTTTATTCTGATATTAACTTACATCTGACATAGCAGTGCATTTCACTTTTCGCTGGTGGTCTGTGGTATATACACGGTGAAGTCAGTTTAAACTACCTGCAGACGTCACAAAATGTATGTAGGTTGGCGCTAATACTCGATTTTTATTTGTTTTAAGCACACTACTGTATTATCGCGTTTCTCGACGTTAATGTTTTGTTTTCTAACAGGTGGACAGGTGGAGCTTACGAGGCGAGTTTTAATTTCATTTTTGCTGACAGTAACCGAGAAATAATTTAAACACATGCGCGCACACATTTGGTTTAGGGGAAGTAAACATTCCTAGCCACCTTTTGTTCCAAGTGAAAACGTTATGCTTTCATAAACATGTATACTTGGAGAAATACAGTCACGGAAGTTTCATTTTCAGGATACTGCCACAGAATCATAATACAATACAGAATGCGTTAACACTTTTTGCTTTTTTTTCAACATTAAAGCCTTTCAGTGTGTTTCTACTTTGCTGCGTATGACACAAAATGCATGTTTTGGATTTGGAATCCGAATTTCCAAAGTACGCAACAAAACATACGGTTGATTGCAAAATGTCTATCACAGATGTCTGATGTCAATTAGGAGCTTTTCTCAGAATTCAGCAAACTGCAGTATGCAATTTAAAACACCTGGGATGACATAGTTACTCAATTGGTGTCTGTTGTTTTTAATAAGAGTAGAGATTTTATCAGCGAGGTAGTAAGAATATAGATTAAAGCTCCAATTTGTATATTTATTTTTCTAGTTGAAGATGATGCCTTAAAATACTCATTTCCGTTTCCATATATATATATATTCAAAATACACAACATATAGTTCACAGACATTTTAACCAGTTACATCAAACCGTTTATAAAATATGAATTTTTTATTCATAATTAATAATTTTTTGTATCGTGATAAAAATGCTCCTTGGAACCCACGTGTTGTCGTATCACTCCCAAATTATTATTAATTGGAGTTCACTATACAACCATTAAAATGTTTTTGTTATGTATTTGTTGATAGAAAACACTTTTAGAATACATGGTAGTGTGACTTGAAATATTTTCATCTGGAAAATAATTAAGCTGTATAGAAAACTTTGTATTTTTAAACTATTGCACAATGTTTACGTTTTAATGCAAAAATTCTTATTCCTGTAGCTCTCTTGAAAACTCTAAACTTGTAAGTTGAAATTGTGGTCCAAGGAGTACTTTTAAAGAGAAAAATGCTGAGCATGAATACATAAAAATTAGGTTTAAAATTAAAGCACATTCAAATCGTCGTGACATTCCCCCACTCCTGAAGCATAGATGCGCAAAAGCAGTGATCATCTTAGTTGCACAATATGAGATTCGGTGTCAGTGTTCCATCTGCTATGAGTGTTATGTGCAGGGAGAAGGATTTAGTAATTAAATCATGAAGCTAGGAATAAACTGAGGAAGCTCCTGTGACCTTCTTTTGAAAGAGCCTATAAAGTTACTTCATTAATTACTTAAGGTGTCAATGCACAGAAATAAGTTATATTGACTTTATTACACGAGTTTTACAATTTAAAATATGCATTTTAAATACACGGAACATAAATCACATCCGATTAGCACATACAAGTTTTTCATGTTTCGAAAAAACTACTTTACACGCCAGTCAATTATAATATGAACAAATAAAAACCTAAGAACATTTTCTGGTAATTTGCTACCTCAGTACCACGTTCCTCTTATACATTTCTGCGTGCCCTGAATTCTTCTGTACATTTGTTTGTAATCCTTGTTTAACAGCTCCAGTTTAAAATATATTCAGGTTTCTGAAACGTGAGCTTCTAAGGCTACTAGTATGTTTAGTATACATGATTGAAAGTATATGAAATGATTCTGTGTATATAAAAGCAAACGCTGTTAAAAAGGCTTAAATTATTTCTTTCACTTCACGTATAGTGCCGAGTTCTCTTGATAAATAATGATAAAGAATTTGTCGTAACAATGATCTCCGTACACTAAAGCCTGTAGCCATGATGGTTCACCACTTTTGCTGAAGTTTTTCCGGTCAAATTCTACCACAAATATGCTAAGAATATAGCCGCAGACCTTCATGGATTTTATAAGCAAATAAATGGAACAGCAGCAACGGAACCGTCTGCTATGAAGTGAATGGAAGTGTCAGTCACAGTCGGTTTTGGTAAATTTATTTCCTATCTGAATATTTCTACGATATTTAGTGAGTCACGCCTACATTTTTGTGACGGGTAACTGAGTCCCACGACCCATAAAGTTCCCCTCCCACTTTGTGCGTACCATGGACTGCGCAACCATTTATCAGGTTGGTGTGGTTAAACATTTTTTCTTTATAATGTGCATAGCCTCACAAAGCTTTGCAATATAAAATCGTTCGTATCAGAACTTGCAGTAGTTTTTCATGCAGGTAAAAATGTAAATTAAAGAGTTTACACAAATTCAAATTTTAAAATGGCCTGGTTATTCTATTTTGTCATCGTTCTTTTAAGGTCGCGCCGTGGGTGAGTGATCAGACCACTCGCCTCTCATTAAGAAGGCCTGGGTTCGATTCCATCACAGGGGCGGGTTTTCTCCGCTATCGCATTCCAATGGTGCTTCATCTTCGCGGTGCTTAAACACTACCAAAAAAAATCTTGGACAATAGTTACGCAGAGGAGGTGTGAAATACGCAAAAGAAAATACTTGAGCCAAAAATAGAGATTAAAACAGTTATGGCTGACATTCTCATAGGGATGAGAAAGATTTTGGTGTTAGCACCTAAAGGAAATCCTAAATTTGCAGCAATTTTCTCAATATTTAATGTTTCGGCAGAATCGGAGCGTTTGGCAGATATTCTAAGAAGAAGAGACAACAACCACTGTTGTTTTTCCCACTACTTCGTCATCATTTCTTGCGACAGTTGTCCACCAATTACGACAGATATTATTTACGTAAACAATGCGATACGCAATATCTCAAACTGCACCTGTAAGCAAAGGCATAGGGCACTTGATTGTACAGTTTCAGCTAGGATAAATATACTCAATATATGAAATAAATTCACAAAGTTAATATCCTAATGAAAAGAATTCCTTTTAGCTATCATGTCCTTCCCATCTAAGGGATACTTGCTTACCTAAAAACCCAGCTAACCGGAGGGCTGTCCCAGAAGTACCCGACCTAACAAAGAAAGCACAAAGGTTTTGAGGAAAAACATCTTTATTTCTCTACATAGTTTCCTTTCAGCTCGATATACTTTTCAATGGTTTCGATACCCTGTTTATGGTGACGTCTGCAAAATAGCCATCAACTGCAGACTACACCACTTCATTGTTGGTGAATCTTCTACTACCAAGCCTTTCTTCAAGTTTGGAAACAGAAAATAATCAGAGGGTGCTATATCTGGTAAATAGGTTGCACGAGAAAAAAAAACGAACTTTAACTCGTTGATTTTGATTATGGCGATAATGGGCGTGTGAACTGGTGCATTACCTTGATAAAACAAATTTTTATTTTTCCCGAAATTGGCCATTCTTGCTCGATTTTATCACTCAAACGAAGTAACAAGTTCGCATAATATTTGCCATTGATTACGTTTTCTTTTTTGAAAGAATCGATGAATATTATTCCACGTGCGTCCAAGAAAACTGACGCCATTACCTAGCCTGCAGATGGAACTGTATTCGCCTTCTTTGGAGCCGATTCTCCCTTTCCATTCTACTATTTGGATTATCCATTCGTCCCATTTGTGAAGCGATGGACCCAGGTTTTATTTGTTATGAATTAACTCAAAAACTCAGCTTTGTTGTAGCGAAACCTTGTCAAACATTCGATTGAAACACGACGCTGTTTTTGTTCATTGTGAGCAAACGCGATACCCACATTGCACACAACTTTCTCATATTCAAATTTTCAGTTAGTAAACGATGTACAGAACTTTTTGAAATGTCTGTAATGTCTGCTATCTCGCGCACTTTCAGTCGATGGTCACCCAATACCATTTTGTAGATTTTCTTTACAATGTCTGTAATGGGGACCGCATTTGATCGACTACATTGCGATGTTCGCCTTGGCAGCCCGCACTGACGCGCTTAAACTCTGCCACCCAATATTACATTGTTGTAAACAAAGGGGCAGACTCACCCAAAGTAGAATCTAGGTCAGCTTTAATATTAGTTGGACTAAACTCTTTCAAATGAAAGCATAATATCACAAACGATGACCAGTTTTATCCATGTTTACAATTTGCTGAGAGTATCCATGGCTGACAAACAAATGCTAAACAATGTAAAAATCGTCAAACTTAAACTTTCTAAGGTTGGTACCTTCTACCATTGTTTTTTAAAACAGCCGCTATCTGTACGTCAGGTCGGATACTTCTGGGACAATACATTGTAATAATGATGGCTACATAAAAAATATGGATAGGTATAAGCCGAAGTGATTCCTCGCAAATACACACACACACTAGTACAGTATACCTACAGTACAATACGGTATCTTAATTCAGTTCAGTATATCTTTATACCTCTAAAACCCCGAAACATGCAATCCACATTAGCAGTCTTTCATGCGTGTTTCATTGTATAGCTTCAAGTAATAAATGGCGATTTGGAACACCCTGCATTACTTTTAATGAGGGGTCGTATCTACCATCGTTAATGCTTCTATGTCACCTTACTTTAATTCGCTGTGTAACATACATTTTGGTGGTTTATTTCAAACATCTGTCGTTCCTGTTCTCTTTGCATGATTGCTAAGCTTTTGTACATTAATTGGTTTCGCAAGTATGGTCCATCAAGGTTGTGATTCTGAAAGCGTTCTACAACAGAACTATTTTCATTTATTTATGTACAACAAGCCCACATGTTTTATAATAGTGAAACCTGTAACTATAACAATAATGCAGGAAGGTATTGCATTCTACCCAAAAATTCGATACCGAGATTTAACCGTAAATACCCATTTTAGGGTCTCCTGTATCCAAAAAGATAGCACTTTTGGAAAACAGTCCATGTGTGTGTCGGTAAAATATCCAACTTGGTATTTAGGCCACGCCGTGGCCGAGTGGATAGACCACTCGCCTCTCACCTACGGCCGGGTTCGATCCCAAGCGACCGCATGTGAGATTTGTGATGGACAAAGCGGCGCAATGGCGGGTATTCTCCGGGTTCTCCGGTTTCCCCTACCATCGCATTCCACCGGTGCTCCATCTTCATTTCATGTATCACCAATGTCATCACTTGCGGTGCCATAAGTTGTTAAAGCGGGCGTTAAACGCTACCTAAAAGAAACCCTTAGATTTTAAGTTTAGTATGGCCAGGGATGCGACATAAAGATTTCGAGAAAAATCCCCCTGCCCCAAACTACTCTTTACATGGAAAAAAATTGGAAATTTTTTATTTTCTTAAAAATGGACCTAACGATTTTGATTAAAATACCATATATTAAAGATGTTTATATTGCAGATGATATATGAATTTTCTGGGAATAGCCTCTAAAGATATCTTTATTTTGTATGAATTTTGCTGAATTGTCCGTAACTGGTAAAGCTTAAGAGATGACAGAAAATTGCTACACAAACAATATAGATCACGCTGAAACACACAATTTATGTCATATACGGTTTTTTTTTTTCATTGAATTGACTATTTCTGAGTTATTCCTTGTTATTTGTTTCAGATTTAGAATACTTAAACTTTGCTCACACGAAAGTTGTAAGCTTTAGCCCTGCGGCTCTGGGTCCTGCGATTTTCCCCGCCACTCAATTCACCAATTGCTCATCATCTCCTTTCCAATCATCCATTTCGCTTATACGATTTTATAGCATCCACTTCATGTTCATGCCTGGCTACGGGCAGAACCCCCGTAACAGGTTTTCCATTTTGTGGTTTCGTGCCGTTGGCTCCCAGGCTTCTCACCTTAGGCATTGACTTGTAAGTCATAGGGGGTGCCAACCCTACAAATACAGAGGGGTAATACGAAACGAAACAAAAAAATAACCTCCCTGATGATATGAACTTTCTTGCTTCTCATTTTTCCTCTCCTGCGCTTATTGATTGTCAGGACGACTTCGACAGAGTTCATTTGTAACACCTTAAAGAAGCAGTTAAATAGACATTTGTGTTTAAACTACCTGAATTTATATTTCTCCAGCATAAAAGTAAAACTTGCAAGTGTAATAGAAAAGCAAAAATAACAATACAACTATTTTTATATTTCCAGTATACTATTTTTTAAGATTTTTTAAGATTTCACCAATACAGAAGTCAACTATATGCATTTCATTTTTAGTAAAAATGTCTTAAACATTTATTTTAATCAACGTCTTTAGTCACATTTTAATAAAATCATTATTGTCGAAAAATATTGTTTGAGGTGCACTTGAATACCAAATTGGTTTGGGGCTTTTCGTTTTCTGATTTTGATATTCACACATATACACACGGACGTTTTTCTGAAAAGGTATTTTTTATGCGTTGGACCTAAAATAGTTATTTATACAACGATCCTTTAATGGTAGATATCTATTGGGATACGAGTGAGATGCAAGTTTCGAAGCGACCGAAGTGAGTGTTGAAAAACGTCACGACCATTATATGAGAGTTGCATACATAAATTTTCTACGACATGTAGATATACAATACAAATTTAATATTTAGATATCCTGTATAGAAAAGATAAACTCCGCCACTGATATTCCTATTGTATGCATGCGTCGATAACAAATCAAATTCTATTCATGTTGATAGGTGATTTGCAAGAAGGGGACTGAGGTATTTTGGCTTAGCGATGACGATATGGAATTTAGTTCCACGCCTTCTGATATCAAAGAGGAGGTGAGTATTGTTGTTAACAATTTAGTTCCACAGAAATAAAAAAAGGTACGAAAAATTATGTGATAAATTCATGGCATGGAGAATAACAAGAATTTTAACTTCATTCTCGGGAAATGTTCTTATAGTTTACTTTAAAGAATTGTTAAAACAATGAAGTCCCCAGTCTTCTGAAAAAATTATTCAGTATTGCAAACTACTCTAAATGTGAAACATGGAATAGATATATCCCCAATACAAGAAGTTGTACTCCCTGTTAAAACAGAAATCGGTAGGGTACAGTGGAAAAAAAAAGCGGAAATGATTTTCATAGATGAAATTAAAACCTTAATTGATGAAGTACCTGACAATACACATCTACTGATAAAGGTATGCAGATATAAGTATTCTCACAAAAATAAATATTTGTGTAGGAAATAGAGCTAGCGCGCATGCCCAGGGTTATTGATTTCCTCATCTCCGTGATGCCAATGTCATGACCTACTTTGCTTTACTTACGTAATATTATGAGTTTAGATTCAGGAAATAAATACGCATTCTTACAACTATAACATTCTTACTTATATAACATTAAATATTCTTGGAAAGACGCGTAAGATGCTTCTGTAATTTTTACGCAGATTTGCAGGCAGTGAACAGCCATCAGTAAGGCAGCGCGCAAGCGTGAAAATCTATATCGAAATGAAAATCTGTAAGCAAGTGGTTTTCATTTCGTTAGAGATTTTTAACAGTAAATGAACACATTTCAGTAAAAGCATATTTCCGGTGAAATCCCGTCACCGAATTTTTTGGAAGGAATACAATAATTTCCTTACTATCTGTAGAAGAGAAACTAAAAAGAAGCTGAACAAATTAAACAAAATAAACTCTCTTAGTGGATAAATATCACAAACGGCCTTTGCAGTCTGGTGCTTAGCATCCTAGCTTCTAAATTCAGAGATGCATGTTCGTTCTGGCTGGAATAGAATTTTCATTTAATTAGGAAGATAAATGAGAGTGTATGAATGTTATCTGTATCAAGAAAACCCAGAACTAACAAATATACAGACAGTTTAAAATAATTTATTCTTATGACTAATTAGATTCCCATTTAATGACAAAAGGAATACTAGGAGGAATCGTAATTACAAAAGTGCAAAGCAGTAATTTTGTAAGTAAACTTTTGGGAAAGTCTATTTTATCTGAGAGAAACCAGCGATTAACTGTATTTCGTAATTTAATTATTGTTTTCTTTTGTTTCCAGGTGAGTACGTGCTCTGCAGTTACCAATTTTAACATATTATATACCTGTTGGTGAGTATTTCCCATATATTTTTAAACCTATGTTTGAGTGCACCAACGGAAATAGATAAAATTGTAGATAGTGCTTCTTTGGAGAACATTGTTTTAAAAATATTAGACAAAGTCCAGTATTCTCTTTTCCGGAGACGACTGAATATTATGTTTTTGAAGATAGTGATTATCAGGGTTGGTCGTTAAGTGAAAAGTAAATTAATTACTAATAGGAGTTGCGCTTGATGGTCCTAGTATGAAGAATGCCAATAAAAACTTAATGGGAATTGACAATAATCGACGATTGATTGTTACCTTAAAAAGGTGTACCTCATACGTAGCTTATGTATGGATAAACGAAGGTAAATATTAGCAAATCGCGGTGGTAGCGCAGCTGCTTACCAAGCGGGAGACCTGGGTTCGATCCCCAGTACCGGGGATATTTCCCCCGCTGGGAGACCTGGCCCGGGGTGCATTCAGCCTCGTAAGGTCCCTGGGGGGCCAATTGAGGAGCTACTTGATGGAGAAGTAGCGGCTCCAGGTCATGAGGACCGCATTAACCGGCTGGGGCGACTCGAGGCGCTGACCACGTCTCACCCTCCAATACTGCACCCCATCCATGACGTCTCTAGTGGACCGAGATGGGGCACGCAGCGGCCGGGCGGTAGGCCAAGGTTCCCTGTGAGCTGTCGTGCCATGGAGTAAATATTAGCAAATATTCATCTGATCTGTTCCATTCATATGCCCTTCTCTAGCTGCTCCCAAACAACCTTTCATTCTTTTATCTACGTAGATAATTATAATCGAGATAAACATTACCAAAAACGGCCTTATTACTTGCTTCCTTGTAAGAGAAGGGAAATAAGGGAATACACTAGGATGAAGCGGTAGTCGAGTCTTTTAAAAGCTATTGCTATGTGAAACAATTGAAATTCGGTTTTCTTTTGCAATCCCGGAAATAAAAAAAAAGCCAGAGAAAACGAAAGTTGACTTACCTCTCCAGAAAAGTTTGAGTAGTTTGAAATTGAAACCAATAACAACAATATCTTAAAAATATAATATGTGAAAAAATGTATAATATAACATAATTGTGTGTGTTAATGTGATCTACATTTCTGTTTAGAAAGTTTTTGTTTACCTCTCATGCTTTACGAGTTATACAAAAGTCATCCAGAATTAAAAGGTCTTCAGAGAATATTACCAGAAAATCAGGATACACATTTTGTTTGTTATGAAAATATCTTAAACACCTAGCAACTGCGAGGGTTGGTTCCAACCGCAAACCACCTAAACCCAAACATCAAAGTCATGTCGAGGGTTATGTTCTGAAAAAAAATGTAACATATGACATTTTAATAATCGTTAGAGCATTTTGAGAAAATCAAATTTCCAAAAAACTAAAGTTCTATTTAATCAGAAATAGGGGTTGGGGGAGGTCGTCTCCTTAGCGCGGTGGTAGCGCAGCTGCCTACCAAGCGGGAGACCTGGGTTCGATTCCCAGTACCGGCGTGGGGATTTTTCCCCCGCTGGAAGACCTGGACCGGGGTGCACTCAGCCTCGTGAGGTCCCTGGGGGGCCAATTGAGGAGCTACTTGATGGAGAAGTAGCGGCTCCAGGTCGTGAGGACCGCATTAACCGGCCGGGAGGGGCTCGAGGCGCTGACCACGTCTCCCCTCCAACACTGCACCCCATCCATGATGTCTATAGTGGACCGAGATGGGGGACGCAGCGGCCGGGCGGTAGGCCAAGGTTCCCCGTGAGCCGTCGTGCCATGGAGTTATGTTAGGGGTTGGGGGATTTACTTATAAATCTTTGTCACATTCTTGGAAGACACTGAACTTTAATACCAAGTTTGGTATTTAACCCGACTTTTCATTTTTGACCTATGCTGCCCACAGAAACACACACACACACCTCTAGAATTTTTTTTAATCTGGGTGTATCAAAACACGTATTTTTCGTGAAATTTCAGTATCGAAATTTTGTTCAACTATCAAAGATTTTACTCCATGTGGTCAATAATAAATGTATATACGGATTAAAAATCAGGATATAATGAATACACTGCCGTTTGTGAAAATTGCAACACCAAGAAGGAAACTCACGAATTCAATGAGTTTAATACTACAGATTGGGTACGTGACAAGTAATGAATGATACACTTTTTTAAATATATTCCTGACCTTAGAGCCCTCTTATTCAGTATTTGGTGTGGCGCTGCAATTAGAGCTGCTATACGCCGTGGCATTGAATCAAAAGGATTCTGAATAAGTTCCTGAGGGATTTCCCTTAACGCAATTTGTATTCGAGCCCACAAATCCGTGAAACTGGTTACTGGAGGACCGTAACGCAACAGGTATCAATCATCCACAGCCCAGGCATGTTCGATAGGCAACATGACATGCGAACGTGCAGGCCACGGAAGCAATGGTACCCGTCGCTCTTCGAAGAAGGCTTGTACATTCCTCACAATATGTGGCCGAGCATGGTCCTGTTAAAATGTGAGAGGAGGAGATGACTGAAGCATGGGGAGTGCCTTGGGTTCTACAATCACCTGTAGGTATCGGTTGTTGTTCAAAGTCCCTCAATTCGTAGAAGGCACAATTGGTTGTTGGAACCAATGAGGCCCCAAATCCATCACACCTGGTGTTCGTGCGCTATGCCGCTCAACAATGTACCCTACAGGTTGCGCTCTCCACGGTACTGCCGGGCACGTATGTGGCCATCACTGCAGGACACGTTTAAGCGAGACTCGTCCTAAAATAGCACATTTTGCCACTCAGCACCCCAGTGAACGATGTTCACGAACCCATTGCAGTCGGAGGAGCTTGTGGTTTTTGGACAATAAAAGACGACGTAATGGCATATGTGCAATCAGTCCAACCTGCAGGAGACGGCGACGGACCGCTGAAGCAGACAAGCTATGGTCATCTTTCGTGTCCGGTACCCGCTCTGTGCTGCGTACGACCTTCATCTATCCACTGCTTCCACACAAGCATCACTGTCGTAGCTGCATGCCCTGTACAAGACGAAATTTTACGGCATGACAAATCTATTTCCCAGAGACCAATCATTCTGCCCCAATCGAGCTCACACACATGACACAATGGCTCCTTTTGACATCGAAGAGGCATGATGGCACTTATTTTATCGTTTCCACCTGGTTTGACAGCTTTGCTCTGACTACACTTGGTGCAGCACTGACCTTGTCGGACCGACACGACAGGGCTCTGCTCGGCCTACGTGTACCCCATCTATCTGCAAACCTAATTGCTCATTGCTTGCACGCTCTTCTTCACTTCCACCAAGTTTGGAGTTATTCGGGAAATTCTGTCTGGATGTTGCAATTTTCACAAACGGCAGGGTGTGTGCATAAAATAGAGGATATATATGTATATCCATATCACACACACACACACACACACGCGCGCGCGCAGTTTCTGAGTGAAGAAGATAAGGTCATACGGCGTGACTTTTGCTTCGACATGTTGCGACATGATGAAGACGATGCTGGTTTTGTGAGCGCATCATTTCAGTTTTGTGGTAACGTGTTCTAAAATGTCGTTGGACAACAGTTGCTGATTGCGTTCTAGCAAATTCCAACACGCAATATGCCTTTTCCACAGGATTTTCCGCCATTTCAGCTTCTGCAACAACAAACAAAACACTACAGCGTTACCAATAGTAACAAACAAAACTTTGAGAGTTTCTCAACATACTTCCAAAGTAATTAGGTTGCTATCTCTAATAGTTTTTGTTTTACAGGTAGCTGAAGTTGTCTTTTTCTTTTGTAGTAACCCTATATATATATATATATACAGGTACCTGTGTGTAGGTCCCTTCTCATCATTCTGTGAAAGGGTAATGGCAATTCCACTCATAATCGTCTCCGATTAATGTTGCAATGGAGATGCTCTTTTTAATTAAATTCCTTAATACAATAACACATTTACTGGTAATTTTTATGCAGAACATAGCTTTTCTTACAATATTTGTGGTGCAAAATTTGAAGTCAATAAAGCAGTACATTATTGTGATAAATACTTTTCTATAACCTACAAATAAATTAAGGAAGAGAGAGAGAGAGAGAGAGAGAGAGAGAGAGAGAGAAAGGAATCCAATGAAACTGTATACCAGTAAGCCTGTTGCCGAACTTAATAAATGTATCCCGGAAATATATAAAAAAGAAAAACATATTTGGAACAAATTGTGCATTTTAAATGTAGCGTTTTTTTCTATCGCTTGAGATATCAGTTATGCAAGATGATATTAAATCGTTTCAGAATGAAGTGGTTATCACAGATTATTCTGAAAATGCAAGATATAATTTTATTTATTACGAAGTTATCTTTAAATTATGATAATTTAATTACAATTAAAATTGTAACGCCATTTTTATATAGCAAAACATTTCGAAAAAAAAAATGAACTAGAAGATATTAAGCATAAATAAGCCACAGATGAGTACTAAAGGTAATATTTAACACATTTTATTTATCATTTAGTCACTCAGCGCAACTTAACACGTTATACTTTATTCTGTTGTCATTATTGAAAACGTGACACAATTTATCACAGTTACAACTGAGCTGCTCTCGGCATTGTCCATATATGACAGCTCAGTAACTTTTTTAACCCACTGCAGTTTTTTTTAATTTTTTGACTGCTCATTCGACCTCAGCTGCCTTTTATATAGGTCAAGTGGAACGTTCTGCAAAATTAAATTCCTCTAAACTGCCAAAAAGAGTCTTCTGGAGCTGCAATTACCTAATCTACGGGAAATTGGCACATAATGGTCTTAGATACGCGGTCAATGTGTTTATTATGCTACTGTTCTGAGGGACCAGTCGGAACAATTGACACACATATTCGACAACGTAAAAGAAGCGGAATGCGCCCCTCTCCCGATACTAGGTAACTTAATGCACTGGTCACAGTACTAAGTTTTGTGCTTCTTGTATTTTTGTTTTTCCGTACTACTGTTCACAGACAGATATATACAATATTTATTAAAGAGCTCCTATAAACATGTATTTCTGCTGAACCTGATGTCAAAATCTTTGGGTGCAGTGCAATGTTTCTATGCCTGCTATTTAATAATAAACGCGATTTCAGTAGTATGTATGCGTCTTGTATATTAATATTGGTCATGAAAAGTTTAACTTCTTATAATCATAACCTAAATTAAATTAGCCACATCAGAAAACGAATTCACGATACATAGAATTAATTATAAAAATACACCTACACAACAAAGCTTACATCACTGTTTAAGACACATTATTGATTTCCTTGTCCTTTACGTGTAGTATTTTCAGCATTTCTAAGCTTCTTTATTTCTTGCTTTGCTTGTTTTAATCTAAATTCTAGATTACGTAATATGCAGGATATAAAAAGAATACAACTTGGCAAGAAAATTCAAATTTTCCATTCACCTTGTTTCAGCACTGAAAGAATCAGGACAAGTTGTAACCTCTTTCCATCTTCATATTACTTTTGCAATATGCTTTTATGGAGATGACGTCAGACATAATGTACAAATGGAAAGATGGTATGCAGCTGTTCGAGTGGTGGCAGCACCAGTCCCTTAGCACATCTAGAAAGAAGGAGTGTACCTGTCTTGGGATTTGAAGGTACAGTAACATGTTATGTGCAGTGATAAAGAATATTTTGTTCCCTCTGACATTCGAGATGTGGTTGAGTTTCTGTAAGAGTGAATCCACTGCTTTAGGCAATGGTTACTCATATAAATGAAATCCGTCTCTTTTTGTCATTACTCTTCAAGCCTTGGAGCAGCTGAAGCAGGAAGGGCTTCATTAGCAAATCTGCCGGGTACTTTCCTGTGCAACTCTACAACCTTTGTTGATGGGTTTCCTAACTGTAGCATCCAAAACTTTCACTACATTTTTTATGCAGAGGAATAACCAGCTCTACTGACTTAAATACACACTTTAGGAGTTATTTCAGATGTTATTAAAATAACAAAACGTGAAAATATAATGAATTCCACGCGTCAATGGAGAGCAGAAGCGGATAGTATTTGTAGAAAACAAATATAAATGGCATGTTATTTATGGACGCTCTTTAACTCTATGGTTCTCAAATTGGACGTAAAAGACTGCTTAATTTTGCTCAGAAGTCTCTCAATCAGGCTTGAGGTACTCTACTGTACGGGACCAACAGGTTTAGTTCCGTTCTAAAGGAAGCCATTTCAAGGATTTTTACAAGGTTTGAACCCGCACATTGGGTATATGAAGTTAACATGGTAACCATTACACCACGGAGGGCGACTTTTATAAAAAAATCTGATGTGTTCCATTTACATGCCTTCTCTACATCTCTGTAACAAATTATTGTTAAAAAGCTTATTCTTCTATCTAATTCACGTTAATCGATATGAATGGTAATAGAAATGGTCTTATTACTTGCTTTTTTGTAAGCAGAAGGGAAATAAGGAAATATACTAGGCTAAAGTGACAGTCAACACCTTCAAAATCTGATTGCCATGTGATTTGAATCCGGCAAATTGCCTTATGAGAAAAATTTTAAAACTGAGGTCAATAACAATGAATATCTCAAAAACAGTCAACTTCACGAAAAATATTCATGTCATAAATTGTTTTAACGAGATTTATCTATTTTCATGACAAGTTTTTTTGACTATCTCTTACAGTTTTACGCAAAATTCAACCAGAATGAAGTGCTCTTCCGAGGCTATTCCTATAAATTGTAAAATATACGGTTTGTCATGTAGATCTTTAATAAATTTTCGAAAATGTTTCCATGTAAAGGGTAGTGTGGGATTTTAGGATTTTCCTCAAAATTTTAGTGAGGCTGCCTTGAAGAATAGTAACTTAAATATCAAGTTTGGCATTTTACCCACGTTTCGCTTAAGACTTATAATCGGGTTCACAGACACACGGACTCAAACAAATACACACACACGCACGGACATTTTTCTAAAAATGTATTTTTTAAGGAGACCTTAAAATGCGAGGAAGTAAAAATGAGCACAAAAAGAATTTTTGCGCTGCAATTAACACTAAATCAAGTGAAACAGCTTCTGCACAGACTGCCTCTGTGCCCGAGTGGTCAATGAGCATATTTATCACCCGGATAGCCTGGGTCCGATTCCCGGTCGGACGGTGGGAAGTTTTATTCAATTAGGACATAACGCAGCATAAGCGAAGTTGAGGGTTTGCGTGGGATACCTTACAAGCTTCAAATTAATTAACATAACCTCAATTATCATAAAAAAATCACTAAATCTTTAATATATGAATAACTGGTTATTATATGGTTATAATATTAGTTCACATTATTATCACAGCTGACGCTCGAGGCAGTAACGTCTAAGTAATTATTTGATAAAATATTGAAAATAACCCAACCATGTAGACTACAGTAAGCGGTAAATCTGCTCGTTAAATGAAATGTTAGATATCTCTTTGCGCCTTACGATTTGTGAGAACCAAGAGATCTAGACTCAGATCCTGGAAACACCCTTAAATCAAAGGAGGACTCACAAGGAGACTGCCATAACCTCTTGAGGGGAATGAGAGATAGAACGGCAAGCCCAAAGAGTAGAACCTACAGTAGAACCAGTAAAATCTCGCATTGAGATCGGCTGCTGTTTTACAGGAGCCAATGCATGAAGGAATACAAAGTTCTTTCCCTGTGTAGGTACGCGACGTAAGAATAAAGTTGCAAACTTTTACATTGCAATGCGTAGCGTGTTGCGTGTTTCTATGTGATTTTTACTTTCTCTACACCTATTATGTACATAGTATATAGAGATTTTGTATTGTACCCAAAACCCGAGAAGTCACCGGAAGTATGTGATTTGAGACTCTCCTTATTCTAAAACTATGATTTATAGAGAAAAAAAACCGAGTACCTATATGTGTGTGTGTGTGTGTGTGTGTGTGTGTATGTGCGTGCAGCATAGCTCAAGACCAAAACGTGGTATTTAAGTTCAGTATCTTTCAAGGATGCCACATGAAGATTTTCAATAAAATCCCCTCCCCCATTTATCCTTTAAATGGTAACATTTCTGAAAATTTTTATTTTCTCAAAAATGGCTGTAGATATTTTGAAAAAATATGGTGTATTAAATATGTTTACATAACAAATAAAATGTAGATCTTCAATTTTATGAGAATATCCTCTGAAGACATCTCTATTTTGGATGAGTTTTGCGAAATTTTGCATAACTGGTAAAATATAAGAGATAGACAAAAACTTAACAAAAAGGGTAGAGCTCTTTAAAAGAAAACATTTATATAATAAACATTTTTTCGTGGATTTGTCCGTTTTTGAGATAGGAGTCCGTTTTTCAATATCACAGCAATCACCTTTTAAAAGATTCGATTGCCCCTTATTTCTGTTCTAATTGCGTACAAGGAAGCAAGTAATAAGACCATTTTTGCTAATTTTATTTCGATTAGCATAATGTAAATAGGATAATAAGTTTTTTTAATAATTATTTATAACAGAGATGTAGAGAAAGTCATGTGAATGGAGCACATCAGATTATTTACGTTGTGCGTACGCTGCGTCTGCACTTACATCTCATTGTGATGTGGCATGGACATGTGCATTTGAGAGTGAATGTACATATGAAAATAAGCGAAACACATAAACAAAAATCTGATGTGTACCATTCACATGACTTTCTCTACATCTCTGCAACAAATTATTGTTAAAAACCTTATGCTTCTATTTACTTCAAGCTAATCCAGAAAAAATAGCAGAAATAGCCTTATTGCTTGCTTCCTTATAAGTAGAAGGGAAATAAGGGAGTACCGTAGGTTAAAATGATAGTCAAAACCTAGTTGGTATGTGAATGAAGTTCCTCTGTTTGTACAGACAGGAGATGACAAATTACAGTAGGAGAAAAGTATAAGTTTTTCAAAGCGGAAACCAATAACAAGGATCAACTCCACGAAAAAAATGTAAATAACATAAATTGTGTGTTTTAATGTAATAATTTTCTGTGTGGTAAGTTTTTGTCCATCTCTTACGGTTTAATAGTTATGCAAAATTCGGTAAAATTCATCCAGAATAAAGAAGTCTTTAGAAGCTATTCCCAGAAAAATCAAGAAATACAGTTTATTTGGTGTGCAAACAGCTTTAATATGCTGATTTTAATCAAAATCGTCAGAGACATTTTTAAGAAAATCAAAATTTTCGTAAATTTTTCCATGTAAAGGGTAGTTTGTGGTGGGGGGATTTTCTTGAACATCTTCGTGTCACATCCTTGGAAGATACTATACCCAAATACCAAACTTGCTATTTAACGGTCTTTTCGTTTTTGAGCTGTGTTGTTCACAGGCACAGACACACACACACACACACACACACATGGACCTTTCTCTAAAAATTATTTATTTGGATTCAGGGGATCCTAAAACATGTATTTCCGGTGTAATCTCTGTATCGAATTTTTGGGTGGAATACAATTCTTCCTCTATACACTATGTACATAGGTTGTGTAAAGAAAATAATAAAAATATTTGCCTCATTATTGTGGTGGAAGCGTGTCTTCCTCACATTCAAGAGGTCCCGAGTTCGAATCTCGGTTAAGGTAAGTTATTTGGAAAAGACGAATTTCGAATAATCCTACACTCTATTGAGTTGAATGTCATTTCACCGTTTCAAACATTAATCGTCTTGTATGACCTACCAGGTTAAAGGACCTTAAATTACATAAAAAATAAAAACGTCATCAAATATTTCGGTCAAAGCACTGACATCATAACAATTAAAAAAACGTATAAAAGTGATACAGTGACTTCTGCATTATATTCTACAAATACTATCTCATAGTAAACAAATTATATTTTGCCTAAACCATTTGATGAATAATTCTTAGAAAATGTATGGTTTTGTTGAACCCGCAAAGCCTTAACTAACATAGAATCTTAAACCTTACTCTATCGAATGACATGTAGATTCTATTAGTCTTTTAGGGCTTTGCGATATAAAAATATGTAATTTCCTTGTTACTTTTGAAAAGTTCTTCATGTCTGTGTAATATATATCTTTTGCAATATTGTAGATACTATTTAGCAAACGACACATAACCCGTTAGAAATCTCAGTGAAAAGCAGTTCCCTAGAATTTTAAGAAAAAGTTAAATATGAGTTTTACACGCCATGGTAATATACATATTATAGAAGAGGATTATATGGAAATGCTTTAGAATCGCTTTACTACAAAAAGAGGATAAATATAAAATGCATATTCACGTAAAAGTTTTATCAAAATAAACTGTGATGCTGAAATCTTGGAAGATGTAGACTTCTTCCACAGTGTTCAAGGGAATCTCAACCAATAAATATAGAATTTGTGTTGGAATACAACATCACTATGCACCACCGTAAGCAAGAGGCAGAATAAGTGAATAGATAACAGCTGGCAAGGTTTAGAGTGAAAATTGGCCTATTATGGTTGATTTCATTCTATTTCAAGCGATGAATACAGTAATCACACAATTACCATTACCTGTGTTTGAGAAGTGGGTCAATTGCACAGCTGGTCACGAAGAATGGTGTTCCCTACAATGGTACGCACTAGTACGTTCGAGTTGTCAGTTTATGAACGGAGTCGCAATTAATTAATAATTAATTTGTAATTAATTTATGTTTACGAGCAAAGAATAAATCTTATGTACTCCATTCACATGGTTTTCTCTACATCTCTGTAACAAATTATTTTTCAAAAGCATACGCTTCTATTTACTTCATGCTAATCGAGAAGTTAGCAGAAATTGTCTTATTACTTGCTTCCTTGTAAGTAGAAGCGAAATAAGGGAGTACCATAGCTTAAAGTGATAGTCAAAAGCTGGTTGCTATGTGACTGAAGTTAATTTGTGTGTATGGACAGGAGTTCACACTGTCCTGTATGAGAAAGCATAAGTTTTTTATAGCTGAAGCCAAAAACAAGGAATATTTCAAAAACACGGAATAAATGCATAAAACATAAATTGTGTGATTAATAACACACATCTTTGAAATAATCAACTCTACAACAGAAACATATATGACATAAATTGAGTGATTTATAACACACATCTTGGAAATAATCAACTCTACAACAGAAACATATATGACATAAATTGTGTGTTTTATAACACACAACATCTTGGAAATAATCAACTCTACAATAGAAACATATATGATATAAATTGCGTATTTTAAAGGGATCCACATTTTGTATTGTTCGTTTTTGTCTCACTTGTGGTTTTACCAGTAGTGCAAAATTCAGCAAAATTCATCCATAATGGATAGCTCCTCAGAAGCTATTCCCAAAAAATTAAATACATAGATTTTGTTTTCGATGTAAACAGTTTTAACATACGATACTTTAATAAAAAATCGCTAAAGTCGTTTTGAGGAAAAATAACATTTTCCAAAAATGTTCCAAGTAAAGGGTAGTTTGGGGGCTTGTGATTTTTTTAAATCTTTGTGTCACTTCCAAGTTTGGTGCTTTTTTGAACTGTGCTTTCCAACACGCGCGAAGCTTTTTCTAAAACATCTGCTATGTTCCGTTTACATGACTTTCTCTACATATATACAACAAATTATTATTAAAAAGTTTATTTCTGTAATAACTTCATGCTAACTGAGAAAATATTAGCATAAATGGTCTTTATTATTTGCTTCCTTTTAAGTAGAAGAGAGATGAGTAACATACGTTAAAAGGATAGTCAAATTTTTGAAAAGCAGGTTGCCATGTGATGGAAGTTCCTTTGTTTGTATGACCAGGATTGACAAATTTCCCTGCGAGAAAAATATAATTATTTTAAAACTGAAGCCAATATAAAGAAATATTTTAAAAAACGGCGAACCACGAAAAACAAAATACATAACAGAAATTCTATGTTTTCACGAGCTCTATATTTTTTTGCAGTTAGCTCTTGTCTATCTCTTCAGTTTACCAGTTATGCAAAATCCCGAAAAATTCATCCAGAATAATAATGCCTCCAGAGCCTATTCCCATAAAATCCAAGATATGCGTTTTATTTTTCATGTGAATATCTTTAATATACGTTACATTAATCAAGATTTTTGAGAATTCTTCTATGTGAAGGGTAATTGTGGGTGTATGGGGATTTTCTTGAAAAACAAACTGTTGAATCGTTGAAAGATGCTGAACTCAAATACCAAGTTTGGTATTGAAAGTACTTTTCGTTTTTGAGCTATGCTGCCTGGGCATAGAGAGAGAGGGAGAGAGAGAGAGAGAGAAAGAAAGAAAGAGAGAGAGAGAGAGAGAGAGAGAGAAACTGACAAACAGGCACACAGAGACATTTTTCTAAAAATGCTTGTTTTAGATTCATGTACAGGGTTACTACAAAAGAAATAGACAACTTCAACTGCCTGTAAACCAAAAACTATTAGAGATAGCAACCTAATTATTTTGGAGGTATGTTGAGAAACTCTCAAAAGTTTCGTTTGTTACTATTGGTAACGCTGTAGTATTTTGTTTGTTGTTGCAGAAGCTGAAAAGGCGGAAAATCCTGTGGAAAAGGCATATTGCGTGTTGGAATTTGCTAGAACGCAATCAGCAACTGTTGTCCAATGACATTTTAGAACACGTTACCACAAAACGCCACCGACTAGACAGTCAACCTACGACTGGTATAGAAAATTCGAGACAACGGGATGTTTGTGCAAAGGGAAGAGCTCAGGAAGACTAAGAGTTTCGGAAGAAAACGTTGAACGTGTTCGTTCTGCCTACATAAGAAGCCCACAGAAATCGACATCTAGGGCAAGCATGGAATTACAAATTCCACAGCAAACTGTATGGAAAATCTTGCGGAAGCGACTGCACATGATGCCTTACAGATTACAGATGTTGCAGTTTCTGAGTGAAGAAGATAAGGTCATACGGCGTGACTTTTGCATCGACATGTTGCGACATGATGAAGACGGTGCTGGTTTTTGTGAGCACATCGTTTCATTTTTACAGCGTTACCAATAGTAACAAAGGAAACTTGAGAGTTTCTCAACATACCTCCAAAATAATTAGGTTGCTATCTCTAATAGTTTTTGTGTTATAGGCAGTTGAAGTTGTCTATTTCTTTTGTAGTAACCCTGTATTTCCGGTGAAATATCAGTATCGAAATTTTGGTACACACTATGTACATGGTGCGTGTAGGGAGATTAAAAAAGAATATTTAACAGTATATTTTAGATTATTACTCTATATGAGGCAGAAGTTTAGTCAGTAATGACGTGAATACAATATAAAGTAAGAACTGTAGAATTGGATTATATGCTAACACAAAAATAAAAAAAAAGTATGTAGAAGGATAAATGTGACTTGTTTGATTACAAAAACCTTAGAAATCGGCATTATAGTGGTATGCTAAAGGAAGTAAAATGACAAAAACGAGTAGACCAAAAATAATTTTATGATAACACCAATAGGATAAAGCAAGAGAGAAAGAGAAGAATTAAGGGAAAGGAGATCAAACAACAAGGAAATGGTAGGGGAGGTTATGGCGAACTCAAATAAAGAAAATCCTATATTATCCGTATCAACTTTTGTTTATAGCGTTTTAGTTATGTGAATGCTTTTGAGTCGAAATATTTGTTTCTAATGTGGCGATCACATTAGCATTCATCGTGTCGTTGCCAGCTAGACATTTGTTTGATGCTTGTAGCATAAAACATCATCGAGGGTGTAATGGTTGAGAACCTATAAATCAGTAGATTTACTGCTCCACAGCTTGTCACTGCAGTTTTACTTTCTCTATACGTTCTATGTATATAGTAGATAAAGGAGGTACTGCATTTCACCAAAAATTCAATACCGATATTTCACCGGAAATATTGTCTTTATTGACTCACAAAATAGTTAGAAATTGTTAGTCACCGCTCCAAATATTTCACTCAACGTTACACAGTTTACAGTTTATGACTGCTCGTCATCCATAGGTCGCAAACCACTACGCTCTAACACTCCAATCACTCACGACTCAGTACTATTCACTACACAACACAGAGAAACCGCACTCCTTCCTCCTTTTATAGTGAGAAAATGGCGTCACCGAACTTTCTTCGAAACTTGGCAATGATATTGGACCCTTCTAACCTGACGTCGAGATGACGATGTGTCACGTTCCGAGTCTCTTATTGCGTCGCGCCGTTCCTCCGCGTTGTTTATGATGGTGTTGTTTTTCAAGGTCTCCAACTGCCATGACTCAATTACCAAGGCAACGTGAGAATGTTTAGAAAAAAAAGTAATTGGGGGTATGGGGGCAGTATAATTTAAATACGCCAAGTCCGTTTGATAGTGAAGATGGTATTTAAGCTTAGTATCTCCCAAAAAATGTAGCACGAGGATTCTCAACAAAATTTTCCTACCTCAAACAACCCTTTGCATGGAAAAATTTCCGAAAAGTTTGATTTTCTGAAAGCTGGTTACCGATTTTGATTAGAATACCGTATATAAAAGGTATTTACATGACAAAATGTATATCTTGAATTTTGTTGGAATATCCTCTGAAGACTTTTTATAACTTGTTAGCCGTAAACGTAAACGTAACATGTTTAATACTATGGTAACTAAATAGTGCAACTCTAACAATGAGTAAATAACGGAGAAAGAGCAGGATCTGTTTTTTGCACATAAGACTACCGAGCTAAAGATAAACGCCTGTTGTATAGCTAATCAAATTATTATATATTTCTTTGGGTTTTATGCTTAAAACACACGCAAAAACACACACATACACATACATTCATTCTTCCAGACTTTGGAAATGTAAAACTATCTCCCAATCCCCAGCCGGAAACGAACCCAGGACCTCTCATACAGCAGGCAGGTCGTATTCCACCTGATATACAGGTTCAGCTCCTGTGAGTTTTTTTTTATTACAAATAAATGTTATGTAATTTTATATAACAGGTAAACCACTCGAGGTACAGAAACGACGATTTCTGCCACAAAGAGCAGAGGTATAAATTAAAACTTCATGAGTGTGCAAGTTCATGATGTAATTCAGTATCGAAATCTCGAATTAATTCAGACTATTTTACTAGATTTTTAATTTTTATGAATGTTAATATCTCTTTCTGATAAAATGGTGGAACCGAGGTATTTTAGATGAGAAGAATTAGGTTTGGTGGAATTCGCCGACATATATTAAAGACTATTTATCAGTTTAAGCGACATTCCACATTGTTTGTCAAGAGTAATTTCGAGGAGATTAATTCTTAAGCCCTTCATTCCGGAACAGTATCCCTCTCATCTGTGTACCTCAGGCCTTCTGAACCACTCCACCTCGGTTTATTCAGTTCATAACTTAAAAATCTTATGTTACTCTCACATGACTTTCTCTATCTGGTCTACAAATTTCTTACAAAAGATTCTTCTTCTATCTACACAATGCTATTATTACTTAGTTCCTAGAAAGCAACTAAAAAATGCACTATGCTAAAGTGATGGTCAAATGTTTTAAGCTAACGTTATGCGATTGTCATTGCAAATCTCTTCTTTGCTTGGCCAGGAGTAGAGCAAAAGGAAAATGAACACTTCCTATTTGAGAAAAGTGTAAGTACTTTACAATTGAAACCAATAACACGAAATATCTCGGAAAAGGTATCTTCCACAATAAAAACGAAAAGGACAACAATTGTGTGTTTTAACGAGATCTACATTTTTTGTGCAGTAAGTTTTTTACTATAGCTTACAGTTTAACAGTTATGCAAAATTCAGCAAAATTCATCTACAATAGAGAGGTCTTCAGAGGCTATTCCCAGGATATTCAAGATAAACGTTTTATTTGTAATGTGAATATCTTCATATACGGTATTTTAATCAAAACCTTTAGAGCCATTTTTGAGAAAATCAAAATGTTCGAATATTTTTCCATGTAAAGGGTAGTTTCTGGTGGGGGTAACCTTTTTAAATCTTTATGTCGCATCCTTGGAAGGTACTGAACCTAAACACCAAGTTTGTTATTTAATGGTCTTCTAGTTTTAGAGCTATGCTGTCCCCAAACACACGGACCTATTTTCAAAAAATTCTTTTTTCGGAATCAGGGGACCTCGAAACGTATATTTCCGGTGAAATTTCGACTTCCAATTTTGGGTGGAATACAATACCTTCTGTATCAACTATGTACATTGTACAGCGGGCTAGAGAAAGTAAAATTTAGTATTCTTTAGCTGGTGATAAACAGTTATTTTAATGTAATACATAAAATATAATTAAAATAATGTGATTTGTTACATTCATCTAAATGGCTTTCTCTGCATAGTGCCCTTTCTTTCTTTGTCACTTTCAGAAACTATCTTGCATAACTTATTTTATATCTAATCAATCAGAATAAAACAGTAATGCAGGAACGGCTGCATTTTATTATAGGTTCATGGAGGATACCTCAAGTGAAGGGATGGTCGACTCCTTAAAAAGCTGGTTGCTGTGTGATAGCTTTGAAATGACTATCTTTGCACTATATTACAGAATTCAAAGTAATAATGAGCAAACGCTTCACAAATATTTAAAGTATTAGAAAATACAAAATTCTGGAACATTTATATGAATTATGTATTTCAAGTAGATTTGTATTTTTTGTAGAGCAACTGTTTATGTTCTGTGGTTTATCTGCTATATAAAATTACATAAAATTCATTTGGCTGCATCTGTATAATAGTTGAAATAGGACCTATCTACTGTGTGAGAGGCCCTGGGTTCGATTTCCAGCTGAGGACTGGGAGTTTATTTTTAGAATTTCCAAAATCTGGAAGAATAAATGTATGTGTCTGTGTGTGTGTTTTAAGCATAAAATCCAACTAAATAAAATCAAATGGCTAAGAATTAACACATACGAGTTAACAAAAATTTCAATGGGCATAATGTTTAAATGCAATGATATTAAATGGATATTACATAAAATGTATTTGGAATAAATGAGAATGATGATCATGCTGCTACTGATGATCATAGTAATAATAATAATAATAATAATAATAATAATAATAATAATAATAATAATAATAATAATAATAATAATAATAATAATATCACAGCCTATTCATAGCCTTGTATATGTGTGTATATATGTATAGGTATTACATATATTTTTGTAGATTTAACAACTCCATATTCCCCTTATCATTGGTTTTAATTTTAAACTAATTTAACTTTTTCTCAATCGAGAAGACAGCTTTTGTTTTATATCTCTATTGTTTCATGAAAATATCCTAATATTTTAAACCAGAGTAGTTGCCACCAATTTACAAATACAAAATAATGAAACATTTTACATATTAACCGTAGTTTGGGGTTGGCAATTTTTTAAAAACCTTGTGTCACATCTTTGGAAGATTCTCAGATACTTTGTTTATAGGGTATGCGCTAGACAGACACACATACGTACAGATAACACATAGAGATTTTTTTTTCCGAAAATTCTTTTTGGTTACAGCTTCAAACAGCACGATAGTAATCCAGAAAATAACGACTTTTCGCGCATTTGGGGGGTGTGCAGATCTATCGGGCTTTTGACTAAGGCAAAAGTGTCATACGAAATAATTTAACTCTCTGCATTCTGTGAAAGTTACAAATAAACTGACAAACTACTACCGACAACTGTGAGGTGAGAAGTGTTATTATATTTTTTCTTAAATGAAGTAGAACTCTGCCCTCAACTAAAGGAGGTGATATGGTAATGAACAGTAGAAATAAGAGAAAATGGTCTGATGTTCATTATGGACTTACGGATGTGAATTACGCAACTTGATCAGGATCCATCACTCGTTAAAGATGATTTGGAGAATCAAGTGAGCTACAAAGCTGTGCAAAACATAAAGATTTCCCCCCAAATATTTCTCATATTTTGCTTGGTCTGAATATTTAGAGGCAGTCAAGAACACGACAATTTTAAATCTCGGGGAAATATAACTTATATAACGAAATTGATATAACTTCGGAAGTAACTTAGTTTCGGCTTTGAAAATGAAATCTGTTAATATACTATTTTTACTTTCTCTACACGTAGAGTGCATAGAGAAGGTATTATATTGCACCCAAAAATTCGATACCGAGATTTCACTGGAAATACAGGTTTTGGGTCCCTCCGAATCCAAAAAAAAACATTTTTGGAAAAAGGTGCTTGTGTGTGTCTGTCTGTGTGTCTGTGGACAGCATAGCTCAAAAACGAAAAGACCGTTAAATACCAAACTTGGTATTTATGTTTGGTATCTTTCAAGAATGCGACAGCAAGACTTTCAAGAAAATCCCCCCACCCCCACTATCCTTTACATGGAACTTTTTTCGAAAACTTTGATTTTTTCAAAAATGGCTCAAACGATTTTGATTAAAATATCGTATATTAAAGATATTTATTTACCTGACAAATAATATGTATATCTTGAATTTTCTGGGAATAGCCTCTGAAGACTACTTTATTCTGGAGGAATTTATAATTACTGCTAAACCGTAAGATATGGACAAAAACTTACCACACAAAAAATGTAGAGCACATTAAAACACACTATTTATGTCATATAAATTTTTTCGAGGAGTTGATCGTTTTTGAGATATTCCTTGTTTTTGGTTTCAGCTTTGATAAACTTGTATTTTTCTCATACAGGAATTTGTCAACTCGTGTCCAAACAAACAAAGGAACTTCGGTCACCTAGTAACCTGCTTTTGACTTCACTTTAACCTATGATACTCGGTTCTGCTTACAAGGAAGCACGTAATAAGACTATTTCTGATAATTTTTTTTTTTGGATAAGCATGAAGTAAATAAAAGAATAAGCTTATTAACAATAATTTGTTACTCAGAAGTAGAGAAAGTCATGTGAATGGAACACATCAGATTTTTTCCAATATATTAAAGCCAAATAGTCATTACTTGTTGGATTAGTGTTGTATTTCCTGTGAAAATACCATACCAAAATTTTGGATACAATACAATGCTTCCTAACATGAAAGGGTAGAGAAAATAAAAGTATATGTATTGTTGAGCGCAGTAGGAACGTGATGTAAACCTCTGTTTCCAGAAGTCTTCCACTGAAGGGCATCGTTTCTTATGGTTATGAGCCATATTTTCCCATATGCGCCAGCGTTTGCAAATACGCTCATTACAAAGATTCACCTGATTTCTCTCTGGAGCCCTGATTTCTGTAAGGCACTTCTTCAGAAGTCTAATGACAATTGCTACGGTTGTTTTCGAAACAACCTGATCTTTTATGTCCTATCTGAGCTCCAGAAAATGTGTCAGAGAGCTTTACGCCTTGGCTTATTGATGTGTAGTAAACACCACAGATTCTATCGTCACAATGAACGATTAAAACGAAGGGAATTGTTCAAATGCCAGCTACATTCTATTGTTAATTACAAGTAACAGCTATACATTTGTATGTCCTAATGTTTAACTAGTTTGTCATTTCGTCTGTAAACCCTACTGTAATAAAATGTTTTAATTAAAAACCATTCTGATAGGGGATTGTATTTTACGCGACGGTTATGTCTCTGCGACTGTATATATTACATTCATAACATAATGGTTTACATGAACAACAATAATTGCAAATTTTAGTCGGGTTGGCATTATATTGCTTGTTAAGTAAACTGATGTATTAAAATTTGTAAATTAATTTCATTGTTAATTAGTTTGCTTACGACGAATTTGTTTATTCCAGTTAAAAACACAGTCTCTAATAACATGTGTATCGATCATTTTAAAATCACATTTACGGAGCTATGAAAAGAAACAACAAAAAATTAATTGGTAACGTAGGTGCTAATGAAATGGCTTTCAAACGATTAAATGTGACTGCCACATGCAACACGTCTGTGTTGAAATAAAAATAATGCTGTAATGAATACCAATAAATGGAGAGTCTTTGTTTAGTACTGTTAATTTCAATTTGACTAAACACTGGCTTCTGGCCTATGGTTTTCTATGAATCGGGATAAATCGTGAATCGTGCATTTTTTCTGAAGATATTCACAAATGAACCAGAAAAATTAATCTTTTTGACTTTGAATTGGATTACAAACTTTCCTAGAAACATCACGTTGATAGAATTCGCAGCAAGGTGTTGGTTATACTTAAATGTTGGATAGGTAGAGTCAGACTGAAAAACTCAATACCACAGTCGAGATTTGAATAACAGATCTCCCGGTCTCTAGCCGGTTGCTCTACCACTGAGCTACCATGCCGTCATAGCATTGAACTTCTCAACTGACTCGCATGTTTCCCGGTAAACCATATAAGGTGATCTCAAATTGCTTTGAGATGACAACCCCAATGGCACCTTACGGTGTTGTAGGATTATTAGTTTTAGCCAACTATTATGGACAATTGATAATTCTAATTGTTTTATCACCGTGCGTAGGACGTTTCAGTCTGACTCTACCTAATCAACTCCTGTCCTACACACAGTTTCTGTGAGAAACAAGGAACTTCAGTGACATAGCAACCAGCTTTTGACTATCTTTTTAACCTATGGTACTTTCTTATTTCGCTTCTACTTACAAGGAAGCAAGTAATAAGACTATTTCTGCTAGTTTTTTCTGATTAGCATGATGTAAATAGAAGTATATGCTTTTTAAGACTAATTTGTTGTCGAGATCTAAAGAAAGCCATGTGAATGGAACACATCTGATTTTTACTTTCTCTACTCGTACTATGTACATAGTGTATAGAGAAGGTATTGTAATGTACCCAAAAATTTGATACCGAGATTTCACCGGAAATTAACGTTTTAAGACACCCTGAATATAAAAAAAAAAAAAAAACATTTTTAGAAAAATGTCCTATGTATGTTTGTCTGCGTGTGTGTGTGTGTGTGTGTGAGTGTGTGTTTCTGTGGGCAGCATATCTCAAAAACGAAAAGACCGTTAAATACCGAACTTGGTATTTAAGTTCAGCATCTTCCAAGGATGCAACATGAAGGTTTTCAAGATAATCCCCCCACCCCCAACTACCCTTCACATGGAAAAATGTTGGAAAATTTTAATGTTCTAAAAAATGGCCCCAACGATTTTGATTAAAATTCCGTATATTAAAGATATATACGTGACATATAATATGTATATCTTGAATTTTCTGGGAATAAACTCTGAAGACTACTTTATTCTGGATCAATTTTACGGAATTGTGTATAACTGGTAAACCGTAGCAGATGGACAAAAACTTACCGCACAAAAATCGTAGAGCACATTAAAACACAATTTATGTTATAACATTTTTTTCGTTGAGTTGATCGTTTTTTAGATATTCCTTGTTTTTGGTTTCAGCCTTGAAAAACTTGTACTTTTCTCATACAGGAATTTGTTAACTCTGCCCATACAAACAAGGAACTTCGGTCACATAGCAACCAGCTTTGGACAATCACTTTAACATATGTTACTCCCTTTTCCGCTTCTACTTACAAGGAAACAAGTAGACTATTTCAGCTAATTGTATCTCGATGAGCATGAAGTAAATAGAAGCATAGGCCTTCTAACAAAATTGTTGCAGAGATGTAGAGAAAGTCATTTGAATGGAACACATCAGATTTTTCATTATTTTATAGTAATGTTGTCTGTATATACATGCATATATATACATATATATTCATCTTTGGGGTAGTAGCCCATATATCACGAAGATATTGCGCTACAAGATCCTAAGAATAGTAGCGGGGAAAATATTTAATGATGAAGTAAATATCTGTACAATTAAAAAAGTTAGAAAACTCAGTCGTAGTGTCTATTATTCCACAAGGCTTGTAGAATGAACTACAGTTGGCATCAATGTACTCGTGTCTCGTAGCGCTCTCTAAAACTGTCATCGTTGTGTAATGCAGAAGGTGATCACGGAGTTTATCAGACGTCTCCTTATCTCATTATTATCGCCCTCATCCTTCTTCTAATAGCTGTTTTAATAAGCTTGCCCCACTGAAATGTATTCCTCCACGCAGCGTTACCTTCCCTTTTCCTTTGATTGGCTAATGTTAAACTATGAAGGATGAAAAGCAAGTCCTATGGCAGTAAGGATAGGCTCTGTCATGATAAACACAGACCCTTTCGCCATTCTGAGAGGTAAGTTTGAAGCAAAGGATCCTCCCATCTATTTATTCATAGAATGTATATACGTTTCAGTTACATTGTCCCTCTTATGTGATTCATGCGGTTATAAGAATATGCAGTTGACAATTATCCTCGAATACCTGTGTTTAGAGAAATAATAATGTTGAATAAGGAACTAATTTCTACCACTTAAGCGTCCTATTCCACAACGGCAGTTAACGTGACTTAAAGAGATAAGCGGCAAGGTTATGACGCACAAAGTAGGATGTGCAGCCCTTAGCACCGTATTTCCCTAAGAAAAGTTTGCACAAAATAAGAGACCAACATTATTCATTTGCAGAATAAGCCTAGGCTTGGACTGACATCACAAAATAAAAGAGAAACTGTAATTTGTTTAAGCAAAGTAGTTTTATATCCAATTAAAAATAATAACTCCATGGCACGACCGCTCACAAGGAATCTTGGCCTACCACACGGTCGCTGCGTCCCCCATCTCGGTCCATGACAGATGTCATGGATGGGGTGCAGTATTGGAGGGTGAGACGCAGGTTAATGCGGTCCTCATAACCTGGAGCCGCTACTTCTCCATTAATTAGCTCATCAATTGTCCCCCCCCCAGGGAGCTCATGAGCCTGAGTGCACCTAGGTCCAGGTCTCCCAGTGGGGGAAATATCCCCGCGCCGATACTAGGAATCAAACGCAGCCTCTTGCTTGGCAAGCAGCAACGCTACCGCCACGCTAAGGAGATGACCGTTATGTTCAATTGAATGAACAAATGAATGACTCCATAAAGGCAAAGATCTTCTGCAAGAGGGAGAACTGTATTAGAAAGACTCACAAGTGCGCTATTCCATGTAAGTGCACAATTTTTACCCAACTGTTAGTTATTGCACAATTTGACAGTCTTTCTGTCAAAGGAAGACATTACCTCATTCGTGCATGTCGAAGACTTTTTAGGTGTCTTTAGGATGACCCAAATCTAGCTGCAGCTCTTTTTTTAAATTCTAAACGAAAAATTGAAGCTTTTCCCAACATTTAGTAGTTAATGATGGAAATCTTAACTGGACTATAGATTAACATATTAGAAATCAGCTGAATTTGAATCCACAAACGCAGAGAAATTGGCTCACACACGAATGAGGACACGAGCAGTGTTATACCATTGACCCACACACAGCTGTAGAGTCGATCAGCGAAATGGAGGCCAAACTAAACCCTTTCACGTTAGCCACCTGGTGCATTAGGTGTTATCTCCAAACAAGGCACGTTCTTTACACGTTTGTGTTCGCCCTGGCTATGGACTGAATGGTGTGCTGCCTGAAAAGAAGTTAGTAGCTTTCACAAAGAAGGCGTTTTTTCTTCGCTTTGTAGTCCAAGGCGATCTCATGATCCTAGGCTTTAAGGCTTCAAAATCGCCAGAAGTCCTAGTACGGAACTAGCTTCATTCCGGTGAGGCTTATAACACTTCAGGGAGTGAAGCGAATCCCTTATGGAATGTCTTCCGTTTCTTTCTTTCTTTTCTGATCTCTATGCAGTCATTATGCAGATTATAAAAGGTTACAGAGCTTGCTGCCGTAAATGGAGAAGTCTCATGATGTCTTAATATACAATTATTGTATGTTTCTATATGTATGTAGTTCTTTTTCTTCCTTTTGATAATAGGTTATTGCTGCCCCGTTTGCATTATCCCATCTTCTTCTTGGCGAGTTTGGGACGCAGGTCACGTTTCTTAACGTTTGATAAAGCTATGCTTGTCATGGTTTTTGGCGATTCTCTCTACATGATGTCAGTATTTCTGATGTTCTTTAATATCTCCAGTTATGTTCTTCGTTTATAATGTTTCCCTAATTCTAATGCTTCTCTCCTTTTATCTTACACTGATCTGAGGAATCTCATTTGTGATGTTACAATTCGTTTCCGACCCTAGGTCCACGTTTCAATAGCGTATGACAGTGTTACCTTTAATAGAACAGTATGCAATCTAACTTTTTTAGTTATATTAATTTCGAAACGTTTTCTTACAATTCCGCTTGTTCTGTTGTATTTCTGCACTTTTTCTCCTAAATATGGAGCAATTTTACTGTCATATTACATCCCAAATATTTAGAAACTTTCACATGTCCGTCTATCACAATGTTTGCTCTCTTCATTTATTTGTCCTTCATTGTATCACCAGAAATTTCACGATATATTCTTTTAATGTTCTATTTATTTCTGTTGTATAATACTGTTCATCTTCAGTAGTCAATAGAACCTGGTCATCCGTAAATAGCACTGATTTAATATATTTGTGCCTCAGGTGTAAGCCCCTTGGCAGAATGTGATTTATATAAATGTCAAACAAAGATTACCAAATTTAATTTATGTTTATTCTGCATTATAATTTTAATTTATGTTTGATGTATGTATGTGAGGTCAGTTCTAAAACTGCTAAGCAGGAGTTTATAATTCTTACTCTATTCAGAATACCTATTCCATCTGACAGGCATGGGCTATTAAAGCATATAATTAGTAAAGTTACGATTACTAAAAGACTAAAAATGTTCCAGCCTTCGCTGAGAATGCTACGGAGAGGAAAATACGAGTAGTTACTCTACTCCACAAAGAATGGATGTGGAAACAAGCGGCGCTCATTTGCCCTACTCAGGATGATGAGTGGTAGAAACAAAAGCGGATTATATTTTATTCCCAGTAGTGTGCATAAACGACCATGTTATAACACAAGCAAAAAAGACAGAGTTTAGAAAGCAGATTCGATTTATAACGATATGGTCGTAAGTAATATTTATTTCTTAATAACGCTTTATGAAGTACTGCAAGTAATGAATATACAGTATCAAAACCCCCACATAACCTAGAATATAATTCTGCAGTTATATGCACGGAAGTTATGATGCCAGAACTATATGATATACTGCAAGAAGAAATCGTTGTGTTACTCCTGTCGTATTTATGTTGCCTGAGTAATCCAGTTTATAGCAAAGTGAGCTAAATGATTATTATATGAATAGAAATACTTGCTAACATTAGTATAAGTCAAGTCAATTTATGTTAACAACTGAGAAGCTTGTTTTTCCCGATAATATCCCGAAGAGAAGAATTTGGTTATCCACATATTTTACTCCATAAAAGTATGTGTATGATATACATTTTAAGTTTCAGCAAAATCTACATTTTGTGTAGTAAAATTTTATCTCTCTCTCTCATGCTGTACCAATTGTGCAAAATTTAGTAAAATTCATCCAGAACAAAGAGGTCTTCAGAGCCTATTCCCAGAAAATTGAACATCTACATTTTATTTGTTGTGTAAGTATATTTAATGTACAGCATTTTAATCAGAATTGTTAGAGCCATTTTTGGGAAAATCAACACTTTTAAAAATGTTTCATGTAAAGGGTAGTTTGGAGGGTTGGATTTGCTTCAAAATCTTCGCGTCGCATCCTTGTAAGACACTAAACCTATATACTAAGTTTGGTACTTTACCGACTTTTCGTTTTTGAGTTCAACGACACACACACACACATAGACCGTTTTCTAAAAATGTTTTTTTTTGTGTACAGGGGACCCTTAAACATCTATTTTCGGTGAAATCTCGGTATCAGATTTTTGGGTGGAATGCAATATGTTCTCTATACACTATGTTCATAGTACGTTTAGAGAAAGTAAAAGCATACAAACACTGAAATTGAAATGTATATAGTACCAATTATGAAATCATAGGTAACTAAACCTACTCTTAACACCCAGTATATACTCGTATATAGCTCTTTTACTTGTTTAGGCGGTAATGTAGTCATCGTATATGTACAACCTTTGCCTTCACTGTTTGTTCCGGATCCCCTTCTATATACTTAAAAGAATATCAACATTTTCTCAAAATGTTCTTTTATCCATAAATATCCCACTGTAAAATGCTCTGATATTTTTATTAACAAATGTGAGTGTAGTAAAAGTCTTAACAGCTTCTCAAGTACGTCAGTGAAATTTTTCAACACTCTACCTCAGAATATCAAGACCCTTCTTTTGTTAAACTTTAAGAGATGGATCAGAATAACCTTGAGGGAAAATTCTGTTTATAGTTTTTCAGAAATGTATGACTTGAAATGAGATTAATCTTATCTTCTTTTTACTTTCTCTATACGTACTATGTACAGTGTATAGAGAAGGTATTGTAATGCACCAAAAAATTCTAACAGAGATTTCACCGGAAATACATGTTTTGAGCTCCCTGAATCCAATTTTTTTTAGCAAAATGTCTATGTGTGTCTGTCTGTCTGTGTGTATCTGTGTGTGTGTGTGTGTGTGTGTGTCTGTGGACAGCATAGCTCAAAAATGAAAAGACCGTTAAAAACCAAACCTGGTATTTAAGTTTGGTATCCTCTAAGGACGTGACACGAAGATTTTCAAGAATTCCCCCCACCCCAAACTACCCTTTACATGGAAAAAATTTCGAAAATGTTGTTTTTCTTAAAAATGATTCTAACGATTTTGATTAAACTCTCGTTTATTTAAGATACTTACTTGACAAATAAAATTCATATCTTTAAATTTCTGGGAATAGTCTCTGAAGACTACTTTATTTGGGATGAATTTGACGGATTTTTGCGTAACTGCTAAACCGTAAGAGATGGACGAAATTTTACCACAGAAAATATAGAGCACATTAAAACATATAATTCATGTTATATACATTTTCTTCCGTGGAGATGGTTGTCTTTAAGATATTCCTTAAACTTCTGAACTTCTGCCCATACAAACAAAGGAACTTCAGCCTCATAGAAACCAGCCTTTAACTGTCAGTTTAGCCTATGGTACTCCCTTGTTTCACCTTTACTTACAAGGAAGCAAGTAATAAGACTATTTCTGATATTTTATCTCGATTATCATTAAGTAAATAGTATAATAAGCTTTTTATCAGTAATTTGTTGCAGAAATGTAGAGAAAGTCATGTGAATGAAACACATCAGATTTTTTTAATGTATGCTTGTAGTATTATTGTATGCAGAATGTTTAATTAATTTTTATTCTCTCATGACATGGCTAATGTATGTTTTATACTTAATGATTGAAAATAATTTATCTATACTAAACAGGAGACGTTCAGAAACTCGCTAAGCAACAATTCATAAGCATATTCGGACCTAACAGCTTTTCATAGCAGGGTAATTCCTCCATTGTTTCAGGAGCGATTATCTGTGTAAATACTGCATCGAAAATCCTGATGCTTTTGTTAGCCCACAATCTCAACAAGAGCTCGCCTTGCACACATAGATGATCTGAAAGCTTTGAAAGCAGCATTTTAGGGACGTTGGAAGACTGATTGAAGCATGGCGTGATACGGCCATTTGACAGAATAAAACGCGCCGCTAGCGTTTCTATCGATCCGGCTTTAATATTGCACCATTGTTGTGCAAGCGACTGTCATTTGGTTTTTGTGATCAGATAAAAATCCCTGCTATTCAAGTAGTGCCCAGAGAGCCTAATTATCAATGGATTTAACTCAGTACTACTCTCTACTTTTTGTAGACCCTCTGGCGACCAGTTATTGCCTGACGCTGTACACACATTTTTTCCCATCTATCGCTTTTCTAGTTATGAATATGGTGTTTCCTCCATGCTAGCTATTATACGCTTACTTTTGTACATTATTTCAATGCTTTAATATCCTCTTGCAATTTCATCTCTGCTTCATGAATAAAGTAGCGTTTAGGGAAGAATAAAATGAACTAGATTCAAAAGAAGCGAATGATACTAGATATTTTAGTTGGGTAAACAAATATGGTTAAAATTACATTATGATGTCACCCCAGGTTCGATTAGCAAAACAGAAATAATTTTTAGTTTTACAAATATCTTCTCTTTTTTGCTTTTTCTACACGTGTTATAAATATAGTGTAAAGAGACGGTATTGCTCTCCACCCAAAAATTTGATACCGAAATGTCACCGCAAATAGATGTTTTGGGTCCTCAAACTATTTAAGTTTGGTATCTTCCAGGATGCGACACGATACACCAGCTTATGACTATCACTTAAGAATATTCCTGCTAATATTTCCTCGAATAGCATGAAGTAAATAGAAGCATAAACTTTTAACAATAATTTGTTATAGAGATGAAGATAAAGTCATGTGAATGGAAAACAGATTTTTAGTCTTATCTTCTTTAATTTGAATTTTGCTGGGCATATTGACCTATTTTATCAGAAATTATTGAAGGTAACTAAAATAAATTTTAAAATGATAGAAACAAACTCAAAGTGATGTGTTGTAGTTCCAATGTTAATGGTATGGTTGGCTATTTATATTAAACAACTTTAAAACAAGGTTGGTATAATTGAGAAGAACATTTCTATCTTCATAACGAAATAATAAAGTTGTGGAAAACTTAAAAGAATGTTGTCTGCAACCTGTTTAAGTTCAATGTCATATATTATAGTTTCAGAGAAAAATTAGTCATGAAATTACAAGAGTATAAGTAATATATATGGTTAATCTAGCTTTAACTTCTTCAATAATAGTTATTTATCAATTACACTTATTTGTTTACCTTTATCAAAAAGTAGCTCGTTCTTCAAGAAATAGTTCTTGGTTAAATGAAATAGACTTTATGATGTGCTGAAGCTGGTAAAATTGTTTAACTTTATCTTTCATGAACGATTTATTCCCTTCTATTCTCATTCCATTAATACTAATTGGAACAAATGATAGTATATACATTATACCGTCCAGAACCTTATATAATTATGAATCACATTTTCAGGAGAAGTATCTATACAAATGGCTTATTGACGTAGTGACATAATAACTAGGGAGCGCATTTGGGGTATGTTAAGGTTGAAGTTCACTGCTCGTTTACCTGCAGTCACAAGCAGTACGTGCTCTCCGAACTGGTTTTTTGAACAAAGCAGGACAAATTAATGCAGACGGGAGCAGTAGCTTCATCTGGCGTGAGTGGACATGTACCGAACCCAGTCCTTGTTTCTGACCTCATCAATCCCGTTAGCACTGTTAGCTTGCAATCCCTCAAACGATACTCCATCTGAGGTCTCTAGTGATAACATTGGTACCATTTGTCATTATTAATTCCTCCGCTACCATTTTAATGGTAGACTATAATCTAACCTGACGGTAACATTACTGACTTCAAGCAAGAATGCTAGAAGCTTCTTTGCAAAGTCACTATTAACTGTAACCTCATCTTGGTCAGAGAGCACTTGATTCGATTCCCGAAGTGGGGTACGAAGTTTTCTGTAACCAAGATTATTCCCTATCCTCCCTAGAGTCTGAAGTATGAATGAGATTGTGAATGCATGAGTGTAAACCTAAAGATAACAGCCCAAAGGTACGAAGAATAACCGAGTGAACGCTATTGCCATGAAGTATTGTTTCAGTGGAAAAACCACCGATATAGAATTGAAATAAAATATATCTCTATCAACAGATGTGTCATCTTTTAACAAATAAACTCTCTCACTAGTTTCGTTTCTTAATCGGCTTACTATACCCGTATTTGTAGGTCTGAAACCACCTAGGACTTATAAGCCAATGCCTAGAGCTCAGTAGCCGGTCGGGGAGCCAACGGCACGAAATTACAGAATGAAGAACCTGCTACGAGGAGTCGGCCCGTAGGCAGGCATGAAGTGGATGATATAAAATGTAAGCGAGGTTAATAATTATAAATGTGATGATGCCGCAATTGGTGGAATGAGTGGTGGGGTAAACCGTAGGACACGGAGAAAACCCGCCCAGACGCCGTTTCGTCCACCACGAATCCCACATGCGGGCGCTTGGGATCGAACCCGGGCTGCCTAGAGCGGTCTAAAATATAGATTCATTGATAAAGATTCTATACACCACACAAAGTCATAAACTTCAAAATAGTGGAGAAAATAAAAGTTACAACTGCAATGTGCCCGTTATCTATGCAAGATTTGTAAGTGTGTCTGATCTCAGCAAAGTGAGGTTAAGACACTGCGTAGAATCAATGCGCAGCAACAGAATGTTATAACAAACGCAAAACGGCAAGCTGTCGTGTTATCACAAGCACTCACCTCATGTGAACCGCATTAATCACTAGCTCAAAGAAATTAGGAATGTAAGCTGGAGTTTAGGAAGCTTGGTAGGTATAATTTCGAGGCTTAACTCAATCCTATTCGTTTGTGCACAACGCATTAGATTGTTGCTTTAAGGATTCTTAGCTACGCCTAGCTATTGATTGTAGTCCTTGCTTGTATATTGTTTATAGAAAAGATATAGTATTCCACCCAAAAATTCGATACCGAGATTTCACGGGAAATACACGTTTTAGAGTCTCCTGTATCCAAAAAGAGTATTTTCAAAAAGGGTCCGCGTATGTGTTTCCGTGTGTCTGTCAACACGATAACTTAAAAACGAAAATTCGGTAAAATGCCAAACTTGGTATTTAAGTTTATAGTTTTCCAGGGATGCGACACGAAGATTTTGAGAAAAATCTCCCCGCCCCAAACAACCCTTAAAATGGGAAAAATTACGAAATGTTGATTTTCTCAAAAATGGTTCAAACGACTTTTGAGAATAATACCGTATATTAAACATATTTTTATGGAAAACAAAATGTATATCTTGCACTATCTGGGAATAGCTTCTGAAGACCTCTTTATTCCGGATGGTTTTTATTGAATGGTAAACCGTAACAGAAGGACAAAAATCTACTACACAAACATGTAGATCAAGATAAAATTCACAGTTTTCCATATACATTTTTCTCTGGAGTTGATCGGTTTTGAGATATTCCTTATTATTGTTTCAACTTTAAAAAACAAACTTTTCTCATATAGGAATTGGTCAACTTCCATACAAGCAAAGGAACTTCAGTCACATAGCAAATGAAAATGGAAATGGCCTGTTATTTATGGACGCTCTTTAACTGCTTTGGTTCTCAGCGTCCCATTCTATATTGGGCGTGAAAGATCGCTTAATTTTGCTCAGAGGCCTCTCTTATCAGGCTTGAGGTTCTTTTACGTGCCGTAAATCTACGACACGGGACCCACAGCTTTACTTCCCTTCCGAAGGAAGCCATGCTAAGGATTTTTACGCCCGAAAAAATCCATCGTCCTCCGCCGGGTTTGAACCCGTGACCTTGGGTATATAAAGTTAGCATGGTAACCATTACACCACGGAGGGCGACCGACATACATAGCAAACAGCTTGTGACTATCACTTTAACCTATGATACTCCCATATTTCATTTCTACTTACAAGGAAGCAAGTAATAAGACTATTTCTGCTAATTTTTCCCAAATAGCATGAAACATAACTTTTTCACAATAATTTTTTGCTGTTATTTAGAGAAAATCATATGAATGTAACGCTTAAGATTTTTATATATACATTACAGTTCATTTAGTAGAGATATTTTATGATGTTCAGATAATGTGGATCTTTGTGGTGCATACGTCATAAATATATTTAAACACTTGTCACAGATTTAAATTATCCTAACAATAACACATATAGCTTCTCTTAAACAGACGTCTTTGCATTGACTTGACCGCCACACAGAGCTCTTTATAATTGTGCATTATCTTAAGGTACAGTTGAGGTAAGAACAGTCACCCCTAAAAAACTCGCGCATTTAACGAATGCATCCAATTGGAATAGTTACATTTGATTCACTATTTTGGTATTTATGATTGCTTTAAATCGATGCAATCTTTTTGATGACCTATATATCTATTGTATGTAAAACATTTAGCAATGTCATAATAACGTACAGAAACTGTACCATATGTAAAGTAGCGACAAAGGACCTGTTTACGGAATCGATAGATTATATACACTTTTTTTTTTATTAGTGGTGGGGGAAAAGGCTACTGACGCCCTAACCCCAGGCAAGCCTGGGAGTGTGAGACTCCCCGCCCTGGACTCGAACCAGGGCGGCACTACCCACGAAAAACCTCCACCGGAAGTACGAGGCCCCTGCCTCGCTTGTGCAGTACCGCATTAAGCACCTGCGCATTTGTTGTGATGGATGGATGCTGCGTGCCAGTGGCAGTAACAGCGAGTGAAAGACTGAAGTGCCAGGGTACACACATGGCTGGGAGTTGGTGGTGATATAGGTTTTGTAGTAGATGGTGGTATTTTATGTGTAACAGCCTGCGGGCCTCGTCAGTAATTAGTTAACTTAAAGTAAGAGTTAGCCTTAGTAAGTGTTATACTTTTGCCTATTGGCTTCATAAATTGTGGAGTGTTCATGCAGTGATGCATCCAAAGTTGCATCTTGCAGTCGTACTATGTTAGCCTTACGATTACATATATGTGTATTTATTTACAAGTATTAAGGGTGTATATAACATCCACCGGAAGCTTCGTTTGAAGCTTAGTATCTATGCTTAATTAATAAGGTTTGTTTATCTCTAATAAGTTGAGGAGTATTTGTGTAAGTATCCGCCTAGCGGCTTCATTTTGGCTTCATGTAAGTAATCGGAAGTAGCAAAGGGATGCAAGGTTTTACAACTATCTCACAGAAATCAATACTAAGGTATATTAACTGGTTCAGTTCTCTGTAAAACTGTTTAAAATTGCATTTGCAGCCGGAAAACAGTTATAGCAATTAACAGCTTTGATTGCAGTACCAAATATGTGCTCGATAGGTAACTGGCAGTTAGTTGCAGAAATTACAGGAATTGTGAAATACTGTATAGAAATTATAACCAATACAGAGAAGCTTAGCCAAATTAACAAGCAGAATCGTTTAATATAAATTCCGTTTCAGGTAATAAGTTCAAATTCTGAAACGCTTGAAGAAGCTTATAATCTACTTTGGTGCTACTAAAATCCTGAAAATATTCGAGTCGCATACTTGGACAATGCTGAACATCAATACAAGTTTGGTATTTCACCAATTTTTAAATTCTCTAGCCCTATATGTACACTGTACATAGTGGATAGAGAAGGTATTGTATTCCAATTTGATACCGAGATTTCACCGCAGTTCGAAAAAATCATTTTTAGAAAAATGTCCGTGTGTGTGACTGTGTACAGCATAGCTCAAAAAAGAAAAGACCGTTAAATTCCAAACTTGGTATTAAGGTTTAGTATCTTCCAAGGATGCGACGTGAAGATTTTTAAGAAAATTCCCCCACCACAAACCACCCTATACTTAGAAAAATGTTCAAAATTTTGATTTTCCCAAAAATGGCTCTATTTTGATTAAAATATTATATTAAAGATACTTACATCCCAAATAAACTGTATATCTTGAACTTTCTGGAACCCTCGGAAGGCCTCTTTATTCTGTATAAGTTTTACCAAATGTTGCTTAACTGCTAAAGCGTAAGAGATAGACAAAATCTTACTACACAAAAAATGTAGATCTCATCAAAACACACAATGTATGTCCGTACTATTTTTATTACAAGGGTAACCATTTCCGTGATATTCCTTGTTATTGGTTTCGATTGTAAAGTACTTTTACTTTTCTCATATAGAAATTGTCCGTGTTACTTTTGATCTACTCCTGGCCAAGCAAAGAAGTGATTTGCAATGAAAATTGCATAACGACAGTTTTTAAAACATTTGACCATCGGTTAAGCCTAGTGCATGAACTTATTTTTCTCTACTTTTAAGGAAGTAGTTAGCTAGAGAAATTCATGTGAGTATAACACCATATTGTTTTTAAGCTGTCGTGTTCACAGACACATGGACACACATAGACATTTTTTCCAGTTTTTGTTGTATAGTGTGTATTTCCAGTGGAATCATGCTATTAATTTTTTTCTGTGTAAATTAGATAGAAAAAGTAAAACGTATAAGTTTAGCATTGTAAACATTAGTTAGACAATTTACACTTAAAAAGAAATGAAATATGCTACATCGCATATTTAAGCATCTATGTTAGCATTCAGAAATTAGTTTTTAGAGTCCTCTGGAAACGTTGATAACCTACACACAGTTCAATTTACATAACTTACTCTACAGGTCTGTAACATATTTTTGTTAATAAGCTTATTCTTCTATTTCATGTTAAAACATTAGCAGAAACAGTTGCATTACTTAGTTCCTTATAAACAGAAGAAAACTAAGGGAATGCACTAGCATAAACCGACAGACAAATGTTTTAAAATGTGGTTGCCATGGGATTGAAATCCATTTCTTTGCGTGGCCAAGCCTTGAAAAGTTCCAGTATGAGAAAAATATTTTAAAACTGAAATAAATGACATTTCTCAAATTATCGAAATCTACATTTTTGTAGCAAGTTTTTGTCTACCTCTTGCGGTTTACCAGTGATGCAAAATTCAACAAAAATCATCAGGAATAAAGAGGTCTTCAGAGGCTATTTCCAGAAAATGCAAGATATACTTTTTTGGGGGTTGATATTTAATTCAGAATTTATTGTTTTTTTTGAGATTAATATTTTTATTGAATATTGATTTTTTTTGTTGAAGAGGTTTAAGATATATTTTTGGTTTTTACCATATAAATATATTTAATATACGGTATTTTAATCAAATTAATTAGAGTCATTTTTGAGAAAATTAATATTATAGACATTTTTTACATGTAAAGGGTAGTTTGGGGTTGGGGGATTCTCTTGAAAATCTTCGTGTCATATTCTTGGAAGATACTGAACTTAAATATCAAGTTTGGGGAGTGTGTGTGTCTGTGGGCAGCATAGCTCAAAAACGAAAAGTCCGATAAATACTAAACTTGATATTTAAGTTCAGTATATTCCAGGGATTTAACACGAAGATTTTCAAGAAAATCTCCCACTCCAAACTACCCTTTACATGGAAAAAAGTTATATATATACAGGATGTTAATGAACTATACCGAAATATTTTCGCAGAATATATAGATTAGTTAAATAAGTAATTTGAGATAGGAGACTTGTGGCCTGTTTATTGAAATATCGTAAGTAACGCCTATAAGTTTCTGAAGTGCCAGCACGCCACTGGCTAATTTATCAACCATTCGAGAGTGTAGGGACATATTACAGCGTACCTCTCTAGCGTAGTGGTTATGATACTGGCTTTCAAGTGAAAGATAGTTTCCGAGTTTGGGTCTCGTCTGGAAAGAAAAAAAGTAATAATAAAGAACATTTACTCTAGGACAGGAATCGAACTTACGACCTTTGGGATAGCAGCTTCCCGCGTTACGCATTAAGCCACCAGATCAGTTGAAAAAAAGCACCTCCAGAGTAGGCTACCTCAAAAACGTAGTTAATGAACGCTCAGTGTCGCACTGTCAAGTGATTAGTTATAGATTTTACAGATATTTGCGACATTAAATCTTGAGAAGGCTAGTAGCCAGCTGCTAAAAATGTATATTTCTATACTCGGATAGCAGTTTTAAAGACGTTCTAAGCCATTTTTAACCTGCTTTGCTATAACACCGACTTATCAGCACTGATACCCACACGTTTAGCGCTATGTTGTGTTTATCCCGGGACCATGCATCGCCGATATCAAATTACTTCTATCAGTCATGTACACAATCTTGAAAATTATTTCGGTGTAGTTCATTAACTTCCTGTATATACACGCAAACTGACGAGGAGACGACGGACGTATACATGGACATTTTTCTAAAAATGCTTTTTTGTATTAAGGGATTTCAAAACATGCATTTCCGGTTAAATGTTGTTGCAATACAATACCTTCTCTCTACACTGTGTACATAGTACGTGTAGAAAGTAAAATTGTATACCATAAGCTGATTTCTGTGTTAGTTAAAACTAATAATTACATAAGATGATTGTAGACGTCTAGAAAATTGTCCTGTATATGAAAGCAGACTAGGTATAACTAGCTAGTAGAATGATGAACGAGGATTAGCTATAATATTTTATGCGTGTTGAAGCAAATTGTCCTGGAAGCAGACTAGGTATAACTAGCTAGTAGAGTCATGAACGAGGATTAGCTATAATATTTTATGCGTGTTGAAGCAAATTGTCCTGGAAGCAGACTAGGTATAACTAGCTAGTAGAGTCATGAACGAGGATTAGCTATAATATTTTATGCGTGTTGAAGCAAATTGTCCTGGAAGCAGACTAGGTATAACTAGCTAGTAGAGTCATGAACGAGGATTAGCTATAATATTTTATGCGTGTTGAAGCAAATTGTCCTGGAAGCAGACTAGGTATAACTAGCTAGTAGAGTCATGAACGAGGATTAGCTATAATATTTTATGCGTGTTGAAGCAAATTGTCCTGGAAGCAGACTAGGTATAACTAGCTAGTAGAGTCATGAACGAGGATTAGCTATAATATTTTATGCGTGTTGAAGAAAATTATGAGTATTAACATTTTAAAATTGCTGGCTGTGTCCCTTGCTGGTGAAACGAGTTAATAATCGTACTGAACATATGTTTCGTTTTTGGCTCATTATATTCGCTGTGCAGTCTACATATAGGCGAGAGCAGTTCGATAGCCTTTGGCGAAATATTGGAACGTTGCTGTGGTAGGTGGAGTTGCTCGTGTTACGTTAATTTGTCGCTAAGCGATGAAGGAAATCCCCAAAGGATTAACTTGCTTAGAGGCACGTCCCGACATGTCCAGTGGAATTACTTCCAGATAAACCAATTCAGCCTATTGCAAGGAACCAGGTACGTGATTCAATCTGCATACCGTGCCAATTGCACGTCCTACCTAGAAACATACCTCTGTCTCTTAGCAGCATCTCCTTTCTTATGTAGATAAACAAATATTTCAACATGGTGGGTAGAGAAGGTATTGCATTCCACCCAAAAATTCCAGGTCGAGATTTCACCAGAAATATATGTTTTGGGATCCCCTGAGTCCGAAAATGTATTTTTAGAAAAAGGTCCGTGTGTGAGTGTCTTTGAACAGCATAGCTAAAGACGGTAAATACTAAACTTTGTAATTAGGTTTAGTAACTTCCAAGAATACGACACAATTGTTTTCAACAAGATCTCCCCCACCTCAAGCTACCCTTTAGATGAACAAATTTTCGAAAATTTTGATTCTCTCGAAAATGGCTCTAACGATTTTAATTAAACTCCCCTATACTAGAGACTTTCACATCATAAATAAAATGTATATCTTGAATTGTATGGGAATAGCCTCTGAAGACCTGTTTATTCTGGATGAATTTTGCCGTATTTTTGCTTAACTGGTAAACCGTAGAGCTGCACAAAAATGTAGAGCTCTTCAAAACACACAATTTATGTCCTTTACATTTTTGTTGTGAAGGTAACCGTTTCCGAGATATTCCTTGTTATTGCTTTAAATTGTGAAGTTCTTATACTTTTCTCAGCCAGGAAGCGTCCTTTCTTTTTTTTTTTTTTTTTCTACTCCTGGCGAAGCAAAGAAGCGATTTGCAATGACAATCGCATAACGACAGCTTTTAACCATTTGACTACCACTTGCCTAGTGCATTCCCTTAGTTCCCTTCTAATTTTAAAGAACTAAGTAGCAAGTGCATGGTGCAGCAGAAGAAGAAGAAGAAGAATCTTCTGTAAGAAGTCTGTTAGTAAAACAGTTGGAGAAAGTCATGTGAGTGTAACACAATTTTTTTTTTGATTGAAATCACATTTTAAAGTCTAATGTGATCCTTTCACATGACTTTCTCTCCCTCTTCCGCAAATAAACTATTATTACAAAAGATTTTACTTCTGTCATCGTCATTCTAACCGAGAAAATCAGCAGAAATTCTATATTAGATAGTCCCTTGTAAGTAGAAGGGGAATAAGGGAATGCGTTACGCTAAAGCGATTGTCAAATCTTTAGCTGTTGCTATAAGATGAAATTGAAATTTGGATCTCTCTGCATGACTAGGAGCAAAACAAAAGATATATGAAACTATTACAAAATTATGTTTGATGAAACTGTAAGAATTTTAAAATTTAAAACCCCAAAAACAAGGGATATCTAGGAAATAGTTAACTCAAAAAATACATAGCTAGTATTTTGATCCATACCAGATCTATCATTTTTGTGTAGTAGGATTCCGTCTATCTCTTAAAGAGTTAGCGGTTCTGCGAAAGTTCTCCAAATTGAAGAGAGCTTCTAAGACTATTCTCTGAAAATTTAAGATACACATTTTTTTGACCATGTAAATTTCTTTAGTATATGAATTTTAATCAAAAATGTTATAGCCGTTTTTGAGAAAGTCAACATTTTGACAAATGTTCCACATAAAGAACAGTCAAGGGTGGGGGATTTTATTTAAAATCTTTGTTTCACGCCCTTGAAATGTTCTGAACTTAAATACAAAGTTTGGTTTTCAACGGCATTTTCTTTTTGCGTTATGCTGTTCACACACACACACACACACACACACATACACAAACCCACACAGGATCTTTATCTGGAAGTACCTTTTAGACCCAATGGACCTCCGGTGAAATTTGAAATTAATTTTTGGGTGTAATACGATACCTTCTCTAGCTACAATGCACATAATACTGGCAGAGAAGGTAAAAATACGGTGTTATTTAATTCAACAGACAACATTTCGGGGATTTCAGAGGAGCGTCGAGTGAACATTTTGATGTAGGACTCTTGTGGCCTTTGATGTCACAGTTGGTTGCAGTAGTCAAGGTCAATAACGAGCCAGTACGCCACTGATAAAACTTCTCTGAGTTATTGCTACCTGCCAGTAATCCTAGCCATGGAAGGTGAAAGGCAGCCGAGTGGTAAAATTACAGAGACCATAATGTCGTTCGCACGGTTCATAGCTCATAGATTCAAACAGCAACAGTATTATTTCTTTTTTATCCGTATTTCGATTTATGACCGAATAGGAACTGCTTCATGAGTTGACTAGTGTGATTAAATTTAACGGATTAAATAATTTTAAACAGCAAAAAACATCGAAATCTTTGTTTATGGGTGCAAAAGCGTGACACTGGAGAGAGAGAGAGAGAGAGAGAGAGAGAGAGAGAGAGAGAGAGAAAAGCATTAAATGTGTGTTCTGGTTCAGGTGAAGAAAACATAAAGGAACATTACACGAAAATAAATTCGTGCTCATTAGGAAAAAGAAAATGTATATATAGATACAAGAAACTAGAAGAATATCTAATAAAGTGTTTCTGTGTCTGCACACTTCATGTAAAAATTCAGAACCAATAAGGAAAATCATTTTTCTATTCATTCCACTAATATGTTGAGGGAATGCAAGTAATAAGGATAAACAAAAAGAAATAAGAAGAAAATGCCAAATTTGTTTTTCAACCTTGGAATGCTCAAAATGGAAGAAACTTCGGCATAATTAAGGAGAAACCAAAATTAGTCATTATTCACATTGCAAGTTAAGGATACACAGGAGAATAAAGGAAAATCAAGCTTCTTATTCGTGTCTCGAATTAGAGTGCAATAATAATAATAATAATAATAATAATAATAATAATAATAATAATAATAATAATCGAATTAAAGAAGACGTTAAAAATGCATGCTAATATTCCATTTACTAGTGTACTGATGTACGATGATTATTTTCATTAATAGTTGCAACGTTATGTGGGTGCGACTTTGTCCAGAATAATTGTTTAAAATGGTAATGGCAAAATAACGTCTGCGTTATTTTGTGGGTCAGTTGGTCCGGTTAGGGTGGAACCTAGTGATATTTCCCTACCTTTTGATGTCTTTGCTGCTCCGGTGTTACCTCACCTTTTTCTTCTTCATCGGCGAACATGAATTCCTCGGTACAGGGCGTGGTACAGAAGGAAATACAAGAGGTAGTAAGAAAATTGCATGGTATAATATAACATTGTATAAACCCTAACCGTTGACACCTGCAAACATGATTATAAATCTGGGGAACGCAAAACCATGACTTCTTGGTTTTAACCGCGGTGAGCAATGTGGCGCGATTTGGCTCCAGCGACCGACATAGTGTCGCCCTTGGAATCTGGCGTAGAACTGTTCAGAACGGTTGTGGATTTTAAACTTAAACATCCTTCTGTATGAATAGCGTCCCTTCTCGCTATTGGTGCATGCACTTGTGTCTCTATTCCCTAAAGCCACTAAATAAAAGACAAATGACAGAGCAATAACCTTTTTAGAATGTTCCCTTTTGAAAGCGCCACTAACAATACTTCAAGGTCTTGCTAACGGAAATCTGTGCATTTACAGTTAAAACCACGTTTCGAACCTTGTCGTCTTAGCGTGTAAAATAACTAACAAAATACAAATATTCACAAATAAAATAATAGCTGAAGCAAAGCTTATTACCCCTTACTATGATTAATACTATATTACTATATACAAAGGTTATCTATTTAATTAAGTATAATTATCACTATCGGTTCATTGCGCAATACATCTTATTTTTACATATTATTGTTAGTAACACGATTTCGATATTTTCACGCGGATATTGAAGAGTTACCGCCAATAGTATATTAATTTACGAGGCAAGGGAATATCAGTAATACTGAATTAAAACAGAATTGTCATTGAAAAATTGGTCAACTAAAAATAAACCACAAGTTTATTTTGTCATTTCCTTGATTCTGCTGACTGAGTTTATGCTGAGACAATGTCGAGAACATGTACCTACAACTTCTCTGAGCTTGCAGATATGTACCATATTTACGGTAAATCAAAAAATAATGATTATTTGTCACGTATCAGAAATGGTTATTTTGTCGCTATTAGCTTTATCTTTGAAAATGTAGGCCACCATATCTAGCAGGTCCTAAAACTGACTCAAAGACTTTTACATCTTTATTTTTAGTCCTTTTTTTCTTTCTGTCTCTAAATCACTTGGTTTAATTGAGTGGAAGGTACTCGAACTCGAAAACAGAGCCTACCTAAAAATCAAAAGCTAATGTAATAACTATTGCATCAGACAGGTACATTCTAAACGCCCCTTCGTTTTTGTGTGTTGTGCCAGAATGGTATCAATAGAGTGGTGTATTGGCTGTTCAGAAACTTACAGCTGTTACTTCAACATTTGAACAGATAGATCTCCTGATTCAGTTTATTTGTTTCCTATTCACTGAAAATATTTCGGTGTAGTTCATTAATCTTTATCTATATAAAATGCTTACTTAACTTAGTCGTCTTACGTTTCCCCTAAGATGATAGATGTGTTCCCAGCTCCTGGGCCCTGAAAGGAATGCGTACACAACACACACTTGAGTACAGATAAGGTGACACTAACAGATATAAACAGTATTGAAGAATAACGTGCAGCCTATCTTAATAGATTAGTGGCCGTGCCAATTCCGTGTCCAATTCTGAACACGACGCTGTTTCATTTTCTGAAGAAGAAGAAGAAGAAGAAGAAGAAGAAGAAGAAGAAGATAAGTTTCGTGTGTGTGTGTGTAGATGGCATAGCTCAAAAACGAAACTCTCGTTAAATATCGAACTTGGTATTTAAGTTCAAAATCTTTCAAGGATGCCCCAAAAAGATTTTCAACAAAATCCCCCACCCCCAACACCCTGTACATCTGACATTTTTTCGAAAAATTAGCTTTTACAATTTTTATTAAAATATCATATGTTTAAGATATTTTCTGACAAACGTAATGTATACCTTGAATTTTCTGGGAATAGCCTCTAAAGACTTCTTCATTCTGGAGACTTTTGTAAGTAAGAGAAAGACAGAAAGTCACTACACAAAACTTGAAGATTTCATTAAAACACACACTTTATGACATAGACCTTTTTATATAAGTATAAAATGATTTAACCGCATTATTCTTCGTGTAACGGTAGCATTAAAGTCATTGATTTGCGCAACAGTACGTTCAGGAGTGCTCAATATACTATTTTCTCCTGTTGACCGCAGCTCTTTCTTCTTTTTATGGTTGACACAGAAACACCAGTATAATATGCAGCTGGTTAGCTTATGGAACTGTATATAAAAACTGTTTATTCAGAGGTTCTTTATGTTTATCTATAACGCTTCTTATAATTTCACGCCCTTCTGAATGCACTACCGTAAATTTCTTAACTTCACACACGGTGAAAAGAATACAAATCTTCTTACAGCATTGAAATACTTCGGCATCTTATTGTGCTAAGTACAACATTCTAGGTTAATACACATATCTGCCTAACAGCTCAATGGGTAACTAGATATGGTTTTCCCCTCTCTCCACACCTCAACCTGTACTAGAAGAGATGTCTAGGTCAAGAGCCTGTAAATAGTCAACAATAGATTTCATAGAAGGAGAGAACAGCTACAAGCCAGGGATGAGGATGAGGGAAGTCGAGGATGTGAACAGAAGGCAAAGTGGATGCTAGAAAGGGTTGATGGAGCAATTGGTGGAATAATGGCGGGGAAAGCTAGAAAACCTGGAGTAAACCCATCCAAACGCTGCTTTGTCCTTCACAAATCCCCTTGCGGCCTCCAAAGATGTATTGGGCTTGATGAGAGTCAAGCGGTCTAACCGGTCACAGCGCAATATTAAATTTAGTAGCTTTTCAGCGCATTTTACCATAAATGAGATGATAAAATATTATAGTCGCAATATTTATAGATACCTAATTGATCTGAGGAAACTATCTGATTTGGGTACAATCTGTGTGTCCTGTAAGGTTAAGCATTCTACGCAGAGAATTCTCAGATGGTATTATGCAAAATTAGATCACCAACATTCTCCAAAAGAAGTGTGATATCACTGTACAAAAATGTTTTCAATTTTACCTTCTCAATAAAAAACTTCGGAAACTAAAATGTGTTTTAATATCAATATGTAAACTCTGTAATTGCCTTAGAGAATAAACTTAAATATGTAATACATTAAAGAGGCTTTGATAGCTTTAACGACCAGCGGTCTATTTATAGACAGGGTGATTTTAGATTCTGATAGTATATGTTGAGACACTGTAAACTAAATTGATTGATATCTTCCAAGGATGCGACAGCAGATTTTCAAGAAAATCCCCCCACCTCCAACTACCCTTTACACCTAACTTTTTTAAAAAATTTTGATTTTGTCAAAAATGGCTCTAATGATTTTGATTAAAATATCGTATATTAAAGATATTTACCTGACAAATAATGTGTATATCTTGAATTTTCTGGGAATAGCCTCTGAAGACTACTTTATTCTGGATGACTTTTGAATAACTGCTAAACCGTAAGAAATATGTAGAGCACATTAAAACACACAATTTATGTTCTATAAAAGTTTTTCGAGGAGTTGAATTGTTTTCTAGATATTCCTTTTTTTTTTTACTTCAGCTTTGAAAAACTTGTACTTTGCTCATACAGGAATTTGTCAACTCATGTCCATACAAACAAAGGGACTTCAGTCACCTAGTAACCAGCTTTTGACTTCACTTTAACCTATGACACTCCCATATTTCGCTTCTACTTACAAGGAAGCAAGTAATAAGACTATTTCTGATAATTTTTTCTCGATTATCATGAACTAAATAGAAGAATAAGCTTATTAACAATAATTTGTTATACAGAAGTAGAGAAAGTTATGTGAATGGAACGCATCAGATTTTTTTTAATGTCGTGAAGGAAAGCATAAGTTTGGCCTTGAAGAGCTACTTTCTGAAATTTAAAAAGCAGCACACGAGTATTTTTTTGCATCATGTGACTTATTATTTACGAACCGATGCTTGTATACATTCACGGTGTACAATTCATGACTTATTTTCATCCACAATACGACAGCTTAAAAGCATATGGCTAGTGAGCTAAACAATGTGCGATTCTGTATATATTTACTTGCAACCGTAAATATTTACATTAAAGTTAAGCCATTAATGCGAAGTTATATTTGTTTACTCAGTTCTGTCCTTGACAACCAGTTGGAACACTAAATGTGTTATTGTTATTATAGTGAATAATGAGAAAATAAATTGCACCCTGCAGTATATATATATTTATAAAACACAATATACTTCCTGCGAACATTCAACAATATCGCAAAAAGCGTTTCAAAATACTTTCATAATCACAAAGAGTAGAGCGTAGTAGGTACATTAAAAATTCAACAGCAATAAAATTAAGTAAAATGCAATGAAAGAAATTGCGTAAATTATGTTTTAAATAGCTGAACGTGTTAGTAAAATAGAAATAAGTTATGAAGTGACTATTTAGCACCATACGAGTAGTAAAATACCGCAAACATCTGAAGAAAATAGCAGGAACAGAAGATTAGAACAGAGAGAGTGTAATAATAAAATACGTAGAAAAGTAGTAAAAAGTTAAATAGTTAGGATTCATTTTATAAAAAGGAATTGATCAATGCAGACATCACAGAAGAACTTGAAACGTTTCAGAATAAATGCTGGAATAAAGGAATATTTGTGATTTCAGATAGAAATTTGAATAAACATGTTAATCATATAATCCAGAACGAAGATAATAATAATAATAATAATTTATTGACTTAAGAAAAGAGGTGTTATGAACAAAAATAAAAGTACGGTATTATGGAACAATGATAAACTATTGAACTGAATAATCGTAGTGTTAGAAGTAATATTACCCCTATCGTATTGTTGTTTTAAATATACATTCAATAGAACTCAATATTTATAAATAAGTCCTAAAATAGCTCACTGGAAAAACCAGATTCACTTATAAAAGAGGGGTTTTAAGCTCGAATAAGAATTTGTTGGTTAACACTTATATAGGCGTTCATCCTACAATGATCAAGAAACTCATTGTGCAGTTATTTGCTTGGTTGCCATTGGGCATAATATTTCTTCAAAAATATGTACTTGAAGACTCTGGAGGTATTAACAATATCAAGAATAAGAGTAGAGCAATAGCGGCAACATGCAACAGGAATAGTAATATGGTCCGAGGTTTGTACATTTTTGAATTACACTGGAACATAGAGAATAAATATCAGAATGAGTTTTCATTTTGAACACTCGAATTCTCAGCTTATTTTTTTCGCACGCTGAATGGTGCTGCAGTAATATTTGGGACAACACGGAAAAAAGGTATTTTCGTCACTTATGTTCTAAAGAAGTCCGAAAGCTAGTACATTAGTTGTTTTAATGTATAGTGACCTACATTCTCTGTTATTTACTTTAAGTGATTCATTTATTAAGATTATGTCCTGAAGAACACTCCATGTGTCACACTATGTTTAACGTCAATGTTTTTACACATAGTTTTGTAATATAATGTTCATTAAATGTCTTTAGTTATTTTACAATTTTACGAGGGCCGTTTTTTTCCAACCTCCGATAGGCTGTAAATAAAAGATAAGTTCATAGAAAACAATTATTTTATTACTAAAGGTTTTGTACACTTACGGTTACTTTTCAACATAATCACCGAAAAAATTGAGACATCATCGTACCTGTGCACAAGCTTTGCAATATCCGCTTCAAAAAAATGCTGCCACCAATGATTTCAAATGATAATTGACGTTGTTTTTAACATCTTCGTACTTCACGACGTTTGCGGAGACCCATTCAAAACAAACGAAGAGGAAAGCTGAATTCAGGAATTGTGTTGATCCATGACAAAGCTCGTCCACACACTGCTGGCACAACGCATCGGATCCTTGAACAATTCCAATGGGACATTTTCGACCATCCGCCGTACAGTCCTGACCTGGCACCCAGCGACTTTCGCCTTTTCACTAAACTGAAGGCGTGGCTAGGGAGCAGCACTTTCAAACCAACGAAGATCTTCTAAATAACTTCAATGCCCATTTGAAATCATTGGCGGCAACATTTTTTGAAACGGGTATTGCAAACCTTATGCACAGGTACGATAAATGTATAAATCTTTTCGGTGATTACGTTGTAAAGTAACCATAAGTGTACAAAACTTTTAGTAATAAAATAATTGTTTTCTATGAACTTGTCTTTTATTTATAGCTTATTGAAGATTGAAATAAAAACGGACCGCGTACAAGATTTTACGAATACATTTGGCAGGTTGCTTACAAAATGTGTTTCTTGAAAGTATTCAGTTTGTTTGGTATATAGATATTAATTGAGAGGCTTATACTGTACTGAACCTTCGATTATAATGTGATCTAAATTTAATAGAATCTTAGTCTATTTCTACTGAACTTGCGCAGCTATTATATTTATATGGACAAGGTACATCCGGAATCAAGTTCATGATTTAATCCATTTGGGTCACAATTAAAAACAATCTGATGTGTTCCATTCACATGACTTTCTGTACATCAGTGTAACAAATTATTGTTAAAAATCATATTCTTCTATCTACTTTATATAATCGATTAGCATACATTTTCTTAATTACTTGCTTCCTTAAATAGAAGGAAAACAAGGGAATACACTTGGCTAAAACGATAGTCAACTCTTTTAAAAGCTGGTTGCCATGTGGTTGAAATCCATTTCTATACAGGGCCAGGAGTATACAGCTTTGCATGTGCGAAAAGTTTTCTTCAATCTGAAATAAATAACAAGGAATATCTCAGAAGTAGCAAATTCCACGAAAGAAACGTATGTGATCTACATTTTTGTTTAGAAAGTTTCTGCGTAACTCTTACCGTTTACCAGTTACACAAAATTCAGACAGAATCATTCAGAATAGAGGTTTTTAGAGGCTATTCCCAGAAAATTCAAACTATATTTCATTTACTCTATTAAATACCTTTATTATACGGTATTTTAATCGAAATCGTTGGAATCGTTTTTGAGAAAATCAAACTTTTTTTAAATTTTTCCCATGTAAAGTGTATTTTGGGGTGGACGGATTTTTATCAAAATCTTCGTGTCGCATCCCCGGAAGATACTAAACACTAAGTTTGGTATTTTACCGACTTTTCGTTTTTGAGTTATCGAGTTCACAAACACACACACAAACTCACGGACCTTTTTCCAATTTTTTTTTTTTGGATACAGGGATCCTAAAACGTATATTTCCGGTGAAATCTCGATATCATTTTTTTTTTTGATGGAATGTACATAGTGCGTGTAGAGAAAGTAATAACTTTGGTACATTATCGGTGACTTATTCACCATCCCAATCAATACTAACAACCAACGTTACACAAATGAGAGTTTTTGGAGGTCTCTGTTCAAGCCGAAACCCTTTGTCAGGCAACTTCGAATCCGTTTCAAGCGCTGTTTATGAACCTGAAGGTGTAAACACTGCTCTAGCACTGTTTCCTCGAAGAAAATATTAATTAAATAATAGCCCTTTCGTGCCGTAATTTATTATGAGCTTAAATCATTATTTTAAGAACTCTAAGTTAATGACATTGGTCACGAACTGACATTGCACAATCTGATTGGAGCTAACAGTTAATTGGGAGCGCAGCTTAAATGAAATACGAACCACATATTTCCATAAGCCTTACTACAAGTACGCATTAGGTGTGTTCCATGTGAAAGATGTAAACCAAGTTATAAGCCATAATTTCTCCTAAGATATCTGATTATTTTGCTAGCTTATAAATCTATCAAAATTACACTAAGGGATTGTGTTTTAGGCAGTAGGTATATAGGAGGTTGAAGTTCAGGATTACAGAGAACAAATGTCGTATGTTTTAAAATGATCCGTAAATCATTCCCTTTTGACCTAAATTATATTAAACGTTTCAGATCGCACTAAATAAGGAATAGAACCAGGTATAGAATTATTTTTAATATTAATTTATAAGGTGTGGAATTCCAATAGAACTGATATGATTTTAAAACCTTTAACGAAGAAATGATATGTACTTTGTTCAAGTTATTCCGTTGTAATTTATAAAGTTACAGGCATGGAGCCCTTTAAGAAGGACCCTAGGCAAAATGTCCGATCTTTCACGCCCGATACAGAATGAATGTTATCTAAAATAATCCACATAAAAATAACTTAAACATATGGTAGGCGCCATTAAAACTATATTCGAGAAAATATAGGAATTAAAACATTTTTTCCACATAAAGGGTAGTTTGAGATGGAAAATTTACTTTAAAATATTTGTGTCAACTTTGGAGAACACTTAAATATGGAGAATGCTGTTTTTTCAAATTTTCATTTTTAGTTATATTTATCACAAACACACATACACGCGCGCCTGTGCCTGGATCTTGTAGCAACGCTTTTTTTTGGAGTGGTGGGGGAGTCAATGTTTCTCAAAATATCAGTTTCCCGTGAAATCTCGACCTAGACCATTTACATGGAGTACAATACTTTCTCTGCCTGCTGTTCTTATGTAGAAGATAAGGTAAATATAGTTGAATAATTGAGCTATTTGTAAGATTCAGTTGTGTGCCTCAGATTTATAAACGCGATAAGGTTGCCATGTGTATCACACTTCTGTCCATTGTGTTCGCGGCTGCTTTTTACTTTCTTTATACGTATTATGTACATAGTATATAAAGAGGGTATTGTATTGCACTAAAAAATTCGATACCGATATTTCACCGGAAATGTATGTTTTGAGACCCCCTGAATAAATAATAAGCTTTTTTTTAAAAATGTCCGTGTGTGTGTGCGTGTCTGTCTGTCTGCCTGTCTGTGTGTGTGTGAGTGAGTGAGTGTCTGTGGACAGCATGGCTCAAAAATGAAAAGACTGTTATAAACCAAACTTGGTATTTAAGTTTAGTATCTTCCAAGGATACGACACGAATATTTTCAAGAAAATCCCCCCAACACAAACTACCCTTTACATGGAACTTTTTTCGAAAATTTCTATTTTCTTAAAAATGGTTCTAACGATTTTGATTAAAATCTCGTATATTTAAGAGATTTATTTGCCAAATGAAATGCTTATCTTGAATATTCTGGGAATAGCATCTGAAGACTACTTTATTCTGTGTGAATTTTACAAAATTTTGAATAACTGGTAAACCGTGAGAGATGAACAAAATCTTACCACACAGAAAATGTATAGCTCATTAAAACAGACAATTTATGTTCTACACATTTTTTCATGGAGTTGAGCGTTTTTAAGATATTCCTTGTTTTTAGTTTCAGCTTTGAAAAACTTATACTCCTCTCATACAGGAATTTGTCAACTGCTGCCCATACAAACAAAGGAACTTCAATCACATAGTAAGCAACCTATGGTACTCCCTTATTTCGCTTCTACTTACAAGGAAGCAAGTAATAAGACTATTTCTGCTAATTTTTTTCTCGATTAGCATGAAGTAAATAGAAGCATAAACTTTTTAACAATAATTTATAGCAGAAATATAGAGAAAGTCATGTGAATGGTACACATCAGATTTTTTAGGTCTGTACTACTTAGACATTTTCTCAGCTTAAGAAAATTCCTGGAATAATGTTTTTCACCAAATTCGAAGTGTAGTCATGTTAGGTGTTGATAGTACTTATGATACAACTTTTGTATAAATGTTGAATTGTCTGCATTTTTGACGCGTGTTAGAATTGGAAAATACAGAACAAAGAGTACATTTTATGTTTGCAGCAGAAATCGTCTTTAATGGTACTTCAGAAACAGTACGGTGAATTAGCGATGAAAAACATACTGTTTAATCCCGGGCTGTGAAAACTGCGCAGTCACTAATCAAGTGACTGCAAACACGCGAAGAGCGCCAAAAGGGGATTCACTTCATCATTTCCAAAAATGCTTTCAAACGCTTTTAAAGTGGTTCTTTGCGGAAATAAAGAATGCCATCTGTTTTTATACAACTTCATTCCTTTTTACTTTCTCTATAGTCACTATGTACATCCCCCCACCCCCAACTACCTTTTACGTGGAACTTTTTTCGAAAATTTTGATTTTCTTAAAAATGGTTCTAACGATTTTGATTAAAATTTCGTATGTTAAAGATATTTACCTGACAAATAAAATGTATATCTTGACTTTTCTGGGAATATCCTCTGAAGAGTAGTTTATTCTGGATGAATTTTACTAAATTTTGAATAACTGCTAAACCGTAAGAGATGGACAAAAACTTACTACACAAAAAATGTAGAGCACGTTAAAACACACAACTTATGTTATATATTTTTTTTTCGTGGAGTTCGTCGTTTTTGTGACATTCCTTATTTTTGGTTTCTGCTATGAAAAACTTATACATTTCTCATACAGGAATTTGTCAACTGCTGTCCATACAGACAAAGGAACTTCAGTGACATAGCAACGAGCGTTTGACTATCACTTTAACCTATGGTACTCCCTTATTTCACCTCTACTTACAAGGAAGCAAGTAATATGGCTATTTCTGCTTAGGTTTTACTGATTAGCAGGAAGTTAATAGAAGTATATGTTTTTTAAGAATAATTTGTTGCAGGGATATAGAGAAAGTCATGTGAATGGTACACATAAGATTTTTTGTTAATATAATAAGTCATTAAAACTCTTACACAATAATTTTGCTTCTTAATGTTATAATAAATTAGGATATAATAATATATCTGGTATCAGGTCGAAACTAATTATAATCTAATTATAGTCAAAATAAATATCAAATCCATGAACCTAATTCTTCTTTAATATATTGTACTATACCTCAAAAATATAATTTTACTTCATTCTGATGGTATATAAACTAAGGTATGAAATGCATAGCTATTCCAGAAACATTCGCCTCCACTTTAAAATTTCTAGCATCTAATTAATGAACAATAAATAGAAAGATGAAAGTGTATTACAAATTATATTCTGCTATGGCATGTTACATTTTTACTGTATCTAGCCCAATATATACACTGTACATATGGATAGAGAAGGTATTATAATGCACCCAAAAATTCGATACCGAGATTTCACCGGAAATGTATGTTTTGAGGTCTCCTGAGTTCGAAAAAAGCATTTTTAAAAAAAGGTCCGTGTGCGTGTCTGTCTGTGTGTGTGTGTGTGTGTGTGTGTGCCTGTGGACAGCATAGCCCCAAAACGAGAAGACTGTTAAACACTGCACTTGGAATTTAGGTTTAGTATCTTCCAAGGATGCGACACGAAGATTTTCAAAACAATCCCCATACCACAAACTACCCTTTACCACAAACTACCCTTTACATGGAAAACATTTCGAAAACTTTGATTTTCTTAAAAATGGCTCTAATGATTTTGATTAAAATCCCATACATTAAAGCTATTTATGTCCGAAATAAAATGTATATCTCGAACTTTTGTGGAATAGTCTCTGAAGAGCTCTTTATTCTGGATGAATTTTGCTTAACCGCTAAAGAGATAGAAAAAAAAATCACTACAAAAACAATGTACATCACGTCAAAACACACAATTTATGTCCTTTATGTTTTTGTTGTGGAGGTAACCGTTTCCGAGATATTCCTTGTTACTGCTTTCAATTGTGAAGTACTTAAACTTTTCTCAGACAGGAAGTGCCCGTTTTTCTTTTGTTCTACTCCTGGCCAAGCAAAGAAGTGATTTGCAATGACAATCGCATGACGATGGGTTTTAGAACATTTGACAATCACTTTAGCATAGCGCATTCCCTTATTCTCTCCTACTTATAAGTAACTAAGTAATAAGAACATTCTTCTAATATTTATCTCGATTAGCATTGTATACAAAGAAGAGTAATCTTTTTAGGAGGTTTGTAGATCAGCTAGAGAAAGTTATGTGAGTGTAACACATCAGATTTTTTCATTTCATCTGTAATTTATGAATGTTGTATCAATGACATTTTGTTATGTGTTGTTTACAACGTTACCAAGCTGGATGGCTGAGGCATAAACGTCTGTGGACCGAATTATGGACCAAATTTACTGATGGGTTTTTCACGGTTTTTCTCGAGGCCTAAGAAATATTAGGTTTTTAAATTTTATATGTGAATTTTCCTTATATATTTTTCATTATATTTCATTTCCTCCTTCACTGTCCAACTTTTCTGGTGCCATAGATAGTGCTAAAAATTGCCATCCTTGTAGGAGCTTACTTTCACATCTCTGAAACCGTTGTACAGCTCTTGGTTATATCTTAATCTCCATCTCATTCTTTATTAATAGGTCTATATATTCCTCTCAGAATCTTCCGTTGCAATATTTCTAGCTTATTTTCATTTATTTTATCAATAGACAAAGTTTCTCACCCATATAATAATATTGTAGGAATGAGAGTTTTATAGACCTTAATTTAGATGTTTCTGCTGATAAATTTAGATTGAATTTGTCTTATCAGTCCGTAGTAGTTCTTATTGACCAGGGATAATTCTTGCCCATCAATACCTAGTTGTTGACAGCGTTAAATGTTATGGATAATTCTAAAAAACTGACACCGAATAAAGGGGTCTTCAAGTACCATTCCCAGGAAATTCAAAATATACATTTTATTTGTGTTGTATATATGTTTAATATACGATATTTTAATGAAAATCGTTAGCCATTTTTGAGAAATACAACATTTTCAAAAATTGTTTCATGTAAAGTGTAGTTAGTGATGGGGGATTTTCATAAAAATACTTCGTGTCGCAATCTTGGAAGATACTAAACATAAATATCAAGTTTTGTATTTAAAGGTATGTGAATGGAACACATCAGCTATTTCTAAGAATGTTTCTTCGAACTCAGAGGATCACAAAGCATATATTTTCGGTAAAATCTCGACATCGAAGTTTTGAGTGGAATACAATAGTTTCTCTAGCTACTATGTAGGTACATTGTATATATCTAGTACTATATAGTAGCCTGGAGAAAATGAAAAATCTGATGTGTTCCATGACTTTCTCTATATCACTGCGACAAATTGTTCTATTTACTTCATTTAATGGAACAAAAATTAGCAGAAATAGTCCTATTACTTGCTTCCTTATTAGTTGAAGCGAAATAAGGGGATACCATAGGTTAAAGTGATGGTCAAAAGCTGGTTGCTCTGCGACTGAAGTTCCTTTGTTTGTATGGACACTAGTTCACAACGTTCTGTATGAGAAAAGTATAAGTTTTTATAGCTGAAACCCCCCCCCCCCCAAAAAAAAGGAATATCTCAAAAGTAATCAACTCTAAGAAAAAAATTTAAAAATGTATATAACTTAAATTGTGTGTTTTAAGGCGCTCTACATTTGTTGTGTGATAAGTTTTTGTCCAGTCTCTTACGGTTTAGCAGTTATACAAATTTCCGTAAAATTGACCCAGAATAAAGTAGTCTTCAGAGGCTATTCCCAGAAAATTCAAAATATACATTTTATTTGTCAGGTAAATAATTTTAGTATACGATATTTTAATCAAAATCGTTAGAACCATTTTTTAGAAACTCAAAATTTTCGAAAAAAGTTCCCTGTAAAGGGTAGTTTGGGGTGGGGGATTTTTCTCAAAATCTTCGTGTCGCATCCCTGGGAGATACTAAACTTAAATACCAAGTTTGGTATTTTACCGACTTTTCGTTTTTGAGTTATCGTGTTCACAGACACATGGACACACACACGGACCTTTTTGTAAAAATGCTTTTTTTGGATATTGGGGAGCCTAAAACATATATTTCCGGTGAAATCTCGGTATCGAATTTTTGGTGGAGTGCAATACTTTCTCTATACACTCTGTATATAGAGCGTATGGAGAAAGTAAAAAAATGGAGGTGTAATAAATAAGTTTTTCTGCTGTATGTTGCTTGGTCTGTTGACCGAGTTAACTGCAGCATCGCAAGCGTACGACGATCAATATACACATATTTCCATGTTTTCATCAGCAGCTGCTCTGCGTCTGAAATGTTTACGCTCAAGTATAATACGTGGCCGCAGCACTCTTGAGGCAGATGTTTTTGACTCAGATGATAGCAGCCTCTACATAACCTCGCTGGAGCCTTACCCTCATGACATTCCCTACATACAAGCACCATCTAAACACGTGCTTCTTTTGAATAACCCCTTGTATCTAATGAACATCTCAAGTGCAAATTCCTTCCCATATAAACAAATATCGAGCGACTGCGGTTGAATGTTGAAAGCACAAGCCAAGTTTAATGAGGAGTGCAATAATACTTGCGTAAGAGTTGTCAGAACGCTATGTAAGTGCAGTGAAGAGCTGAAGACTCCTTCACGTAAATGAGGTGTGAAAACAACAGTAACAAACGTTATGTTTTCTTCCTGGCAACTTAGATTAAAACTGCATGAATTTATGGTCTGGGCAATAATGCATTTCTGCCCGAAAAACGCTTCGTTTTAAATCTCTATAGTCAGTACTAAGTCAGGAATATATAGGCACATAGGATAGAGTATGTATAGAGGAGGTATTGTATTGCGCCCAAACATTTGATACATATTTGAATCTAAAAAAAAACATTTTTAGAAAAATGTCCGTGTGTATGTCTCTGTATATATATATATATATGTATGTGTGTGTCTGTGGGCAGGATAGCTAAAAAAAACTCAGCATTTAAGTCGAGTATCTTCCAAGGATGCAATACGAAGGTTTTCAAGAACCCTTAACTTGCCTTTACATGGTCTTTTTTTTTTTTTTTTTTGAAAATCTTGTTTTTTTCAAAAATGGCTGTAACGATTTTGATTAAAATTCCGTATGTTGAAACTATTTACATGCCAATTAAAACGTATATCTTGAATTTTCTTGGAATAGCCTCTGAAGACTACTTTATTCTGGATAAATTTTACGGACTTATAAATAACTGCTAAACTGTAAGAGATGGACAAAAACTTACTACACAAAACATTTAGAGCACGTTAAAACACACAATTTATGTTATATACATTTTTTTTCGTGGAGTTCACCATACCTTGTTTTTGGTTTCTGCTATGAAAAACTTATGCTTTTCTCATACAGGAATTTGCCAACTGCTCTCCATACAACAAAGGAACTTCAGTGACACAGCAACTTGCGTTTGACTTTCACTCCAGACTACGGTACTCTCTAATTTCACTTCTACTTACAAGGGAGCAAGTAATAAGACTATTTCCTTTAATTCTTTCTGATTAGCATGAAGTAAATAGAAGTATAAGCTTTTTAAGAATAAGTTGTTGCAGGGATATAGAGAAAGTCATGTGAATGGTACACATCAGATTTTTTTCATTACTTTCTTTACTTTCTCTACACCTATTATGAACATCGTGTGCTGAGAAGGTATTGCACTCCACCAAAAAGTCGATATCGCAATTCCCCCGGAAATATATGTTTTAGGGTCCCCTGTATCCAAAACAAGCATTTTCACAAAAAGGTCTGTGTATGTGTCACTGTGTCCGTGTGTCTGCGAACACGATATCTCAAAAACAATAAGTCGGTAAAATACTGAACTTGGTATTTAAGTTTAGTATTTTCCTGGGATGCGACACGAAGATGTTCTGAAAAATTCACTCCACCCAAAACTACCCTTTACATGGAACTTTGTTCGAAAATTTTGTTTTCTCAAAATAGCTGTAACGATTTTGATTCAGATATCATATATTAAAGATATTTACCTGACAAATAAAATGTATATCTTGAATTTTCTTGGAATGGCCTTTTAAGGCTACTTTATTCTGGACGAATTTTATGAAATTTTGCATAACTTCTCAACCGTAAGAGATAGAGAAAAACTTACCACACAAAAATGTAGAGCAACTTAAAATACACATTTTATGTTATATACATTTTTTGTGAATTGATCGTTTTTTAGATATTCCTTGTTTTTGGTTTAAGCTTTAAAAAAACATACTTTTCTCATACAGGAATTTGTGAACTTCTATCCATGCAAGCAAATGAACTTCAGTCACAGAGCAACCAGCTTTTGACTATCATTTTAACTTATGGTGCTCCATTATTTCGCTTCTACTTATGGGGAAGCAAGTAATAAGACTATTTCTATGCTAATTTTTTCTCAATTAGCATGAAGTAAATAGAAGCATAAGCTTTTTAACAATAATTTGTTGCTGAGAACTAGAGAAAGTCATGTGAATGGTACACATCAGATTTTTTCTCTTGTATAATAGACATTATATGAATGAGAAGTCTCTTCAGTATTGTTAAAAAATAAAAAAAATCCCAAAATAATTAATAATTAGATATACAGAAGCTTACTTCACATAAAATTCAGGCTAAACAGATAAATGAAAATATAGATATTTTTTTACTAAGACAGCATTCTGTTTTGGTTTGGTGTTTTATTTTTTAAAATAAAAAAAGAAATAACGTAACCTGAAACTGAAAGAATCACATACTCACACACATAAGCATGATACTACTGTTAATGAAAATGGCATAAAGCAAAAGAATACAAATGAAGAATAGCTTATTGTAGAATATAGCGCTTGAGTTATTGCGTAGATGAAAGCTTGATTCACATTGCATGTATCGTCTGGTTACTCCTCCTAAATCCATTTTGAAAAGCACACCAATTATTTGCATGTGAACAAGGTCCATTATTTTCGGATGCATTTTCATCGCCGAAGCTATAATATATTCATTCCTCTCTTACGTCGATGTCAGAAATTCTGTCATCAAAGTCTGAAAATTCAAAATCACTCGCTTTTTTCTAATACATCGCGAACTGCAGCTCTCATTTTTCCCTCGGTTCGTAACCTTCGGCTAGACGACGCCATGTTTCAACCAACATAAATAAACAAATTAAATAAGAAATTAAATTTGGACCTAATTTTGCACTTTGGAGTGAAGATAAGGTCCTGAAACGATCCAAAAAACCTTTCTCTCTGGCTATGACGTAGAAAGGACACAGACTTTCGACTGGAATGAGTTAAAACGTAATGAAAAAGGCATCACGATTAAATCGTGTTTGGCACTAAAGGTGTTAATTAATCCAATTAACGTTCAGCTTCAGGTAAATATGTTTTTCCGCGTATAAATCTATTTTAAAGGAAAGGTTCGTGGAAACAGGTACAAAACTTTGAGACATGAATACTGTTTTATTACCTACTCCTTGAAGAAAGGAATGTCGTACATTGTTATGAAAGCGGAGCTCTGAAACTAGACATTTAACTTTTCACAAGCACTTAATAGTAAAATTATATTTGCCACATATTACCCACCTTCCGCTCTTTGATATAAAATATTGATTTATAATTAATTGATTATACATTTTCAATAATTTATAGGATGACAGTACCATCATAATGCTTTTCTTATTTTATATTTGATTTAAATAGATTTCACAAGAGTTTGCCATATCACAATCTCTGAAATGGAAATGAAAATGTAGTTATATGGACGCTCTTTACTGTAGTTCTCAGCATCCCATTCTATACTGGGCGTGAAAAACAGCTAAATTTGTCTCAGAGGCCTCTTTATCAGGCTTGAGATTCTTTTACGTGACGTAAATTTAAGACGCGGGATCAACGCTGTACTTCCCTCCCGAAGGAAACCATGCTGAGGTTTTTTGCGCCCGAAAAAATCCATCGTCTTCCGCCGGTTTTGAACCCGCAACCTGGGGTATATGAAGGTGACATGGTAACTATTACACCATGGAGGGTTACTTAAAATCTCTGAAAAATGCCTTTCTCTTTCTCTCTCTCTCTCTCTCTCTGTTTTCTATGCCAATCATTAGATAACTACATAAATACCCATATTTTCTATCTCCATATGAACGATTTCCTATATCACATAACACGTATGAAAGAAGGCTTCTCTCTATACAGCATATAGAGCATAACGTCATTGTGGCATGTCGTAGACGCTATGCTGCAGATTCTAGAACTCATTTTCTGGAATAGCCTCTGAAGATTACTTTATTCTGGATGACTTTTGCGGAATTTTGCATAACTGCTAAACCGTAAGAGATGGAAAAAAAACTTAAAACACAAAAACTTAGAGCACGTAAAAATACACAGTTTGTTATATACATTTTTTCGTGGAGATGATCGTTTTTGAGGTATTTCTTGTTTTTTGTTTCAGCTTTGGAAAACATACTTTTCTCAAACAGGAATTTGTCAACTCCTATCCATACAAACAAAGGAACTTCAGTCACATAGCAACCAGCTTTTGACTATCACTTTAACCTATGGAACTCCCTTATTTCGCTTCTACTTGCATGGAAGCAAGTAATAAGACTATTTCTGCTGTTTTTCTCGATTAGTATGATGTAAACAGAAGTATACGCTTTTTAACAATAATCTGTTGGAGAGATTTTGAGAAAGTCCTGTGAATGGAACACATCAGATTTTTCCCCTTGCAGTACTGAATGAATCAGCACGTCTTCAAATTCAAGGCTTCGTTAAATAATTCTCTGCAGAAATGTAACTCCTACTGTTTAACTTCTTCTGTTATTGAAACAGTGTCAGATAATCAATTGCTGTTTGAGTAGCAGAGATACTTCACAAACAGGAAATAGTTTGTGATACATCTCTATTAATGATATATTTCAACAAACAATAATCCTGGAACCCACGGTTAAATACATACGTATTTTTCATCTGAAGAACTGAAAACTCTGATTTAAGTGATACTGGGAGTGAATTGTTTTACCACAATTAGTAAAAATCGTTTTTTGATAGTAAAAAGTTTTCATCCATAGAGCGTAAACATTTACATGGCGCACCCCCCCCCCGGCCCCCACTTCAAAATGTTCCAAACACCCTCTGTAGTGTTTAAATTCCAGTAAATTTTCCTGTAATATTTTATGTGACAGTATATCAATACATTGCAATGTCAATAATAATTTGAAAAACAATCTTTTGTGAAAATATGATTAGCTTAGATTGTGAAAAGTTGTTAAAGATTCATTAAAAGTTCACTATTCGCTCATGATCTTTATTTTACAATTTTTTGTGCTTCACAGTTGTGATTACAAACCAGTTTTCTTAACTCATGAGATACGTGAGACATTTTGATTATGCCAAATTTATAGACCTCAAATCATTCATCCAAATTTGAATAAAATTAAGTGTACATTTAAAGCAAAGAAGAATGCAATTAGAATAAGTTTTCAGAAAAAATCCATTAAAATGCTGAAGTTTTTAATTTCACACTTAGTGTCTATTAAGATATTTTAGGCTTACAACTTCTTTTAGGAATTCTATGTCCTCTGAAATTGATGTATTTAGCCCCAGAAAACATTTCAATATCCTGAAAATAGTTCATTAAATATCAGAGAAAACTAGATTAAACCTAAGGATCCAAGCAATACTTAACCTGAGTTCTATTATTTATTACGTAACTACCAAATCTATTTGAGTTTGCAAAGCATAAGCAATTATAATTCCAACATTAAATAACAGGAGAAAAAGTAGCAAAACAGGGTTGTGCTTTGGTCTCTCAGGAAATTGATAGTCTCTTGCCAACGCAAAAGTACGGCATTCATTGCAGTAATAACAAGTTGGACAGCTGTAACAATCTGACATGTACTTTTTATTTACCGCAATGTATGTACATAAAAGCCACTAAAAGCAATGAAAATAAAGAGAATGACATGACCTTTTTTATTTATGTTAGCGGTCTAACAATTCGACCAGAGATTCTATACCCCGACAAGTGCGAACGCATTTGAGAGCCCGATTAAATTAAATTGGCTAGCAATTACAAATGTGGCCAATCTCGCAAGAGAGGGAAAACGGCCTCCACCGTGTAGAAAATGTTGTCATTAGTGGAAGCCTGTTCATTCAAATGAGATCTTTCACCCTTTTCATCAGTTTCGCCTCAGTTCATTCGTTAACCATAGTCTAATGGACATTTCAAAAAATCCTGCACTTTATTGAATGGTAACGCTTTCTGTTTTATCGCTGATTTAAGCTTGTTATCTCAGGCATTTGAATGTTTTAGTCTCTTCTCGATTATGTACGTGGTTTAATGACCCATAATTTCTGTCTCTGTTGCTTATGGTCTTAATGTAGACTAATGGTTGCGTCCAGCACAAACATTCATATCGATAGATAATTCAGCATTTTAAGTATTCAAAACAAGTGTGTTAAAAGGTTTCGACGTTATATGTGTGGGTGAATTCACGTGTGTGTGTTTGTGTGTGTAACAATAGTTAAACTGTACAATATCTCCATATTTTAGTCGACACTCTTTATGCTTTGAAGTTAATGATATTTAGGAATCCCAACTCTTAATTTTCCTTCGTACATTTTGAATACAACAACAAGAGACATCATTCAGATCTAGGACCTTTGTAGTTTGGTTGGTAAGCTTTCCTAATTCGTGGAGTAAAACGTTTATTTATTATAATTTACTTATTACTTATATTAATATCTTATTTACTGCTAATATAGGCCTTCATACGAAACAATATTAAGGCATGAAGATGCTATAATTAGAACGATAATACTGCGTATTTTATTTTAACGCCTTTTACAATAATACATCAAAAATTAAATATTATCTAGAAAAAGAGCAAATGGGAAATAAATCGTACAAGGGTAAACAGAGTAACAGAAAATGAATGTAAAGAACAGGTATAGTCGTTTGTATAGTTCGGGTGTCAAGTGAGTATAGAACATATGGACACTGATCTGTAATTAAGTATTATAAAATATAATACATTAAATGTATATATAAAATATTTGGTAAGTATATAAGAGTGGAAATCAAAATAAATAAAAAATATATAATATGTTCTTCAGAGCAACCTTTTACTAGCTCAAGATCGGCGATGTTTAGAGGCATCACAGACGTACTTTATGAGTCCGTTGATTGGAAAAATAAGACAGGATAGAATCAGAAATCAAGATGTTTGTGCACAGTGGGGGGAAAATAAATATTTTGTTTGCTAACGACGCAGTCAATTGCTAGGATAATATCAGTGCCTCCGGTGTGCGGAATTTTGCCCCGCGGCAGTTCTTTTATATGCCAGTAAATCTATTGATAGCGGCGCCATGGGTGAGTGGTTAGACCGCTCGCCACCCATCTAGGCGATCCAAGGCGCCCGCTAGCGGGATTCTCGGTGGACGAAGCAGCGCCTGGGCGGGTTTTCTCCGGGTTCTCCTGTTTCCCTCGCCAATAATTACTCCATCATTACATTTCCAATCATTAATTTCGATTACATTCCATATTATCCTATTTCTTACGTTCATGTCTGGCTACGGGCGACCCCTCGTTACAGGTTCTCCATTCTGTGGTTTCGTGCCGTTGACTGCCTGACAAGCTTTTGACCCCTTGACATGAGCTTGATGAATACAGGGGATGAAATGGTTAAATACCAAAAGAAATGCAAAAGGAATTTATCAGAATGGCGCCTTGTAGATCTTTATTATATAGACCGGATGGAACAACGCACAAGGAAGATCTAGGAGAAGACTGAGTGTCGAATATGTATTTAACTACCTCGGAACTGGTCGTTTGCCCAAACTTGTTTTGGAAGAACAAAGAAGAAAAAAATCATAAAGACCGAAGTTTACCATAAAATAATGTATACACTCAGGTTACAGCGCTTCGTCAGCTTAATAATTTTTACATCTACTATTCTTATCATATCGTCTTTAATTACTCTTTTCTATTACATACGAATAATATACACAACATTAATAATTACTAACACAGAAATCATTTGAACCACTTTAATTCAACAAAAGAATTTTTGCCCAAAAACAATTATATTCTCACTATATTAAATCAACCAAGCACTAAACTAAACATTAAGAGGGGATACTTCTAATTGTTTTCTCACAGAAACAAAAGTTGGATAAGCTGAATTTTAGCAACGACATTGCCTGGATTTAAACCGTGGATCTCCCGGTCTCTAGCTGGTTGCTGTACCACTGAGCTACCATGGCAAATGCCGGCATATCATTAAATTTCACACCTGACTCATGTGTCTCGGAAAACCACAAGGTGATCTCAAATTATTTTGAAATGACAACCCCATTGGCGACTTACAATGTCTTAAGTACTTTAAGACTCAGGATTCATAGTACAGGCGAATATTATTTTAATTTATTAATTTGAGTTCACCTTGTGGTTTGCCGGGAAACATATCGGTCAGTTGAGAAATTGAATGCTATGTCGGTATGTTGCCATGATAGCTCAGTAGTAGAGCAACAATTTCTGCTAATGTAAATCTCTATTTTCATATATATAGAACAGTATGTTTTTAAAATATGGTGTCACAGTGATACAGAGAAAGCCATGTGAATGGAATACATCAGATGTTTTTACTGTGTACTTAAGTTTAATTTGTGTGAAGAATCTTAAATGATAAAGATTTTCAATAATATCGATATTTCTTAAAACTTCAGAGTATTAACATAATGTCTCTATTACTTTTCGTAGTTCAATCTGAAAATAATATATTCGAAGGAAGAAATAATTTTAACAAATCTTAGTGGTTTATGCCGAAACATTTTTTACAGTCTAATGCTTCTTTTAATTCCTACAACTCTTGCTGCTTCATTTTACGATAGGAATACTGTAATAAATGTTACTAACTTCAAGGATTCAAGTGTATATTATGATCTAGTTGAGAGTTAATTTTTACTTTCTCTACACGCATTATGTACATAGTGCACTCCACCCTAAAATTTGCTACCGAGATTTCACTGGAAATATACGTTTTAGGGTACCCTGTATCCAAAACAAGAACTTTAAGAAAAAGGTCCGTGTGTTTGTGTACGTGTGTCCGTGTGTCTGTGCACACGATAACTCAAAAACGAAAAGCCGGTAAAATATCAAACTTGGTATTTAAGTTTGGTATCTTCCAAGGATGCGACACGAAGGTTTTCAAGAAAATCCCCCACCCCCAGCTATCCTTTACATGGAGCTTTTTTCGAAAATTTTGATTTTCTTAAAAATGGCTCTTATGATGATGATTAAAATATCGTATATTAATGATTTGTACTTAAGAAATAAAATGTATATTTGAATTTTTTGGGAAGAGACTCTGAAGACTACTTTATTCTGGACCAATTTTACGGAATTTTGCATAACTGCTAAACCGTAAGAGATGGACAAAACTTACCACACCAAAAATGTACAGCATGCTAAAACACACTATTTAACTTATATGAATTTTTTCATGGAATTCTATGTTTTTGAAACATTCCTTGTTTTTGGTTTCAGATTTGAAAAACATACTTTTCTCATACAGGAATTTGTCAACTCCTGCTATACAAACAAAGGAACCTCAGTCACATAGTAACCCGCTTTTGACTATTACTTTAACCTATAGTACCCCCTTATTTTGCTTCTACTAACAAAGAAGCAAGTAATAAGACGACTACTGCTATTTCTTTTTCTCGATTAGATGAAGTAAATAGAATAATTTATTGCAGAGAAATAGAGAAAGTCATATGAATGGAAAACATCAGTTTTGTAAAAATGGCTTAACACTATGTTTATTTAACTATGTGCAATGTTTCATTTATTTACTTATTTATATATTTGACCTTACGTTAAATATTTAACATATAGCACACAATAGCTCACAACTTTTGTTTATAAATTATAAAGCAAAAATGATGGAAATGTACAAATTATTGAACTAAAAATAAGTATTATATTCAAGTCCTAGGTAAAGTGCTTAAAAGAAGTATAATCTTTTGTTTATTCTATATTTTGACATACAACATAAATACGAAATACATTAATAATACAAAATAATGTTTATTTTATATCAAGCGTTATAGTGTATTTCGAAACTTAATTATTTTTATTTTATAATTGCGTTTAGCGCATGAAATATCTAAAATTTAAAATCATATCAGCTCTCTCCAAAGGATGCTCAAATTATTTTTCCAACATTATGTCTATAGCCTTGATTATTACTCAGATAATCTTAACAACAGGTATATTTAACATATACAGTTCGCTAGATATGTCTTAGCAACTTTTATTGTTTTTAAAAGTGTTCAGTTCATACTTCATGAAACAAACAGACACTGTTACGTTATTAAACTTTTGAACTTTGTAGTAATCGATAAGCAGATGTAGGTATCATTTATACTTTACATTATTTAGACAAAATACATTTTATATACTGTCTCGTGAAATATTAGCCAAGTAATCCACAGAAGTGGATCCTCCACCAAGATTTTATTATATTGACTTCGTGACATCCTTCTAGGAGGGCCACGGAGTCATGGTGGTCGAACATTTGATAGAGAATCCAGAGAGTTTCATTTTCCCGGTGCCCGCGCCGTGGTCGAGTGGTTAGACCGCTCACTTCTCAACTAGACGGCCCGGGTTCGATCCCAAGCGACCGCGAGTGAGATTTGTGGTGGACAAAGCGGCCTGCTTCTCCGATGCTCCATCTTCTTTCCATGTATCACCAGTGTCATTGCCTGCGGTGCAACAAGTAATAAAAGCGGGCGTTAAAACATTGCCAATTTTCCCGATATACCGTGGGATAGAAATAAATATCTAGCTTCAAAAGAAGTTTTAAATCAGAAAATAAACTAGGTGGCATGAAAATGCGAATTAATTGTATGTCATCTCTAAATAATTTGAGATCACCCTGTTGTTTACCTAGAAACAGCGAGTCAGTTGGAGAATTAAATACTGCACTGGCATCTTGCCATGTTAGCTCAGTGACTAGAGCAACTGACTATAGACCGGGAGATCCGTAATGCAAATATCGGCTGTGGCATTGAATTTTTCACTCTGACTCTACCTATCCTACAATACTGACTAATAAAGTGGATAGGGTTCTAGTAGTGCAGTGTCACTTGCCTCAGATATGCCAACACGCTTGATAGCGTTTATTTATTAAAAACAAAACAGTTATAGTAAGTCTTATGCAATAAACTCAACAGAAAGATGTACATAGTAATTTAAATAGAAGCTGGACTGGAAGATGGAGGGCATACATCTCTTTTATATTAAACAAACTGGATGTGGACATAGCTTTGATTTTAGTCTTTGTCTCTCATGTTGGCGACGATGTTTCTATAAGCACAGAAAAGGTAAAATACTAATGACATTTCTGTTTTTGTTGTGATGTCCCTGTTGCGACCACAGACATTTTCCACAGGTTTGTTATTCTTCTCCCTTAGGAGATAAAATAAAATAAAATAAAATAAAATCATGTAATGTAGGCATACTGCAGGTGAAACATCCCTGTGATTCCAAAGAGCAGTCTTTTAAATTAATTAAAGCGACTGAATGCAGCAACAAGAGCCGAGTCAAAGCAATGGAGTGTCCAGATTTTGAGCAGTCCTTTTTCCAATTTTCAAAGAGTGAGTGATGTTTTGTAAATCTTATATTTACATGGTTAAAAGCCAACATTGATTAGTTTATAAGAGTGATACAGTTGTTTCTTTTATGTGCTTTGTGGGACATTTTTATTCGTTAGTATTTAGAACTTCCATGTGGCATTTATCTGCACCAAAGAGAATGTAGCTTCGACGGCCATTCTGAAGAGCAAGAAGGAAAGGGCATGCGTATATAGAAATATAATGGGTTCCGTTCACATCAGTTTCGTTCTGTCGTTTATTAGTGAACATACAGACTATTCTTATGGAAACTTATTTTTTATCTACTTCATTTTACGAGGGCCGCTTTTTTCAACTTCAGGAGGTTTCAAGTTCAATTCCCGTCGGTCCGGAAGCACTTCGTGTTTCTAGAATTCAGCAGATGGATACCAGGGAAGAAGCCTTTCTATCACGATTTTCCAATCCTTCATGTTCTGTTCGCATCATTTCCTCTCATGTTATATTGGTGTGCTGAATACGGGTAGGTGAACTTGCGCTATGGAAAGATTTCTTTCTGTACTTGATGAACTATTGATCCTTCCATGAACTGTCTCTTTTATTCCCGGATCGTTAGGTAGCAGGTGGCTAAGCCGGCGCCAGGATTGTTGTCACGTTGAGAATCCTTAGCGATAGTCTGATTCTGGTTCCCTCTTCTTCATTTCTTCCTCCAAGGGTCACTCTGGTAGAACAAAGGCTTAGTACGATGTTGCGTTCAAGTTACTGGAGACCTTGCATATGATTACTGCTGACTCCAAAAAGTTAATATCTCTTCCTTAATGTCATTGGTTACAATAAATGCGTTGAATACAAAATAAACTCCAAATGGATGTTTCCTATCTTAAGAGCTCTCTTGTTTCTCTTCGAGAATTAGTCTAAACATGAAATTGATGTAATGAGATATCTATGCAAAATACTTCTGAATGAATGAATGAATGAATGAATGAATGAATGAATGAATAAGTGTATTTATTGACATAGCTTATCATACATAGAATTTCAACAATCGCACGGGTCCTCAGACCTTACGGGCTTTTGTAATACACATTACAAGCAATATTAAAACAACAACCACAACAAAGAATTAGAAGAGTAAATACGAAAATAAAAAGACAAAGGAAATACACAGTCCAAAGCTATATTAAACAACAATAAAGAATTAAAGAGTGAACCCGAAAAATAAAAATACAAATATAGCAATTTAAATTTACAGCACAGAGTACACCTTCATAAATGCACCCTCTTATAATAGAAAATTACACCTAAAGGACATATATACACAAAATATATACAACATATATAAAACCATAGCACAACAGTGAATTACGTATGACATAATATATATGTATGTAGAAAAATGTAGTCACTTTTGTTTAGTTGATCTTATTCCTCCCCCCCCCCTTCTCTATTGGCAGCCTCCTCAGATCTTAGCTGTCTTGCCTTAAGTATAAATTTACCTAGCCCGTCCATGTTTTCCGTCCCTGCCAGTAACGTCCAACATGCTTCTAGCCCTACATTCGCAGTGGTAAAAAATCGCGGTAAATATTTTTCCTGCCATTCCTCCGTACCCCTACATCTTGCCAAGATGTGAGTCCACGACTCTTTCTCCTCGCAAATGGGACAGATTCTCGTACCATTCTCGTCAGAAATTTTCGTATTCCTCCATGCTCCTAGTCTAATCCACGCGAGCCCCTCCCTAATGAGTTTGGTACCTGTTATCAGCCCAGACTGTACTTCTAAAGACACCTCTGTGCATTGCGCAATTATTTGCTGTCTGTCAATATCACAGAGGCGGTTCTTAATTTTTCTCCAAATACTTCGCCTGTTTTCCTGCCCCGCCATCCAAATATCTCCCATCCCAATGGTTTCCAACCCTTTCTTTAATTTTGATGCCCACGTCGAATTACCTTCCATTCGCAACTCTTCACGGTAGCAGACTGCCCTAATTAGAGACTGGCTTCCGTGATGGATTCTCATCCAATATTTAACTGCTGTGATTTTGCACTCTAGCGTTTCACTATGTGCCCCGAATTCCCTCATTATTCCGCAGTTTGCCGTACCCCTCCCTACACCCAGAATTCCTTTCAAAAATTGGGTCCTCACTTGATCCAGATTCCCTGTTTGTTCCCACCCCCATATTTCTCCTCCTTATGTCATCGTGGATCTAACTGTCGCTTCGTATACAGTTTCCATTAAGGTTATGGATATATTCGGTATTCTGTAAGGTATCCGGAGACCTTCCGTCGCTTTCACCCTTGCCTTGTGTTTCGTAATGTCAATGTGTTTTGTCCATTTTCCGTTCATTGTGAATGTGAGTCCTAAGTACACAAAAGATTTAACATTATCCAGTATCTGTCCTGCACATGTCCAAGTCTCCTCCCTGCTATAAAAACAACCCTTTTTGAAAGTCCGTGCCTTAGTCTTATTCACATTAACAGTAAGTAGCCATTCATGGCAATAATTCTTAAGTTTGTCCAGGCCTCGTTGCAATCCGTTTACTGTCGTAGAGCACAATACTAAATCGTCTGCGTATAAAAGTTTTGGGATCTGCAAATCCGCTACTACTGGTGCTTGGATATTCTCTGCTATCATTGTATCAGTAATATCATCCACAAAGAGATTAAATAGCAAGGGAGATAAAATACAACCCTGCCTCACTCCCCTATAGTTTCGGCAGCTCTCGGACACTCTGTTTCTGTCGTACTTCACACAGAATTCGACATTTTGATACATTGCCTGCAATGCTCTAACCATTTTACTTGATAACCCCTTTCTGGCTAGTTTGTACCATCATGCATTTCGATTGATAGAGTCAAATGCCTTCTTAAAGTCCACAAAAGCACAATGAAGCTTTCCCCGCTTAATTAACAGTTGCTTCGTCCTTAAAGTGTCTAATATAAAAGCGGCATCTATGGTATGCTGTGTCCTTCTCTGAAACCCATTTAAAATTGTGAAAGTTTGCCAAATTAAGATTCCCAGTCCTTTATCCGGTTATATAACACTCTACAATAAATTTTCTCCATAATTGGCAAAAGAGTAACCCCCTATAATTATCCGGATTTCCAATAGTTCCCCTCCCTTTATAAATGGGATGAATAATGCCCTTTCCCCAACAGGTAGGGTAATTCCCCTCAATAAACAATCTGTTACATACCTGGAGCATACTTCTACCAAACTCATTAACATTGGCTGCGGCTTTAAAAACTTCCGGGGGCAGCCCATCCAACCCTGGTGCTTTGCCTCCCTGCAGACTCCTCAGCGCCTGTGCTATTTCTCGTGCTGATATTTCCTCGTCCAGTATTGGGATCTCAAGATCTCCCAAAATTTGCACTTCCTTTATACAAATTCCTTCCCTTTCAGCTTTCCCGAATATTCCCATAAAATGCATTGCCCATTTTCTGGGAGGAATTTCGTTGGGCGCCTGACGGTTGCCTCTTAAATGTTTTACTACTTGCCACATCTCAGCGTAATCTCCCCGTGTTAAAATATTACTAATTTTCTGAGTAATTTTGTCTTGCCACGTAGTTCTCTTTTACCGTAAGAGCTGTTTATACTCCCTTCGTTTTTTTGTAAAAAATGTCCTAATGTCATCTCCCCCTCCCTTCTGAATTTTGACAGAGCCTCCTCTGCTTGCTTCTTTGCAGCTCTGCATTGCTGGTCATACCAACCATTGATTCGTTTTAACTTACCATGCATTTGGACTTTCATTGTCCCCGCAGCCGTTGCTATTATATGCGTTAGTTTCTCCGCTGTGTCTGCGTTCCTTTCCCCTAATCTTCTTTCTAATTTATCAACAAATAGTTCTTTTTCTACCGGTTTCCATATAAATTTACTATTGAATCTCCCTTCGTCCCCCTGCCCTTCTTCAGGTGCATGCGCCGCCATGGCTGTCTCTATATTCAGTTCCAGGGCAACCGGACAGTGATGCGACTCGATACGATCCCCCACCCAAAATTTTATAATTCTGGCAATTAAACCCTGACTTATTAAAATAAAATCTATTACACTACCCCCATTTTCATTTATGAAAGTGAGTTCTCCCTCTCGATCCTGACTACTTGCCATTCATTATTTCTAAAGAGAAGGCATCGCAGAAAGCAAGTAATTGTCTGCCCTCCCCATTAATAAAACTATCCTTGCTCTTTCGTTGACCTTCGCGGAATTCCTCCCCCCATTGATGACCCCCCGTTAGAGAAATATTGTCCCCTCCTAAACTCGCATTAAAATCTCCTAAAAGAATTAATTCAGCTCCTGGAAACTTTTCCTGTAATTCCACTAACGTTTCGGTTAAGTCACTGAAGAAATTCCTGTTTGCATACTTGGACGTTGCTGGCTGGTTGTATAAGCCTATAACTATTATGTGTACTCCCCCATGTGCCAAAGATACAGCAATCACCCCTTCCAAACTGATTTCTAATGTAGTTATCTCAGCCTCCAGCTCAGACCTGAATGAAACTGATACCCCCCTGACCACCTTCCCCTCCTTCCCCGTGTCTCCCTTCCCCTACTAAAACTATGGAAATTAGCAAGTGTTACATTTTCTCCGTTTTTCAACCAAGTTTCTGTTAAAATAGCTTGTTCCTATAATATTGCATTGTGTTTAATCGCCCCTAATGTTATGGATATGTGGTGGATAAAAGTAAACTAAGTTATATGTATTCTTCACACAATAAAGAAGCTGTTTTGTACCCTGAATACTTTAATTGGCTCTAAAGTGTATATTGATTTATTTTTTATAATGCGTAAAACAGTAAAATAAAAGGTTGGTGTGTTTCATTCATATGCTTTTTTTCGGTTACTCCTCAAAACCTTGCCTTAAAAATGATATGTATGCAATGTGTTGGATTTGTACGATGTTGCAATATTTTGAAACAGTTATTTTGAAAACGCATCTTTTGTTATGCAAAATTACTATCAATGTTTGACTTTAATTATTTAACGTCAGAGGTATAAATTATTGCGAAGCTTGTATTTTTATGTTCTGTATAATTACAATGCTAGACAAATTGGCTAAAGAATAGCCCTTTTCTGGATTTTGAAAGCAAAAGCTGAACAACGATTAAATTATAAAAGGTTTCAGAAAGACAATATTGGCCCATTATGATGAGAAAGCTCTCAGGATATTTTTATCAAACAAGATGTAATATTGGTAGCATTTCGTGCAGTGCCATTGTATGAATAATTTTCAAAATAATAAAGCTTACCAAAGCTTTATGCGTACATTTATCACTTCGACGTTTATTTATTTTTATTGGCTAACTCAAGAATAAACTGGTTATTTCGAATTTCCCAGCTCGACCCCATTACCTCCTTGAATGTTCACTTTACTCTTTTAGGGCAACTTATGCTCAGAGAGAGAGAGAGAGAGAGAGAGAGATACTGTACAGATAAATACATTATTTATCCAATATATAAATTGTAAGGATTACTTAAGTTACTCTTTATTAGTGACAGTTATCCAGAAATTTTGAGATTTATAATAATCAGTTTCCTTTTTAAGTGTATTCGGCATTGAAGTGTATATTGAAGTTAAACTAAATTACACGATATCTTTATACACATTTGGTTAAGCTGATTATGATCTAACATTACTTTTTTATCTTTTATACGTAATCTTGCAACAAAACATTTCATAAAAATGAAAATCCAGTGCTATGTATGCTGCACGATATGCTGAGAATGTCCAATATGTTCAAGTTTAAAAAATAAAGCAATATTTTGCTTCAAATATTATAATTTTTGTGTATCATTAACATTTTACTAAAACGTAAATTAACATAAATATTTTTAATTTTATAACATTTATCCATGTATTAAATTACCAAAGCACAACCGAAAGTTATATTTGATAAAAATAAAACACAATTATACCTCTGAGCATGCTCTAAATGTCTATAATTAAAATATGAACAAAAAATATATATCGTAAGTACACAAATATGTAAGGGAACAGGATTACAAGAAAACAAATTATAAAATTTAATTGGTTGTTTCGAAATACAATAAAAAGTCCATTTAAGCTTTGTTTTATGTACTTAAATGACCAGAAGGAGATATCTGTTTTTGTGTCCTGGCTTAAGGAATTTTCTTGGAAATTTTAAAAATGCAATATTTTCGCAACTTTGTCCAAAATTCATTATCCTGTGCACTTAACTCGTTCTTATCGCTTTAATTTTATTTTCTAGAGTTTTGTAGTTGCCGTAGTGGAAATAAGCTCTTATCATCCAGATCACAGATAAAACGTTTTACATCTCCCAGAAGCATTGATCCAGTCAGAATGCCAACATATATTTAGGCATGAGTAAAGCAACCGTGCAAACTAACGCTATTCAGTAATATTAAGGCCCACCACTTGAAGAGGAACATTGTTCAGTATGTATGCTTCCCAAGAGGGCTTTGATGTGAAAGACGGCTCTCAGCCACTGACGGATCCAAAGCGACTTTTAGACCGAGCAAGGCTCCTTTAAAGCTGAACCTCTGCTTCAAACTGCTCCTGAATAGCAGGTCTCAGTGAGGCACACAGCAGTGGTCGCTCGACAGGCTGTGTGTGCAAACCAAAAGCGAGGAAAATCTTGTGCATGCTAAGAGGATCTCTACAGTGGCCACTGAAATACGTGTAATTCCTGGCATGAAGCTGATTAGGCAGAGTCGGTTCATACGTGAGGAATGAGTTGGGAATACTCAACGTCAAAAAATCAGGAAGTCCTTAACCGTTAAGGGAAGCAATATTTAAAGTTGGAATGTTTGTAGGATTAAACACAATGTTACTTAGCAACCTTCTGTTTACAGCATATATACCATGCACACACCATGTTAACACAATATCAAATTGTCGACATCGTTACTAAGTTATATAGAAATAAGAGTGCTTTATGATATGAGTGGGATATACGACTGCACAGGAGGCTAAAGTCAGCAAAATCCTTCATGACGCTCAGAAGTCTCTAACAATTTCAAATCGAAGACAAGATCTACTGTCAGAGCTGTTCAGCATAAACGATAAACAATCCATAGAAACAGTCAGTCTCCGGTGGAATTCCTTTCCTGGAAGAAGCAACCCGCCATTTGTCCGGCACAGGCTCAAAATGCGAAAACTGAAACCTTACTGGAACTATAATAAGGAAGTAGAATGAAAGGACACTACAGAAAGGAAATCATGGTAGAATATAAATCACCCCCACAATTCACCTACCGATCAAGGAATCCATATAAAACCCAAAGTCAAGTGCGGTTGAATCAAAAGGAAACTCGAATGCGAGACAACCCACGGAGCCAAGTCTTTAATTAGAATATACACACACATATATATATATATATATATATGCAAATAGTTCATATTCATTTCATTGTTTCTGCATCAATCAAGTGGCCCTGTGTGGTGTAATGGTTACCATGCTAACTTCATATACCCAAGGTCGCGGGTTCAAACCCGGCGGAGGACGATGGATTTTTTTCGGGCGTATACATTCTTAGCATGGCTTTCTTCGGAAGGGAAGTGTCGTAGATTTACGGCACGTAAAAGAACCTCAGGCCTGATAGAGGGGCTTCTGAGCAAAATTAAGCGGTTTTTCAGGGTCAACATAGAATGGGACGCTGAGAAACACAGAAGTTAAAGAGCGTCCATTAATAAAACTTCATTTCATTTCAATGAATTAGTGAACTTATTCATCTGGTCAATGAGCAGTCGGGTTTCTTCTGTTTAAGGGCTCATATTTAAAAAGTTTAATCTGTTATTTTTTATTGTTTTTTGTGTATAAATTGTCATATATGTGTGCGTGAGTTTTAAATATTTTCAAACAAATTAAAACTATGTAATTTTTTATTGTTGATTTTTTAGCTTTTTTTATTCATTAGAATATAATGAACGCAAGAAATTCGTTTCTGCTCTTTCTGTATCTGGGTTTTCGATTTGTTTGAAGTTCAGTTTTCTCTTCCATACACCAATGTAGGAACTACCATGATGCTATCAAATTTCAGCTGTGTGCAGTTTTTAAAACTTAGATGTAGAGTGTTAAGTAGGTTACACATATTTTAAAAAAATATTAAATTATATGATTCCTCCAAAAGCCCGTTCCGAATTATTTATATACAGTAATATCTGCAACTTCATATATAATTGTAAACCGTCATTTGATATACTAAAACTACTTTATCATGGCCCTCAGTATTGTGCCATTGCTTTAAAGCTGTTTCTTAAAGAGAAGAATCGCTAAAATTTTGTAGGAAAGCACAAATTTGCAACTTTCTTGCGTTTTATCATACTTTGATGTTATGAGCAGTCTCAAATCCATAAAATTTAACTGGTTGTGTATCATTTAAAGAACCTAGACTCGAGTTTTCTCAATTTATTGTTTCACATGTTCCACTAAACAAAATTCTTCTTGGAACATATCTGAAATTGACAGAATAGCTTCAGGAACTATTGATTTAAAATATTACGTACACTAGTTAAACTATTAAGTAGTTAATTTTAAACATAGCTCGCATTGAACAAATTGAATAATATCAGGAAATTTGTTCCAATTTCTTTTTTATCTTACATTAATTAAATTAAGAAATGTCTTCACTGCAATTTGCTTATGTTCTTATAATGAGCTATATGAAAACTTTGGGTAGATATAATAAACTGTATTACTGACTACAATTTAAAAAGTGAATAATTACAAATGAAAATAAAATGTTGATTTGTTGAAATGTTGTGTGCTCTACATTTTATATATGTGGAGTATATGATAAAAAGGCCAATACAATATAATAAAACTATATATTTTGGATTTTCATTCATACATTTCCTTAATGTTCTTACTATAGATTTTAACCTGGTATATTGGATAATGAATAAAACGGGTAAAATGATACTCATGAATCAATACATTGGAACTTAAAATTACTCGACATTCATCTTTTCAAGGATATGGGAAAAGCCCAGAGGAAAACTTGTTCGAGTAAATCACCCTAACCAAGATTCGAACTCGGAAACTCTTCAATGTGAGGCAGACAGGCTACCCCACACTATTGAGGCGGATCACTTGTTCTATAATCCGGTCGATGCGTATAGCAAACAGTCCAGCTGTCAGTGGACATTGTAGAGTACTGGGTCATGTAACAAAAAAAGCAAGTACTTTCTTGAAGTTCACACTCAGAAGCACACTCTATGATTATATAATCAATTCAAATCGAATATGCTCTTTCATAAGGAAAATATGATGTATCTCATTCAAATGGCTTGCTTTACCTGTCTGTAAACAAATTCTTAGTTTGTTAATGTCATTAACCTGGTTGGTCATATCGGACGATTATTCTCCTAATTTATGCTAATCGAGATAAGCATTAGCAGAATAATCTTATTACGTAGTACTTATAAGTAGAAAAGAACTAAGGACATGAGGGCATACGCTAAGCTAAACCGATAATAATATGTTTTTAAAGCTCCTGTTATGCAACTGCCATTGAAATTTGCTTCTTCGTATGGTCAGGAGTAAAACAAAAGAAACTGGTACTTCCTGTTTGAGAAAAATATAAGTGCTTTAAAAAACGGTATTTGAAATTAATTGCGTGTATTAATGACATCTCCGTTTTTTTGTAAATAAGTTTTTCTCTGTCTCTTAAGGTTTATCAGGTATTCAAAAGCAATTCAAAAGGAAGAAGACTTCAGGGACTCTCTCAAGAAATTCAGAATATACATTTTATTTGGCATCTAAACATTTTCGATATACGGGATTTTAATCAGAATCGTTAGTCATTTTTAGAATATTAAAAATTTTGAAAAATGTTCCATATACCTAAGGGTACTTAGGAGTGGAGGGACTTTTCCGAAAATCTTCGTGTTGTATAACCTGAGGTATGCTGAACTTAAATACCAAGTTTGGTATTAGCATTTGTATTGGTATTTGTTTTTTAATTTATGTTATCCACACCACACGCACACTCGCGCAGACACACACAGATCTTGTTATATAAATGTTTTCTTTTTATTCAGATTTTTTTTTTTAGTTTTCACAATTATTCAATTGCTTTGTATTGTTTACACAGCATTATAATTCTTTCTATTGACCACTTCCGGCTGAGTTAAATTTTCAGGACGGATTTTCCATATGTATTAACTATTTAAATAGTTTTATTAAGATTGGAGTTTATTGTTTTAATTTGAGTTTTTTATTCATACTATTATGTAGATTAAAATTTTCAGGAGTTTTACTTAAGTTAGAAGAATATGGATTATTACAATTTTTTAATATCGCTTGAATATCATCGTTATTTATAAATCAATTCTGCCCTCTTTTAATACATATTATGAAAAAAACTTCAGGTTGTTTAGAAGTATTGTTTCTTTTTTATCTCGTTATTATTGTTATTGTTATTATAAATTTATTTTAGAATACTTTATTCTCTAAATTTTAAAATGTTATAGAAAAATAAAAAGCCTAAAATATTTTTATATTTATTTTTCTTCTTGCGGCAATTTTGGGCTTTGAATCCCGTTCTATATGCAAATTTAGATGTGCGATATAGCGATTCCCGTTTAATAGAACAATTTATATATCTTCATGCTAAACAAATCTATAATGAATTAACCCTAATTACTAAAGAATTACAAATTGCATTCTAATATAATGGACGAAATTTTGTTAGGTACTGTTAGTAACTAAGTGCAAACTATCTATATTTGTTAACCCTTTATTCCCCAGTAGAATTAATTAAGATTCAGTGGCGTACTTTCTAATTGGGGCTTAGTCAAAATTTCATAAGTATCACTTTTGCTATTCTTGCAGGAAAATCAGACACATACACCTGTGTGAAATAAAAATATTAAAAATGCAATGTTTGTTTACGACAAACATATCTAAATCTAGAACTGTTATAAGTTTGATTACTTTTTATTACGTTAATAAATCAATATATCAATATCAAATAACTATGATTTCCTTAGCGATGTGAAGTGTTTATTTACTGTATAATTTGGAAACTTCATCATCTGAAAATGAACACAACTGCCTATCTCGATACCTTCCCCATTTTACTTATGCATAATGATGTTTTGACAGCTGTAGATCAAATCTTAACAACTGAGTGGGATGGCTCAGGTGACAACGTCTGCGGCCGATTCGGAAGGTCTCGGTTTCTAACCACATGGGCCGACAAATCTGGTTATTTTGTTTTTCTTTCATTGTTTACCTCAGTTGCCAAGGTAAATGCCGGATTTGTTGTTAGATACTTCAACCCAAACTTGTACCTGTAGTTTGAGCAATAGTAAAGCGTAAAATAGATGGTGTATAGCGACTGCACTGCCATCTATCCACAGATAGGATGACTGAAAAATGCAATATCCTAGTCGGGATTTAAACGACGTTTACCGCGTTCTCAACCGGTTGCGCTAATGAGATAGCATGTCAACATGCCGGTAAAGAGCTGATACATTACATTTTTCAAGTGACTTAACATTTTTCCTCGGTTTCCTTGTAAACTGCAAGGTTATCTCAAATTATTTTGAGATGCCATAAATGGCATAAGTTAAAGTGCATAGTTTAACCAAATATTAGGTCAATTAGTGTTAATTGTTTTGTGTTCTTTTCCCCATACAAGTCATGTGTAGGACAAGGGTAGAATAGGAAGAGTAAGACTGAAAAATTCATTATAATATCCGAGATTTGAACCTCTGATCTTCGGGTCTCTAGACGGCTGCTCTAACCACTGAGCTATCATTGAGATATACGATCTCAAAACAAGTTCAGATCAACTTGAGGTTTACCAGGAAATATACGAGTCGGATGAAGAATTTAGTGCTGTACCGGCATGTTGCCATGGTAGCTCAATAGAGCAACCAACTAGAGACCTGGAGATCCGTAGTTCAATTCTCGGATACTCTATATCCAACTTCTGTCCAACACACGCTTGTTCATTGATAGTTAAAGCAGCTAGACTGAATGGAGCACTAACGCCATCTGCTTGTCGTAGATGGCATATAGAAATGTGGCCTCGAGGGCTGCCATGGTGGAGGCAAAGTTCTGCTAAGCAATAAGCCTCATTGACTAAATTTACCCACCATCTGACTACGGACGTCTGCTTTGCACGAAGAAAAATTGGTGTGGTCGGAGATTAAACTTGAGAGTCTAAGGTCTACCACATACCCTCAACGCAGTATGGGGCCGCGCCGTAGCCCCGATTCCATCCCAAGCCCGTATGTGAGATTTGTGAATGACAAAGCCGGTTTTCTCCTGGTTCTCCGCCATCGTCTTCCACCGATGATCCATCCTTATTTCATATATCACCAATGTCATCGCCTGCGGTGCCGGAAGTAGTAAAACTCATAGTTAAACACTAACAAAAAAAGTATGTTATTTGACCCGGAAAGCAAATTTATTGTTGTCAGCTTTGATCTGTTGGTAAGATATATTAATATTCTTATTTATCAAGTGAATCATATAAGAGGGTAAAATAAAATCGATTAAAGTATATTTACACTTAGTTCTACTTGAGCATACACTTTATGCAGTTTTGTTTGTGGTTTTGATGACAAGAGAGTACCTGCCCTCAAATTTAAGTTGTAAAAAGTCACACTGCACATTTATGTCCAAATAATCAAATAGGCGGAGAATATCAAACATAATGTCGCGACATACTAGATTTGCGGAGAGCTTTCTGCTGACGTTTATAACAGCACGCTCATTAAATCAAGCTCAGAAGATTTATGCAGACAATGAGAAAATTTAACAAAGGTAGTGGCAGTGTGTCAGCTTCATTTCTTTCTTTAGGCAAAGATGAAAATATTACTACTACAAAAGAAGATTACAAAGAAGTAGTAGTTCAGAGTAATTTATTTTCTCCAAGATCCTCGTGTAATTTATTTTTACGGAAAAAAGAATAAAAATCCAAGGAGTAGAAAAGAAAAATAATGCCATTAGCTACTATATTTTTACAACACTTCCATTGTAGTGTGTCTAGAAATTACTTCCTGCAATTTTTTAGGCTTTCTTGAGAAAAACATAAATTTTAGTGATTACAGGATTCCTTAATCATCCCAAAGTATGACATAATGGCAGTGACAGCTAAGCACTTCATGAAAGAGTCACAAAAGAAAACTCAAATGGTCGTTAGTGTGCACGTGGATACGATCTTATTCACAAGGCATTAAAATGTGTGCTCTTTGCAGTTAAAACACCATTAAGTTCTTGTTACCGACCAGCACTTCGAATCATAATTAATCATAAATTTGACATTGTGGTTATTACTCAGTCATACTTTGGTTATAAAGGTCAAAATGGAAACTATATAATTGGGATTCCTTCTTCTTCTTCTTTTCCTCTTAATGGAAAGCACAGTACTGTGTGTTGTAGCTTTAAAGATCTTTCCTTTGAATATTTCATACATCTTTTTACTTTCTCTACACGTACTATACACACAGTGTATAGAGAAGGTGTCGTAATACACCCAAATGAATCCCTCTGAATATAAAAAAGCATTTTCAGAAATAGGTGCGTGTGTGTACGTGTGTGTGTCTGTGAATAGCGTAGCTCAAAAACGAAATATTTAAGTTTGGTATCTTCTAAGGATACCACACGAAGATTTTCAAGAAAACTCCCCCACCCGCTACTAGCCTTTACATGGAAAACATTTTCGAAATTTTTTATTTTCTCAAAAATGGCTTTAAAATTTTTTATTAAGATATCCTCTATTTAAGATATTTACATGACAAATAAATGTATGTATGAGAATATCCTCTGAAGATATCTTTCTTCTGGAAGATTTTTATTGAATTTTGCATAACCGATAAACCGTTAGAGATAGAACAGCTTATTACACAAAAGACGTAGATCTCAATAAAACACAATTTATGTCACATACATATTTTTCATGGAATTGGCAGTTTTCAAGATATTCCTTGATATCTATTTCAGTTTTAAAATACTTAAAATGTTCTCGTACGGGAACTTATCAACTCCTGGCCATGCGGATTTCAATCCATAGCAACCACATTTTAAAACATTCTATTTTCCTTCTACTTACAAGGAACTGAATAATAAGAATGTTTCTGTTAATGTTTTATTATGAAGTAGATAGAAGAATAAGCTTAATAGCAATAATTTGTTACAGATATGTAGAGAAAGTAATGTGAATGTTTACAATTTGAAATCATCTTGTGGTTTCTGCTGTTATATTTCAATATGAGTCTACTTTTCATTATAGGTTTGTCTTTATTGTGTAAGCTTTAGATCATATTAACTTTTATTTTTGTTTCTATATATTGTCATGCATTCTTTTACTTTTATCAATCTCATTTCGGCTGTTTATTTCCTTTTCTATGATAATACCCAACCTTCACCTTCATATAAAGACACAGTATTTCATAACCAAATAAAATGTCGTATTTGTGTAACCTATGTTTCGGTTTTCAAAACTTTACTTAGTGTGCCGTTTATTGCCTGGAATATCTTGAAAGTTGCTTACTTGTGTATCCCTTATGCCTCACCCTACATCATTTTCTATTGCAATTTTGGGTCACCCTTAGTCTTTAGCACAGTACCAATACTTTGTTTTCGGAATTTATGTTTGAAATCTATTATCCTTATAAATTTGCCGAGTTGACATATTGATTTGTTCATATAGCCATTACAACCTAAACTGAATGTTTAAACCTTTCCATAGCCTATTATTTCATATAAATTCAAAAGAGTGTGTGGTAGACTAAATCCGTGTTGTAATTATATATTAGTTAGTCTCTGCAGTAGTGATTCCTTTATTTGTTTTAATATTTATATTCGAGAATTATTTGAATTATTGAATTTGAATTATACACATATACAATTATATTTAGAATACATTGATTCTTAACAGCATCGGCAACATGTTTCAACATATACGTATTAGCCTCCATTAATAGTTTCAGAACATTTAACTAGCATCTTCCTTTCATACCTCGAGCATGCAAACCCTTAAACTTTCGACAGCCAGATAGAAGAATGACTACAACATTCTACTTTGTTCGCTCCATTTCTAGCCTCTAAATTAACAACACTTTTACAAACAAGAACAAGTATTGAGAAAAAAATATGGGCATAACATTGTTCATTGATACAGCCTTTAATATACCTGGAAAAATAAACCTTTTATCACAACGGTTCTCTCCGTTTTTATATATGAATAACAAGTACCCGATAACGGAGCGTTTCTGCTCTCTCGCTGTTAAAAAAAAAAAAAAAAAAGTGCAACCTTTGCTGTACACAGAGTACAAATAGTAATAAACATGGAATGTCTGATTGTCTGTAGGGGCATTATAGGGCGTGTCTTCTGATATCCGCTGGCCCTTCCGTCATTCTAATTGGGTAAGGAGGAGGGACTGTAGCTTGCCTGTTGTAGTAAATTGTAATTCTGCTCGGTGACAGTCAGTAGTGCCTTACACAAGCGAGGTGACCGGTAAAACAAATTGCAAATGCAGTGCAAATGAGTACATCTGCTGTGCATTATTAATCGGGAAAGCCAATAAAAACAACGGCGGAAGATTATAAATGCAAGCAGAGATGAACCATTTAAACCGTCTACAAGACTGCGCCGCGATCTGAAGCTACCTTGCTCTCTTGCCGCTTCTCTTGCCTCATCGAAAGGCAGCAAAGAAAATAGACTGGACTGAACAGCACCGCAACAGTCGAGTGGGTTTTGCGCTTGAAAAACACTTGATTTTGGCAGCTAGTGATTTTCTCAGATGAAAAGTTTTATGCTCTGATAAGGATGGGCCAATGTAGGTATTTTTGGAGACCAGACAATATTGCTATGTTTCAGAACACGTAGTTGCTAAGAAAAGAAATGACCGCATAAGTTTGGGATTTTGGATTTGGAGATTCACGAAAAATATTGATTACTGCCTACTTCACAGTTCTATTCTCCATCAGATCAAACTCAATCCCCGCAGTAACTTTGGGCATTATACCAAAAGCAAAATGTTCTACATAACATAAAACAATTCTGCAAACTACAGACATCTTGATAACCTGCTTATATTCAAGTAAATTTCGAAACAGGCATTTTCTCTGTAATCCCGATTAACCATGCGAAAGATCGCCAAAAACCAGTCTCCACCATTTTGAAAGCAGACACGTTACCTAATATCGCTTCCGGTCGAGGGAGGTGGCTATACCTATTAGCGAATAAGTTATCAAATATAGCATAGGTATGCTCTATTGGTTCGACAAAGAACACTCACCTGCAAGGTGCCTGCATCAGCCAATATAATAAAAACATGACGTAATAAAGTACCTCACAAACGGTAAGGAATGCGGTGTACGGAACAAGAGAGTGCCGGTTTCTTTTTGTGTCTTCTGTACATATAGATAGACGTAAACCTGCTACACCATGTAACATAAGATACTTATAAGCTAGACCTTAGTTCTGCATTACTAATGGCTCCCTAAAAAAATTACTGAAATCCATGGAAGAGGTGTATTGGTAAGGTGGGCTAACGCGTAGTGGTAGGAGGTGTTTTAACTCTTTGTATAGCACAGAGAAAAAACACCCTTGGTGCATTATAACAAGATGTTGAACTGTCAGAAGAGCCTATGAGGGCCGTCCTCGAAGTATCCGTCCTAACAAAATAAGCACAAAAATGTTGGGGTATAACATCTTTATTTTTCTACATAGTCTCATTTTAGCCCGATACACTTTTCCCAGCGATATTAAATAGCTTGGATACCCAGTTTATAGTGAGATCTATCGAGGTCTGCCAAATAGCCATTAAGTGCAGACTCCACCTCTTCATTCTTGGCAAATCTTCTACCATTAAGCCATATCTTCAAGTTTGGAAACAGAATGTATCAGGGGAGGCTAAATCTGGTGAATAGGGTGCATTAGGAAGCAATTCGAACTTAAACTTATTTATTTTGGCCATTGAGATAATGGACGTGTGAACTGGTGCATTGTCTTGATGAAACAAAACTTTCTTTTTCGCTAAACGCGACCATTTTTGCTCGATTTCGTCACTCAAACGCTGTAACAATTCGCATAACATTCGCCACTGATTGATTACTTTTCCCTTTTTTAAGATCACTGAAAACTATCCCGCATGCGTTCCAGAAATCTGGCGCCATGACCTTGTCTGCAGATGGAACTGTCTTCACCTTTTCTCCTTCCAGTCCACTGTTTCGATTTTTCCTTCGTCTCAGGTGTGAAGTGATGGACCCAGGTTTCATCCATTGTTGTGAATCGATGCAAAAATTCAGCTTTATTGCAGCGAAACCTTACCGAACACTCCGCTGAACATCCTCACGATGTTCTATTGTGAACAAACGCGGCTCCCATCTTGCATACAACTTTCTCATATGCAACATTTTCAGTCAGTATACGATGTACGGAACTTTTTGAAATGCCTGCAATATCTGCTAGCTCGCGCACTTTCAGTCGACGGTCATTCAATACAATTTTGTGGTTTTCCTTTATTGAGAGGGGGGGGCGAATTTGATTACTATCACATGATTCGACTGTATGCATTTTCCTGTTCGCGTTTGATTCAGGATGCCGTAAAACATGCATTAATTGAAACTTCAATATCTAATTTTTGGGCGGAATGGAATACCTTCTCTATGTAGGCTGTAAGCGGTAGAGAAAGTAAAAATAAAGAAAGAGGAATCACTACTTCTCATTTGAGTATTGGAAAATGCATACCAAAAACCTGGAATATTTCGGACTGTTCAACTCCACAAAGATGTATTTGAGATAAATTGTGTGTTTTCACGACACCACATGTTTTATTTAGTCAACTTTTAGCTATCTGTTACGTTTTATCAGTTTATACAAAACTTATGGTTTAAAGGCTATTCACAGAATATTCAATAAATGCACCTTGTAAATATCTTTAATTTATTGCATTTTAATAAAAATCGTTATAGTCATTTTTTGAGTAAAAGTAAACATTTCTAAAATTCTTCCATATAAAGGATAATTTGGTTTGAAGGGTTTTTCCTGAAAATCTTCTTGTACCATCATTGTAAGTTACTGAACTTAAATGCCAAATTTGGTACCTAATCGACTTTTCATTCTTAATTATGCTGCTCAAAGATTCACAGACACATATATAGACAGAGAGATAGACAAAAACATAGAGTCTCACGGGGATCTTTTTTATTTTTATTCATCTATCCTCAAAATATGCATTCCTGGTGAAGTCTCTGTATCAAATTTTTGTGTGAATACTTTCAATACCTTCTCTATCTACTATGTACGTTGTTCGTCGTAGAGAAAGTAAAATTAAAAACAAATAGTTTATGAGCAATGATTTGATTATTGTATTATGCAGTACTATCCTGCTGAAAGTCACGATGCACTCTCCAGTTCGATGGCCGGGAGTAAGATTGTAGGATTTTTATAGGCTCTACAAAATAAATCCACTACAGAAGAATGATTTTAGTGAATCAATAGACAGCTAACTGTTCGTGTGGCACGAACAATATCATGTCTTTGCTTTGTGCACCCAATCGATTCGTAACAGACTATGGTGTTGAAATCTGATATTTCAATTCTATGATGATAAATAACAAGTTGGGTTATTTTCTATATTACTTCTAAGAATAATTCATCAATTTTAACTAATTTAGCAGTAGTAAGGTCAAAATCTTTCCAAAGGGAATGAAATGAGTGATAAATTGAAGTGTGGAAGGTTATTATCTGAATAGAGGACATACCTTCCCATTTTAAATGGATACCTTTCTATTAACTCATCTAATAAAATTTGGCCATGTGACACAGGGTAGCTTACTTTTTCTTTTTTGTTTCTTGAACATAACATTTAATGAATGAACCTGGAATTGAATGAATTGAATTCGTATATATTTTAGACATAGGAACACAGCCAAATTTCAGTGGCGTTATAAAGCTTCTGCTTACCAGAAGATGTTAGCGTCGTGTTGTCATGTACCTCTTTGAAGAATTTGCAACTGCCTCAACTGCGCGAATAATTTTAATAGTTGTGCCTATTGCAGACCATTGCTTCCAAGTTATAGGTGACATATAATGCAGACAAAATCGAAATAGCCTGTTTCTCCTGGTTCCTTTGGTCATGTCTTCTTGACCATGAAAATTACGTCTAATCGATTACCTTTTTAGTCAGCCACATCAAATCCTGTGTTAAGCAGGCATTAACAAGTATTTTGTGAAGTGTCCATATATGCCGTGTCCGCTAATTTTACACATGTCGGCCAAATGAGAGCTTCGGCACGTGTCCACAGAGGCCTTAGTGCCAAGTGACCGTACTTCTGCTTTCATACGTACCGAGCAGATGGCGTCCAATCTATTTCATACGTACCGAGCAGATGCCTTCATCAATCATTGATATTACTATATATTTAACTTTTAGTTTTGTTTTTCACATAAGGTGTAACTTTGGATCATAGTTAAACATTTACCTTGGCAAGCGAGAGAAACCATGAAAAAATGAGTGAGATTGATCGGTCCCATTCGCTGTTTTTATTCCAAATCATTGTAGTCTGGGATGGGTGAAGCCTGTTGGAGTAATGCTGTTACTGTTGATGAAGAAAATCATCGTCTCTTGTATTCCCTCAGGTTTCTCATAAATTAGGAGCATTCCAGGTGTTACCTGCGTTTATGTACAACATCGCTTTTTTATTCCGACCTGAAGACAACCACACAAGTAAATACTCTAAAGTATGAAACTGCCAAATAACTTATGTTGTAAGTATAATCCTGCTTGTAGGTGTGGTGAAGGACTGATGTGCAGTAAGAATTAGCTGATACACGACCGTTAGTAAACAACTCCTAAATAAGAGTGCGACATCTGCTGCTTTTTGCGGGGTCTTTTTTTTTTTCTATTTTTCTTTAATAACCATAGCCTTCCCTCTTCCTATTCTCTAACGCAGGCTTGCCCAAAGATAACTGTTGTGAGGTAGTGAGTTACAACACCATTTCTGCTCCAATCTAGGAGGGAAAGTGTGCGATGTCCATATTATGTCAAAATACGTACAGAGGTGTGCGTGGGTATGTTTGTGTGAAAAGCATATTTCAAAAACGAAAATTCCCTTAAATACCAAACTTAGTATTTAAGCTCAGCGTCCTTAAAAGATACGAGCCGTAGACTTTAAAGAAAATCACCATACCCGAAAGTATCCTTTATATGGGAAATTTTTGCAAAATGCTTATTTTATTAAAAATTAATAACAATTTTGATCAATATGCCATATGTTTGTATTATTTTCATGACGAATAAAACCATTAGCTCAGAAAAACTCTACCCTCTTCATTATGGATGACCTTCGTGTTAACAAGTCGTAGTTGAGGAATAGTTTATAGAAGAGTGAGGCGAGATATTAATAAGAATGCAACACACACCTTATCGCGATTAATTTCTCTACCACGGACTATGTACATATTAGGTAGAGAAGGTATTGCATTCGGACCAGAAATTCAATGTCGAGATTTCACCATATATATATTATTTGAGGTCCCCTAAATAAAACATACGATGTGTTTCATTCACATGACTCTCTCTACATCTCGTAACAAATCATTGTTAAAATTCTTCTATTTACGTCATGATAATCGAGAAAATGGTGTTATTACTTGATTCGTTGTAAGTAGAAGGGAAATAAGGGAATGTATTAAATTTACAGCGACAGCCATATCTTTTAAACGATGGTCGCAATGAGATTGAAACTTGTTTCTTTGCACGGTCAGTAGTACGAATTCCCGTATGAGAAAAGTTTAAGTATTTTAAAACTGAAATAAAAACAAGGAATATCTCGTAAACGACAAGCTCCACGAAAAAGGTATATAAAATAAATTCTGTGTTTTAACGAGATGTAAAATTTTGACTATTTCTTACGGTTTACCTGTCATGTTAGTCATCTACATTAAGAGGCCTTCAGAGCCAATTCCCAAGATGTACTTTTGATTTGTAAATATCTTTAATATGCGATATTTTAATCAAAGTATCTAGTCGTTTTGGGACAGTAACATTTTTTTTGAAATGTTTTCCATGTAAAGAGTGGAAAAAGTTTGGTATTTAAGGACTTTACGTTTTTGAACACAGACACTCACAGAGCCATTTTTATAAAAATGACTTTTATATATTTACGGGTCTCAAAACATATATTTCCGGTGAAATCTGGTATCGTATTTTTGGGTGGAATAAAATACCTTCTCTATACACAACATACATTGTTCGTGTAGAGAAAGTAAAAACACTTTTTAGAAAAATCCATGCGTGTCCATTTACACCATAACTTAATATTTTAGTTGAGCATCTTTCAAGGATGCGACACGAAGATGTTCATGAAAATTCCCCACCACAAATCACCTCTACATAGAATTTTATTTTTTTTTAAATTTTTGTTTAATCAAAAATGACTTAGAAGGTTTTGCTTAAAACATTATATATGTGTAAGATATTTTCGTTAAAAATAAAATTAATATCTTTAATTTTCTAGGAATAGCCTATGGAGCTCTCTTCAATCTAGATGGCTTTTGTATACCTAATGATGAGCCGTAACCAATGGACAAAATGTTAGTACAGCAGTACATTTCTTTAAAATCAAATATATCCAAAAAAGCTTTTTCGAGATATCCGTGATTAATGGTTTAAATTATTTAATAGTTTTATCATTTTTAGAGTCCTTTCTATATTCAGTTTATTCTTACAATTGCATGCGAAGAGTATGATAATTTAATCCAGCGTATAGCGTGCAGTTCTTAAACCTCTATACAATGTGTACTTCAAAGTTTCCATAGAGGTTTAACTCAATTAAAATGAAGGAGAATAATTTTACACCAGCTATTTAACGTTAGAAGGTGGAGAAAGTAAAGTGAATGTAACAGTTCAGCTCTTTTTGCTTTCTTTACATGTACTATATACATATGTAAAGAGGATGTATTGTATTCCAACCAAAAATTGGATACAGAGTTTTTACCGGAAATACATGTTTTAGGACCCCTAAATAAAAAATTATTTATAGAAAATGACCCGTGTGTGTGTCTGTCTGTCTGTCTGTCTTTGGACAGCATAGTTCATAAACTAAAAGACCGTTAAGCTCCAATCTTGGCATTTAAGTTTAGTATCATCCAAGAATGTGACAGGAGGTTTTTCAAGAAAATCCCTCACCCCAAGTTACCCTTTAGATGGAAAAATTTTCGAAAATTTTGTTTTTCATAAAAATGGCTCTAATGATTTTGATTCAAGTAGTACATATTAAAGCCATTTCCATCATAAACGAAATGTGTATCTTGAATTTTCTGGGAATAGCTTCTGAAGACCTGTTTATTATGGATGAATTTTACATAACTAGCACACCGTAAGAGATAGACAAAAACTTAACTCATAAAATTGCAGATCTTGTTAAAAACACAATTTATGTCATAATTATTTTTTTCATTGACTTAGCCGTTTTCGAGATATTCCTTGTTATTATTCTCAATTGTAAAGTACTTATATTTTTCACAGAGTGTTCGTTTTGCTTTTGTTCTACTCCTAGCCAAGCAAAGAAAGCGATTTGCAATGACAATCGCATAACGACAGCTTTCAAAACATTTGACTATCGCTTTAGCATAGCATGTTTCTTTAGCTCCCTTCTAGTTATAAGGGATTAAGTAATAAAAATATTCTGCTAATGTTTATCTCGATTAGTAGAAAGAAGAATAATATTTTGTAAGAAGTTGGTTTATAGAGCAGCTAGAGAAAGTCTTTGAGTGTAACACATTAGATTTTTTAATCTAGCCGCTCTCATGTTTACACAAAGCTTTACATTGTTTTATGAATTATGGGATAGTGAGTGTGAGTGCTGTTTACAAGTGTTTTATTACCTTCTCTACACGTAATATGTACATAGTGTATAGAGAAGGTATTGCACTCCACCAAAAATTCGATACCGAGCTTTCACCGGAAAAAAAAAAAAAAAGCATTTTCAGAAAAAGGTGTTTGTGTCTGTGTGTCTGTGAACACGATAACTTAAAAACGAAAAGTCGTTAAACTACCAAACTTGGTGTTTAAGATTCAGTATCTTCCAGGAATGCTACACGTAGATTTTGAGAAAAATCACAATACTAGATCTTGGTTCAATCTACACATATTTGTTTCATTACCTGTTCAATTAGATCATCTTGCACACTTCAAAATGTAAATTTTCGCAACAATTCTAACAGAAGCTTAGTGGTTGTTGAACTGCGGTAAGCTTAAGCTGTAAACAAATTGGAGAAAAATCTATGATGAGTGAATCCACAATCAACAATGCATTGGGCCAACATTGTTTACTGCAGTTGAAGGTGGTCTCGTATAGCCCATGATGAAGCCCATCGGCAAATCGAAAGCTACAACAAGAACAATTGGTAGTATACGTGAGCTGGTTGACTGAATGCTTTTGGAAGATTGTTTTTTTCAAAACCAACCTCTTTCAGAGCAACGAGAGTGGTCACAGATAAAAGTGGCTCTACGATTGATTTGGGGGCAGCAAAGCACAACAGGGGCTTCATTCTCTAATGATCAGGCTTTCATCACAATTCTAAGGATCACCTCAACAAATATTCGAGCTTAAAAAGAGTTGTGTAGAATCATTGTTTTCCGACGGATAGAATTCAAAACGATTAGTCGATAGAAATTGTATTCATCAATTTTAGCACCTAAATAAGATGAGAAATGCACCGTTTAAAGTTAAAATTTATTACACTGAAAATAACGCCCTGTTTTCACATAGTATACACATTTTTGCTATAGACATTAAAATAAGCAAATAAACATAAATCTGCAGCTTTATTCTGAAAGGTTTTATTCAGCCTATGCCTCATGTATTAAATGACCACTAAGCGCTTAAAGAATTCTGCCATTCAAATCTGATCCAAAACTAGATTGTTTACAATTTTAATGTTATATTCTCTTTGTACTTCGTAATTTCATATTCCATTTCATAATACCGACAGCGGTGATATTTATTAAGCAATTCATAAATCGGGAGGCCTGGGTTCGATCCCCAGTACCGGCGTGGGGATTTTTCACCCGCTAGGAGACCTGGCCCGGGGTGCACTCAGCCTCGTAAGGTCCCTGGGGGGCCAATTGAGGAGCTACTTGATGGAGAAGTAGCGGCTCCAGGTCATGAGGACCGCATTAACCGGCCGGGAGGGACTCGAGGCGCTGACCACGTCTCACCCTCCAATACTGCACCCCATCCATGACGTCTGTAGTGGACCGAGATGGGGGACGCAGCGGCCGGGCAGTAGGCCAAGGTTCCCCGTGAGCTGTCGTGCCATGGAGTTATAATTCATAAATTTAAAATTGATGCTCATGGATTTTGCTAGATACTCCAAATGTCAAATTTATTTTTCTTCAATATCGTTTTACTTTCTCTGCCGAACTGTGTAGATAGTGTGTAGAGAAGGTGCTGTATTTCACCAAAATTTTCAATATTTAGTGACTAATGTGTTTTGAGGTCCCCTAAGGCCAAAAACCTTTAAGAGCGGTCCGTGTGTGCGCGTGTGGATAGCATAGCTCAAAAACTAAAAGACCATTATATACCAAACATGGTATTTGTTTAGTATCAACCAAAGATGCGGCACGAAGGTTTTTATGAAAATCCCACCATTCTATTTTACCCTATACATGGACACCTTTTGAAAATGTTTTTGATAAAAATGCTTTTAAATATTTTTATTAAAGATATTTATATCACAAATAAAATGTATATCTTTAATTTTCTGAGCATACCTTCAGAAGTCCTGTTCATTTTAGATGAATTTAGCATAAATGGTTTAAACCATAAAAAATAGAGAAACTTTTACTACCTAGAAATGCATACTTCGTTAAAACACACAATTTGTTGTAAACACATTTGTTATAGAGTAGACCGTTTCCGAGATATTTCTTGTTATTGGTTTCAATTTTAAAGTACTTAAATTTCTCAAACGGAATCACTTTAATTTCGTGTCCCTTTTATATTCTGGCAATGCAAAGACAGCAGAATCTAAATTGTTGACATATTGAACAGGCTTTAAACGACTTGACTAGTGCAATCCCTAATTTCCCTTATGCTTACAAGGAAACAAGAAATAAGACGATTTCTGCTACTTCTTGTCTTAATTCAAATAACTTGCATAACAACATAACCCGTTATAAGGACAGTTTGTTTGCAGAACAGGAAGAGAAAGCGGTGTGAGTGGAACATATGCAATTTTTTTCATTATCTAGCAATAATGCTTCCGGTAATAAAAATTTCTAGTAATATTTTTGAAATCTACAGTATTGATGAGGGAGATTATAATTGAGCCGCATATTAAGCTTATAATGCACATTTATTGTGCAATTAAATATTTATATAACTCTAGGACTTCTCCATGAAAACAGCATTTTAAAAAAAATGCTTTATTTCTCAACGTGATCTGCAGAAAGGCTAATACATTTGTCATATCAGTGTTCTAATTTAAGTAAACCATCTCTGTAGTGCAATTTATCAAGGTCCACAAAACAGCTGTTTACCGCGTCAATGACCTCGTTTCTGTGAAATCTTCGTCGTCCAAGAAATTTTTTGAGGTTTGGGAGCAGGTGATAGTCACTGGGTACTAGATCTGACGAACAGAGAGGATGTTCAAGCAATTCCAACTTTAATTAGCACATTTTTACTTTCTCTATACGTACTATGTACATAGTGTATAGAGAAGGTATTATACTCCACCCAAAAATTCGATACCGAGATTTCACCGGAAATATATGTTTTAGGGTCACCTGATCCAAAAAAAACATTTTTAGAAAACAGGTCCGTGTGTGTGTCCGGGTGTCCGTGTGTGAACACGATAACTCAAAAACGAAAAGTCGGTAAAATACCAAATTTGGTATTTAAGCTTAATGTCTTCCAGGGATGCGACACGAAGATTTTGAGGAAATTTCCCCTACCCCAAACTACCCTTTACATGGAACTTTTTTCGAAAATTTTGATTTTATAAAAAATGGCTCTCACAGTTTTGATTACAATATGATATATTAAAGATATTTAACTGACAAATAAAATATATATTTTGAATTTTCTGGGAAAATCCTCTGAAGACTACTTTATTCGGGATGAGTTTTGCATAACTACTAAACCGTAAGAGATGGACAAAAACTTAACACACACAAAATGTAGAGCATATTAAAATACACAATTTATGTAATATACATTCTTTTCGTGGAGTTGGTCGTTTTTGATATATTCCATTTCCTTGGTTTTAGCTTTGAAAAACTTATAGTTTTCTCATACAGGAATTTGTCAACTCCTGGCCATACAAACAAAGGAACATCAGTCACATAGCAACCAGCTTTTGGCTTTCACTTTAACCTATGGTATTGAACGAGGTGGAGCATTGTCGTGATGAAACAGGATTTTTTTCCCCCCAAATGTTTTTTTCTTTTCACCTCACCACTCAAATGTTGCAGTAAGCTTACGTAGTAGTCACCACTGATACTTTTACCCATTTCCAGAAATCAATAAAAATAACTCCCTGTGTATCCCAGAAAACCTCGCCATATCCTTGTCAGCTGACAAAATTGACTTTGGAGTTATTTTGGCGCAATCCACTATTTTGACTGTCATTTATTTTCTGGAGTGTAGTGATGTGTCCAAGTTTCATCCGTGGTAATAAGCCGTCTCCAAAATTCAGTGGGATTTTTACGGTAGTGTTCCACATTCTTAACATAAATAGCTTTTTTTTTTTTTTTTTTTTTTATCAGATGTCTAACAAACGCGGCACACGTTTTTCATAGACCTTATGAAAGCCCAAAACATTACTTAAAATATTACCTGCACGTCCTGTTGATATGTTTACAGTCTCTGCTATCTCAAACACCTTTAATCTGCGGTCTTCCAGTGCTTCAATATGAATGTTTTCAATGATCTCTGGAGTTGACACTTCTACAGGGCGTCCAGAGCGAGGCTCATCACTAGTGCTCGCACGTCCCATTTTAAACTGAGCAGCCCACCTTTTAACATTGAATATGAAGGGACAGAGTATTTCAATGTACTATCAATTTCCTCCTTGATTACTTTAGCCTTTCAAATGGAAGTATTTAATCACTGCTCGTTTTTCCAAATCCTCCATTTTCGTGAAAACTCTAAAGTTGTCTTGTTTAAAATGATGTCATTCGAAAGCTAAACAAGCTATTGATCTGTAACTATGGATGCAAGCTAGTCTAGAGATAAACTATACAATGCTGCCGTCTAAACGGTCATCTGCGTGAGGCCCGGAACTTATCAGCCAACCTTCGCCAATTCTCATAAAACATTTTAAATGAATAGTTCACGAATTGCGGATTTCAGTAATTTTCCTTTCTCTACTTAGTAAATAGTACAAAGGTAGAAAAGGCATTGCATTCTATCCAAAAATTCTATACCGGAATTTCACTGAAACAGGTTTTGGCGTCCCCTGTATCCAAAGAAAACATTTTTGGAAAAAGTTCCATGTGTGGGTGTGTAGCCATGTTTGTCTTTCAGTAATATGACTCAAAAACGAAAAGTGGGTTATTATGCCAAAGGTCATAGAGAAGTTCAGCACCCTTCAAGGATCAAGATGTCTTCTACATGGAAAAATATTCGAACATTTTATTTTCACAAAAATGACTAACTATTCATGCTAATCGAGAAAAAATTGCTAATATTTAAAATATTGAGACGACAAATTAAATGTTTATCTTGAATTTTCTGGGAATAGCCTCTGAAGACTACTTTTATCTAGATTCTAATTTGCCTGTGTATATTTCCAGTTTTGTTTCTGTTTTTATAATAATTGTGTTCTGAATTTTGAAGCAATTCATTTGATTCATAATAGGAAATGAGGGTTTTGCTATAGTCACTGAACATGTGTAGTGTCTGCCATTTTATTTTTACTTTCTCGTCACGTCCTATGTTCATAGTGTATAGAGAATGTGTTGCATTGTACCCAAAAATTGTATACCGAGATTTCATTGGAAATATATGTTTTCAGACTTCCTGAATTAAAAAAAAAAAAAAACAGTTTTTTAAAAAAAAATCCGTGTATGTATGTGTGTGTGTTTTGTTGAGCACAGTTCAAAAACGAAAAGATCGTTGAGTATCAAGCATGATATTTAAGTTCGGTATCTACCAAGGATGAGATACGAACATTTTCAAGAAAAAACCTCACCACCAAATATACTTTACATGGAAAAAATTCTTAAATGTTTTTTTCATAGAAATGGCTCCAACGATTTTGATTAGAATCTGTTATATTTATATGAAAAATAAAATATATGTATATCTTGAATTTTTTAGAAATAGCCTCTAAAGACATGTTTATTCTGGATGAATTTTGCGGAATATTGTATTACTCGTAAATTGTAAGAGATAGGCAAAAACTTTCTTAACAACAATGTAACTCTCGTTAGGACACACTTTATGTTATATGCATTTTTTTCATGATGTTGACCTTTTTTGAGATATTTTTTGTTATTTGGTTCAGCTTTAAAATACTATACTTATCTCATACGGGAATTTATCAACTCTTGTCCGTACAAACCACGATACTTCAATCACATAGCAACTAGCTTTTAAAATATTTGACAATCCATTTAGCCCATGGTAGTCCTTTGTTTATCTTTTGCTTACAAGCAAGCAAGTAATAATACCCTGTTTCCTAATTTTCTTCTCGATTATTATTAAGTAAATAGAAGAATAAGCTTTTTAACAATAATTTATTGCAGAGAAGTAGAGCAATGTGAATTGGACACATTAGCTGTTTAATCACAGATGTGAACAAGGATGAGATGATGAGTATAACTTTTATCACAGAAGTATGTCACAGTTAGATGTGGTCAAAGAGACATTATTTCATTATAACATTTTTATCATATTTATTCGATCACTTTTCTGTGGTACAGTAACGTGATAACGTAATATGGACTTTATTTAAGGGAATAGTAAGCGGGCCGGATTTGCAACCCCATATGCAACAAATGCAACCAACGTTTCCCTTATCAGCAGATCCATCACTTATCACTAACTTCGTCTTCTTCTTTGTTTCACATGGCCTACACTTCTTAGTGAGGTCCAATCTCCATTTTGCGAAGCTGAGTTAGGGTTTTGACGCTACAAAACATTAATTTGTCCTCTAAGAGATCAATTCCACAAAGACATCCTAATAATGTGGAGAGTTCCATCTTGATTTTAATTAAACAACTGTTTCTTTTTCAGAATTTTCCCTATTCATCAAAGGGACCAGCATAAAGTTATTTAGCAGTTTTGGATCCCAGCAGTCACCAATTTATTTACTTTTTTATTCACTTAGAGCGTTACACGGTATCCTAAATTATCAGAACATGTCAACAAGAAACTAGATATCACCATAATGGTGACATTAAACAAGAGGTGAGAAAACGAATCAAAATATAAGCACACAAGAGATTTAGTGTCAACATTTCAAAATAATACTGCGTTATAAGTTCTTCGTGTCACAGCAGAGAGGCGTTATTAAAAGTAGCTTACTTTCTTTTGTTAAATGGCCATACTCTTCTGTGAACTTCAAGTTTATTTTTTATAATTCATTGGTGGCATATTCCCGCCACAAAGCAATGCTTTAGCTAAGTCTTTAGGCACAACATACTCAGGAGGTTGCCAAAATGGGTGCAGATTATTCGTGTCGTGGCAGGGAACATCCGTATGAGTATTTTAACTAAGTGAACTTTGAGTCGGAAATGCATTTTTATGGGTCTACAGAGTAAAAACGCATGGCAAAGTGTTGAAACTCACATTCACGTTTTTGTTTATTTATGTATTATAAGAATATCGGAAGGTATTACATGTTATTCGTCAGTAATTGTTGGAAATGGTCTCTTAGATTAGTCTGAATACAGAAGGGAGCTTGTATCAAGGATAATGGCAGTAGATGCGGAAATAAGGGAGCGTCCGGAATTGCTTCTTAGAGACACTTAGACTTGTGCAGGTCCATTTCCAACAATTACTGAAGAATAACATATAATACCTTCCAATTTTCTTAGAGCTCATATATAAACATCAATGTGTGTCCAACAATTTGTGATGCATTTTTACTTTGTAGATCCATAACAATGCATTTCCGACCCAAGGTTCATTGTGTTGAAATACTGGATGTTCCCTATCACGCACCACACGAATAATGTACACTCATTTCTGTAACATTCTGTATATATGTATGTATAAAATTTTATGCAACATATTTAAATAAATGTATAAACCTGGTTTATAGTGACAAATCTATTTTATAGTGTTCAAATAATAATCAAAATAAATGGAGACCACTATCTCTAATACTGTTCTGTTTCCTGTCTCAGATATGGTCAGGCATAGCAATTTTTAACACAAGTTGTGAACTGTCACTGTGACTAAAGGCAAGGACGTCGTATAATCTTTAAGCGTTTGCAGAAAGTAAGCTAAATGGTTTTAGCTGACTGTTACTGACTCTTGGCATCTCTTGTTTTTAATTTTTTGTATTGTAAAATTTTGAGTTTAAATAACTTGAAAGCAACTACTTAAACATTCCTGTGACACTGAAGGCTTTTTTCGTTCACACACCAATATTGTTTTATTATAAAACACAATATTTCCTTTGGGAGTGTAGAAGAATATTCTTTCTATAGAGCTATAAGGTGTTGCTTGAATATCTTGATTTATTCAACTTTAAATTCATATAATAACTTCCAAAGAAAAGATACCGAGTAGCTTTATTGTATTGAAAATTGTAATATTTTACAATACATTTAAAATTATTTGAATTGGTGTCATATAATATCACATATTTTCTAGTTTAGTTTATATATTTCTCCCCAGAAGTGGGCTTAACTTAGAATTTTGTACCAACCTGCACATACGCTAACAACATTGTGGCATAAGTTAGCGTTTGTTAAACTCTTAAGCATTGTATGCAGTACTATACTATTTAAAAATCCTCGTATATGAAAAGCTATAAGTATTTTAAAAGCGAAACAAATAAAAGGAATATCTAAAAATGGTCAGCTCTAAGAAAAAAAGTTATATAACACAAACTGTGTGTTTTAACGAGATCTACATTTTTTGTGCAGTAAATTTTTGTCTATCTCTTATGGTTTGCCAGTTATGCAAAGTTCCGCGAGATTCATTCAGAATAAACATGACTTCAGAGGCCATTTCCAGACAATTCGGAAATTCATTTTATTTGTCATGCAAACGTCATTAATATACCACATTTTCATCAAAATCGTTAGAGCCATTTCTGATAATTTTTCCATATAAAAGGTAACTGGGGTGGAGAGGATTTTCTTAAAAATCTTCATGTCGCACCCTTGAAAGACACTGAAGTTTGGTATTTAATGGAATTTTCATTTTTGAACTATGCTGCCACCCCCCTCACGCACAGACAGATAGACAGACCGACATTCGCGCGGAAATTATTCTAAAAATGCTGTTTTTATGGACTCAGGGGGTGCTAAAATACGTGCTTCCGGTGAAGTCTCGGTATCGTTTTTTTTTTAGTGCATTACATTACCGTCTCTATATACTATGTACATTGTAGTGTAGAGAAAGTAAAAATAGTTAAGAGTGTGTTAAAAATTCTGTTGTTATTTGATTGAGACGAAAAATGACATGTTTGTTGTGAATGCTTAATTTATTCCCGAGTTGTTGCAGCATTAGTTAATTGTAAGAAACATGATCTGCAAACACGCGTCCCCCACGATTCGCTTGGGGTGGCAAAAGGGAATTCCTGGCGTCGAACTTAATTTCCTGGAACGCTCGAGTTCTAATCTTTAGTGTTTCTGCCAGGCTCAGCTGCAGGCAATGTTTGCCCTCCCAATCCACCCTCACAGATTGATCTGCTGATCTTGTACCTTACAACAGTATAACATTCCATTTTCATATAAACTTTCTGTTTTTAATAGCTGCTGCGTGACATACTACCCTATAGTGTGAAAATAGTATTTGTTCTTCCATTCTTTTTTACTTTCTTTACACGTACTATGTACAGAGTATATAGAACAAGTATGGTATTCCACCCAAAAATTCGATACCAAGATGTATATGTTCTGAGACCGACTGTATAAAAAAATAGCATTTTAACAGCATGTCCGTGTGTGTATTGGTGTTTAAGTGTTTAAGTTCGGTATCTTCCAGGAAGCAACAGATTTTCAAGAAAATTCCCTCATGCCAAACCACCTTTATGTTAAAAAAATCGAAAATTTTGATTTTCTCAAAAATGGCTTTAATGATTTTGATTAAAATGCGTGTATTAAAATGTTTACATTAAAGATAAAATGTATATGTAGAAATTACTGGAATAACCTCTAGGACCTCTTCGTTCTGGATTAATTTTTTATAATCGGTAAGCCGTAAAAGATAGACGAAGACTCATTAAAAAACACAATTTACGTCATATACATATTTTTCGTGGAGTTGACCATTTGTGAGATATTTTTAGTTATTTGTTTCAGTTTTCAAATACTTTAACTTTTCTCAAACGGAAACTTGTCAACTCCTGGCCCTGTATAGAAATGGATTTCAATCTCATGGAAACCACATTTTTAAACACTTGACTGTTGGTTTAGCCTAATGTATTCTCTTATTTCCCTTCTAATCATGGGTAATTAAGTAATTAAACCATTTCTGCTCATGATTATATCGGTTAGCGTTAAATAATACTATAATAAGCCTTTTAACAATAATTTGCATTTATGCATTAAGTTTAGTAAGATAGCACCCACACAAAAACTCCATTCTGGGATTTTACTAGACATTATAAGGTTCCTTGAATATTATTAACTATAATAATAACAATAATGAATAATAACAATAATATTATAACAATAGTAATAAAAAGAGAAATAGCTATGTGTATCTACCTATAAAGGACATAACTCAAAAACCAAATATGATATTTAAATAAACTACTCTACAAATATACGTCATATAGGTTTTTGAGAAAATACCCCATTCCAAGCTTCCGTTTGCATGTTCGCGTTGCTGATATTTTTTTATTTTCTCAAAATTCGCTATAACGATTTTGATTATATAAGAATATGTTTAAAACACTAGAATAGCAAATAAAATGTATGTCTTTAATTTCTGGGAATAACCTGTGAGGTCCTATTTGGTTTGAAATTAATTTTGTATAACTGGTAAACCATAAAAGATAAATTTACACACACAAAAATATAGATTTGATAAAACACATAATTTAATAAAAAAATCTTATACCTTTAAAAGTGTTACTGAGAAGTATTTGTTTGTTTCTTTTTTTTTACTCTTTTTAAACATTCTAAATATTCTCATGGTTATGCAAAAAGGATGAATTTCGAAGGTATAACATAGCAAAATGCTTAATTTTAGTTATCGCTTTATACCACGTGAAAGGTATAAAATGCGTATATAAATATATCTGTTTTATATTTATATAGTTTGATTTTCTCAAAAATGTATGTAACGATTTTCATTAAAATATTAAAGATATATACCTGACAAAAAAAATGTATATCTTGAATTTTCTGGGAATAGTCTCTGAAAACTACTTTATTCTGGATCAATTGTACGGCATTTTTCATAACTGCTAAACCGTAAGAGATGGACAAATACTTACCACACAACAAATGTACTGCATGTTAAAACACACTATTTAAGTTATATGCATTTTTTTTTCGTGGAGCTGATCGTTTTCATAATATTCCTGGTTTTTCGTTTCAGCATTGAAAAGCATGCTTTTCCCATACAGGAATTTGTGAACTGCTTCCCATAAAAACAAAGGAACTTCAGTCACATAGCAACCAGCTTTTGAGTATCACTTTAACCTATGGTACTACCTTATTTCGCTGCGATTTACAAGAAAGCAAGTAATTAGACTATTTCTGCTAATTTTTCTGCATTAGCATGAAGTAAATAGAAGCATAAGCTTTTTAACAATAATTTGTTGCAAAGATGTAGAAAATGTCATGTGAATGGAACACATCAGATTTGTTGTTGTTATTGTTGATAATTTGATACCCTGTGTCTGGTAATGTATACTGTTAATAAATTCTCATCAGGCCCAGCTGTTCCAGAATTTATCTACTAATTATTCAATATACCGCTATTTGTTGGACAATAATTAATGTCATGCGTTTGTTATTTGTTGTTTTCTACGTTTATAGTGAACGTGTTTGCGCAGAAATTGTATATGAATGTAATTAATATTCTTGTTCACAGTTATATTTAATAAGTTATGTCAGCCTATGTCATACACCTGTTTGCTATACGAAACGAAGCGTTAGTGTGAGCAGGGAAAGCATAGTTCTAACCTCACCAGCCAAACACGATCTGACTACGTAGCTATAGAAAAACATCCGAAGCTCGTACCGTGATTAATGCCGGTTTAAGCTCAGATCATGTAAGATTGTAAAGGTTGTAGAACAGGTAGAGAAAGACAGGCGATTGAAACGCATTAGAGGTTTTCTTATTGCTTTTTTACTTTCTCTACACGTAGTAGGTACATACTATTCATAGTTATTGTATTCCACCCAAAAATTCGATACCAAGATTTCACCGGAAATACATATTTTGGGTCCCACTGAATCAAAAAAAAAAACATTTTTGGAAAATGGTCCGTGTGTGTGTGTGTGTGTGTGGTCAGCTTAGCTCAAAAACGAAAAGACAGTTAAATACCAAACTTGGTATTTAAGTTTGGTATCTTCCAAGGATGCGGCAGGAAGATTTTCAAGAAAGTCCCCCCACCCCAACTACCCTTTAGATGGAACGTTTTTCGAAAATTTTGTTTTCTCAAAAATGGCTCTAACGATTTTGATTAAAATGTCGTATATGAAAGATTTTACTTGATAAATAATATGTATATCTTGAAATTTCAGGGAATAGTCTCTGAAGACTACTTTATTCTGGAGGAATTTTGCATAACTGCTAAACCGTAAGAAATGGATAAAAACTTACCACACAAAAAATATAAAGCATATTAAAATACACAATTTATATTATATACATTTTTTTCGAGGAGTTTGTCGTCTTTGAGATATTCCTTGATTTTGGCTTCAGCTTTGAAAAACTTTTATCATACAGGAATTTGTCAACTCGTGTCCATACAAACAAAGGAAATTCAGTAACCTAGTAACCAGCTTTTGACTTCACTTTAACCTATGATACTGCCATATTTCTCTTTACTTACAAGGAAGCACGTAAAAAGACTATTTCTGATAATTTTTTTGGATAAGCATGAGATAAATGAAACTATAAGCTTATTAAGAATATTTTGTTACTCAGAAGTAGAAAAAGTCATGTGAATGGAACACATCAGATTTTTTTTTCTCCGATGCTTAGCCAAAGTAATTATTTTATCTGACTCAGATACCATTTTGAATATCTTCTGTTAACCTCGAAAAAAACTACGATAAGACATCTTTGTGTTTGTTTGCTGCTGTTTCACAACAAGCAAATTGAAGTATTTGAAATGAAACAATTTTTACACATGTTTGTCTCGTGAAATAAGTCGAAGAACAATGCTTTTAAGAACTTTTTATTGACAAATGAGTAAAGAAAGTGAAGTAAATGAAACACACAAAATGTGCTAAAACTTAGTAGATATAATAGATAACATGCTTGGGGTCCCATTTAGTTTAATCTAGATTTTACGGTCTCTTAATTTCTTTGTTAAGAAATAGAATTGCGATGGTAAGCACAAACAATAAATATAAAAGATTCATTAAACTCGTCGTTTTCTTTATACCAAAAGGGTGTCCATTACACTTCCTGACAGTGATTTGTACTTTCTCTATACGTACTATGTACATAGTGTATAGAGAAGGTGTTGCATTCCACCCAAAAAATCGATACCTAGATTTCACCCGAAACACTTGTTTTAGGACCAAACGAATTAAAAATAAAAGCATTTTGGAAAAAGGTTCGTGTGTGTATGTGAGCATGTGTGTGAACTTGGTATCTAAGTTTGGTACCTTCCAAGGATGCGACACGAAGATTTTCAAAAAGAACTCCCCACCCAAACTATCCTTTACATGGAAAAAAATTCGAAAATTTTGATTTTCTAGAAAATGGCTCTAACGATTTAGATTAAAATATTGTCCATTATAGACATTTACCTGACAAATAAATTGTACATCTTGAATTTTCTGAGAATATCCTCTGAATACTATTTATTCTGGATACATTTTACGGGATTTTGTATTACTGCTAGACTCTAAGAGCTGGACAAAAACTTACCACACAGAAAATGTAGAGCAAATTAAAACAAATAATTTATGTTATATACATTTTTTTCGTATAGTGGATGGTTTTTGAGATATTTCTTGTTATTGGTTTCAGCTTTAAAAACCTACTTTTCCCACACAGGAAATTGTCAACTCCTGTCCATACAAACAAAAGAAGCACAGTAAAATAGCAACCTTCTTTTGACTATCAGTCTAGCCTATGGTACTCCCTTATTTCACTTCTACTTACAAGTAAGCAAGTTATAAGGCCATTTCTGCTGATTTTTTCTCGACTAGCATGAAGTAAATAGAACTTGCTAACAATAATTTTTATAAACATGTGCAGAAAGTGATGTGAAGAATATATCAGACTTTTTTTATTTGAAACACTGCCTTTCATCACCCCCCTTTTCTTTGTTGTTAAGGTTCAGGTTTGGCATCTATACAATTGAACGCAGCCTGCGTTTATGTCTTCCTGTAACCATGATTTTAAAACTTTACAATTTTGTATTATATACAATGGTGCATTATTGGCATTTAAACGAAATGTCTTTCAGTGATGTGAAGTAAAAATATCAGGATATGACGAAAACTCCCCAAAAATCTCAATATAAAATCTTGCCGACACGAAGAATATGAATACGTTGTATAATGTCAATGAGAGCTGACTATAATCTTTCGGAAACTAAAGTCAACGTTGAAGAAGTAGAAGTCAAACACGATTTGAGTGATTACACTTGATTAAGCGTGATTTTTACTTTCTCTATACAAGCACCATGGTCATAGTGTATAGAGAAGGTATTTTAGCCAAAAGTCCCAACCAAGATTTCACCGGATATACATGTTTTGAGACCCACTGAATAAAAACACATTTTTAGAGAAATCTCCCTGTGAGTGTCAGTGTGTGTGTAAAAAAACTTACTACACATGTAGATCACATTAAATACACAATTTTGTCATACACAATTTTTCGTGCAGTTGGACGTTTTTTTAGAGAAATTTCTTGATATTAATTTCAGTTTTAAAATACGTAAAGTTTTCTAATAGGGAAAACCAGTCAACGAATAGCCACGCAAAGAAACTGATTTTAATCCCATAGCCACTAAATTTTAAAACATTTGACTATGGATTTATCCTAGTGTATTCCTTTATTTCCCTTCTAATTATAGAGGAATTAAGTAATAAGACAGTTTCTGCTAATGTTTTAGCATTAAACAGATAGAAGAATAAGCTTATTGATAATAATTTGTTGCAGAGATGTACAGAAAGTCATGTGAATGAAGCACATCAGATTTATTATACATACGAAAACGATCAGCGGTAGTCAAATCTTTAAGAATTGAGCACATACACTAGGCTAAACATTCCATCTTTTTCCATGTCATCAAGATGAACAACTGAAAGTCGTAACGATTTCAAAAAAAAAAAAAAAAATCTGATGTGTTCCATTCACATAACCTTCTCTACCTCTCTGCAACAAATTATTGTTAAAAAGCTTATGCTTCTTCTTACGTCATGCTAATCGAGTAAAAATTAGCACAAATAGTCTTATTACTTGCTTTCTTGTAAGCAGAAGGGAAATAAGGGAGTATTATCGGCTAAACTAATAATCAAAAGTTGGTTGCTATGTGACTGAAATTTCTTTGTTTGTATGGACAGGAGTTGAAAAATTCCAGTATGAGAAAAGTATAAGCCTTTCATAGCTGAAATTAAAAACAAGGATTATGTCAAAAACAATCAACTCCACGAAAAAAATGTATATAGCATAAATTGTGTGTTCTTATATGCTGTACATTTTTTTTGTGTTATGTTTTTGCCCATCCCTTACGATTTAGCAGTTATATAAAATTCCTTGAAATTCATATAGAATAAAGTAGTTTTCAGAGGCTATTCCCAGAAAATTCAAGATAAACATTTTATTTGTCAGGTAAATATCTTTAATATACGATATTTTAAACAAAATCGTTAGAGCAATTTTTAAGAACTCAAAATTTTCGAAAAAAGTTCCATGTAAAGGGTAGTTGGGGGTGGTTTTTTTTCTTGAAAATTTTCGTGTCGCATCCTTGGAAAATACCAAACTTAAATACCAAGTTTGGTGTTCAACGTTCTTTTTGAGCTATGCTATCCACAGCACACAGGCACACACACACACACGCATACATACGGACCTTTTACCAAAAATGCTTTTTTTTGGATTCAGGGGGACGCAAAACATGTATTTCCGATGAAAGCTCGGTATCGAATTTTTGGGTGCATTACAATACCTTCTCTACACTATGTACATAGTACGTGTAGAGAAAGTAAAATGTAAAGATATTGACCAGCTCAGGTCATTAAAAACTGATAATCTCTTACGCCACCAACAGATATTAAAGTCAAGTTGTGTGTATGAAAGATATCTACGCTTTTGTGATGCATTTCCTTCAATCGCTTTACGTTTAGTAATTTTACAAGATCAAAAATTAGTTCTAAATAATTCCCAGAAAAAGTTCGTCATATCAATTTTATTTTCATATAAGTATCTTAAATAAGTATGTCATTAGATCCCCTTTTGAGAAAGTCAAAACATTTTGAAAAAAAGATCGTGTAAAAGTTATTTTCGAAGCCTTCCAGTTGTGCCATTGCAAATTACAGAACTGAAGTAACAAATTTAGTATTTATCCGAATTAGTTATTGTACTTGGCTGCTATACATATCCAGTAATATCCCGATATCGTACTTTTGGATGAAATGCATGACCTTCTATTACGTGGTACAGAAAGTAAAACTTTTAAACGTGTAGAAGAAAGATGTAACAAGTAAATAAGGGAAGAAGACGAGAGGGCATTACAAGACTGGAAGATGAAATTCTTTATATCCCAAAGAGTTGACACGCAATCCATGAATTTTGTTGATTATGATGACATGAATCCTGGCTGAAAATATGCAAAAATTAATGGGATGCCAGTTTATAGAGCATCAACATAATATAATGACCTAACATCATTAGTTAAGAAAAATCGATGTAAGCTTACATAATACCTCGGGCGTGACACGTTGCGCATCTATTATCGAGTCATACCGTTCCAACTCATTAAAACCGAGTTTTCATAATATATGAAGTCCAACAAGAAAGCTTTCCCATGCCCGGAATCGATTTATATAAAATTAAAATATGCAATTTGTATGTCATAAAAATATAAAAATGCGATATACTCTTAGAAGTTGGTACTTCTAAAGTTCTTCTACACAGTTGATTCATAAATAACTTTACAAAGATTGGGGACTGGTTCCTTATACCAAAACAAGAAATAATGATCATACAAACATATGTATCAAAACCTTTCGTTTTTGGTTTGTTGAACATCAAAGTGTTATTAATCAAAACATTTTAAAGTGACATATTATTATACTTTGGACAACTTGTTGGGTGTTCAACACAAACACCACTCAAGTGTCCTCTTGTATCGTCATAGCATTGACTGTCAATACTCCCTGTCAATTTCGTAGGCGTAAATTATGAATTTCTTTATCCGGAATGTCTGCTGCCTAAAGCACACATTATTTAAGGTGGCCCCTGGGAGGAACCTGCAGGACATGGGTCTGGTTCTCATCTACCTATCCATCTGTCATGATAGATACCAGCCTGTGCATCTTGAATAATAAGGCTAAAATGTCCTTGAGCTCCACTTTTCACTAACCACGTGTTTCTTCTAGTAGATCTTTTATTTCTGTTGGTGAAGCAGAAAACGTAATTTCAAAGCAGTCTCATAGCGACTGACTCTTTGAAGATCTAAGTCGCTGTTGATCCCGTTGTATCTACTAGGAAACGTGTAATGAAAGGATTTTTTTTTTTTATTTTCTCCTCAGGTAATATAATATAGATAATGTACCTATTGTATTCCACCCAAAAATGCGATACTGAGATAGAAAAAATTTAGTGTTTGTGTGTGTTTGTCTCCGTCTGTGTACGTGGACAGCATAGCCCAACAACCAAAAGGACTGTAATACCAAACTTGGTAATTAAGCTTAGTTTGTTCCAAGAATACGACATGAAAGATTGTAGGAAATTCCTCCATCCTAACCTACTTTTTACATGGAAGAAATTATGAAAATTTAGATTTTTAAAACAAAATTCACACTCAGGGGACCCCAAAACATATATTTCTGGTGATATGTTGAATTAGAATTTTTTGGGTGGAATACAATACCTCCTCCAACCACTATGTACATTATACATGCGGGATAGAGAATAAAATATTGATGAGTGTTTTAATAGTGTTTAGCACCCGCTTTACCTACCTGTGGCACCGCAGGAGATGACACTGTGATACCTGAATGAAGACGGAGCACCGGTGGAATGCGATAGTGGGGGAAACCGGAGGATCTAAAGAAAACCTGCCCCTGCGCCGCTTTGCCCCCTACAAATCTCGCTTGGGATTGAATCCGGGCCACCTAGGTGAGAGGCGAGTAGTCTAGCCACTCGGCCACGGCGCGGCCGATCTGATGTGTTCGATTCACATGATTCTTTTCTATATCTGTGTAACAAAGTATTGTTAAAAAGCTTACTCTGATATTTATTTCATTTTAATCGAGATAACATTACCAGAAGTTGTCCTTATTACTGGTTCTACGAGGGCTGTAAAGAAAGTAGTGGCAACATGGTCCCCACATTCACAGAAGAGCGGGTATGAGCCAATAGGATATGGGAACGATCAGGTGACTAGTGTCGGTGTGTGGTGTGCATTGGTCGGGCTGCCAGTTGAGAGTGTTGTTGCTGTGTAGCGTTGAAGTGAACAGTGTCAAATGCACCGCTCTAAGGCATGTTTACCAAAGGCGATCAGCGTTCGTGGATTAAAATCGAGGTTGCCCGAGGAAAAAATGCATCAGCATGTTATCGAGGATTACTTGGAGCCTGTAGCGGGAATGCATTGCCTTACAGGACGGTTGCACAATGGGTCAAGGTATTTCGTGCAGGTCGGACTGAGATTGCGGATTTGCACCGCACAGGTGGCCGTTCATTCCGCAAGATCAGATTGACATCGTGAGTGGTCTCGTTGCCATGGACTATCGATGAACTGTCCGGGAGTTATCCGTACGAGGGGGTTATTCTTACGCATGCTGTGTCTGAGGCACAAATAGTCAACAGCGACATAACAACGCACGTTGTTAAGTCGCAAACAATGTCCAGCTCTGATTGCAACGGTGGCATTGGGAGGCTTTGGAACATTCTCCGTACTCACCAGACATGAGTCCTTGTGACTTCGATCTGTTTCCGAAGTTGAAGGAACCCCTCCGAAGCCGCTGATTTCCTGACGTGGCACCTGCAGTCCGCGCAGTAGGGCGCTCCTTCGCAGTCAACAGAAATCGCCTTGCCAACAGTCCCCAACGGCTGCCGTATATTTGGCAAAAGGTCAGGGACTTTGCGGGTGATTACATTGAAAGAATGTAATGCAATTGTACTTGTGAATTCAATAAATAGTGTGTTCTATCAATGTTGCCACTGTGTTAGCAGAAGGGATAAAATCTTATGTGTACCATTCACATGACTTTCTCTATATCCCTATTTCATAGCAGAAACAAAAATAAGGAATGTCTCAAAAACGACGAACTCCACGAAAATAGTGTGTATAACATAAATTGTGTGTTTTAGTGTGCTCCACATTTTTGTGTAGTAAGTTTTTGTCTATCTCTTACGGTTTAGCAGTTATTCAAAATTCAGTAAAATTCATCCAGAATAAACTACTCTTCAGAGGCTATTCCCAGAAAATTCAAGATATACATTTTATTTGACAGGTAAATATCTATAACATACGCAATATTAATCAAAATCGTTAAAGCGATTTTTGAGAAAATCAAAATTTTGGAAAAAAAAGTCCATGTAAAGGGTAGTTGGGGGGGATTTTCCTCAAAATCTTCGTGTCGCATCCCTGGAATATACTAAACCTATTTGGTATTTTACCGACTTTTCGTTTTTGAGTTATCGTGTTCACAGACACACGGACACACACACACACACACACACACACACACACACACACACACACACGGACCTTTTTGTGAAAATGCTTTTTTTGGATATTGGGGACTCTAAATCATATATTTCCGGTGAAATTTCGGTACCGAATTTTTGGGTGGAGTGCAATACCTTCTCTATACACTATGTACATAATGCGTATAGAGAAAGTAAAAGTTTAAAGTGTTCTATTCACATGATTCCTCTAGCTGTTCGGTAAACAAACCTTATAATTCAAAACATTATCCTGTTATCTATATCGTGCTAGGTATCTATATCCTGCATCAAGATAAATATAAGCAGGATTAGTCTTATTACTAGCTTCTTATAAGTATAAGAGAAATAAGAAAATACACAGGCTAAAGCGATAGTCTCGTTCTTTAAAATCCGGGCAATATGTGAAACAATTGAAACTTGAATCTCTTTACTTTCCACGAGTAAAGAAACTAGGAATGAGAAAAACTTTGCATTGCTGTTTGAGAATAGTTAAGGTGGTTTGAAATTTAAGCGAATAATCCGAAATGTCTATCACTTTAACCTATGGTAGTCCCTTATTGCGCTTCTACTTACAAGGAAGAAAGTAATAAGACTATTTCTGCTAATTTGTTCTGATTAGCATAAAGTAAATAGAAGTATCAGCTTTATAAGAATAATTTGTTGCAGGGATATGGAGAAAGTCATACACAAACACACACGGGCCTTATTTCTAAAAACCTGATCTGTTCCATTCACAAGATAATTTCTCTACGTCTCAGGGATAAATTGTTAAAAAAAAAACTATTTTTCTATTTAATTTTAATCGAGAAAAATCTGATGTGTACCATTCACATGACTTTCTCTACATCTCTGCAACAAATTATTGTTAAAAGCTTATACTTCTATTTACTTCATGCTGATCAGAAAAAAATTTAGCAGAAATAGTTCTTATTACTTGCTTCCTTGTAAGTAGAAGCGAAATAAGAGAGTATCATAGGTGAAAATGATGGTCAAAAGCTGATTGCTATGTGACTGAACTTCTTTTGTGTAGATAGCAGTTGACAAACTTCTTTATGAGAAAAGTATAAATTATCAAAGCAGAAACCAAAAACAAGGAATGTCTCAAAAACGATGAACTCCACCAAAAAATGTATATAACATAAATTGTGTGTTTTAACGTCCTCTACATTTTTCGTGTAGTAAGTTCTTGTCCATCTCTTACGGTTTAGTAGTTAATCAAAGTTCCGTAAAATTCATCCAGAATAAACTACTCTTCAGAGGCTATTCCCAGAAAATTCAATATATACATTTTATTTGCCAGATAAATATCTTTAATAAACGAAACCTTAATCGAAATCGTTAGAGCCATTTTTGAGAAAATCAACATTTTTGAAAAACTTTCCATGTAAAGGATAGTTGGGGTTGGGGTGATTTTTCTCAAAATCTTCGTGTCGCATTTCTGGAAGTTGCTAAACTTAAATACCATATTTGGTATTTTACCGACTTTTCGATTTTGAGTTATCGTGTTTACAGGCACACAGACACACACACACGGACCTTTTTCCGAAAATGATTTTTTTTAGATAAAGGGAACCCTAAAACATACATTTCCGGTGAAATCTCGGTATCGAATTTTTGGGTGGAGTGCAATACCTTCTCTATACACTATGTACATAGTACGTATAAAGAAAGTAAAAAATTAGCAGAAGGGGTCTAATGATTTGCTTCCTTTTAAGAATAAGGGAAATAAAGGATTACCATAGGCTAAATTGATAATCAAGTCTTTTAAAAGCTGGTTGTTATGTGAATGAAGAACTTTTTTTGTATAAGCAGAAGTTAAGAAATTCCTATGGGAAAAGTATAATTATTTTAAAGCCAAAACTAATAACAAGGAATAGCTCCAAAACGGTCAGCTCCACGAAAAAAAATATAAAAACAAATTGCGTGTTTTATCGTGCTCTACATTATTTATGTGGTAAGTTTTTGTCTCTCCCTTACGGTTTACCAGTTATGCAAAATTTCACAAAATGCCTACAGAATAAATATCTCTTAAGAGGCTATTCCCAGAAAATTGAAAATATACAATTTATTTGTCACATAGATATCGTAAATGTATGTGCATTTAATCAAAATCGCTAGAGTCGTTTTTGAGGAATTTTAAAATTTTCGAATTTGTTTCCATAAAGTAAATAAAGGTAAATATTGTTTTATTTATGGACGCTCTTTTACTACAGTGGTTCTCAGCGTCCCATTCTAAATTGGGAGTGAAAGGCCGCTTAATTTTGATCAGAGGCCTCTCTTTCAGGTTTGAGGTTCTTTTACGTGCCGTAAATCTACGACACAGGACCCACGGCTTTACTTCCCTTCCGAAGCCATGCTAAGGATTTTTACACCTGAAAAAATCCATCGTCCTCCGTCAGGTTTGAATCCGCGACCTTGGTTAAATGAATTTAGCATGGTAACCATTACACCACGGTTCTATGTAAAGGGTAGTTGGGAGTTGAGGATTTTCTTGAAAATATTCATGTCGCATCCTTGGAAGATACGAACTTATATACCAAGTAGGTATTTAACGGATTTTTCGTTTTTGAGTTATGCTACCCACAGACACACACGGACTTTTTTCTATAAATGCTTTTAATTTCTCTACACGAACTATGTACATAGTGTATAGAGAAGGTATTAAATTGCACCCAAATATTCAATACCGAGATTTCACCGGACATGTTTTGGGTCCCGTTGAATCCCAAAAAAGCATTTTTATAAAAAGGTCCGTTTGTGCATGTGTGTGAGTGTGTGTCTGTGGACACATAACTCAAAAACGAAAAACCGTTGAATACCAAACTTGGTATTTAAGTTAGGTATCTTCCAAGGATACGACATAAAGATTTTCAAGAAAGTCCCCCCATCCCCAACTGTCCTTTATATGGAAAAAGTTTTGAAAATTTTAATTTTCTCAAAAATATAGTATGTTATAGATTTTTCCCCTGACATATAAAATGTATATCTTGAATTCTATGGGAATAGCCTCTCAAGACTACTTTATTATGGATGAATTTTATGGAATTTTGTATAACTGGCAAACCGTAAAACAGAAAATGTAGAGCTCATTGAAATACACTTCTTTATTTTATATATTGTATATATGTGGATCGTTTTTGAGATATTCCTTGTTATTAGTTTCAGCTTTAAAAATATATGCTTTTATCTTACGGGAATTTGCCAACTCCTTTCTATAAAACAAAGGAAATTTAGTCACATAGCAACCAGTTTTTGACTAATACTTTCAGGCTATGCTAATCCCTTATTTCCCTTCTACTTGCATGGAAGCAAGTAATAAGACCATTTCTCCTAATTTTTTTCTCAATTAGCATGAAGTAAAAAGAAGCATAAACGTTTTAACAATAATTTGTTGTAGAGATGTAGGGAAAGTCATGTGAATGGAATACATTAGATTTTCTTTCAGGGGCTCCTAAAACATGTATTTTGGTGAAATTCGTATTGAATTTTTGGTTGCATTACAATACCTTCTCTGTAAACTGTGTACTCAGTGTGTGTAGAGTAAGGTAATATATTTTCTTTTCTGTTCTTCAGAACAAAAAATTGTTCCCGGAGTGTTCGAATGTTAATTGCGTACGTTCTGTCATCTATTCCAACAGAATTTGTATTGAGAAACGTAAAGTGCACCACCTATTGTCTAATTAATGATGACTCGGATTTCCACACACGTTTTATCGGGCTCTAAAGAGCAGGGTAGGTGATTATCCATGTAATGCCCGTGGGAGTCTAACAAGGGGTACGTGACGTAGCAGATTTGTATTGCCAATCATTAGGAGGGCACGTGAAGCAGCAAGTGTTCCTTGGGACACATTCTCACCATCACTAAAAATAACAGTGCTGAATTTTAATAAATTACGCCCTTTAACTTTCTGGGATACACAAAACATATCCAGAATGTAAATAATTGTAATAATAACGACACAATATCTAAAACTCACTACTTGCAGAGAGAAAAGAAACTAGTTTCTTAGGGATAAGGAACACTTAAAGCTAAAAATTTTTAATACAATATAATGTGGCCCAACTGCCCCGTATTTGACATGCACAGATATCCATTTGTGCGTTAAAACAAGTTTCAGAACGTAAGGGGGTTATTTCAAGTTACAATCGGCCAGTGGGGAGATGGTGTGATTGACCTTCCTTTAACTCTCTTTGCTTATCAGTGGAGATTATTAGCGGGTCACGTTCATTGAGAGGGGTAAAACGACGCTCGTTCAAATGGCCAGTTCTAAATTGAAATAGCCCCATTGAGTTTTTTTTTTTTTTTTTTTTTTTTTGTAGTGTTTAACGCCCGCTTTTACAACTTGTGGCACTGGTGATACATGGAGTAAAGATAGAGCTCCGGTGGAATGCGATGGCGGGGGAAACCGGTGAACCCGGAGAAAACCAGCCCCTGCATTGCTTTGTCCAACACAAATCTCACATGCGGTCGCTTGGGATTGAACCCGGGCCATCTAGGTGAGAGGTGAGTGATCTAAACACTCAGCCACGGCGCGGTCGCCCCGTTGAGTTTTCCGTTCTTTTAACGCACGAAGAGATGTCTACACATGACAAATACGTGACACTTGGGCTGCCTGGTACAATTTCCTGGATACTTCACAGCCTCAGTCGTTACAAATACAGAGGATAACCTACTAAATTATATTAAGGCCCATATATGTTGGCAGGGCGACACCTCGGCCGAGTGGTTATCTCAGCAGGGTTCTTTTCCAGGGGACCGCATATGGAATTTGTAATGGACAAAACATGTTTCTTGCAATATACCTTTACTTATACTCTACGGTTTCCTAACTGAACAAAGTCATAAAAGCTCTTTCTCTATGTAATATAGCAGTAAAGGAATGTGTAAATGTTGATGAATATCGATGTTTTGAATAGAATAAAACACTTCCTTTACCTGCTATAAGTACACATTAGAGAAAGTAAAACTTAATTTGGACTGGTATAAAGCTGGAGGACTGAGCGTATTTAATATCTACATGTTGTCATATATGTTTATGTCTAAGCGAACCATGTACAAGAATCAGATTAGTAATTTACATTGGTAGCTCAAAGCTTGTTAATATTTTACAAAGAAAGAAGTGACAAAACGCGTATCGTTATCATCGTGTTACAAAACAACTCTTTGTTTCGGAACCATCGATAAGCAAAAAAATTATTTTTCCCTGATAATAATCAATGGCATAGGGAATTGTTTTGCACTTCCTGAGCGATAAAATATATAGCAGTTAATAATGGCACATCACAACGTTATCTCGCTTGACGTAATGGTGCTTATAAATTTATGAGCACGTTGACAGAGACGGTGGATTCCGTGTCGCCTGTGAAGCTATTAAAAGAACGTCAGGATTACATTAAGGAATATAAAATGGAATCCATAAAACCTATGAATGCTGCTAGCTTTTTAATGTCCCTGAGAAGTTTTAGAAAATGCCAGGTGCTGAAGACCAGTATTAAGCTCTCTGGAGATGAAGTATACATCAAACCGTAGTTATCATCATCATGGTTGCAATTACTAAGCAATTTATTCTGTAAATACAAGCAGTTAGTACATGGTTTTCTGTGCTCTATTCTACATAATGTAGAGGTTGGTTGTGGAGGGTCATTTTATCATTGCGGCCTTATTTGGACCATATTATGTCCAAGGAATGCATGAAATGGGATAGTTCGGAAGTGTAGTTCATAAAGCAGAATTTGGTACTATAAAACGTGCAGAAATTAAAGGTATACAATTGATAAGATTTATAATAAAACGAATAACCTGTAAATTTGTATACCATATCCCCCAGCTGTCCGTACTTGATGTGTGCAGATATCCCTTAGTGCATTAAAAGAGTTGCAGAAATCAACGGGGGTATTTCAATTTAAAACCTTCCAGCGAGTGTGGCCTTACTTTGAATATTGCCGATCCTGGTGGCCACGCTCGCTAAAATGACTCGCTTTGGCGCTTCGTGGTGCACAGGATCGTGGGTTCGAGTCCCGCCTTGTGTATATATATATGTAAAAGGAAAACGTTAAGAATAATAAGGTCTACTAAGGAAATATAGGAAACTGGAAAAAATGGAGAAAAAAGGAATACAACGCCGGAGTCCTGACAAGCCTCCGGAACTGTATTTTATAAAAAAAAAAAAAAAATGTATGTTGCCATGGTAGGTCAGTAGAGCAGCCGGCTAAAGATGGGGAGATCCGTGGTTCAAAATTTCGGCTATGGCATAACATTTTTGTTCGTCTCCTTAGCGGCTGGTTTCCAGGCGGCAGACCTGGGTTCGATTCCCGGTACCGGCGTGGATTCCGCAGTCGTTATTATAAATGAGAAGAAACATTCTGAAATGTTCCATTCATATAACTTTCTGCGAACACCATGCCCGCGCTCGCTAAAGTGCCTCGCTTTGGTGCTTCGTGGCGCAGGGGATCGTGGGTTCGAGTCTCGCCTTGGGCATTTGTGTTCGTCTTTTATAAATATGTATATGTATGTGTGTATTAGAAGCAAAAAGCAAATGGCAATCAAATAGAAAAACAAAGCAAATCTTAGGAACATGAATAGAGGGGAAAAAAAATGTTGCTATCAGCAGTTCACGCTCATTGCAAAAGTATTATCAGTGAAAGTAGACGAGAGTGGTAAAAACATGATGTGCAAGGGTATGAACTGATTGCTGCAGTCGGCCGGCAGCCAATACCTTCGTGCGTTTACATACCCATGGCTATCGCTTCCAGTCTCCGCCTCTTTCTCCCACTCCCTGTACTGCGGAATTTGACTGGTCACGTCTATATTACAGTAAAACGAAGGTCCCTCTAACCCAGTTCTCCAAGTATAGGTTTTTTAACTTGAAATAGCCGCGTTGAATTTAGCAGCTCTTCTAACTCACTAAGGAATATGGGACATTTGGGCCACCTGGGGTTATGAATTACTATTCATTATCATTTGCATATTAAAGCGCTAAATAAAGTCTGAATTAATCAATAATAAAGCCAAATCTGTGAATCTTGTTGCCGAAACTTTTGACGATAGGTGTAAGGAGTCACTAATGTTTCCGAATGAAGTATTCCTACCGCAGATAATAGTCACATGTTTTAGAATAGATTTAATAACTAAGTTGGCTAAGGCCATGGGAGAATTGTGTTATTATATTATACAGTAGAAAAACATAAATCAGCCATTCAAGAAATAATAAACTTTTGACTTTGATAACTAACATTTTATGAAAAATAATTTACCAAATTGAAGTTTTCTTTATTTCTTCATGTAATCACTTTCGTCATTTCAACATTTGATGTAAGTCTAGTGTCAGAGTTTCCAGGTTGTAATCTGCTGCCGCTGTTCCTTTAAGCCAAAAAATTGTACACAAGTTCACCAAGTAAAAAGCAAAAACTGTTTGAAAACAAATCTGTAACTCTCAACGAGCGGACTTCTCACCCGGGAGTCCCGGGTACGATTCCCGGCTGGGGCGGGGAATGTTTCTTTAGCCAGAATTATTCCCTATCCCCCACAGAGTCTGGAAGTTTTCATGTGAGTGTGAATGTGCGCGTGTTTAAGTAAAACAAAATGAGTTAAACCAACGTAAAAAGTACCTACAGACAACGAGTTGTTTCAAGTGGAAAGCCCCCCGATATGACTTTAGATGTTAAAGGGGGTTATATAAATGAAACAATAAAAAAAAATCTGGTACTCGCTTAGACTGGTTAGACCACTTTCCACTCACTATATATATACACACACAGATATTTTTCTGGAAATGTTTTTTTCGGAACCCAAAACATATATCCTATGAAATCTAGACATCGAATTTTTGGATTCAATACAATATCGGCTCTATCCGCTATGTACATTGTACATGTGGGCTAGAGAAAGTAATAGAGAAAGTGCTATTTCAGAAATCACTGAGCCATTAAATCACTTATAATCTTCACATAGGATGGGACAGAGTAACAAATGAACGAGGAACGCTACATTCCCAGAACTTCTATACCTTGTATGTGTGCAGGCACGGGTTTAATGTTACGCGAGGCAAATTCTAAAAATCAATGTCTATTCCCCTTCCTCTTTCTGCTGTTGTTCTTCCTGTGTCTTGTTTTTTCTGGATGTTATCACCAGCACCACCAACAAGCGCAACCAGCCCTTCTGTTCCCGCATGCAGATGCATATTCATGAAACATAGCTGGGCAGGGTGGGTAAGGCGTGTTGCCAGTCGAAGTCGGAATTATATCGAAATCAGCCCTAGCAGCTACTAGAACCGTTTTATGTTAGGGGGATGATTTTATTCCGCTTATATGAAAACAAAATTAAAAAATATCGTTATAAATACCTCCAACATAAAGAATAATCAACCTCTTGCTGGCAAATGGTCCACTGTTATAAGTTGAAACTGTATTTTAGGCCTAGACATTTAATTTGGAACAATTAAGTAATGACAATTTATCCTTACTCATTTGTTTCACAAAAAGATAAAACTTAATAAAAGAATATATATCTAATAATGAAAGATAAAATGTTACAATACACAATAGATATTTTGTGATGTCATAAAATGCTTACGCCACTAAAATATCTAATTTAACACATATACACGTACTTTTAAACTATTATTATACAAATGAAATCTATTACATGAATTTATGTGTATTTTCATGTGACAAATCGTTGTTAATTTGTATAAACCGACTAAGAATAACTAACTCGGCAATCTTGCTAAAGCAACAAAAAACCTATAACCACTAATCAAACGTTTCTACAGAAGAGGAGCGGTAACTGAGAAGAGAGGAGACAGCGAATTTCTGTAATTGGTTAAGTATATGCTTACACAAGTGTATATGCGTCAAACAAATGGCTGAGATTGAAATTCCAAAAGCAATAAACAGAATCACTTATAAAATGTTATAGTGATACCTAGAATTAATTTGATTTGGAGTGTTAAGATATGAATGCGTCCAAAAGGAACTTTAAATCTCAATTGAATAGTTTTGTTGAAAGAAATTGTTAGAGTATAATATTGAAATAATTAAATTAATATGTCAAATTAAAGTGAGATACTCGTAGTTCAAATTAAAATAAATTTAACTAGGACCACACTATATCTTATGTAATTATTCATGATGTTACACAACAAACTAATGTCGTGATGGATCAACGAACTTTGTAGACGAGAACAGTTGTGAAAAAGTTTGAATAGATTGGATAGGTAGAGTCAGACTGAAAAATGCAATGCCATAGCCGGGGTTTGAACCACGGATCTCCCGATCTCTAGCCGGTTGCTCTACCACTGAGCAGTCTGACTCTACCTATCTAACTCCTGTCCTACACACGGTTTATATGAAAAAGAAATTAATCCAATACCAACTGACCATAATAGTTGGCTATACTATGGATCCTGGGACTTAAGTACATACAACATTGTAAGTCGCAATTGGGGTTGTCAGCTCAAAATACTTTGAGAACACCTTGTGGTTTACCGGGAAACATGGGAGTCAGATGAGAAATTCAATGCTATGCCGGTATGTTGTTATGATAGCTCAGTGGTGGAGCAATGGGCTAGAGATCCGGAGATCCGTGGTTTAAATTTCGGCTTTGGCATTGAATTTTTCAGTCTAACTCTACCTATCCAACCCCTGTTCTACACACGGCTTGTGAGAAAAAACAATTAATCCAATTTGAATGTATTATTTGGATGCTAAGGAAAAAATTCGAAACGCAAATGGATTATTTGTACGAGGTACGTCCAGAAAGTAAGTTCCGTTTCAATTTATCTCCGCTGCAGCGCTGCGATCGCAGTTCCGCACATGCGCGGTAGACGCTCTGTATCAAGGAGAAGAAACGTGTGCCATTTTGAGATCGCTGTCAGCCACATGCTTGTTTACAATGTCGGTGTTGATTGAAAATCCCGCCGCTTGTGAAATCAGATCTGTGCTAGGAAAGTGAAACCAATTGAAATTGATCGACAAATTTGCGAAGTTTACGGACAAAATGCGATGAGTGATTCAATGGTGAGAAGATGGGTCCGACAGTTCAATGAACAACGTAGTGAAGTGCACGATGAAGAACGAAGTGGGCGTCCATCTTACTCATTGATTTCTTACCGCGTGGTCAAACAATCAAAGCAGATGTTTATTGCGAGACACTTAGGAAATTGCGCCGCGCAATACAGAATAAGCGCCGAGGATTGCTGTCAAAAGGTGTTGTTTTTCTTCACGACAACGCACGACCACACACTGCAAATGTGACGAAAAACCTCCTACAGGGATTTGGCTGGGGCGTGTTTGACCATCCTCCGTACAGCCCTGACCTCGCTCCTAGCGACTTTCGTCTGTTCTTACATCTCAAGTCTTTCCTTGGAGGTCAACACTTCAACAATGACGAAGAGCTGAAAGAAAATGTTTTGAAGACACAGGCGGCAAACTTCTATGAAGAAGGTATACAAAAACTTGTGCCACGCTATGGCAAATGCCTGCAAACTTTCGGCAGTTATATAGAAAAGTAGTTCAAGAGTTGTAGAATTTTCTGCAATAAATAATTATTCTGTATCTGTACACAATTTAATTTTATTACCAAGCGGAACTTAGTTTCTGGACGTACCTCGTATTAGAATAATTCTCCCCAACAGTAGGACAACTTAGTTTTGTATTACTTACAAAGTGCAATTTGGAAATTTGATTCGCTTTTTATACCTTATTCAACTCACAGATGTTTACGATTATGTTTGAGAATAAAAGAACATAAATGTATTCGGCTCTGACCAGGAAAATTAATAAGATTAACCAATAATTACGCAAAGTTAATGTTAAATTAAGATCTCCCAGACTACTAAATCAATAACACCAAGGACCTGTTCCACGGTTTTCCAATAATAATTCTATTATGTAGTATTTCAGCTATTACAAAACGGGTACTGTAACTTTATCCAGCAGGAAATAAAACGAATTAATAAATCTTTATTTATCATTTCATTAATATAATTCTTTGTCAAAGTAGACACAATACGTATTTAGAAAAAGAATAGTAATACTGCGCACATTACTGGTCACCACGAAGATCGAAATTTCGTCAGAATAACAGCAATGTGGAAGTTACAGTGCTTCTGCGAACAACTTTGCCCATTATGTTGCTCCAGAGCAAACCGATAATGAAGCATACGGCACAAACTATGGTTGATTACTTCGGCCAATAGGGCTGGAAAATGATGGACAAGAGGCGTCCAGAAAATAACGAACGTTTTGGCATAACTAGATAATAATGAAAGATATGAACACAAAGATTTATTTACAAAGTTACACTACATTACTCTATTTCTCAACGTAATCGCTACTACTATCAAGGTAAAATAAGAACTGAAGCTTTCCTGGCGACGTGTTAATTCAAACTCTTCTCGGGCTTCTAGCCAGGTAAGTGCATCTTCCTCGTCTTCAGTTCACCCTGAAGACGAGGAAGATGCACTTCTTCGAAACGTTGGTGTCAAGCCAAGTTTTTACCTGGCTAGAAGCCCGAGAAGAGTTTGAATTACTATCAAGGCATTTGTCACGTGGTACCGGTTTTTCAATGCCTGTGTTATACTCTAAAGCTCTGAACCAAGATGTTGAATCTTTCACCGGTTGCGAAATCTTTTCCACCCAAAGGTCATGTATGGAGGCCAAAGTAAATACCGGATTTACTGAATTCTTTCATCAACATTTGCTTTCAATTCCTTCATAACGATTGATGAACGTCCACTCTGGTCTGTGTCGGACACACTGGTTCTTTCTTGATTACTCTTAAATTCCTCACCCATTCATTGCATTATCACTATCTATTTGCGTTATTTGCCTATAAAATTAGATTGGCCAACAATTGTGTGCATTCAAAAAAACAAGCGAATAAGTTCTTTGGCGGTAGAAAATATAACATCGGCATTAAAAAAGTCGTATCACTGCAGCATTTAGCTTGGTAATATGATGAACGAAAGAGGTTATTTTCTGCGCTTAACTATCGCAGGTTTGAGGCAATTTCTCCCATGCACAAGTTCGCCAAATTGCCTATACATCACGGGTGAATCCTTAATATCAAATACCATCTCCACGTTTCTGACAACTTCTCTGACACATTAGTTTGCCGGGTTACCTATAGATTGCGGGTATATTTCTTAAAGATACTTTGAGAGTTTGAGGCAGCTTCTCCAAATAATGGTTTGTGGGCTGCCTATAATCTAGGGCTTTTTTTATTTTTTCTAAAAGACACCTAGGGGAAAAGCAGTTCCGCCAACACTTTGACTTACTATTTTGCTTAACAAACACTGGTAAATTCGAAAAAGAACATCAGTTTTTTTCCATTTGTAGCTCGCCTTTAGCTGCATGCTCCTATCGGGGGCATTTCCCATTCGAACATATTGCATATCAACATGGTGTTAATTCGTGTACTCATGAATATTGGCATCGATTTATATTTAATTTTAATCATTAGATAACACATAATGTCTCATTCATACTTCCAGATAGGATAGGAATATTCTGCTAGAGTAATATTTTACTCCAGCCGGGAATCGAACCCGGGATCCCTCATACAGTAAGCAGGTATTCCTCCAACTGAGCTAAGGATCCAGCTGACATCATTATTTATTGTGAGGAAATTGAGGCGCTGTGTAAAATATTGCCTATTCAATATCCTATTAATTCTAAAAGGAGATACACCGGCATTTGTGGCAACTTCATCGACACATTGGTTTGCCAGTTTGCCTATAAATCGCGGGTAAATTCGTAAAATTCCATCAATCCTGAGTGATAGACAACTTTTTCGACGGCGTCCGTCGGTTTGTGGTTCCCTGGCGCTCTATTAATATGAATTACTTGGATTCTGTTAGTTTTCTGGAAATCCAAAGAGAAATAATCAATAGTTTGATTAAATTATAGTTAGACTAGTGTAATTATTAATTATTTCTAAAATGTTTTGCTCATTAAGAGATCAAAGTTACAATGGGAAATAAACCTTTATTTATTCTCCTATAAGAATGTTCTTTAGCAGCGGACAGTAATTATATGTACAGAACTCGATTAAGTAATATTTCCTTAAAAAGTTGCGTTAGCCGCGTGTTTAATGAGAATGCTTCTATTAATGGGAGTCCAAATACCCTATCTTGGCAATGTTAAAGTTTGACATTTATGTCAGCAAATATTCAAGGTACTGAACTAAATTTCTCAAGGTATATTAAGCAATACCCTTGCTGTTGTTTGATGAAAAGTAGAATACTTCTGTTTATTAGAAGGAAATGAGTGTTTTTTTTAAACAAAGCTCTTAAAATGTTATTCAAAAATGACGATTCTTAAATTAAAAAAAATAACTAATTATTATTCATAAAATGTTTTCGTTAAAATAAAGTTTATTTACGTGCAAATGTATGGAAAAATTTGAACCCTTAGTGTCAATTAGTTTCTGATTAGCTGGTATATCTCGACGATATTCAGATTATCCATCTGCTTACACCTCATGAAATATTGTATCATCAATAGGATCAATAATTTCATTTATTGCAGTTGTTATATTCATCGTTATTTTGGGGCGTTTGTATAGAAAATTTTTCTGCCTCAGAAATTGCGTTCAAAAATAAAATTAAGAAAAAATTTTACCTAACTTTGCAAGCATAACTTTGCAGTACTTTGAAACTCTCCTATGAAGGAAATGTGAGCGGGAATGCTGCAAATAGCTTAACTAAAACTTCCGGATCAAAATAAAAATTATATCTTCTTTAATACTAATATTTACAAAATTATTGATTTTAAATTATTTATAATTAGAGTACCTCTATGAAAGTTATACCAAAATTAGCGGGAGTTTCAAAATATTCAAATACAGTTACAAAATGAAAATGGAAATTAAATTATGAAAATTGCATTTCGACTCTGCTTAAATTACGCAGTTTCTTAGAGATATAACCAGTTAGTGCATTTTGGCTACTCTTCTTGCTGTAATTAAACTATGATGGAGCTGCATTTGAAAATTTTAAGAGAGAAATCCTTGAAAGCTGCTAGATTTGCGATTATTGAATTCTTTTTGCAGCCTTTTGACACATGAATTGTGTTAATTGTTAAATAGCAGATTATTATTGTTGGAGCGTTCAAAAATGTACTAAACGCCATATCGAATATGGCTGAATAACGTTATCTTTCTAGCTTTGCTGCGAGGAGAGGGGGGATAAAATGGATCGTTCTTTGAGCTCACTTTCTCTTGTTCGCTGTCCCGCTCTAGAAAGCTATACCAGCAGTATTGTGCTAAAGGTTTCTCTCCAAATGTATCACAAATAACTAGAGCAGGAGTAAATAACGAGGAGGACAGCTTTATACCTATTGCTTCTTCGATGTGCGGCAAGCATCGAAGTGGAATGAAGTGGCTGGCTCCAGGAAAAGAGATTCAACAGCAACTGCTGGAGAGAGCGTGAGTTTCTATTTATAGAAAGTATCGACCAGTAGATGTGGCCAGAAGTGGAAACGGAAGGGGAGAAGTAAGGCTCGGAAATATGTCTTTCTGGCACTTCATAAAAGATTTCCATTATTGGGGTTCCCAGTATCCAAGTGGCAGAATTATTATTGTGGTTACAGACATTAGAGGTTAAACACTTCCAGCTTCCTTTACCCAGCTTGCTGTGCGTATTTGAGGTTGAATATGGAAAACTCCGTTTGAAAAGGTGATATCATAGTAAATTACTGAGTAGTTAAGAGCTTTAATTTTAAATTTTAATCATTTTTACCTTCTAAGTAGAGTAGATATATGTGATCCAGAAAGTATTGGTATTTCACCCAATAATTTACAAAAAAACATGATTTTTAATACACTTCATGAGGTGTCTGAAACCACAACAAATGTTTTTCAATGTATATCTGACTAAAAGCATGAGCCAAAAGCGAATAGCCTGATAAATATAAATTTCATACTCAACTTAGGGAACCTTTAAAATCAAAGCAACCATTCTCTCGAAAACTTATCCACCTGAAACTATCGTTTACCTGTAAAGTTCTTCGTTAAATTTAAGATGTTCTATAATGTTTGTTTAAGATATTATATCTCAGAAATGAATTGCATGTTTATTTTTGAATCAGCTATAGGTTTTATTCTAATTGAATTTGGATAGTGTTGTATGAATATTTATAAAATTCCTAAGCCCCGCATTAAGATACGTCATTTTGGATTATTTCCTCCTGTAAAACATTTAATTTTATATGTTATACCCTTCTATCTCTCAACAGATCATTGAAAATTATACATAATTAATAATATGTAGCAGTTAGCTCGTCCTTACGTTAAATATAAAAATATAAACATGTATGTATACATGTTCATATAGGTAGAAAACTTTTTGGGAATCTTTGTCATGATTAATATGAATTATACAGAAAACCGGATGTTTAATGAATACTTTACTATTAAATCAGTAAAGAAAATTGTTCCACTATAAAATATCAGGTTTTCTAGAAATGGATATAAACATCTCAAAAATGCATGTATGACATGTCTGTATTATGTTGAATTTTTCTTTTTGCTATTTTGCGAGATTTTCACTGTGTATCATTGAGCCTAAGATGAAAACTGCAGGCAAAATTAATAAAAGTTTTACTCGCGAAGCGCACTGATTCTGCATGTACTCTCTCTACTACCTGCAATGAACATTTAATTAGAGAAGCTATGCATTCTACTCAAACATTTTAAACCGAGATTCTATCAAAATGTGTGTTTTGAGGATCCCTGTACTAAAATCAATTTTAGAAAACGATCCTTGCGCGCATGTGTGTGAAACAGCATGACTCAAAAACAAAAATTGAATAAGCACCAAACTTGCTATTTAAATTCAGTATCTCTCAAGAAGGAGACAATAATATTTTCTGAAAAATTCTCTATACGCCAAGGTATCCTTATATAGAATATTTTTGGAAATATTCGATTTTCTCAAAAATGGCTGAAACGCTTATGATTTAAATGTCACATATTAAATACATCTTTATTATAAACAAAATTTATAATTTAATTTTCTGGAAATATCCTGAAGCACTCTTCATCCCTGGTGACTTTTGTATCAGGTCCAATAATTTTAAGACGGGTTTTACATAAATTAGGGAGATATTGTTAAAGTAAGCTTGATGCAATAGCTTGAACTAGAAAATACTTCAAAGAAACTTCAAAACGCAATAAAAGTTAACTTCAAACAAAATATAAACGAATTTAAATCAGGATATTTGGTGAACTGTAACCGATATAAAAACTATCATTATATACAAATGCGGATCTTGTGAAAACACACAATTTATGTCAAATATATTGTTTGTTTTTGATTTGAATTTTCCATTGTTTTTCTCAGTCGTAATTCGATTTTTTTATCCTGGTCATACAAATAGAACGGAATTTCAAGGTTCTCACAAAGCGACCAGCTCTGAAAGGATTTCAGCATCCTAAGGTATTTCGTATTCTACCTGTGCTCCTCTTTATTCAATGTATTACCTGTGTCACCTGCGGTGTCATTTGTAGTAAAAGTGGACGTTAAACACTATTACTTCTACCTCATTCCGGCTTTTGAAACGTAGTGGTTGAGCATGATTTTGGTCTTGGATGTTAGCGATGGTTTTGAACAAATTATACCATATTATATATCGTGAATGCATTTTGGTTTCATTGGTTGATGTTCCTAAAATGTTATACTATGTATACAGCGAGTGCTACATTTGTGAAGTATGAACAATTTTAATTTACTCTGCTATTTTGAAATAAATCTTGTTGTAGTTACAAGTGTGTATAAAACAAAGAAACCCTTACAATATACATGTTCATCACTGTTTTAGAAGCTTCAAGATATACACCTCACCTCGCATGTTTAAGCATAACTCAGGGTTGATGAAATTAAGGTGACCGTTGGTTTTATTTAAGTTTAGCTTCCATTAAAGCCGGTAATGTCTTTGCATTAGTACTTCCGACCTATTCGCAAATTAGGGTAACTACTGAAGAGATGATGTTGAGGTCAGTGGTCTGGTTCTAGATGTATGTGTCTTAAAGCAATATGATAAAGAAAAAAATCGAGCAGTATAATTGAGAATCTTCAACTTTTACTGCCTTTTGATTGTAGTTTACTCGACGGGCTTACAATTAACTTCAGTGAAAATAACTATACGAAAAACTGCTTTTATAGCGGAAACTATCAAAGCTTATTTACTATGCTGTGTATTCTAAAGCCCTAGTTTATATTACATCCTATAAACTTAAACACATTTTTTCTCAGTAAGTCGAATGAAATTGAATAAAACTTCGTAGCTACACGAAGCTGTACTTATACCTTAAATAATAGTATTCGAATCTTATGGCAGAAAGTTTGGTTGTTAGGATTTTATAGTGTTTGAGATGGAAGAAAGCAAACAATTTTGCTGCGTGTTTACATTTATTTGGTATACGAAGGTAATTCCTGTAGAACTTTTCCAATTTTCCTTTCCGCCGTTATGCTTTTGTTTCCACAAAAACTCGCGAGAGTTAATGTAGGTACTTTAGCAGTATTTCTGTGTGGAGATTGCGATATTCTTTTTTTTTCCGCGATTGTGCAATTCCTTTTTGCAATTATTTGAATTAAATTAAATCTGGTTAAAGGTGTGGATTATGCTAATGAAAGTCAATTAAACTCTCAAGTTATTTTAAGGTAATCTCCTTAAGTCACAAAATACTCCTGTAATCCAAAAAGAGCCTTTGTATTCCACAGCTTAAAAATCTATTCGTATTGTTAAATACATAGGTACCCAGGGATATATTTTAAACCTACTACCATCTCCGAGTTCTCTTTTGGGCTTTACAGTGTGCTATTTCTCAGGAGCACAAATAACAAAACATCATTTAGAGGCTACTTTGACCTGTTTTTATTTTAATTAAAAAGGAAAATACAACACATAATTCATTTGTTGGAAAAACTGAAATTTAATTTGCATAATACTATATGTTCCATTGCGTAACTAATAATACTATTATTTGAACATATTACATAAAATTCATAAATGAAAAGCCATTGACACGAAGTAGCTAGAACAATATCACACAAGTAACAAAATATATTATTTTATTTATTTTCTACATAATTCAAAATACATATATTTTCTTAGCTTAGTAACATAATTCCCACTTGATCCAGCTGATTAATAATCCTCAGGTGTGCGCGACAATTCTTCTCTAAGTTGGAGTGAGAAAGCGACATTCAATATGTTACTAGGCAAAGCTTCTAGCACTATTTGCACTTCCTGCCCCTTAAAAGCAACACTTACTTCCAGGACGACAGCTTATCCTCTTTTCCGAACGTTATTGCTTGCTGCACGCAGACCCCTGTGAGTCGGAAGAATCTGATGCTCTCTGGCGCGCAAACAAGTTTGAAGAGTCTGGTCTAATCCAATTCCTCGGACAAGATTTTTAAAACTTAGGATAATAATGCAGAAAAAATGTTTGAAATATAAACAAAAAATAAATTAACCTAAGAGTCAGAATTCACTAGCCACAATTCTGAATTGTGCAAAAGGAATTATTCAGCAACTCGTGTAGAAAAATTAGAAAAGTGTTGTACATTACTTAAATGAACTATTAAATTCGCAAATTCTCCATTTAAACCTTCTGCTATTCAACTTAGGCTACATAAATACCACCCTATTATATAGAAATATCGCTACACCCGGCAATTATTAAGTTATTTAATCCACATTTACGTATATGGGCAAAACACTTTGTCACAGGTAACTTATTTGCACAGTAGATTATTACATAACACGCATAACAAATTTCATTATGTGAAACTATCTCTAATGCATTATGAAAATTGCTAGCAAAGTGATAAAGCAAATTCAGCTAAACAATTTTAACACATAAAAGTTCTGAGATGTGAAGTCAAAATCACGCAAACGGCTCACGTATTCATAAGAGCTACGCATATCTGAGCTTACTCCACGCTTAGGAGGAGAATTCGGTGATGCGACTCGAAGAAACTGTTTTTATTCACCTGCACATTAACTAAATGAACAGGAACAGTTATTTGTGATACAAGTGGTAAAATGGTGTTTTATATTGTGAATAGGAAGCCTGCCAAACGAGGATAATAATGCCACACACTATTTTTAGACAGTTCTCAATATTTATAGACATATAATTATAAATAGATCGTTTTATCTATTTCAAAGATTCGTGTTTAATGTTCTGCATGTTTTTGCCTTGCTTAGCATCAGTGCTGACAACATGATGACTTACTCGTACTGAACGAAAACATTCTATAAAACGGAAGCAATATATCAATTGTAATTTTGATCTCTCCTCTGCTTGCATAATTCGTATGGTTCAGCAGATTCCATGTTCATAACATTGAAATCATCCGCCATTTTATGGATCAATACGAACTTTCACTGCCTTAGTCTACTTGAATGAGGCCGTGGATCCATAAATCAAAGCTGACTACATTAGAGAGTTATAATTTTATAACACTGAGTGACAGAATTTTCTACTTTTAACACTTATTGACATCTGGATCTTTTAGCATCAGCTGTATAAAAACGTAATTTAATATTTTTACGGTAAGAGTTGTCCGCACTTTGCAAACGCCGCAATTGGAGTATCTGCCAGTTTTCTGGAGATCCCTACTGGGCCCTTTCGGCCACCATAGCGATCATGAGGACCAATCGCCTTCCGTACATCACCCCAATAGATAACCGCTGAAAAGTAAAAATCTGGATTAAAGAAGTCATGGCACACTGGGAGTGAAGTTTTGGCCACAATCTGTAAAAAAAGAAACAACTGAAAATATTTTATTTTTCTTTTTGTTATGAATAGTGGTTGGAACCTTTGGACGACCATAGAGAATCTACATTTAGCTGTCCTTCCCTTGATTCGGGCTTTTAAGTCATTTAAAGTTGGCACAATGCAACAACGTAGTAATTTTTAAAAAATATAAGGTGCGTTCAAAAGGAAACGACCCGGAGGTATCAGTACCGAAACCAATACCTGTATGTTAGAAGTATTGGCCCTGGCTATTGAGACACTTGTCCCTTTGTGGCACAAGGCTGTGAATGGCTGTCTCATAAAATTCCCAGTGCTGCGATGTGAACCAGTTCCGCACGTACAGCTTGACGTCGTCGTCCGAGGTGAATCGTTTGCCACTCAGAGCCTTTTTAAGGGGACCAAATATGGTGTGATAACAAGGAGAGAGGTCTGGACTGTATGAAGGCTGGCCAAGAACCTCACATTTGAATTTCTGCAGGAGTGTCGCGACTGTGTTGGCCGTATGAGGGTTTGTACTGTCGTGGAGTAGACCCCACGGGTGAGATTCCTGGTCGTTTTGATTTGATCGCTTGGAGAAGGTTGATCAAGTAACGCTGGGCATTCACTGTTGTCCCGGGCCTTCTTGGTCAAAGAAGAACGTTATCATAGTCTTTCCTGCACTCGTGTGGATGGCCTTGGCTTTTTTTGGTGGTGGTGAACCCGGACGCTTCCACTGGAGACTTTGTCGTTTTGATTCTGGTTCGAAGTGATGACACCATGACTCATCTGGTACCAGAAACTCATTCCTACCCTCCGTAGCATAGCGCTGTAGATGACCCAGGAAGTGTGAACACATCCGATGCTCAAATCGAGCTCGGCGACTATGGCTTTCACTGTCATTCGGCGGTTCTGTGTGATGAGTGCATCAACCAGCTGGAAGATGTCATCGGTACTGCAGTGAAGCGCTCCAGACCATGCATCAGCGGCTGGCGACACCCTTCCATCCCTGAAGCCTTGTGCCACGCCTTGACACTTGCAAGGGACATGCAGTGTTCGCCGTGCACTTGTGACATTCGTCAATGAATGTCCGTTCCCCCTACTCCTTCCACTCTCTGAAAACGAACAACTCTTTGCTCTACTTTTGACGCCTCCATTTCACTGTTGCAATACGTCTGGCATCGTTGGACGATTGATGCATGTACTGCTAGCTGTGTATATTATGTGAAGTGCACGCGTGCGCTCTAGCGACGGGCTGTGAACTTCCACGCTCTGGTCGGAGCCACACTTCGTTACACACGCCATGATATTACCATCCTGTCACCGGTTTGCACATTCCAGACTCCAGCCCGTTTCTTTTTTAACAGCCTTTATATATTGTTATGAAAAAATTATTAATTCAAATTATAATAATTCTGTAATCGTAATTATTGAAATAATTGTATGTAGTTCAAAGCTCCAGTTCAGAAAATGCCAACCAATGGTCTCAATTTTTGAGGCGCGTTGGACAGTATATTTACATAATAAAATGTATATATTGCAAAGTGTTTATCTAGATTGAACACTTGTTATTAATATCAAAATAACAACAGTGCACTCACTGTTAAAGTTTCAGAAAAATCTATACAAAAATAAAAAAAAAATTGAGATTACATTTTGATTGTCCCTCAAAAGCTCTTATAGAATATTTTCCTGCACAGCTAATGTAGCAATATTCAAAATACCATATCTATTATACAGCGTTTTTCTTCCGCAATGCGGCCACTACACGTTGGCTGGTACCGGCACCGCAGGTAGCACTCCTGCCTGAAAGAGTTAATTATCCTAGCAACCCTATATGTTATCATATCAATGTTTACAATTGCGTAATAATAAGATCATACGGTTTCGTAAGAGACGTTGGAAACATTGCCCTTCTTTATCCATACATTTATGGCATTCTATCAGGAATTTTTTTTTACGACGGGTATTTAAAACATGATTCATTTATTCACATATACGTTTTCTGTCGTTTCCTTATGACATAAAATTTGTTGGCGTATCTTCCTTTCCTAGCCTGCTACAACAGTAGATAGATACTTATTATAGTGCTACAATTGGTTGTTTCATTCTCTCTTCTAAAATCTCTAATATCTATTATTTGTCAGTTACTACTTCTGTAATAAATAGTTAAACTATTTGTTGTTACAATATATTTTGAGGAACCCTAAATCCAAAAAAGAAATGTATAGTCCTATGTATATCTCTATATGATTGTGAACAACATAACTCAAAAAACGAAAAAAAAAAAAAAGGTTAATTACCAAATTCAGTTTCGAGTTCAATAGTTTTAAGTATCGTATGTATTCTGCACTATTACTGCATTCCTTACTGGCACACAAATGAGGCATTTTGAATGAAAATATTACACACATTATTTTAATTTACGGCCATTGTAGTGTGATTCAGAAAACATGTCACAACTTTGACATTTGGAAACGAGACAATAGGTTATCTATCTCAAACTGTTCAACTAGGACCCTTCTACAATCCTGCTAATATGAATCACGCCTGTATATATGTATATAATTTATTTTATACAGTTAACCATTTGGGGAATATTTCGTATTATTGATTTCATTTTTCCTTTAATTATGTTCTCAAATGCAAAGTATTTTCAGAACACAGCAGTCCAATCACTCCCCTCCCACCACTCCAATAGTATAAATTGTCATCCACTGCTCCATAAATCTGTAGTCACTAGTCGTTCCTGTCCAGCTTCATTTCTGAGGATGATTTCCACAGCTGAGGACGAAACGTCAAATTTTAAAAATGTTAATAAAGTCCTTTTTCGTTTAGTTTCAGCTAATTAAACAAAGCAAACAGAATTTCAAAGCCAGCACAATGCGAATAGCTCTTTCAAAGCTTGACTATCGCTAAAGCCTAGAATATTCGTCTAATCTAGTAGGAAATATGTAACAAAACATTTGTGCTCATTTTTGTCTCGATAAACACGAAATGGATGAATAATTTTTAAAGAATGGTAGAGAAATTCATATGAAAGTTTTGTTTTATTTTATTTAGATTTAAGGTCGTTAATTTGTGAAAAATGGAGTATAAAAGCAGTTTCCTTACTTACTGCTATTGCTGGAAAGGGTGCACCTGTAAATTTCTGGGGGAGAGTCCACATAAATGCTATGAGAGTGAATTGAAGTCAAACAACTAGGGTTTTCATTTCACTACGGGGCAGTAAAACAATTGCTACATCGGAATATCTGGTTAAAATATAGAGTATGGTGCGCTCGCTCCCCGGGTTTTCTCGTGATTCATATGAGGGCGTGCCAGAAACAAATACCATAGCCATCCTGCTATTACTGCAAAAGCCCTCCCACCGATTTTTATCTAGGGGTGTTTCCCGGAGACAAAACGCATGGCCACTATATCAATTCGACACAATAAAAGGGGAGGGGGAGATGGCAGTAACTCTTTCAGGTTCCCAACCCCTATAATCACTGCTGCAGTAGTGGTCGCTCTAACAATTGTCCAGGAGGTCCAGGAAAGCACACTGGAATTCCAAATATTCAGCCTTACCTACGAAAATGTAATATCTGTGGCCATCTACGGATACCTTTTTCTTTCAGTAGATGGTAGCATATTTCAAAAAGCCATTGCTATTATGCGGTCAGCTCTGCTTTGGAAGGAAAAGAAAATGTAATGGGATATCTTACGGGTAAATGGTTGAAGAGGGTCAAAGAACGTTTAGGGTAACGGCTTGTCCCTTTCCCAAAAATGAAACGTTTTACACAAAGAGTGTTCTAGGGCTAGTGTAATATCCAGTTCGCTGTTCAAGCTCTTCAGTCAAGGCTGCATATTTCTCTACCATGTACAATGTACATAGTAGGTATATAAGGTATTGCATTTTAAGAAAAGGTCTGCAAGCGTATGTATTTGTCTGTGTACAGCACAACTCAAAAGCAAAATGTCCATTAAATACTATACTTCATTTGTTTGTTCAGAGTGATGTACTTGACATGACGTTAATCATCCAGTTGTTTGTCTCAGTCAGCTGGTTTGCCTCAACATGCAACAATAGTAGCGTCTTAATGTTCTTACATTGACCGGCGTTCCTGAGCCCTTTCAAGCATTTTTACTTTCTCTAACTGGTATATAGTAGATAAAGAAGGTATTGAATTTAACACAAAAATGCCCATTTTACGTAAATGCATGCTTCGAGGGCCCACAAATAAAATAAAGTATTGTTAGAAAAATGTGCGTGTATCTGTTTGTTTACATACATTTGTGTGTGAGCAGCACAGCTCAAAACAGTTTAAACTGGTAATTGGGTTCAGTATCTTTCAACAAAAAAATGTCCAAGGAAATTCCTCACCCCCCATTACCAGTTACGTGGAACAGTTTTCTAAGCTTTTTCCTCTAGAAAATGGCTTTAGCGATTTTAATTAAAATACTATATGTTTAAGATAACAAATGAAATGTATAACTTAGGCTTTCTAAGAATAGCCTGTAAAATATTTCTCATCCTATATTACTTTTGATTCATTACCAAACAAATGTAGGGAAACTATGTAAATCTGTTTAAGAAGTGCAATTGAAAATAACATCCTTTATAAAGCTACTTTTTCCGAGAATGTTATTAGTTTAAATTTTTAAGTACTTTTTTTATCTCGTTTTTTTTTTTTCCTTTTTTTTTTTTTTTACTTTCTCCAGCCCCATAATATGTACAATGTACGTAGGGATAGAGAAGGTATTGTAATGCACCCAAAAATTCAATACCGAGATTTCACCGGAAATATGTGTTTTGTGGCCCTCTGAGTCCGAGAAAAAACATTTTTAAAGAAAGGTCCGTGTGTGTGTGCCTGTGGACAGCATAACCCCAAAACGAAAAGACCGTTAAATACCAAACTTGGTATTTAGGTTTAGTATCTTTCAAGGATGCAACACGAAGATTTTCAAAAAAAAATCCCCCTACTGAAAACTACCTTTTACATGGAACATATTTCGAAAATTTTGATTTTCTAAAAAATGGCTCTAATGGCTTTGATTAATATCTCATATATTAAAGCTATTCATGTCCAAAATAAAATGTATATTTCAAATTTGTGGGGAATAGCCTCTTTATACCTCTTTATTCTGGATGAATTTTGCTTAACTGCTAAACCGTAAAAGATAGAAAAAAAACTCACTGCACAGAATATGTACATCACGACAGAACACACAATTTATGTCCTTTACGTTTTTGTTGTGGAGGTAACCGTTTCTGAGATATTCCTTGTTATTGGTTTCAATTGTGAAGTACTTAATGTCCGCTTTTATTTTTTTCTACTCCTGGCCAAGCAAAGAAGTGATTTGCAATGACAATCGCATAACGATAGCTTTTAAAACATTTGGCAACCATTTTAGCATAGCGCATTCCCTTATTCTCTTCTACTTATTAGGAACTAAGTAATAACATTCTGCTAATATTTATCTCGATCAGCATTGTGCACAAAGAAGAATAGTCTTTTGTAGGAGGTTTGTGGAGCAGCTAGAGAAAGTCATGTGAGTGTAACACATCAAATTTTTTCACTTGTGCTTACTAAGGGCATGGAATTCCAAAGCCATACTGTATCGCATAGGGTACCAAGATGGAGTAGATAAATTCACATAATTGCATCATATGCGATGTCTCTTAGTCTAAATATTCTCTACTTAATAGCAGAAGAATATTTAAACTGATTAAATAAACATTTTGTAATTGCAATTCACGTGCGTGATAACTGAAATATTTTCTTTGATAATTGGTTATCCAAGTGTACGGGAACAGTCCCATGAATAAAAATAATGTCCTTTTTAGCTACAGAAGTTCCTACCTGATGGTACTTCTGACGTCACTACATTACGTTTGTTACAAAACTTGGCCTCCAGGAAACGGTCCGTGTGACCTTCCACTGCATTTTCCTGCCCGCGCATCCTACATCCGTTCTGTGGTCCCAAGTATGTCAGTCTTACATGCGTTATAGTCCATTTCACAAGTGAATAACCTTAGGAATGTTTAGAAGTGTTTAGTTTGGCTTGAACTGGTTTCAAAATGCAGTATACAGTACCACAGTACGATTCATATGTGCTTACATCATCTTGTAGGAATGAAACTAAATGTCCTGGGTGCGTGTTTCGAGCAGAGAGGTCGTTCGTTTACTTGTAAATAAATTCAAGGAGACGGGATCAATATGTGATAGGAAAAGAAAGGTAAACAGGTGAGTGCTTATGCAGCAAAACTTAGACGAAATTGGAGAAAAACTTATAGGCGTCTTGCACCGGAAGCTGACATTTCTAAAGCTTCAGCATGGAAAACAGTAAAACATTTTTAACCATACAAGGTTACTGTTGTCTAGAGATAATTATCCTGATAATTGTTAATGTGATTTGAGGTTTTATTTGACGTCCACGCATGTGCTCCACAGGAGCTATTCGGATTGGGTTGGACTCAGCGGGGCAGTGGTTATCTGAACACACGGGAGATTTGGTAAATCTGGGTGGGGTTGTGAGACGCCCAAATATCCTCCGGCCACTATCCTGGAGATTTAAGTAACAGAAGATGATAACTCTTGCCCCCACCGTGGTATTCGGTAGTCATTCTCATGTAGGTTTGATGAGCATATATAGTATATCTATTTCCGACCTTGCGGGCGCAAGAGAGAGGCCGATATATAAACTAAATACCGGCCTAGTAAAATCCCTGGACGCCTGTAACACCCGAGTTGTTAGCTCACTGCTGTTTAGGTTACACTACTGTGCTATTTTTCAATATGTTATGTTAGATTATCATTTTTTTAGTAAAAGGAAACAAAGGCTTATCCTTCCATTTTCCACTAAGCTTACTGAGATTTTCTCAACGCCAACTAGAGTGAGTGACGCCTGCTTTAGTAGAAAACAAAATGGCCGTTTCAGCTACGATATGTGTGCTACGGAATGTACTACAACTTTAACAGAATTTAGTAAAAATTAAACATGTTTAGGTGATCTATTTAAAAAGACTGTGGGATAGTGTATTTATAGTGTGTTTACAAAAATAGTTTTAAAATACTATGTTTCCACTTAATGGCAAGCTTTAAAAATTGGCCGCGCCGTGGCCTAGTGTTAGATCACTCCCGGAGGCGATCGCAGGCAGAACAGGGTTCTCCGGATTCCCCCGCCATCGCATTCCACCGGTGCTCTTATCTTCATTCCATGTATCATCCTGCGGTTAAACAAATTAGAAATCTATAAAAATAGCATCAAATTCTGTATGTTCATGTTCGCAAACAATTTAGATATGAAGGAATAGATGTTAAAAAACATTAAAAGGGACATTTGTTTCGCCAACCAGATACTCGAAGGCAAGTCTTCTAACATTTATTTTACTTAAATATTCATAATCTAGATATACGTACAAACGTAACCTAACTACTGCCCAATTACTGAACTTTGTTGGACATTGTTTATGTACATTTTGCAAGTGTCACAATTCGTAGCGTATTGCTTGCTTTAAAACATACCCCGACTTACTCAAATAAATCTAATTTTCCAAAATCCTGCAAGTTAGTGTTTCCACACTCTCTGTTTATTTTTCAGTGTATGTCTTGACATTTAAGATAAAATTCCATGATATTTTTTTAGAAATATACAATTTCGTTTTAAAGACTTAGTTAAATTTTAAGGTTCAAGTATCTTTTCAAGAATGGGTATCAGTATTGTAACAAATATCTCTTTATTTTTTCAAAATATTTATTAGAAAATGTCTTCCACTACTTTCACAACAAATCTACACCACAGTATTCTCGTTGCTACGACGTATAGACACTTGACTGTCTCTCTCACTTACTGCTACACGCTGTGAACTCAACAATCGAAGCTGACTTACCTAACTTGCAACTCTTACTTTAATAGCTCTGGATGACGTCAACAGAAATCTCTTGATAAAGCTAAGTGGAAATGGAGTTGTATGGACACTCTTTAACTAGAGTGGTTCTCAGCGTCCCATTCTATGCTCCACGTGAAATATCGCTTTATTTTGCTCAGAGACCTCTTTATCAATCTTGTAGTTCTTTTAGGTGCCATTAATCTACGACACGGGACCGACAGCTTTACTAATAGAAATAAAATGTGGATCCTTTATTATTTTTTCATTTCCAATTAGCTGTTTAAATTCTTCAACCAGATTACTAATAATTAAGTTTCATTACTTCCCTCTAGATAAAACGAAAATGCTAACACGTGTCCATTGCGTCCAGGTGTCACATTCCAAGACTTTGAGGTAGCGTGCTCGCTCTTCTCGTGTTAACTTCTCAAACACGTGTGACAATAGTAGCGAAACTATGAAAAGACGTCAACTACGCAGGTGCAGCAACTGCTATACAATTGAAAGCAAGCCGCTCACACACGTGCGGTGGTGAGACCCGGCAAGTGAGAGTGACTATTTCTTTTGTCTTTGTCTGTCATTAATGTTTCTGGACTCGTTTATGAAGTCGGTTTTGGTAGAAAACTAAAATTAATCTAGGAATTAAGCCCCGTTCAAGGAATAAAAAAATGAATGTGTACCTAAATGTAATTGTTTCATTAAATTTGTAAGTAAATTTAAATTCATGGGAATGAATTTGGTATTTTGTGTAATTATAATTAAGTTGAGTTAATTTAAGTAAAATGCATTCGTCATATAATAAGAACTTATTTACTGGCATGTAAAAGAACTCCGAGACAAAATTCCGGCACCATAGCGGCTCTGATATGATCCTGTCAATTACCAGCGCTGTTAACAAACAAATAAAATCTCATTTATGAAAGAGTTTTTAAACAATACTATCCACTAGAACTGCTGAATAATTGACACAACCCTACCAACTTTTGTGAGAGATAAACAGTGTTTTGTAAATAACAGAAACGTTTAAGTGAAAAAAGTAGCTAGTGGTGATTTTTGGAATTTTAGATTATAGTTATCATGTAATAAGTGTCATCAGTTATGTTTATTTTTATCTGACAAACATTATTTAGTAAATAGGAACATTTTTCTTTCGCATATAATAAATGGATTTTCTTAAAATTAGTTCAATTACATTTTAAAGATACAGAATATAAATTTAAATATTTATTTTTTTGAAACTAAATGCTCATAGCAAGAAGTGTTTTACATCTCCATTCAATCCACTAACTAATTATGGTTACTAAAACTCTTCTGTATTTAATATTCAAGTGTTAGTATACTATTGTTGCAATGTTTCTTTCTGCATTTACCTACAATATGCCAAATTTCTTTAACTCTTCCACAATTGTTTTTGGCTTGATATGTTTGTTTTGTGATCATATACAAGGGTTTGTTTCTCTTCCATATTTTTGAAGGGCTGCCATACAGGTCCTCTTATAATTCTGAAATGGCACAGTATCAATAACCTGATTCAAAACAATATCCTTGACAACATGACTTTATGCGCATGGGTGTGATATAATTTAAAATACGAGTGCTATAACAATGGCAGTAACACTGAACATTAAGCTGTAATTAACTTGTTATAATTAACTCTTCGAAAATAAAAGTGTATGCAAAGACCTGTAAACTTATATATATATACGACGATTTATTTTAGTCAGGAGGAACTGTCATCTACCTTCATATACACATGACTATTAAGTGATGAATAAATATGTTTAAGTAGAAACTGTAAAAATGAATGTTTTGTTGAATTATTTGTATACTCCAGCAAATAATAGTTTTTCTTATTTTCTGCGGTAAGGATTTTGTAAGTTAGATAGTTTGCCTTCAGACGAGATAAAATGATAGAATTTATTTATAGTTTAGCATTTTTATACCGTGACGGACGACGAATAAATGAGCGAAATAATGATCATAGATAATTAAATGTACCAGTAATTCATCTTTTCAGGTTGAGAAAAACCAATGGAGAAAAACATGTTTTATCCATGTAATTTACCTAACCCAGACCTTGGAACTTCTGAATATGAGGCAGACGCTACCCTTAGACCACAGAACTAGGCGGTAAAATTCTTATTAAATACATTTTAACAACTCTTGATGTCTAAACTAGTTTGATATCTGACTGCAACCAATGGACGACCATCTTATTTTAATGGTAATGTCTTCTCTTTACGTGGTATTACTTTTACCTTCGTTGATGATCACTGAATCATTTCCTCTTTACCTTTGACGTCGCTGGTGAGTCTTCTGCTACATAGATTGTCTTTAAGTATGTTTGTTACAATGACGTTGAAGTGACATGGCGTTAAACTGCAACAACTATGCGTTTAAAAACAAAATCTTGGATATCAGATAGACTTCTTTCAAGTGCAATATGTTTTACATTTTTACTCTTGGTTTTAGGAATATATGTATAATGTTAATACGTGATATTTATCTGATTTTTTGTAATTAACTCTAATGAACTTAAATTTCTTACTGTACTTTTTGAAATTTCCTTCTATGAGACATATTGCCGCTGGAATTCGCATAAGAGTAAACACATTTTAGCGCAAAATCTATAATACTATTTAGCCATAAATAGAGACTGCACAAATCACTCAACAAATAACTACTAAATTTATAATACAGCAAACAACTTTTCACAGATTTTAGTTTTCAATTATATATTTGAAGTAATGAACATACAAGTTGTATTCTAATTGCATTTCGTGAGTAGTTTTTGCTCAAAATTTAATATTGCCTATTTAGAATGTTAAAACCCTGCCAATTTTATCACCGACCACCTAAACCTTGATAAATTTGGACGTGGGCTTCCGTCTAAAGTTGTCTGTTGAATCCAGAGAGTAATGAAAAGAAAACTATGAACCAGTCCTTAAGTTTTATTCTTATAAGCTTGTGAAAACTCTGAAAGACAATTTCATTCTTGCTAACCCTCTTGTAACTCCACATGATACTTTCATTTGTATGATCATACTTTTTATATGCTTATGTAATTTTATGTTCATTCGTATTAAGTAGAGATGTGTCATTACTTTATATAAACTGCAACTCTCACTAGTAGTACAGGGTGCTGCAAGTTCGGATTATCGGTGGTTCCGTCCATTGATTGGCTGTCATTGGCAACAGTTCTACGTTAGGTGACATCATTCTGAATGTCGTCCACTAACATGCTAGCCTCTGGTTCCCAAGATAGCGGGTTCAAACCCGGACGAGGGTGATAGATTTCTTTCGGGCGTAAAAACCATTAGCATGCCTTTCTTCGGCAGGGAGGTGAAGCCGTTGGTCCTTAACTTAGATGTATGACACGTAACTGAATCTCGAGCCTAATAAAGAGGTCTCTCATCAAAATTAAGGGTTTTCCACTTCCAATGTAGAATGGTACGCTAAGAACTGCGGCAGTAGAAGAAAATACATTTTAAACAACTCAACCGTTCTGAATGAAATAGTATGAAAATAAAAAAAATGCTATTACAAAGTTAAGTAAGGAATAATATGAATAAGAGCCACAGAAAGCAGCTGCATGACATAAAACATACAAACTAGAAAGCGCATTATTGGCCGGATCAGTAGCTAACCGGAGACAATTTACCGGTATACAAACGGGAAATAGCCGAAATGGTATCATGCCCGATAAATTCCAGACGCAGGCACAAAAATGATCGCAGGATATCCGTAGTCTTCCACTTCCTTTGGCATAGCCTCCTCAACGTAGTCATAACCAATTTACATTATACAGCTACACTCCAACGCAGACATCCAAGACACAGGCTGAAACACAGTCCTTAGAAATCCTCAATATCAACAACGCCGAAAACACCTCAGCCATCACGAAATACTAAAACTGCAACAATCACAATTCAGATAATTGCAGAGAACACTATCAGAAGTTGTAATACTTTTTTTTTCTCGCAGAAACTCTGTAGGACAGGATTTGGATAGGTAGAGTCACACTAAAATGCCGGTATGTTGCCACGGTAGCTCAGTGGTAGAGCAACCGGCTAGAGACCGGGAGACCCGTGGTTCAAATCCCAGCTATGGCATTGAATTTTTCAGTCTGACTCTACCTATCCAACTCCTGTCCTATGCACGGTTTCTATAAGAAAACAATTCAATTATCACAGTTATTCATAATATTTGGCTATACTACGAATCCTGGGTCTTGAAGTACTTACGACATTGTAGTCACAATAGGGGTATGTCTTCTCAAAATGATTTGAGATCACCTTGTGATTTGCCGGGAAATATACGAGTCAGTTGAGAAATTCAATGCTTTGCCGGCATGTGGCCATGGTAGCTAATGGTAGAGCAGCCGGCTAGAGACCTGGAGATCCATGGTTCAAATGGCATTGAATTTTTCAGTCTGACTCTACCTATTCCACTATCAGAAGCTATCATAACAAGCACAAAGGATTACGTCAAGAAAAACATGGAGAAACCCATCAAGAAAAATGTCTTACAATTTTAATGACACACAGGCAAATCGACGAGATGCTGCTAGTTCACACCGACACACTAACTGAATGCTTTAATCACACTGAAATACTCAGGATCAAGACAGATTAAGAATTCCATTCCGCAGATCATCATCATCATCATCATCAATCCATTGGATACTTAGTCATTGCATAATGCGCATAAAGACGGACAGTTGATATCAAAGTCATATTCAAGGCATCCAACCTTCACCTACTCTCTCTGTTGTTGAAGCTTTAAATAAACATCAGGTTTCTTCGGCGGTGTTGGAATTCACAGCTCAAGAGGAACAAAAATAAAATGCTTTTCAAATTCCCGACACCTATCCTTAGCCAAAATTCTATTTTTACAAACCTTCATTCCAGCTATCCCAATCAACAACCTCGAAAAAAAATTGGTGACACAATGAATGTTAGTTTACACAAATAGTGTAAATAAATCTTTCTTATCGAGCGTGATGACTCAGACGGTAGTCTCTATGGCCCGCATTTGAGAGGTGCTCGTTTCATATCCCGTAGGCATACCAATATAACTGAGTTTTTTTCCGGGCTACCCTCAGTCGCCTGAAAAATAACGGATTTCATATTTAATAACACCACCTAAATTCAATGGTATTTGGAATTACTCTTTCATCTAGACCACAGATAGTGAAAGCGGTTAGACTCGGCGGTACCTCGGCGCCATCTGCTTATCGCGAAGCTAAGTAGTGTGGTGTACAAGGCATGAGACCTTGAAGGTTAACTATAGGCAATCTTGCACCGTCTGCTTGGCGCAAAGCGAGTGATACAGATCATAAAGGCTACTCTCCACCACAAAGACCAAAAGAGTCTCATGAACGGAACTGTTACTCTAAGACCATGCAGTTAAGGTGACGCTGAACAATTTAAAACATCTTTACTTATAAGACTTTAAATATCAAAAAATTAAGTTGGAAATTTGCTTAAGCTAACCCAATTAAAACCGTTCAAATTTATGAAACCAAAACTATTTCAATAAATTTAAACAATTGAGAAATGAATAACAAATAAAATAAATACTGGCATCTGGAACACAATCTGATATCCCAGAAACTCCGCACACCAATATAGCTTTAAAAGTATTGCCTTTCAATCAAAATATTACAAAGTTAATAATTCTTTGGATTTTTAAAAAGAGTTTGAAGTATTTTACAATCCTTCTTAATTAATTATAACAGATTGGCTTAAAGGGACAGCTTTTAAATAACAAATGTGAAGTTCAGCTCTACATTTTAGGACTTTAGGCGTAACTAAATGAATATTTACTTAAATCACAAGAGTATGTGTTAAATAAATGTTCAGATTCGGCTAAATTCGGAACTCCTGGATTATACGTTCACATATTCACTAATGTTATTTATTTCACGTTGAAGTAAAGGTAGGTGACTAATGGCTGAGCTCAACAACGGCTGTTTTGGAAACGCCCGGAGGCGTACACTACGGGAAAGAATATCTACGGCTGGGAAGAGGGCACAGGGACTGAACTATTTATATGCTGAATTTATTTTAATACTATTCACGGGGAGCAGAAATCACGTCAACACTAGCCCTGATCGCGGCAGGAGATTGCGAGGACGCAAGAGAAAATATCGAGTGATACGTCAGTGTCAGCAGAACCTCCCCCTCCTGGGCGCCCTATCCAGGAATAATGCATTGCAGCTGTGACGTGTATACCGGAGTTCCCTGACCCAAACACATGGGGTTTACAGCTGTAATATGTATGTCGAAACACCCCTTCTCTTTTAACTCTATTCTCTGCACACGTCGTTTTTAGTGTTCTTTGTGAAGAAAAACCAAGGAAAAACAATTCTAGTCCTAAAATGGGGACAGTGATTAGAGCGCACACCTCCCATCTAGGCGGCCCGGGTTCGATCCCCATCGTGAGTATGTGGGGGATTTGTGATGGACGAGCCGGTCCCCATGGCCGCTCTCGCTTTGGTGCTTCGTGGCACAGGGGATAATGGTTCTAGGCCAACCTCGGGCATGGGTATTTGTGCATTTTTAAGCGTGCAGTCCGATATGGCTTCGGAACTGTATTAAAAAAAAAATAAGCGGTGTCTATGCGGGATTTCTCCGGGTGCTCCATTTCCTCCACCACTGATTCCATCAATTGCTCCATCATCACTTTTCCAGTCATGAATTTCGCTTATATTTCATTTCAGCCACTTCCTCATGTTCATGTATCCCTACGGGCCGACCCCTCGTAACAGGTTCTCCATTCTGTGGTTTCGTACCATAGGCTTCTGTAAGTCCTAGTCCCGCAATTACGGGGAGGGTAGGCCGATTACGAAACGAAACTCTGAGCGAATGTTTCGAAAACACACGCAAATACATTCTTGGAGGATGTCGAGTCGGCAGAAGGTTATAGTCGTATTCTAATCCTGACTAGAGTTCGTTGAAGTGTTCCTCACATTTCTCTCAAGGGCAAAAACTGTCAAAATTTTAAAATAAATCTAGGATATATTCCATTCTTTACCTATTTTGTAACAAAGTATACTTACAAAAGCGTATTCTTCTATGTAATTCATTCTACTCAAGATAAACATTAGCAGCCTGTCTCTGTAGAGCGTTTCTGCGTTTCTGCTTCACATTTAAGAGGTCCCGAGTTCTAATCTCGGTTTGGGTGAGTTGCCCGGATAAGGTTTCAAATTATAAATCTATCTTACAAATATTATAATCATAAATAGATATTTCAAACAATCTCATTAGAACTATTATTGGAAAATAAACAATTTAGAGGATAATTATGACTGAGTTTAAGATTAGACTTACATACGGACAGGATCCACAGAGCATCGGATGTAGATTCTCGTAGCGCTTTGCGTCGTACGAGAGGAGAGACTCGAAGATTGATTATATCCGGATGATAACGAATGCAACGGTCCCTAACGGTTACAGTGGCACGCTTCAGCGGTCCCTCCTTAAAAACCTGGAGCCTCTGACGGTCCTCCAGAGATAGCCCTGTTAGATTCTGATCTAACATTACTGACGACGCCAGAATAAACCTTTCCAATGCCTAAGCCACCTTTAGTCATAGCCCGTCGAACACAGTCACTGGTCCTTCAACACCAAAAGTGATGACTAAAAATTATGGGAACAGGAAATAATGGAAAGTTCAGGGGGATATAATGAGCTCATCCAACATTCGTTTGGTGACACGGTGAACCCCCCCCCCAAGCCCAATGTCATGGGCTCCAACCCGCGGCCTCCCGAATACGGACAATATTGTCTGAGACATCCCACTAAATCAAAGGATAATTAGAGTGGAGGACTTCCTGAAAGCGTTGCTTTGCATATTGGAAGATGCTGAATCTAAATATCAAATGTGGTGGATTAAATGTTTTTCCACAAAATCCGTGTGTAGGACATAGGTAGAGCTGATAGGTAGAGTCAGACTGAAAAAATGCCATAGCCGGGATTTGAACCCGTTACTTACCGGGTACTAAGTACTTACAATATTGTAAGTCGCCATTGGGGTTGTCATCCCAAAATAATTTGAGATCACCTTGTGGTTTACCGGGAAACATGCGAGTCAGTTGAGAAATTCAATGCTCTGCCGCCACGTTGCCAATTGAGCTCAGTGGCAGTGCAACCGGCTAGAGATCGGGAGATCAGTGATTTAAATCCGGGCTATGGCATGGAATTTTTCAGTCTAACTCTACCTATCCAAATCAAGTGTGGTATTTATTCGTCATTTTTCAATTGCGCAGTTTACAGATAGACGAATGCACACGCACTCACATCTATAGATAAAACCTATCTTTTTTAATAATTTTTAATGGATTCTTAGGACTTCAAAACATATTTTTGTTGATATTCGAATTATTTCAGTGCAACGCAATACTTCTCTACTCAGTAATGACAGTAAAAAGAATAATAATTTAGGCACAATTTCATCATTCTAACCAGTTTGAGTAGAACTGGATAATGTAGGTTTATTAAATCATTTCCTATGTCCCGAATCTAATGCCCAAATTATTTTGGTAATAAAGCATTCTGATTTAATATTTACTTTCTCTACACGTGCTATGTACATAGTGTATAGAGAAGGTATTTTAATGCATCCAAAATTCGATACGAGATTTCACCGGAAATAAATGATTTGGGTCCCCCTGAATCCAAAAAAAACATTTCTGGAAAAAGATCAGTGTGTGTACGTGTGTGTGTATTGGTATTGAAGTTCAGTATCTTGCAAAGTTGCGACACGAAGACAATATTTCTGCTAATTTCTTCTCGATTAGCATTAAGTATATAAAAGCATCAGCTTTTTAAGAATAATTTGTTGCAGAAAAAATTGCAGAAATAGTCTTATTGCCTGCTTCCTTGTAAGTAGAAGCGAAATAAGGGAGTACTATAGGTTAAAGTGATAGTCAAAAGCTGGTTGCCATGTGACTGCAGCTCCTTTGTTTGTATGGGCACGTCTGTTATGTAATCGATAATCCACGTTGAACCTTACTTATGTTAAGTTTTTGTTGACAAATTCCTGTATGAGTAAAGTATAAGTTTTTCAAAGCTGGAACCAAAAAAGGAACATATCAAAAACGATCAACTCCACGAAAATAAATGTAGATAACATAAATTGTGTGTTTTAAAGTGCCCTACTTTTTTGTAGTAAGGTTTAGTTCATTTCTTAAGGGTTAGCAGTTATGCAATATTCCATTATAATCATCCAGAATAAGTAGTCTTCAGAGGCTATTCTCAGAAAATTTAACATATGCATATTATTTGTCAAGTAAATATCTTTAATATACGGTATTTTAATCAAAATCGTTACATCCATTTTTGAGAAAATCACAATTTTGGAAAAAAATTCCATGTAAAGGAGGGTTGGGGATGGGGAATTTTCTTGAAAATCGTCGTGTCGTATCCTTGCAGGATACCAAACTTGAATAACAAGTTTGGTATTTAACGGTCGTTTCTTTTTTGAGCTACGCTGTCCACAAACATGCGCGCGCACACACACACACACACATACACTCGGACACGGATATTTTTCCAGAAATACTTTTTTTTGGATTCAGGGGGCCCAAAATATATATTTTCCGTGAAATCTCGGTATCGAATTTTTGCGTGCAATACAATACCTTCTCTATACACTATGTGCATAGTACGTGTAGAGAAAGTAAAAATACAACTGGGAACACATACGCAAGCCACCTGATTGCCATCATATGTGATAGCTAGAATGTAACGGAGTGTTGCATTTCTCCCTTTTATACTGTACGCTTCGTGGTTTGTTTAAGTCGGAAGTCAACACAGATATCGAGCATAGAGGTGTATAATGTCTATGTATACGCAAAATGACGAAAAACCATAAACCGGACAAACTTTTCATGTGTGTGTGTATGTGTGTGTTTGTGCATACAATAAGCATAACTCAAAATCCAAAAGTAAATACTAAACTTGGTATTTAAGTCTAGAAGCATCCAATGATGCGAATCAAATATTTTCAAGGGAATTTCCCATTCCAAACTCGACGAGAGGCTGTTGATTTTTCTCAAAAACGGCAAAAAAGTTATTCAAACATCAGCTTGAAAATATTGTGTATATTGTATGTGTAAACTTTAAGATATTTTCTTTTTAATTCTCGGATTACCATCCTACCCCAAAGACTTACAAGCTAACGCCTTGACTTAGTAGCCTGTTGAAGTACAAGTAGACTCTGCATCATAGCACATACAGGATAGCGGACCAGTCCCATGTAGTGAAGAGAAAAGAAATGAAAAGATAGGTCTTGTATAATGGCATATTCACGTATCAAATCACTCAAGCCAGCTTTACCTTGCGACCGAGGAAAACCGCGAAAAGGCTTCGGTGAGAGTGACCGCTCCCGGCGGCTTGAACCTCCCGAATGGCAACCTCGTATGATACCACTGGAGTCATTCCCCTCGGAAAAATACTTTGGGAACAGTCTACTAACTCTGAATATGACATGACCTAGCATAACTGATAAACCGTAACTGAAGTGCACATCTCGTTAAAGCGCACAATTTATGCCATAAATTATGTCTTAGTTGTTGGTTTAAATTTTCTAAGTCTTCATTCTATTTTCTCCTAGTCTTGAAAACAGAGCGGAATTTAAGCTATCGCATAGCGACCCGCTATTAACATTTTGACCATCACTTGAAGCGTACTGAATACACCCATTTCCCTCTGTACCTACAAGGAGTGAGTGAGTGAGTAGTGTTTAAGGGCCCGTCGACAACTAGGTCATTTGGGCCCGAAGTTAAGAAAAGAAACACACATTAAAAACAAATCTAAAGAAGAAAAGTTAAAATGTGCTAAAAACCCTTACAAAGGCACACACGAGAAAAGGCACGGGTGATAAAAAACCAAGGCTAAAAGGTTAAAAAACTAAAAAACACACAAAAAGTGGTCCTATATGGTAAAAGAATCTAAAAAGTTAAAAAGGCTAAAATTGCACACACGCATGAAACAGGTCAGATGTATTTGCTGAGGCCAATAGAGGCAACAAAGCGTAGCACCATATCGACGGAATTGGCGTCGTCGCATAAAATGGCAGGTAAGGAGGTACCCAGGCCGATGGATTGCCGTTCACGATGAAATTTCGGACAATCAAGCAACACATGTGCCACAGACAGACGAACATCGCAGGTATGACATATAGGAGCTGGCTCAGCGCGTAGAAGGTAGCCATGTGTTAGCCGCGTGTGACCGATACGCAGACGCGTAAGGATAACCTCGCGGCGCCGGTTTGGCTGGCAAGATGTGAGCCATGGCTGTACCGTGTCTTTGAGTATGCGAAGCTGTGTACCTGCTAAGTTTTGCCAAGATTGCTGCCAAGCTAAAAGAAGAGACCTGCGAAAGTAACGTGAAGCATCCCCTGAGGGCACAGCCACTTCCGAATAATCCTGCAAGGAGCAGGCAGCCTTGGCAGACCTATCCGCTACCTCATTACCTGCAATACCGACATGACCTGGAACCCACGTGAAGATGAACTGGTAGCTGCAAGCAATCAATTCAGAAAGGCGAGATTGAATGCGTATAACGAGTGATGAGGAGCCAGTATACTGCTGCAGAGCCTGTAGGGCACTCAAGGAATCGCTGCAAACAAGAAAACTACCAGGTGCTGAAAGCGAGATAAAATCTAGAAAGTAAAAGATAGCGTACAGTTCGGCGGTGAATACCGAACTGGCGTCCGCAAGGCGATAATTCTGTGTTACTCCATTGAAATAAAAGGCACAACCTGTAGCTCCTGCCAGCTGGGAGCCGTCAGTGAATACCGGTGCCTATGCCCGGTAATTGCTTAAAAGTTCGTAAAACAGTCGCTGAAATACCTCCGGAGCAGTCGAACGTTTCACAAGGTTGGAGAGGGTCAGGTCGAAACTGGGACGCCTCAGTTGCCAAGCAGGTTCCGGATAAACAAAAACACGCTCCACAGGAGGCAATCTGAGACCCCTATCGGAGAGCAGTTCACGAAACCGAATACCACAGGGGCGCGAAGCAGTGGCGTTCCTCAGATAGCGGTGTGAATAATCCGGGCGTAACACAGGGTTAAAACAAGGATGGCGGGGGTTCGCAGACAACTTAGCAGCATACGAACAAAGTAAAAATGAGTGACGCACTGCCAGTGGAGGTTCACCAGCATCGGCGTACAAGCATTCCACACGACTAGTGCGGAATGCTCCTGTAGCAAGACGTAAACCGATATGATGAACGGTGTCTAAAAGGCGAAGTTTAGAGGCGGTCGCTGCGCCGTAAATAAAACAACCGTAGTCTAGTTTTGAGCGAACGAGTGAACGGTACAAACGCAGCATCACTGAACGATCGCCGCCCCACGACCCACCAGAAAGCAGTTTGAGGATCCGCAGCGATCGGTCACAGGAGGCACGAAGGTATCGGATGTGGGGTACCCAAGAAAGTTCACGGTCTAGGTGGAGACCTAAGAACTTCAAGGACGGAAAGGCAGTGGCACACCGTTCAATTGGAGGTCAGGAGGAGGGTGTACTCCGCGAAGACGGTGGAAGTGTATCGCTGAGTTTTTGTAGGGGAAAAACGAAAACCATTGCGAAGCGCCCAACCTGCGATGGAGTTTATGGAGAGCTGGAGTTGTCGTTCGAGATGTTCAGTGCTGTAGGAGTGATAGTACAGCGCAAAGTCATCCACATACAGTGTCGATGATATCCCACTACGAATCACGCTGGTAATGCCGTTGATGGCCACGGCAAAAAGCATAACACTAAGAACGGAACCTTGGGGTACACCGTTCTCCTGAATCTTCTCCCGCGAGAGAGTATTGCCAATACGGACACGAAAGCGGCGCCGCTGGAGAAAGTTGCACAGAAATAGCGCCAGATGGCCGCGTAACCCGGAACTGTGCAAATTACGCAGAATACCGTATCGCCAAGTAGTGTCGTAAGCCCTCTCGAGGTCAAAAAAGACACTCACGACTTGCTGCTTCAGAAGGAAAGCATTCCGTACATAAGCTTCCATACGCGCCAGGTTATCAACGCTTGAACGACCGCGACGAAATCCGCACTGCTCGGAACAGAGCACTTCGTTCGCCTCCAACCACCAAGTAAACCGAATACTGATCATGCGTTCCATAGTCTTGCAAACGACGCTCGTGAGGCAAATCGGCCGGTAAGAGGATGGGAGGGTCCGGTCTTTGCCAGGACGAGGGATAGGAATGACAATACCCTCTCGCCGCACAGGCGGGAAAACCTGTTCGCGCCAAATGCGGTTATAGAGGTCCAGAAGGAATGTAACGGCTGCAGGAGGGGGGTGAAGCAACATTTGTCGGTGAATATCATCGGGACCAGGAGAAGAATCCCTCGCAGCGTGTAAAGCATGAGTTAGTTCCGCAAGGGTGAAGGGTGCATTGTACGGCTCACTACAGTCACTAGTAAAATCAAGGCGAAATCTCTCAGCAGCTTCCTTAATGGGAAGAAATATTTTGTCGTAATTGCCCGTTGCACTTGTCGCAGCGAAGGAGGTGGCTAGAGCGTCGGCAACATCCCGTTCGCTGGTGAAGGTGGAGCCGTGAACGGTAAGGCCGGGGATGTATGTCCTGAGACATTTGCCGGTCATGCGGCGCACCGAAGTCCACACTCTCTGTGAGGAGCTCCTGCGAGAAAGCGAGGAGACATGCTTTCCACGAATTCCGCTTGGCATTACGAACGATATAGCGCGCCTTAGCCCGGGCGCGTTTGAAAGCAACAAAGTTCTCCGCCGTCGGGTGTAGGTGGAAACGCCGAAGAGCTTTTTTACGTGCCTTTAATGCCAAGTTGCAGTCTTCGGTCCACCACGGCACTGGAATACGCCGAGGGGTAGAAGAGCTCCGAGGAATACTGGATTCTGCGGCGAGCAAAACCGAGCAAGTAAAATACTCCACCATGTCTTCTATGGAGGTACAGCCATCGGAATTGAGATTGAGCAGAGAGGAAAACTTTTCCCAATCAGCTTTGGAGATAATCCAGCGGGGATGTTGAGTGGGTAAGGGGTATTGTCCCGAAAAACGAATATCAATGTGGAAATGATCACTGCCGTAAAGATCGGAAAATACTGACCAATCCAGGAAGGGTAGTAAAGCAGGGCTGCAGAAAGTTACATATAGGGCGGATAGGGTGCCATATGCAGAAGATAAGAATGTGGGTGCACCGGAGTTTAAGAGTAATAAACCAGACCTGTCGCAAACGTCTGCTATTATTGTACCTCGAGCATCGTCAGCAGAACCCCAAAGAACATTGCAAGCATTGACATCGCCCAAAAAGATCAGCGGCGGGGAATTTGTGCTAACAATGCCCGAAGCTCAGTGTCTGAGATCACATCGTGCGGCGGCAAATAGACATTGCAAACAGAAAAGCAGATGGAAGGCAATGTTACGCGCACAGCTACCGCTTGTAGCGGGGTGTTGAGTGCAATACTGGCGGCAAGGATGGTAGGAGCCACGAGAGTAACAACACCGTTACAAGCACGCTGGCCACCAACAAAGTCGTGTCTGAAGGATTGAAAATGACAAAGTGGAAGGGTATGGTGGGGATGTAAGTGGGTTTCCTGGAGACAGAGGATTGAGGGTGAACGCTTGTTGATTATATGTTGAAGGTCTGGTAGACGGGCCCTGATCCCATTGACATTCCACTGGATTATATCCATGGTGAGATAGAAATTAAGGTGGTGTAATTTCTTTCTTTCTCACCTTAGCAGATTTAGCTCCAACTAACCTAAAATCCGTGTCTTCCTCAGACTCCACTGGTGGTCGGGAGTCAGAAGAAGTCTTTCGGTTTGCAGAACGAGAGCGGGATGTTGCCGAAGTTCGGCTCATCGGTCTACTACGTTGACGGGAACGATCTCCGGCGAAGGATGAACTAGGAGCACATGGGTTAGTCGACGGCTGAGATGGCTGCTGTGCATCAGAAGTTGTACACTGAGATGCAGATTGAGCACGTAAAGGAGCGGCTTCGCACAAGTCAGTTTGCGTCGACGCATCCGCGACAGGCACAGTCTGTAAACCGACGGATTGGACAAGCTTACGGCGAACGGCTGAGGAGTATCCTGTGGTGTTGGCCGGCTTTAGCTGCTCAAAGCGCCGTCTCGCCTCAGGAAAAGTAAGATGTTCCTTCACACGTATTTCTTGTATGCTTTTCTCTGCCAAGTACATGGGACACTGTCGAGAGCTAGACGGATGACTGCCTTCACAGTTTACACAGCACGGTGCGCGCGTACAGACGGTATCAACGTGTGCCACTAGACCACAACGATCGCAGGTTGCGGGTCGGACACAGGCGGCTTGGGTATGCCCGAAGCGCTGGCACTTGAAGCATCGCATAGGGTTCGGCACATACGGGCGGACGGCAGCACGTTCGTAACCACAGTATATGAACTCCGGAACACTAGTACCCTTGAACGTGAGAAAGATCGTACGCAATGGGTACTCCTTGCCCTCACGTTTACCATGTAGACGGTACGCCTGACAAACTCGCTGTTCTGAAAGATGGGTGGCAATATCTTCATTGGAGAGGTCGTCTAAGCTAGAGGTGGTCACAACTCCTCTACAGGTGTTCCTGGACTTGTGGGGGTAAACTTTGATGCTGTACGATCCCAACAGAGTAGCACGAAGTAGTTTGTCCGATTGGTCTTTATTGTGGACCTCTACCAATAGCGTACCGTCTCGCAGCCTTGTCGCGTTTTTAACCTTGCCGCAGATCCTGTCAACTTCCCTTTGCACGTAGAATGGACTTATGTCTGAAAATTTCTTGGTCTCTTTCAACATAGCCATAACAATAAACTGGTCAAAATAAGAAAGTGGTGCGCAGTTTGACATATTGAAATGACCCCCTTCCGGAACCGTCGGCGTCAGCCTGCCATCCGGGGGTTAAAGAAGAAAAGACACCAAATCTCCACGGTCTGTGCCGTCACGGGAACCATCCCGTGACCGATAACCAAGGCCTACGTCACAAGGGTTACCCTCCAAACACCACTGCTGGTCCATATGCGTATACCGTTCACCATGCACGCCCGGTTTTAAGCCCCTACCACAGGAATAACCGCCTGTGGCTCCCCGCTCTAGGCTGTGCAGCGACAGAACACATGCACGGATTCAGGGGACTTGTGGTTGATTACGCCGGGGCAACGTCAGCGGTAACACGTCTGGCCTGTGAAACTATCCCAACGACGTAACGCGGTCGTCGGGACACCAGCACAGGCCGGGCTTACTAACAAGCTACGTGAATGTACATGACGGTATGGACGGGCTCCGCACCTACGGCTACACATAGGGGCAGTGGGGAGGGTGCACCCAACCTTCAAGCCTGGGACCTCCGTAGAGCACACAAATTGGGAGCCGCGCTGGAACCGTGGGACAGGAACCACGGGGATAGTGAAAGATCCCTGCTGGTGAGACAGGAGTTAATAAACCTAATGCCTTACAAACTACTAAGTTCCATAAGCCTAGAAGAGGAAGAGGGTAATAAAGTGAACAAACGAAACAAACAAATGCAGAACAAAATACGTGGCAACAGTGAATGGCGATGGATAGGGTGAAGTGGCGGTGAGCGGCTCGGGAACCCCCGGGTGCGCCAAACCCGTACCTACCGTAGTAGGCCCCTGGGGGGACCTACAAGGATAGATGCAGGATATTGGTGGTATGCGTGTGCAGATTTCAAGTGCTGGGAGACCAAATATGACGACTAGTAAAGCCCAATAACAACTTGGTCTGTCTTGAATTGAAAGGTAACGGAGACAATTGAGTATTTATGAATGCATTATCTGGCAACAGAGGAGAACTTAAGAGCCGAATCTTATGCTTTGGTTTGCAGCTAGGCCAATGTTTTGTTTTGGTTTGTGTTGGAAATCCGGTTTGCTACGTGTCTGTGTGTTAATTACCATCTACTACTAGTTACGAGAGATGTGGTGGTTTTCTTTCGAGATTTCCGGTCGTACTCGCGAGACCTGAGCTAAAAATGCCTATTAGGCCACGCATAAGGTATTGTCTGAAGATCAAGCAAATTCAAATGTGAATTATGGAAATATCTCATTCAGGTATGTCATGGAATAAGTAAATCAAAGGTATATGATTGGTAAGTTATTAATGTTAATAACCGCAACATCAATATGATATGTTCATTTACAGTAGATGCTCAAAATATTCTCCGTTAGAGTCTATGCAGACATCGCGTGGAGTCTAAGATCATCAATTTAAGTACTTCCCCAGCATGAGAAATAATAAAAAATTGAGGCGTGCACGTGCAAAAATAATATCGAAGATACTATTGATTTGTAAAGACTGCCATATTTCTAAACGAGTTTTACGCGTCTGAAAAGCACTGACAGAACCAGCTGTGTAAGGTTTCGAGGCACACATAACATTTCTAAGCTTCAGCTCTACTCACACACACACACGCCCAATGTTGCGTAGTTGCCAAGCATAAAACCACGACTTTATTCCAGTAGATCTCTGAAATGCAATTCTTTAATATAATTTTTTTGGCTAATCTATTCATTTTAGCAACAAATGGTAAAATCACGAATAACTCATCTTTTGGAGCTCCCTCTCTATTCTAAACGATAAAGGAGTGGCTGCATATTCACAATCAAACATTTGACCAATTTTTATTTTTTATTTATGCAACCATGCACTAGATATATATGCCTCTTTTACAGTAAATGGTTGCATATATATATACTGAAACATTAAGACAATTCTGACATGTTTTATTCCCCCATTTTGACTACAAATTCTACAATAAACTATTTATACAAAAGCTTATTGTTCTATGTACTTCATCCTACTCTACATAGACCGACGCAAAAGACTTCCAATTGTATATATATGATGAAGTACATAGAACACTAAGCTTTTGTATAAATAGTTTATTGTAGAATTTGTAGTCAAAATGGGGGAATAAAACATGTCAGAATTGTCTTAATGTTTCAGTATTTTATATGTTAGAGATTAGCACTTATTAAAATAGTTTATATTAATGCATAACATACTAAAAAGGTGATTTTCTACAAACTTTAGATTACTACTCGTTTAAGAATAATTAGCAGACTAATTAATATGAAAACGATTATGATTATCAACGTTTATTTGTTCATGAATTTTTGCTTAATCTGTAATGCATAAAACTAGTAAGCATACTCCATAGCTCTTTGAAAAGTTTTAAAACCTTTAATTTCGTTTTCATTTTACGTTTCGGCTTTACCGAGCTTTAAAAAGGATCACGCGATTTTGCAGCCATTTAGCATTTTTGATCCTACACTCGAATGCAGATGTTATCCACGTCAAAAGATGGACAAATATCCTACCTCCATCTGCTCGACGTTTGGATTCACAGCAATTACCAACGGGGAAAGTTGGTTGATAGCTCGTAATAAGCCGGTAATTCTGCAGCTCTGGGCTTTGTACCTGATCGATCAACTGGGCATGTAAATAAAAACGGCAAATGCTGACCACTGTGTGCCTCTCTTCAGAAATACCCTACTGCTGCAAGTTTTAACCGCCGCATTTAATTACCTGCTTTTCTGTACAAGAGGCTTGGAGTTTAGATCTTTATATAAAGTTTGTTAAAAAGAAAAATGGTTAAGTGGGAACAAGAATTTGCATACAGATTTCTGTTTGTCTTTCAGCATAATATGCTTTCATAACTCTGTATGATAATGTTAGGAGAATATTTCCGCTAGTTTTGGTTAAGAAATATTTTTCCCGCAATTTAGTGATTTTCTCTTTTAAGAAAATGTAATACCTATACTAAAGTTTTATTCATTTTTAAATAAAACATAGCGCATATTTTCTGACATCTATCACAGTTATTTGGATTTTACTTTCTCTATATGTACTAAAAATGAGATTTCAGCGAAAAAAAATTAGTTTTGAAGTCCCCTAAATCCAAAAGTATTCTTAAAAAGGTCTGCAGTTGGTGGTCTGGGTCTGTGAATAATGTAACTCAAAAAGAAAAGTTGGTTAAATATGAAACTTAATATTTGTGTTTAGCCTCTTCCAAGAATGCAATACAAACGTTTTTAAGAAATTCTACTTACTACCCTTTACATGGAAGATTTTTCGAAAATGATTCTAACGATTTTCTTAAAATACTATATATATATAGATCTTTGCATGACAAATGAAATAAATATCTTGAATATTATAGGAATGGCTTTTTCTGAACACCTCTTTATTCTGGATGACATTTGTATTACTGGTAAATCCTTGAGAGACAGACTAAAGTTTACTAAATAAAAATGTAGATCTTACTAAAATGCATTAATTATGCCATATACATATTTTATAGATTTAACCTTTTCCAATACATTCCTTGTTAGTATTTTTAGTTTCAAAATATTAATTTTTTCTCAAACGGACAATCGTTATTCGTTTCATATCTCTTTTATTTTACTCCTGGATATGAAAAGAGAACTGAATTTCAGTTATACCATCGAGCAAAGAGCATTTTAAGCATTCGAATATTGCTTTAGGCCTGGCGTATTGTTTTGTTTCTCTTCTACTTACAAGTAAACCACTAATAAGACTATTTATGCTCAATATATTTTTTCGATTAGCATCATGTATATAAGATGATAGGTCGTCTCCTTAGCGCGGTGGTAGCGTTGCTACTTACCAAGCGGGAGACCTGGGTGCGATCCCCAGTACCAGCGTGGGGATTTTTCCCCCGCTGGAGACCTGGCCCGGGGTGCACTCAGCCTCGTAAGGTCCCTGGGGGGCCAATTGAGGAGCTACTTGATGGAGAAGTAGCGGATCCAGGTCATGAGGACCGCATTAACCGGCCGGGAGGACTCGAGGCGCTGACCACGTCTCACCCCCCAATACTGCACCCCATCCATGACGTCTGTAGTGGACCGAGATGGGGGACGCAGCGGTCGGGCGTTAGGCCAAGGTTCCCCGTGAGCTGTCGTGCCATGGAGTTATTATATAAGATGCTAATCATTTGTAAGAATATTTTTTGCGGAACGTAGAAAAAGTCATTGAATGAAATGAGAAAATAAGAATTGTCTAAATCCGTTCCATGTAAAGGGTGGTTTAGGGCAGGGGATTTTCCTCGAAATGTTCGTGTCGTATTCTTGAATGACATTAAACTTGGTCAAATTTGATACTTTACAGACTTTACGTTTTTTATATATCGTCTTCACAGACACCGGACACGGACCTTTTTCTAAAACTGCTCTCTTTATACAGAGTGCCTTAAAACGTATAATCAGTGAAACCTCGGATGGAAATGTAATAGCTTTTATACCAAATTTGGCACTTAATCTACTTTTAGTCTTTGACTTAAGCTTCCCCCGCCCTCTCTCTCTCTCTCTCTCTCTCTCTCTCTTTCTCCCGCTCTCTCACAGACACCGAATATACACAGGCTCATGGTCTCCTAAAAGGCCAGTCTTTTCAGGAGACCTCAAAACATGTGTTTCCGATTAAATCACCGTAATATATTTTCTACCTACACACATGGTAGAGAGGTTAAACATATGCGTTTGAAGCAATTGTTTGTAGCAGTTATATATATACACAAATGTATTTTACGTCATGTGGTTGTAACTTATATAATCAATATGATGATGATAATAATAATTACTGTGGACTTTTATTTATTCCTGATTATATAATAGAGTCATATGTTTATTCTCTTACTCTAAAAATGAAAAATTGGAAATAAACAAACGTATGACGTCAGCGGATTTTAAAAAGTTATTCTGTACATATTACAGTTTTTTTTTTGTTTTTTTTTTTTTTTTTCCACAGCCAAGTGATATATCGACATTATGTGAAGCTACGTAATGTTGCAGCTGATTTTGTCTCGTATCCTTTTATATATGCAGAATTCAGAGCTGTAGCTTTTTATCTCTTTGTATAATAAATACTCTATGGTGACATTTCAAATACATATCAAACACGGAGATCAGAATCGTATTTTTAACGTGTGTCACATTCAATTAATAATTTTTTGAAACAAACTTTTTAGAAAGGACCCACAGAACTACACCACATGGGGCTATATTCCATAATTTAAAAGAGGTACAACATAATGTTTTGGCTTGCTGGTTTCAGCCAACCTGTAATTTCACAAGTTCTAGCATAAATTCTTTTTGGATACGTAAGTTTTGTGTTCGTTTTCTTTTCGGTAGAGGTTGATTAAAGGAAGACAAATGCCCAATAAAATAGAGTTACAAAGGGTTTACTCGTTGGTTTATACTTCCTCTATTCCGCATTTTACAATGTTCATAATGGACAGAGAAGGTATTGTATTCCACCTAAACTAGGATCTCAAGATTTCACCGGAAATATATGTTTTAAAACATTCTTTGAAAAAGGTCCTTGTATGTGTGTGTGTGTGTGTGTGTGTGTTTGTGTTTGTCTGTGGACCGCATAGCTCAAAAAAAAAAAAAAGACATTCAAATACGTCACTTGCGATATATGTTTGGTATCTTCCAAGGATGCGTCACGAAGATTTTCAAGAAAATTCCCCCACCAGAAACTTCCTTTACATAGAAAATTTTACGAACATTTTGAATTTCGAGAACATGGCTCTAACGATTTTTATTAAAACCCCGTATGCTAAAAATGTTTACATGCCAAATAAAATGCATATCTTAAAATTTCTGGGAATAACCCCCGAACACTGATTTATTCTGGATGAATTTTGCCGAATTTTGCTGAACTTCAAAAAAAAAAAAAAAAAAAAAAAAATGCAGGTCAAAACACACAACTAATGTCCTTTACGTTTTTGTTGCGGAGGTAGCCCTTTCCGAGATTTTTCGTGTTATTGGTTTCAGTTTTAAAGTACTTATACTTTTCTCAGACAGGAAGTATCCGTTCTTCTTTTGTTCTACTCCTGGCCAAGCAAAGAAGCGATTAGTAATCACAATCGCATAAAAGAGCTTTTAAAGCATTTTGTATATCTTAAGTATAGCACATTCTTTTACTGTCCTTCTTATTATAAGTAATTAAGTAATATAACATTCTGCTAATGTTTATCTCGATTATTATGGTGTAAAAAGAAGATTAATCTTTTGTAAAAAGTTCTGTTTGTAGAGTAGCCAGAGAAAGTCATGTGAGTGTAACACATATGATTTACTAGTAATAAAATTGCTAAATTTGCATTGTCATTGCCAATAGTTCATAAGAAAATGCTATCTTAAGGTATAAGTATTTTCAAACATTAAAGCAAAATAAAGGAAATAAGATTGAACTGTTACAGGCATTTACTCTGTGACTGGAATTTACGTTGTGACTTCATACATAACGTGATTGTGCATTTCTGGCTCGTAATCTCGCACGTGAGTTACAGTTTACTTTGGAAGGCCTACAGATTTATTATGTGAGGTTGGCTGCCGTTGTGTAGCTGCAAAATTATCGCACGTATGTAAATTTAATATGTGAAGAGTTGCAACAGAACTTCAAAGCTTTGGAATGCCATACCTGGGTGGAATGTATACGTGCTAGAATGATCTCTACTTCTGGAAAATACTGGCCTTCTGATGCCTTCGGGCCATCTATTCTATGCCTCGATGATTTCCTACGAGACTCTTGCACGAAGCCTCTGGCCTACCATATCTGGAGGACGAGATTAGGCGTCGGGCAACAAAATTCAACGAAGGGTTACCATTCCATCGGAGTGCCCTCGTTAGGTCCCTTGGGAATTATAATCCCACAAACCGCCTCTTCCCCGTATGGCTTGCGGGCATCCCCGGTAATGAAGGAGCACATCCAACAGCTGCTACAGCTAAGCTTTTTACAATCCTTCAAGAGTTACTTGGATTTCAAAATTTAAAAACCCCAAAAGAAAACATTTTTTGGAAAAATTAATACACCAGCGGTGCACATAGGCCGTTGCACCATAATTGGCTTGCTTCCTCCTATCACTCCACAACCCCAACTGTAACCCGCCATCCTGCAAACCCCACAATCCCGTCAAGGACATGTCTAGCACACCTCGGGCTGCCCTTAGCCTGCCAACTGTGTGAGTCAGGCAGTTTCGATGTGAAGTTCGGAGTGTGCAGTCTCAGCCACAGCCGCAGCGAGCGTTGATAGAAGAAATGAAGTGCAGAATTGTTGCGAAAGTAGCAGAATAAAAACTATTTGTGATCAGTTTTTGAGTAATAAAGATAGTATTGTTACAATAAAAACGACCCCCGGATTTTGCAAGTCTTTTGACAGCTGCGGACCACACAAAATATCAGTTTTACTTGCCGCAGTGACCCCTAGCCACTGCTGAGTATATTCTTTGTAATAACGATGGCTTCAGTGAAGCCAACTGCTTTAGAATTCCTATCATTGACTAGCATACGGAGATAATGTTAGACCAGAAGATAGACTTAAAAGAAAATCTAGCATAGGTATCAATTATATTTACGTACAGTGACGAACATTATTGCTTGCTTTACAGCCCGTAACTCAGTTAATTACAAAAATAATATCCAGATCGTTTACACTTATATGACTTGCTCTAGCTAATACAGAATAAAAGATTCTTACAAAATTTTATTTTTCTATCTATTTCAAGTTTATCAAAATAACCACATACACAAATGGTCGGCATGGCCGCCCTCGCTAAACTGCCTAGCTTTGGTGCTTCTCGGCGCAGGAGCTCGCTGATTGAGTCCCGCCTTGAGCATGGGCGTTTATGTTCTTGCAAATATGTGTATGTATATCTGTAATTTCAATAGGAAAACAAATAGAAAATAACAAAACAAAAAACAAACAAAAGCATTTCCATGTAGCTACAAAGGGAATAAGGGAATACACTAGACTAAACCGATAGCCAGTTCTTTAAAAGCTACTCACTGTGTGATACATTGAAATTCCGTTCTCGGTGCATGTCGAAGATGAAAAATTCACATGTATTATTAAATGTTTGTTAACAATATCATTGTTACATTCACATGACTTTCTTTCCTATTGTGCAACAAACTATTTCTACAAGAGGTTATTCCTGTATCTATTTCATCCTCGTTTAGGTATACAATAGTGGGAATTGTTCTATTACTATTTTCTTGTGGGTTACAAGCGAAATAACAGAATGCACTAGCTAAATCAGTAGTGAACTATTTTAACAACGGCTATTGTGTGCGGACATTGGAATTCGGCTCTCCTTGCATAACCAGGATAATAGAAAGAAGAGAAAATAAAAAGAACTTTTGAGAAATTTAAACCAAAAACAAGAATTTGATAAAAATTGTTTGTTCTAACGGGGTTACATTTCAGTTTAAAATGATGTTGTCTATCTTAGGATATGCCAGCGATGTAAAAGTCATCCAGAATTGAGAGGTACATAACCATTACTAGAAAATTCGAGATGTACTGTTGATTTAAATATAAATAGCTTTAATATATGCTATTTTAATTAAAATTATAATGCATTTTTGAGAAATTCAAAACCTCAAAAGTATCTTACTCAGAAAGTACAGTTTGACGTGAGGGATACCTTTTTATCCATGAAACGCACTGAACATAACAACTAAACTTGGTTTCAGCTGCTCTCAAAACTTCCTCATTACGAAATGTAATAGATTCCTTTTTAGTTGAGAACTTAACCCTTTTTTGCCTCTCGGTACCTATAAGTTCCGCTTGTTTTAGCGTAACTATACAAATAGAGCTATACTCTAGGATTAATTTCATAAACGACAAGTAATCAAGAATATTTTATATTGTAAAAATATATACAACTTTTGCCATAAAATGGCAGTGATGTTTTTAAATAAATAAAAGAGAAAACCTACATAACTACAGTTAAATGTAGCCCTATTAGCTTCCAAGCATCACACCGAATATTTTACTTGGGCTCTCCCCGTCATTTACCACAATCATTGGGATTTGAACTTGCAGCATTTGGCTTTGAATGGATGGACAGTCCATTACCTATCACCAAGCACTCATGACCATTTGAACTATATTTTTGGTAGTGCCTTTGGCAGCATTATGAAAACTGGTTTAGAAGAATCTAAACTTTTAATTGTTAAGAAAAATATTAATAAAGGATCTACATTTATTTTCATTTTTATTTTCTCTATTATTTTATACTGTAACTTTATAGTTTTATTTCCAAATATTTTTACTAGAAGTCCAGTTTTAAACTACAATTAAAGGAAAAACGGCATATGTAGTATACTAGTGCAGGCAACTAAGGGTTAAGTTAGAGATGACGACTCCGAAAATCTTCGGAAGCTCTCAACACTCGGCAAAGTAATTATTTTCTTAGCTGTTCCTGAAGTTTTACAATATATATAGTTTATTTTCAGTCAGTAAGCAAAAAAATACTTAGGTTGCATCATGAGAGAATAAAAGTTAATTAAACATTCTACATACAATAATATTACAAGAATACATTTAGGAAAAAGGATAAGATTAATCCATTTCAGGTCATACATTTCTGAAATACTATAAAGAGGATTTGCCTTCAAAGTTGTTCTGATCCTCCTCTTAAATTTTAACAAAAGAAGAGTCTTGATATTCTGAGATAGAGTGTTGAACAATTTATCTGAGAAACTGTCAAGAGTTTTAATATATTTATATTTATTAATATAAATATCAGAGCATTTTCGAGTGGGGTAATTATGGACAGAATAACATATTGAGAAAAAGTTGATATTCTTTTTAACATATAGGAGGGAGTCCGGAACAAATATTGAAGCCAATGTCAGGTACCAAGTTGCATAAAAAGTAGTTTACAGTGAGTCTTGGTGATATTCCAAATATGATACGTACAGATTTTTCTTGAAGAATAAATAAGTGACCGGCAGAGATATGATAGTCCCACAACACAGTACCATAACTTAGGTAACTATGAACGTAAGCATAACAAAAGTACAGCGGGAGACACTATGTCTAAGTGACCTTAATAAGAATAAGCTTTTATTTATCTTACTTGATAAGTAGTTATTATGAGTCTGCCAACCCAAGCCAGTAAAGTATTGCACAGATGTAGAAGCATATTTATTTATACCTCTTTCCTATTATCATGATGTATTTGCATCCTATTTTAGGCGGCGGGCATTTGCCCAAGTTCATGACAATACGACTAATATTCTGCGTTTCATGCATTAACACCTTTGAAACTAAAATTATTACAACTTTATCTTGTGTATGTGATAGTAGCGCAGAAACGAACTATTATCTACCATAAGGGATGCAAGTGAAAGAATAACTAGCATAATTTATTCAGCTGAAGAATGCAAGTACAAAATGTATTTCATCAAACCCGCTGCAAAGCTGCGGAAAACCACTGTGTGGCTACCATTTGAACACAACAAATGTACCGGTGTTGATGAATATCGAAGAACAGTTATTTCCAATGAAACTACATTACAAAATGTGATGTGTTCTATTCACATGAGTTTCTCTACAACAAATTATTGTTAGAAAGCTTATGCTTCTATTTACTTCATGCTAATTGAGAGAAATTTATCAGAAACAGTTTTATTACTTGCTTCCTTGTAAATAGAAGCGAAATAAGGGAGTAATATAGGTTAAAATGATAGTCAAAAGCTGGTTGCCATGTGACTGAAGTTCCTTTTTCGTATGGACAGGAGTTGACAATTTCCTGTATGAGAAAAGTATATGGTTTTTAAAGATGAAACCAATAACAAGTAATATCTCAAAAGGCACTAACTCCACGAAAACATGTATATAACATAAATTGTGTTTTAATTTGCTGTACATTTTTTTGTGTGGTAAGTTTTTGTCCATCTCTTACGGTTTAGCAGTTATGCTAAATTCTGTAAAATTCATTAAGAATAAAGTAGTCTTCAGAGGCTATACCCAGAAAATTCAAGATATACATATTATTTGTCAAAATCATTAGAGCCATTATTGAAGAAATCAAAATTTTTGAAAAAAGATCCATGTAAAGGGTAGTTGGGGGAGGGGGGATTTTCTTGAAAATCTTCGTGTCGCATCCTTGGAAGAAACTAAACTTAAATACCAAGGTTGGTATTCAACGGTCTTTTCGTTTTTGAGCTATGCTGTTCACAGACACACACACGGAAGTTTTGTAAAAATGCTTTTTTTGGACTCAGGGCGACCCAAAATGTGTATTTCCGGTGAAACCCTGGTATCGAATTTTTGGGTGGAATGCTATACCTTCTCTATACACTATACACATAGTACGTGTAGAGAAAGTAAATATGTAACTAAACACTCATATCGGTTTTAAGCTATTCAGTATAAACAACCATTCCTATCTTGTTTTACAAGAATTTATTGAATACACAAACACACAGTAATAACTCAAGCACTGAAAATACATCGCTGAGGTGAAAATAAATTTCTATGCAACATGGTAACACATTGTTGCGTTATTCATTATGAGAAAACGCGCTAACGTGTTTGAACAACACATTGTAATGGACAGTTTAAAATAGTCAACACCGCAAAGCGGTCGGGCAATTAAATTTCTATTTGTATACAAATTGTGCTGTGAAAACAGCCATGCTTTCTGTGAATGGAGCTCACAGGTAGGGAGAAATAAAACAATATACCACTGCGTCCATTAGTAATTTAGTGTAATTACGTTCAGTTGTATGTAGGTAGGATATATTTTATTTTGTCCAAGGCAACTTAGCGTGAAAAATCCGTAATTGTGAAAATGCTTTACTGCTGAGAATTGTGGCTGTATTATTCCAAATTAGTTGATTTTTTGCTTTATTTTCATTCCGTTTTGTGGTTTATTTAGCGTCGCTTTAACACCTAGGTCATTTTGTGATGCTTACTGTAGATGTTTGACATGATTCAGGATGTAACAGAGAGATTAAATTGTGTAAATTCACCATGCTATAATCATTCTGAAGTAACCATTAACAGATGACTCAGTTGCCTAGGGTTCAGTATTTAGCAATTTATTTGCAGTTACTCCTTTCAGCATAATGTTCTTTACTGTGTCGCTAAATGGAAACACAAACAAAAAATATAGATATAAGTAAAAGGCTGACACTTGGATTCAATGATTTCATACGCTTTGTATTCTCAGTTTATTTTCTACCTCTGCTTTGGATTTTATTTAGATTATTTACTAGTTACTCAATTGACTTCCTGTCTCTTTTTTTTATTTTTACTAGATGATTTTGATAGATAGTGTCAGACTAAAAATCCAATTCCATAGCCGGGTTTTGAACCACGGATCTCCCGGTCTCTAGCCGGTTGCTCAACCACAGAGCTACCATGGCAACATACCGGCACAGCACTGAATATCTCAACTGACTCGCATGTTTCCCGGTAAACCATAAGCTGATCTCAAATTATTTTGAGATGACAACGCCAATGTCAACTTACAATATTATAAGTAGGCACTTTAAGTCTCAGGATTAATAATATAGCCTGCTATTATGGACAATTGTAAGCCACCATTGAGGTTGTCATCTCAAAATAATTTTGAGATCACCTTGTGGTTTAACCGGTAAACTTGCGAGTCAGCTGAGAAATGTAATGCTATGCTGGCAGTGTCCATGGTTGCTCAGTGGTAGACCGGGAGATCCGTGTTTCAAATTGCGACTCTGGTATTGAATTTTTCAGTCTGACTCTACATATCCAACTGCTGTCGTACACACGGTTTCTGTGAGAAAACAATTAAAATTTCTGATTTTTCAGCTGACTTCCTGTCCCTTCTTTGGATTTCCCTTAGATGAGTTTGTGCCATTCTCAGTTGATTTCATATCCCTTCTTTGGATTTCCCTGAAATGAGTTTGTGCTTTCTCAGCTTATTTCCTATCCCTTCTTTGGATTTCCCTTAGATGAGTTTGGGCTTTCTCAGTAGATTTCCTATCTTTTTCTTGGATTTTCCTTAATTGAGTTTCCGGTTTCTCTGTGTATTTCCAGTCCCTTATTTGGAGTCTCTTAAATGAGGTCCTGGAGTCCCTCCTCCCCCCCCCCCATATTTAATTTTACCGCTTAAACTTATGCTAAATCATCAAGGAAATGTATTTCACACGAACAACTTCTAAATTAATCTTGATATTCCTTCGATTTTAGTTAGGTATTCATCTTTGGTCTATTTTATTTAGAAACTAATAGCTGAAATACTCGGCCTTGCCCGATTTTGACGTTTATCCTTTCCATATTTAGCCTTAGGAGGCTTGTCCAATAGTCATGCATTTCTTCTGCAAAGAAATTAAATAATTGAGAAAATAATATACAAAAGCACATTTGAACTGATATTTACAAATATCAGTTAGTAATGATAGTTTCTTGTTAACGCAGCTTTGACTTACGCACCATCACATTTGGTGTGACTCATTGCTATTTACAGAGTCCTTAGTTGGGACGAAGTAATACCAATTTAAGTATTGTCAGTATATCCTTATTTATTCTCAGTATCCAGCATATATAAAACTACCAATAGAACATAAGAAAGAAACTAACCAACAGTATGAACATATAAAAGAGAGAGAATGAGTGATACTTCATCTGGTTTGATGCTATTGATATAATTCTCGCCCAGTTTATCGTATTTCTAAGCCATCAGTTTTGTTTTTCTAATTATAAAACATCACAAAATTTCCAAAAATATATAAGCCGTTGGTTACAAAAATTGAGAAGCTAGACATTATAATAATGTATGTACATCCGAGTGTTGGAAATTGCTGACAGAATATGTGTATGTTAATGCTGACTAATCTAGTCTTAGAAAAGGTAAAAGGCAGCATTTTTTAGTAAACGAGTTCAGACACGAAAATTGTATAAATATCAAACTTGGTATTTAAATTCAGTTTCTGGCAAAGATGCAAAATGAAGTTTTTGAAAAAGTACCCGAGACACAAGCTGGATTTTACATAGAATTCTTCTCAAAGTATTTAATTTTCTCCAAAATTGCTCAAGAGAGTTTGCTTAAAGTAACGTATAATAAGGATATTTACATGAGAAATTAATTTTTTAGTAAAAATCTCTAAAATCGTCTTTTGGAAGGGATGTTTATAATCCTGTAAGATTAAGCACTTCAAGTGATGACGAAAAGATATTACATAAAGTACTATATAAATCAATCGTTTCTCGTGATTGCATAGAAACAGCATGCTACTTGAGTGCGTAAAGTTTTTGAAGATTTGACTGTCGTTATTTCCTTTGTATCTTAAACGAACGTACAATATATTCATTTCTGCAATGATTTATACATAATAGATTTCGTTGTAATAGATGATAGAGCGTAAAGGAAGTCATGGGAATTTCACACATCACATTGTTCTCCTCTTTTCTGCTTTCATCTCCAACTCCGAAAATTAATCGTTTGTTTGAAAGATGTCTAGCGTCTGATTACTGAACGCATTTTCCTATTCAGTCCAGTGCATATTTTAGCAAGCAGTTTTTCCGTACCCTTTGTTTCAGTCATTTCTTCTCTTCCTCCTAATCATTTTTAGCATTGTTCTTCCTTAGTTCAATCTTTTTGAAGCAGCCTCATTGTTTGTTTTGTCAATCCATTTTATACTCTCCATTCTTCTACATATCCTCCATTTAATGTTTTCCCAAGTGGGTAACACTTCACAATGCCTCTCTTCAAAGACCTTCCCTTCCTCTGTGTGCGTTTGGTGTTTGTGGGCGCGCAATCGCGTGAACACTTATTTGTCCAGCTTGTTTTCTTTATTTCATGCCAAATTATGTCGCCTTTCAAGTATCTAAACCTGAACTACACCAAGGAAGTATTATGCAATACCCAAGCATTGAATACTGATATTTCAATCGAAGAACACGTTTAGAGATTCCTGACATTAAAATATTTTTATTTTCTCTACACGTACTATGTACATAGTGTATAGAGAAGGTATTGTATATAACCGAGATTTCACCAGAAATACTTGTTTTGGGTTCCCCTGAATCCAAAAAAAGCATTTTTGGAGAAAGGTCCGTGTGTGTGTGTCTGTGTGCCTGTGAACAGCATAGCTCAAAAACGAAAAGACCGTTAAGTACCAAACTTGGTATTTAGGTTTGGTATCTTCCAAAGATACGAAGATTTTCAACTAACTACCCTTTTCATGGAACTTTCAAAAATTATGATTTTGTCAAAAATAGCTCTTGTGATTTTGATTAAAATATCATATATTAAAGATATTTACCTGACATATAATATCTATAGCTTGAATTTTCTGGGAATAGCCTCTGAAGACTACTTTATTCTGGATTAATTTTACGACAGTTTGCATAACTGCTAAACCGTAAGAAATTGACAAAAACTTACCACACAAAAAATGTAGAGCACATTAAAACATACAATTTATGTTATATAATTTTTTCGAAGAGTTGTTCGTTTTTGAGATATTCCTTGTTTATGGTTTCAGCTTTGAAAAACTTGTACCTTTCTCGTACAGGAATTTGTCAGCTCGTATCCATACAGACAAAGGAACTTCAGTCACCTAGTAACCAGCTTTTGACTTCACTTTAACCTATGATACTCCCATATTTGGCTTCTACTTACAAGGAAGCAAGTAATAATACTTTTTCTGCTAATTTTTTTCTCGATTTGCATGAAGTAAATAGAAGAATAAGCTTATTAACAATAATTTGTTACACAGAAGTAGAGAAAGTCATGTGAATGGAACACATAAGATTTTTTTTCTTAAAACAGGTGCACCTATCTGTTTTTTATGTGAACATTGTAAACCAGATAATGAAAGCGTAGATTAATACCAAACTTAGTATTTTAAGTTGTTGCAGGCGTGAATTTTAATCAAAAGTGAAAAGTTAATAGCATATTTTGTTTCCTAATAAAATTATATTAATTCCAAATTTTAAGAAATATATCTTTTTTTGCAACTTGTCGCAATTTAACTACCAATTAACTGCAAACTGTCAGGCACATGATTGTTAATAGCTCTCCCACCTTAATACTTCATTTTCTGGCAAACTTTTTTGTAACACTTTTCTGTATTCTATATCGATACCATGCAAATTGTCAGCAATGTGTTTAAAAATATTAATATGCCTCTCAGAACACATTAAGCAAAATGATCGTATTAGTTTTTATAAATAAAGCTCCAGATTTTATGAATAAATTATTAAATGTTTTGTTTTGGAGAGTAATATTTTATACACTAGTTAGGATTAATATAACAAATAAGATATGGCAAATCGATTTGTAAAACCGGATTTTGATTGAATATTTTTGAAAATACATCACATAGCTCAGTTTATTCTAACAATGAATTTAGACAGAAACACCATTATGTAAATTATCACGTAAGTTAGAATTCTGATACATGGCAAATATATTACTATTATTGTTTACAATAATTGGTATACATTTCAGTAAAATACATTGGATTTAGCAAGTGCCACAGATGCAGCACCTTAAGTTGAGTATCTTCCTGAATGGAAGACGAAAATTTTAAAGGTAGTCCCCCTTAAAACACTCTTTATTTAAAACATTTTTCAACATCTTTTGTTTCCTCAACGATGACTAATATTTTGATTAAAATATAATATGTTGGCATATGTATGCATGACAAATAAAATGTATCTATTTTAAATGGTAGATGATAAAGAAAGTAAACGCTGGTAACATCGAGCGATATGACTCCACGGTAACGTATGAGGCTCCCATTCTGGAGGTCCCAGTTCTGGCAATCTGCCATTCTACCATGAGTATTTTCGTAGCCAAGGTCGCCTAGGTACCCATAAATATTTCTGTGGTTCTACCTTATTTCATTTCCGCCAATTTCCTTTCTCTTTAATGTTTCAATTGTGCATTTGAGACCTGCGGTGACAGTGGAGCCGGACAAATGGTGCAGTTGTTTGCGCTATGGCAAAATGTGTCCCCGTGGATGCCTTCTGGAGTCATTGCTTGGTCTCTAATGGGGTACAGGTATTCAATCTGGAAATGTTAGGGACCGTTTCACGTCATGACTAGCTTCAGGTCTAAGGCTCCTTCACCACGCTCTTGCCTCCCTAAAGTTTTGACGTTCTTTAGTTTGGAGATGGTAGCAACTCGTGGAATGAGATCGAAGGGTTTGGAAATCGGTTCTCTTCCTGTCCTGCATTCCCTGGAGCTCTCAGATTCAAGTCATCTTTCAAAAAAAAAAAAAAAAAAAAACAGGATGTAACTTAGAACCAGAAGGCAAAAATTCATATTCAGCCACTGAATTTCCATTAATTGGATAGATGCCTGTAGAATGAAATCCACTTTCAGTGTTCGCTGATGTGGCTGACTTGAAAATCTCCTAAAAGTTAGTTTGTTTATATTTCTTTCTCATTTTGTTTTGCACGTGAATCCCATATACACTATTATAGTAAGATTTAAAAATCTGATGTGTTACGCATCAGAGGCTCTACAAAATTTCTTGCTGACGATTATTCTTCTTTCTACACAATGCTAATCGAAATAAACATTAGCAGAATGTTCTTATTACTTACTTCCTTATAAGTAGAAGAGAACTAAGGGAATTAACTAGGCTAAAGTGATAGTCAAATGTTTTAAGCTATCGCTATGTGATTGTCATTGCAAATCGCTTCTTTGCTTGGCCAGGAGTAGAGCAAAAGAAAAACCGACGCTGCCTGTCTGAAAAAAGTATAAGTGCTTCACAATTGAAACCAATATCAAGGAATATCTTGGAAACGGTTACTTCCACAGAAAAGTAAAAGACATAAGCTGCGTGTTTTCACGAGATTTACATTTTTTTAGTAAGTTTTTTTCTATCTCTTACGTTTTAGCATTTAAGCAAAATTCATCAGAATAAAGAGATCTTCAGTGACTGTTACCAGAAAATTCAAGATATACATTTTATTTTGGATGTAAGTAGCTTTAATATACGGTATTTTAATCAAAATCGTTCGAGCCATTTTTAAGAAAATCAAAATTTTCAAAAAGTTTTCCATGTAAAAGGTAGTTTTTCGTGGGGGGATTTTCTTGAAGATTCGTGTCGCATCCATGAAAGATACTAAACCTAATACCAAGTTTGGTATTTACTGGTCATTTCGTTTTTGGGCTATGTTGTCCACAGACACACCTACACACTCGCACACATAGACAGATATACACGGACTTTTTTTTCTAAAATGCTTTTTTTTCGGAATCAGGGGAAATCTCGACATCGAATTTTGGGTGGAATACAATATTTCCCTATCCCTATGTAGATTGTACATATGGGGCTAGAGAAAGCAAAAATGACCTGTCTTGCGTCTGCAAGCGATGTGCATAGTTATGTTATTTACCTCACAGAATTGGAGAGTTGTAACAACATCTAAAACTAAAATTCCGTGTCCCGAAATAATCCAGTGAGCGTCAAAGTGTTTCAGGCACTTCAGAAGCTCATCTTCATTAATCCACCCGGAATCAGATATGATGAACGGCCCATTATTTATATTTTGCATGTCATCTTCAGTCCACTGAGTGACTTTTTTTTTTCTTCCTCGCCTATACAATATAAACGAAATGAAATATAAAAAATGAAGAATTGAGCTAAAAAATACTGACCTTTTTCCACCCGCAATATTGTGCATCTATTGGCCTGAAATGCAGAATTAAATTTTTACCGTGTTTAGTACACTTGCACAACAATGATTTGGCGTGAATACCGACATAACCTCGTACAGAATGGATTAGATTATCGGATAATTAATGCTTGATAAATAACTAATAAAATCATTCTATCAAATTCGATACAGCTTCTATAGCAATTTAAATTTACAGAGGAAACCGCATAACAAAAAATACTGATTTTTTGCTTGCAACCTCTGAAGGAGTTGTTACCTGACAGCACTTACTTAATTACTATTTGATTGGTAACTAGAAGGCAAATATAAAAAATAAGCGTATTCGTCTTCTGACCCGATTCCCCCGACCTTACCCTACACATTGACCTTTATTAAAAATGTTTTTTACTTTATCTACACTTACTATGTACAAAGTGTATAGAGAAGGTATTGCATTCCACACAAAAAAGTAGATACCGAGATTTCACCGGAACTACATATCTTGGGTCCACCTGAACTCGAAAAAAACATTTTACAAAAATGTCCGCATGTGCGTGTGTGTGACTGTGGACAGCATAGTAAAAAATGAAATGACTGTTGAATACCACACTTGTTATTTAAGTTTCGTGTCTTCCACGGATGCGACACGAAGATTTTCAAGAAAATCCCTCCAGCACCAACTACTCTTTAAATGCAACTTTTCTTGAAAATGTTAATTTTCTCAAAAATAGCTCTAACGATTTTGATTAAAATATTGTATATTAAAGATTTTTACCTGACAAATAAAATATATATCTTGAACTTTCTGGGAATAGCCTCTGAAGACTACTTTATTCTGGATGAATTTTACAGAGTTTTACATAACTGCTAAACCTAAGAGATGGACAAAAACTTACCGCACAAAAACTGTAGAGCTTGTTAAAACCCACAATTTATGCTATATACATTTTTTTCGTGGAGTTAATCGTTGTTGAGATATTCCATGTTATTGGTTACAGTTTTAAAAAACATACTTTTCTCATACAGGAAGTTGTCAACTCCTGTCCATACAAACAAAGGAGTTTCAGTCGCATAGCAACCAGCTTTTGACTCACTTTAACCTATGGTGCTCTCTTAGAAAGCTTACAAGGAAAGAAGTAATAATACTAATTATTTTAATTTTTTCTCGTTTAGCGAGAAGTAAATGGAAGCATAAGTTTTCTAACAATAATTTGTTGCAGAGATGTAGAGAAAGTCATGTGAATGATACACATCAGATTTTTTTTTATTCAGGTGGCCTCAACTGTCGGTATCGAATTTTGTGCTTAGAATACAATACCTTCTATATCTACTGTATACTTGGTACATACGTGCTAGAGAAAGTAAAAAGAATTAATGCAAAAGATATCTCGGATATAGCTTTTGTGTATGTTTTGTCTGATGAGTAAGCAGTCGGAGAGTGGCAACAATACATCCCATTATGGAAGAGAGGGGGGAAAAAGTTTTTTTTCAATTCAAGTTGTTGATATGCACAAAATATAGAGCGTTCTATTCATTTAGTTATCGTTGATTATGCTTTAATGAACAAACATTTGAGAGAAAGAAGTCCAACATCCCCTTTTCGATAAAAGCGATAGCTGCATTCACAACCGTGCGGCCGGAAGCTCCGCAGAATCGCAACTAATGCCCGAATACAGACGTGCGCTGAATTCAAGTCTAAATCCCAGAGTGGCGCAGGAATCCAATAATGGGCACAGCAGCCCTTTCCGATGCAAATGGCTTGCAAGAGAATACGTAAGCAAGAGATGTAAATATCACCAAGCCGGAATCAACGAATATATAGGTTGAGGCAGGAAAAGTCTTGGGTATTTAGATGCGAAATGAGTGTGTAAAGGGAATTCATATTCAGAAGGAAATGACCTGCTTTGCTAACTTGCTCAAAAATCAGGGACTACTTCGGCATCTTCAGGTGTTATATTCAGATAATAAATTTCAGTAACATAATAACATAACAGAGAACAACATAGCAGATGTGCAATAAACGTATTACTAAACTAAGATATATTCACTCACTACAACAAACATACTTATACGTCGCCTGATTATAAAAACAAATAAAAAAATCTGATGTGTCCCATTTACACGACTTTCTCTACATTTCTGTGACATATTACTGATAATAAGCTTATTTTTCTATCTACTTCATGCTAATCGAGATAAACCGGTTTTATTACTTAGTTCCTTATGGGAAATTAGGGAATACATTAGGCTAAACCGACAGTCAAATTTATACTTTTTGTACACATACTATGTACACAGTGTAAAGAGAAAGTATTGTACTGCGCCCAAAAATTCGATACAGATATTTCACCGTAAATACAAGAACATTTAAAAAAAATTCCCCAAACTACCCTTTACATGGAAAAAATTTCGAGAATGTTGATTTTCACCAAAATGGCTGTAACAAATTCCATTAAAGTTTGTTATATTACGATATTCAAATGACAAATAAAATGTATATCGTCATATTTCTGGAAATACCATCTGAAGACATGCTTATTCTGGATACATTTTGCGGAATTTTGCAAAACTGGTAAACCATAAGAGATAGGTAAAATCACAAAATGAATATTTCGTTAAAACCCACAATTTATACTATACTGTACATTTTCTTCGTGGAGTTGACCGTTTTATATATTCTTTGGAATTGTTATTTTCAGCTTTAAGATGCCTATACTCTGCCAATACCTGTCCATATAAACAATCAGATAGCAACCAGCTTTTAAAATATTTGCCTACCGCTTTAGTCTATGGTACATCGCTATTTCCCGTCTACTTACAAGGAAGCAAGTAATAAGACCCTTTCTGATATGTTTTCTCGATTAGCATTAAGTAAATAGAAGAATAAGCTTTTTAACAATAATTTATTGTAGGGACATAGACAAAGTGATGTGAATGCAACACATCAGATTTTTTAAATTGTAGTTCCTATGTATGGAATTCCGTTTCTTTACGGGGCAGGTGTTGACAAGATCTCGTATGAAAAAAGTATAAACATTTTAAAACTGAAATCAATATATCTCAAAACCGGTCAACTCTACGAAAAAAAATTATAAAAACAATTGTATGCCCTAACGAGCTGTACATTTTTGTAAGAAGTTTTTGTCTATCTCTTAGGTTTACCAGTTATGCATAATTAAAAAAAAAAAAACAACAAAAAACATCCAGAATAAAGAGGTCTTCAGAGATTATTCCCAGAATATTCAAGATATACACTTCATTTGTCATATACATATCTGAAATATAAGAGATTTAATCAAAATGCTTTTTGAAAAAATCCAAATTTTCGAAATTTTTTCCATGTAGTTTGGAGTGGGAGAATTTTCTTGAAAATCTTCGTGTCGTATTCTTGGAAGATAAATATCAAGTTGGGTATTTAATGGTATTTTAATATTGAGCTATGCTGCCCATGGACACACACACACACACACACACACACACACACACACAGATATACACACACGGACAGTTTTTTTTAATGGTTTTTTTTTTCCAACACACACAGTTTCGGTGAAATCTATGTATCGAAATTTTGGGTGCATACGACACCTGCTCCATACAATATGTACATAATACGTGTAGAGAAAGTAATAACAAACACGTTTTAAAGCAACCATGCTCCTAATAACCTTTTGCCCAAAGAAAGGTACATCGTTGCAAGGTTTACTCTATTCTAGTCTATCCTCATTACTACTCTCTTTATCAGCTAGGTATTACTAATGTATCTTAACAGTGTCCATCATCCAACTAATTATTAGGTATTATTATTGTTATTATTATTGTTGTTATTATTGTTGTTATTATTATTATTTAACATTTCTTTTATTGAACCTCTCCGCAAACATTTTCTGATCGTGTAAACATTTTGGACAGATTTGCTCCTTGTCTTGGACAGTTTCGTTAGATTTCCTTCGTGCACTCTTTCTAAAGCAGGATTATTACATAATTTTATACTCTTGATTATCGTTTATACATTGTACGTTCTTCATATTCGTTTTCCTTAGTTCATTGCTACGTCCAAGCGGCCCTGGAAAGTCATACCATACGGAGTAGTTTACAAGCGTTTTTAATATTTGGGAGGAAGTTTTACTTCATTTTTTAATAATTTACTATGATTATCCCCACAGTACAGTTTAATTGTGTTTCTACCTACACTGTAAAGAAATTATTGTTGACTTTTATGCTTTATTAACATCATTGGGGCTTAAATGTGACACTGAGCATTTTAATTACCTGTAAGTGTACTAATACTTGGCTGTTGTTTTTAACAATTGTTAATAGCACGGCCTGTATCAAAAGCTAAATGTTTGAGAAACCGCAATATACAGTTATTATTGTTGTTATTATTATTATTGTTGTTTTTATCATTATCATTATTATTATTTAGTATTATACGAGGGCCGTTTTTTTCAACTTCCGATAGGCTATAAATAAAAGACAAGTTCATGAAAACAATTATTTTATAACTAAAATTTTTGTACATTTATGGTTACTCTTCAACATAATCACCGAAAAGTTTGAGACATTTATTGTATCTGTGCACAAGCTTTGCAATACCCGCTTCAAAACATGTTGCCACCAATGATTTCAAATGAGCATTGACGTTGTTTTGAAGACCTTCGTTGGTTTGAAAGTGTTGCCCTCCTAGCCAAGTCTTCAATTCAGGGAAAAGGTGAAAGTCGCTGGGTGCCAGGTCAGGACTGTACGGCGGATGATTGAAAATGCCCCATTGAAATTGATGAAGGAACCGATGGTTGTACTAGCAGTGTGTGGACGAGCGTTGTCATGGATCAACACAATTCCTGAAGTCAGCATTCTTCTTGTTTGTTTTGAATGGTTCTCCGCAAACGTCGTAAAGTACGAAAATCTTCAAAACAACGTCAATGCTCATTTTAAATCATTGGCGGAAACATTTTTGAAGCTATTTTGATTACAAAATATTGTACATTAAAGACATTTTCCTGACAAATAAAATGTATATCTCGAATTTTCTGGGAATAGCCTCTGAAGACTACATTATTCTGGATGAATTTTACGGAACTTTGCATGACTGCTAAACCGTAAGAGACGGATAAAAACTTACCACACAAAAAACACACAATTTATGTTATATAAATTTTGTTGATCGTTTTTGAGATATTCCTTTTTTTTTTTTTTGGTTTCAACTTTGAAAAACATACTTTTCTCGTACAGGAATTTGTCAACTCTGTCCATCCATACAAACAAAGGAACTTCAGTCGCATAGTAACCAGCTTTTAACCTATGTTACTTCCTTATTTCGCTTCTACTTACAAGGAAGCAAGTAATAAGACTATTTCTGCTAATTTTTTCTCGATAGCATGAAATAAATAGAAGCATAAGCTTTTTAAAAATAATTTGTTGAAGTGATGTGGAGAAAGTCATGTGAATGGAACACATAAGATTTTTTGTTACTTTTCACAAACAAAATAGATCTGGAGCTTCGACCTTATTTCACAAACCACTAAAAATGAATGTCTCGTTGGGTTTTTATATTGATTTTAGATTAAGTTTAAACAAAAAAATAGTATAATTATCTGGTTTTCCACTTTGTCGTGTAAAATAGTTAATTTAATCAAACCTACTCACAATATAAACATTTCAAACAGTAAATTTCTTAAAAAGATATTAAGGAATGTAATTTAAAAGGGTGCATGTAGCTCAATATCTGTAAGAAAAAATTCGGATTTTAGTTAAATCGAATAAACTAATTAATATGTTCAGAATGAAAATATATTATTTACATGACATTTTCTATGAATAAGTTTTGTTTCCAATGTGTAAAAAATTAACAACAATCGATCTAATAATTGGTTAAACTATGAAGTCCAGAACTTAAAGTACTTAGGACAATGTCAGTAGTTATCGAGGTGTGTGATCCCAAAATAAATTGAGATCACCAGTGAATTAAGGGATTTAATGCCGTGTCGGCATGTTGCTATTGTAACTCAGTGATTAAGCAACCGGCTAGGGACCAGGAGATGCATGGTTTAATCACAGGTATGGCTGTTGAGTTTTTCAGTTTGACTTTACCTATAGGATTCCTGTCCTAAACTCACTTGTGTGGAAAACTTTAAGTAACCTCACGTCTGTTCATTTATAGCTTCAGTTATTGATAGTTTCGTTTAATAATTGGCTTACCCTCCCCGTATTTGTAGGACTAACACGTCCCTAGGACTTACAAGCCAATGCCAAGGGGTCAGAAGCCTGTCGGGGAGCCAACTACACAAACCACAGAACGGAGAACCTGTTACGTGGGGTCGGCTCGTAGCCAGGCATGAACATGAGGAAGTGATATAAAATATGAGCCAAATTGATCATTGGAAAGGTGATGATGGAGTAATTGGTAGAATGAGTGGCGGAGGAACCCGGGATGCCTAGATGGGAGACGAGCAGTCTAACCACTCACTCACGGCTTATTTGATAGTTACAATGCGTAAAATGGAAATCAGAGGTATTTGGTTAAGATTAGAACAAGGTTAACATTAGACAAGGTTAATAATTCTCATTAAGTTATTATAAATTATTAATTGTCCACAATTTTTGTAAAACTTTACACATGCATTGCCTTAATTTGAAATATGAGATCTGATGGCTATTTTTTCTTTGGCGACCGAAAGAAAAAAAAAAGTACAAAAACAAGCAAACACACAAACAAAACCAACTACGAAATATGTCAATCTGAGTCGAAAGCTTAGGTATCTGGATTAAAATGAAGTGGCTGGAACTAAATAGTTTGTTAGAATGTGTTGTGGACAAGTGAAAATGGAAAGCAGTGGAAATGTAACAGAACAAAGTTTTATCAGCTTGCCTAATTTTGATGGTTACTGAAAATTGGAACCGCACTATCACACAGTTTTATTTAAACAAACTGAAAACTTTTCACTGCGACATTAAATATAAAAATAAACAATTTTAGTGAAATGTTTCGAATATATCTATTCATTCATTTGCAAAGTCAGAAGATAGAAACGAATGAAGCGCTGTGGTTTGTAAGCGATGTCGGAAATATCTGTTCAGTGGAATGTTTCAGCCTACATTGTATTTGAACCGGGCTTTGTTAGCTGCTCTATCATTGTTTGACCCTTTCCTATTTGTATCGATAATATATCATGCTTCAGTTGGCTTTTCATTCACAATATGTTGACTTCACATAGTACTTTACACCTTGAAACAGTTTTGTTTGAGTATCAAAGGCAGAATGTTCTGATTAAAAAGGTATTTTTACAAAAATAATTGGTCATAAATAAGGAAATGATTTTAATGAAATATAAATAGACCAGTAAATGTCGCAACTGGAGCAAAATAAACACAATTTCTTTCACTATTTTACACCTTTTCTGAAGTTAGTATATTTTGTTCACATTTTTTTTCCTACCACTTTTATCTGTGTATTCAAAAAAGTAGACAGATTTTTTTCTTCTTTAACAGAGTTTCACAGCTTTGTTTGGTGAAAGTCAAAAATCCTCAATACATATTAAAATAGAATATATAGAAAGCACAATAATTGACACTTGAGCAGCATTGGCAACTTCGGCAACCTGCAGCTGTGAAGTAAAATTAAACTGTCAACAATGGTGCTGCCAGTTTAGAAGTTCATTAATTAGTATTGCCATGAATTTAACGCTATCTATTGCTGGTTGCATTGTTGTTTTTCCAGTACAGATCAGAAGCCATTTCTCACCACAAAATTATGGCAAAGTTTACCATTGGAAAGAATATACACTTTCATTAGGATTCCAAATGGCACCATTGTTCGATGCCGTCTGTGAAGTAAAATTGTAATCCATGACAAGCACCAAAGAAAGAGAATCCAACTCGAATATTCAAATTATCCAAACCAGGTATCGCCTAGTGACTAAGAAAAACCGCGAAAAATCCCTCAGTCAGGTCCTATCCAAGCTCTAATACAAGCTAAACAAACGACAATTGGTAAGCATTGACAGCTCACAGGGATAACAAGAATGAAAATATGTTCCACAGGTTAATGACAAAAAATATAAGGAAACCCCGGATTTATTTGTTCTGACCTATGTTGTTTATTTTAATGTTTTAGTTGCCAACGATTAATATGCTTCAACAGTCTAAATTGACTTGGTATTACGCTTGGATCTTTAAGACCTATTTTACTTTCTCTACACGTACTATGTACATAGTGCATAGAGAATCTATTGTTTGGCACCCAAAAATTCGATACCGAGATTTCACAGAAATACATGAATCCAAAAAAAAAAGCATTTTTGGGAAAAGGTCCGTGTGTGTGTGTGTGTGTCTGTGGACAGCATTGCTCAAAAACGAAAAGACTCTTAAATATCAAACCGAGTATTTAAGTTCAGTATCTTCCCAGGATGTGACACGAAGATTTTCAAGAAAGCCCCCATACCCCCAACTACCCTGTATCTACATGGACAAATTTTCTACAATTTTTATAACCTCAAAAATGGTTCTAACGTTTTGATTAAAATCTCCTAGAATGTATATCTTGTGTTTTCTGAGAATATCCTCTGTAGATTACTTTATTCTGGATGAATTTTACGGAATTTTGTATAACTGGCAAATTGTAAGAAATAGAGAAAGGCTTACCTAACAGAAAATGTAGAACACGTTAAAACACACAATTTAAGTTATATATATTTTTTCGTGGAGTTTATCGGTTTTAAGATATTCCTTGTTATTGGTTTCAGGGAATTTATCAACTCCTGTCAATAGAATCAAAGGAATTTCATTCACATAGCAACCAGCTTTTGACTAATACTTTAGCCTATGCTATTCGCTTATTTCCCTTGCTACTTGCATGGAAGCAAGTAATAAGACGATTTCTGATAATTTTTTCGATTAGCATGAAGTAAAAAGAAGCATAAGCTTTTTAAAATAATTGCAGATATGTAGAGAAGGTCATGATATAACGTAATAATACCCAATTCATTATTTAAGCAAATAGATTACATTTATTTATATAAAGCATTTTCTTAGCGGAACGAGACCATTGGAATAAAGAAAATTTTAAAAATTATAATCTTATGTATAATTTTCAGGATAAGAAATAAATTAGAAGTTGTTTTTGTGCGCAATCGCGATTTCATGGTAATAGCAATAATCGGTTACGCTCTCTATGGTCAATTCTTATTGCTCACGCCATGTCGGCACATATATTGGACCAGCCGTCTCCGGACGGCAGAGATTTTAAGGTTATTAATTCACTCACTCGTTTATCATTTCCCTTTCTCTATTTTCTCAAAATAACTCTAATACATTAATATGCAAAATTTCTCAAATACCTATTGAAACAGTAACATATACATTGAAGAGATAACACAGTAGGTGAGGAACTCTAGTATTTTCTTAATTGCTTATGCTTCACAAATATATATATTAGACTTACTGTAAATACCCTTTGGAGTTCTCCTGTTCTTATACAATTCAATATAACTCTGACATTTAAGAAGAAAGGGAGAACGTACCTGGTGCACGAATTAGGGTAGATAACAGATATAAATTTACATTTAACTTAATTGCTACATTTAACCTTCCCAAAATATGTTCTGTGCTGTGGTTCGTTTGAGCTGTATCGTTTTGTTGCCCTAAGTGGTTACTTTTACTTTCTCTAGCACATATACACAATTTACATAATAGATAGAGAAAATATTTTATTCCACCCAAAAATGTGATACCAATATTGATCGTAAATACATGTTTGAGATTCCTTGTTCAAAAACGAAAAGTTGGTATTTAAGTTCAATACCTTCCAAGGATGCTATACGAATATTTTCAGGAGGATTTTCCCAGCCTCAACCACCTTTTTATATGCAACATTTAAAAAAAAAATATTTTCGCAAAAATGGGTTTAACGATTTTTATTAAAATGCGAAATGTAAGTCTTGAATAGTTTTGGAATAAGACATTGGAGGGCGCTTCATTATGGAAGACTGGTGAACTCTAAGAAATAGATAAAAACTTACTGCACAAAAAAGCTACAACTTCAATTACATACATTTTTCTTAAAGTTAACCGTTTCCAAGATATGTCTTGTTATTGGTTTCAATATTAAACTACTTAAACTTGTGTCAAATGGAAAGTGATGTTTGGTTTCATACCTCTTTTGATTTACTCTTAGCCAGGCAAAGAGAAACAAATTTCAACTGTTTTACATAGCGATAGCTGTTAAAAAATTTGGCTCTCGCGTTATCCCAGTGTATTCCCTTATTTCTGGTTTACTTACAAGGCACAAGTAATAAGACAATTTCTGCTAACGTTTATCTCGATTAGCATGATGCAGAAATTTTGTTTACAGAACAGATAGAGAAAGCTATGTGAATACAACACCTCAGATTTTTACTTTCTCTACATGTACTATGTACATAGTGTATGGAGAAGGTATTGCACTCCACCAAAAAATTCGATACCGATATTTCACCGGAAATATATGTTTTAGGGTCCCCTGTATCCAAAAAAAGTATTTTCAGAAAAAGGTCCTTGTGTGGGTCCGTGTGTCTGGGAACACGATAACTCAAAAACAAAAAGTCGGTAAAATACCAAACTTGGTATTTAAGTTTAGTATCTTCCAGGGATGCGACACGAAGATTTTGAGAACAATTCCCCCACCCCAAACTACCGTTTACATGGAACTTTTTTCGAAAATTTTGATATTCTGAAAAATGGCTCTCACGATTTTGATTAACATATCGTATATTAAATATATTTACCTGACAGATAAAGTGTATATCTTGAATTTTCTGAGAATAGTCTCTGAAGACTACTTTATTCTCGGTCAATTTTACAGAATTTTGCGTAACTGCTAAACCGTAAGGGATGGACAAAAACTTACCACACAATAAATCTAGAGCACCTTAAAACACACAGTTTATGTAGTATACCTTTTTTTCGTGGAGTTGATTGTTTTTGAGATATTCCTTCTTTTTTTCAGCTATAAAGACTTATACTTTTCTTATACAGAACTTTGTGAACTCGAGTCCATGCAAACAAAGGAAAGTCAACCGCAGAGCAACCAACTTTTGACTATCACTTTAACCTATGGTACCCCCTTATTTCGCTTCTACTAACAAGGAAGCAAGTAATCAGACTATTTCTGCTAATTTTTGCTCCATTAGATGAAGTAAATAGAATAATTTGTTGCAGTGATATTGAGAAAGTCATGTGAATGGAACACATCAGATTTTTTCTTATAAGCTCTTGAAAATAATATTATGTATTACGAGTTCAATTTGACTAACCGAAACGGGTTCCGTCAACCTAAAATCTGTAAATAATTATTGCATGAGTATTTATCATTAACATGGAGTAGATAGTGAAGCATCTTTTTTGGAGTGTTTATGAAAGCAAATTATTTCAAAAGATGAAATTATAATAATACTTTTTTTCAATTCCGTCATAAAAACGAAAGCAGAAAAAGGGAAGAATAAACAAGACTGTGTGCAAACAACCCTAACCCTGTTTCTACCACTTGACCTGTATTGTTGCTACCTCATTATTGTGGTTTGATGCATTAGCAAAATCTGTTGTAATACATTCACATGACTTTCTTTAGTTATTCTGCAACACGTATTCCTACAAAATCTGATGCTTCTCTCTACTTCATGCCATTGAAGATCCTTCTCTCTACTTCATGCCAATCAAGATAAACAGAAGATATAAAATTGGTTGAATTCATTACTTCCTTATAGGTAGAAGGGAAATAATTGAATACAATAGGCTAAAGTGATAGTCAATATTTTAAATGCTGGTTGTTATGTGAAGTTCACAAATTCCCGTATGAGAAAAGTTTAAGTATTTTAAAACTGAAACAAATAATAAGGAACATCTCGGAAATGGTTAACTCCACGAAAAAATGTGTCTGACAAAACGTTTGTGTATCAACGAGAAAATATTGATTCTGCTTTAACTTGAGGTAGCCCCCGTTGAGTTCTGCAACGCACGAAGGGTATCTGCAAATACCAAGTATTATAAAATAAAGAGAGAGTGTGTGTGTGCTGTTGAATAATTTTTATAATAGTATTAGCAACAGTGTAATAATAAACACCGAAAATATAAGCTGAGTTGAAACTAAATGTAGAATAATGCTCGCGTAGACCTGTGGCTACTGCACTATCCAAAGAGGTACTCCTGCACACGATATTCCTTCTCTCAATGTTTATATTTACTTTATCTCTCTTCAAAAACATAAATCCAATTTTTAGCAATTTTTTCATGAACGATGGATCGCTTAAAAAGCAATTGTCAGAATTGTTGAAATTGTTGAAGGTATTTAAAATTGTCGTTATTAAATAAAGTCGTGTCCTTTTTACTAGTTGAACTTTAAACACAGCCATCTATGGTTTTACTTTTTCTACACGTACTGTGTACATAGTATATATAGAACGATTGTATGGCACCCAGAATTCACCAGAACTACATGTTTTCAGGCCACCTGAATCCATAAAAAGAGCATTGTTAGAAAAAAGGTCCATGTGTGTCTGTCGGCAGCATAGCTCAAAAATCTATGTTTAGTATCTCCCAAGGATGCGATATGATTTTCAAGAAAATCGCCCCACCCCTAACTACCCTTTACATGGAAAAACATCGCAAATTTTGATGTTATCAAATATGGCTCTAACCATTTTGATTAAAGTCTGTTATATTTAAGATATTTACATGACAAATAAAGTATATATCTTGAATTTTCTGGGAATAGTCGCTAAAGACCTCGTTATTCTCTATGAATTTTCTTTAATTTTGCATAACTAGTAAACCGCAAGAGTTACACAAAAACTTACTATTCAAAAATATAGAGCTCCTTAAAACACAAAATGTATGCTATGTACATTTCTTCTAGGCGGTTTACGTTGTCAGTTATTCCTTGTTATTGGTTTCAGTTTTAAAATACTTAAAAGTTTTGTCAACTTCTGGCCACGCAAAGAAACGGATTTCACTCTATTAGCAACCATATTTTAAAACATGTGACAGTCGCTTTAGTATACCCTTATTTCCCTTCTACTTATAAGGAACTAAGTAATAAGACCGTTTCTGCTAGTGTTGAACTCGAGAGGCATGAAGTGGATAGAAGAATAAGGTTATTAAGAATAATGTGTTATAGAGGTGCAGAGAAAGACATAACTCATATTTAGTATATACTCCTTTCTTTCATGGTATCCTTTCTTGGTTCTTTATGCACAGGCAACGGTACACATAGGAACACCGGTGTTATTTTTAGTTTTAATCAAGTTATTTACAACGGTTATATAATTAGTTTCTTGCTGCTTTAAGTCCTTACCTTTAGAGTGCTTCACTATTTAACTTTGCCACAAAGCAAGCTAAGCGCAGCTGCAGAACTGTGATGTTAATTCCGTTACTCACTGCTCATCGTTACCGTAGAAATGCAGAAGAAATGCATTATATAATCCTAATATACCAATTCATATTAATAAAGGTTATCACACTATTTAGTTAAATCAAATCTTGTAAATCCACTAATAATGGCTTTGGTTTCCCGCGAAATTAAGATTCTGTATTTTATGGTATGCTTTGGTTTACCGGGAATCGCGTACTTGTTATTAACGTCAAGGTAGTAGTATTTATTATTAAGTTTACAATAATACAATATAGCGTCACACAGTTGCAAGGGTCGAGTAACCGCTCATGCTATCTAAAAATACTTGAGTTTAAAGTATTACACACATTACCACATTGGAAATACACACACAGACACATACGTACGCTCGCGCGCTATGACAACAGAAACACACAAAAATAAAAATAAAGAACACTCTGATATCACACATACCTCGCAACCACACCCACGTATTCACGCATACAGATTACACAAACATCAAATAAGGCTACTCAATATTTACACAAATATTTTATCTCTTAGTGCAGTACTTCCTCAAACTACACCACGTATTTACGCATATAGATTACTCAAATACCAAACATTTCTATTCAATATTTACACAAATATTTTATCTGTTAGTGGACGTATTTCCATCAGGTATGTGCCCAGGCTTGGCCAATTTTTGCCGCTTAGAATCAAACCCCACAAAGCTATCCTTCGTCTGTTTTTTCCTAACATCCTCCATCTGCACGCATACTGCCAAAATATGCGTCCAGTCTTCCAGATACCCGTATAACGGGCAAATCCTCCTAACAGTTTCATCAACTACCTTATCGTTAAGGTGTTTACTTCAGGTTTGTTTTAAGAGTGGAGCGATATTAGTTTCTGATAATGCCACCAGATTTGAATGACAGGGCTACCAATCGTTTGTGTAACCCTGGATTTCTAGTTTGTGTTTTTCTTTATTCCAGTAGGAATATGTCTAAGAATCCCTACTAGGTGCGTTTGTCATCCTAAATTTCGGATGTTTTTTAATACTATACTGATAACCTTCCTTCCCTTTTTTCATCCTTTGTTGTGCATACAGCATTCTGCTTTTATTGCTAAGAGAGCAAGCGATGAATAAGGTAAATGATTAATTATGGCATAGATGAACTGTAGCCCGAAGTTAACTGACTCGTCTTTTTAGCAAGACAAAAGTTAAGGAAAGGATACAACTTGTCTTAACTTGCAGTTGATCCAGTTGTTTATTTTGGGGGCAGAAGTATTTCTTTTAGATCACCACTACAACTCCAGATTTCAGTTTTGTTTTGTTATGTTTTATTTATAATTTGTATCTGTTTCTGGTACGAAGGACTTAACTTAGTCTAAAGATTAGACATTAAAGTTTATGTCTAAAGCAGTGAGAGTCACATAAAATTTGTGTTTTGATGTAGCCTTTCATTTATGTCTTATGCTAGAGATGTAAATATGTCATAAATACAGAGCTTGTTTCATATATACACAAACACACACACATTATATATATATATATATTATTCTGCCTATCAAGCGTTTAGGATAAGCATATATAATTGGTATTATTATCGGAAGGGGTTTTTATGTTTTGCATCATGAATTCTTGGCAGTACAGTATTCAACCATAAGAAAGAGTTTTACTGTCTCTTTACAGAAAATTCAAACTTTACTTTTTATTTATTGTTCTCCACATATGAAACTTAATTAAATCTTTGGAATAAATTTTTGAGAAAATACAAGAAAACGAATGTATTTCATGCAAAAAGGCAGTTTGAAAAAAATATAAATTACACTAACATTCATATCGTATCCTTGAAATGTCGCCCTATTAGCGCAACGCCTCTGGGTCGAATCCCGGTATCAGTATGAACATTTTTCACCACTGGCAGAATTGTGTATGTGTGTGCCCTTTAATCATCACCATCCCGCAGAAGGAAAAGGGCAATAGCATCGCGATATCATCCTTACCGGAATGCTGAGGCCGGATAGTGCATCTGTACCAAAATTCCGTAATGGCCATTGACCGATCTTTGTGCTGAATGCTCATCATCTTCATCATCATTAGCATTATCCTTGAAAGATGTTGAATATGCACGCAAATGCTATTTTGTTGGTTTTTTATATAATGTAAAACCTCTACATCCATTTTGAGATATATATATATATATATATATATATATATATATATATATAGAGAGAGAGAGAGAGAGAGAGAGACATAGTCAGAGAGACTAATAATATAAATGTACAACTGTATAAAGTCACTAAAATCCCTTAATTGGTGCACTGAGCACTACATTATAATAAAAGAAAAATGTATTGTTGAGCAATTCAGAAAGAGTAAAATGACTTGGTTATTTCAAGTTACTAGATCATCAAAGAATCTTTCGCATAGAGTGAGACTCGTTTGAAATTTGCACCGGCTGTTGAAGTAGATAGAAGTAGTCCGAGAGGAAAAATAGTTCCCGTAAATTTGTTTGTATCCTTCGTGTCCAAATAGGTTAGCTACAATATTCGACTTCCCGAAACCGCACCCCAAACTTCAATCTTCTCTGAGTGCTGGAACGTGTAGGTATTCAAGGAGGAGGTAATTTACGTATTTACTGAGAGGACAAGCATTTCCTCTACAGCTACTGTATATCTACGAAGTATCTGCTTTGTTTTAAAAACCATCCGTTTTAAACAAATCATTCTTTATTTTCTTTTAGTTTCCCTGAATCTAACAAATTTTCTTTTCAATACTTGTTTAAATATATATTTTTTAAATTTTAAAATAGCTTCCATTAAGCCCACAGCTCTAGGTGCTGTAACGAGTTAGGTATCTATTTTGCATTTTCTGTAAATAATCCTGGTAAGAAGCTTTTCCCAGAACGCATCATGTTCAACAAATTGTATGTGCAGATCTTATTGACCTTTAAAGCAAGCCATCATTTTCATTCCAAAATATTCTAGAAACGCTGATTTTATGCTTAAAACGTTCTGTATTATTAAAAAGTATAATTTCTCTTAATGTAGGTATTTTAATTTAGTTTTGAATGTTATGTCAAGAATATCCTAATAAATTTACATGAGAGCATTGTTTAGCTTTAAAGGCAGCTATTGGTAATAAATTGAATTTCTGTGCTGTTAAACAAAAACCTAACTACATTTTATAAAATTTCATATACGATATTAAGGACTACATGAGAAATTGTCATTATTTTTTGCAGCAAGAGTTTTTATTTGTTGCAAATTTGGTATTAATTTGGGACATATTTTCTAAAATTTAAAGTATAACTACGTCATTGAAAATCTGCCTTTATATAATAGAGAAAACTATTAATTCATTTGTCCAGACGTTATGATAGCCTTTGAGATATTTTATGAAAATACTAATTTTTCAACATTTTATGGGAAATAACATAATTTCTTCTAATGTCTTAACAAAATAAAATCCATTTAGGAACGAATAAAGTATAAAAACTAGTGCATATTCTTATTAAACACATGGTAAACTTAGTCTAACATTAATTTGAAAATATTTCCCGAATTGCAGATAATTATCAGTTTAAAATTCTTGGTGGGAAAAATTATTGTAGACATTGGGGATCAATAATCGTATTGCCATGAATACAACAATCCCTGGTGCAGACATTGCTGAGGACGATCGGTCGTGAATGAGCTAGCTTATGCCATTTACAAATTTGAACGAAGTCTTCACTTTTTGAGGCCCTTAATTATGGAGTGACTGAAATTGCGCACTAACGGTACCTAATTTTTTCAACGTAAGATTTTGAATAGTGGAACATTTAACTGCTTTCCAGCAGGAATTTGGAGCAAAGTAATATACGAATACATTCTAGACACATTAATGATTCAGTTTGTAACAAGAAATAAATTTGTCCCACTTGAGCCATTTTAGTGCCAGAACATTAAGAACATTGCCAAAGCTTTGTTTTTAAGCATTCTTTGTTTAATTAAAATTCAGTATAAATGAATGAGTTGCTTCTCATTGAGTCATCTTAAAATCTTGACATTCACCTCCTAAATGTGATCAAAGAAAGTGAAGGAACATGCTGAGCTTTGTCAATTAATACCAGGAAAATGTCTATACCCTATAGGAGAATGACTATCGTATCCCGGAGGGCTAGGGGTTACTAGAACTTGTGTGCTAAGCTCTCCAGGGAAAGAAGGAGATGCATCTATCTCGCAATTCCGCCCAGATGTAAACGCCCAGACGTACCCAATCTCCCATGACTTTCGTTAACAAATATCCCGCCAAGTCCAACCCAAACCGAACAGCTCCTTGACGGTAGCTGCTGAGATGTTCGGCCGAGTATTTCTAATAATGTCAAAAGTACCACCAGCGCTAGGAGTCCGCTGCGTCTGCACCAAGGCAGCTGATGAGGTCGGAACCTCTACGACTGGGGGGGGGGGATGTTACGCACTAAAGATCCATTGGAGTCGAATCACCCTGATGGTCATGAACGCTGCGGCCTTGCAAAGAGAACGTAATTTCAAAACTAATGAAAACTGCCATCTTTTAAAGTTTTGAATATAGCTTAAGGTCCTACTGTGTTTCCTTATTCCCCTTATACATCATGGAAATAAGTACTAGAATAGTTTCCGCAAATGTTTATCTCGGTGAGGATATAGCAGAGAGTAGAATATATTTTTAAAATGTTTGTTTAAAATGAATAGAGAAAGTCCATTGAATATAGAAATCGTAGCTTTAATAATATCTTCCTTAAAGTTTGTTTCTGGAAAGTTGATCATCATTGTTGCAGTGTAAAGATTTTCTGAGTTTTAGAGCATAATAATTATGAAACTTTTCGTACAAACTAGCAACTCGAGCAGCACAGTTTCAAACTTGGTTTAAAAGTGTATTTTATAAAGGTACGTTGGCGATTGCCTTGTAGGTAGAAACGCTAAGTATTAACTCAGGGGTTTAGACTGCATTTTAACACTGCCTTTACGAGCTCATTGTTTACTTCGCCATAATGCATACCATCCGTTTTTGTTACAAGCACCTGTATAGTGGAAAAATAACGATTCTCTCATTTAATAAGTGAAGCTAATGCGGTGTTTTCTCATCTTACAAGGGCATAATAGCAAGTTGAGATATTTATTACTGCAGTGCTTGTTCATTAAATCCCCTTGGTATCAGGCTGTGAACAGTTTTATTATTTATCCGCATTACACGGGGATAAAACGACCTGAAAAACATGTCTAAAACCCTGACCTAGATGCTTCTCCATGAAACTCCAGAGTACGGTTTGCTCCAGCTTCTCCTTTTTACTTTCTCTACATGTACTCTGTACATAGTGTATAGAGAAGATATTGCACTCCACCAAAAAATTCGATACCGAGATTTCACCGGAAATATATGTTTAAGGGTCCCCTGTATCCAAAAAAGTATTTTCAGAAAAAGGTCCGTGTGTGTCCGTGTGTCTATGTGCCTGTGAACACGATAACTTAAAAACGAAAAGTCTGTAAAATACCAAACTTGGTATTTAAGTTTCGTATTTTCCAGGGATGCGACACGAAGATTTTGAGAAGAATCTCCCCACCCCCAACTACCCTTTACATGACACTTTTTTTTCGAAAATTTTTATTTTTTCAGATATTGCTATAACGAGTTTGATTAAAATATCGTATATTAAAGCTATTTACCTAACAAATAAAATGTATATTTCGAATTTTTTGGGAATAGCCTCTGAAGACTGCTTTATTCTAGATCAATTTTACGGAATTTTGAATAACTGCTAAACCGTAACAGATGGACAAAACCTTACTACACACAAAATGTAGAGCACGTTAAAACACACAATTTATGTTATATGCATTTTTTCGTTAAGTTGATGTTTTTGAGGTATTCCTTGTTTTTGGTTCCTGCTTTGAAAAAACGTATACTTTTCTCATACAGGAATCTGTCAACTTCTATCCATACAAACAAAGGAACTTCAGTCACTTAGCAACCAGCTTTTGATTATCACTTTAACCTATGGTAGTCCATTATTTCGCCTCTACTTACAAGGAAGCGAGTAGTAAGACTATTTCTGCTATTTTTTTCTGATTAGCATGAAGTAGATAGAAGTATAAGCTTTTTAAGAATAATTTGTTGCAGGGATATAGAGAAAGTAATGTGAATGGAACACATCAGATTTTTACTTTATCTAACACATATGTACGAGAGCATGCTGAAAAGTAATGTCTCCGATTATTTTCCCGTAACACCCTCAAAGCGTTTGGAATAAAATAAACTGTATTACCATTCTACAGCTTTATACTTCATGTCTACATAGTTATTTCTCAACATACTCACCCTGGTGACAAACACATTAATCCCAACGAGAGGCCAGTTTCTGTATACCGTCACTGTCGGATGTTTGACGGAGCCACATCCTTACCTCTGCTTGCACCGCTTCATCAGTATCAAAGTGAACACCTCGAAGCTGTCCTTTAAGGCCAAGAACCAGATGAAAATCGGATGGGGCCAAATAGGGACTGTACGGAGGATGATCGATGACAGTGAACCCAAGGCGTTCAATTCTTGCAGATGTTGCAGCGACGCACATTACTGATGTCGATGCACTCGTCACCATACACAGCCTTCATTCTTCTATGCATTTCAGTTGGAGGCACGTTTTCTGTACGCGGTTTCTGACTTACCAACATAGTCGCGTTGCACACCGCCATGTTTCACGCTATAAATCGGAGCCCTCTAGCGCCAGAGAGTTTATAGTGTGTTAGTGAAGCACGCCCTAGTACATACTATACACGTAGTAGTTCCACCCAAAAATTCAAGTGGAGATTTCATTGAAAATACACGTTTTGAGGTCCCACGAGTCCGAAAAAAGGCATTTTAGTAAAGGGCATGTGTATGTGTGGACAGCATAGCTCAAACTTACTATTTAGGTATGGGTTCCTTTTCTTGCGTTGTTGGGATGCTGGTTGCTCGGAATTCTGCTGGTCCAACAAATGATCCAACCTTTGATACCCGTCTGATATTATCTAGAGGTATGAGTTCTTTCCAATGATGTAGCAAGCTATGCACGCTGCATCATTTAACTTGAGACTGTAGAATATCTCCTAAACTAGGTGTAGAAATAAACGTCTCAAATAAAAGTTGCTTGGTAAAACGGGGAAAAGTAAATGCCATGTTCTAAAACATTCATTTTCGGTGAAATCTCGGTATCAAGATTTTGAATGTATTACAGTACCTTCTCAACCTATTACGTACATTGTACTTACGTGATCGAGAATGTAAAAAGGATGCTTTAAGCACCATTTGCATCCGAAACAATACTATGTGAATTTTGGTTCAAATATAAGGATTCACATATATAATGCAATAGTATACCGATCTTGGTTTTCAATCTCAATAGCCACGCTTGTTCAAGTTGAAGGAGCAGAGAGAAAGGACAAAGTCTCTCCACTCAGTATGCAGCTTTGGCGCTTCTACTCAGGCTATGTGACGTAATGTAATATTTGTAAACACGTGATCTTTCTCTTTTGCATCAAGTGGTGTTGTCTTGAAAGATACAAAGAATGACGTTTCTTATTTAAGGAAAACATTAACTCTTAATAAATTTAAACCAATAACAAGAAATTCTTGAAATTGTTAACTCCACAAACAACGTATTGGGAATAAACTGCGTGTTTTAACGAGATTTACGATTTGGCGTGGTAATATTTTTTCTATCACTTAAATAACCAGTTGTGAAAAAGACATTCAGAATGAAGAGTACTTCAGAAATATTTCCAGAAAATTCAGGATGTACATTTTATTTGTAATGAAATACTTTTAAAAACCTGATTTGTTACATTCACATGACTTTCTCTACATCTCTGCAACAAATTATTGTTAAAAAGCTTAATGTTCTATTTACCTCATGATAATCGAAAAAAACAATAGCACAAATAGTCTTATTTCTTGCTTCCTTGTAAGTAGAGGCGAAATAAGGGAGTATCATAGGTTAAGTGATAGTTAAAAGCTGGTTAATATGTGACTGAAGTTCCTTTGTTTGTATGGACAGGAGTTGACAGGAGTCCTGTGTGAGAAAAATATATTTTTTAAAGCTGAAACCAAAAACAAGAAATATTTCAGAAACGATCAACTCCATGAAAAACTTAATATAAGATAAATTGTGTGTTGTAAAGTGCTCTACATTTTTTGTGCGGTAAGCTTTCTTTTGCATCTCTTACGGTTTAGCAGTTATGCAACATTTCGTAAAATTTGTTCAGAACAAAATAGTCTTCAGAGGCTATTCCCAGAAAAGATATACATTTTATTTATCAGGTAAATATCTTTAATACATTATATTTTAATCAACATCGTTAGAGCCATTTTTGAAAAAATCAAAATTTTCAAAAAAAGTTAGTTGGGGGTGGGGCGATTTTTTCAAAATCTTCGTGTCGCATCCTTGGAAGATACTAAACTTAAATACTAAGATTTGTATTTTACCGACTTTTCGTTTTGGAATTATCATGTTCACAGTCACAGGGACACACTGACACACACATACGCACACACGCAATGCTTTTTTTTGGATACAGGGAACCTTAAAATATATATTTCCGGTGAAATCTCGGTATCGAATTTTTGGGTGGAGTGCAATACCTTCTCTACTATGTACATAGTACGTGAGAGAAAGTAAATAATCTGTCTGTCCTTGATAAATAAAAAACGAAAAGTCGGTTAAATACCAAACTTGATATTTAAGTTCAGCATCTTCCAAGGATATGACACAAAGATTTTCAAGTAAATCTCCCCACCTCAAACTACCCTTTTGATTTTGTCAGCAATGGATGAAACCATTTTATTAATATATTGTATTTTACAGATAACTGCATGACTCATAAAATGTATATCTTTGATTTTCTGGGAAAAGCTCCGAAGTCCTCTACATTCTGTATGACTCTACATAACTCATAAACTGTAAGACAAAGGTTAATATACGAAAATGTAGACTTCGTTAAAACACACGATTTATGTCATATTCATTTTTGTAGAGTTAATGATTTCCGAGGTATTCCCTGTTATTGGTTTCAGTTTTAAAATACGTAACTTTCTCTCAAAGGAAAGTCCTGATCATTATATATCTCTTTTATATTTCTCCTGGGTAAGAAACAGAACCGTATTTCAACTGCAATTGAATAGTCACAAAATTTAAAAGATTTTTTTATCACTCTAACCTAGTGAATTACGTTATTTCTCTCCTACTTACAAGGAAGTAAGTAAAACAATTATTTCTCCTAAGGATTACTTCAATTAGCATGATGTACATAAAAGAATAACCTATTTTAAGATCAATAAAACAAGTAGAAAAGGTCATGTGAATGTAATACATCCGATTTTTAAGGAAAACATCCGCGCGTGTATAGCATAACTAACTTAAATTCCAAACTTGGTGTTTAAGTTAAGCATCTTCCAAGGATGTTAAAGAAAAATCTTTAAAAAAGTCATCATTACCCCAACTACCCTTTATATTGAAAATGTTTCAAAAATTATGATTTTATTAAATAAAAGCTGTAGCGATTTTGATTACCTACCATATCTTTAAAGTATTTTCATGGCAAATTAAATATGTATCCTAAATTATTTGGGGATAACTTCAGAAGATCATCTCGTTCTGGATGACTTTTGTATAACTAGTAAAGTGTAGGACAAAGAGAAATATCTGATGTGTACCTATCACAAGACTTTCTCTATATTCCTGAACAAATTATTCTTAAAAAGCTTATACTTCTATTTACTTTATTTCTTTTAAATTCTTCTGATTAGCATAGACTTATTACTTGCTTCCTTGTAAGTAGAAGCGAAATAAGGGAGTACCATAGGTTAAAACGATAGTCAAAAGCTAGTTGCAATGTGACTGTAGTTCCTTTGTTTATATGGAACGGAGCTGACAAGTTCCTGTATGAGAAAAATATAAGTTTTTCATAGCAAAAACCAAAAATAAGAAATTTCTCAAAAACCACGAACTCCACGAAAAACATTTATATAACATAAATTGTGTGTTTTAAGGTGCTCTACATTTTTCGTGCAGTAAGTTTGTTTCCATCTCTTACGGTTTAGCATTTATGGAAAATTCCGTAAAATTCGTCCAAATATAGTAGTCTTCAGAGACTGTTCCCAGAAAATTCAAGCTATACATTTTATTTGTCAGGTAAATATGTTTATTATATGAAATTTTAATCGAAATCGTTAGAGCCATTTTTGAGAAAACCAAAATGTTCGAAAAAAGTTCCATGTAAAGGGTAGTTGGGAGTGGGGGGTTTTTTCTCAAAATCTTCGTGTCGCATCCCTGGAAGATACTAAACTTAAATACCAAGTTTGGTATTTTACCGAATTTTCGTTTTTGAGTTATCGTGTTTACAGACACACGGACACACACACACACACACACACACACACACACACACACACACACACAGGGACCTTTTTGTGAAAATGCTTTTTTGGGATATTGGGTACCCTAAAACATATATTACCGGTGAAATCTCGGTATCGAATTTTTGGGTGCAGTGCAATACGCTCTCTATACACTATATATATATAGTGCATATAGAGAAAGTAAAAACTTGCGGCACAAGAAATGTATTCTCATTAAACATACAATGCATGTAAAATATGTTGTTTGTAATAGAGTTAACCATTTCGATATATTTCCTGCTTTTGGTTTCAGCTTTAAAATGTACACTTTCTCAAACGGGAACATTCGTTTCATATCTCTTCTACTTCACTCATGATCAATGCAAAAGAAACCGAATTTCAATGTCAATCGCAAGCGGTAGCTTTTCAAAGACTCTACTATCGTTTTATTCTAGTGCATTCCCTTGTTACCGATCCATTTATAAGGAATATATGAGATATTTTCCAGCAAATCGTATATTGTTCCTGGTATTACTTTATCATGTCAATTTGCCCAGAGATTAACACACTAATACAAGACAGTTCAGAATTGAACACGCTGATAATGCTCAGTTAATTAGACTGCTTACACTATAAATTGAAATAATAGTGTTTGTGTGTGCTGTTATTACTTTCTCTGCACGTATTATGTACATAGTTTATAGAGAAGGTATTGCACTCCACCCAAAAATTCGATACTGAGATTTCAACCCAAATATATGTTTTAGGGTCTCCCTGTATCCAAGAAAAGCATTTTCACAAAAAAGTCGGTGTGTGTCCGTGTGTCTGTGAACACGATAACTCAAGAACGAAAACTCGGTAAAATACCAATCTAAGTATTTAAGTTTAGCATCTTCCAAGAATGCGACACGAAGATTTTAAGAAAAATTCCCCACTCGAAACTACCCGTTACATGGAACTTTTTTCGAAAATTTTGAATTTCTCAAAAACGGCTGTAACGATTTTGATTAAAATGTCTTATATTAAAGATATTTATCTGACAAATAAATTGTATATCTTGAATGTTCTGGGAATAGCCACTGAAGACTGCTTTATTCTGGATGAATTTTATGGAATTTTGCAAAACTGCTAGGAGATGAACAAAAACTTTCCACATAAAAATGTAGAGCACGTTAAAACACACAATTCATGTTACCTGCATTTTTTTCGTGGAGTTGATCGTTTTTGAGTTATTCACTATTTTTGAGTTCACCTTTAAAAAACTTAAACTTTTCTCATACAGGAATTCGTCAGCTCCTCTCCATACAAAGGAACTTCAGTCACTTAGCAACCAGCTTTTGACTATCACTTTAACCTATGGTACTCCCTTACTTCGCTTTTACTACAAGATAGCAAGTAATAAGACTATCTTTGCTAATTTTTTTCGATTAGGATCAAGTAAATAGAACAATAACTTTTTAACAATAATTTGTTGCAGAGATTTAATCAGGGTCATGTGAATGGAACACATTAGATTTTTTTAATTAATTTTTATATAGACCCAAAGTATCAGTACCTATCATCCAGGCATCAACGGTTTTGTTGAAATGTTGGTTTGTAGTTTTGTGTAGTTCAACATGTTCAAGTTATAAAAAACTTATTAATGTCAATGCTTTGTGCCGATCAGGCATATAATGTATGTAACAGCTAGAACTAATATTGTGCCGTAGTTGTTGCTCTTTTTCACCACGCTAGTGAGCTTTATGCGTTCAGGTCGGGTCAGAAATTTGGTTTGGAATCTCAATTAGCGAACGTCAATCCGGGTTAAGTATTATTTATGGGGTATAATGCCTATATTATTTTTTCATATAGGTATAGCTGACCGTTTCTCTTTACTTGGGTTTCACGCTCTGCATGCTGTCATTTGCTTGTTTAAGAACGGTTTTCAATTTAATAACAACACGGCGTCAGAAATCGATATATTATATATAATCTGTTAAATATTGATCAAATAATCATGGTGTCCATGGAGCTTAAAGTTACTCGACATTCGTCTTCTAAGGATAAGGGAAAACCCCGAAAAATCCTTATCCGAGTAACTCACCCTAAACGAGATTCGAACTCGCGACCTGTTGAATGTGAAGCAGACACGCTACTGCTACGTTACCAACCTATTTGTTGAATTTAGTTATTGTTATAATGTTAATTTGTTGTCATTATCATAACATTCAAATTCTATTGTACTTTAATTTTTATCAAAACAAATTCACATTCTCATAATGCTATCTAACAATTTATTTAACACCATCTACAAGGAAAAGAATAAGCATCAATGATAGACAAGAACACCTTAAGAATTGTAGGATATGCTCCGAAAAATCTGCTTCAAAATAACAAAAACAAAATCCTAATAAAAATCAAGTATACCATCAGAAAAGCTTTAAAACAATTTTGTGAGAGAAACAAAGAAAACAAAAAGAGCGTAAGTGCCAAAATCCCAATTATTACCCTAGAAATGGCTACATGTTGTTATAAAGAACTGGGTGAGACTGTATCACAGGCGTACACACAGCTGAAGTGCCTGTGTCTTGAGGGGCACCTAAACTCGCTAGCTAACCTCAGTATGGACAAAAATGCAACCTACCAAAGCAAACAAAAGAAAACAGTCAGTACGCAAATCCAGCAGTGTTCACCTCATAACTAGGGATAGCATTTGGGAACCGAACGATGAATCAACTGCAGATACACGTTACGAGTAAAGACAGACTTGTGTTGATAACTCCGCGCCGCATGAGAACAACAGGTTATTAGGTGTACGTAATACCATGTCGCGAAGTTTTCATAACATAGAACTGTTTACGTGCCAATCGGAGACGATTTAGGTTTTAAGACGCTAGAGGTTTATGCTGTTGGAGATTGCAATCTGCGTATTTTGAAAGAAAATAACATTAACAATAATTCTGATGAGCTGTTGGACAACGGGAAATAAATTATGAAAGCATAAAACCTGTGAGTTCCCGAAAATATATATTGCCCACCCAACTTCCAACACCTTCCCTACTAGTTAACATATTACAGTCTGCCACACAATGAATGTCCTATTTTCCTTCTTATAGTAACAATGAACAATGAATGCAGACAGTCACAGGTGGAAGCTTGCGTAAACACAAACAGATAAGTGGTATTACGTCATCACTCCCGGTGCATGCCCTGTACAGTTCGGCAATACTGGAATGCAGTGGACGGGCTCATATCAAGCCAAAATCCAAACACCTCGGCGCATAGTCATACGCTCACAAAGTAGAAAACTAACATGCATTAGTGATAAAGAAAACAGCAAGTTTAACCCGTTGTGGATCGTTTAGTTGATACCTATTTGCATACGCTGATGTTTTGCTGGTCAGCCTGTACTGCACTATATTCCCGCCTTCTCTGATCGCTCTAAACCGATCTATTCTACACCAGCGACCTCCCCTAACAAGTGCATTCTTTCGTCAGACAGGTACTGCAGTACAATGCAAACATATTACAGCTACATATCATGCTGCGATAACTGTCACGCTCGGACCCCAAGATGCAATCCGCATTGACTGATAGCACCAAAGTTGTAACAATTAAATCACACGTCTTCGATACACGGAAAATATAATAACCTTTAAAACTTCAGTACGTATTTATTTTTTACTTTCTCTAAATGGTATGCACAATGTACATAGTAAATAGAGAAGTTACTATACTCCACTCAAAAATTTGGTACGAGATTTCACTAGAAATATATATATGTTTTGAGATCCTTTGAATTAAAAAACTATATCCTTAGAAGAATGTATGTGTGTAGGTGTCTGTGGGCAGCATAGCTCAAAAAAGAAAAGTTAGTTAAATACCAGATTGGTATTTAAATTCACTATTTTCCACGTATGCAACATGAAGATTTTCAAGCAAATGCTCCAACCTAAATTATCCTTTTCATGGAATATGTTTTTCAAAAATTACTTTTTTACTTTCTCTATACCAACTATATACATAGTGTTTAGAGAAGATATTACATTTTATCCAAAAATTCGATACCGAGATTTCACAGGAAATACATATTTTGAGACTCCCTGAATAAAAAAAAACATTTTTAGAAAAATGTACGTATGTATATCTGTCTATATGTGTGTGTGTGTCTGTGTGTCTGTGGTCAGCATATCTCAAAAACGAAGAGACCGTTAAAGCCCGAACTTGGTATTTAAGTTTGGTATCTTCCAAGGATACGACAAGAAGATTTTCAAGAAAAATTTTGAAAATTTTGATTTTCTTAAAATTCTCTCTAAAGATTTTGATTAAAACATCATATATTAAATATATACAAATAAAATGTATATCTTGAATTTTCTGGGGATACCTCTGAAGACTACTGTATTCTGGATGAATTTTACGGAATTGTGCATAACTGCCAAACCGTAAGAGATGGGGAAAAACTTACTACACAGAGAATGTAGCTCACGATAAAATACGCAATTTATGTCATAAACATTTTTTCGTGAGTTGATCATTTTTAAGATATTCCTGGTTTTTCGTTTTAGCTTTGAAAAACTTATACTTTTCTCATACAGGAATTTCTTAACTCCTGTCCATACAAACAAAGGAACTTCAGTTACATAGCAACCAGCTTTTGGCTATCATTTTAACCTATGGAGCTCCCTCATTTCGCTTCTACTTACAAGGAAGCAAGTAATAAGACTATTTCTGATAACTGGCATGAAGTAAATAGAAGCATATTCTTTTTAACTATAATTTGTACAGAGATGTACAGAAAGCCATATGAATGGAGCACATAAGATTCTTTTCTTTAAAATATCTCTAACGATTATGATTAAAATTACATCATGTTGCAGATATTTTCTTGTCAAACGAAATATATTAGTAGAAGTTTCTGTAAATAGTCTCTGAAATTTATATAACTTGTAAACCGTAAGAAATGGACAAACACTTATTCCTCAAAAAAGTTGTATCTCATTAAAATATACAATTAAATCATATACATAATCTTCTTTAAAGTTGATATTTTCAGAAATATACCTTATTATTGACTTTTTCTGTGTAAAAATACTAAAACTGTTCTCAAACCCCTGGCCGTGCAAAGGAACGAAATTGAATCACATAGCGACCATCTTTTAATGACTATCGATTTTGCATAGCGTATTTCCTTATTTCCCTTCTACTTCTAAGCAGTAATAATAATAATAATAATAATAATAAGCTTTAAACAATAATTTATTACACAGATGTAAAGAAAGTTATTTTAATAGAATACATCAACTTTTTTGAACAATGTTTTCTTTTTAAAACATTCATAACAGTGGGAAGTGTAGAGAATATTCATTTCTCTGTGGATGTTCCGCAACAATCCTTGTACACAAGGCACAGAAAGAAACCGGCATTGTCTTGTTCCGTATACCGCATTCCTTACCGTTTGTGGGGTACATTATTACGTCATGTTTTTATTTTATTGGCTGATACTGTCACCTTGCAGGTGAGTGCTCTATATCGAACCAATAGAGCATATCTACCTATGCTGGATTTGTCAACTCATTCTCTAATAGTAATAGCTCCTTCTTCCCCAATTAGAGTGACGGTGGGGCCAGCGGATATCAGAAGACACGCCCTATAAATTCCCTACAGACAATCAGAAATTCGATGTCTAATACTATTTGTGCTCTGTGTACTGCCTCAACGCATGTCTGAGAAACTAACAAATGAAAAGTTCCATGCTGCTGTATGCTCATACATAAGTACCGAGCTGTGTTGTGGTAATGCTTCTAGAATTTCTAGTCTATTGCAAGCGTGAACAAACGCGGAAAGGTTACTGCTACATTTATTAAGCCTTGATGATATACTCCCTGAACCGAGACGCCAGCGGGGTTTAAGCTTTGGGTGACAAAGCAACACACGACAAAAAACAAAAGAACCTTACATAATGCTTCTTCTATAAAGGTTTTCCATTAAAAGAACAACCCTCGTGTTCACATGCAAAAGGACAAGCATGCAGGCTTTCATTGTGCGTGTTACCAGTGGCACAAAAGCTGACGGAATCTATATAGCTCTAACCCCTTTCTTTACTCGGAAGTGAACACAGATATTCCTGAAGTGGCGTACTCTTATGGTGAGAACAATCTGTGCTACAAAAAGATACAAGAGGAATATCTAACAAAGTAATGGGTGCATAAAAGCAACTGAGACACTTTCGAAATTGATACCATGCATTGTTTACTAATTTTGGCTGAAGTATTGGGTAGTTTTAGCAATTTAATTGTCCTTAGTTGTTTCACGTTGGTGAAACTTGACCAACATTTTGAAAACATGTTAAACATAATATTCTTACATTCTGTAGCCCGCATGTACCACGTACATGTGGCTAGAGAAGGTATTGTATTCCACCCAAAATTTGATGCCGAGATTTCACTGGAAATATTAGTTTTGGGGGCCCCTGAGTGCAAAAAATATTTTTAGAAAAAGATCCAAGTGTGTGTGTCTGTGGACAGCGTAGCTCAAAAACTAAAAGATCGTTAAACTTCAAACTTGGTATTTGGGTATTGTATCTTCCAAAGATGCGACATGAAGATTTTCAAAAAAATCTCCCCACTCCCAACTACCCTTTACTTGGAAAACTTTTTGAACATTTTAAATAGCTCTAACGATTTTGATTAAAATAACATATATGAAAGGTGTTTAAATGACAAATAAAATGTATATCTTAAATTTTCTGGGAATAGTCTCTGAAGACAACCTTGTTCTGGATGAATATTACGGAATTTTGCAAAACTGCTAAACCGTAAGAGATGGACAAAAACTACCACACAAAAAACGTAGAGAACGTTAAAACACAGAATTTATATTATAAACTTTTTTTTCGTGGAGTTGGACGTTTTTGAGATATTCCTTGTTTTTGGTTTCAACTTTAAAAAACTTATACTTTTCTCATACAGGAATTTGTCAATTCCTGTCCATACAAACAGAGGAACTTCAGTCACATAGCAACCAACTTTTGACTATCACTTTAACCTATTGTACTCCCTTATTTCGCTTCTACTTACAAGAAAGCAAGTAATAAGGGTATTTCTGCTAATTTATTCTCCATTAGCATGAAGTAAAAATAAGCAAAAGTTTTTTAATAATAATTTGTTGCAGAGATGTATAGAAAATCATGTGAATGGAACAGATCAGATTTTTTTCATAATAAAATAATTTGTATTACAAAATATATCATATTTACTTTCTCTAAAACATAATGTACAATGTACATATTATGAAGACAAGTTATTGTATTCCACCCAAGAATTTGATACCGATATTTCACCGGAAATGAAAGTTTTGAGGGCTTATGAAACAGGACACAATTTTCATGATTTTCCTCTGGCTAAAACTACCCTTTAAATGAAACATTTTAATTTTCTTTTTTTGAAATAAAGGATACTTTACAGTTTATCACAGTAAATTCAAGATGCGTGTTCTATTCCAGTCAATATGTCAGACCAATAGTTTAATAAATTTGATTCCAGAAGGTTTTTAAAGATGAAAGAAAATAATTATTTGTTCAATATAAAAGGTAGCTTAAACTGAAAAAAAATTAAAATCTTTGTCTTTCATCCCTGAACGAAGTTAAAGTTAAACACTACTTTGGTAAGCATTCTCTTTGCACACTGTAGCACAAACGTACATGGATGGACGTTTTACCAGAATTGATGTTTATAGATTCAATGGAACTGAAATGTTGGTTGAAGTGAAATTTAAATGTGAACATTTTGGGGTAGAATGCAATAGTTCTTGTATCCAGCATAGGATGGTAGCAGAGAGAGTAAAGCATCTTCTTATATCTGATCATCGCTTGCCTGTTACATAGTTACATAAGTAGAGCATAAGGCATCATTTCAATGTTTCCGTGATCGGATTTGAATTTCTAGTCCGTGATTCGCCACTATGAGCCATGATTAGCTCGTTGCTTACACATGGTACTATAGGACGACTTGCGGACGCGGACGCGGCTTTACTTCCTTTCCGAAGCGAGATTTTTGCGTCCTGCAATTTTGGGTTAGTAACCACTACACCGTACACTAAGCCTAATAACTCTCATAAATTATAATGAAGATGGTACGTAAATTGTTAAGGCTGCTCTTTTATTGGGAATGTTACGATTAGTCCTTAAAGATCGAGTGTACAGACTATTAGTGCAAACATTTAGATAATTCAACAGATAAATAATTAGCAGCTACATGAACCAAAATCCTATAGCTGGGTCTGACAGCCGATTTTCATGTGCACTTACAATAACTGAACTGTACATAGATATTACACATCTAGAACCATTCTAAGACGTTAATATCAAGGATGGTACAAAAAATCACAAGGTAGTACTCACCATAGAAATAAATCGTTAGAGGCTCAAAAGAACCACACCATGCTCTTTAATTCGGTAATACCCTAATCGCATTTTGAGAATCCAGATTAAACTGGTAATGGGGTTGACATTTTTGGGCCTCCAAAATATTATGTAATTAATTAATTGGCGTGTTATTTATGGACGCTCTTTTAACTATATTGGTTCTTAGCGTCCCATTCTCTATCAGGCTTGAGGTTCTTTTACGTGCCATAAATCTACGACACGGGACCACCGGCTTTACTTCCTTTGCTGGTGTATGAATTATTGCTGCGGGGACATTTTTATATGTGTTTACAAAGACGTTATTTATTTTCTTTTCTCACCAATTATTACCTAATTGAACACACAGTTATTTCAATCCAGCTATTATGAACAAATTGTTTGACCAAATTGTTTTAATAGGAAAAGTAAAGAGTAAAAGTATAACAGAGAGCAGCAGATTGAAATTTTTTGTACGGATTAAGTGTAAGAATCCATTAAAATATTATGTATTCCATTCACACGATTTTCTCTTCATCTCTACAACAGATTATTCTTAAAAAACTTATTTTTCTATCTAATTCATGCTATCATGCAAAATAATCTTATTGCTTAGCATCTTATGAGCAGAAGGGAAATTAGGGAACAAACTAGGCTAAAGCGATAGTAACACTCTTTTAAAAGCTGGTGACTATGTATTGAAATACCCACCATTTGCATTGCCTGGAAGTGATCAATTTCCGTATGAGAAAAGTTTTTAGTATTTTAAAATTGCAAACGATAACAAGGAATGCCTCGAAAATATGTGACATACGTTGTGTGTTTTAACGAGATCTACATCTTTGTGTAGTAATGTATTGTCTCTTGCGGTTTATCAGTTATACAAAAGTCATTCAAAACGAAGAGAACTTCAGAGACTATAACCACACAGTTCGAGATATACATTGTATTTATCATATAAGTACCTTTAAACTTTGAATGCAAATGGTTAGAGCAATTTTTGAGAACATCAACATTTTCGAATTTTTTTCCAAGCAAAAGTTAGTTTGGAATAGGGAAATTTTTCTGAAAATTTTTGTGTCGCATCCTTGAAAGATGTTGAACTTAAACATCAATACGAGGTACGTTCAGAAAGTAAGTTCCGTTTGGTAATAAAACTAAATTGTGTACAGATACAGAATAATTATTTATTGCACAAAATTCTACAACTCTTAAACTACTTTTCCACATAGCTGCCGAAATTTTGCAGGCATTTGTCATAGCGTGGCACAAGTTTTTGTATACCTTCTTCATAGAAGTTTGTCGCCTGTGTCTTCAAAACGTTGGAAACATTTTCTTTCAGCTCTTCGTCATTGTTGAAGTGTTGACCTCCAAGGAAAGACTTGAGATGTAAGAACAGATGAAAGTCGCTAGGAGCGAGGTCAGGGTTGTACGGAGGATGGTCAAACACGTCCCAGCCAAATCCCTGTAGGAGGTTTTCATCGCATTTTGTCCGTAAACTTCACAAATTTGCCGCTAAATTTCAATTAGTTTCACTTTCCTAGCATTCAGAAAACGAATCACAGATCTGATTTCACAAGAGACGGGATTTTCAATCAACACCGACAGTATTATGAAATTTAATAATTAATAAACTACATGAAGAATTTAAACTTTTAATTGAAAAAAAAAAATTAATAAAGGATCCACTTTCATTTTTATTTCCATTTTTTCTATTATTTTATTTAACAACTTCATAGGTTTATTCCCATATATTTTTACTAGAACTAGTCATATAGTTATAACCCTTTCATTAGCTTTACCGTCTACCGCACATGTGCGGAACTGCGATCGCAGCGCTGGAGCGGAGATAAATTGAAACGGAACTTACTTTCTGGACGTACCTCGTATTTGTTATGTAACCAACTTTTTGTTTTTGGGTTATCGTGTTTACGGACGCAAGGACTACTACACACGTGAGCGGAGTTTTTTCTATGACTTTATTATTTTTGGATACAGGGGGCCTAAAACGCATAATTCCGGAAAAATCTCGGCATCGACTTTTGGGTGCAATACAAAACTTTCTGTATCTGTTATATACGTAGGACGTGTAGATAATAAAAGCAGGACATCAATTAATAATTCTCTGCGTTTATTTAAGGGAGAATGCAATAAGAATTGCAGGCATTGGGTTATTTTCACCAAATGCCTGTGTAGGTACTACTTAAATGTAAGTAATACTTTTTCGTGATAATCTTTTAATGATAGTCGATATCTTTTACTAGAAATGAAATACAGGAATGTTCATTACCGGCTTTAAATGATGTTAGCGAGTATAGCACTTGCCATTAAAACGCTAAGGAAGAGTGCAAACGAGTTCTGTTATCTATCCCGATAAGAAAGCTTAATGGAAGTAATAGCAGAGAATGAGGTGGACTTGAGTGCCATTGTGCTGTCCCAGGGAGTCATACCCCCCCCCCTCACACTAGCTTCACGGGGTGTACAGTATAAAGTTAATTTTCTGAGGTTTCATTAAATTCCTTTTATTAATACTTAATGCTGGAAATAAGACCAAATGTCATACTTTCGAATTTATCTATTTGAGTTTCTGCTCCTATCACAGACACTACTTTGTCATATGAATATTTACTCACTTGTTTTGTTTTTTTGCCATTTCCAAATAATTTAGTAAGGCTTTGGAAGCCTTTTGGATGTCTTTTTCGCTTTCTTTTGTCTTAAATATGACGTCATTTACCCTGAGAAGTCATATTGGTCGATGAATGAAATCTGTAAAATGATGCTCAAATGAGCTTGGAGTCCATGGAACTTAAAATTTCTCGATGTTTGTTTTCTTAGAATGTAGAAAATCCTGAAAAATCTTATCCGAGTAACTCACCTTAACCAAAATTCAAACTCGGGACTTCTTGAATGTTAGACAGAAAAGCTACCTTCACACTACACCCGTATTTTTAAATTCAAGAGATAGTAAAATAATAGAGCCATCATGCACACACATATACTAATGCATTTGTAGAAAAACCAATACCTCCGCCATCTTCTATTCATCATCGAGATTGCAGATTCTAGTCCAGTTTTAGACTAAGGCTGCTTCATGAGTCTTTCCTATTGGTTACGGAGACAGTATGGCTACGTGACATGTGAACCACAGGTTTCGAGATTTCGGTGAGGTTATGTTACGTTAGGTGTATGTAAATGAACTGGATCGAAATAAGGGATAAAATTGACTTTTTGAGAGTTGGTTCTGCTTTCCAATGCGAAATGCACACTCTTCTGCTAGTTCTGTTGTTTTGCGCATGCGCAGCCATGTTGGATAATCGACTAATGGTAGAGTTAAATCTAAAACTGAACTAGAATCTGCATGTCACACCCTGCTACATTTTGTAACTCTGTTGTCAGATTTCTGGAAGGTGCGGGATATCAGGTCTTGTTAATGCTCTCGATGAAACGCACCTCTTATTGTTGGAATCTTGCACGGAGACTTTTACCTCGACTTTGTTATTTTGAGGAAAGGGTGGAAAGTTATAGGGACTTACACACGTACGGGATTTGTCACACAAGGTATTGGCCGAATATACATACAATATATTTGAATTTGAGATGTAGAATGCAGAGGATCCTGAAATTTGTTTTCTGCGAAATTCGCAGTTTACAGAATTTCACCCTGAACATCATATGCTCCTCAACAGCACTTTCAGCCTTACCTGTTCCTTGATGTAGTTTTGTTTTGAGAGGTGCGTGCAGGAGTAGTAATAAATAACGCCATATGTTAAATTGGCGCTTCAGTTATAGCACGTACGACCGCGTCCATGTTTCACTCAATATAAGGATGCCGTCAACCAGCAGCCTTCTTTCCTGCAACTTTGGAAGTATTCCCCAGTAGGGGAACAATGAATCTATGTAAGAAAACTGAGAATCATTTCTGTGAACTTTAGGGATATTTAGAAACTTTGTCTGTGTAACGCATCCAAATTTGTAAGATGGCTGATTCCAAATCTGTATCTAGCTCCCCCGTTTATCTCCTGTTTAGAGGTAGCAGTGATTGAATATAATCAATACACTTACCGTCGAAATCGAAATAACCTGCACACGAAACACCATCCTCACTGGTATGTCCATAAAAAACATTTGTTATCCAACTGGAAAAGTCTGATTTGGAAGATATGTCATCCCGTGCTTTATTCATGCAGGTTGATCAACTTAAAAATGATTTAGACCTAGTTAGACAAAGATTTTATATCATCGCACACCTCACAGGCATAACCTGCGTTCTATAGCTCCCTCTGGATGCACTGCTAATAGAAAGAGCTGTATGCAAATTGATGATAGATTTTCTTACTAGTCTCAGAGCGTCAAACACCTTCTCCCAAAACAGAATTAATATATATATATATATATATATATATATATATATTATACTGTAATTGCGTGCTTTATGGCACCATATTGGAAGATGATCTTACAAACTGCATTGAATGCCAGAGCTTCCGACTGCAATGAGCGCAGTGGACATCTTTCATGAACCTGATAGAAAATTGTCGCGCCCACATCTGAAATTAGATCAAGTTAGGACCACAAGGTAACATAGACTATTATATGAACATTGTGTTGGAATATCTGGATTAAAACCGGGTTTAAAATTATATTTTTGTAAGTAGATTCAATACTTATTATTTCATTCAGCGAGTTAGTAAATACTGACAGTAGAATCAGAATCAGTGCAATCTAAGCCCACTAAGCATTAGGTATTGAGGCGGGAACTTCTTCCCGGCATTCCAATTATGTAATAAATAGATATTTTGCATTATGAATATAATTTAAGATATTTCAACGATTTTATCTGTGGACCTGAGATGTTTTTGTGAGAAAAAATTGTGTAATCTCACGGCTATTTCGGAAGAGGCTGAGTCGTTTTTATCAGGAAAAATGTATGGTTAAGAGTAGGTGTTTCAAAAGTTGCATACGCGCGTGAGGGCAAGGAAGGATAACGAGAAATTCAGAGTACTTGTCCGCAAACGGGGTGCAGTAAGTTCGGCCAATGAGAAGCCAACAACTTGCAACCTGCCAGAAAATTGAGATACACACGCCAAACATTCGGGCATATAACAATGTAATTTTAATTAGCAACATTAATTTTAAAAAGCGTATAAATGCGGGTGCCCAAAACACTACTTTTCTGCTCAGCATCAGGCGTGCTCTGGTGTTCAGGACGGCAATGACCGAAAAAATGTGTGATGAAAGACAGAAAATGAATTTAATCGTGAAGACTAAGAATGTGGCGTTCGCGTATGAATGAGTGCATATTTAGGCGTATAGTGGGCACATATGAGGTCGTGCATTGTTCGTTAAGATATATGTGTGGAAACGTGGCCAGGTCGACATATCTCCAAGCAAAAATAAACGAGCGTCAGCAATATGTCTCGTGTCATTTCTGTACTCCACACCTCAGAAAGATCCGAGTCTAGTGAAATTTCTGCAACCTGTACGAGAACACGTCAGCAACCAGAGAAAAAGAGAGAAGGAGAGAGGGAGGTGACGTTGCGGAGGTCTGGATGCTCCCTCTTTAAGACTGGAACAGGTTCGTGGCAAACAGAGAGGAAGGATTGTTGCAGTATAAACTCTTCCTAAACTCACTATGCATAAGCATGTTATACTACCATCATTATTTGCCATAGTTTGTAATTCACATCTCTGTCCCATGTGCATCTGCTATTGGCAAGACGATAATATTCACTGAAGGCTGTGTAATATTAATTTATTTTTTTTTTTCTTCATAATATAGTTCCAGAGTCTGGTCGGGACTCCGGCGCTATATTCCTTTTTCTTATTCATTTTTTTTTTCCTTTCCTACAGAATAACCTTAGATTCGGTATGCCCTCCTTGCGAATCCTATCCTAACGACGGGGAAAACCGGAAAACCCGGAGAAAATCAGCACAGACACCGCTTTGATCACCAGAAAACCTACATGTCCCTTGGGATAGAGCTCAGGCCGCCTACGTGAGTGGCGAGTGGTCTGACCACTTGGGTGCGGCGTCACTAGTTGAAACATCGTATGTGCTCCATTCACATGACTTTCTCTATATCTTTGTAACAAGTTATTGTTAATAGGCTTATTCTTCTGTTTATTTAATGCTAAAGATTATTAAAAACGGTATCATTAGTTCCTTTATAAGTAGAAGGGCAATAAGGGAATACACTAGGCTAAACCGATAGTCCAATGTTTTAAATGTGGTTGCTATGGGATTGAAATCCGTTTCTTTGCGTGGCCAGTTATTGACATATTCTCATAATGACAAATTGTGTGTTTTGTGCAGTAAGCTTATGTCTCTTATGGATTAGCAATTACGCAAATTTCAATAAATATCATCCAAAATAAAGAGGTCTTTAGAGCCTATTCCCAGACAATTCAGGATATAAATTTGATTTCGCATACAAATATCTCAAATATAAAAGATTTTAATAAACATCGTTAGTTATTTTTGAGAAAATCAAAATTTTCGATAATTTTTCCATGTAAAGGGGGTTTGGTGTGGAGCGATTTTCCTGAAAATCTTCTATTCGCATCCTTGAAAGATACCGAACTTAAATACAAAGTTTGGTATTTAACGGTATTTTTGCTTTTGTGCAATGCTGTCCACACTCACACGGACCATTTTCTAAAAATGCTTTTTATTTTTTATTCAGGGGCACCCAAAACACGTATTTCCGGTGAAATCTTGGTTTCGAATTTCTGGTTGCCTTAGTACACCATGTACTTAGTACGTGTAGAAAAAGTAAAAACTCAACGTTTGAAAATATTTTATGCTGTGCTAATCTATAAACCTACATTATTGGAAAGCGAGATTATATCTAACAATTAAGTGATGTGGTAGGTATTCACTTTTGTTTCTTCCTGATTATACTGGGCTATTGCCGATAGCCTTTATAGCTCTTAGTTGCCTATTATCCATGGGGCTCACAAAGGCACTGCGCTGAAGTAAAGCCAGTGCTCGACAAAGTCGCCTGACTTTAGAGGAAGGCGCTGCTGCTGTGTCCTTAAGATGAAGCGCGAGGATTGTGCTCCTGCAACATACATAAACAGTGGAAATATCCCGCTGCTGCTGCTGCTGCTTCACTGGTCTTTGTGTGTGTAAGGACTCTTTGTCCTCCTTATGAGGAGCCTGGGATATTGAAGAGGTAAATTTATGGAAGTCATTGTGAAACATAAGCACCGTTCCGCTTTCTGTTCTTTTGTTGTGTGTCGTCTGCGCTGCGGGTTGCGTAACCGTATTTTCATAATACACACCAAGCCCTGCACCTCTGGCTGCACACAATGTATTCTGTTTGTGAGACTTTTAGTACCTAGTTACATACTGATCTCGTGCTCTACTGCAAAGATTTCTCCCTCTTGTACAGACGCCGGTAAAATGCTAAGTTCTTGGATCAGCACTCGACGTCCTACTAGAGGTGTAGGTAAGTAATATTACAGAGAAGTAGGTAGAGAAACTGAAAACAAAAACCATGGTAAATTTACTTAGCTTTATTCTTGATACTACTCAATGCTTAATATTTGGAGCCTGTCAGTTATGTTGTTTTCCCCTGGCTGCGTTACGAGCGCCACTCAGATCTAGCTTACCGCTTCCAGCACTGCGGGGTTGCTGAGTCATCGTCTCTAGACATATTGCTGTCTACAGAAAAAAAAAAAAAAACACAAGCTGTACGGTAAAATAATATAAAGAGAAAAAATAATGCTGAATGAAAGAAAATTAAAGGAGATAAATGGTATGAATTCTCTAGGCGTTTCTTTAAGGAATAATAAGAAAATAAATGACAAATATTTCAATATTATGTGGCAACTTTAAAAGAGCATTAGGCAAAAATTATGGAAAGTAGTATACCTACAAATTTTATAGAAATTGGCTGTGCGTGCATTATTGTATGGCTTAAAAATAAAGGATTCCAAGCAAACAACTAAAAGAATAGAAGCTGCAGAAATGAATTGTCCACGATATTGCAGGATTTGCTTTAATAGATCGAAGTGAAGATATTCGTACGGAATTACAAATATAGATCTCACAAATAAAATGGAAGAATATAGAAGACAGTGGTATGAGCACGTATGTAGAATGGATCGATCGAATCTCTCAGAAAAGTTTGAATTGTGCCTGAGAAGCGGAGAAAGAGACTAAGGACACCCACAGAAGCGATGGTTATAGTAGTTATAATAATCTATCGATTGGGGAGTTATATGCAGGAGGTTGCCCCACTTAAGCTCCAATGACTTTGGATCGTCCTCTCACTCTTGTCATTCTCAAAACTCTGTTTGTTGTGGCTACAGCTTACTGCGTGTGCCTGCAGTCTGTTGGGCCAATCTGGGGAACGTTTACTTCGTAATGACTTCAATAATCACTGATTTGTGGCAGGGGTACATTGTAGGGCTTCCGATGCCGGTTACAACCCTTCAGTGAAACTGGAAATGCGCAAATTAAAATATTTTACCAGAAGTAAGTCGCGTGTGAGCCGTATAGCATATCTACTCAAAAACATAAAGGTAGATTCCATTCTGAGGAGATTCATTTGCAGAAAACAGGAAGAAGCACTGCATAAACAGCACGACTAAAAGACGTAATGGCCAAGATGAGGGCAGTAGTGACTCAAAAAACACCACCAACATAAAGAAGCATTGGAACATCTAAAGGAGCCGTTTATCAGGCAATGCAGATACGCACCAATTTGGATCCAACCGGCGCAATAAAACACATAGACAAGCCTTGAAAGAGTGAATATTCAGGGAACGCTTCATAACGGAAGAAAACTCTATGAACACTACCTGGCAGCTGAAAAATGGCAATAAATGTTTTCTTTAGATGAAACGCTGGTTTATGTAGATGACAAAAACAAAATCTGGGCAATATATTACCAAAAATAGGTTAGAAGGGACACTCTAACATCATTCGAATGAAGAAGGAACATTTTCCAAGGGATTCATAGTAGTTCCAGATTACTGCTATCGGGGAAAACTTGGCATCCAACTTGGCATTTAACGATTAATGCAGTCCACTATAAAAGGAATGTTATGGACACAATTATAAAGAGATTCCTCATTTGTATGGTGAGGATACTCCAAATGTTTAGATCCACGTGGATAAAGCATCCAGTCACACTGCTCGACCTTCTCAATACAACCGGAAAGCTGTGAAAACAAGTAAAGGGATTTCGGTGAAGACACAAGACATCTCAGCAATGGGTATATGCGGATTTGGTTTGCTGAAATAGTGCCTTGCTTCACGACCTCCCACCACAATTTAAAGACTTTTGAATATCTACCAGGAGGGGTAGGCTAACAACCCCCTTACAATGAAAATTATGCTGTAGACCATAGTTATAGCCACATCACATTCAACACAATAAGTAGTGGCGAAGGAATATATATACGTAAAAATATACCTAAAACCGAGTTTAGGTGGGACAACCCTCCGAATGTCATCTTCATCGCTTATTAGTGTTTTATTTATTAATTTATCTTAAAAGAGTTCTATGTTTAGTATAACAATAATTCACAATAATGTATTACGATAGGGTTTATGCGGTTCTGTTGTTTATATTAAAGTGGTATATTTGAATATGGCTTTCTATTTTTCCTGTTCACTTTTTATTTCTTTTAATCGTACGTTTTGTGTGTTAGCAGATGGCGTGATGTGTGAAACGTCTGTGAAACGAGAAATTGATAGATATCAGTATGTGTATACTAGTATTTAAATAAATACATTCATTAACACTTGCAATCTTTTAGGGCTACCCATACTAAGGTACCAGCTGGATGGTTCAAGCGGTTTCATTTGCGGCTCGAATTAGGCGAACGTGAGTTCCCGTGACCGCTCTTCCTGACCCATGGGTTTATTCGGGTTTTCACCGGGTTGCCAAGCAAATTTCGGAAAGGTTAATTTCCTTATCCAAATTTTGTGGTCCACCATAACCGGTTGCCATCATTTGCTTGTCATGTGTTTTAGAGCTGCAGGCTAATGTGACGGTTTGCGGCAGGTTGTAGTTAGGTCGCACTTTAAAACAGTTTATTCTAGCGTCGTCGTTGGTATCACTCGATCCGGATTTTTGTGTATAGGTTGTCTGTTTAGAGGGGTAATCATAAATTCGGGGCTGGTAAATAGGACGTGTTGGAGATGTTCCATTTGTAACCGTTACGGACCTGTCCATGCCTTGCGTCCGTCGTCAGATCTGGTCAATTAGATCTTCTCTTGTCTTTCCCACCCTGGGGTGATGAAAGACGCAAATGGCTCTAAGGATCTATTGGGTGGCCTTATCGTAGTCTCCAGTCTTAATCCAACATACCTTGTGACTATTCTAATAGATATATACGAAAGCAACTGACATATGACGACGTGTCCAATTCTCATTGAAACAGATGTGACCAGGAGCCATCTTGTGCATGTGTTTAAGCTATCATGTGTCCTCTGGCCTTCGTGGCGCACGGACGTCTCTTCTGCGCTCCGTATACTGTTGTGGTAGCCTTAACCTTGAATGGCTAGCTCTAGCAAAGTAACTAACAGTGCAAATATGTGTGTGTGTGTAAAAGATGTAAAAACAAAGTAGTTACTGGTTTAAAATGTGTTGATTGTGAGAATTATTTCCACAACAGTTGTGCAAGATTGACAAGTAACATAACATTTTTGGACGACAACATCATTAAGTGTTGTGAAAGTGATGGAAATAATGACGAAGCATTTTATAATGCTTTAACTGCTTTAACAGACAGTGATGGCAAAATAGATATTCAAATTCTGAAGTACATTATAAAACAGAAAGACTGTATTATAGAAGAACTCAGAGGGGAAATTAAACTACTTAACCAACATATAGACTTGCTGACGAAATCGAATAAAAATAGTGCGGCAGAAACACTGTGTTCTGTTAGTGGACCTTCGGAAAACACAAATCACGCTGCTCATTCTGGTGATAATTCAGCAAATAACCGTGGTGTCCCTTTCGACGATAAAGTGAAACAAAGTGCAGCTAATGCTGAGTCAACAAATAGTGATATTAGTGCTTCTAAAAAGTCCCCAATCGATTGGGTAGAAGTGGTAAATAAAAAGAAACGAAACATAGGAAATAAGCCATCTCATAAAACAGTGTTGTGTGGAACAAAGGCTATGTTCGTAAGTAGATTGGCTCCAGAAGTCACAGTTGATGAAATGGCACAGCATTTAGGTAGCTTTAACTTGAAATCCATAAAAATCACTAAACTAAAGACTAAGTACGATACGTAAGCTTCATTTCATATTGAAGTTGATCAAAACCTATTTGACGAAATGTTTAATTCAAAATATTGGCCAGTAGGATGCTTTGTCTCTCAATTCTATGTGACTATAAGTTGGTGTCTAAATCGAATATAAATTTGTTATATTGGAACTCTCAAATCCTAACAAATAAATTAAATTACATCTCAGTTCTCATAAATGAACTAGATGTACACATTTTATGTACTACTGAACACTGGTTGTGCTATGATGAGCTAATTTTATTGAAAATTCCTTATATGAAATTGGTCGACTGTTATTATAGGCCTTCTAGTAAAATGCGTGGGGGCTCTGCTATATTTGTACGTGATGGAATCGCGGCTAGCAAGGGAGTTGACCTGAAAAGCATTACCAGACAAAATGTGTTTGAAGCATGCTCGTCATACATAAGTAATAGCAATTTAATTTGTATTAATTTCTATATAACACCAGATAAAACAAACTTTAATGGTTTTTTAATATGTCTTAGCGACATGTTTGTGCCTTTGTTTTATAAATTTAGCATCTGTCAGTCAACATCATTTTAAGTGGTGATTTTAATTTCGACTTCTGCTCTGATGCTGTTGAAATACGGGAACTTGTTAATTTATTTAAAAGTTTTGGACTTAGACACTTAATTAATACTCTCACACGTCCTGGTATACTTAAAAATCTTGGCACATGTATTGATAATGTGATCACCAATATTTATGATGATGATGATTGTAAAGCATGTGTTTTACCCACAACTTTCTCTGATCATGACGCTATACAGTTTGTTGTAGATGTTGACCGACTTAGTGTGCATGATGACAATAACCACAATAATATACAGTTAAAACGTTTTATAAATGATCAAAGTGGATGCCATTTTACTCTGTTATTAAGTCAGCTGTGTTGGTTTTATTTATATAGCATCGCTGATTTAATGATAAAGTTAACTACTTTCTTTCGGTTTTTATTGATGTAGCTTGTTCTTTAATTTCTTTTAAAACAAAACATAAAAGAGGACTTAAGCATAAAAGGTGGTGTAATGGGGCGCTCCATAAACTTAAAATGGAATGTCTGAAATATGTACACTATGGCATTTCTGAAATTAAGATGAAGCATATTGAAGCTAAGAAGCTGTATAAGAAGAGCTTAAAACTGCAAAGATCAATTATTTTTCTAGTTTAATTAAGGATTCTCAAAATAAAACAAAGGCTACTTGGTCTGTTATTAACAGCATAGTTAACAAACATTCGAAACTTTCAACTCCAGAGCTAGACCCTGAAGTATGTAATTCTTATTTTATTAACAGAGTAGAAGAACTTGTGCGTAGCATACGTCCTAGTAAACCAAAGTCACTTCTGGAAAATATGTCCAAAGCTGATAACAGCTTTTCCTTTAAACATGTCAGTGCAGACGAAGTATACTCTTCCATACTCAGTTTAAGTAATAGCACTTCCCTTGATATTTATGGCATAAATTCCAAAATACTAAAATTGGCAGCCATTCATATATTAGAACCCCTTACACATATTTTTAATTTTTGCATTGATTCTGGTGTGTTTCCCGATGCGTTTAAATATGCAAAAGTAATTCCAGTGTTTAAAAAAAGTAATAGAGCAGACTACGGAAATTATAGACCTATATGTATTATACCAATTATGTCAAAAAATTTTGAGATTTTAATTAATAAACAAATTCATAAATATTTTGAAGAAAACTCTTTATTAAGTAAGCAACAGTTTGGGTTTCGGACATCCCACAGTACTATAGATGCAATAACCCTGTTCTATAAAAGCTGTCTTTTTGGCATTGAGTCTGGTAATGTAATTTGTAGTAGATTTTTTGATTTCACGAAGGCTTTTAATACAGTTTCTCATAAAACGCTTCAACATAAGTTAACATTTTATGGTTTTAAATATATTAGTGTAAACCTTCTGGCTTCTTATCTTAACATAGGTACCAAGCAGTGTTTCTAAATTGTAGTAAAGTTTTCTCTTTTAAACTCTTGAAGCATGGTGTACCTCAAGGGTCCATATTTGGACCGGTATTGTTCATAATTTACATTAATGATCTTCCTAATTTTATTCACAGTTGCTACTCAGAGACATATATGTTTGCAGATGACTTGGCTGTTAACATTACTGAGCCAAGAACAGATATATTGACCTCAAAACTTAAAGAGTTAACTAATAGTGTCCAAACTTGGTGTAACGCTAATAATTTGATTTTAAACAGTTAAAAAACAGAGACATTACATTTTAGTTTAAGGAGAATAAATTCAAATGACCATAAAACAGTGAAATTTCTAGGTTTGCATATCAACTCAAATTTCTGCTGGCAAACTCATGTTATGTATGTTGTAAAAAAGTAAGTAAGGGTTTGTTCATGTTACGAATACTTAAGAACAATATTAATGTAGAATCTTTAATTGCGGCCTATTATGGACATATTCATAGCCATCTGAATTATGGACTTTTGCTCTGGGGTAACTACGCTTCAGCATTACGAGTTTTTATTTTACAGAAGAGAGCTTTAAGGTTAATTTATGGAGCTTCACCCAGGACTCATTGTAAACCATTTTTTATCCAATCTGCTATTCTTACTTCAACGTCAGTGCACGTTCTGGCTTGCCTCTTGTATGTCAAGAAAAATATTAATGCTTTTACTATCTGTGACAATATACATAATTACCCAACACGGAGAACTCAAATATTTATATACCCAAAAGTAAATATAGTGTAAGTGTAAATAGTTTTTGTTATATCTCACTAAAACTTTTCAACTTCTTACCTGTGCACATAAGATATCTTTCGTTTCAGAGCTTCAAGAGAAGTCTCAGATCAATATTGACGGTTAACCCTCTGTATACTATTGACGAGTTTTATAATATAAATATGTGACGATAGATTGTGTGATTGATGTATGTAGTTTACTGACGAAGTCACGAATAATTGTATTCAATAGACTAATAAACGATCTATCTATCTATCTATCTATCTATCTATCTATCTATCTATCTATCTATCTATCTATCTATCTATCTATCTATCTATCTATCTATCTATCTATCTATCTATCTATCTATCTATCTACCTACCTACCTACCTACCTACCTACCTACCTACCTACCTACCTACCTACCTACCTACCTACCTACCTACCTACCTACCTACCTACCTACCTACCTACCTACCTACCTACCTACCTACCTACCTACCTACCTACCTACCTACCTACCTACCTACCTACCTACCTACCTACCTACCTACCTACCTACCTACCTACCTACCTACCTACCTACCTACCTACCTACCTACCTACCTACCTACCTACCTACCTACCTACCTACCTACCTACCTACCTACCTACCTACCTACCTACCTACCTACCTACCTACCTACCTACCTACCTACCTACCTACCTACCTACCTACCTACCTACCTACCTACCTACCTACCTACCTACCTACCTACCTACCTACCTACCTACCTACCTACCTACCTACCTACCTACCTACCTACCTACCTACCTACCTACCTACCTACCTACCTACCTACCTACCTACCTACCTACCTACCTACCTACCTACCTACCTACCTACCTACCTACCTACCTACCTACCTACCTACCTACCTACCTACCTACCTACCTACCTACCTACCTACCTACCTACCTACCTACCTACCTACCTACCTACCTACCTACCTACCTACCTACCTACCTACCTACCTACCTACCTACCTACCTACCTACCTACCTACCTACCTACCTACCTACCTACCTACCTACCTACCTACCTACCTACCTACCTACCTACCTACCTACCTACCTACCTACCTACCTACCTACCTACCTACCTACCTACCTACCTACCTACCTACCTACCTACCTACCTACCTACCTACCTACCTACCTACCTACCTACCTACCTACCTACCTACCTACCTACCTACCTACCTACCTACCTACCTACCTACCTACCTACCTACCTACCTACCTACCTACCTACCTACCTACCTACCTACCTACCTACCTACCTACCTACCTACCTACCTACCTACCTACCTACCTACCTACCTACCTACCTACCTACCTACCTACCTACCTACCTACCTACCTACCTACCTACCTACCTACCTACCTACCTACCTACCTACCTACCTACCTACCTACCTACCTACCTACCTACCTACCTACCTACCTACCTACCTACCTACCTACCTACCTACCTACCTACCTACCTACCTACCTACCTACCTACCTACCTACCTACCTACCTACCTACCTACCTACCTACCTACCTACCTACCTACCTACCTACCTACCTACCTACCTACCTACCTACCTACCTACCTACCTACCTACCTACCTACCTACCTACCTACCTACCTACCTACCTACCTACCTACCTACCTACCTACCTACCTACCTACCTACCTACCTACCTACCTACCTACCTACCTACCTACCTACCTACCTACCTACCTACCTACCTACCTACCTACCTACCTACCTACCTACCTACCTACCTACCTACCTACCTACCTACCTACCTACCTACCTACCTACCTACCTACCTACCTACCTACCTACCTACCTACCTACCTACCTACCTACCTACCTACCTACCTACCTACCTACCTACCTACCTACCTACCTACCTACCTACCTACCTACCTACCTACCTACCTACCTACCTACCTACCTACCTACCTACCTACCTACCTACCTACCTACCTACCTACCTACCTACCTACCTACCTACCTACCTACCTACCTACCTACCTACCTACCTACCTACCTACCTACCTACCTACCTACCTACCTACCTACCTACCTACCTACCTACCTACCTACCTACCTACCTACCTACCTACCTACCTACCTACCTACCTACCTACCTACCTACCTACCTACCTACCTACCTACCTACCTACCTACCTACCTACCTACCTACCTACCTACCTACCTACCTACCTACCTACCTACCTACCTACCTACCTACCTACCTACCTACCTACCTACCTACCTACCTACCTACCTACCTACCTACCTACCTACCTACCTACCTACCTACCTACCTACCTACCTACCTACCTACCTACCTACCTACCTACCTACCTACCTACCTACCTACCTACCTACCTACCTACCTACCTACCTACCTACCTACCTACCTACCTACCTACCTACCTACCTACCTACCTACCTACCTACCTACCTACCTACCTACCTACCTACCTACCTACCTACCTACCTACCTACCTACCTACCTACCTACCTACCTACCTACCTACCTACCTACCTACCTACCTACCTACCTACCTACCTACCTACCTACCTACCTACCTACCTACCTACCTACCTACCTACCTACCTACCTACCTACCTACCTACCTACCTACCTACCTACCTACCTACCTACCTACCTACCTACCTACCTACCTACCTACCTACCTACCTACCTACCTACCTACCTACCTACCTACCTACCTACCTACCTACCTACCTACCTACCTACCTACCTACCTACCTACCTACCTACCTACCTACCTACCTACCTACCTACCTACCTACCTACCTACCTACCTACCTACCTACCTACCTACCTACCTACCTACCTACCTACCTACCTACCTACCTACCTACCTACCTACCTACCTACCTACCTACCTACCTACCTACCTACCTACCTACCTACCTACCTACCTACCTACCTACCTACCTACCTACCTACCTACCTACCTACCTACCTACCTACCTACCTACCTACCTACCTACCTACCTACCTACCTACCTACCTACCTACCTACCTACCTACCTACCTACCTACCTACCTACCTACCTACCTACCTACCTACCTACCTACCTACCTACCTACCTACCTACCTACCTACCTACCTACCTACCTACCTACCTACCTACCTACCTACCTACCTACCTACCTACCTACCTACCTACCTACCTACCTACCTACCTACCTACCTACCTACCTACCTACCTACCTACCTACCTACCTACCTACCTACCTACCTACCTACCTACCTACCTACCTACCTACCTACCTACCTACCTACCTACCTACCTACCTACCTACCTACCTACCTACCTACCTACCTACCTACCTACCTACCTACCTACCTACCTACCTACCTACCTACCTACCTACCTACCTACCTACCTACCTACCTACCTACCTACCTACCTACCTACCTACCTACCTACCTACCTACCTACCTACCTACCTACCTACCTACCTACCTACCTACCTACCTACCTACCTACCTACCTACCTACCTACCTACCTACCTACCTACCTACCTACCTACCTACCTACCTACCTACCTACCTACCTACCTACCTACCTACCTACCTACCTACCTACCTACCTACCTACCTACCTACCTACCTACCTACCTACCTACCTACCTACCTACCTACCTACCTACCTACCTACCTACCTACCTACCTACCTACCTACCTACCTACCTACCTACCTACCTACCTACCTACCTACCTACCTACCTACCTACCTACCTACCTACCTACCTACCTACCTACCTACCTACCTACCTACCTACCTACCTACCTACCTACCTACCTACCTACCTACCTACCTACCTACCTACCTACCTACCTACCTACCTACCTACCTACCTACCTACCTACCTACCTACCTACCTACCTACCTACCTACCTACCTACCTACCTACCTACCTACCTACCTACCTACCTACCTACCTACCTACCTACCTACCTACCTACCTACCTACCTACCTACCTACCTACCTACCTACCTACCTACCTACCTACCTACCTACCTACCTACCTACCTACCTACCTACCTACCTACCTACCTACCTACCTACCTACCTACCTACCTACCTACCTACCTACCTACCTACCTACCTACCTACCTACCTACCTACCTACCTACCTACCTACCTACCTACCTACCTACCTACCTACCTACCTACCTACCTACCTACCTACCTACCTACCTACCTACCTACCTACCTACCTACCTACCTACCTACCTACCTACCTACCTACCTACCTACCTACCTACCTACCTACCTACCTACCTACCTACCTACCTACCTACCTACCTACCTACCTACCTACCTACCTACCTACCTACCTACCTACCTACCTACCTACCTACCTACCTACCTACCTACCTACCTACCTACCTACCTACCTACCTACCTACCTACCTACCTACCTACCTACCTACCTACCTACCTACCTACCTACCTACCTACCTACCTACCTACCTACCTACCTACCTACCTACCTACCTACCTACCTACCTACCTACCTACCTACCTACCTACCTACCTACCTACCTACCTACCTACCTACCTACCTACCTACCTACCTACCTACCTACCTACCTACCTACCTACCTACCTACCTACCTACCTACCTACCTACCTACCTACCTACCTACCTACCTACCTACCTACCTACCTACCTACCTACCTACCTACCTACCTACCTACCTACCTACCTACCTACCTACCTACCTACCTACCTACCTACCTACCTACCTACCTACCTACCTACCTACCTACCTACCTACCTACCTACCTACCTACCTACCTACCTACCTACCTACCTACCTACCTACCTACCTACCTACCTACCTACCTACCTACCTACCTACCTACCTACCTACCTACCTACCTACCTACCTACCTACCTACCTACCTACCTACCTACCTACCTACCTACCTACCTACCTACCTACCTACCTACCTACCTACCTACCTACCTACCTACCTACCTACCTACCTACCTACCTACCTACCTACCTACCTACCTACCTACCTACCTACCTACCTACCTACCTACCTACCTACCTACCTACCTACCTACCTACCTACCTACCTACCTACCTACCTACCTACCTACCTACCTACCTACCTACCTACCTACCTACCTACCTACCTACCTACCTACCTACCTACCTACCTACCTACCTACCTACCTACCTACCTACCTACCTACCTACCTACCTACCTACCTACCTACCTACCTACCTACCTACCTACCTACCTACCTACCTACCTACCTACCTACCTACCTACCTACCTACCTACCTACCTACCTACCTACCTACCTACCTACCTACCTACCTACCTACCTACCTACCTACCTACCTACCTACCTACCTACCTACCTACCTACCTACCTACCTACCTACCTACCTACCTACCTACCTACCTACCTACCTACCTACCTACCTACCTACCTACCTACCTACCTACCTACCTACCTACCTACCTACCTACCTACCTACCTACCTACCTACCTACCTACCTACCTACCTACCTACCTACCTACCTACCTACCTACCTACCTACCTACCTACCTACCTACCTACCTACCTACCTACCTACCTACCTACCTACCTACCTACCTACCTACCTACCTACCTACCTACCTACCTACCTACCTACCTACCTACCTACCTACCTACCTACCTACCTACCTACCTACCTACCTACCTACCTACCTACCTACCTACCTACCTACCTACCTACCTACCTACCTACCTACCTACCTACCTACCTACCTACCTACCTACCTACCTACCTACCTACCTACCTACCTACCTACCTACCTACCTACCTACCTACCTACCTACCTACCTACCTACCTACCTACCTACCTACCTACCTACCTACCTACCTACCTACCTACCTACCTACCTACCTACCTACCTACCTACCTACCTACCTACCTACCTACCTACCTACCTACCTACCTACCTACCTACCTACCTACCTACCTACCTACCTACCTACCTACCTACCTACCTACCTACCTACCTACCTACCTACCTACCTACCTACCTACCTACCTACCTACCTACCTACCTACCTACCTACCTACCTACCTACCTACCTACCTACCTACCTACCTACCTACCTACCTACCTACCTACCTACCTACCTACCTACCTACCTACCTACCTACCTACCTACCTACCTACCTACCTACCTACCTACCTACCTACCTACCTACCTACCTACCTACCTACCTACCTACCTACCTACCTACCTACCTACCTACCTACCTACCTACCTACCTACCTACCTACCTACCTACCTACCTACCTACCTACCTACCTACCTACCTACCTACCTACCTACCTACCTACCTACCTACCTACCTACCTACCTACCTACCTACCTACCTACCTACCTACCTACCTACCTACCTACCTACCTACCTACCTACCTACCTACCTACCTACCTACCTACCTACCTACCTACCTACCTACCTACCTACCTACCTACCTACCTACCTACCTACCTACCTACCTACCTACCTACCTACCTACCTACCTACCTACCTACCTACCTACCTACCTACCTACCTACCTACCTACCTACCTACCTACCTACCTACCTACCTACCTACCTACCTACCTACCTACCTACCTACCTACCTACCTACCTACCTACCTACCTACCTACCTACCTACCTACCTACCTACCTACCTACCTACCTACCTACCTACCTACCTACCTACCTACCTACCTACCTACCTACCTACCTACCTACCTACCTACCTACCTACCTACCTACCTACCTACCTACCTACCTACCTACCTACCTACCTACCTACCTACCTACCTACCTACCTACCTACCTACCTACCTACCTACCTACCTACCTACCTACCTACCTACCTACCTACCTACCTACCTACCTACCTACCTACCTACCTACCTACCTACCTACCTACCTACCTACCTACCTACCTACCTACCTACCTACCTACCTACCTACCTACCTACCTACCTACCTACCTACCTACCTACCTACCTACCTACCTACCTACCTACCTACCTACCTACCTACCTACCTACCTACCTACCTACCTACCTACCTACCTACCTACCTACCTACCTACCTACCTACCTACCTACCTACCTACCTACCTACCTACCTACCTACCTACCTACCTACCTACCTACCTACCTACCTACCTACCTACCTACCTACCTACCTACCTACCTACCTACCTACCTACCTACCTACCTACCTACCTACCTACCTACCTACCTACCTACCTACCTACCTACCTACCTACCTACCTACCTACCTACCTACCTACCTACCTACCTACCTACCTACCTACCTACCTACCTACCTACCTACCTACCTACCTACCTACCTACCTACCTACCTACCTACCTACCTACCTACCTACCTACCTACCTACCTACCTACCTACCTACCTACCTACCTACCTACCTACCTACCTACCTACCTACCTACCTACCTACCTACCTACCTACCTACCTACCTACCTACCTACCTACCTACCTACCTACCTACCTACCTACCTACCTACCTACCTACCTACCTACCTACCTACCTACCTACCTACCTACCTACCTACCTACCTACCTACCTACCTACCTACCTACCTACCTACCTACCTACCTACCTACCTACCTACCTACCTACCTACCTACCTACCTACCTACCTACCTACCTACCTACCTACCTACCTACCTACCTACCTACCTACCTACCTACCTACCTACCTACCTACCTACCTACCTACCTACCTACCTACCTACCTACCTACCTACCTACCTACCTACCTACCTACCTACCTACCTACCTACCTACCTACCTACCTACCTACCTACCTACCTACCTACCTACCTACCTACCTACCTACCTACCTACCTACCTACCTACCTACCTACCTACCTACCTACCTACCTACCTACCTACCTACCTACCTACCTACCTACCTACCTACCTACCTACCTACCTACCTACCTACCTACCTACCTACCTACCTACCTACCTACCTACCTACCTACCTACCTACCTACCTACCTACCTACCTACCTACCTACCTACCTACCTACCTACCTACCTACCTACCTACCTACCTACCTACCTACCTACCTACCTACCTACCTACCTACCTACCTACCTACCTACCTACCTACCTACCTACCTACCTACCTACCTACCTACCTACCTACCTACCTACCTACCTACCTACCTACCTACCTACCTACCTACCTACCTACCTACCTACCTACCTACCTACCTACCTACCTACCTACCTACCTACCTACCTACCTACCTACCTACCTACCTACCTACCTACCTACCTACCTACCTACCTACCTACCTACCTACCTACCTACCTACCTACCTAACCTACCTACCTACCTACCTACCTACCTACCTACCTACCTACCTACCTACCTACCTACCTACCTACCTACCTACCTACCTACCTACCTACCTACCTACCTACCTACCTACCTACCTACCTACCTACCTACCTACCTACCTACCTACCTACCTACCTACCTACCTACCTACCTACCTACCTACCTACCTACCTACCTACCTACCTACCTACCTACCTACCTACCTACCTACCTACCTACCTACCTACCTACCTACCTACCTACCTACCTACCTACCTACCTACCTACCTACCTACCTACCTACCTACCTACCTACCTACCTACCTACCTACCTACCTACCTACCTACCTACCTACCTACCTACCTACCTACCTACCTACCTACCTACCTACCTACCTACCCTACCTACCTACCTACCTACCTACCTACCTACCTACCTACCTACCTACCTACCTACCTACCTACCTACCTACCTACCTACCTACCTACCTACCTACCTACCTACCTACCTACCTACCTACCTACCTACCTACCTACCTACCTACCTACCTACCTACCTACCTACCTACCTACCTACCTACCTACCTACCTACCTACCTACCTACCTACCTACCTACCTACCTACCTACCTACCTACCTACCTACCTACCTACCTACCTACCTACCTACCTACCTACCTACCTACCTACCTACCTACCTACCTACCTACCTACCTACCTACCTACCTACCTACCTACCTACCTACCTACCTACCTACCTACCTACCTACCTACCTACCTACCTACCTACCTACCTACCTACCTACCTACCTACCTACCTACCTACCTACCTACCTACCTACCTACCTACCTACCTACCTACCTACCTACCTACCTACCTACCTACCTACCTACCTACCTACCTACCTACCTACCTACCTACCTACCTACCTACCTACCTACCTACCTACCTACCTACCTACCTACCTACCTACCTACCTACCTACCTACCTACCTACCTACCTACCTACTACCTACCTACCTACCTACCTACCTACCTACCTACCTACCTACCTACCTACCTACCTACCTACCTACCTACCTACCTACCTACCTACCTACCTACCTACCTACCTACCTACCTACCTACCTACCTACCTACCTACCTACCTACCTACCTACCTACCTACCTACCTACCTACCTACCTACCTACCTACCTACCTACCTACCTACCTACCTACCTACTACCTACCTACCTACCTACCTACCTACCTACCTACCTACCTACCTACCTACCTACCTACCTACCTACCTACCTACCTACCTACCTACCTACCTACCGACCTACCTACCTACCTACCTACCTACCTACCTACCTACCTACCTACCTACCTACCTACCTACCTACCTACCTACCTACCTACCTACCTACCTACCTACCTACCTACCTACCTACCTACCTACCTACCTACCTACCTACCTACCTACCTACCTACCTACCTACCTACCTACCTACCTACCTACCTACCTACCTACCTACCTACCTACCTACCTACCTACCTACCTACCTACCTACCTACCTACCTACCTACCTACCTACCTACCTACCTACCTACCTACCTACCTACCTACCTACCTACCTACCTACCTACCTACCTACCTACCTACCTACCTACCTACCTACCTACCTACCTACCTACCTACCTACCTACCTACCTACCTACCTACCTACCTACCTACCTACCTACCTACCTACCTACCTACCTACCTACCTACCTACCTACCTACCTACCTACCTACCTACCTACCTACCTACCTACCTACCTACCTACCTACCTACCTACCTACCTACCTACCTACCTACCTACCTACCTACCTACCTACCTACCTACCTACCTACCTACCTACCTACCTACCTACCTACCTACCTACCTACCTACCTACCTACCTACCTACCTACCTACCTACCTACCTACCTACCTACCTACCTACCTACCTACCTACCTACCTACCTACCTACCTACCTACCTACCTACCTACCTACCTACCTACCTACCTACCTACCTACCTACCTACCTACCTACCTACCTACCTACCTACCTACCTACCTACCTACCTACCTACCTACCTACCTACCTACCTACCTACCTACCTACCTACCTACCTACCTACCTACCTACCTACCTACCTACCTACCTACCTACCTACCTACCTACCTACCTACCTACCTACCTACCTACCTACCTACCTACCTACCTACCTACCTACCTACCTACCTACCTACCTACCTACCTACCTACCTACCTACCTACCTACCTACCTACCTACCTACCTACCTACCTACCTACCTACCTACCTACCTACCTACCTACCTACCTACCTACCTACCTACCTACCTACCTACCTACCTACCTACCTACCTACCTACCTACCTACCTACCTACCTACCTACCTACCTACCTACCTACCTACCTACCTACCTACCTACCTACCTACCTACCTACCTACCTACCTACCTACCTACCTACCTACCTACCTACCTACCTACCTACCTACCTACCTACCTACCTACCTACCTACCTACCTACCTACCTACCTACCTACCTACCTACCTACCTACCTACCTACCTACCTACCTACCTACCTACCTACCTACCTACCTACCTACCTACCTACCTACCTACCTACCTACCTACCTACCTACCTACCTACCTACCTACCTACCTACCTACCTACCTACCTACCTACCTACCTACCTACCTACCTACCTACCTACCTACCTACCTACCTACCTACCTACCTACCTACCTACCTACCTACCTACCTACCTACCTACCTACCTACCTACCTACCTACCTACCTACCTACCTACCTACCTACCTACCTACCTACCTACCTACCTACCTACCTACCTACCTACCTACCTACCTACCTACCTACCTACCTACCTACCTACCTACCTACCTACCTACCTACCTACCTACCTACCTACCTACCTACCTACCTACCTACCTACCTACCTACCTACCTACCTACCTACCTACCTACCTACCTACCTACCTACCTACCTACCTACCTACCTACCTACCTACCTACCTACCTACCTACCTACCTACCTACCTACCTACCTACCTACCTACCTACCTACCTACCTACCTACCTACCTACCTACCTACCTACCTACCTACCTACCTACCTACCTACCTACCTACCTACCTACCTACCTACCTACCTACCTACCTACCTACCTACCTACCTACCTACCTACCTACCTACCTACCTACCTACCTACCTACCTACCTACCTACCGACCTACCGACCTACCGACCTACCGACCTACCGACCTACCGACCTACCGACCTACCGACCTACCGACCGACCGACCGACCGACCGACCGACCGACCGACCGACCGACCGACCGACCGACCGACCGACCGACCGACCGACCGACCGACCGACCGACCGACCGACCGACCGACCGACCGACCGACCGACCGACCGACCGACCGACCGACCGACCGACCGACCGACCGACCGACCGACCGACCGACCGACCGACCGACCGACCGACCGACCGACCGACCGACCGACCGACCGACCGACCGACCGACCGACCGACCGACCGACCGACCGACCGACCGACCGACCGACCGACCGACCGACCGACCGACCGACCGACCGACCGACCGACCGACCGACCGACCGACCGACCGACCGACCGACCGACCGACCGACCGACCGACCGACCGACCGACCGACCGACCGACCGACCGACCGACCGACCGACCGACCGACCGACCGACCGACCGACCGACCGACCGACCGACCGACCGACCGACCGACCGACCGACCGACCGACCGACCGACCGACCGACCGACCGACCGACCGACCGACCGACCGACCGACCGACCGACCGACCGACCGACCGACCGACCGACCGACCGACCGACCGACCGACCGACCGACCGACCGACCGACCGACCGACCGACCGACCGACCGACCGACCGACCGACCGACCGACCGACCGACCGACCGACCGACCGACCGACCGACCGACCGACCGACCGACCGACCGACCGACCGACCGACCGACCGACCGACCGACCGACCGACCGACCGACCGACCGACCGACCGACCGACCGACCGACCGACCGACCGACCGACCGACCGACCGACCGACCGACCGACCGACCGACCGACCGACCGACCGACCGACCGACCGACCGACCGACCGACCGACCGACCGACCGACCGACCGACCGACCGACCGACCGACCGACCGACCGACCGACCGACCGACCGACCGACCGACCGACCGACCGACCGACCGACCGACCGACCGACCGACCGACCGACCGACCGACCGACCGACCGACCGACCGACCGACCGACCGACCGACCGACCGACCGACCGACCGACCGACCGACCGACCGACCGACCGACCGACCGACCTACCGACCTACCGACCTACCGACCTACCGACCTACCGACCTACCGACCTACCGACCGACCGACCGACCGACCGACCGACCGACCGACCGACCGACCGACCGACCGACCGACCTACCGACCTACCGACCTACCGACCTACCGACCTACCGACCTACCGACCTACCGACCTACCGACCTACCGACCTACCGACCTACCTACCTACCTACCTACCTACCTACCTACCTACCTACCTACCTACCTACCTACCTACCTACCTACCTACCTACCTACCTACCTACCTACCTACCTACCTACCTACCTACCTACCTACCTACCTACCTACCTACCTACCTACCTACCTACCTACCTACCTACCTACCTACCTACCTACCTACCTACCTACCTACCTACCTACCTACCTACCTACCTACCTACCTACCTACCTACCTACCTACCTACCTACCTACCTACCTACCTACCTACCTACCTACCTACCTACCTACCTACCTACCTACCTACCTACCTACCTACCTACCTACCTACCTACCTACCTACCTACCTACCTACCTACCTACCTACCTACCTACCTACCTACCTACCTACCTACCTACCTACCTACCTACCTACCTACCTACCTACCTACCTACCTACCTACCTACCTACCTACCTACCTACCTACCTACCTACCTACCTACCTACCTACCTACCTACCTACCTACCTACCTACCTACCTACCTACCTACCTACCTACCTACCTACCTACCTACCTACCTACCTACCTACCTACCTACCTACCTACCTACCTACCTACCTACCTACCTACCTACCTACCTACCTACCTACCTACCTACCTACCTACCTACCTACCTACCTACCTACCTACCTACCTACCTACCTACCTACCTACCTACCTACCTACCTACCTACCTACCTACCTACCTACCTACCTACCTACCTACCTACCTACCTACCTACCTACCTACCTACCTACCTACCTACCTACCTACCTACCTACCTACCTACCTACCTACCTACCTACCTACCTACCTACCTACCTACCTACCTACCTACCTACCTACCTACCTACCTACCTACCTACCTACCTACCTACCTACCTACCTACCTACCTACCTACCTACCTACCTACCTACCTACCTACCTACCTACCTACCTACCTACCTACCTACCTACCTACCTACCTACCTACCTACCTACCTACCTACCTACCTACCTACCTACCTACCTACCTACCTACCCTACCTACCTACCTACCTACCTACCTACCTACCTACCTACCTACCTACCTACCTACCTACCTACCTACCTACCTACCTACCTACCTACCTACCTACCTACCTACCTACCTACCTACCTACCTACCTACCTACCTACCTACCTACCTACCTACCTACCTACCTACCTACCTACCTACCTACCTACCTACCTACCTACCTACCTACCTACCTACCTACCTACCTACCTACCTACCTACCTACCTACCTACCTACCTACCTACCTACCTACCTACCTACCTACCTACCTACCTACCTACCTACCTACCTACCTACCTACCTACCTACCTACCTACCTACCTACCTACCTACCTACCTACCTACCTACCTACCTACCTACCTACCTACCTACCTACCTACCTACCTACCTACCTACCTACCTACCTACCTACCTACCTACCTACCTACCTACCTACCTACCTACCTACCTACCTACCTACCTACCTACCTACCTACCTACCTACCTACCTACCTACCTACCTACCTACCTACCTACCTACCTACCTACCTACCTACCTACCTACCTACCTACCTACCTACCTACCTACCTACCTACCTACCTACCTACCTACCTACCTACCTACCTACCTACCTACCTACCTACCTACCTACCTACCTACCTACCTACCTACCTACCTACCTACCTACCTACCTACCTACCTACCTACCTACCTACCTACCTACCTACCTACCTACCTACCTACCTACCTACCTACCTACCTACCTACCTACCTACCTACCTACCTACCTACCTACCTACCTACCTACCTACCTACCTACCTACCTACCTACCTACCTACCTACCTACCTACCTACCTACCTACCTACCGACCTACCGACCTACCGACCTACCGACCTACCGACCTACCGACCTACCGACCTACCGACCTACCGACCTACCGACCGACCGACCGACCGACCGACCGACCGACCGACCGACCGACCGACCGACCGACCGACCGACCGACCGACCGACCGACCGACCGACCGACCGACCGACCGACCGACCGACCGACCGACCGACCGACCGACCGACCGACCGACCGACCGACCGACCGACCGACCGACCGACCGACCGACCGACCGACCGACCGACCGACCGACCGACCGACCGACCGACCGACCGACCGACCGACCGACCGACCGACCGACCGACCGACCGACCGACCGACCGACCGACCGACCGACCGACCGACCGACCGACCGACCGACCGACCGACCGACCGACCGACCGACCGACCGACCGACCGACCGACCGACCGACCGACCGACCGACCGACCGACCGACCGACCGACCGACCGACCGACCGACCGACCGACCGACCGACCGACCGACCGACCGACCGACCGACCGACCGACCGACCGACCGACCGACCGACCGACCGACCGACCGACCGACCGACCGACCGACCGACCGACCGACCGACCGACCGACCGACCGACCGACCGACCGACCGACCGACCGACCGACCGACCGACCGACCGACCGACCGACCGACCGACCGACCGACCGACCGACCGACCGACCGACCGACCGACCGACCGACCGACCGACCGACCGACCGACCGACCGACCGACCGACCGACCGACCGACCGACCGACCGACCGACCGACCGACCGACCGACCGACCGACCGACCGACCGACCGACCGACCGACCGACCGACCGACCGACCGACCGACCGACCGACCGACCGACCGACCGACCGACCTACCGACCTACCGACCTACCGACCTACCGACCTACCGACCTACCGACCTACCGACCTACCGACCTACCGACCTACCGACCTACCGACCTACCGACCTACCGACCTACCGACCTACCGACCTACCGACCTACCGACCTACCGACCTACCGACCTACCGACCTACCGACCTACCGACCTACCGACCTACCGACCTACCGACCTACCGACCTACCTACCTACCTACCTACCTACCTACCTACCTACCTACCTACCTACCTACCTACCTACCTACCTACCTACCTACCTACCTACCTACCTACCTACCTACCTACCTACCTACCTACCTACCTACCTACCTACCTACCTACCTACCTACCTACCTACCTACCTACCTACCTACCTACCTACCTACCTACCTACCTACCTACCTACCTACCTACCTACCTACCTACCTACCTACCTACCTACCTACCTACCTACCTACCTACCTACCTACCTACCTACCTACCTACCTACCTACCTACCTACCTACCTACCTACCTACCATAAAAGCGATTTTTTTAACGGGGCTATATTTTTACTAACAATGAATTACAGTTTATAGTCATGTTTATGGTCGTCTTAACTAAGGAATTTTCTGTGGGGAGTCCTATTTATGCTAATAAAACAGTTATTTGAACTAAAGAAAGTTTTTAGGATTATTTGTGGAGCTCACCAATTGCTTATTGTAAACCAGTATTTATTGAAACAAGAGTTACATACACATCTCTGTATATAATGTTTTAACTGCATTTTACCTGCGAAGAATAGTGTACACATAATTACTGGAATCTCAAGTCCTGTATTCCTAAGTGTAAGTATACTAAGATACAGAATAGTTATGACATTCTGCCATAAAGATAATTTAATCTCTTACTAAGCTTCTGAAAAATGCTATGTTTTATTTCAAAACTATTTTAAAATACTAGAAGTATTTTAATCTGTAGTTCCTAATAAAATACAAAAATCTAAATCTGATTGTTTAGTCATTATATTTATAATTGTTTTCTGACGTTGTTTATGTGTATAAAAGAACACTTTACAATAAAATTCCATGCATCATCAATCCGCCCATCTGCCAATTCCTTTATCCACGCAATTTTACAATTGATTAAGTTTGTCCTGTGCAACCAATTTTCATGTGCAACAATCACAACTGTCAGAAACGAAATTAACGCTTAAGAACCCCGAAACTACAGCTCACATCTTACGTATAAAAAATAAAAAGTGCAAAATAGTTGTATTGATGACTGCTTGCATGATGATTTGTACTAAAATAATTTAAGAACCTGAAGTCCAATATCCACTGCTCATAATTTACTTGCACAAATATTCTTGCTGACTTAGCTGTATTGTTATTGCTCTTCCACGGATTATCCTCGCTTTTGTAAGTCTTACATCCCCAAAGGTTTACAAGCAGAAGCTTTGGCCCAGTATCGTGTCGAGGAGGAAGCAAACTTTGAATTATAGCACTTCCTGCTTGTATGATCAGCCCCATCCTTGGGATTATGATAAAGAACGAGGAATTAAGTAGAAAACTTCGTGGATAATGTTTGTAGATTCAAAAATTTGTATGTGGATGTGCGGATTGCAAACCCAGTGCTACATAAGGTAAGTGATATAGTATAAAAGTATACAGCATTTTGAGGGAAAATGCGCTACTATGCTACATTGTTAATCTACCATGGTGCATTGGCAATGACAATAACCAAAAACACTTGAAAATGAAAATAATAACTATAGTAGTAGAGTATGAAAAACAGACTTCATTAGAACCCAACTGTGCTGAGATTCTAGATAGCGATGATGCAGTAAGAGATCTCAAAAGTAAAACTTGAATACTTAGTATAGTGAACTGTGTTCTCATGTGAAAAATGAAATATTTATCAGAATAATTATTGTTCATTTAAATAGCTCCTGAGAAATATTTTATATATTTAAACAACTGGATAAGTAGCGTGTTGGTAGCGTGTCTGCCTCTCATTCAATAGGTCGCAATTTCGAATCTCGCTTAGGGCGAGGTCCCCGGATAGTGTCTTTACTCGGGGTTGTCCCTTATCCTGAGAATCACAGTAAAATGAAATTTAATAATTAATAAATTGCATTAAGAATTTAAACTTTTAATTGGAAAGGAAAATATTAAAGGATCCAGTTTCATTTTTATCTGCATTTTTTTCTATTAATTTATTTAACAGCTTCAGAATAATGTCGAGTAACTTGAAGCTCCATGGACCCCGAGATTATTTGCATTCGTCCGATATGACCAACCAGGTTAAAGGACGTCAAGATATAAAAAAACAACAACAAAAAACAGACAAATGCTTTTTACTGACTTGTCTGTACAGTGTACTCGGTGTCAGAATAAAACAAACAGGTTACCTAATTTCACACATAAATTCACTTAAATCCTTTTATATCCACTTCCTCAAATTAAAAAAATTGTCCACCTGTGACAGTTTTCACTTAAAGAGTATACAATTCCTGATTTATTAACGGAAGGAAGGTAAAACGAATATAATAGTTACAGAAAGCATTTATAAACGCCCTTCAATATGGTATATTCATGCAAAAGAAATGTCGTTCACACTTAGGACAAGCACATACTATTGCTTTAGCTAGGTACAGAAAGTCTCTCTCTTTCTTTCCCTCCCCTCTGTTGCCAGCACAATAATATGGCAATGTCGCTTCTTACACCATCACACATAAATCTGTATGTGGTGTTGGCTCTACTATGTTTTCTTCTACTCTCTGTGAAGGAAATTGACTAAGGTGTTAAAAAGCACGAGAAACAAAATAAAGTAACTGTAGAATGAAAGTGTGTGTGGTTGCACGGTAAGATGTAAGCTTTGTTCACCTTGATTCTCGACAACCTCCCACTCTGAACTTGGGGTTTTCATGATTTGCTTTGGTGTTAGACGAATGCTGATATGGTTTCTCATCTTCCACGATTTCGTTCTCTCATTTCCTTTTCACTGTTCCCTATTCATGTTGGGTGTTTGGTGTAAGGTGTACAAAAAGTTTTGATATTTTAGGATTACAGTTTAATTCTGTTAAATGTAGTAAATAGATTACGGGGGAAATGATAAGTTAACTCCTATAAATATTGTTAAAAATTGAGGTTTTAATCTAGCAGTTTTTATTCAATCAACACATCTTCCTAATGGAATAATTTATTCTATTCAATTCTATGTACTTATAGATTATGTAATGATGGCGCATAAATGACGCGGATACTTGCTCAAGTGGAGTACTCTCCGGGTACTAGAGGGCTGCTTGTTTGACGGGCCGTTCATTACTCTCTTTAATAAGCATCAGTAGGGAGCTGAGTCTTCAAGCAAGGAACTATTATGGGCTTCATACATCTGTGTACCATAAACCTCCACCCACCTCATTTCTTCCGTGATATACATGTAAAACCGCGCAACTACTGGGCAATAAAAGAGTATAATTGAAGAGCTGAACTCTGCGGCATTATCGCTAAGTGTTAACCGAACTAGAGACAAAGCAGTTCTGCAAGAAATCTCTCCTGAGCACGTCAACTGTATGTTATTGCAACAGAGTTGGATTTACTTAACTGCTTTCCAAATGATAGTTAATAATGAATGTTGTTTGTATTTAGGGAGAAATTGTAAATTGTTATTGTTTTCAAATGCAGAGTGGGATAAGGAATTTCAAAGTTGTGAAGACGACGACAGTACTTGATTTTCTACATGGATTAAAGGTCTGTACCCAATCAAAGATCGAGCCTCTCCATCTTAATAATGTTAAACAAACATGCTTTTTTTTCCCTTAGATTAATAATTGAGTAGTTCTCTGATAATCTGTCCGCTGGAATTCTTTAAATTCGACTAAGCCAATTAAATTGTAAGTTTTAGAATTTTTCTGTTATATTTTACTTTTATCTGAGCTGCTGGTTGTTAAAGTTTCACAATAGTTTGCTACTGCCATAATCATTAGATTTAACTGTGTGAACTTCAGGTTTTGTTTCTTTTTCTATTTATTGTTACTGTCCCACTCATGTTATAAAATTGTGTTAGTTTTATACTAATATGAAACTTGGGACAGGGGTATACATTAAATCTCAATTGAGATAACTTATGTATCTGAGCTCTTAGTTTATTATTAACAGTTATTTTAGATAGGTAGAGTCAGACTGAAAAATTCAATGCCATAGCCGGGATTTGAACCACGGATCTCCCGAGTTCTAGCCGGTTGCTCTACGACTGAGCTACTATAGCAGCAACAAACTTCTCAACTGACTCGTATGTTTCCCGAATTATGTGAAGAATACACAACAATTAAATAAATATGATATTGAATATTTCAGTCTGACTCTACCATTTGGACATCGATTTGTTTAAAGATAACCCCTCAAACACCGAAACATGTATAAGAGCTCGACCTACAAAACAATTTTACCGAGAGATAATACAGAGTATAACAGAGAATAAAGTACCAAACCATTCTAAGGATTCAAGACTGAAAATATAACAATGCTCTCAATTTAGTGGCATTTCTTTAATTTTTGTGAATTTCGTTAGCATAATTTACCCTCTATTTGGGTAATGCTAGCTTGTTTACGGAAAACTATTAAGTTTTCGGATACTTATCATTATTATTGTCCAAATTGTTTCTGCATCTATAGAATTGTTAAGTGACATAGAAAAATTGAATATATAATAAATATCTAGGTGTATTTAATTTTTAATTTCCTTAAGTTCTTCAGACATCTTTCCCCAACCTGGTAATGTATAGTCTATGAGTATGAAATAGGGTTGCAGAGTTCGAACTTACAAGTAGGTGCAACGTGATCCTTGCTACATATGCAACCAACAAAACATATGAGTGGAGCGTGTAATCTAATATGCCCGAGCACAGCGAAATTCGTTTCAAGCGTTTTTTTCTGACAGGAATTATCGCCTTTCTTACCATGTAGTTCCTTCAAAGCTGAAAATAATTATTTTTATAATACAGCAAAGCTCGGAAATGTGTTAGTATATAATAATGATGGACTGGTTTACACCAATCATATTACTTTTTATTAATTTATAACATGACAGTATTTAATTTTTATTCGTTCACATTTGGAGGTGGCGTCTCTACTCTAGTTATTTCCCTTTGAATATAATAGTGAGAGATAACTTTTTATAGTAATTTTGAGATTCTTGGTCTCTGCTTATGTATTATATATTGCACCATTATATCTGCTTATGTATTATATATTGCACCATTATAATTTCAGGGCTCATAACTAACAGTTATTTTTCATAAATGCAGCTTCTATGCGTGTGTATATTTGATAAAGACAGTAATGAAACATATAGCTTAAACATATATGAGGACAATCTAATAAAACATGACTATTTCCAGATGAATGAAGAATAAATCACCAAGTTTGTCGGAGCATCTTGTGAATTTAACTACCCATTTCTCCGAAATCCATACGTAAATTCTGCTAATGAGTAGAAGGGTTATCGTGCAAAGGAGAGAGAGTAAACATGAGGTAAAGTCCAACGAACCTATTTTGTCTCTCTCTCTCGCTCCTTCTTTCTTATTAAATACAGTTTCGAGGTCTAGTCAGGACTCCAGCGCCGTATATCTTCCCCCTTTCTTTTTTCTGTTTTTCCCCAGTTTCTTAAATTTCCTTTGTTGGTCTATTTATTTAACGTTTTCTTTTTACTCACACATACACAGATATATACACATTTACAAACACTAACTCCCAGGGCGGGACTTAAGCCCACGATCTGCTGCACCACGAAGCCACAAAACCAGGCACTTTAGCGAGCGCGGCCACAAAAGTGTGCACTTATGCCAGTTCCACACTGACGGGTTTTAACTTGAAATAGCCCCATTGAGTTCTGCAATTCTTTTAACGCACAGAGGGATATCTGCAAACGGTCAGCTGGGCCACCAGGAATCCCTTTTTAAGCTTAATTCGAAAAAAATATATTAATATTAGATAAATATTAATGAATATTTTATGCAATTTTAACGTATATAATTATTGAAACATTTCATTCTAAATCAGGAAGCTAATGACATTGTAGCTTTTACACATTCAGGTAATCGACTTGAAGCTGAATAATCGATTCCTTACCCGTATTTCGTATGCCTCTCTTGCTTCTTGAGATTGATGGTCGAGGTCATTAGGCTTGAATAGTAACTAATGATCCCTTAAACTGAATGACACGGGCAGGATGGGCTCTTCACTTTCAGCAGCAAGTCTCTCAAAAGCTTGTGGTTGGGATATTTTCCTTGGTGCCACGACAATTTGTGACCATCATTAACCTCGCTTCTTTAATTTATTCCTTTTCAATCGTTTTACCCAAAAGACCCAGAGCTTTGCAAACTACAGAAGCAAGCGTCAGTGAAGACACAAGTTTGTATTGGCCTAACTTAGATGTGAGATATACAAATTATTCATTCAAAACTTTCTATCTTGTTCCGGTTAATAATAATACACCGATTTTTTCAGAACAAAGTTGTAAGTAAACCGGAATTTGCAAGAACTTGAAGGATAAAATAATTGTTATGTTTCTCATCAAAGTATAATGCAGAATTGTAGTTAGGAATACTTCATAATAAGCAAGGTAACGAATATGTTTTTACCTTCTCTGGCAAGTACATAAGTAGGAAAAGTTTGTATATTACCCAAATATTTGTAGTCGAAATTCCACCGGAAATACATAATTTCAGAAAAAGCTCTTTGTTTGTTATGAACAGCATAGCTCTAAAACCACAACCGTTAAATATCACACTATATATGCAACACGAAGATTTTCAAGAAAATATCCCTACTCTGTAACTAGCCTTTATATGCAACAATTTACCAATTGTTTTATTTTATCAAAAATAGCTGCAAGGCAATAATTAAATACACATGTTTAAGATACGTTCATGACAAATAAAGTGTACAGCCTCATTTTCTAGAAATAGCCTTTGAAGCCATCTTCATTGTACCTGACATTTGCATAACCAGTAATACTTTTCTCAAATGGGAAGCTGTCATTCGTTTCTATTATTATTATTATTATTATTATTATTATTATTATTATTATTATTATTATTATTTTGTTTTACTTATGGAGAGATAAGGAAAATTATTTACATTGTCATCACTAGTCGTCACTGACAAGCTCTTAAAAGATTTTACGCGCTTTAGCTTTAGTCCTTGTTCCCCTTCTACCTGTGTAATAAAACCATTTCTGTGCAAGAGCAATTTGTTAAAGAATAGATAGAATGTTAACACAAGTTACGTGAGCATTAACATATAACATTTTCACATTGTGTCGAATGTGTCCTTCACTTTGAATATCGTAGAGAAATTAAATTGGTATGCTGATATACCTGAGGATTGTTTAACCTTCTACATTCAGGTTTTATTTGTTATCAATACATTGCGAATCTACACCCTGAACTCCTAAATAAATAATCATTGATTCTAAATTTATAGGGAAAGCGTATCAAAATCACCACATCATTAGTGTGTGTAAAAATTAACAAACATTATTATTGATCTGCATATAATCATATTTAATTTGTATGCAGGTTTTCCACTTCTGAGCTAGATCTATGTTCTAAATAAATAAATAAATATTAATAATAATAAGTAATAATAATAATATATAAATGGACAAACTACACAACAAATAAGGAACCTAAAGAAAGAAAATGCAATGGGTGTAGAAGATATAGCGGACAATTAATACAAAATGAAATTGAGCTTTATTTATGGACCATCTTCAATTACTGTGGTTCTCAGCATCCCAATATATGATAACTCCTTATCAGACTGAGGTTGCTTTACATCGTAAGTCTATGATGTGCGACCACTTCTCTTCAACCTGAAAAATTCCACCCTCCTCCACCGGTTTGAACCTGGACCTAGGAAACAGAACTATAAGTGTATTTCTGTGTGTTTTTGACGTAATTAAATAAACCACGCAACCGATTTTGATAACTGTTTCACCATGAAATCCCGGATTGTTTCAGAAGAAAATGGCGATAAAATATTCTAATTAAAAATCATAAGGTACTATAAGTTTAAAAAGTATTCGTTAAAAATGTCATTAAGTAAAACAATAGTTTCTGTACCGATAGAGAATATGTGTAAAAAAGTCTGATGTGTTCCATTTACATGACTTACTCTACATCTCTGTAACAAAGTATTGTTAATCGGCTTATTCTTCTATCTACTTCATGCTGATACACATAAAAATCAGCAAAAACGGTCTAATTACTTACTTCCTTAAAAAGTAGGAGGAAAATAAGTGAATATACTAGGCTAAACTGACAATCAAATGTTTTAAAATGTGGTTGCTATGATATTGAAATCCGTTTCGTGGCGTGATCAGGAAAAGTTACCGAATGAGAAAAGTTTTCTTAAGTATTTAAAACTGAAATCAATACAAGAAATATCTCGAAAAAATTGAGCAGCACATAAATTGTGTGATTTAATGAGATCGACATTTTGTCTAGTAAGTTATTGTATATCTCTTACGTTTTTCCAGTTATGCAAAATTCAAAAAGTTATCCAGTATAAAGAGGTCTGCATAGGATATTCCCAGAAAGTTCAAGATATAAATATTATTTGTCATGTACTTATATTAAATATAAGAAATATTAATCAAAATAGACCCGTTTCTGAGAAAATCCAAAATTTAGAAAAATGTTCCATGTAAAGGGTAGTTGGGAGTGGGGAGATTTTCTTGAAAGTCTTCGTGTGGCATCTTAGAAAATACTGAACTTAAATATCAAGTTTGGTATTTAACGGACTTTTCGTGTTTGAGCTATGCTGCCCAGAGGCACAGACACACGCACACACACATACATACACACGCTCTCTCTCTCTCTCTCTCTCTCTCTCTCTCTCTCTCTCTTTCACCCTCAGAGACACACACACGGATATGCTTTTCTTTGTATTCAGCGGGTCCCAAATTATGTATTTCCGTTGAAATCTCGGTATCGAATTTTTGAGCGCAATACAATACCTCCTCTGTACACTATGTACATAGTACGTGTAGAGAAAGTAACAAAAGACAATTTAATTTTATTCCAACCAATATACTTATATATATATCGATTAAGCAAACAGAATACCAGTTTATAGCATTGGATTTCGCTAGAATTATTTCGTTAACTATATAAATGCATCAATAAATTATTTAGATGTGTATGGAATAAAACAGTGTCTGTCTTTGAATAACTCTTATTCTAATTCTATAGAGGTATGTTAATTATGTGATTGTCAGCACCTCAAATCCTTATCTAAGAGAGTTTTTATTTCCTTTGTACTTTTGTGGTATTCAAGTTTTTTACCATAGTGCGTTAAATAAGTATGTACACAGAGAAAATTATTAGATTAGAAATTGGCAAATCGACATTTTATATTACCTAAGGAGAAGATTATTTTTCGGAAAGGCCGCATACTATGTGTGTTTTCCAAAGTAGCTAAATCTGAAAGTAAGGAACCCCAAGATTCACACTAGTTTTATCTCTATATTGCTGTATGTTAATGTTTTCTGATTTATATAAATCATATAATTTTTTTCCAGCTTAATGCCCTTTTACTAAGTTTACAATAGAATTTACCAATTTATTCTAGAATCAAATGCAATACCTAAGTATGTTAACCACGGTAATAAAATAGAGGTTTTCACATAGCAGTTCACAACTTCATAAATACAGTTTGTTGTTAAAGTTGACAACTGAAGGAAAAGAGAACATAACAGCAGCAGCAGCTAAAATACGACAAGCTTATAAAATATCAAACTTTTTCCCAACCTTGGTCAATGCATTAGTGTTAAACAAAAGAGTGCGTTCCTAAATAAAATGTCTGTTTCTGAGGACGACACAGTGTAATGCTTTTTCTGTCAGTATTATCTTTGAGATGACAGCTCCATAATAATTGGCTATACTATGAATCCTTGTCGTAAAGTATTGCAACATTGTAAGTCGCCATTGGAGTTGTCATCTCAAAATAATTTAAGATCATCTTGTGGTTTACCGGGAAACATGAGTGTCAGTTGAGAAATTCAATACTATGCCGGCATGTTGCCATGACAGCTCAGTGGTAGACCAAACGGCTAGAGACCGGGAGATCCGTGGCTCAAATCCGAGCTATGGCGTTGAATTTTTCAGTCTGACTCTACCTATCCAACTGTACTACACACGGTTTCTGTGAGAAAACAATTAAAATTATCACAAGTTTCCATAATAGTTGGCTATACCATTATCTTGTGGTTTAGCGGGAAACAAGAGAAATTGAGAAGTTGAGAAATTCAATGCTCTGCCGGCATGTTGCCATGGTAGCTCAGTGGTAGAGACCGGGAGATCTGTGGTTCAAATCCCAGCTATGTTATTGACTTTTTCGGTTTGAACCTACTTATCTTTGATTGGTTAATACCAAACATTTTGAATGAATTAGTCGTAACTCTTAATATGATGGTCAATGCACAGAGCATGTTTAGAAAAGGCCCAGAGGCTCTTGTTTATGCGGGAGAGACCACAATTCCCCTCACTAAGTTGTTGGCGTATTTCAGGAAAACCGCATACACGTCGTTTGAGATTTCTGGTTTGCTTCAGACTTGACGGCTGTGGAGGGCCAAGAGAAAAAGTACATTCCATCTTAGAATGTAGCAACTACGTCTCCCAGTGGCTATGAATAAAACATTACCGGCTGAGTAATGCACGCGTCCGCTTATCTCCAAGCTCCATTCTCTTGCGTAAAGGTAAAGAAATAGCTCCGCGTAAGGTAAACCTGCACTACGCCTGATTTAGATTCATGCAATATATATGGCTGTCGACCGCGCTGATATTGGCTCTCAAAAGATGCACTTTTACAACAGTTAGAAAATAAACGCGAACTATTTCTGACATTCCAGCGTCATTTCAAAGAAAACGCTGTACTCCTGCATTTATTAAAGCCCCACTTTTGAATCTAATTTCAGTCATCTCGCAGTATTTGCTAAAATTACTAGATACATTTTACTTGGAAATCTGAAAGTCATTGTTGGAAAATGTAATGACGTTTTACTATTTTTTCCTTCCTCTAGCACGTATGTAGGCAGAGAAGATATTGTATTCCATACCGAAATTTCACGGTAAATATATATTTTGAGATCCCTGATCTCTCAGAACAAAGAGGATTTTAGAAAAAAGATTCGTGTATTTATGTGTCTGTGGACAGCATAACTAAAAAAAATCCGATAAATACCAACTCGGGTATTTAAGTTTAGAATCTTCAAAATATGCCACATAAGACTTTCAGAAATATACCATACTACCCATTACCCGGAACATTTTTTTGAAAAAATTAATTTTCTAAAAGAATATCTAAGGATTTTAATTAAAATGGAGTAAAAGTTTGAATTTTGGGCAAAAAATTCTTTTTTAGGTAGGGAAGGCCTTTGTTTATTTTTACTTAATTCACCTCTCTCTTACTGATCCAATTCACCTCTCTCTTACTGATCCAATTCACCTCTCTCTTACTGATCCAATTCACCTCGACATTTTCATAGAAAATAAAATTGATAACCTGAATTTTGTGGGAATAGCACCTGAAATACGTAAATGCGTAACTAACGTTTGTGTAATTGGTAAACCGTAAGCAACAGAAAAAACTTACTTCACAAAAATGTAAATTATAATACACAATTTAATTCATATACGGTTTGTATAGATATTTTCAATTTTAAAATATTTACATGTTTTTTTCAAACAGGAAAGTCTCGTCCGTTTCATTTCTCTTTTGGTGTACTCCTGGCCTTGAAAAGAGAAGTGAATTTCAATAACAATTTCATAGCGACAACTTTTAAGACGTTTGAATATTGATTTAATGTATTCTATTCCCTCATTTCCCGTCTACTTATAACGAACTAAATAATAAGACTATTCATTCCTGGTAGTGGTTATTATGACTAGTATTATGATCGTAGATAAAAACAAATCTGATGTATTATAATCACATGACTTTCTCTGGCTCTCTACAAACTTCCTACAAAAGATTCTTCTTCTTTATACACAGTGCTAATCGAGATAAACGTTAGCAGAATTATTACTTAGTTCCTTACAAGTAGGAGGGAACTAAGGGAATGCACTAGGCTAAAGTGATAATCAAATGTTTTAAAAGTTATCGTTATGCAATTGTCTTTGCAAATCGCTTCTTTGCTTAGCCTGGAGTAGAACAAAAGAAAAACGGACACCTCCTGTCCGACAAAAGTATAAGTACCTTACAATTGAAACCAATAACAAGGAATATTTCGGAAACGATTACCTCCACAATAAGTAATATAAATTGTGCGTTTTGACGAGATCTAATTTTTTGTGTAGTATGTTTTTGTCTTACGTTTAGCAGTCCGGCAACATTCATCCAGAATAAAGGGGTCTTCAACGACTGTTACCAGAAAATGCAAGATATACATTTTATTTGTAATGTAAAAATCTTAAACATAACATATTTTTATCAAAATCGTTAGAGCCTTTTTTGAGAAAATGAACATTTCCGAAAAAAAATCTATGTAAAGGGTAGTTACTACCAATACCACTAGCACTACCACTAGCACTGCCACTGCCACTAGTACTAGCACTAGCACTAGCACTACCACTACCACTACCACTAGCACTAGCATTACCACGACTACGACGACGACTCCTACTACCAATCCACTACCACTACCACTACCACTACCACTACTACCAACACCATTACTTCTACTACTACTCCACTACCACTACTACCAATACCACTACCACAACAACTCTTACTACTACTACTACTACTACTGCTGCTGCTGCTGCTGCTGCTCCTCCTCCTCCTGATGCCGATGCTGATGCTGATGCTGGTGCTGCTATGGTCCCTGATTTTTTATTAGCAATGTTTAATAATTTGTTACGGACACAAGAATTCCCAGCAAGATGGAAAATTGCACGAGTATGTTTACTATGGTAAAAAGGAAAACCTTTGGAGGCCAATATTGCACTTAGGCCAATTTACCTTTCAGACACTATGGGTAAGCTGATGGAATTTGTGCTAAGAGAACGTCTAGAGAAGGAGTTAGAAGATAAGGGAAGTTTTTCGGAATACCAGTTTGGTTTTAGAAGGGGAATGTCAACAGTACAAGCTGTGGAAAAAGTGATCGACATTGTTGAAACGTGCACTTGTGGCATTAGATATAAGAAATGCTTTTAATACTGTGACTTGGAGTCTTATTATTAAAGAACTAAAAAAAAAAAAAAAAAAAAAAAACGATAAATATCTACATACTTGGTGAATTTTATTGAAAGTTATTTTACTAATAGAAAACTCAGTATTGCAGGCATAGAGAAATATATGCAAATGGGAGTTCCTCAGGGATCAGTGCTTGGACCAACTTTATGGAACGTTGCCTATGACGGAATATTAGGTCTTGACCTTGAGGAAAATATGAGAGTTATAGCTTATGCTGATGATTTAGCTATAGTAGCAGCAGCAGAAAATGAAGAGTACCTTATTCTTAGAACTAATGAGACACTGAAGTGAATCGACAGGTGACTTGCATTAAATGATTTACAGTTGGCCCCTGAAAAGACAGAATCTGTTATCCTAAAAGGAAAGAGAAATTTGGAAAGTATTACTTTTTAAATACAAGGTACAAAAATAACTCCAATTAATGCATTAAAATATTGCGGATAGTCTTGGGAAGTCATTTAAAGTTTGGACAACATGCAGTGACCAAAAAGGCAGATGAAAAAACTGAAGCACTATCTAGAATAATGCCAAATATAAGTGGACCTCAATATTACAAGAGGCTAGTCCTGAGTGGAGTTCTGCATTCAATATTATTGTATGGCTGTCCGGTATGGCAAGAAACTTTGGGAATCAAGAGATATAAACAAAAAATGAAGAAGTCACAAAGAAAAATACTTTTAAGGGTCGCAAGTGCGTATAAGACTGCTTCTACTGTGGCGTTACAAGTAATTACTGGTATTCTTCCTATTAAGCTACAGATACGTGAAAGAACAAATGTATTTAAAGTTGAAGGTAACAGAAAGGAGGCGAAATTAAAGGAGAGAGAAATTATGATGAATTAGTGGCAGCAGGTGTGGGAGCATAATGTTGAAGAGATCCAATGGACTAAAAGATTAATTACAAAAATAGACAAGTGGATAGCATGTAAACACAGAAATATAAATTATTATATGACAGAGGTACTTACAGGACACGGGTCTTTTAATACCTATTTAAAGAGGATCGGAGTACGAGAAAATGACTATTGTGATGATATGGATACAGTGGAACATACCTTATCTTCCTGCAAACGATGGCAAAGGCAGAGAGAAAACACCTACATAAGTTTGTGTATTGAGCTACATACAGATAATATGATTGATATTATGGCTCAGACTCGGCACAATTGGAAATTAATACAATCAATGGTCACACAGATAATGAGTATAAAGGAAGCAGAGAGAAATGAAACAATAAAGTCTCAGATTTCCTAATTGATGTGTTACATATTTTTTGGTAGTTCCAAGTAGGATTCCAACGGTAAAGAGGGGTTTTTAGTCGGAAAGAGTCCGGCACATCAGGCCTTCTTCCCTGATGCCCATGAGGGTTTTCCCCCTCTTTATAAAAACAAAAACACTACTCCTGCTGCTGCTGCTGCTGCTAGCGTTATAAGGGTCATCGTCTTGTTAAACTTTAGAATATGCTCTGCGAACTTTATTTAATAATGCCATATTAATAGTCCAATTTAACCTTATAAATCTATTTAGTTTATTTTCTAAATCATCATTTCATAAGGTTAAGGTTTGAAACTTCAGGTATATGAAAATCTAGAGCTGCCCAATTATCTCCTATTATCTCCATTATTTTTTACATTTTTCCTTCAAAATCCAACATTTCAGTACTTTCTATTTACTTTGTCAAATGCTTTTCTATAATCTATGAACTGAAAGAAGCGCTGGTAAGGTCACATTTGCACATGCCATGGGGTCAAAATATAAACAGTGAGACGTACGCAAACCTTATGTTTGAAATTTTGAAACCAACAATTTTGAGGAAGACGCATGGAATTACATTCAGTGGTGTACTGATAACGCTACATGATAACGCGAAGCCACACACTGTTAGAGTCGCATTAGATAGCATAAAAGACCTGAAGTTTGTGTACTTGCCACATCCACCGTATTCTCCGGCATTGGCACATTCAAATAATCATATTTTGAGCCCACTGAAGGAAGCTCATACTGGCTCAAGAGTCGCAGATGATGAAGTCGCAGTGCATAACTGGTTACGCACACACCTTCAAGAATTTTCTCCCGTGGAATTGAGAAGCTTATCTAGCACTGGCATAAATGCATTGCACTTGTAAGGAATTACGTTGAAAAAAAAATATTTCCTCCATTTGTCTGGTTTTCTCTACATCTCTGCAACAAATTATTCTTAAAAAGCTAATGCTTATATTTACTTAATGCTAATCTAGAAAAAATTAACAGAAATAGTCTTATTACTTGCTGCCTTGTAAGTAGAAGCGTAGAAAGGGAGTACCATAGGTTAAAGGGATATGAAAAGCTGGTTGCTATGCGACTTGTTTGTATGGACAGGAGTTGACAAATTACTGTATGAGAAAAGTATAACTTTTTTAAAGCTGAAACCAAAAATAAGGACTATCTCAATTGTCACGTCAACCGGAGAGGAAGGAAAACAACTTGTGGCAGGTGAAACAGCATGCATCTGCGAAAAAAAATGTATATAACATAAATTGTGTGCTTTAATGTGTTGTACATTTTTGTGTGGTAAGTCTTTGGCTATCTCTTACGATTTAGCAGTTATGCAAAATTCCGTAAAATTCATCCAGAATAAAGTAGGCTTCAGAGGCTATTCCCAGAAAATTCAAGATGTACATATTATTTCTGAGCTAAATATTTTTAACATTAAAGATTTTGATTAAAATATTGTGAGACATTTTCGAGAAAAATCAAATTTTTTTGAAAAAAGATCCCTGTAAAGGGTAGTTTGGGGTGTGGATATTTTCATGAAAATCTTCGTGTCGCATACTTGCAAGATACCAAACTTAAATACCAAATTTGGTATTTAACGGTCTTTTCGTTTTTGGAACAATGCTGCTCACAAACACACACACACACACGCACACACGAGGATCTTTTTCCAGAAATGCTTTTTTTTGGGATTCAGGAGGACCCAAAACATGTATTTCCAAGGACTTCCCGGTATCGAATTTTTGGGTGCATTACAATACCTTCTCTATACACCTTGTACTACGTGTAGAGAAACTATAATAACTATTGCATTACATTCTGGTAGTAAGAAAAGAGAAAATTACTAATATTTCCGGTTATTTATTGAATGACTCTTGTTCCTGTGGATAAAACACTGGTTTTGTATATGAGGTTACTAAGTGAAGCAGTGCGGCTGACCGCAGTGAAGCACCCTTGTGTTTTATTATTCTAATGCCTTCATGACATAGCGACCTTCGGTCACAGACACATCCCGCGGGGCTGTACAGTTGGCATGTCAACCGAGAGAAAGGAAAACAACTTGTGGCAGGAGAAACAGCATCCATCTGCTAGAACTCCCCTGTAGCCAGGAGGGGTGTACAAATTGGCATGTTGCACTCGTCCAACAGTCGTCTGTATATCAAATAAATAGACCACAAGAAGCGTTTCAAGAACAACTTCTTGTCTGAGAAAGATATAAGTGCTTTACAGTTGAAACTAATAACGAAGAATATCTCTAAAAAGATATACTTCACGAAAAAATGCATGGACATAAATTGTGTATCTTAACAAGATTTACATTTTTTGTACAGTTAGGTTTTTTTCTGTCTCTTACGGTTTACTAGTTATGCAAATTTAAGCAAAATTCATCCAGAATAAAGGGGTCTCCAGAAACTATTCCCAAAAAATTCAGGGTGGTAGCAATGACTCTAATATCAGTTATTGGTATTTTAATCAAAATCTTTAGACATTTTTAAGAAAACAAAATTTTCCAAAATATATTACGTATACTGTACGTATCGAGAAAGTAAAAAAGAGAGAAAGTCCTGAAAATATTTCAATCTGAACCAAACCTGAGTTTTTGCAGTACAAAGATGTGAGTACGCACTCTAATGTACCTCTTCCTATATTACATGTAATCTAGATCTGTTTTAATTAAAATATTTTTAAAAAAATCAAACATATGTAATTCCAAGTCCTGAATAATTCCATTTTTACTTTCTATACGCGTTACTATGTACTAGTGTATAGAGCAGGCATTGTATTCCACCTAAAAATTTGATACCGAGATTTCGCCGGAAATACATGTTTTGGGTCGCCTTGAATCCGGAAAGCGCATTATGTTGAAGAAGGTCCTTGTGTGTGCGCCTTTGAACAGCATGGCTCAAAAACGAGAAGATAATTAAATATTATAAATATTAATCTTGGTATTTAAGTTTGGTATCTTCCAAGGATGCAACACGAAGATTACCAAGAAAAGTGGCTCTAACGAGTTTTATTAAAATATTGTATATTAAAGATATTCACCTGACAAAGAAAATGTATGTCCTGAATTTTCTGGGAATAGCCTCTGAAGACTACTTTTTTGGATGAACTTTACGGAATTTTGCATAACTGCTAAACCGTAAGAGATAGACAAAAGCTTATCACACAAAAAACTTATAAGTTATGTTCTATACATTTTTTTTTTTTTCGTGGAGCTCATCGTTTTTGAGATATTCCTTGTTTTTTGATTTCAGCTTTGAAGAACTTATTCTTTTGAAAACTCAATTTCCATACAAATAAAGGAACTTCAGTCACATAGAAACCAGCTTTTGACTATCACTTTAACCTACGGTGCTTCCTTATTTCGCTTCTGCTTACAAGAAGGCAAATAATAAGTATAATTCTGCTATTTTTTTCTCGATTAGCATGAAGTAAATAGATGCATAAGCTTTTTAACAATAATTTGTTACAGCAATGTACAGAAAGTCATATGAATGGAACATATCAGCCTTTTTCTTGGTCCCTTCCACTGTGGTATTTGATTTTTCTTTGTAGTTAGAACGTTTTAACAGCAAAACCGTTTATTAGACTGCTTCGTATGTTCTGTTTTCTCTATTGTTCGTACAATGAATATACATCCATTTGCATGCACTTGTGTGCATATAGAATGGCATGAAGAGTATTAAACTTAACGAGATCTAAGTGCATGCATAAAACCAGTGTATCCTATAATAAAATTGTGTTTGGAAGCATCATGCAATAAATACGCTTATTACCACTGCTACTAATCTCGTATAACTAGGAAAGAGAACGCATCGACCGGCAGCACAGTCATACAATTAGTTATAACTGACAATCCAGGCTACTTTGAAGTTAGTGTAAACACCAATTTACGCATATAAACGAAAAATAAACTGCTTTGGATCGAGCTGATACACATAGTTTGTTTACATACTTGGATTAAACAGCAATGGATACATTTATGACGGGCTTTGCTATTCAGGAACTTCCTTCAGACAAATACAAAAAGAGTTTTCGCCCGATTGAGCATTATTAAACAACCCTATATGTAGCACAAAGCATTTAGGTGTGCGCCACTTCTATGGCTAAGTGGAGCTAAATTACACTTAAATTATCTGGAATTTAAAGGGAAACGTGTCGTGATATTGATACCTCTCTAATTATGCATTTACTTATTTATTGGTAGTTTAACGTCATTTAACCATGTAGGTATATCGGAAAATGAGGGAAGTCCGTAAAGTGAGGACATGATGTATTATGGCACTTAAAAAAGTGCTCGAAATTCATCTTCTCTGGATAAGGGAAAATCCTGAACCAGCTAATTTTTTTATAAGAAAATACAGTTCCGGAGTCTGGTCGGGAATTCATCGCTGTCTTCCCTGTTCTTACCCCTTTTTTTCCTTTTTCCCTAAATTTCCTTTGTTTACAATTATTCTATTTGTTGACAAATACTCATACATGTACCCATTCACAAACACGCATGCCCAAGTCGGGACTCGAACACACGATCCCGTACGCCACGAAGCACCAAAGCGAGGCGCTTTAGTGGGGTGGCCATGGGGACCGGCGAAACTCACCCTAACCAAGATTCAAACTTGGGACATCTTGAATGTGAGGCAGGCACAGTACTCCAGCTCTATAGAGATGGACTTTTTTGTTTCTTTTAGCATATACGAAGACCATCCTTATTTTAAAGTAAATACGACATATACCTGCAACTACAAATTTATATTTTTGAAATTTTATTAAAATTTGGTGGTTAGAAAAACCAACAATTACTTCTTGTAAGCCCAATTGTCAGAATTTAGAATTGTTCTGAAGAAAATGTAAGGAATAGTTGGTAGATTAACTTCGCAACATGGATATAATGATTTTTAATGAAATGGGATTTCACGAATTGCAGTAAAAATCTTATCTAAAAGTTTTCTCGCTTTTGTCATTATGAACACCAAGAGAGCAAAAGTAAATAGCCTTTTAGACAAACTCCACTGTTAATCTTACGGAGTACATTATAAATAATTTTGATACACTAGAATATGTAAAATTAGAGTACTCACTATTTTTTCACAAAATACCAATCCTTCAGAGCACTAAAAATCAAGCCAGCTGCCATGAGGTTAATGAACCATTTTAAAATATGTAACTACATTTCAAAGAATTATAATAGTCAAAGCAGTGGGTACATACAAAGAATAAATGCCAATACCGTTTGCGATCTGATCATTTTTAGTATTTTGAATTTAATAGGTTTCCTAATTTATAGATAGGTGTACATTTCTACTTGTTCTACTTACTACATAACGGAGAAGGTATTGCATTTTATCCAAAAATTGAACCCGATATTTCACTTCAAGTACAGTATTTTGGTCCCCTGGATAAAAAAAAAAGAATTTTTATGACTTTCTCTGTGCGAGTCTTTAAGAGAGTGTCCGTGATTGCGTGTGTATTTGTGTATCTGTGAAAACAATAACTTAAAAATGTGAGGACGGTGAAACACCAAAAAGATTTTCATGTAATTCCCCTCATCCCAAACTACATTTTCCATGGAAATATTTCGAGTTGTTTGATCTTCTCAAAAATGGCTGTTACGATTTTAAACAAAATACCGTATATATGACAAATAAAATGTATATATAAATTTTTCGAGGGATAGACTTCATTCTGAATGACTTTTGTATGACTGGTAAACTGTATGAGATAGACACAGCAAATGTAAATCTCATTAAAACACACATATTGTGGCATATATAATTTTTGTTTGTTTGTAGAATTCACCATTCCTAGATTTTTTGTTGTTATTGGCTTTAAAATGCTTAAACTTTTCTCATATCGTATTTATGAACTCCTGGTCATGCAAAAGACAACACGTTTCAGTCCTATAGGAACCAGCTTTTAAAATATTTGACTATCGCTTTAGCCTAGTGCATTCCTTTATTTCCCTTCTACTTAAAACGAATCCAGTAATAACACTATTTCTGCTAGCATTTATCTCGATTAGCATGAAATAGATGAAGAATAAACTTTTAAGAAGAATTTGTTACTGAGAAAATCTTGTGACTAGAACACATTACTTTTTCTTTTATTTGGAATGTTTTCAAAATCTAGTTGCTTACCTTAATTACATCTAAATGTTCTTTAATAATTAAGCTCGTCATCAAATAGGATATAAAGTGACTGAAAAGTACATTCACGCAGTTATGAAGTCGAAGTCAACATTCACGGCCGAGCCGTGGCCGAGTGGTTAAGACCACTCGCCTCTCATCTAGACGGCCGGGGTACGATCCCAAGCGACCGCTTGTGAGATTTGTGGTGGACAAAGCGGCGCTGGGGCGGGTTTTCTCCGGGTACTCCGGTTTACCCCGCCATCGCATTCCACCGGTGCTCCATCATCATTCATGTATCATCAGTGTCACCGCCTGCGGTGCCTTAAGTAGTTAAAGCGGGCGTTAAACACTACCAAAAAAAAAAGGTCAACATTCGAGAGTTAAGAAGCGTATTCGGTAACTTCATATATTTATTTATCCCTCAATTTACTGGACTTTTTCAGTGTTCTCTTAACTTTAACCAGTTTCAATTTCGCTCAATTTTCCAAAATAATAATAAGCTTCATAAATTAAAGAATATTGAACATTTCCGAAACATGTGAGTTGTGTATACATAACGAACATAAAATTATAGCTCTTTTGATTTAGATGGTATAATTTTAAAATTGATGACTGAAAAGTATACATAACTAATTGTTGTTCAACGTATGCCATGTGTAGGCTAAATTTGGACAGCTAGAACCAACTGGTCGACGCCGGAGGGTTAGACCGTTGGCATTTCACCGAAGTATACCGGATTCGATGCCGGGAGATCCCATGTGAATTTGTGGAGGACAAAGCTCGTCTGCGCGGGATTTTTCCGGGGTTCTCTCGCATTCATAACACCATTTGCTCTATCATTACATTCTCTTTTATCCAGCTCACCGGCATTTCCCATTATCTTATTCTCCCTCCTCCCTCCCAAACCAGAAATCTGACTGGTCATCCATTCGGGTTATTCTGTGAATCCATCTGCACCTCAGCAAGCATCTGAGCCCTGGCGCTGGGTATACAAGTACTCCGTAAGAGGAGAGTAATGAGAGAAAGAAAGAAAACAAAGAAGAAGGAAAGTGAAAGAAATCTCTTAAAGGAAACGAGTAAAGAACCTAAAAAATGCAATGCAATAGAATCACATTTGTTTGACATTTTCTGCTTCTGTGAAATTTTCTACTTAGAGCACTTACAAGATTTAAGTTGCCACCGATATGGATGTGCAATTAAAAGTGGATTATAAATGAAATTTAAACAATAATAATCGTAGTAGTAATGATAGTAATAATAATAATAATAATAATAATAATAATAATAATAATAACAAAAACAATAATAATGATGATTTAAGCCACTATTTGAAAATGTTTCTTAAAATTACTTAAAAATCTTGTGTGTTTCATTCACATGCCTTTCTCTACCTGTTCCACAAATAAACCTTACAAAAGTTTATCTTGTTTTCTATTCCATGCTAATCGAGATATGCATTAGCAGAACATCTCATTACTTAATTCCTTATAAGAAAAAGAGAACTAAAGGAATACACTATGTTAAAGAGATAGTCTAATGTTTTAAAAGCTATGCTTATGTGATTGTGATTGAAATTCACTTCTTTACATGACCCGGAGTAAAACAAAAGAAACAGAGACGGCTTGCATATTTTAAAATTTAAATCAATAACAAGGAATGTCTTGGAAGAGATTAGCTGTAAAACAAAAATGTAAAGGATAAATTATGTATTTTCATGAGATCTAAATTCTTATGTAGTACGCTTTTGTCTATCTCTTACGGTTCATCAGTTACGCAAAAGTCACTAAAAATGAAGAGGACTTCAGATGCTATTCCCAGGAAATTCAATACATTTATTTGGCATGTAACCATTTGTAATGTACGGTATTTTAATTAAAATCGTTATGATCATTTTTAAGAAAATCAATATTTTCGGAAAATTGTCCGTGTAATAGTCTGGGTTGGGGGATTTCTTTAAAATCTTTGTGTCACGTCCTTGGAAGGTATTAACTTCAATTCAAATTTTGTTCTCGAAAAAGAATGCTGTCCACACATATAGAAACACAATCTTTCCAAAAATGCTTCATTTTCTGGTTTCAGGGGAACATAAGCATGTGGAAATCTGGTATGGAGTTTTTGGGTAGAATACAATATCTTGTGTATATACTATTTACATATTGTAAAGGAAGTAAGAATGCCAGGCAGAAAACTTAATATCTTACCAGGTTATTTAATTTACTACCAAGGTAACAGTGTAAATTTAATATCCTACCTAGTTAAGGTAGTTCAGTATGTAAGATCAACAACGTTGAAAGCCGGACAACGGATCTTCCGGTCTCTAGCCGGTTGCTCTAAGCACTGCACAACAAATACCGGCATGACATTAAATTTCTCAGGTGAATTGCGTGTTTCCCGATAAACTCAAGGTAATCTCAAATTATTTTGAAATGACATACCCAATAACAATACCATAAGTGCTTGAAGTCCTGGGCTTCATAGTGTAACCAACTATTAGGTCAATTACTGTTAATTTAATTGTTTAAAACCATGTGAAGGACAGGAGTCGGATAGATAGAATCAGACTGAAAAATTCAATGCCGTAGCTGGGATTTGAACTAAATGTCTCCCAGTCTCCAGCCAGTTGCTCTAACCACTTAGATACCATAGCAACATGCCTGCACGGCATTAAATTTCTCAAATCATTCCTCAATTTTTTTTTTTTTTTTTTTTTTTTTTCCAAAACGGGGCAAAGTGCTACTAGTATTAGAAGCTAGATCTAGTATTATTATTGCGGATTTGTACACAAATCTCTGCTCACCGCAAAATGTTAAAGAGTTTGTGAAAAACGCCCAAAACACCACAACACATCGTCGCATAAAGCAACACTTACAACTGTGTATCTGAATACTCTAAAGGCCAGTATCGGCACCCTCCACCATACACTTAGCACATTGTGATATCTTTTTATAACCATATATTAAAGATAAAATGCGTGAAAGTACTTTTTGTCTTCAGATGAAACAGAGGAACATTATAAATAATCTAGTTTATCAGGAAGAGTAGATTATGTCAAAGTTGGATTCATCGAATAAAAACATGTATTGTAGTCAAAGGGGAACATTTTCATTAGCAATAAAATAATTTAATTTTGTTTCAAAATTAATCCTGGTCTGATTTTCTAAAGCTGTTCAGTATCGTCCTCGTAAACGTGCGACTTATTATATTTGTCTTGTCGTTTGATATCTTTGCCGACGTGTGAGCCAAGAATGGATAGGCCGAAATGGGCGAAATTCTGGGTCTCTACCACTACCGAATTTATTCACAAATTGATCCAAATGCAAGTGGGTTTAGGAATTATATCATGAAATAATGGAGAGAACCTCCTAGGCATATTGTGATACACACTTCAGGTGTTTAATGTGTACTTAAAGGTGGCGCCAGAAATTTTAAATGGACACTAATGCTAATACTATTGAGTTTAAACATTGGATTCCAGATTCATATGGTCAATGTGAAAGAGCAATTATCAAAACATTAGCAAATATCGTATCAGATTTATCATTTGTCGAAGGATATAATATACAATCGCTAGTGACTGCAAATCTGTACTCAATGTATGAATACGCAGCACGTTGTTTTCTCCCATTACTGTTTGCATGCATATAAAATGTGAGGTCTGTTGCTGACATTATAATGATTTCCGGTTATTTTATGTTTGGCGTAATTCATATAGTGGTTTACAGCCAATGTATGATATAAATCTAGTATAATGACAGTAATTGCATGTAACGATAGCATTTCTATAATGCGGCAATTACGGTTATTTGAAAAAAGTGTATGTCCGATAGCTACAGTCATATTTTTGTTTCTTCTTAGTAATCTTATTTTATATTATGAAAAATAGTTAAGCGTCTACTTTTCTTGTTTCAGGTGAGTTTATGTCATTTTAAACTCAGCACCTTTTTCGAGTAACAGTAAGTACCCATTTAAGTACTATTTATATCCTCTCAGAGCGTTGGATACTTTATGCCTTTACGTTTTTATTCAAGATTACTTTTAAAGAGATTTTTAAGAGGAATAAAAAGAAATCTGTGCGTTATCGGGAAGCAATGCACTTTGACCTGATTTGCTTTCAATGATACCAGGATTGCTGATTGCCAAAGTTTCGGACGTTAGTGTGTTGACTTCAATTTATTGGACTAGGCCGTAGGGTAACAACATTTTATTTAGACTGCCTCCGTGGTCGAGTGGTCGGCGAGCATTCTTCTCATCCAGAGGTCCTGGGTTCGGTTCCCGGCTGGGGTGTGGAAATTTTCTTTAGCCAGAATTATTCCCTATCCTTCACAGAGTCGGGAAGTATGTACATGAGAGTGAATGTGTGTGTGCTTTAAGAAAACAACATTATTTAAACCTACTGACGAGCTGTTTCAAGTGCAAAGGTCCCGATATGACCTTAGATGTTAAAGGGTGCTATATAAATGTAACCAAAAAAAAAAAAAGACATTTTATTTAGAGTTTGGGAAATACTTTGATTAAAATACAGAAATTCAGTTTTTAGCTTCAGTAAGGATGAATACACGAATATAACTAGAAACTTGATCGTTTCGTTTATGAACATCAAAGGGAAAGGATTTTTTGGAGAGATTAAATAATAACTGAAAATATAGATACTTCAATCTTAGGACTGACTACTTAGGCTGACTTCTTAGTCAATATTTCACCGAATGTGCACTGCACTGTAACAAAATAATATAAGCTACAATAATTTTTAAATGGTTCACCGCTATATTACTGTTGAGAGATTCCATAGAATGGTCATCAAGCATTTAGTTAGGATTTAAATAAAGAGATAAGCGTTGCATTCCGGTTACATCTAAGTCAAATATTTGACTGAAGAACGGATTTTTTCTCAGAAGCTATGGACATTAAAACCATCATCAGCCTCAGATAGTAAAATGATTCAAGCTGGAGAACCATGAATGTTTACACCTTATAAAAATTGAGAAGCTATAAATTAAAATAAATATGGATCCTTTATTAAAAATATACTTATTTTTCTGTACATTATTGTGATAGAAGTCAAATGGCAGTCAGAGGGTTATTGTCGTTAGAGGGTTATTGTCGTCTGTCAACAAGGATTCAATCCCAGGTGAGGGCAAGTGGTATTTGCGGTGGACAAAGGGCTCAGGGTTGCGTTTTCCCCGAGTTCTCTAGTTTCCCCCGCCATCGCATTCCACCGGTGCTCCATATTCGTTCCATATACAATTAATGTCGCCGCCTGCGGTGCAGTAAAAGCGGCCTTAACGCTGTTAAAATAGAGGGTTATTGCTGATTTGTAAATACAAATCTTACAAAACCATTACGTACACCATTACATAGCTAATATTATAGCTCTTAATATGAATGCTTGAACATGTCTATATTTCTCCATGCCATAATATATATAAAGCGTAAAATAACAGGTCACCAGTGTCAAACTTCGTCCACTCATTTTCGTATGCTGTTTGCACTACACAAGTAGTCTTCTAACCGAGTAGTGAATAAAGTTGCTATCCACAATAGTTGGTCGGACATTTAGGGAAGAATGGGCCCTTTCATATATTTCAGCACACATAAGTGCTGTAAGTCACTATGTATTTTACTTTAAAAATGAAAATTTTAGTATTGGTTTATAGTTTTCCCAAAAGTTAATAAGCAATAATGTATGTTTTGGATACATTTGACTAATTTAAGATATTTTAGGTTTAAAACGTATATTTTAAATAATGATGAATAAATCACCTATTTTGTTTTGTCATTTAATGTATTATTTGCATTTTAATATACAGCACTTCTAACTTTTCAAATCTGAAAAGTCAATATTTTGCTGCTCAGATAGAGGGCACCGCTACGTGTCATCCCTCTCTCTCTCTCTCTCACTCTCTCTCTCTCTCTCTCTCTCTTAGATGTGACACGCGGCTTGCCTGTATATCTCTATGGTGTCTGGTCGTGTACTGATGAAGAAAAGCGCTAACATATATTTATACCGCAACATTTTAGCTTGGTCGTTCACCAGAAACCAAACTATAACACGAGTCACTATATGCTACGAATGTAATAAAAATAAAACATAAACAATAGATAATAGCATAAATAATATGTGTTTTGTTTAATTTTTACTTTCTTTACACATTCTACGTAAGTATTGTATAGAGAAGGTGTTGCATTCCAATTAAAAATTCGATACCGATATTTCACCGGAAACATTTTAGGATCCCTTGTATATAAAAAAAAAAAAATTAGAAAAATGTACGAATGTATACATGTGTCCCTGTGTCTGTGAACACGATAACTCAGAAATGAAAATACGGTAAAATACCAAACTTGGTATTTAAGTTTAGTATCTTCCAGGGATTTGACATGAAGATTTTGAGGAAAATCGTCCACTTCAAACTACACTTTACATGGGAAAAGTTTCGAATATTTTGATTTTCTCAAAAATGACTTTAACGATTTTGATTAGAATACCGTATATGAAAGATATTCATATGGGAAATAATATGCATATTTATAATTTTCTGGGAATAGCTTCTGAATACCCGTCTATTCAGTATGGTTTTGTGGAATTTTGCATAACTAGTAAATCGTAAGAGATAGATAAAATCATGTGAATCATGTTAAATCATACAATTTATGACATTTTTTTTCGTGGATTGGCGATTTCTGAGATATTCCTTGTTTTAGCTTCTGTTTTGAAATACTTATACATTTCTCATGCAGGAACTTTTCAACTTCTGCCCACCCAAAGAAACGGGTATCAATTTGATTCCAACCACATTTTTAAAACATTTGACTGCCGGTTTAGAACAGTGAATTCTCTTATTTCCTTTCTACTTACAAGGAACTAAGCAATAATGTGAATGAATTTTGCTGAATTTTGCGTAACTAGTAAACCGTAAGAGATAGACAAATACTTACTGTATATAAGATGTAGATCACATTAAATCATACAATTTATGTCATTTATGTTTTTTTCGTGGAATTGACCATTTCTGAAATATTCCTTGTTATTAGTTTCAGTTTTAAAATACTTATACATTTCTCATGTGGGAACTTTTCAACTCCTGCTCACACAAAGAAATGGATCTCAATTGGATAGCAACCACAATTTAAAACATTTGACAGTCGGTTTAGCCTAGTGTATTCTCTTATTTTCTTTCTACTTACAAGGAACTAAGCAATACGACCATTTCTGCAATTGTTTATATCGATTAGAATTAAGTCGATAGAAGAATATACTTATTAACAATACTTTTTTATAAAAATGTAGAGATAGTCAGGTGAATGGAATACATCAGATTTTTTATTTAATACAACTTATGGTTTTCTAAGAAACAAACTATGTGTGGAATTAAGAGAGTTTCATTAATTTATTGAAACTGAAACAATGCCAAGAGAGAGAGAGGGAGAGAGAGAGAGGGAGAGAGAGAGGGAGAGAGAGAGGGAGAGAGAGAGAGAGAGAGAGAGAGATTACTGCAGTAATGACCCTGAACAACAAATCACATAGAATATTGTGCATTCTGTTTTGTAAAGTTAGCCGTTTCCATTATGGTAGTTTTTGAAATTATATAAAGCATGCTTAAGATATACTTGAATCGTTCTTACAATGAATTTTCTCGTTAAATCCCTCACGCGCCTTTATTCGGTAGCTAAAACAGTTAACGGTGCACTGCAAACAAGAAAAGTTAACCTTTATCCTTTACTCCCCCAAAAAATATAATTTCGCCTCGTTGGTAAGCCAGCTCTTAAAACAAGCAAAAGTAGTGGGTTGAAAACACTGACCCCTTCTTCAATGTAACGCTTCAAGCGTGGTTTCGATCTGTGTTTTCCTAAAGTTACGCGCAGCAAGGGTTTATGAACACATTACAAAAGTCCCCAAACAGTATATATTAAAGTGTTTACAGTTCTAAGGCTACAATGTGAATTTTGCAATTAGCTCACTTTGAAAATGAAAATGTGATGCGTACACACACATGACTTTCTCTAGCTGCTCTATAAACAAACTTTCTACAAAAGATTACTCTTTTTTCTACACCACGCCAATTGAGATAAACATGAACAGAATGTTCTTATTATTTGTTCCTTATAAGAAAAAGAGAACTAAAGTAATGCGCCATGCTAGAGTGATAGTCAAATACTTTAAAAGTTGCCGTTACGCAATTGTCGTTTCAAATCGGTTGTTTGTTTGGCCAGTAGTAGAACAAAAGAAAAACGGACACTTCCTGTATAAGAAAAGTATAAATACTTTACAATTGAAACTATAACAAGGAAAAATTTGGAAACGGTTAACTTTAACAGTGTGTTTTAACGAGACTTTTATTGTATGTATAGTAAGCTTTTGTCTGTCTCTTACCGTTTACCAGTTACACAAAGCCATCCAGAATGAAAAGGTCTTCAGAAACCAATTCCCAAAAATTCAAGACATATACTGCTTTGTCATGAAAATATCTTTAATATACGCTACTCTAATCAAAATTACAAATGGAACCTAAATCTGTTCTTAAATTGTTAAAATATTTTAAATTTCCTCAGACCTTGAGAAATATTCTTCTTGCTTTGAAAAATAAATCTGATGAGTTACATTCACATGACTTTTTCTACAACTCTGCAATAAATGATTGTTAAAAAGCTTATGCCTTTACTTACTTTCTGCTAATCGAGAAAAAATTAGCAGAAATAGTCTTATTACTTGCTTCCTTGTAAGTAGAAGCGAAATAAGGGAGTACCATAGGTTAAAGTGATGGTCAAAAGCTGGTTGCTATGTGACTGAAGTTCCTTTGTTTGTATAGACAGGAGTTCACAAAGTCCTGTATGAGAAAGGTATGTTTTTTATAGCTGAAACCAAAAACAAGGAATATCTGAAATACAATCAAATCCACGAGAAAAATGTATATACCATAAATTGTATGTTTTGAAGTGCTCTACATTTGTTGTGTGGTAAGTTTTTGTCCATCTCTTACGGTTTAGCAGTTATGTAACATTCTAAAATAGACCCAACATAAAGTAGTCTTTAGAGGCTATTCTCAGAAAATTCAAAATATACATTTTATTTGTCAGATAAATATCTTTAATATACGATATTTTAATCAAACTCCTTAGAGCCATTTTTTAGAAAATCAAAATTTTCAAAAAAAAGTCCATGTAAAGGGTAGTTTGGGGCGGGGGGATTTTTCTCCAAATCTTCGTATCGCATCCCTGGAAGATACTAAACTTAAATACCAAGTTTGGTATTTTACTGACTTTTCGTTTTTAAGTTAACGTGTTCATAGACACACGGACACACTGACACACTGACACATGGACACATGGACACACGGACACGCACACGGACCTTTTTCTGAAAATACTTTTTTTTGGATACAGGAGACCCTAAAACGTATATTTCCGATGAAATCTCGATATCGAATTTTTTGGTGGAGTGCAATACCTTCTCTATACACTATGTACATAGTGCGTATAGAGAAATTAAATAACATTGAATCAGCTGTATTCTAGCATTTGGTGTTGGAACCATGATTTGTAACCTATAAGTTCCTAAAACAGTCTGAATTAAATTACTAATTGTTTATTCAACAATGCTGTAACGATGAACGGAAAAAACCAAAGAAAACCAAACCCCAGTGCTTACACGGTAGATATATTATTTCTTTTGTATTGTGTCTCAAACATAATACTTTTAGGGGTTTAAAGTTTGAAGTGAGTTTTCAAAGACCCTATACATGCAATTACCTGACAAGTCCTCAAGCCGTCTTCTTTCGGAATGAATTTTTTATAAATCTATATATATGTACAATACATGCATATTTTTGAAAAATAATGAACTTTAATACCTGATGTTAGACATTCTTTTAAAAACGTATCGAAAATAACGCACACTTTTACCATGAAAATTTCTGATGTCCCATCCTTGGAAAATGCTGCACTTAAATATAAAGCTGAATATTAATCAGACTTGTGACTTGGGCAGAGTCATGCTTTTTACACACACGCATTTATATGTGCAGGCTGTTTTCTAAACTATTTCATCTTGTTTCAAGAAGTTAACACATGTAAGTTCCAATACTAAGTCTTTATTTTGTGAATTAAAAGATTGCTCCTTTTAGATAAGCGATAGGGAAAGCAGAAATATTTTCTGACATAAATTCGTTATATGTATTTCTTTCTCCTACACGTACTACGCATATAATATATAGAGAAGGTACTGTACTCCACCCAAAAGTTCGATATCAAGATTTCAGCGGAAAAATGTTTTGAGGTTCCCTTAGTCCAGGAAAAAACTTTTTAGAAAAAGATAATATTTGTGTGTGTGTCTGTCGAAAGCATGGTAGCCAAAAACTGTTAATTATCACATGTGACATTTAATTTCAGTATCTTTCAAGTATGTGACAAGAATATATTTAAGATAACCCTCTCCAAACTACCATTTAAATGAACAAAAATTCAAAATTTTATTTTCCCTTAAAACTGTTCTAGCGACCTTTATTAGAATGCCGTATATTAAAGATATTTACAAGACAAATAATATGTATATCATGAATTATCTGGGAATTGCCTCTTTATTTTGGATGAAGTTTCCATAACCGTAAAACCATAAGCGACAGCCAAAAACGAACTACACAAAACATGTAGATGTCTTTAAAACACACAACTTTATCATGTACATTTTTTGTAGAGTTAACCGTTTCCAAGATATTCCTTGTTATTGTTTTCAGTTTTAAATTACTTAAACTTTTCTCAAACGAGGGAACATATTACATTCCATTTCTCTTTCGTTTTACACCTCGCTGTTCAAAACGAACCAAATATCAATTATTTCATATAGCAACTGGATATTAAGATGCTTTCACTATCGTTTTAGTCTAGTGTAGTCCTTTATTTCCCTTCTATTCTAGTATTTCTGCTAATGTTTATCACGTTAGACATGTAAGTAGAGGAATAATCTTTTATAGCAATGGTTTATAGAGAAAGTCATGTGAATGGAATACATTAGACTTTTTTACTGTCATTGTTTGTGTTTATGGACCCATGAAGCATATAACTATGCTCGTGAAACTTTTTTCTAAAATCCCAGGAGCTATTAAGACAGCTCTCTCCCTCTGTGGCTCTGCACCGAAGAGACAAAGTCATAAATTGCCGAACAGGGATTCTATACCTGTAGAACCCATTAGTGGAACAAAAGTAAAATCAAGGGACGAATGACTAAATGAGATAAAATTCAATGAATCGCGGAATTTCCCGGCTTTCGTATATTTTTGTTTCATTGCACTCTGTCCCATAGAATTTTATTTAAAGGAACTAATATGGCTAATTGGCAACCGGTACGAGGAGGGCTGGGCCAAGCCCCAAACTGGGCAGTGACCAATCGACCAACAATAACTTAGTTTCCGCTGCAGCTAACGATCCTAGCCAGCGAACTGGAATACACGGAATTCCTCGTGGTTAAACAGAATCCAAAGCCATAGGTCAAAAACTAGGTGATGTGGAAGTAGATACAATTTGCGGCTGTCAGATTTGTTGGCGTTATAGCCAGGCAGGCTCATAAGTTTTAAAAGATGTTTATGTGGCTGGAGGTGACAATCTCCCCCGTTCAAACTGATAAATAAAACAAACTCATTCATGTGAAATACGTCACACATCATTTGGATATGGGACAAATGCATTGCATTCGATAACGGGACAACGAAAGTATGAATGTCTTAAATTATGCACTAGTTTGAGGAATACAAAGAGTTATTTATATTATTTTAGTTCCTTATTTGTAGGGGAGCCAATGCCTAGGGTCAGAAACCTGTCGGGGAGCTTACAACCACAGAATGGAGAACTTGTGACGAGGGGTCGGCCCGAAGCCAGGCATAAATAAAAAATGTAAATGGCGTGCTATTTATGGACGCTCTTTAACTACAGTGGTTCTCAGCATCTCATTCTAAATTGGGCGTGAAAGACCACTTAATTTTGCTCAGAGGCCTCCCTATCAGGCTTGTAGTTTATTTACTTCCCTTCTGAAGAAAGCCATGCTAGGGATTTTTACACCCCAAAAATCCATCGTCCTCCGCGGGGTTTGAAACCTGTGACCTCAAGTATATGAAGTAGCATGGTAACCATTACACCACGGAGGGCGACTATAGCCAGGCATGAACTTGAGCAAATGAATGACATGAAATATAAGCGAAATTAATGATTGGAAAGGTGAGGATTGAGCAATTGGTGGAATGAGTGGCGGGGGAAACCGGAAGACCCGGAGAAACCCCCCACCAGACGCGTTATAAATTTAATAATAAGCTTATGTCTTGAAATCATAATGAATGATTTCCAATCCAAAAGTCTATTATCATTTTAGAATAAATAATTCATATTTAACTTTTATATCCACAATTATATTAATTATTTCCTTTATTGTTAATATTACTTCATAAACCCATATCCTTGTACAATAAAAGGAAAAGCTAAATTAAAAGTGTATAATCTTCTCTTCGTCCACCACGAATCCCACATACGGGCGCTTGAGATCGAACCAGGTCCGCCCAGATGGGAGGCGAGCGGTCTAACCACTCACCCACGGTGCCGTCTTACTTACATTATAAGTGACCCAAATAGACTATTATTTGTGAATGGAATATTTAGTACACGAACGCGTAAGCAACAATTTTCTAATTTCTCATGAGTGAATAATAGTCTAATGAGCCACGTGTAATATACGTTTTATCCTAATATTAAGTGAAATATTCTTATATTATTATTATTAGAGTCATTAAAGGGATTTAAATTTTAGTTGTGATGTATGTGGTTTTTATTTGTTTGTTGCTGCCCCGTCGGAATTAACAGTTTCAATTGTGGTTGTTTAAACTACACCAAATAAATCAGAACATGAATAAAAAATTTAGATTTCCCTAATAAACTGGCCTTATGACAAGGAATTTTCATTATTTAACAATGGGTAGCTGCCAAAATAGTTAAAATACTTTAACATTAAGTTGTATACTTCCACGATGACATAAGTAGTCTGTTTCTTTGTTGTTTCTAGGACACATGATGTCTATAGAATAGGATTAAATATCATTTACAATCAAAATAACTAAAAATTCGATTTTAATATCCCTTGTGTGCGTAAGTGCGTGCTAGATCTGGCAATCTGAAAGTATGATTTAATGTAAACAAGTTCATTAATTACCAAGCGGGATGACATAGGAGTAGCCCACATTCAAGAGGTCTGGGTTTCAAATCACATGCGCCAACCGATCTACTAAGATTTTATTCGTGGTTTCCCATAGTGGCCAACAGAAATACCAGATTAGATGTTCCACTTTAGTCTAAAACAATAGTATAGCTGAAAACCTACGGTAATTACGATTAAGCAGCCATCTATCCACAAATAGTGAAAGCAGCTAGACTGAAGAGCATCCCATCTCCTTGTCACGTAACAAAGTGAGGTGTATATGGGATGAGCCCTTGAAGGCTGACTGTAACCCTCTTGTTAAAACTAGCTCCATCTGAGCCGGACGCACCACTAGTAACATCTACTTATCCCGGAGTGAAGAAGTATAGTATGGCATGAGACTTAAAAGGATGACTGTAACTGTATCCATATGAGTACAGATGGTGAAAAAACAGCCAGATTGGATAGCATCTACTTGGCGTGGTATGGGCACGGGGAAAAATCCATGAATGCTACAGTCTACCACATAGAGATCAACGAGCATCATGAACCGCGAAAGTGTCTTTGTCTATTATATTAGGGTGTATAATGCATCTGAATAAGGGGTACACTATGTTGTAAATTTAAATTGCTGTATTTGAATATCTTTGTTCCATTATTTTATGTGTATATTGGTTTAATTCTTTGTTGTTGATTTTTTAATATTGCTTACTATTTTGTGTTTGCAAAAACACGTAGGTTCTATGGATCCGTGTGATTGAGAAGCTCAAGGTATGATACTGTTATATCAATAAATGCACTTATTCATTCATTCTAAAAATTTCTGCAAATGTTTATTCAATTAGCAAGAATATGGTTGAAAAATACGCTGATGTTATAATTATTTAAAAAATATTGAACGCGAATTTTGATTATCACATAGTTTCTAAGAAACTAGTAATTGCTTTGCCAAGAATAGAATATTACATTTATACAAACGTAGTTAGAATTTCTGAGTTTCTTGGAATGCAGTCGGGGTTTGTTCAACACAGTATAGCTCTGTGGCTATACTGCCTTACCGAGCGGCTTTCGTGGCTTGCATTTGAAATTCTTTTATATTCCGGATAATGAACCTAGTGTTCCAAAGAGAAAAAAAGTAAAAGTTTGTTGAAAGGAAACTGCCTGCTGTTAGCACACCCTACAGAAACGAAACCAGCATAAAACCACATTTTGCTCTCTCTTTCATGACGCTTTGCCAGGGATCTAACCGCTAGCACAGTATTTCAGTATGGGGGTTGATTCACACAAGAAATTGGGACCAAGCTTAATTGAAATATAACAATATTAAGTAAATGTAAAAGTATAAATAAGTATGTGTAAAATTCTGTACAACATTTTTAAAATATATAATTAATGAATTTTGTGTTAAATTAATTTAACCGTTAAAATTGGCACCCTCCTGACTTGGTAGAGAAAAAATTATACTAAGCATTTGGTACACATTTAATGGTTGATGTGTTTTTCTTTGAACAGCGTAATCCAAAGCGCACAGTCAGTTAAATATTTATTTTTGTAACTTTCAAGCATTTGACACAAAAAGTCTTCAGAATATATCCCTGCCAAACTACCACTTATTTTCTCAAAAACTTTTCGAGCGATTTTAGATCATAAAATCGTACATTTAGGATATGTTGATGAATAATAATGTATATATTTTTAACCTTCTGAACTAATCAATAAAGTGTTAAACCGTAAGCATTGACCAAAACATTCTATACAAAAATGTATAATTCATTAAAACACCAATTTGTCAAAAGCAAATTTTGTGAAGTTAACCATTTCCGAAATTTTCCTTGTTATTCATTTAATACCTATACTGTTCTCTAATAGAAATTTTTATTCATTTTTATGTTCTCTACCACGTATTCAGATAGGTAGTGGAAAGTAGAGTAAGTATTACATTCTAACCAAAACTTCTATATTAAAATTTGACTGGAAATACAGGATTTAAGACAATGTGAATCGAGGATAAGCATTTTTACTTTATTTAGCACGTATATACATACAATGTACATGGTAGTTACAGAAGGTATTGTACTTCACCAAAAATTAATGTCACGATTTCACCAAAATATAAATTTTGTGGTCCGCCAAGTCCAAAAAAATATATTTAGAAAAAGGTCCGTGTGTACGTTTCTTAGTAGTGTGTGTATTGGTATTTATGTTTAGTTTCTTCTAAGGATGTGACACGAAGATATTTAAGAAAATCCTCCCTCTCCAAACTACCCTTCACATGAAACAATTTTTGGTTATAGTTTTCTCAAAAATTGCTCTAACAATTTTGCGTAAAATACCGCACATTAAATATATTTTCATTCATTCATTTTCATCAGTGTTATCACCTGCGGATCTATATGTAGTAAAAGCGAGCGTTAAACGCTGTCAAAAAATTACTACACAACATATGTAGATCGCTTTAAAAGACGTAGGTTATGTCATATATTTTTTATGGAGAGTTGACCGTTTCTGAAATAATCCTTGTTATTGGTTTCAAGTATACATTACGTAACTGTTTTCAAACGCCAAGTCACCTTTCATTTCATATCTCTGTTATACTGTAGGCCATGCAAAGGGAACCGAACTTCAATTATTCACTTAGCGACCAGCTTTAAAAGATTTAACTATCACTTTAGCCTAGTGTATTGCCTTCTACTTATAACTAAGCAAGTAATGCTAATGTTTACCTCGATTAGCATGATGTAGATGAAAGAATTATCTTTTATAGGAATAGTTTGGATGTGGAACAGTTAGTGAAAGTTATATTAATGAAATACCTCAGCATTTTAGAAAAATACCCCTGTGTGTCTATCTTTATCTCTTTTTCTCTCTCTCTCACTTTCCCTCTCCCTCTATCTCTCTGTGTCTATGCACAGCGTAATTTAAAAATGAAAATTTGTATAAATACAACATTTTATATATAGATATGCTTATTATTCCCCAAAATTGCAACATGAAGATTTAAAAAAAATATATTTAAAAATACTAAATCACACATTATATGAAACAGGAATTGGTATTTTTAATTGTTTTCATATTAGCTCTAACGATTTTTATTAATACCACATATTAAAGATATTTACATGAACACTAAAACGTAAACCTATCATCTTTTTTCTAACCATACCCTCGAAGCCCTCTTCATTAGCAAATATTTCTGTACAATCAAGTATAACTGCTGTACGTTAAGTAGTAGACGAAAACATATAATACAAAAAGTTTGGATTTGTTTAACCAAACTTAATCCAAATAAACCTTTTTATGACAAGCCATTCCCGAGATATGCTTTATTAATGGTTCCAAGAGTTTAACACTTGTACCTATACGAAATAAGCATTAAAACCATTTCTGCTATTTTTTTTAAATTAGCATCATATAGCACCATATAGCATCAATAATAAACTTTTGTAAGAATAGCCTGTAGCAGAATAAATATCGAAAGTCATATAAAATAACACACCAGCATTTTTAGAAACACATCTCCATAGACAAGCAGCATAATAATAATGTTTTTTTTTTCATTTGCAATAATTCTTTTGCTGTAGTTTAAATAACAGATATGTGTACTGAGATGGAGATGTTTCTTTTTCTTTTTGACATGTGTTGTGTGGCGGATGTTGTGGGCATATAATGTAATTTACAAATGAGCGAATTTCAAAGGGAATCAGCACAACTTGAGGAAGGCAGAAAAATTGGATAGTTAATTGGGATCCATCCTAGAATTAGAGTTTCTGATGGGGGAATAGAGGTCTCAAAGGACACTAAACAGACAAGAGTGTGTGTACTACATAATGGAATGAAAATAACTAAAGTAACTTTACATGATGCAGTCATACCATATATCATAACATAGAATAATCATAAAACACTAATTCTTTTGTGGACATTACATTATTTATAATACGTCTATGTTTGTCTAGATGTGATTTTGAGTTTCGAAATAAACAAAGTTACACGCAACATACCGTAAAACTATTATGCTACACTTCACATGAAAGTCAACAGCAAATTATATTTATTCTATATAGCTTCAAATATTTCTTCTGTTATTCGAAATAAGCCTATGCGGAAATAGTTATATTTCATATTCCCTGTTGGCTTGTAATTTGTGCTCTTTCCATGTTATTCTAAGAAAAAAATGAATAATGTTTTAAGAAGGTGATAAAGTATTAAATATTTAAACCATAATAGCAGAATCACTGAAATGGATTTTGAACAAAAAATTTTATTTTAAATAGTTACCAGTTTTGAACGGTCTATTTTCTTCATGTGTACATATATTTTGTCTATTCTATCACTTATACTTTACGCCTCATACAGTATTATATCTATAATATTCGCAGGATATTTCAATAAAATTCAAGATGAATTTTGATGAAAATTGTTTGGTATTTATAGGACTTTCTTTTTTGAATTATGCCTTTTACGTTTGTAGACAGCACCCTTATTCTAAAATGCCTTCTTTTGAGCTCAGAAGGTCCCATAGATGTGTCTCCGGTGAAATCGAATAGAATTTTAGGTGGAAAACAATACTTACTTATTGCAAGAACTTATAAGAAAAACTTAACGTTGTGTAGTGTTTATTAAAAGCTTCCAGGAATAAATTAAGAATTCAAAGTAGTGGAGAAATACACAAATTACTACTCCCTGACAGACGAAACAAGAGACAAAAATGAATGAAAAGCTTTCAAGTAGTTTCCATCATACGACCTATTTGAGAAAATGTTGACAGAATACATGAAATATTTTGAAAATACTTAACGCTGTGATATATGCTTAAGATTATAATATCATTATATATACCTATATATAGATAAATATTTATAAAAATAAAAGAAGCAGAAAGAGAGATGTACTGTTTACTTTATTGAACTAAATATCTCTTTTCACGTAACCATCTCCATCTCTTGTAATTTGTAGATACATAGGTTTATATAAATTTGCTCATAATGAAGAAAATTTACGTGCTATTCATAGAAAATTCAAGATTCGTGTTTTAATCTTCTTGTTAGTTTATCAACTCACATATTTTTAAGGAAAATCAATCCAACCATTGTTGGAAAAAAAAAAAAAAGTTAGTTGCATTTGAAAGGCAGTTTGCAGGTAACTTCGTGTTGCATCCTTGAAACGTAATAAACTTAAATGTTAAAATTTGCTGGATTTAAATTATGCTATTCGCAACAAACAATCGTAAAAGCTTCGGACACAAAGAAGCATGATTTGTAACACAATTTTGAAGGATTCACTGGATCTCTACACAAGGCGGAGGTTTCAAACCCAGCAGAGGATGATGGATTTCTTGGCTTTTTCGGTTGGGAAGTAAAGCTGTTGGAATCGTGTAAGTCTTATTGTTACGTGAAAGAACCTCGTAGTTTAAAAGGGAAAATATCTGACCTAAATTATGTCATTTTTATGCCCGAAGGCGAGATTTGCCTAATGATTAGCATTTAAGGTTGACGACTTGACACTACTTCACCGTGTGCGTATAGTGGCAATTTGAGAACTAGAAATGCCAATGATCAAGAAAATAATATTAAGTATAATAATTATACTTACATATTTTAGTATTAAATGTAATAAAACTGAAATAAATAGCCAAAATATAAACGGGATTAAAAGCAACAATTGTATGATCTATACAGTGTCTTACAATATGCTACTAGAACCACTCAGAGTAAGTTTTGTTTTGAAAGTTTTATTTATATTTAATTATAATGTTCATTAACGAACTTAGACTTTTTAGCAGGACAGCAGATCCACGTATATCGTTTAGAAGGCAACAACTTTAAAGTTTCTGCTTGTTGCCTTGTATTGGGTAAATATTCCGGTATAACTTTTCGGGTTATGTAGCAATGTTGTCGCCGAAGACAGGTTGGTCATGTTTGTAAAGATAGTAGACGGACATAGATGGTGAAAAATCTGCTTTACCAGGATTTTATGACACTTTAGCTCAACTATTAAAGGTAAAATTGAATGGCCGAGATTAGGCAATTTCAACCAATTGCAGTCATCCTACTGAGCGATATTGTAGAAACATCTTATCACAGCTGATGTTCATTTCTTTGAAATCTTGTCGCACACGTTCGTTTGTGTAATCTCCTGTCTTGATTGTTGTAACAAGGTGACAATCCAGTCAGCCGTGACATTGCATGATGGCGGAAAGTTTCAAACGGTTTGGTCAGGCGACCGCACAAGGAATAAAACAAATCATTTATGAAGTCAGACCCATTAGCACGGATAAAAACCACGCTAATAAATGGAAACATCTCATACTTTTACTTAGAAAGAGGTCACAAGTTTTTATGTAACACTCCAAGGAAGAAATAAATATAATTTTACAAGATTTGGGCAATCAATATGAGAAAAGTGAATGGAGATTACTATAAAGAATACTCGGATAAGACGATGTGGAGTACTACAGCTAAAATGCTTCAGGACGATATTCCAAAAAATCTGATGTGTACCATTCACATGCCTTTCTCTATATTCCTGCAACACATTATTCTTAAAAAGCTTATACTTCTATTTACTTTATGCTAATCAGTAAAACATTAGCAGAAATAGCCATATTACTTGCTTCCTTGTAAGCAGAGGTGAAATAAGGGTGTACCATAGCTTAAAATGATAATCAAAAGCAAGTTACTATGCCACTGAAGTTGCTTTGTTTGTATGGACAGCATTTGACAACTTCCTGTAGGAGAAATGTATAAGTTATTCATAGCAGAAACCAAATATAAGGAATGTCTCAAAAACGACGAAATCCACGAAAAAAATGTACATAAAAGAAATTGTGTGTTTTAATGTGCTCTACATTTTTTATGTAGTAAGTTTTTGTCCATCTCTTACGGTTTAGTAGTTATTCAAAATTCAGTAAAATTCATTCAGAATAAACTTCCCTTCATAGGCTATTCCCAGAAAATTCAAGATATATATTTTATTTGACAGGTAAATATCTTTAATATACGAAATTTTAATCAAAATCGTTAGAGCCATTTTTGAGAAAATCAAAATTTTCGAAAAAAGTTCCATGTAAAGGGTAGTTGGTGGTGGGGGGATTTTTCTCAAAATCTTCCTGTCGCATCCCTGGAACATACTAAACTTAAATACCAAGTTTGGTATTTTGCCAACTTTTCGTTTTTGAGTTATCGTATTCACAGCACACGGACACACACGCACACACACACACACACACACACACACACACCACGGACCTTATTCCGAAAATGCTTTTTTTAGATAAAGGGGACCCTAAAACATATATTTCCGGTGAAATCTCGGTATTGAATTTTTTGGTGGAGTGCAATACCTTCTCTATACACTATGTACATAGTGCGTATAGAGAAAGTAAAAACATGTCGTAAATTCAGTCCATTGTCAGATATACAATTCAAAAGTTTCAGAGATGCAAAAAATGATAAAAGGAAGCATGTACTAGAAAAAAGAAAGGTAAGTGCGGTTGCACTCAAAGATTAAGTGATGTGAACACTCCAACGGGTGTTTGCAGATGAAGTTCTTTCACGTTGCTTCACTCGAATTGGCAGGGCTTGGGGCAAAGGCTGATATATGTTAAACATACAATTTTCAGGAGGAAATGATGGGACCCACCTGGCATAATTGCCTACAACGCAGTATTTAGCAAAACTTGCCAAAGAAGCAATGAAAAACTTATGAACACTAAATGACTAATACCAAATAAACACAATCCACAGAAATGTCCCGTGGGACTGTATAAAGTACTCGTTCGGAAACGAAATCAATCCATTACAACAATTCGCTCCTTTCTGATTCCCAACTCAACCTACCATAAATGTTGGTACAAAAACTGACCTGTTGGCGCAAACCAGCTGTCAAAGTGGACAAGAATGTCAGCACAAAAAGCTGGCTTGGACACAAAAAGACGCAGCATTTCCAACCATTCAAGTCATTAAAGTATGATCTCTCCAATGACTTATGCTGGAGTAAAATTGATACAAACAAACATCTGGGCATGCAAACTTGTCATCTCTAAAGCCGTATTTACAAATCAACGAGCAGCACCATAACCTAATAATAAACAAACTTAAAAATCAACCTACGACAACAGCAACAGTGTCAGCGTCAACTTCATCCAGCAAGCCACCTTCATTTTTAATAACTGTCAGTTCCATAATTTTACTTTAAATTAAGTCAGTTACAATGTTTATATAAAGTTTTATCCAGTGCATAATGTATTTAGTTTAGAAAAGGAGTGAAAATAATCTTTATTTGTATTTCTTGTGTATGTGATGATTGCAATAACCTCAAATGAAGTAAATTTTGTTTCCATTTCGTGTATTAGTTATTAAAAGTTGAAATAAAATAATAATAATAGAACTGCCTCCGTGGTCCAGTGGTCAGAAAACTGTCTTCTCATCTGGAGGTCCCAGGTTCGATTCCCGGCCGGGACAGGGGTTTTTTGTTCAATCAGAATTTTTCTTATCCCCCACAGAGTCTGGAAGTATGTATGCGAGGGTGAATGCGTGTGTGTTTGAGGAAAATAAAACGATTTAAATCAAACGTAAACAATCTACAAACATCAAGATGTTTCTAATGCAAAGATGTTAAAGGAGGCTATATAAATGAAACTATAAAAAAAAAAATTGTTCTACATTTCTATTGTTGCTATCGATATGCGTACATGGTCGAATGCGTCGTATACCATTTGAACACTAATTACAATCATAACCTGATAAAATTTACCTTCCTATATATTATAAATTATTAAGAGCCTAATTCGCTGAATTGTCTTATCAAATACAACTCGTATTTTATCTCTTAGGATAAGACATAAACTTTCTATAAATGGGCATTACAAAACCTTGCAAAACGTTTGCAAGAAAAGTCATTGTGGGTATCGCTTACCAGCTCTGTGTGCTCTTAGCCGAAATGAGAAACAAATGAACTCTGTGACTCTTATTATTAGATATTTTCTCCTGAAATGGTTTAGCTAATCACAGAGTAAAATAATGCCAAATTGGGTAAAGTGCGACATAAATATCATCACAAGGATTATTATAAAATGTACGAGGTTATTTGACTTGATATTGTAAAATGAAAAAAGTTATCGATTAAGACCAGCATCAAAGAGACGTTAAATACAAAACAAAACAAAACGACCTGCAGCCTCTACTTCTCCATCAAGTAGCTCCTCAATTGGACCCCCAGGGACCTCACGAGGCTGAGTGCACCGCGATCCAGGACTCCCACCCGGCCGCTGCGTCCCCCATCTCGGTTCATTGCAGACGTCATGGATGTGGTGCAGTATTGATGAGACGTGGTCAGCGCTTCGATCCCCTCAGCTCGTTAATGCGGTCTACACGACCTGCAACTTGGGTAGTGTGGTGGTAGAGTGTCTGTTTCACATTCAACAGGTTCCAGTAATTAAATTAATAATTATCTTAGACTATATAAATGAATCTTCTAGTGTTCGTGGATGACAAAATGCGGCGCTGGGGCGGGTTTACTCCGGGTACTCCGGTTTCCCCCGCCATCGCATTCCACCGGTGCTCCATCATCATTCATGTATCATCAGTGTCACCGCCTGCGGTGCCATTAATAGAACGGGCGTTAAACATTACAAAAAAAAAAAAACACAAACCTCACATGCGGCCCATCTAGGTGAGAGGTGAATGGTCTGACCACTCGGCCACGGCGCGGCCGTTTATATTATATATTTTCCATCATCATCATCATCATCATCATCATCATCATCATCGTCTCGCATATAAATACTTCTCCAAATGAATAAACTTCTTCTTATTCAGGAAATTGTGGTTAATTCAGAGAAGGACATCACCACCTCCGATAGTGGTAGACTAGGGAAGTTGAAGATGAACACATGAGATTTGTTTGCAACTAAGCAAGTACTAATGAGAAGATAGCTTTTATTTAATGATTTAAGCATATCTCCATCACACAAAAAACAATTTTGAAGCCAGCTTAACTAAAAACCTTCCAGTAAAGCAATAGGTTAAGAAAATATCATTCTTTCTCACTTGTTACTCATGAGCCGATTGTATATAAGACGGTAGTGTAGAGGAATCAGGTTTCACTCCATGGGAGTCTTGGAGCAACGCCAACGGTCGTCAGATGTTTAATGTCCTTCCTTAGCTCCGTCTTTTGTTAATGAAAGATAACCTCCACGTTTTTATTTTGTGTTTATGAGCTATAAAGTGGAATTCTTCCAAATATAACGTTTTTTATCAGAGGGGCCGAATTGGATCATTTAACTGTAACCTATTATTTCTCAGCAGTTTATGCTGCTATACTTGACTTTGGGCTGAATTGCTTCTAAGAAAGGACATAAACAAGAAAGTGTAGTAAGAAATTTGATATGCTACATTTTACTTCTTGGGCATCAAACTATTGTTACAAAACCTCATTATTCATCCTAAACATTTGCAGTAATAGTTTTATTTCATATTTCCTTTTATGTGCAGGAAGAAAACATCTTATGTGTTACAATCACATGACTTTCTCTAACTGTTCTACAAACAAACTTCTTACAGAAGACTGTTCCCCTTTCTACACCATGCTAATCGAGATAAGCATTAGCAGAATGTTCTTATTACAGTGCTTTGAGTAGAAGGGAACTAAAGGAATGCGCTACGCTAAAGTAAAAATGAAATGTTTTAAAAGTTATCGTGATGCGATTGTCATTAAAATGTCTTCTTTGCTTTACCAGGAGAAGAACAGAAACAAAAACGGAACTTTCTATCTGAGAAAAGTATAAGTATTTTAAAATAGAAACCAATAACAAGAAATAAACGGAAAACGGTCAGCTCTACAACAAAAATGCATATGAAATTGATTGCGTCTTTTAAGAAGATCTGAATTTTTCGTGTAGTAAGTTTTTGTCTATCTCTTATGGTTTAAACCCGTTATGCAAAATGCTGCAAAATTCAACCAAATAAAGTGCTGTTTAGAGGCTATTCACAGAAAATTCAATATATATATATATTGTTTTGTGTTATGAATAACATTACTATACGGTATTTTAATCAAAATCTTCAGAGATATTTTTTAGAAAAAAATAATTTCCAAAATTTTTCCATGTAAAAGGTAGTTTGAGGTGTGAGTATTTTCATGAAAATCTTTGTATCACAGCGTTGGAAGATAATAAACTTAAATACCCAGTTTTGTATTTAACGATGTTTTAGTTTACAAGCCTATGTTGTCTACAGACACACATGGACCTTTTTCTAAAACTGACTTTTTTATTCAGGCATCTCAAAACACATATTTCCGGTGAAATTTCAGTATCGAATTTTTGAGTGCAATACAATACCTTCTCTATACACTATGTATATAGTACGTGTAGAGAAATTAAAAATCAAAAACAATAGGCTATAGTGCCAATCAGCTCTTTCTAGAGTAATCCCTGCATGATGACTTTGAAAATTCGTTCTCTTTGCTTGATCAAGGGCGAGAAAAAAATATTTCATATCTCAAGTAAGTATGCGTATTTTAACATTAATACACACAACAAGAAATATCTCGGAAATAGTTAAGGCCATACAAATTGATTCTACCTACATAAATTGTATGTTTTAACAATATCTACACTTTTTTGTTAAATACATTTTTGTGTATCTCTTACGACTTATTTATTGAATTTACAAAATATAATAAGCCCTATTTTAAACCGTATATAGGGCTATAGTTTAAATACAATATTTTTTTTATAAATTAAAGGATAACATACAAAGTAAGTTTAAGACTATTAACATAATAATAAATACTTTTAGCGCTAATAATATAGGTAACTAATTACAAAGATGTACACATTCTACTGGCGATGCTCTAGAATTGTGAACAGCAATTTGATTTAATTGTGGTATAACTTGTGTTAGACATACATATAAGTGTCTGAGTCGTTTTTTTCCCCCCTCTAATGGACAATCAAAAGGAAAGTAATTGGCATCTTGTAGTGCATGTGAACATAAACAAGTAGCGTTGTTATGATTAATTATTTTAAAATGTTCCAGATATGCACCGAATTTACCGTGACCAGTCATAAATGAAGGCTTAAAATATATTCAAGTTAATTTATCATGAATTGATGAAAGAACAAGCTTTTTGTGACCTTTATTGCTTTCTGACCAAAATAAGCTTCAGTTGTTTTAATATTTTGTTTCAAAGCTTTCTTTACCACATAAATTGGGCTTTTGTTGTAGTCACATTCTCTACACATATTTGAAGTAGTTTTACCAAGTTCATGACATTGTGCCCAATGAAGACATTATTTAACTGGTAATACACCTATTTTATGTCACCATGTGTTCTCAGACTTATATACCATGTTTATTATTTACCTGCTTTTTCGTTTTACACACACACACACACACACAAATTCACATATACACACGGAGTTTTTCTGAACATGGGTTTTTTGGGTTCATATATTTCGGGTAAAAACTGTACATAGAAATTTTGACTATATACAACACTTACCCTATTAATTCTACTTAGTAGACAAAGTAAAAGTATATTCATTAAAATCTCTTGTGGAAACTTTTATATTCCTGAGTCGCATGCATACCTGAGGTCACTGCTCCCTTGGTATTTCAATGACTACAATGGAGATGGTATATAGAGAGGTTTGGAAAAGTACTTGAAAGTTAAACATTTTCTAACGTGAGTTGTACAGAGAGGGACAGGTTTGGTGAACTTTGTTAAAAATTTGGCTTATACGAGCATCGGCTGATAAGTCCCGGGCCTCATACAGATATGGCGCCACTAGGCTAGTTAGACGATAGAATCGTATAGTTTAACTCTAGACTAGCTTGTATCCATAGTTATAGGTCAATAGCTTGTTCAGTTTTCGAATGACAGCATTTTAAACAAGACAACTTTAGAGTTTTGACGAAAATGGAGGATTTGGAAACACGAACAGCGATTAAATGCTTCCATTTGAAAGGCTTAACGCCTAAATAAATCAAGGAGGAAATGGATAGTACTTTGAAAGATTCTCCACCTTCATATTCAATGATTGAAAGATGGGTTGCAGGGTCTAAAATGGAACGTACGAGAACTAGTGATAAGCCTCGCTCTGAACGCCCTGAGAAGTGTCAACTCCAGAGATAATTGAAAAAATTGCATCGTTTAGTACTGGAAGACGTAGATTAAAATTGTTTGTAACACCAGAGGCTGAAAACATATCAAAAGAACGTGCAGGTAATATTTTGGATTTTTACAAGGTCTGTGTAAGGTGGGTGCCGTGTTTGTTGACACCTGATCAAAAGTTGCAAAGAAAAACTGTTTCTGTTAAGAATGTGGAGCTGCACCGTAAAAATCTCAGTGAATTTTTTAGACGGCTTATTGCCATGGATAAAAATTAGATACATTACTACACTCCAGAAAGTCAATCGCAGTC